>CAKJTW010000044.1:14635000-15907522 GCA_917880005.1 Nanger dama
TCCAGGCAACAATACTGGAATGGGTTGCCATTCCCCTTCTCCAGGGGATCTTCCAACCCAGGGATCAAACTTGCGTCCCCTGCATTGGCAGGCGAATTCTTTACCGCTGAGCCAGCAGGGGGAGCTCCCAGGACATTCTTACCCTATGCCTTTACCTGGCTGGGCCCTGCCCTCACAGGGAGCCCGGGCCACCCCACCTAGAGCGATCCAGCAGGCCATCTGAGGTTCCTTAGGCTCTCCTCACTGTGTGAAGCTGCCTCGGACATTTCTGGTTTTCCGGTTTCTTGTTCTCTCTCCCCCTCCTAAGATGCAGCTTCCACCAGGACCGTTCCATCCTGTTCAGCCCTGGTTCCCTGTGCCTGGGCACTTGCAAACTATTTTCTGGATGAACGAAAGAGCGAGCAGATTGGATCTGTGTCAGTGAACACCGATGACCACAGCCCATACCCAGAGAGCAGGCTGCGTTCCGTTCCATTTTCCATCAAAGGCGGCGGGGAGCAGCCCCTAGTGATGATGGTAACTATGGCAATAACAGGCTTTGGGTACCTTCTCTCTAAGCCATCATCCACCTCCCCTCTCCCTCCCTGATGTGTATGAAGCCTTAGCATGCGGGCGGTTATCAGAACTTCCCCCAAAACTCCATCCTCATTACCTTAACCTATGCAGATTGAGTCCTTTTTATCTTCATGCATAAATCAAGCCATCAGCCCTTAATCATCTGTGCCGCTCTTTTCGGAACTCTGCCCCATCTACTGATGACTTCGCGGGTGGCCCAGAGGCAGCACTGATGGCCCGGGGTGACGGCAGGGGGCTCCTCCCTGAGGTCTGCGGGAGCTACTGATGAAGGCCTCTGGGCACGCGCCTTGCCTTAGGCTTCCGTGGCCTCTCTCTGTCCCCTCAGGGCCCCCGTCAGCCCCTCCTGCAGCCAACCCTCCAGATGCCACGGGAAGGGCACATGTCCTGCCTGCCTGGACTGCCAGATGGACGGACAGACCGCCAGACAGCCACCAGGCTGCCTCTCCCGGGCCACTCTGCCCTAACAGACAGAGTTACTAAGACAGAGACAGATGTAGGAAAGCGAGATTGATTTTTGCCTTCTGCCCTGAAGACTATTGCTTTGTTGATAGGAAACTCTAGGAGTCTGTTCTGAACTATAACAGAGCCCCAACTTTGAAGCAAATGTGATCAAAATGTAAGAAGCTGCAGTCAAGAAATCAGGAAGTGAGAAAGAAAGTCTTTGGGTGCCGGAGGGCTAAACCGGAGAGATCGTAGGTATAGCGGAGAAGTTATAACTGTAACTACAGAGACACTATTTTTTAAGTATAAATTTATTTATTTTAATTGGAGGCTAATTACTTTACAATATTGTATTGGTTTTGTCATACATCAACATGAATCCGCCACAGGTGTATACGTGTTCCCCTTCCTGAAGCCCCCTCCCACCTCCCTCCCGGTACCATCCCTCTGGGTCTACAGAGACACTTTTTACCCTGTCTCTGTCAGATGGGTACTAAGGGCTGACTGCATTTTGCTAATATCTCTTGGAAGAAAATACTTATAAAAGACTGGATGGTAAAGAGTTATTAGTAAGAAAAAGAAAAACATCAGCCTTGTGTGCTCTGGCAGCCCCCAGGGAGAGGTGCTGGGGTCTGGCCACATCCTTGTTGGTAGGGTTTTTTTTTTTTTTTAACTTGATACATTATGTTCTGTGAGGTGCACAAGATTAAGGGAACACTGATGACTTGTTGCATCTGTACACACCCCCGTATTAAAACATTTCCAGCAGCCTCAGGGGTTCCCTGCTGTCCTCATTCACCCAGAGTCCAAGAGTAACTATCATTCTGGCCTCTACTACTTTAATTAATTTTTCCATTAAAAAAGTATTTCCTTTCCTTATTTGGGGTTGCACTGGGTCTCCGCTGCTGTGCGGCTGTTCTCCAGCTGCAGAGAGTGGGAGGCTGCTCCCCTAGCTGTGGTGTGCAGGCTTCTCACTGCTGTGGCTCCCCATGCAGCAGATCACAGGCTCTGGGTTCACAAGCTTCCCTAGTTGCGGCTCCAGGACTCTAGAGGGTGGCCTCAGCAGTTGTGGTGTACGGGCTTAAAGCTGCTTCACAGCATGAGCAATCTTCCCGGACCAGGGATCAAACCCAGGTCCCCTGCATCTGCAGGCAGATTCTTATCCGTCGTACCAACAGGGAAGTCCCACTTTTCCTCGTTCTATCTCTTATTAATATGATTCTTTTGAGTCTGGCATCTTTTGACTGTCCCAGATCCATCCACATTGATGTATATATACAAGCTCTTGTTTTCTTATGCTGTGTGGCAGTCCACTGTATGAATATTCTATAGTTTATTTACCCATTGTACTAACTGATAGACATTTGGACTGTTTTCAGTTTGGCGGTTTGTGCATAAAGCTGTATTATACTGTTACCTATGTGTATATATATGTTTAGTTGTGAAGTCCTGTCCGACTATTATGACCCCATGGACTGTAGCCTGCCAGGCTCCTCTGTCCATGAGATTCTACCAGGCAAGCATACTGGAATGGGTTTCCATTTCCTTCTCCAGGGGATCTTCCCAACCCAGGAATCGAACCCAGGTCTCCGGCATTGAAGGCAGATTCTTTCCTAACTGAGCTATAAGGGAAGCCTACTGTTACCTAAGCATATATAGATAAGTGGACCTAAACACTCATTTCCGTTGGATTATGCCCAGAAGTGGAATGCTGGATCCCAGAGTAAGCATATGCTCTCAGCTTTCATAGGCACTGCCGAAGAATTTTTCTCACCAGCAGCATACGAGAGTTCCAGTGGCTCTGCCTTCTCACCAACACTTGCTGCTGTTGGTCTGGTGGACGTGGACTAGCATTTCATTGTTCACATGCATTTTCCTGGTGACTCATATTAGGCTAGCACCCTCACATGGGTTTACTGGCCAGTTTGTGAAGGACACACTAAATGAGAAGATGAGAAAAATCACCTTGCCCACTCCTCTCAGGACATGATCTACTTCAGTTCAGTTCAGTTCAGTTCAGTCGCTCAGTCGTGTCTGACTCTTTGTGACCCCATGAAATGCAGCAGGCCAGGCCTCCCTGTCCATCACCAACTCCTCGAGTTCACTCAGATTCACGTCCATCGAGTCAGTGATGCCATCCAGCCATCTCATCCTCTGTCGTCCCCTTCTCCTCCTGCCCCCAATCCCTCCCAGCATCAGAGTCTTTTCCAATGAGTCAACCCTTCGCATGAGGTGGCCAAAGTACTGGAGTTTCAGCTTTAGCATCATTCCTTCCAAAGAAATCCCAGGGCTGATCTCCTTCAGAATGGACTGGTTGGACCTCCTTGCAGTCCAAGGGACTCTCAAGAGTCTTCTCCAACACCACAGTTCAAAAGCATCAGTTCTTCAGTGCTCAGCTTTCTTCACAGTTGAACTCTTACACCCATACATGACTACTGGAAAAACCATAGTCTCGACCAGACAGACCTTTGTTGGCCAAGTAATGTCTCTGCTTTTTAATATGCTGTCTAGGTTGGTCATAACTTTCCTTCCAAGGAGTAAGCATCTTTTAATTTCATGGCTGCAATTACCATCTGTAGCGATTTTGGAGGCCCCCAAAATAAAATCTGACACTGTTTCCACTGTTTCCACATCTATTTCCCATGAAGTGATGGGACCGGATGCCATGATCTTCGTTTTCTGAATGTTGAGCTTTAAGCCCACTTTTTCACTTCCCTCTTTCACTTTCATCAAGAGGCTTCTTAGTTCCTCTTCACTTTCTGCCATAAGGGTGGTGTCATCTGCATATCTGAGGTTATTGATATTTCTCCTGGTAATCTTGATTCTAGCTTGTGCTTCTTCCAGCCCAGCATTTCTCATGATGTTCTCTGCATAGAAGTTAAATGAGCAGGGAACCAGTCTGTTGTTCCATGTCCAGTTCTAACTGTTGCTTCCTGACCTGCATACAGATTTCTCAAGAGGCAGGTCAGGTGGTCCCCATCTCTTTCAGAATTTTCCAAAGTTTATTGTGATCCACACAGTCAAAGGCTTTGGCATAGTCAATAAAGCAGAAATAGATGTTTTTCTGGAACTTTCTTGCTTTTTCCATGATCCAGCAGATGTTGGCAATTTGATCTCTGGTTCCTCTGCTTTTTCTAAAACCAGCTTGAATATCAGGGAGTTCACCGTTCACATATTGCTGAAGCCTGGCTTGGAGAATTTTGAGCATTACTTTACTAGCATGTGAGATGAGTGCAATTGTGTGGTAGTTTGCGCGTTCTTTGGCATTGCCTTTCTTTGAGACTGGAATGAAAACTGACCTTTTCCAGTCCTGTGGCCACTGCTGAGTTTTCCAAATTTGCTGACATATGGAGTTCAACACTTTCACAGCATCATCTTTCAGGATTTGAAACAGCTCCACTGGAATTCCATCACCTCCACTAGGTTTGTTCGTAGTGATGCTTTCTAAGGCCCACTTGACTTCACATTCCAGGATGTCTGGCTCTAGGTGAGTGATCATACCATCGTGATTATCTGGGTCATGAAGATCTTTTTGTACAGTTCTTCTGTGTATTCTTGCCACCTCTCCTTAATATCTTCTGCTTCTGTTAGGTCCATACCATTTCTGTCCTTTATCGAGCCCATCTTTGCATGAAATGTTCCCTTGGTGTCTCTAATTTTCTTGAAGAGATATCTAGTCTTTCCCATTCTGTTGTTTCCCTCTATTTCTTTGCACTGATCAGTGAGGAAGGCTTTCTTATCTCTCCTTGCTAGTCTTTGGAACTCTGCACTCAGATGCTTATATCTTTCCTTTTCTCCTTTGCTTTTTGCTTCTCTTCTTTTCACAGCTATTTTTAAGGCCTCCCCAAATAGCCATTTTGCTTTTTGCATTTCTTTTCCATGAGGATGGTCTTGATCCCTGTCTCCTGTACAGGGTCATCAGGCACTCTATCTATCAGATCTAGGCCCTTAAATCTATTTCTCACTTCCCTGTATAATCATAAGGGATTTGATTCAGGTTATACCTGAATGGTCTAGTGGTTTTCCCTACTTTCCAGAAGATAATTCCATGGGGAGGGCATGTTGTCAACTTTCAGACTGGACTTGTCACATTCTCAGGGGTCATCCTCATATCTCTTTCCTTCTCTGTACTTTCTGAAACAGATGAGCTCTTCCATCAAACGCCATCTACTGCATTCCCTCTCTTTTCCACACATCACCTCTGCTGGCTCTTTCCCCTCTGCTTAGATACCTGCTCAAGTCCTTCCTGCCACAACAGCAACAGTGTCTTAGCAACAGTACCATTACTCCAATCCCTTGATGGCAACACACATCAGCCACTATATCTCCACTCCTTCCTACCACTGCTAAGCTTGGGAAAGTGTCCTGCAGTCACTAGCTGTTCTTTCCGTCCTGTGGGCTGCTCCTCACACCACAGCACGGGCTTAGCTGCTGCAGCTTCAGTGACACAGCCCTGATATAGGCTGAAAGACATCCTGTTTATTGAAGGGACCCAAGGCATGTGAGAAGGCACCCCACTCCAGTACTCTCACCTGGAGAATCCCATGGACGGAGGAGCCTGGTGGGCTGCAGTCCATGGGGTCGCTAGGAGTCGGACATGACTGAGCAACTTCACTTCCAATTTTCCTTTCATGCATTGGAGAAGGAAATGGCAACCCACTCCAGTGTTCTTGCCGGGAGAATCCCAGGGACAGGGGAGCCTGGTGGGCTGCCATTTGTGGGGTCACACAGAGTCGGACACAACTGCAGCAACTTAGCAGTAGCAAGACATGTGAGGTTGCATCACACATGGACATTCTCACTGCTGATGGCTTCTTTCTTGGAGTCATCTCTTCCTTGACGGCCCATGATCCATGAGTTTCTTTCAGGAGATGCTTCTGTGGCCTCCTCTATTTCTTCACGGGTGGTGTTTCACTCTTCTGTCTCTACACAATATCCTTCTGTAAATTCCACTCCCGTGTCCTCAGTGACCATGCACAGACTGATGTGATCCACATCTCCTTCTCCAGTCCTCAGCCACACACAGGACATCATGTGGATACATCACAGCCATCTCACACTCAGCAACTTCACATCTGAACTCACAGCCTTCCCTACAGATCTGATTCTTTTCTGCTACTTTCAGGCTTCACAAACAGTACCACCCCCTGTCTGAGCCAGAAACCTGGAAGTCATTCTTGACCATTCCCTCTCCTTGTGCTGTGAGATCACGTTCCCTATCAGGTATAAGTAATCCTGCTTCCCATGAGTGGAAACTGGTTCTCTTTAGCAGGCCAGCTCCAAAGGACTGGAGGCAGATGTCTGTGGTTTACTGTTGAGAAGACTGGTAAGGCCACACTTGAGCTTGGGGAGAAGGAGTGTTATGATCCATTTTATATTTGCCATGGGCACAAAGATGGAGGAGAGCAAATGGCTTCTAACCTCTATATCTGTTGACCATGGGTTTCGTGTTGCCGAAAATATTCTTGCTTTTTATGCTCCTGATCAAAGCCTATGGGGTTGGCCAAAAGTTCATTTGGTTTTTCCATCACATCTTATGGACAGAATGATCTTTTAGGTCAACC
The DNA here is from genome assembly GCA_917880005.1 of Nanger dama. Taxonomy (NCBI): domain Eukaryota; kingdom Metazoa; phylum Chordata; class Mammalia; order Artiodactyla; family Bovidae; genus Nanger; species Nanger dama. The sequence goes on from CAKJTW010000044.1 coordinate 14,641,582, forward strand.
CAGTACTAATCTTTCAAGATTCATCTCGATTCCCCTCTTTGTTCATTACATCTTCCCCCTAATTCTCCAGTTTATACCAATTTATGGACTTCCTGGCCTGTTACAATGCTTCCTATACACATTTTATATTTTAGCTCTTTATTATCATGTACTTTAGGCAACTGCTTCAAGCGGGTAAATCTTACTCCAAGAAAATACTCTGAAATTCTTCTGCACACAGACCACAGGTATATTCTGCTAGAGGAGCAGCACGGTCTGGGCTGTTTGACTGGGCTCAGTCAAGGCTTATGGCATTCCAAGCATGGGCAGCCTCCCCGTGCGGGGCGGGGGCCGGTGGGTGATGCAGACTCACCTAGCAGCTGGTTGGCAGAAGAGGTGGTGAGGTTAAACTGCTGCTCCAGATACTTTCCCAAGAAGGCAGCGAAGCCAGCCACCACTGCAATCTCCATGCAGGCGGCCAGGATGATACAGGTAAACACGGGGTTTGAGAGCAGGTGCTTGGTGACCTTGGGGATCACTGCAGGGAGAGAAGCAGATGGCCAAGGTCATGGATACTGCACTCCCAGGCCTTCTGCCCCCGAGGGCCCACTTCTGACCCATCCCAGTAAACAGCACCAGGAGTTGGTAAACAGCACCTGGTGGCTCAGGCTGAGGCCTATAACCTGTAAGTCAGCCATAATTGTGAAAACTCTGGCTTCAAAATACACACTAATATTTTGTCAACTAAACTGAAAACTACTAAAGCAGGAAAAACCACACAATGTCTTTTTTTTTAATAGCACACTGGAAACACAATTTTATAAGCCTTCCAAAAATTTTTATTTCTATCCAACATATAGAAAGAGGCATTTGGGGTTTGTTTCATAAAAGGTAAAATATAACTTTATTATATATTATAAATACATTAATTATATCAGTATATCTAAGTTATATACAGATACACTATATTTTATTTTCTTGGGCTCTGAAATCACTGTGGATGATGACTGCAGCCATGAAATTTAAAGAAGCTTGCTCCTTGGAAGAAAAGTTATAACATACCTAGACAGTATATTAAAAGGAGAAACATCACTTTGCTGACAAGGTCCATATAGTCAAAGCTATGGCTTTTCTAGTAGTCATGTATGGATGTGAGAGTTGGACCATAAAGAAGGCTGAGTACCAAAGAACTGATGCTTTCTAATTGTGGTCCTGGAGAAGATTCTTGGGAGTCCCTTGGATTGCCAAGAGGTCAATCCAGTTGATTCTAAAGGAAATCAAACCTGAATATTCATTGGAAGAACTGATGCTAAAGTTGAACCTCCAGTACTTTGGCTACCTGATGCTAAGAGCCGACGCGTTGGAAAAGACCCTGATGCTGAGAAAGACTGAAGGCAGGAGGAGAAGGGGATGACAGAGGATGAGATGGGGATGGCATAACTGACTCAGCGGACACGAGTTTGAGTAAAGTCCAGGAGACAGTGATAAAGAGGGAAGTAGGGTGTGTTACAGTCCATGAGGTTGCAGGGAGGTGGACATGACTTAGTGACTGAACGACAACGAAGTGGATATGTCAATATACCTGTGATAAATATTTATAACTGCATGTGTTAAGAAAATATAATTTTTCTTTTAATAACTCATTTTTAAATTTTACATTGGAGTGTAGTTGATTTAAAATACTGTGTGAGTTTCAAGTGTACAGCAAAGTGATTCAGTTATACATAAACATGTATCTATTCTTTTTAAAAGATCTATTTAATCTCAACAGTTTCAAGAAAAATGAAATGTTAATGTATGCATGTGCTTTCCGTAGCCACTCAGCTGTGTCCAACTCTTTGTGACCCCATGGACTGTATTCCCCCATGCTCCTCTGTCCATGGAATTTCCCAGGCAAGAATACTGGAGTGGGTTGCCATTTCCTACTCCAGTGAATATTCCCAACCCAGGAAGTGAACCTGAGTCTCTTGCATCTCCTGTGATGGCAGACAGATTCTTTACTACTATGCCACCCGGGAAGCCCAGAGTATGTATATGCATATATATATATATATGTGTGTGTGTGGGGGGGTGTATTTCACATATATGTGTGTTTATATATAATCCAACCTCTATCCTGCCCTTCCTTCTCACAACCATAGGTACCTGGCCAAGCTTCCATGATCTCTCACGTGGGGAAAACCAGGGTCTTCTTTACTATTTTTACTCTTGATCTAATACAGCCCTTCCCTATACAGTAGCCAGTGGGACCAGCTCTAATCATTTTCCTATTCAGAACTCCAGAATGGCCCAAAGCCACACGTGGCATGATGGCCCACCGTCTACCACTCGGCTGTCTGATCACACTTCTGATCACGCTCCATCCTCACTCTGGCTCCACCTCAGCTGGACCCGGTCCTCCCCACCCAGCTCTGTCTGCTGGGCAGGGGGGGGGGGGGGGGGTGGTGCTTCCCCTCCATTAGGATGAGCTGGTCCCAGATCTTTGCTCCATCTGTTCCTCCTTCCTCCGGCGGTCTTTCCTCATCACTCAAGGCAACCTAGAAGCTGCCCTGGTGCTCAGGGTTCAAATGAGGATTAATGGTAGGCAAAAATACTTTGTGGCTTGTTTACCACTTTAATTACCAATGGAACTAAGCGTGTTTTTGTTGAGCTGGTTCATTTCAATCTTATTGTATTATTCTCTGTTTTTTAAGTATGTGGCTTCATAAACCACTGGGATTTCACTTTAATTCTGTGCTTTCACAAGTGAGAGATTTGGTATTCTTAAAATCCTTTGAAAGTAATCATGTTATTTGGATATTTTCAGCCACTAGAATCCTTGGTACAGGGTCTTTGACCAGATCTCTTCAGCTGTGGAGTGATGACATGTCCTGGCAGTATGCAAGGGAGTCTGGGGATACCAGGACACACACATCATTTCAATATTTATGTTATTTAGATGTACACTTAGTAAAAAAGTTAAATAAAACTGATAAATCAAGTGTTTGGTTTCATGGCTACAATAATTTAAGATGATGCTAGGTTAAAACAAGTGGGTTGAGGACTTCCCTGGTGGTCCAGTGGTTAAGACTCTCCCTGCCAATGCAGGGGACATGGGCTCAATCCCTGGTCTGGGAAGATCCCACAGACTGTGGAGCAACTAAGCCCAGGTACCGTAACTACTGAGCCCACGCTCTAGAGCCCTTGCTCTGCAAAGAGAGAAGCCATCGCAATGAAAAACTATGTATCACAATAAAGAGCAGCCCCTGCTTGCTGCAACTAGAAGAAAAACAAATAGATTTACAGCTACGTAAAGAGAAGCCATGTAAATAACGGTACAGCTGGTAAGGAGGTAAGGCAGAAATGTGTAGAAGTGGTATACCAGTGACAAGTTAGGGGACCTCTGTTCTCCCATAATCATAATAATGTGGAACACTTGGCGCATGGTACACTTGATCCCACCTGTGTGAACAGAAAAAGATAAAAGAGACTCCCAGATGAAGCAGGTATCATCCCAAGGCTAGGAAAAACCAGTCAGGGCCCATGGTCACACAAAATAAGCCGGTGAGCTGAGTCTAGCACTGCTCACCAAGGTGATGAATTAGCCAGCTGTCCTAAAGAAGAGCGCTAATAACACAGGCTCAATCTCATCTCCTAGGAGACAAAACCTCTAAATGGCCCAACTAATTAGAATAAAATAATAATAGAAGATACATGTGTTTTTAATAATCTTAACAGACATGCTCAATTAATCAAAATGACAGAACAATGGGTCAGAAACTGGCAGATACATACAACTTAAAACTTATCATTTCTGGGAAAGATACCAAGTTTCAAAAATGAAAATCTATATACAAGACAGGGACTTAAGGAGCCTTTGACATAATGAAAGGAACTTAGTTATTGGAATGGACTGAGCCAAATGATTGGAGGCTCAGAATCACCATGCACTGAGCAATCCAATTCTATATTCCAGCCGAGAAGCAATCAGACAATAACTGGAGCTGGTGGCCTCAGCTGCTCCGCAGTGGTTTCAGAAAGCGAAGTCACTCAGTCATGTCCGACTCTTTGTGATCCCATAGACTCCTCCATCCGTGCGCTTCTCCAGGCAAGAATACTGGAGTGGGCTGCCATTTCCAATTCTAGGGGACCTTCCCAACCCAGGGATCAGACCTGCATCTCTTCCATCTCCTGCATTGGCAGGTGGATTCTTCGCCACTAGCACCACCTGGGAAGCCCCTAAACAGAGTATGAATAAGAATAAAGATACGGGAAAACAACTTTGAATCCATGGTATTCATACAGCTACTTTATTCACATACCTACTTTAATGCAATTGCACAGGCCTTTGTGAGTGTGTTTTGTTCACCTTTACATGATTTCAAACATTTATAATAATCTTTTTTCAAAATGCCATTTTGAATAATTGTCTAGAAGGGGTTACACTTAAAATCTGTGTTTAAATGTTGGAAAATTTCCCTTTGTTGAATCCACATTGTTAAGTATTATACAAATATTTAGAGCAATGTTGATTGTGTAATGTTTAAAAATGTGCACTGTTCAACAAATATAAAAGATGAATACGTTGGGCATAAACAGAAGGTAACGAGGTAAGTATATGTCTTCATGAACAAAAACCCCTGGGATGTTAAGACTCCATCATCATAAATCACTGCTAACAAGTAAAGGCTGGTTTAACACGTTGTGACGGTACAATGCATCTGTGACAAGGGACGGGTTGATTATGTCACAAGTACCAAGCCTCACAGAGAGTGGTATGGATTACATGAACAACCACAGTGCCTCCTTGTAATAAATGAATTTGAAAGCCGCCAGCTGTTCATGTTTTGGCGGGTAATAACACTGTTGCTCCATCACTGTAGTCTTTTGGCATTAAGATATCTAAACTCTGGAAATACTGTTGACAATCACTAGGCAGGCTGGTGACATTCTAGGAAAACCATCCTTTCCCATATTTTTATTGGAGGCGTCACTTTCCTTGTTACTATGAAGATTCTTTAGATCTGGGGACTTCCAAAGAAAAAGCACCACAGCCACACTTGTTCACAAATATTGCCATTGAGCTGACACCATCAATATCCAACTGTGTTCTCTGGCTCAAAAATGACACCAATGAGAATTCAAGTTTGATCATATTATCTGTTTGTTGTTGTTCACTTGCCAAGTCGTGTCCAACTCTTTGTGACTCCATTGGCTGCAGTACACCAGGCTTCCCTGTCCTTCACCATCTCCTGGAGTTTGCTCAAACTCGTGTCCTTTGAGTCAGCAATGCCATCCAATCATCTCATCCTCTGTCATCCCCTTCTCCTCCTGCCCTCAATCTTTCCCAGCATCAGGGTCTTTTCCAAAGGGTCAGCCCTCCACATTAGGTGGCCAAGGTATTGGAGCTTCAGTGTCAGTCCTTCCAGTGAATATTCAGGACTGATTTCTTTTAGGATTGACTGGTTTGATCTCCTTGCAGTCCAAGGGACTCTAAAGAGTCTTCTCCAGCAACACAGCTCGAAAGCATCAATTCTTCGGTGCTCAACCTTCTTTATGATCCAAGTCTCACATCCATACATGACTACTGGAAAGATCATAGCTTTAGCTAGACAGCTGTCCTAAAGAAGAGCGCAGCCTTTGTCAGCAGCCTTTTAATACTCGGTCCAGCTTTACTTCCAAGGAGCAAGTGTCTTTTAATTTAGTGGCTGTAGTCACTGTCCACAGTGATTTTGGAGCCCAAGAAAATAAAGTCTGTCACTGTTTCCCCATCTATTTGCCATGACATGATGGGACCAGATGCCATGATCTTAGTTTTCTGAATGTCGAGCTTTAAACTAACTCTTTCACTGCCTTCCTATTTTCTTTTCCTTGATCATGGCTATCATGGTTTACCTGGGGACAGGGAGGGCGCTTCTCAACAAAGACAGCTCTAGCTAATGGAACACTTTCATACTTCAGCAAGCATTTTAATTATTCCAGAGATAATTCCACTTCAGTGGGAAGGATTTCTTGTCAAGATAGGAGCCTGCCTGCTTTTGTCTTAATATCGAATGACTAATTTTGCCTCGGATTAGATGTGAAAATCATTAAGTTTGAGAATTATCTAACTGGAGGCCCAGGGAAGACTGAGTAGGATGTATTTGCATAAAGGACAATCTTTTTTCCCCATCTACCTGACCGACTTGCCTCCAGAAACGACGGCTTCCTCTCGTGTTCAGCTATTTTCCTCCTAGGTTCTTCCTCCCTTCCTGGGTTTTATTGCAATGACCTGTAGTATTCTCAAAGAAGATTCCTTTTCAAATGCTCAGTCTACACTCCAGAGCCCCAACTTAAGGGGTATTAATTAGCTTGATCTTAGGGCTGTTCCCAGTCTTCCAAGCTTTTTCATGTAAATGGAGTGTTAAGCCCACAAAACTTGTAACTTTCCAAGGTGGCAGCTGCTAATGAGGTGGCCTAGCCTGGTGAACCGAGGCCACACCAGGCTGCCAAACACCCACAGACTCCGCAGCCATTTGCCTCCCACCTTCTGATTTAGCCTCAGAGGTTGGGAGCTGCCGTGGGAGGCAGGTGGGCCTGTATCACGCAGCTTCACAGCTGGGAAACCTTTTCACCTCTCATCAGGGGCTGAGTGCTGCTACTGGCGGAATGATTCAAAGTTGGGAAGAGTGGCAGAGGAGCCCTCTGTAGGGAAGACAAGTTTTCCACGGCTAGGCTTTGGCCACCTGATGCGAGGAGCCGACTCACTGGAGAAAACCCTGATGCTGGGAAAGACTGAGGGCAAGAGGAGAAAGAGGTGACAGAGGATGAGGACACGGACATGAATTTGAGCAAACTCTAGGACGCAGTGAAGGACAGTGAAGCCTGGCGTGCTGCGGTCCATGGGGTCACAAAGTATCGGACCCGACTTAGCAGTGGAACAGCAACAAGAATGGGCTTGGGAAGGCAGTCCTGCGGGACAGTAGTCCCTAACTCTTTTTGGCACCAGGGACCCGTTTCATGGCAGACACTTTTTCCTGGGGTGGGGGGCGGGGATGGTTTCAGGATGATTCAAGACCATTACATTTTTGTGTGCGTTATTACTGTTATTATATCAGCTTGACCTCAGATCATCAGGCATTAGATCCTGGAGGTTGGGGACCCCCTGCTCTAGGATGGAGTTTCCTAGAAACCTGTGGGTCCTGCAGAAGGGAGAAAGGCAGATTTGGAGAAGGCCTGAGGATTAACCCTGGCAGGACATGTCCTGTGTGCCAAGTACCATTCTAACTGCTTACACGCTCACTTGTGTGAGTCTCACGACAAAATCACGTTCCTGGGATGACTGTTTTAGTTGCTCAGTTGTGTCCAACTCTGCAACCCCATGGACTATAGCCCACCAGGCTCCTCTGTCCACAGGACTCTCAAGGCAAGAATACTGGATTAGGTAGCCATTCCCTTCTCCAAGGGATCTTCCAAACTCAGGGACTGAACTCAAGTCTCCTGCATTGTAGGCAGATTACTTACCATCTGCGCTACCAGGGAAGCCCTCTTGGTAGGATTAAAATCCTCCATTTACAGATGAGAAGACAGTGGTCCCTTGGCTAGGGAGCAAAGCAGAAACTCAAACCCTGGCACCTGCTGCCACACAGCCTACTTATAACCACTGTGCCATTCTGGTCTGGGTTCTGAGAGGTGCTGATGTTGGCCTGAGGGCTAAGCATGTACTCTGCCTCTGGTAACCAAAGTGTGGCTTAATTATTAGAATAAAGAATAATAATAATAATAAATTCCCACTGTGCTTAGGAAAAATGGCCAGATGTGACACGACTAAGGGCTTAGTGCATGTTGTTTAAAAGAGCAGAAGTAGAAAAGGGATGGACGTGCGTGCTAAGTCACTTCAGTCATGTCTGATTCTTTGTGACCCCAAGGACTGAAGCCCACTAGCCTCCTCAGTCCATGGGATTGTCCAGGCAAGAACACTGGATTGGGCTGCGGGTCCCTCCAGGGGATCTTCCTGACACAGGGATTGAACCCACGTCTCTTAAGTCTCCTGCATTGGCAGGTGGGTTCTTTACCACTAGTACCACTTGGGGAGCCTCAGAAAAGGCAAGGACAGAAGGGTGAAAGAAAGAAAGGACTGGAGAGCCTACAGAAGAGCCCCGCACCACAGAAAAGGTTTCACTGAATGAGGTTGCATAAAATAATGGCTAAGAACCTGGTCTAAGGAGTGGGGTCACTGGGATTGGAACTCTGGCTTCAAGACTGAGTGGGTGTGCGACCTGAGTACATCACTCCATCCCATGGATTGCCACAACCATGAAATGAGACGGCTGCCTGTGAAGCACGTTGTCCAGGGACTTCCCTGGTGGTCCAGGGGCTAAGACTCCACACTCCCAACACAGGGGGCCTGGGTTCGATTTCTGGTCACGGAACCAGATTCCACATGTCACAACTAGGAGAATTTTCACACAGCAATTAGATCAAACAGGACACAAGAAAGATGGAAGATCCTGTGTGCTGCAACAAATACTTAGAGCAGCAAAAAAAAAAAAAAAAAAGGGGTGTGTTACCTAGTGCTTCTAGAATATAGCTGAGAGTCTGATAGGCTTAATGGCAAGGATTTACTGTATAGCACAAGGAGCTATTTTCAGTATCTTGTAACAACTATAATGGAAAAGAATAGAAAAAGAATATAGATACACACATGTATGTGCATAACTGAATCACTGTGTACATCTGAAAGAGACTATTGTAAATCAACTATCTGTTGTTGTTATTTAGTTGCTAGGTCATGTCCAACTCTTTTGTGGCCCTATGGACTGTAGCCTCCCAGGCTCCTCTGTCCATGGGATTTCCTACACAAGAATACTGGAGTGGGCTATCATTTCCTTCTCCAGGGGATCTTCTCCACTCAGGGATTGAACCTGAGTCTCCTGCATTGGCAGGCGGATTCTTAACCACTGGGCCATCAGGTATACTTCATTAAAAGAGTTTGATAGGAATTAAAACCCATCAGCCCTGGGATTTCTTTGGAAGGACTGATGCTAAAGCTGAAACTCCAGTACTTTGGTCACTTCATGAGAAGAGTTGACTCATTGGAAAAGTCTCTGATGCTGGGAAGGATTGGGGCAGGAGGAGAAGGGGACAACAGAGGATGAGATGGCTGGATGGCATCATGGACTCGATGAACGTAACTCTGAGTGAACTCCGGGAGATGGTGATGGACAGGGAGGCCTGGCGTGCTGTGATTCATGGGCTTGCAAAGAGTCGGATACGACTGAGCGACTGAACTGAACCAGTGTTCTTGCCTGGAAAATTCCATGGACGGAGGAGGCTGCCAGGCTACAGTCCATGATGTCACAAAGAGTCGGACACGACTGAGTGACTTCACTTTCACTTTCAATAATAATTAATGGAATAGAAGTAATTCTTGGCCATATTAGGGAAAGAGCCCTTGCATTGGGAGGCCCTCAGACTCACCATTGGAATGTCTGTGATCAGATGTGCTGTATCAACAGAGTAGGGAAGAGACCGGGGAAGGTAGGCAGAGCTCCGGGAGGCCAAGGGCTTTCCAGAAAGATTCCCCCTCTTGCAGAGGGCTGTTCAGCAGGTCAGGGGGTCAGGCGGCACAAGTCCTTGTCCACTGCTTGTCCTGGCAATTAGAGGTACCCTGAGGAGTGCTCACTGTAGGGGCTCAGTTATACTACCATTGACCCTCAAATCTCTCTGCCTTAAGTCTCTCTACTGAAATTGACCTTGACTTTCTCTTTAATAACACTGTTGTCAATACAGCATGGCTAACATTCCCCAAGAGGGGAGACGGGGCCAGTCTATGCAACTGCTCAGGAATTATGACAATGACAGCTGACGCCTGCCTGGCAACCAGTGTTGAATGGGCACCGTGGTGAGGTTTCTTTTTAACTCTCACAACTATTACACCAGGGGGTGGTCTTACCATCCTCTCCTTAGACACAAGGAAACCAAGGCTCTCTTGAGAGGCTGAAACCCAATCATCTACATCCCAGAATGCAAAACCACGAGGTGAAGGAGGGCGGATTTGAACTCAATTCTGCCTGCACCCTGGGACTCATCTTGAAATCTTCAGGTTTCTGGCTGGGGACTCAAGTCAACAGAACAGTATTATCCTGAAAGGTGAGCCACCATAAAGTGCTTCCCAACATAGGAGACCCACAAGCAGAAGAGAACAGAGATGAGGGGATCTGGGTGAGATAAACAACAGTACTCAAGTCATGACCAAAAGAAATGAAAGAGGATGGAAGAAATAATGGAGATGTGGAAAAACACCACCATGGAGGCGTAAGAACACAGCAAAGGTTGAGTGAATCTTGAGAAAAATGAAGCTTCATGGGGTAGTGTGAATGTTCACCAGATGCCGAGCTGGTTCACACATGCCCAGGACAGCCTGTCATCCCAGCGCCACCAGCCCCACCAGATGCCCTGGTGTGGGTCCCCCTGTCTGTCCCCAGGAGGAGCCAGTGCTCTAGGGCTGAACAGAGATGGAGCAGCTCCAACCCCAGAGGTGGGCATCATGCCTGGTAAGAGAAAGTGAAAGTTGCTCAATCGTGTCCAATTCTTTGCAACCCCATTGTCTATTCAATCTACACTGAAGTGGATAGCCTTTCCCTTCTCCGAGGGATCTTCCCAAACCAGGGAACAAGCCCAGGTCTCCTGCGTTGCAGGTGGATTCTTTACCAGCTGAGCCAAAGGGAAGCCCAAGAATCCTGGAGCGAGTAGCCTATCCCTTCTCCAGCAAATCTTCCCAACCCAGGAACTGAACTGGGGTCCCCTGCATTGCAGGCCCAGTAAGAGCAGATACTTAATACATATAAGGTAGATGAAAGAATCCAATAAGGAATCAAATGAATTGCATAGCCTTGGAAGGGAACTGTCATAGTCTCTTAAGTAACATTGGCTATAGATACAGGCTGATTTACGATCACATCATATTCCACAGGTACATGGGCTGTGAGGGAAGTGGGGATCTTAGTTAATACAGTCATTTCTATCACAGACTCTGGAGGTGCCCAATCCATCCCTTAGGTAGGTAGGGGTGGAAGAAATCTTGGTGGGAGGGGAGGCCCATGGAGCTGATTAGTCTTCTGGAAATGAGCACCTACCATACACTTGGCCCCCAGACTGGCAGCCTTGGGCCTGCTGTGGTCTCACCACTACAGAGGATCCATCCCCTAATCTCTGCCCCAGGGACCCAGGGGGAGCTTCTAGCACCCTCTCACGGCCAACCTTGGGAGGAGTAACCATCAGGCTTTATCTTCAGTGAGGTAACAGGTGGAGGGTAACACTTCCTTTGTTAGAAAAGGTCATAGTTTGAGTGAACAAATGAGAAACCATTAGCACAAACAGCTAGGACATGGAAGCACCGTAAATGTCCATTGAAAGATGAATGGAAAAAGAAGCTGTGGTACATATATACAATGGAATATTCCTCAGCCATAGAAAGGAATACACCTGAGTCAGTTCTAATGAGGCGGATGAACCTAGGGCCTATTATACAGAGTGAAGTGAGTCAGAAAGAAAAAAAAAAAGATATTGTCTATTAACATATATATGGAAGCTAGAAAGATGGTACTGATGAACCTATTTGCAAGGCAGCAATGGAGACGCAGACATAAGGAACAGACTTGTGGACATGGGGTGGGGGGAGGAGGAGGGGCCGGGACGAATGGAGAGGTTACCATGGAAACATATACACTACCATATGTAAAACAGGCAGCCAATGGGAATTTGCTGTATGACTCAAACTAGGACTCTGTGACAACCTAGAGGCATGGGAGGTGGGAGGGAGGTTCAAGAGCGGGCGGACATGTGTGTACCTAATGCTGCTTCATGCCGATGTACAGCAGAGACAAACACACTATTGTAAAGCAATTATCCTTCAATTAAAAACAAATAAATTATAAAACAAACAAACATCCGCACAGGAAATGAGCATCTAGAGTGAAACCCAAGTGTCAGATGGGTATGGATCGGTTAAGGCAACCTAGAGCCCAACAATTCCACTGATTCTTTAAAGATCACCAGCTCCCTACAGCCCCACCAAGAAGGAGCAGTGTGGTTGCCCATTAGCTGGTTTAAAGCAAGAACAGAGAGTCCACAGAGGCATGCTTAGCATCTGCAAGCCTGCGAGTTCCTAACTGGGGCCACCCTAGTCATTTCACAGCATCAGGAGTGTGAAGTCAGAAGCGATCTCCGCAGGACTGGGAGGTGGAGAAAGGAGCTTGGGACGCAGCAGGCTCTCATTCAGCCCCAAATATTGCATCTTTTCATGCTGGCTGCAGACAAAAATGACTACAGAAATCAAGAGTTCTTGGTAAGCAAACAAGACAATTTTGTAACTTCACGTTAGCCTTCTCTAGAACCTTCTCTGGGAGCAGGGTGCCCCATCCCAGTGGTGGCCAGGGTGCCTTCATTTGGCAGTCACAAAAACACTAACGAGGAACTTCCTTGGTGGCCCAGTGGTTAAGACTCCACGCTCCCAGTGCAGGGGGCTCAGGTCCAATCCCTCCTCGAGGAAGATCCCACATTCCCTGTGGCACAGCAAAACTAACCAACCAAGTAAAAATTCTAAAAAGAAAGCAAGAAAACAACAGCAAAAGCAATACTAAAACCAAAAAAAAAAAAAAAGCCTCCAAAAAACAGAAAATATAAAAACCACTAACCATGGGGGAATTCATTCCTGGCAAGTCTGAACAGAGAAACAGCAGTGTCTAGAAAAGATGATGAAGCCAAACACTCAAGCTGACATGGGTACATACCCATCTCTAAACTTACACTTTCTAATGCTACTTCTGGAAGTGCTGGCATTACAGCAGGCCTTCTCAGCGTTTTTAAAATGCTGGTGTAAATCTCAGAAAGTCATGTCACAGACTCCCAACCTTATTTCATCAGTAGGTCACCTCCCCCATTTTATCTTATATGCAACTGCCAGGGAAGTTAGCCCATGGTATAGACCCCCTAAGGGACCTCCTCCAGCTCTGACGTTTGTTTTTTAACTGGGAGCTCACTTAGAATCTCCTGGGAAGCTTTCAAGATGTTCAGATGCCTGAATCACCTCTCCCACAGCTCCCTTCCCCCACTGTCGACTCAGAGAATCATTTGTAGGGATGGGGACCCTGCATATGTGTGCTTTAAGAAAAGTCCACAGCATTTTTTTCATGCGTTTTTTTTTCATTTATTAACTCCTTTTCTGAATACTAGCATCTCGTTTCTGAGATTTTCATTTTTAAAATAAGTTTTATCTGCTTTATTAAAAAAAGAAAGAAAGCCCACAAGTGACAATGACACAGATCCCTCGCTGGGGAAACAAGGGCTCAGAAAATGAAGCCTAGTCTCACCAGGAGGGCAATGAGAGGCCCTCAATAATGCATTCATAATTTTACCAAAGACTTACTGGGCAGCTTTGGATACCAGGAACTCGGCTGGACGTGGGAGCTGAGACCAGCCTGTCTTCTAGCACGATCTTCTCTAAATCCTGTTCCCCAAACTACGCACATCCCAGCCCCTCCTCTCCCCCTCCACTCATGCCTATCCTGTGCATCCTTCCAGATCAGGCAGAAACGCTGCATCCTTCACGCACCTGTCTTCGAATCCTTCCTCTGGGGTCCCCACGGCATCCCTTTGAACCTCCCATAGTCCTCGTCACCTTCTAGCCTTTGAACCTCCCATAATCCTTGCCACCTTCTAGCCTGTACTGTGGCAGCATTTCACAACTGCCTAAAGAGCTGACCTGAGTAAGAGTCCTAGGATTACAGAAGTCTGAGAAATGTATAAGAAACAAAGTCAGCCAGCTTTCCATACAGCTGGCCTTCTCAGAGCCTTTAACACAGACATAGTCTATGAATCTCCAAGAGCATCCCAGCATACAGACAGTTTCCCAACTTATTTACCCCTGGAACCACTCCTCCCTGTAAATGCTGCTGAATTGTACTTCTTTGGGCATCACAGAGGATTCGTGTTCCAAGGAGCCCCCACTGGGAAATACTATCTTCTAGTTATTCCCTCCCTCCCTTCTTTCCAAAAGCACGAGGGGCATCCACAGTGAACCAGGCATGGTGCCAGGTGCCCTCACCTATGCTCACTTCAGGCACTTTGTTGAAATAACTTGAGATGGGGAGCTGTGGCTGAATAACAGCCGTAACCCCCAGTGTGTCCTCCATCAAAGATGACACAAACACAGTGAGGCCACTGGCCCCGTCCCCTGGAGACCTGTAAACACAACTCCTGTGGCACAGCGGCATCGGACCCACAGCCTGGCACAGGGTTCCAAGAGGCTGGGACGGCAGACGGCTTCCCGGGCCATGGAATCAAGAAAGAAGACTCTAACGGGAAATTCGCACGACGGGGGAGCATAGCTTGGAAGACAAACCGCATGATAAAACACCCTCAGCCTGCGGAACAAGGACTCACAGATCACCAGGCTCCTCATAAAAACATTCTGCCGAAAGGCATGGGCCTCTAATTAGGAAAAATGTGGCAGAAACCAACCGCTGGCTCACAAATGGTGGAGGCGGCTTGGCAGAGAAGCTGAGGCTGGAGGCATGAACTGGGCCCCAGGGTGGGCTAACGACCCCCCACGGAAGAGTGGGAAGTGCAGAGGTGGGGGGCTGGTGAGGATGCACTCTGCCCAAACAGCAAGACACCTGCCAGGAAGACGGGCAAGTCAAGACCTGACCCAAAGGCACAGGGCAGGTCAGGCGGAGCCACTGGGCCGGCAGACTGATTCAGTGTCAGGAGCAGACCCTCCTCCACACACAGGAAAGCCACCTGGAGCCAGCATGACACTCAGCCCAGGTGGAGCTCCTGCTCCTGAAGGAAAGTTACAAGGTTCAAAAGAGCCTGGAGTTAAAACTCCCCTCCGGGTACTCCCCACCATTCTATGCAAAACAAAGAACTCTCTCACCTGCAGAAAAAGTGGACATTAAGGTTGATTATGCCCAGCTCCCAGGCAGAATTCCTTGCCCCAGCTGTTTAAAAGATAACTACTCTGAACAACTTTGGAGAGGCACAGGCCCCTTAAGACAGCAGCTTTCCACATACATGCCTATATATCCTTATTCTTTTCTTGGGTTAGTGCAGCAGCTCACTAATCTGACTACTGCTCCTTCTCGTCTCATTAAAGGTGATCTGTTCCTGGAAAGTGCCAGTTTCCTTCTTTTTCCAAACCTTGCCTTCTCTTAACTCCCTTACCCTACAGCTCCACCAGCCAGTGTCTGTAAATGCGTCAAACATAGGCCAAAACCCTGGGAGGGACTGTGGGTGACGATGGCTTTAGGAGAAGCAGCAAACCGTGCTGAGCTGGGCAGTGCCTGTCCAGCCCTCCACGTGTTGTTATTCAGTCACTCAGTTGGGTCTGGCTCTTTGCCATCCCGTGAACTGCAGCACGCCAGCCCTCCCTGTCCCTCACCATCTCCTGGAGTTTGCCCAAGTTCACATCCACTGAATCAGAGATGTCATCCAACCATCTCATCTGCTATCTCCCTCTTCTTCTGCCTTCAATCTTTCCCAGCATTAGAGCCTTTCCCATCCATGTAACCCATCGTTTATCAGATGGGTATACTATACTGAGCACCAGCCACATACTAGGTTGGCCAAAAAGTCTGTCAGGGTTTTTGTAACAACTTATGGAAAAACCTGAATGAACTTTTTGGCCAACTGAATACAAGGGCATGGGCAAGAGATGTGGTCCCTGCCTCACAGAGCTTCTGGGGACGGTGATAACTCCTACAAAGGTCACACACTGATCATGACACAGAGAGCAACATGCCGTGGAGGGTGCACCCTGGGGATGCCAGGGAAAACATCCTCAGGGAAATCATGTGAGCTGATGTCTGAAGATGGTATCAGAGTCCCCGAAATAGGAACAGCAAGTGCAAAGTCCTGGGAGGAAGGGACCCAGGGGATACAGAGGACCAAAAGGAGGCTGGAAAGGTGAGGCTGGTGTGGCGGGAACAGGGCGGCAGGTGTGGGGAGAGCCCGGGAGGGCAGAACCTTGCAGGGCTGGTGGCCATGTCAAGGGCTCAGCCTCTGTCTATCAGGATTAGACACACTGTGAACACATCCCAGGGTGGATGACAGCTGTGGGGGGTGAGGACAGACTGGAGCGTGAGAGAACACGTGCACGATGTCTGAGAGATATTTAGGTGCTAAAGTCAGCAGAACCTGGTGATGGATGGCGTATGAGTGGGGAGAGGGTTGGGGAAGGTATCAACCTGGGCAGATTTCATTCCCCTAAAAATGAAAGTCCCCTAGAGTCGGGCTCTGCAGTTTCTCTTCTGTAGAGGGAGCAAGTAGACAAGGGCTTCCCTGGTGGCTCAGATGGTAAAGAATCCGCCTGCAGTGTGGGAGACCTGGGTTCAATCCCTGGGTTGGAGAGATCCCCTGGAGAAGGGAACAGCTACCCACTCCAGAACTCTGGCCTGGAGAATTCCGTAGACTGTATCGTCCATGGTGTCGCAAAGAGCCAGACACGACTGATTGATTTTCACTTCATGACTGAGCCACAGTTTTAGTACACGCTGTAGAAAAGTCACTTAGGCCCCGCTGATGCCACCTTTTCTTTAACAGAGGGCCTGTGTATTGTCCAAAGGTGCAACACAATGTTGTGGTCAAGAAGTCGGGCACCCAGACTTCCCTGGTGGTCCAATGGTTAACAATCTTCCTTGCAATGCAAGGGACATAGGTTCGATCCCTGGTTGGGGAACTAAGATCTTGCATCCATTGGATCAACTAAGCCTGCACATCACAATTAGTGAGTCTACATGCCACAACAGAAGATCCCGCATACCACAACCAGTACCCGAGGCAGCCAAGTAAATAAATAAATGATCAATAAAAAATTTTTTTAAGACAAGATAGGCACTGAGGCCCTCCCACAGCCTTTCCTTTCCAACTGCAAGCTTTAATCTCCTTGTCTGTTAAATGGTATCAGTGTACCATGTGCGGCTGGGAGGGACTCTCATGGGGCTGGGAGGATTAAATGATAGTGCATGGAAAGCAAATGCTAACTGCTATTGTGTGTGTGAGCGTGTATGTGCATGCACACTGGCAAGAAAGTGTTCCTTTATTTACTCATTCATTAATTCAACCCCTATCACCTATTAACACATGTCAGGCAAACTGCTAAGAAAAGATGAGAAGTGAAAGGCAAAGGAGAAAAAGATACACCCATCTGAATGCAGAGTTTCAAAGAATAGCAAACAGAGATAAAAAAAAAAAAAAAAAAAAACACCTTCCTAAGTGAACAAGGCAAAGAAATAGAAGCAAACAATAGGATGGGAAAGACTAGACATTTTGTCAAGAAAATTAGAGATACTAAGGGAACATTTCATGCAAAAATGGGCACAATAAAGGACAGACATGGTATGGACCTAACAGAAGCAGAAGATATTAAGAAGAGGTGGTAAGAAGAACTGCACATAGAAAAACTGTACAAAAAGATCCTAATGACCCAGATAACCATGATGGTGTGATCACTCACCTAGAGCCAGACATCTTGGAGTATGAGGTCAAGTGGGTCTTAGGAACATTATTAGGAACAAAGCTACTGGAGGTGATGGAATTCCAGTTGAGCTATTTCAAATCCTAAAAGATGATGCTGTGAAAGTGCTGCACTCAATATGCCAGCAAATTTGGAAAATTCAGCAATGCCCACAGGACTGGGAAAGGCCAGTTTTCATTTCAATCTCAAAGAAAGGCAATGCCAAAGAATGTTCAAATTACTGCACAATTGCGCTCATTTCACATGCTAGTCAAGTGATGCTCAAAATCCTTCAAGCTAGGATTCAACAGTATGTGAACCAAAAACTTCCAGATGTTCAAGCTGGATTTAGAAAAGGCAGAGAGACCAGAGATGAAACTGCCAACATCTGCTGGATCATAGGAAAAGCAAGGGAATTCTAGAAAAACATCTACTTCTGCTTCATTGACTACGCTAAAGCCTTTGACTGTGTGGATCACAACAAACTGTGGAAAATTCTTAAGGAGATGGGAATGAATACCAGACCACCTTACCTGTCTCCTGAGAAACCTGTATGCAGGTAAAGAAGCAATAGTTAGAACCGGACATGGAACAAAAGACTGGTTCAAAATTGGGAAAGCAGTGGATGAAGGCTGCATACTGTCACCCTGCTTATTTAAATTATATGCAGAGTACACTGGGCTGAATGAAGCTCAAGTTGGAATCAAGATTGCTGGGAGAAATATCAATAACCTCAGATATGTAGATGACACCACCCTTATGGCAGAAAGTGAAGGGGAACTAAGAAGCCTCTTGATGAAAGTGAAAGAGGAGAGTGATAAAGTTGGCTTAAAGCTCAACATTCAGAAAACTAAGATCGTGGTATCTGGTCCCATCACTTCATGGGAAATAGATAGGGAAACAATGAAAATAGTGACAGACTATTTTCTTGGGCTCCAAAATCACTGGACGATGACTGCAGCCACGAAATTAAGCTTGCTCCTTGGAAGAAAAGCTATGACAAACTGAGATAGCATATTAAAAAGCAGAGACATCACTTTGCTGACAAAGGTATGTGTAGTCAAAGATATTTTTTTTCAGTAGTCATGAATGGATGTGAGAGTTGGACCATAAAGAAGGCTGAGTGGCAAAGAATTGATACTTTTGAACTGTGGTGTTGGAGGAGACTCTTGAGAGTCCCTTGGACTGCAAGGAGATCCAACCAGTCCATCCTAAAGGAAATCAGTCTTGAATATTCATTGGAAGGACTTGATGGTGAAGCTGAAGCTCCAGTCCTTTGGCCACTTGATGGGAAGAGCTGACTCACTGGAAAAGACCCTGATGCTGGGAAAGACTGGGGGGGGAGGAGAAGGGGATAACAGAGGATGAGATGGTTGGATGGCATCACCGACTTGATGGACATGAGTTTGAGCAAACTCCAGGAGATGCTGAAGGACAGGGAAGCCTGGACAGGGGAAGGGGGTGGACACAGCGCAAGGGGGAGGGATGTGGGGCTCCTGAAAGGTGACCCAGCAAAATGTGTTGAAGAACAAGATGAGAGATGAGTGGCCTTAGAGCCAGGAAGGAAAAGTTATTTGATAGCACAGCTGAGAGGCAAAAACGTGTCTTGGATATACAGGCTCCCACTTGGGGGAGATGCTAGAGTTTTACGAGCCCAAGCATTTGTTCACCAGCTGCCTGCTTTGTGAACTGGCTGTGTGACAGTCACCACCAGACAGAGACTTCTGGGCTATGGAAGAAGTGACTGCTTCTCTACACAGTTCTGGAAAAGACCCTGAGCTTTCCATCTCTCACCTGCTCATAACAAAACCCAACCGGTGGCCAACTTGGTAGAAACAGACCTTCAAAGCCTGCTTTGAGGGGGAGAGAGCACTGGAAAGGGATCACAGGTTTGAAGTCCTCTGTCACTGAACAGGAGCCCTGTGTCCTACCAGGGTCCCCAGCCTCCGGGATCTAACGCCTGATGAGCTGACGTGGAGCTGATGTAACAATAATAGAAGTAAAGTGCACAGTAAATGCAATGTGCTTGAATCACTAGAAAACTGGTGTCTTCGATGAAACCTGTACTTAGTTCCAAAAGGTTGGGGACCACTGCTGTTAACCTATAAACAGAGCTAAGTACTGATATTGACCTTATGCAGCTTCTGTAAAGTTACACCAGACACCACATGGCAAAACCAAGGGGAGATGAATGGCATGGCTAAGGCTGCATGATTAGCAAGTGGCTGAGCTGGGTTCAGACCCAGGTGAGGAGCCCTATGGCCCTCCCAGAGCAGAAGAGGCTGCGTTTCAGTCCCAGCGGGGCGGGGTATGGTGTGGCTATTCTTATGCCAGCTCTTCTCAGGGACCTTTGCTATATAGAGAGCTTGGCAGGAGACACATGTTGATGGCTGGACTAGAAACCCTTTAGTAGTAGTCAAGTACAGATGTGAGAGCTAGACCATAAAGAAGGCTGAGCGCCGAAGAACTGATGCTCTTGAACTGTGGTGCTGGAGAAGACTCTTGAGAGTCCCTTGGACAGCAAGGAGGTCAAACCAGTCAATCCTAAAGAAATCAGTCCTGAATATTCACTGGAAGGACTGATGCTGAAGCTCCGATACTTTGGCCACCTGATGTGAAGTGCTGACTCATTCGAAAAGACCCGGATGCTAAGAAAGATTGAAGGCAGGAGGAGAAGGGAATGACAGAGGATGAGATGGTTGGATGGTATCATCGACTCAACAGACATGAGTTTGAATAAACTCTGGAGGATAGTGAAGGACAGGGAAGCCTGGAGTGTTGCAGTCCATGGGGTTGCGAAGAGTCATACATGACTTAGTGACTGAACAACAGCAAGCTCAAATGAAACGAATGAAAAACCGCAACCTGCAGATCACAGAGTAACGCTAATTTCCCTAACGTGTGCGACAGTGCTCAGCTTATCTGTACTCAGAAGCGTGCTGCATGCTGCATGCAGGCCAGGTGGGCTTTCCAGGCTGCAAATCAGACTGAAGAGTTTGGGAGTGCCTGGCAGCTTCACGTGGTGCTTTTGGTGGAAGTATCCATGTGGTGGAAGCACTCTGTCTCAGGTGGAAAAAACGAAGGCTCTAAGCCACCATGGCCCCCTCTTCATGAGCTGGCAAGTGTAAAATTTGTTAATTTCCATAACAGCTCACTCCACTGGGCTCTGGCTCCTGGGGATTCTTCTAGACGCACTGCCTTCCTCTCCTGCTGGGACATCCTTCAGCTCCAATAATGGATCTGATGCTGTTGGGAGTCACTAATTCTAAATTAAAAACCATTAATTATCGGAGGGGAGCCCACATATACACAGGCTGTAACCGTGGAGGGTCTAGTCTGGGAGCCTCCACCCTGTCTGCCCATCTGTGTACTTGCCAGGCCAGCCACAGCACATCCAGCACTCACACCACCACCGCTTCAGCTTTGCCCACTGCAGGCCTCCCCTGCTACCAAATAAGCTCCAGCATGTACCTTCCTTGCTCACTGCTGTGTCCCTGCTGCTGGTGATTTAGTTGCTAAGTCGTGTCCAACTCTTACGACCCTATGGACTGAAGTCCCCCAGGCTCCTCTGTCCATGGGATTCTTCAAGCAAGAAGACTGCAGTGGGTTGCCATTTCCTTCTCCAGGGGATGTTCCCGATCTAGGGACTGAACCTGGGTCTCTGGCATTGAAGGCAGATTCTTCACCCACTGCTGTGTCCCTGGAGCTTGGCAGAGTCTCAGAAAATGGTGACTGAACTAACAAATGGGATAACCAGAGACTGGATCGGAGCCTGAGAGTTCTGAAGCTGTGACATCCTCCAGATGTGGCTCAGCTCTCTCTGGGGCAACCCAAGCCCTGCCTTCCTTGCCTGTCTGTTGTGTTTCCATAAAGCAGGGCTGCCTGATGCTGTCCGAGTGTCTGCAAGGCCCACTCTCATGCCAGCCCCAGCTGTTGCCATGAATCTGGTCCCTTGGGATGCTGTGGCCAGCAGCACTATCTGAGGGGCAGCAAGCATCACCCTTCAGCCACCTGGGGGGCTCCTGAAGGGGACCTGTCTGGGGAGTCCTATTTTATAAAGCACAGACTCCTAAGACTCTAAGCCAAGGCAACCTCAGAAAATACAAAGCAGGTGGCCTTTTCATCTAAAAAAAAAAAGACTTATAGTTGATGGCTCAGACATAAAGAATTTGCCTGTAATGCTAGAGGGATGGCAGCCCATTTCAGTATTCATGCCTGGAGAATTCCATGGACAGAGGAGCCTGGCAGGCTACAGTCCATAGGGTCGCAAAGTGTCAGACACGACTGAGGAACCAATGGTCGCTTTCTCATCTAACAGTGTGCTCTGATACTTAGAGAGATGTATTTTAAGATCGTCTACAGACACTTCCACATTACGACTTTGCTAGAAGCCATCACAGAACATGGAGTCAAATAGGACATTAGGTTCTTAAATTAGCATCTTCTGGGAATTAGCACAGTTCCTTGAATCCCTCCCTGGCTACCAGGTGGTATTCACAGACAGTCTCCACAGGCAGTGCCTGAATTCTCAAGACCAGGCTGTCACCCATGAACTGTGTCACAACTCCACGCTCGCGGAGATGAAGTGTGGACAGGGTAATAGCCGCAGGGCCAGTGAAGGGTGGGACGGGGATCTGAGCTCAAGGTCACCTGAGGTTCTCGCCGCCAAGCATCTCCAGAGACAGTGCCACTCAGTAGAGTCGCTCATCAGACCTCTAAAGCAAGCATTGCGAGCCCCAGGTGCCAGCTGCTGACGGCAGGCCAGGCCACATGCCTGGTTCCTGCAAAGCAGTCACCGTCCACCTCTTTCCTACCCCAGCCTCACCGAGAAGGAATGCCCCAGTCTTGCTCCTGCCCGCTTCCCAAATCTAGCACGTTCTTCAGGACACCCAGCAAGAAGGCGTCCTTGAATTAGGGAGCACTGCACATCTCTCTCAAGTGGGGAGGGGGCAGCTTTGAGGCTGCCCGTCATCACCCTCCCCTCTAAGAGGCTGAGCCAAATATAGAAAGCACCAGGGGGTGTGTGTGTGTGGGGCTCCTCATTTTCATTCTGCATCACTGTTTGTGAAAAAAAAAAAAAAAAGATGCACTTCTTTTCCCTCTAAAAATGACGGTAAGCATTTTGCTGCACTCTGAAGTGGGACTTCGTTATCAAGACTTGAGTTAATATTTTCTTCCGAGGAACATGGCTCTCATCTCTAATGGAGGGGCTGGAGGGCCAGAGAGAATCCAAGGATAGGCACTCTGGATGTGGCTTTTCAAGAGCGCCTGTATCAGGCAGAGAGAGCCAGCTTCAAAGCTTTTCCCTGCTTTCATGTGCTTGCAAGTGGCCTGGAAGAGTTCAAAGCGGGGTGTGTTGGAGGGGGTGCGTGAAACATCCGGCTCCCTCCTTCCCTCCCCACTTTCTTCCTTCTACGGACACTTATATTTATCCTACACCAGGTGCAATGTTGGCCACTGGGCTCTGAGCTGGGAGGATCTGTCTGCTGCCCCTTCAATAAACGGTAGTCCCTTTGTTTTTGCTTTATAAAGCGCATTTACTTTTCAGGGGTCAGTTAAGCACAGGACCAGGGAAGGCAGATCATGTAAAACCAATGGGATTCTATTTCAAGTCCCCCAGCATCTGGTTCTGAGCATCCCTCAAGAAGGAGGTGTCCTTACCTCTCAGCTGCTGGAAGCAGGAGGCGCTGCTGTCTGGCTCCAGGGGATGTCTCAGGACCCCGTTGCTGGGTTTGGGTCTCTCGTATTCTCTTTCGGGGAGCATGGCCTGCTCACTCTCCAGGGCGGGGTCTGAGTGCGGGGGCAGAGACTGTGGAAACCCGAACATCAAGACGGAAGAAAAGAAGAGTAAGGCACCGCAGAGCAGAAAGCCACCCCACCAGGCTCCGATCCAGCGGGGGTCGTCTGGGGTGATGTCCAGGTTACCTGCAACAACCAGAAAGAGCGCAGTTAACAGGAGAGCACCCGGCAGGGCCGGGCACTTGGCTGAGGCTCGCAATCAGCTGTACAGACAGGCCGGGGGGCTCAGGAAATGGCCTGGGGTGGGGAAGAGTGGACAATGGGCAAAGCAGCCTATGGCCTCCTAGCTGTGCTGCTGGTTTTCCCCAGGCTGAAGGCTGATCACATTCCCTCCTTAATTTTCTTGTCTACTTTGTGCTTGTATCTGTCTAAACAAAAACAGTAAGAAGCCAGACACCCCCTGAATTTAGGCTGGCATTGACTGACTTGGCAGAGCTGCCAAGGTCTGCTAACAAAAGCATAGGGAGAAAGAAACATTAATCGTTCAAGGGTGTATTTTTACTGTGTATGTTCACACTCACCCCCAACAAAGCTGCCACCCTGAGATCCCCTTCCACACCCCACTCTCCCAGCCTTAAATTGGTTCACAGATCATATAGGGTGGTGCAGAATGGAAACCAAGAGCCAGGATACCTGGAAAGAAGCCCTGGCCACTTCTTGCCGTGAGACCTCAGGCTAGCCATCTGAACTCTCCATGCCTCAGCCGACTGATCTGTAGTATGCTGATTATTATGACGGTACTTACCCTGATCGAGTTCGGAAGATCAAATGAGCCACACCAGACACAAAGTGCTCAGAACAGTGTCTGGCGCGTGCTTAAGCACTTAATTGATGTGAGCTTAATATTCATGGTGAGGGTTCTTTTCCTAAGCTGCGTGTGTGCGTGTGTGTGTGTGTGTGTGTGTGTGTGTGAGGTTACTCAGTCATGTCTGACTCTTAGTGACCCCATGGACTAATTTTTCTGGCAAGAATACTGGAGTGGGTAGCCATGCCCTTCTCCAGGGGATCTTCCCAACCGAGGGATCGAACCCGGATCTCCTGCACTGCAGGCGGATTCTTAACCGTGTGAGCCACCAGGGAAGCTGATGAGGATGAGTTAATTCAAACTTCCATGATGGCCTGTGGTCTGGGAGGCCAATCCTCTACTGAAAGCTCAGTAGCCAGTGTCTGTGCTTTGAGGCTCCATGCGAGTGGCGTGGCTGTCTAGTACTGTGACTTGTTTGACTTTCCAGCTGGAGTCAAGAAGATGTACATTTCTGTTGCCCCTTTGGTAGATGTTTTCCCCTCTTTCCACATCTCCCTTGCAGAGCAGGGCACTCCCACGTCAGCTGCTCATAGATATCTCTTTGATGATGATCCCACACCCCTGGAGCACAGAAGGAAATTCATCTCAGCAATCTGGGATACAGCAAATGAGCTAAGAACTAACGAGGCTGCAGACCTGGACAGACGAATGGACGGGCCTGGGAAGAGAAATGACCACAGTCACCGGATGAGCACTCCCCCATGTCTAAAGTGCTCCTCCTGAAGACTCTTCAGTTATCAGTGATGGAAACGCCAGCTGTCATCCGCTGAGGGCTCACTGCACCGGGAACTATGTGGGGTGGACTCTTAACTGTTCCAATCAACCCTCCCCACAACCCTACGAGGTCGAGCCTCTTCTTTCTTATTGTCCCCATTTCATACAAATGGAGAAATCAAGGCTTAGAAAGGCTGGGTGTGGGCTTCCTTGATGGCTCCAAGGTGAAGAACCTGCCTGCCAGTGCCGGAGACAAATTTGATCCCTGGTCTGGTAAGCTCCCACGAGCCATGAAGCCACGAAGCCTGTGTGCCAGAACCACTGAGCTTGTACTCCAGAGACTGGGAACCACAACTGCTGAAGCCCACGTGCCCTAGAGCCCATGTTTCACAGCAAGAGAAGCCACTGCAATGAGAAGTCCATGCACCGCAAATGGAGAGTAGCCCCACTAGCTGCAACTCGAGAAAAAGCCTGTGCAGCAGCGAAGACCCAGCACGCCAAAAACAAATCAATAAAATCATATAAATATATAAAAAAGGAACAGGAAAGGCTGAGTGCCTTGCCTACATCCACAGAGTTGAAGACCAGAACATAGGCATCCAGATGCCAAGGGCTCTTCTCTCTCCCTCTTGACTGGCAGGCCTTTGTTTTGGGCTCTCTGCTGCTAAGTCACTTCAGTCATGTCTGACTCTGTGTGAATATGCGGTAGCCCACCAGGATCCGCCATTCCTGGGATTCTCCAGGCAAGAATACTGGAGTGTGTTGCCATTTCCTTCTCCAATGCATGAAAGAGAAAAGTGAAAGTGAAGTCGCTCAGTCGTGTCCAACTCTCAGCAACCCCATGGACTGCAGCCTACCAGGCTCCTCCATCCATGGATTTTCCAGGCAAGAGTACTGGAGTGGGGTGCCATTGCCTTCTCCGTTGGGCTCTCTAGAGGGTTCTTAATGGATAATTCCTCTGCTCTGGGCAGCGGGTGGCAACTTGGCCTTTGGAAAACACTGGTGGTCTCTAACCTGGAGGCCTTGACATCAACCAAGCAGCAATAGCCAGGGCACTTGAATGGACCAGATGCTTCTGTGCACGCTGGAGAGGAGAGAGTGTACACTCTAGTGGGCTTGGGGCTGAATCTCACTATTTCTACCTACTAGCATGTGATACTAAATCTCACTATTTCTACCTACTAGCATGTGATACTAAATCCCACTCTTGTTACTTACTAACATGTGATGCTGGGAAAGTTGCTCACCCTCCCTGACTCTTAGTTTCATCATTTGCAAAATAAAGATGATAGATAGCCAAGGACAGTGGTTACCAGGCTGAGAGGTAATGAACCAGCATCTCCTGACACATAGTAGGCTCTTACCTATTGGAGCACTTAATCTTGAACTTTCAGGGATATATTTATGAAAATGGGAATTTTAAGGTATAGATTTTTTTTCATTTAACAATGCATTGTAAAGATCTCTCAAAATTACCACACATTATATTAATGCTACATAATACTCCATTTTAGGGATTACATAAATTTTTAGCTAGTTTCTTAAGTCTTGTGTACTGAGGTATCTTTTAATCTTTTTATTAATATCAACACTTCTGAGGAGAGCTTCCTAGTAGCTCAGTCACTGGATATAAAGTTTTTTTAATAAATTCCTGTATGGAGAAATTTTGCATGGCACTAATGCACAATCGGGGCTTCCCTGGTGGCTCAGTGGTAAATAATCCATCTGCCAAGGCAAGAGACGTGGTGGGTTTGATCCTTGGGTGGGGAAGATCCCCTGGTGAAGGAAATGACAACCCTCTCTAGTATTCTTGCCTGGAAATCTCACGGCCGGAGGAGCCTGGTGGGCTACAGGAGTTGGACAGAACCTAGGGGCTAACAACAGCAATACACAATTATATGTCTTCTGATGGCTATTAACAAGCAGGAGTCTAACATACCAGTGTCAGTCTCCATTGCTATCAGGGTGTGGAAATGCTTGGTCTTCAAACTCATCTACTCTAACAAAAGGTACAGATTTTAAAAAAAAATAAGTACAATGTAGAAAAACAGGGTGATGCTGAAAGCACGTTTATGCAAACAGGAGAAGAGAAAAGAAAGTCACGGCACCTTGGAGCTGAGCAAGACTACTGGCACCAATCCCTGACTGTTTTCCTTCACCTGCTGCCAAGCACTGAATGGAGATAAAACGGGAAAGGGGAAGTACAGTATTTCCCTCCTTTGCCTCTGGGCCCCATAAAGCTGCCAGATGTGAGCCAGCAGGGGGAGAGAAAGCCTGGCAGCTGTTTGGGAGAAGGAAATCCGAAGCACGTGGACAGTCATATTTTAGATAGGTAGTCAGTGACTGCTATATGGTGAGAACACACTCCTGGGCGAGGGGGCGGCCCTGGGGGAGGCGGGCGTTTGTGTGCAAGTGAGATGACTTGCTCCCTGCAGGCTTGTGTCTGCGGGCGGAAAGCCAGGGTGTGCTCCAGTTCCTGAGACAGGGCTAGTAGCCACCTGTGCATCAGTGCACACCAGCTGCTTTGGAAGGGGCGGGTGGGGCAGGTCTGCAGAAGGCGGGGATCTGAAGAACCAGGAAAATCACGGCTGACTATTCTGGGAAGTATTGATTTTTTCCCTTCTGTTTCAATTATCCAGTGGATGGTAGCAGGGAGAGAAATAACAGGCTGAGAAGAAACCACTCAGCCTTGGAGCAGCCTGCCCTCAGGACTGGCTGGCCTCATGAGCAGAGCTTCAGACCGGTTCTGGGGGGCTCTTGAGGAGACAGTGAATGCTTGACACCAGCCCGAGACACATCTTTTCTTTTTCAAATTTGTAAAAATCGAAGCAGGGTTGCTTTATGGGCTTGCCAGATGGCACTAGTGGTGAAGAGCCTGCCTGCCAGTGTGGCAGGCATGAGACCCAGGTTTGATCCCTGGGTTGGGAAGATCCCCTGGAGGAGGGCATGGTGACCCACTCTAGTAGTCTTGCCTAGAGAATCCCGCGGACAGAGGAGCCTGGAGGGCTACAGTCCGTGGGATCACAATCAGTCAGACCAGACCGAAGGGACTTAGCACACACGCATAGTTGCTTTACAATGATGTGTTAGTTTCTGCTGTACCATGAAGTGGATCAGCCATACGTGTACATGTATCCGCTCCCACCCCTCTATCCCTGCCAACCCCTCTAGGTCATCACAGCATGGAGCTGGGCTCCCTGTGCTATAAGGCAGATTCCCACTATAGATCTGTTTTACACATAATAGCGTGTACAAATCAATGCTAGTCTCTCAGTCTGTCCCACTCTCCCCTTCCCCCCACCCCACGTCCACACGGATGTTCTCTACAGGTATGTCTCTATTCCTGCCCTGAAAATAGGTTCACCTGTATCTGTTTTCTAGATTTCATGGATATACATTAATATGTGATATTTTTCTCTTTCTGACTTATTTCACTCCGTATGACAGACTCTATGTCCACCCACATCTCTGCCAATGATCCAATTTCATTTTTCTGAGGCACTTCCTTACTCTACCTATCTCAACAATGAATAGTATTTTTAAGAGGCCTCTTGGCCACTGAAGCTGACGATCACCCCCTCTCGCCTGGCAATTGTCACAACTCAGCATTATTGAAAGAAAAGCTATGACAAACCTAGATTGCCTACTAAAAAGCAGAGATACCACTTTGTCAACAAAGGTCCATATAGTCAAAACTGTGGTTTCTTCCAGTAGTCATATACAGATATGAGAGCTGGACCATAAAGGCTGAGCACCGAAGAACTGATGCTTTTGAAATGTGGTGCGGAATAAGACTCTTGAGAGTCCCTTGGATTGCAAAGAGATCCAACCAGTCAATTCTAAAGGAAATCAACCCTGAATATCCATTAGAAAGAGTGATGCTGAAGCTCCAATACTTTGGTCACCTGATGCAAAGAGCTGACTCATTGGAAAAGACCCTGATGCTGGGAAGGACTGAGGGCAGGAGGAAAAGGGGGTGGCAGAGGATGAGATGCTTGGATGGCATCACTGACTTGATGGACATGAGTTTGATCAAGCTCTGGGAGATGGTTAAGGATAGGGAAGCCTGGTGTGCTGCAGTGCGCGGGGTCACAAAGAGCCAGACACGACTGCGCGACTGAATAATGAGAACAAGCATTACTGACGTTGAAGGGGAGTTCTCTATGTGGACTGGCAAAGCATGTGTGGTGACGTTACCCCACATCTGCACGTGCGTCTCCGCCTCTGAGAATGAGGATCTCACCTCCCTTCCTGTGGTGTTAGGTGTGGCCAGGCACCAGAGTTTTACCAGTCAAATGTGAACAAGGAGACACATGTCACTTCCATGTGGCAATATATATAAGCTGGTGCATGACTCCTACGCTCTTTTTTTCCTGCTTGATTGTGAAGCATGTGGAGTTCTCCCAAAGATGATGCCTAAGAAGCTATAATGAACAAAATATTCTTGCTGACCTGATTTGGGTATATAACACAAGCAGGAAATAAGTCTTTAGTATTTCCAAGTCACTGACATCTTGGGGGTGTTTATTACTGCAGCATAACTCAGCCTACCCTGACTGGTACAAATGTGTGCTAAGTCACTTCAGTCTTGTCCAACTCTTTGCGGCCCCATGGACTATAGCCTGCCAGGCTCCTCTGTCCATGGGATTCTCCAGACAAGAATACAGGAGTGAGTTGCCATGCCCTCCTCCAGGGGATCTTCCCCATCCAGGGACTGAACCCACATCTTAGGCAATAAAAATTTCTAACTTTTAAGAAAAGCAGCCCCAGGTAGGCTTGTATAACAAAGGTATTCTTTTAGGTCCAGGTAGAGGGCAAGGTGTGCAAATTTATTTCTCTTTCTATCTGGTTCTAATTAGTGTTTTGATTTTAAACATGGCTGCAGTTTCAGCCTTTTGACGAAGACTGCTCTCCGGAGGATGCTCAGAATACAAGTGAAGAACATCAGTTTGTCTCA
Source organism: Nanger dama (assembly GCA_917880005.1). NCBI lineage: Eukaryota > Metazoa > Chordata > Mammalia > Artiodactyla > Bovidae > Nanger > Nanger dama. The sequence goes on from CAKJTW010000044.1 coordinate 14,671,309, forward strand.
TTTACTTAGAATGCATCAAATTGCCAATGAAACTAAAACTGTGGATAAAGAAAGATGCTGAAAAGGATGGGGATGGAATCAGGGTCCTGGGCTGTGCAAATGCCTGGCGACCCCAGGAGACTGTGTGAATACCCTGGCTAAGCTCCCTCCAGTCACTTGCCTGCCCCTTTGTCACTTCAGGCTCCAAGAAAAAAATGCTGGGAAGGAGCAGAGAGGGCAGGGTGAGCCACACTCGGGTCACCGTGAGCCCAGGGCATGGGGGATTTGCCTCTGCACAGGTGTCTGCAGGCTGGTTATTGTTTTTGTCTAGTCACTCAGTGTTGTCTGACTCTTTTGTGATTCCACAAACTGTAGCCTGCCAGGCTCCTCTATCCACAGGACTTCCCAGGCAAGCATACTGCAGTGGGTTGCCATTTCCTTCTCCAGGGTCTCTATTGGCAGGCAGATTCTTTACCACTAAACCACAGTGGAGCAGGCTTGTTAGGATTCCTGACTTATACAGTTCATTGCTCTGACTCTTGTACTCTCAGAATCCAAGGTTAGGAGGGCTTTGTGGTTTCGTTGGGTGATTTGAACAAGCTTTTCAGCAGCTGCTTTCCCCTCTGCTGAAGGTCACATAAACATATGGGCTTTGTTGAGATTTCCCTCCAGTTCCAAGGACTGCTACCATTGTAGGTACAAAAAAGAACTTCCCAGCAACAAGTTTAAACCAGTTGAAAACTAACTAACTAACCAAGCCACCCATGGGGATACCAAGACCGTGAGAAGAACAGATCAAAGCAAAGTGGGAATATTTACTTAGTCTGGGGCCATAATGATGTGTAAGCAATAGTATGGCTCTCTGAGAAGTTTTTTTTTTTTTTTTTTTCCCTTCAGTCCATTTACCTATTTTTCTAACCTATTTTGCAAAACTGTAGCTACGGGACTCAAGAATGCCAAGAGTATCATTACGTTACAGAGCGAATTAGAAGCTGGAGGCAGGGAGGAGCTGAGGGTGGAGGGCTGCATGGACTGTTCTGAACCCCAGCTGCTGGGCTAATTGGTCCAACACGAAGGAATCTGGCAGCAGCAGCCAGAGTTGGAGGGGTCCCTGCTCGTCAACATTTTTATGAAGCCAGTAGATGACTCTGCCTTTTGGCAGCTGCAGACGCTGTGCAGCTGTGGCAAGGCGGGCTTTGGGGGCCTGAGGCTGTGTTGGCCAAGCCAGGTCACCTCAGCAAAGCCTCTGTTCACAAAAAGGGGCAGCCTTCTAGTTAAACGCTTGGAGATGTTTCAGGGAAGCGAGCTGCCCAACTGCGGTCAGACTGGCCTCAGCTTTGACTCCTAGTATCTATGGAAGTGAGTTCACTCTTTTTTCCTCATGACATCTAATTATACCGTAAGTTCACTAACTCCCAGGCACTGTGTCAACTGCTCTGTGCGATTAACTCATGTCATCCACACACAGACCCATGAGGACAAATGTCCCCAGGATCACATAGCCCGTAAGGGGGTCCAGCTGGGATCTGAGTGGACGTCTGGTCCCCATGTTCAAACTCAGAACTCATAATTGTTGGAGAGATTATGAGATGGCCACCTCATCTGTTAGTGCAGCAGTCTCCAGCCTTTTTGGTACCAGGCACTGGTTTCAGGAAAGATGATTTTTTCATGGATCTGGGGGATGTGAGTGATGGGGAACAGCTATAAATACAGATGGAGCTTACCTCCTGCTGGGTGGCCTGGTATTAACAAGACCACTACCGGTCCATGGTCCAGGCGTCAGGGTGTTAATGGGCTGATATTAGGACCCACCCTCTCATGGGAATGCGCCGTAGTTCCAATGAGGTGCTCAATGTATGGCTTTAAGTATTAGTGAGTTCATGGCTGCCATCAGTCTGTGAAGCCTCCATCTTGGATTGGGCACATTCTATCCTCTCTCTAGGTGTCCGTTTCCTTGTCTATGAAAAGCAAGACTTGGAAGAGAATTATGTCTGAGGTTCTTCCCAGCTCAGGGAGGCTGGTATCCCACTCTGCTACCAAGTCCTTCTTTTTCCTATGTCTTGCTCTTCACTCATCTCAGTTTTACAAACATATTCTAGAAAGGAACTTCTGCAGGCACCATCATTCCCTCCCCACTAGCCTGGGCAAGGAGGTGTCTATCATTAAGGAGAAGGGTCAAACGAGCAACACATACTCCCATGCAGACGACAGGCAGCAGCAACAGCAGAATCCCTTTGTCTGAGTACCCCCAGGGGAGGTATTCAGGGTGTACCTTGGCTCCACAGCTGGTCCCGACAACCACTTGCCTCCCCCGCATGCCCCAGCTTCATCAACACACAGATTCCAATGGACTCCCTCATGTGTCTCGCCTTTTCTGTAAGGTCAAAATTGTGGCTTTTCTAGTAGTCATATACAAGATGTGAGAGTTGGGTCATAAAGAAGGCGAGTGCCGAAGAATTGATGCTTTTGAACTGTGGTGCTGGAGAAGACTCTTGAGAGTCCTTTGGACTGCAAGGAGATTCAACCAGTCCATCCTAAAGGAAATCAGTCCTAGGTGTTCACTGGAGTCCTTTGGACTGCAAGGAGATCCAACCAGTCCATCATAAAGGAAATCAGTCCTGGGTGTTCACTAGAAGGACTGATGCTGAAGCTGAAACTCCAGTACTTTGGCCACCTCATGCGAAGAGTTGACTCATTGGAAAGGGCCCTGATGGGAAAGACTGAGGGCAGGAGAAGGGGAAGACAGAGGATGAGATGCTTGGATAGCAGTTTGAGCAAACTTCAGGAGATGGTGAAGGACAGGGAAGCCTGGCATGCTGCAGTCCACGGGGTCACAAAGAGTAGGACAAGATTGAGTGACTCAATAACAATTCCTCAATTGCTGCCAGATTGCCTGGTGGAAGCCACAGTCTCTTTTCCAGCTGCCCCAGAACAAGGGCCTTCCAGGGACCAGCCTTGCCCACCTCACACAATTCCCAGGCTACTGCTTTTCCCAGTCCCTTGCCCAGCTCTCTGCTGGAATTTCAGAAACACATGGCTGTGTGTGTGGCCTGTGCATTCATGAAGGGTGCACAGCCCTAAGGAGGTGCTCTGTCTTAGTCGGTGAGGAAGACAGGGAAGGGTCATCCTGAGAGAACTGAAATCCTGGTCCTTGAGATACAGCACCAAGCCACTCATAGACAGAGTGACAAGCTTCAGGTACAAGAGGGGAGAAACTAAAATCTGGGGGGCTTCCCAGGTGGTGCTAGTGGTAAAGAACCTGCTGCCAATGCAGGAGACATAAGAGGTGCGAGTTTGACCCCTAAATAGAGAGGATCCCTGGAGGAGGGCATGGCAACCCGCTCCAGTATTGCCTGGAGAATCCCAGGGACAGAGGAGCCTGGAGGGCTACGGTCCATGGGGTCGCAGAGTCGGACATAAATGAAGAGACTTAACACACTGCAAACTGTGGGATTCTGAGTGGCTCCTAACAGAATAAATTGTATTCCTGTGCCCTCTGCTGGTAAAGAGCGGCACCAGCCCTCCTAGAGCCTGCAGAAAGGAGGCAGACAAAGAGAGTGACTCACAGGCATCCATCTGTCCCTAGAGTCTCTTCAGATCCGAAGTCCGCTGTTACTCATGAGGGGGGAGGCGGCCATCAGCAGGATGCCCAGACTGAATGGAAACACGCCCGTCCGTCTCAGGCATGGGAGGCTTCAAACTGCCAGTGAGCAGAGGACCACGGACGCCACTGCCTCACCCGGGCCTGAAGGGTGAGGACAGGTGTGGTGCAGAATGGGCGGGGACGACACGCCAGCCTGAACAAAGGAATGGGTACCCAGCGGACTGCAAGTGGACAGGCGGTGCCCCCTCCAGCCACCCGTGTGTCTCTCGGCCACTCCAGGCTCTGAGGAAAAGATGTTATTTCATTCCCAAGAGGAATCTTAGTGAGGGGGCAGGGTCTTAAAGTGGAAACACCCGCCCACTTGCTCATGGGTCTGGGTTTTCTATAGATACACTTCTCAGATTGGGTACACCCCTTCCCAGGTGGCGTAAGTAGTAAAGAATCCACCTCCCACAGCAGGAGCTGCAGGAGACCCGAGTTCGATCCCTGGGTCAGGAAGATCCCCTGGAGGAGGGTATGGAAACCCACTCCAGTGTTCTTGCCTGGAGAATCCCAAGGACAGAGGAGCCTGGCAGGCTATAGTCCATAGGGTCACAAAGAGTTGAACACAGTTGAAGTGACTTAGTATGCCCATACTTCCCTTCTCTAGGAATCAGTTTCCTTGTCTATAAAATGCAACAGTTGGAAGAGAGCAAAGTCTGAGGTTCTTTCTGGCTCAGGGATGCTGGTATTCCACAAGCCGGGATCCAAGGGGGCCCTGCCGATACGCTGAGCGCAAAACTGGCTGCCTGGATACTTGCCTTCTCATCCCAGGCAGCCTTCCCCATGCTCTGGGAGGTTCCCTCTTCCTTCCCTTCCTTCAAGACTCCTGTCCCGTCCTGACTTTGTTACAGGACAGAAGTGGGCTTTTGTCCATAGAGGCAAGATGAGAGCTGACTCTCACCTGTGTGGTTTCTTTGACCAGGTCACCCCCTCATCCCATTTGCGAGGAATAGGATCAAAGGGGCCAACCCAAAGCTATAAAGCTGCAGTGTTGAATCACTTCCTGAACAGACCCAGTGCTCTAAAAGAATAAATAAGGCTGCATTTGATTTTTTTCCCTCTCCGTTTGGAAATTTGTAACATCATTAGTTACAAGTAAATATATCAGTGGAATTAATGGAGTGAATCACAAAGTGACTTGATTGGATTTAAAACCACATAATGTCTTTGGGGTGAATTAGTAAATTTAGCACTGTCGAGAGATGATGAATGGAGAACCGGAGGACTGAGAGTTCTTATTGATCCTGGGAATAGATCAGGATGAGAAGGGGAATGGCTTCCCACACTGTTTTCAGAGAGGAAGGAAACGTGGCTTCTCCACTCGCTAAGTTGCACGGGAACACAGCGTCCTTCTGCAGGCGTGTGGTTGAGTTGTGACCATATATGGTGGGGTCCCAGGCGGCGCTAGTAGTAAAGAATCTGTCTGCCAGTGCAAGAACCGCAGGAGACATAGGGGGTTCGATCCCGGGGTCGGGAAGGTCCCCTGGAGAGGGAAATGGCAACCTGCTCCAGTATTCTTGCCTAGAGAATCCCATGGACAGAGGAGCCTGGCCGGCTCTAGTCCATGGGGTCACAGAGAATCAGACACAACTGGAGCAGTTTGGTGGGCAGTGCTTAAGATAGCCTCCAGTGACCCCCACCTCTGGAATTCATGCCCTTGTGGAAGGATTCCTTCTCCCCAGTATAGACAGAGACGAGTGGCTTGCTTCTAACACACAAAACACAGCAGAAGTGACTCGGTGTCACTCCCGAGGCGAGGTTCTCCAAAGACTGCGGCTTTGTTTCCCGCGCTCTCACCCTGTCCTGGGCTGTCTGCTCCCCAGGGGCCGTGCTGCGGTCAGCCCTGCAGAGAGGCCCATGGGAGCCAGCCTCAGAGTCGACCTGCCAGGGCTGCCAACAGCCATGGCTGCTTGGGAGCAGAGCCCCTCCAGGAGTGCTTTCACATGATTTGAGACCAGCTCAACTCCTTGACTGTAGCCTCATGAGAGACCCTGAGCTAGAACCAACCAGACTAAGGGCAGGAAGAGAGGGGGCGACAGAGGATGAGATGGTTGGATGGCATCACCAACTCGACGGACATGAGTTTGAGCGAAGTCCAAGAGATGGTGAAGGACAGGGAAGCCTGGCGTGCTGCAGTTCATGGGGTCACAAAGAATCGGACATGACTCAGTGACTGAGCAAAGCTGCTCCTGGGCTCCAGACCCAGAGAAATAAACTGAGACAGTAACTCTTGCTTAAAGTCACTAACTTTGGGGTAATCTGCCATAAAGCAACAGATTAATACCCCAGGCAGCTTGCTGGGGCCACTGAAGTGTGAGTAGAAACAATGGATGGCATTTCTGAGGCGGAGCTGGTTTCTTGGCAACTGGGCAGGCAGCAGTCAGATAGAACTTCTGTGAGCCCGGGTCTTGGAGGGACCACCAAGGGCCAGTCCCACCCGCTACTCACCCCAAAAACCACTAACCTGCACTAGATACTCGGTACAGCTGAGAAACAGACTTTGGTTGCATAAGATCACCTTGATCTGGGAATTTCCTGTTACCACTGCGTAGCCTGGGGCTTCCCTGGTGGTTCAGAATCTATCTGCAATGTGGGAGACCTGGGTTCAATCCCTGGGTCAGGAAGATGCCCTTGGAGAAAGAAATAGCAACCCACTCCTGTATTGTTGCCTGTGAAATCCCACAGACAGAGGAGCCTGGTGGGTTACAGTTCATGAGGTTGCAAAACAGTCAGATACAATTTAGCAACTAAGCAACAACAACACCGCACCAGCTAGTCTGTACAGGCTAGCATGCTAGTCAATCCAGGGCCACAGACTGGTCCTCAGTGGCCTGGGAGGAACTGGGCCGCATAACAGGATGTGAGTCCTGGCAAGTGAACGAAGCTCCATCTGTATACACAGTCACTCCTCCTCGCTCACATTGCCATCAGAACTCTACCTCCTGTCAGACCAGTGGCGGCATTAGACTCTCCTTAGAGCGAGAACCCTACTGTGAACTGCACATGAAAGGGGTGGATGTTGTGCTCTCCTTATCAGAATCGTCCTGAAACCATCCACCCCCACCCACTGTGGTCCTTGGAAAAACTGTCTTCTACAAAGCCAGTCCCTGGTGCCAAAAAGTTTGGCAACTGCTGTGCTAAGGCATCAGGGTGCCCAGAAGTATGGTATGTTTCCTTTAGGGCTTCCCAGGTGGTGCTAGTGAGAAAGAACCCACCTGCCAATGCAAGAGATGCAAGAGACATGGGTTCAATCCCTGGGTTAGGAAGATCCCCTGGAGGAGGGCATGGCAACCCACTGCAGTGTTGTTGCCTGGAGAATCCCACAGACAGAGGAGCCTGGCAGGCTGCAGTGCATGGGGTTGTGTAGAGTCAAACACAATGGAAGCGGCTTAGCACATAGCACATGTTTTCTTTAAAGCCCACCACAACAGTGTCTTATAGAAACAATTTTCAAAGCCGGTCTCCTTGACCCCATGTGTACCCTTGCACTTAGGTGCTCCAGCTTTTAGTTTAAGAAACAGGGTCCTCTTATGGGTTCACGGACCAACGTTCAGTGACTATGTGTGTTTTCTGGGCATTTCCACATTTGTCCCCTCATTTACAGTAGTCCTGAACGCAGATATATGTTCTGTTACCCTGAGTTTACAGACGAGGAAAATTCAGATTTGAAGAGTGAAATCAACCCCAGGGGGTTATTAAGCCTCTAGGCAGACATGAGCAGAACACAGGCTTGAGTCAGGCCCTCTAAACCGACACTCACCATCTTCCCTCTAATCGCACGGGGGCCGGCCACCAGCTAGAGAAGTGGTTGCATTAAAGTTGCTTCTTAGTAGGAAGGTTTTAGAACTCAGAGGGCTGGGGCTCCTTTGTGAAGGGGAAACGGCTTGTGGGTGGGGCTTAGAAATTGAGATAAATCCCTTACTTGTGTCAATGAAGACTGCATCCACATAGATTTTGGTACAGAAAGAGCCCAGGATAAATCCACAGGCTGGTCCAAACACCAGCATCGTGAACAGGATTCCTGAAAGAAGAAAATGAAACCAAGATCAGATTAAAAGCAGAAGATATTCAATGAGCAAAACTATCAAAGCGCTAGAAAGCTGTTTTACACTGATTAGATGAGAGGTTTGATTAGACAAATGATTTCAGAGGAATTAGTCTAAATATCCTAGCGGGGAAAGCTACTATTCTAATTTTTGGAAACCCTATTGAAGCACTATCACGCAGGAATTCTATAGCTTCTGTAGGTTGCTCTGAAACACTTCTAGGCCCCCAGTACACTTACTTTTAGAGGGCTCCACTCCATGTCACATCAGACCAATAAAATATATCCATGTTTATCACGAAATATTGTTTTTCTGCCATAAACATTTTGGGAAGGATTTTTATCATTTTGCTTTCACACTGATTTGGCTTTATGTAATTCACTTAATTTACAGTTGGCAAAGATTTCTCAGCCCTCATTGTGCACACGCAGGAATTCTTATGAAGTGAGAAAAGTTGAAGCCACAAATTATTCTCCAATGTAATGAAATGTTTATGGGCATTAAATTTAGCAACTAACGAAGCTAACATAATGGCATGCTTTGAGCACATTTAATTAGACATTTTATTAATTTCAGTTTTACGGGCCCCTCCCACTCATAGTTTTGGAATTGCTCTCTGCTGTTGCTGTAACAGCTGTTCAGGACTCAAGCTCTTTCATAGGACTTATGAAGATGGTACCAGGCATGTGCCTAAGCACTGGGTTTGCCAAAAACTCATTCTGGTTTTTCTATAACAGCGTGTGGGAAAACCCCAACAAACTTTCTGGCCCACCCAATATGTATCTAATAGAGACAGTATCTGCAATTTTGCACAAAACTTTTGGTTCATTCTCAAAAAAACAATGAACCCAAACTAAAAAGCCATCATTTGGTTCTCTACTCAACCAAATTTCAACTTGAGCACTGACAGTTCACAAGGCCCTAGGGAAAAAACTAACAGCACAGAAGTGCCTTTCTCTTAGGAAGGTGGTTACCTGTGGGGACAGTCAGTACGTGGTCAGTTCAACCCAAGCAGACAGCCTGGAGGGTGGAGGCTAACGGGTCTATGTGGGCAAATGAAAAACAGGGTAGGAAATGGACTGGACCAGCGGGAGTCTGAGCTCAGTGGAGGGTAATTCTGGTCTGCTCACAGAGCAGACTAACTCAGCCTGAAATCTCCAGAGATGGATCTGCTCAAATACTTATCCACTCAATCAATACTTATTGAGTTCCTTCTTTGCACCAACCAGCCTTCTTAGCGGTGGGGACTCAGGGTTGAAACAAACAATAAAAATCCAAGCCTTCCTGGAGCTCACTGACTTGGACGGGAGAAGAAAACAAAACTTAAGAAACCAAGGGACTATTACTCAGCCATAAAACGGAATGGAATGGTGCCTTCTGCAGAGATGGGGATGGACCTAGAGTCTGTCATACAGAATGAAGCAAGTCAGAAAGAGGAGAACAAGTGGCACTCACTAATGGATGTATGTGCAATCTAAAGAATGCTATAGGCGATCTGTTTCACAAAGAAGAAATACAGACACACACAGAGCACAAACATGCGGATTCCAAGGGGGAGGTGGGGCGGCATGAACTCAGAGACTGGGATTGACACATGTCCACTACTGATGGAGGAGGAAACGGCAACCCACTTCAGCATTCTTGCCTGGAGAATCGCACGGACAGAGAAGCCTGGGGGCCACAGTCTGTGGGGTCACACAGAGTCGGACACGACTGAAGCGACTTAGCACAGCACGGCACACGCCACTGACACTACGCATGAAATCAGTGCTAATGAGAACCGTCTGGGTGGCACAGGAAACTCGGCTTAGTGCTCTGTGGTGATCCAAATGGGAAGGAAATCTAAAGACGTGAAGTATGTATACATATAACTGATTCACTTTGCTAGATAGCAGAAACTAAGGCAAGACTGTAAAGCAACTATACTCAAAGAAAAAAGAAACTATAGACAGGAGCTTGACTGATTTCCACATAACTGGCAAAGGAAACCAGGTCTTTTTCACTTTCAGACCAGAACCCAGAATCCCAAAGCAAGTACTTAAAGATGACTTATAAAGAATGCTGTTTGATGAAGGAAGGGATGAAAGAGGATGATTCCCATCACAGGAATGGAATCCTGTGAATTCCACTGAGGAATGAATCCACCCTCAGTGAAATCCTACTCTTAGATTTGGAGCAATCTAGAAGTTCAAGTGTCTCAAGATAGCCAATCCTGTGCCCAGCTGGTGACCCTGGTCTCCCAGTTATTCTTGTTTATAGGAATCAGGAGAGCAGCAAAGCCTATTTTATTACAACACTGGCTCTGGTTTGTCACAACTTAGGTTGAAATAACTGAACAGAGAAAACTGAGAGAGGTACAGGTGTTTTTGGAAGGGTCTAGAATGTAGGGATTTGCAGATGACACTACCCTTATGGCAGAAAGTGAAAAGGAACTAAAAAGCCTCTTGATGAAAGTGAAAGTAGAGAGTGAAAAAGTTGGCTTAAAGCTCAACATTCAGAAAACAAAGATCATGGCATCTGGTCCTATCACTTCATGGGAAACAGATGAGGAAACAGTGGAAACAGTGTCAGACTTTATCTTGGGGGCTCCAAAATCACTGTAGATGGTGACTACAGCCATGAAATTAAAAGATGCTTACTCCTTGGAAGAAAAGTTATGACCAATCTAGAGAGCATATTGAAAAGCAGAGACATTACTTTGCTGACTAAGGTCCGTCTAGTTAAGGCTATGGTTTTTCCTGTGGTGATGTATGGATGTTAGAGTTGGACTGTGAAGAAGGCTGAGTGCCAAAGAATTGATGCTTTTGAACTGTGGTATTGGAGAAGACTCTTGAGACTCCCTTGGACTGCAAGGAGAGCCAACCAGTCCATTCTGAAGGAGATCAGCCCTGGGATTTCTTTGAAGGGACTGATGCTAAAGCTGAAACTCCAGTACTTTGGCCACCTCATGCAAAGGGTTGACTCACTGGAAAAGACTCTGATGCTGGGAAGGATTGGGTGCAGGAGGAGACGGGGACGACAGAGGATGAGATGGCTGGATGGCATCACTGACTCGATAGACGTGAGTCTGAGTGAACTCCGGGAGTTGGTGATAGACAGGGAGGCATGAGGTGCTGTGATTCATGGGGTCGCAAAGATTTTGACACGACTGAGTGACTGAACTGAACTGAACTGAGAATGTAGGGAATCTTTCAAAGATGGGCTAGAATTAGGAGGACTTTCCTTAGCCGGGCCGAGTTAGGGAGAAGAGCGATCTTGGCTCTACTCGGTGGATGGAAGAAAGGGAAGCAGGAAGAGATGCTGAGAAAGATACAGGGTCAAGAGTGTGGACAGGGGGTGTCTGAGGTAAAAGCAGCACCCACGGGAGACTGAAGGACTTGCTGCTTCAGGGCAAAATCCTGAAGCCAGTTATATCCTTCTGAGCAGGACACATGGAGGCAGAGGGGAGCCACTGGTCAGAAGTAAACTGACTACTTTGGCCGTTCCCAAAGAAAGGGACTTGAAGACAGGGACACGATTCTCTTGCCCAGAACCACCCTCTGACTCCCCATCCATGCTCCTGGCATTTGCTCTGATCTCCAGCAACCCCCCCTCACATGATAACATGCTTCTTTTCATGCAAATTAAATACCCCCACAATCAATGTAACAATCACTGCTCCATCCCCCAGAGTGAACAATAAAAATTACAATCTTGAATAGGTCAAAGGACCCAGCGTTTAGTGTCAACGGAAAGAAACGGCCAATGAGCTTCAGAGCTGGCGTTGAGAGCATATTACCCGTCCTCCACGTGGGGGCAGCGGAGAGTGTGGACAGGCCAGCGTCACGGGAAGCTGGAGACTCCAGGCCCTGGGTGCCCTGTCCTTCTGCAACTTATGACCCAAAAGGGGGCAGCCCTCAAGCTCAGAGGCCCACAGGAGCCCTGTGGGGCCCAGATGGGCTTCCATCCATTCTGGTAGCTCCGACAGGCAGAGGCCACTGCAGCGGAGCCACGTGCCAAGGTGACCGCTCCATCCGGTTCCTCTAGGACGGGGCTCAGGTCTCTGAAATGCTGGACTATGGCTCTCCATTTTAACAGGACAGAGCTCTCTCCCAAAGGAACCCGATAGCACGGCTTCCCTGGTGGCTCAGGGGTAAAGGATCCGTCTGCCAGTGCCGGAGACACGGGTTTGATCCCTGGTTCCGGAAGATCGCACATATCGCGGAGCAACTAAGCCCGTGCGCCCCAACTATTGCGCTCTAGAGCCTGCGAGCCACAGCTACTGAGCATGTGCTCTAGAGCCTGGGAATAGCAACCACTGAGCCCGCACGCCTTAGCGACCACGCTCTGCATCAAGGGAAGCTGTAGCAATGAGAAGCCCGCGCGCCGCAGCTGCAGAGGAGCCAGCCCCCACTTGCCACCACTAGAGAAAAGTCTATGTAGCAACAAAGACAAATCACAGTCAAAAAATAAAAGTAAATAAACTATTTATTTAAAATAAGAAAAAAAGAAAACTATTTAAAATAAGAAAAAAAGAAAAGTCATAGAATCTCATTCCAAAAACAAAAACAACAAAAAAGATGTATGATGTGCATTTTTGTGCAATGGGCATCCCCTCCTTGTTTGAAATCTCTGGGGACATTTTTAATTTATCTTTTTAATTTTAAACCTTTTATTTCTTATTGGGGTACAGCCGATGAACAAATGATGCTGGGATAGTTGCAGGTGAACAGTGAAGGGACTCAGCCATACATGTACAGCTATCCATGGTCTCTGGGTGCATTTTTTAAAACGTGGCTCTTCCTGAGAGATATGCCAAGCGAACCTGTAGCAGCAACGGGCTCCAGAATGTTCTCCAAGGGATGATCCAGTAATGGGGATGGCTTCCTGCATCAGGAAGCACCCATTCTGCTGCAGAAATATCTCAGGGTAACTAACAGCTCAGATCACACAGCATCAGAGAGCGCAGTCCTGGGTCTGCAGAGGGTGCTGTTGCTCTGAGAGCCCATGACGCCAGCTGTGATCTTACAGAAAGGCACTTCGGAATGTGCTTCCTCGCTCTCTTGTCGATTCATCCCACCAGGCTGTGATTTTCCTCTTGTTTAGCACCCCCCCAAAAAAAAAAACCCCACAGCCGTTCTGCTTAAAAAGACAGATGGTCCAGCACTAAAATCCACCCAGCATCCCTGTGTTGAATGGTGAGGACCTCCAGGTCCTGTAGCCGGGTGGAGGTGAGGAGTGGGAGGGGGTGGGGGTGTAGGTTACTCAGTGGCGCGTTGCTGCCCCCTACTGTCTGCCAGGCTGTATGCATGGGAGAGGAGCCTGAGAGGCAGAGATCAGAGAAAGGAGGGTGGCCCCCTCCTGTGCTGCCCCCTGAGCCTGCTGCTTTACAAGCTTAATCTCCTGTAATCTGTTCAGTGACCCCGATGGGGAGTCTCCTGGGCCCATTTCACAGCAGAAGGAAAGGTTCAGCATCTCCCTTCCCAACAAAGGAGCCAGGAGGCAGCACAGTGGGGCCCCACAGCCATGTTTCTCTCATCCCCTCAGACAGCTCAGGAGACAGCGGGGACCACCTGGGTGCAGATCCCAGCCCCACCACTTCTAGCTCTGGGCACCCTAGGAAAGGTCTGTTTCACTTCCTGGTGCCTCAGCTTTCCCCATCTGTAAAATGGGAATGATACCAGGCCTATTCCGCAGGGAGGACTTAATGAGCTCGTATCTGTAAAGCTCTGAGAACAGAGTCTGGCACCTAGGAAGAGTCATGAAATTGTTAAATAGGGGTCCCCTGTGTCTCTCCCTCTATAATGAAGGCCACCACTCCTGGGTTCCCAGTCCTCCCCTCTCCTCCCATGCCTCATTTCCTACAGCCAGTAGCAGGCAAGAGGGGCCGGAGCTGGGGGCAGGCCAGGTCCCAGAGAGGGAAGTGGGAGGCAGCCGTGATCCCAAGCCTCACAAGGGCCCAGACAGACTGGCCGTCCAGAGTCCACCCCATGCTCTTACTGCCCGCCCGCCAAGCACATTCTGATGATGTTAACCTGGCTTCCCAGGGACATGATGACTGAACGAAGGGAGAGGGGATGAGATGACTCCCATGGTGATCAAACTCTGGCATGCTGCTCTGAACACAGGCCTTCTGTAAATTAGGGTAGTGTACATCTGCAGTTCCCAGACTGTGGGCCAAGGAGCCCCAGGATAGGACTGTGAACTCACAGGGGTGCAGCAAAACATTTTAAGTTTTCGAGGAAACCCAGTGATATCTGCCATTTGTCAGATGCTACTTGTACAACTACTCACCACTACCCGCTCAAGGTAGCTGATGGTTTCAACCCTGGATTGAGCTACAATCAACTACCTCCTGTCTTTGTGAACTGAGTAGTTGCTGTGATAAACAGCAACATGGTGTGGAAATCAGTGCAGAACACAGTATATGAGGGTGGCGGAGTCCCACTTGATTCCAAGGCTTAAGAAGCTGTGTAGTTCCCAGCAGGGACACATAGCCTATTAGTGAGTAATTGTGCTTACTTAAAAACAAAATAGATGGGACCTCTCTGGTGGTTCAGCAGCTAGGACTCCATGCTCCCAATGCAGGGGGCTTGGGTTCAATTCCTGCTCAGGGAATGAGATCCCAGATGCCACAACTGAGATCCAGCACAGCCAAGTGATTAAATACTTTTTAAAATTAAAAAACATAAATATTGTTTCTTTCAAGTGATGTGTCTTATTTTTCCAGACATGTATTCCATTAAGTCGTTTGAAGTGAACAGTTTGATAAGCCACAAAGACTGGGTATATCTTGCAGACACAGGGCCCTGTGAAAAATAAAACACCAAGGGTACAATGTAGAAGGAAATGGCTGCCCACTCCAGTATCCTGGCCTGGAGAACTCCACGGACTGTATAGTCCTTGGGGTCGCAAAGAGTCGGGCACAACTGAGTGGCTTTCATTTCACTTCAAGGGTAAATGAACCAAGAAAGTTTGGGACTCTCTGGTGTAAACCTGCCGCCGATGTTGAGCAATTTTCTGACTTAGAACCAGCCAGCTCTGGACACTGGGGAAGAAGAGATGAGGATTTGCCCTGGAGAAGCTTCCTGTCTTATTGGAGAGACTTCCAACCATTCGAAACTCCAACTAAAAATCTCTATTTATCTATTTACAAAATAATTGTAATATATAGTGGAACTATACATAACTTTGTTCTCTATTTTCCCAGTCTCCCGTAAAAGTGTTATCATATTTTCATAATTTTAAAACTAAAAAGATAGAGAAAAATAATACATAATGGAACCTACAGGTGCCAGACACTGCTTGAGGAGCTGAGATATGGCTGTGGACAAAACAGAAAAAGTCCCTGATTTTTTTTTGTGGAGTTTGTATTTGGGAAGAAGAAAGGCCATAAACAAATTGACCTACCATATGATGTTGGTGCCGGACAAGACAGGGCCTAAGAGGGCGGAGCTATAGAAAGACCGCCTGCTGTGCTGTGCTGTAAGTCACAGAGTGCGACATTATGCGTGCCGGCAAGCTGGGGCGAGAGGACTTGCAGGCTAAGGCTTCCACCTTGCAGAGGGCAAAACAAGACTCCCCAAAGACATCCATGTCTTAATCCCTGGAACCTGTTATCATAATTGACCAAAGAGAACAAAGGCTACAGATGGAATTAAGGTCACTAATCAGCTGACTTTAAAACAAAGAGATTATGTTGATGACCCCTGTGGGCCACTGTAATCACGTTTTTGTTATTTCGTTGCTAGGTCATGTCCAACACTTTGTGACTCCATAGACTGTTGGCCACCAGACTCCGCAAATGTAATCACCTTTAAACGTGGAAGGAGGAAGAAGACAACTCAGAGTCATAGAAGGAGATGAGACCACAGAACCAGAGCTGTGGCATCATGAGAAAGACTCGACTAGTCACTGCTGGCCTTGCAGTTGAAGACAGGGCCTTGAGCCCAAGAATGTGGGTGCCCTCAGGAGCTGGGAAAGGAAAGAAAATGGGCTCTCCTCTCCAGAAAGGGTCCTCTGGAAGGAAGGCAGTCCTGCCAACACCTTCATTTTTAGCTCAGTGAGACCCACTGTGGACTTCTGACCCACAATGTAAAATCATATATGGCTTACCTTAAGCCACTAAATTTGTGGTAACATTTTACAGCAATGATAGAAAAACAAATACAATTGTTAAGCAAATGTGAGGATAACCTCAGAGCTTAACACCTGCTAATCCACATGTGAACCTCTAAGAACAAGACGTTGCACAAATCTGCTTGCTAATTATGTGACCACGGGACATTTTTGCAAGTCATTTTTCAGACCTGGCGTTGACTGGGACTCAGTCCCTCCTGCTTTTCCCAGGACAGTGTTCTCTGCGTGTGTCTTTCCCAGCACTGGGGGGACACCTCCTTTTAGATGCAGCGTGCCAAGGGGCTTGACATGACAGTCTCTAGCAAGAGGTCGGGCCAGGCATGCAGAACCAGAAAAATCTGCCAAACCCAAAGGGAGACTTCTATGAATTTGGAATTTCCTGGTCCAGGAAGAATTAATCAACTTTATTATTATTACTGATATATGATATGAATAATAATACTAAAGAACATCTTTTGTGTGTCTGTAGAAAGTGACACGCTGATTCTAAATTGTTCATAGAAACAATGAGGGCCAAGACCAGCCTGGATACTTTGCAAGAAGAAGAATTGGCAAGACTTGCTCTACTGGACATTAGGCCTGCTTTTAAAGCTGTAATGATAAGAGAGTGCTGCTGGCACAAGAAATAGCAAATATGCAAGTGAAGCAGAAGAGAAAGCCCAGAAATGGATCCATACTTGTGCGGACACCTAATTTACGGGAAAGTGTGCACACGAAGCATTGGGGGAAAGGATGCGTTTTTCCATAAATGGTGTGAAGTAATCTTGAACTCCTAGGGGAAAAAAATCAGCTGCCCAGCGCAGGTAAGAATCCGTTCTGGGCAGATCAGAGACCTGGGAGAAAAGCAAAACAATAAAGTTGCTGGAAGATAACGGACAAAAGTACTGCCACAATGTTGGGGGCAGGGAGAGAGTTCCCAAACCAAGCAAAGCACAAACCAGCAAAAGAGAAGCTTGACAAATTGGTCTATACTAAAATTACGAAGGTCATTCCTTAGATTCATCAAAAGAGCACATTAAGAAATCTAAGATGTGGGAAAATATACATGTAACATACACCCTTAAAAACATGTATTCGAGAATCAGACAGCTCAGCATCAAGACCGTATTTAAAAGCTTTTATAAATCAATGAGAAGAGGACTAACCAGTTGTAGGGTTTCCCTGGTGGCTCAGCTGTAAAGAATCTGCCTGTCAATGCAGAAGACATGGGCTTGATCCCTGGTCTGGGAAGATCCCCCATGTCAAGGGGCAACACCACAAGTGCTGAGCCTGTGCGCCGGAGCCTGGGAGCTACGGCTGCGGAAGCCTGAACCTTCTTGAGCCTGTACTCTGCAGCAAGAGGCGCTACTGCAGTGAGAGGCCCATGCGCCACGACCGGAGAGCAGCCCTGGCTCACGCAGCTGGAGAAAAGCCCGCAGAGCCGTGAAGACCCAGCGCAGCCAAGGAAATGCAATTATTTTAAAAATTAGGAAAGACAAAGACAAAGCAGTGGAAAAGGGGGCGTAAACCTTAATAGATGCTTCACAGAAGAGGAAACTCAAATGAACAATGGAACATGACAAGATGCTCAACTTCATTAGAATTCGGGTATGTGTAAATTATAAGACCAGTGAAATGTCACTAGATTTTCAGCTGATTGAAGAGTCTGACAACACCCAGTGCTGGCAAGGATGCAGGCAACCTGGACTCTTGCACACTGCTGGTAGGAGTGTAAATTAGACAACCATTCTGGCAAAACTTTGGCAGTGTCTATAAGAAATTAAAGGGAAACTCACCCAATGACCCACAAACCTAATTCCTAGGCAGACACCCTACAGAAAAGTCTGATATGCACTAAGAGACACATCCAAGAATGCGCATCTCAACACTGAGATCCTCAAACTAGAGACAACCAGTGCCACCATCAGCACAACACAGAAAGAAGCTGTAACGTCTTCATGTAATGGGACTGTTAAACAGCAAAGAAAGCGCATCATCAGTAACACGGATGCATTTTAAAAGGTATGATTCCAAAAAGACAAAGGCAAGAATACCCACTGGTGTGAGTCCACTCACACAGAACTGAAAACAGCAAAATTAAGCCATGGAGACATATACAACTAGTAAGTCAAGCTGTAAAGGTAAAACAGGGTAATAAATAATACAGAAGTTAGGATGGCGGTTACTGCTGCCCTGGAGGGAAGGAGGGAGTTACGATGGAGGAGGCAGAGGTGGGGGTGGTGAGGTGGATTCTTAGGCACTGATTTTGAATCTGGTCTATTTTCAGGCTATGTAGATACTTTTTCACAACAATTTGTTAGGTTGAAATATTTTCTCTGCACAAAAACATGATTACATTTCATACACACACACACACACACACACACACACACACACGTGTGTGTGTGTGTGTATAAATACTTATAGCAAAATGGCTATTGACTCTTTATCGACTGCTTATTGTATTGATGTGATGCCAGGGACTGGACTATGCGATTTATATCCATTATCTCATCGTTCTCTCACGATTCCTTCTAAGGCAACAAGGCAGCTGCCTTCACCACAGCTGTATCCAAAAAGGAACTGAGGCTCGCAGAGGTTAGGCAGCTTGCTCCAGAGCCCCTGGCTTCCAGGGGACAGCTGACCCCTGTGCCGTCTGCAGCGCAGCGCCGGTATCCAGCTAGCTTCAGCACAGATAACAAAGTTAACGAGGGAAAACCGGGCCCAACCCCAAACCCTGCCGCCCACAGGTAGCCACCTGCTTCTCACACCTCACCCCACAACGAGGATGCGGACAGAAACCACCTGGTTCCGGAAGTGGGTGTGGATTCTAGAGCCAGGCTGGGTGTGAATCCTGGTACCACCACATGACTGTGGGCAGCCCTGGGCAACGCCCTCGCCCTCTCTGTGTTTTCACATCTGAAAACAGCAGATGGTAATATGTATTTTACAGCGCCTGTGGGGAGGGGTGAGTGAAGGCAGATGTAAGGGCCCAGTGTGACCCCGGTCCGGATGCAGCACATCAGGGAGGCTGGTTTCCACGGATGCTCTGTGGCTGTGCTGGGTGGAGAAGAGCCAGCAGACCCCAAGGAAAGGAAAGACGCTGTGCGCACTCCGTTTCCCTGCTCGGTGGGCCCCGAGTCTTCTGCAGCCAGGCCCACTTGAAGGCCTGCTCTCTCCTGGCCCCTGGTGGAGGAGGCCTGTCGCTCAGCGACAGCTGCACACGTGGTACCCCATGAAAGAGAAAATGCTGACTCTCCCCTTTAAGTTTCATCCTTTTCTTTGCTGGAGTGTGACACGGGGACTGGCTTCTGTGCCAAGAGCCCATCAAGACAGGGACACAGGGGCAAAGGCTGTCCCCAAGGAGCAGAAGGCACAAACTCTGTATATTGCTGAAAGCAAAAGCAAAAAGGCAATCCAGAAGCCCAGGGGTTTCTCCCAGTGCATCCACTCACTCTGGAGTCAGATGCACCCATTAATATCTCTGAGGGTCACGGGTGGAACAGAACAGGGACCATATCTGCCTGGAGGCTGAGTCAGCACGCGATAGGAAGGACAGTGTCAGGCTCCTATGTGCCCTGTGTGTCTGTGAGTGCAGCGCAAATGCTCCCTTGTACCTCAGTTTCCAACTCTGTAAAATGGGCTCACGACAACCCTCAGCTTCTTAGGAGCCTTTAAGGAGCAAATGCGTTAGCATCCGACAAAGGCTCCAGATAATATCTTTCCTGGAGCATGGATGGTTCTCAGGAAACAGTAGCTGTTATTCTCCTTGCTGGCACTTCTGGCAGCAGGACTTCCTTTTCTGCTTTACAGGTTTTACTTTTCTGGTTGCTTAGGTAAGAGGTGCTTATTTCAAAGGATGTGGACTACACAGAACAATATAGAGAAATGTCACTATTCCCGTATTTCCTTTGGGCATTACTGCATTTGCATCGCACTTCTCCCATGCATTCTCTGCATTATTAATTAACTTGGCTGTGCTGGGTCTTAGCTGCAGCACGTGGGGTCTTTCAGTTGCTCCACGTGTTTCTGCATGGGTGGGACCGGACAAGTTCCCTTGAAAACAGAAACTCTTTTCCTCATCGTACAAGATGCAGACGTTCACTGAAGAATGATCTGCAAATAAAGCCAGGATGGAGAGGCCACCGCAACACAGGGGCCGCGGACACAGAGAGGGCCAGCTCACTAGCTGTGTGACCTTGGGAAAGTTAATTACCTTTTCTGGGCCCTCACCTGAGAGTGGGGTAACAATGGTTGCTACCCTGCAAGGCTGTTCCAAGGCTGAAGTGATGAATGCGTGTCATGAGTGTGCGTCACGGTGCCTGGCGTACAGTAACTGTTTAATAGATTTGAGCTATTATTATCGCAAGGAAGGTGGCACAGCTGCCGTCTCTCACCACCCAGAGAGAAACTCCCGTTCATTCAGACGTTCCCTTCTAGTTTGTCCCTATAGAAAAGGTTAATTTCTTAAAGAGTGTTCTTCCTGGTGGCTCAGACAGTAAAGCGTCTGCCTGCAATGCAGGAGACCTGGGTTTGATCCCTGGATCGGGAAGATCCCCTGGAGAAGAAACGGCAACCCACTCCAGTACTCTTGCCTAAAAAAATCCTGGTAGGCCAGTCCGTGGGGTCACAAAGAGTTGGACACGACTGAGCGACTTCTCTTTCTCTTTCTTTCTGAAAGAATATGTAGCAACTGAGACTGTGGTTAGGGCACTGAACTTGAGATCCAATGGGCTAGTGCCTGTGTGGGTTTGAACCCCACTCTCAGTAGATTCGGGTTTGGGCTTCCCTGGTGGCTCAGACGGTAAAAAATATGCCTGCAATATGGGAGACCTGGGTTGGGAAGATTCCCTGGAGGAGGGCATGGCAACCCACTCCAGTATCCTTGCCTGGAGAATTCCATGGACAGAGGAGCTTAGCAGGTAATAGTTCACGGGGTCGCAAAGTCAGACGTGACAGAGTGACTAAGCACACAAACGAATATACAACACAGTCTGGAAACAAATGATATTTTCTAAAGAAAATGTTTTAGAAACTTTTTTAAAACTAAGCTGGGTCTTTGCTGTGGAGTGCAGGCTGCTTTAGCTATGGCACTCAGGCTCAGTAGCTGAGGCACATGGGCTTAGCTGCCCTGTAGCACATGGGATTTTAGTTTCCTGACTGGGGATTGAACCCACGTCCCCTGCACTGGAAGATGGATTTAAAACCAACTGATCACCAGGGAAGTCCCAAGAATATACTTTTAAGGAAGAGAATTCTCTATTGCAATAGAACTTAAGGTGCTGGTAAAGGGAATTTCAGGGGCCAGGTATTTCTCAGTTGGCTTCATGGCAAGAGTGAAGGAAGAAGCTAATATAATTTGGAGCCATGATGCCTGGCACCCAAGGCCTGGCTCCGGATCCCCTCCTGGCTGAGGAGGGAGGGCGCCCTAGGACAATGAGATCTCACGTGACAGTCCTGGCTTCTTAGCAAAGACTGAGGCAGCACTGAGCTAGGGTGGGAGGTGAGGGGGTGCTCAAGCTTCTGTGCTTGACAAGGAGAAAGGCTCCTTCAGGGAAAGTCTATGGTTTTCCCTGGAGGGATCCTGAAATGTGCTTGATATGTGCCTGATTTGAGAAAAGACAACCGTCTCTCCAATGGTGTCTCACTGGGCTGGTGAAGTGAAGTCACTCAGTCGTGTCCAACTCTCTGCGACCCCATGGACGGTAACCTACCAGGCTCCGCGGCCATGGGATTTCCCAGGCAAGAATACTGGAGTGGGCTGCCATTTCCTTCTCCAGGGGATCTTCCCAACCCAGGGATCGAACCCGGGTCTCCTGCATTGCAGACAGACGCTTTACCGTCTAAGCCACTAGGGTACCACTGCTTACCACTGGGCTGGTACACAGTGGTAAGTCTTTGACCTCTTTTCAAAGGAGAGTGGTCTAATGAATCCTTTGTTTCTGTCTAATTATGAAAAGTAATGCATTCGGATATTTCACTATTGTGTGTGCCAGTTGCTTAGTTGTATATTACCGTCTGCAGCCCCATGGACTGTAGCCCACCAGGCCCCTCTGCCCATGGGCTTTCCCAGACAAGAATACTGGAGTGGGTTGCCATTTCCTTCTCCAGGGGATCTTCCCCAACCCAGGGATGGAACCCACGTCTCCAGCACTGGCAGGCGAATTATTTACCACTGAGCCACCAGGGAAGCTCCATTTCATTATTAGTGTGCATAAAATAGATAAGCAACAGAGATTTACTGTATAGCTCAGGGAATTACACCCAGTATCTTGTAATAACCTATAATGGAATATAATCTGAAAAGAGAATCACTATGCTATACACTTGAAAGTAACACAGTATTATAAACCAACTGCACTATAGTGTAAAAAAAAAAAAAAGTAATACATTCAGAAAAGGGAACAATTTACTAATATCCTATCATCCTGAGGAAAAAGGAAAGGAAATCAGTCCTGAATATTCATTGGAAGGACTGATGCTGAAGCTGAAACTCCAATACTTTGGCCACCTGATGTGAAGACCTGACTCACTGGAAAAGACCCTGATGCTTGAAAGATTAAAGGCAGGAGGAGAAGGGGACTGCAGAGGATGAGATGGTTGGATGGCATCACCGACTCAACGGACATGAGTTTGGGCAAGCTCTGGGAGGTGGTGGATGGACAGGGAAGCCTGGTGTGCTTCAGTCTGTGGGGTCACAAAGAGTCGGACACGACTGAGTGACTGAACTGAGCATCCTGAGACAATCGCTTCAAGTCCTTTCCCTTTTGTGTACTTGAGGTCAAACAAAAATTCTCATGGCCATTCGGTAAGGGACATATTGTGAAACTCTTTTTGCAGATGAGAAAACAGAAGCTTAGAGAGGTTAATCAATTGCCCCAAGGCCACACAGCTAGTCCTTGCTGGAGGTGGATTTGAACACGGGCCTCCAGGACCACTTAGGTTCTTAGAGAAAGGACAGACAGGATATCATGGTACAGCAGTGAAGTCTCTGGAATCAGCCAGCCCTAGGCTGGGACCCTGATCACACTTGTTGATTTCCCAATGACTCATTTGCCAATGCTGAGTCTAGATTAAGAATATCTGTCTATATTTAAAATGGATAACCAACAAGGACATTCTGTACAGCACAAGAAGCTCTACTCAATGCTATGTGGCGGCCTGGATGGGAGGGGAACTGGGCAGAGAAAGGACACACGTGTGCGTGTTGCTGCCTCCCTGCACGATCCCCCTGAAACTGGCACAACCTTGTTCACCAGCCGTGTGTGTCTGTGTGTTAGTCGCTCAGTCGCGTCCGACTCTGTGACCCCATGGACTGTAGCCTGCCAGGCTCCTTGGTCCATGGGGATTCTCCAGGCAAGAATACTGGAGTAGGTTTTCATGCCCTTCTCCAGGGGATCTTCCAGACCCAGGGACTGAACTCGGGTCTCCTGCATTGCAGGCAGATTCTTTGTAGGTATGAGCCAGCTGTACTCCAATACAAAATAAAAAGTTAGAAAAAAAAAAAAAGTATCTGCCTCACAGAGCAGCTGGGAGGGACTGCGACTCTTGCCCACAAGAGGGCAGCACCAGCCCAGGAGACAGAGTCCTGGCTGCACACACGGACTAGCCCATCCTTGCCCTCTGTGCCTACCTGCCCACCAAACCCTCATCAGAGCACTGCCCCTCTGCCTCTCACTTGCCTCCGTGCCCTCACTTTATACTAATGTATTCTTCCGTCTTGAAACCTGCAGGCTGCAATCTCTCCCCTAAGAAGGGAACATTCGGCTTCATGAGTGCGTGAATAAAACATGAATGCGCGAACAGCAGGAAGTCTGCAAAACAAGCGGCACCTATTCATCCGGGGCCTGCTGCCAGCAGCCTGACAGCGTGACGTAACCGACCTTGCTTATTTCTGAGGGGGAGGTGGGGGGCGGGGAGAGGAGGGGGGGTGACCATCCCCTAAACATAGATTACGGGCTAGACGCCAAATGCAATTTGTGTCATAGAATTATCCTCGTGGCAAAGTTTATAAACCAGACACCAAGCTGCTAAGGCTTCATGGCACATGCCAGAATTTACACGCCCCTCCCCACCCACAGGATCATACCTGTTGCCTCCAAGGCCTGCTAGGTCCCTGGGTCTCAAAATCACGCATGTATTGGACTCACTTGGGAAACTTAAAAAAATACTAATGCCTCAGTCCTGCCCATCCCCCACAAGATCTGATGGAGCTCGTCTAGGGTGCAGCCCAGACAGTGGGCTTATTTCCAAGCTCTCCAAGTGATTCTTGTGCAGCCAAGTTGAGAAGCTTTGGGCTCTGCTTCTGATGACCTTGTGCAAGGAACCAGCTGGGACCCCAAAACACATGTGGACACGTGGCAAAAGGGAAGGATGTCAACACCACCTGATGCCAGGCCTGCGAGATGGAGGGGCGGCTAGAACCGAGCGTGGCCTGGAGTTTAGAGGCGGAAGCCAATCCCTCTTGTGCAGCCAGCCAGAGCGGTCCTGCGTGTCGCCTCAACTGTGCACCTGACTACAGGGGTCCCCCAGTCAGTGCCCCCGGGGGCTGACATATCAGAGATGGACATGCTCAGTCCTGTCTGACTCTGTGACGTCACAGACTGTAACCCTCCAGGCTCCTCTGTCCATGGGATTCTCCTGGAGAGAACACTGGAGTGGGTTGTCATGCCCTCTTCCAGGGGATCTTCCCGGTCCAGGGATCGAACCTGCGTCTCTTACATCTCCTGTATTGTCAGGCAGACTCTTTACCATGTGAGCCACCTGGGAAGCCTGTATCACCAATGGAGCAACCATCAAAATTTCCCATAGCCTTCTCTGTACATGCAGGTGCCAAGAGGCACTGCTGGAGCTGGCAGACTCTCTTCAGGGGAAGGGAGGGCACCCCTGTTCTCCCCCATGTTCCACGAAAACCCCTGGGGCCCCGAGAGCTGAGACCACACTGGCTGGTGAGATGAGAAGACGAGCAGTGTGATGGCTAGGAAGCCACAAGCCACCCGGGCAGGAAACCCACTCAAATCAACAGCAGGGAGCGCCTTCCTGAAAGGCCCACATCCTGTTTGCGAGCTGACTAGGGTCTTCCCAGAAGGTCTGTCTAGAGATGGTCTAAGCTCACAGGGTGGCTGGGTTCACAGCTTCCTGTCATCCCTGCTGCTGGAGGCCAGCAGGGGCAGTGGAGCGTGGAGGAGCCTAGAGTCCAGTGTCTGCCCTCCCAGCCTCAGCCTGGGCTTCCTGGCAGCAGCAGGAGGCAGGGCTCGAGGCATTCACCCTCTCTCAGCCTTGGCATCTCCAGCTGTAAAATGGGCAGCAACCTGCCTTGCCTACTTCCTGCTATGGGCTAAATTGTGCCCCCGACCCCATCCTTCAATTCATTCATTGATGTCCCAACCCCCAGGTCCTTCAGAATGGCGCTGTATTTGCAGACAGGGCCTTTAAGGAGGTGGTCAAGCTAAAATGGGGCTTCCACGGTGGCTCAGTGGTAAAGAATCTGCCTGCCAATGCAGAACACTGGGTTTGACCCTTGGGTCAGGAAGGCTCCCCCTGGAGAAGGACAAAGCAACCCACTCCAGTATTCCTTCCTGGAGAACCCCACAGACAGAGGAACCTGGCAGGCTGTAGTCCATGCAATTGCAAAGAGTTGGACATGACTCAGAGACTAACACTTTCAACTCTCTTTAGGATGGATCCTCATTCACCACGACTGGTTTCCTTAGAAGAAGAGGAAGAGGTGCCAGGGGGCACACGCGGAGAAAGTGCACATGATACTAGGGGGAAGGCCCTGTCTGCAAGCCGAGTAGAGGCCTCCGGAGAAACCAACCTGGAGGACACCCTGATCCTGGGCTTCCATCCTCCAGAACGGTGGGAGAGCCTGCTCCTCTGCGCAGCGACACTGCACGGTGCCTATCATGTAAGTCAGCCGGTCTGTTAAAGCAGTCCTAGTAAACACACCTCCCGAGACGGGTGTGAGGGTCCCACGTGACAGTTCGTGAGAAGGTCCTAGGAGATGCAGAGTGCCATCCAGACTCAGAAGTGCAGCCCCCAAAACATGAACAGAACCATCCAAGGACACCCCGGCTTCAGGAGGGAATTGACAAGCAGCCCTCAGTGGGTGTCACCCCCTGAACCCGGGTCTCCGTTACTGCAAGTGGATTCTTTACCAGGAATTCTTTACTCAGAGCTCTTCCCTGAGCCACCAGGGAAGCCCGTGGGTAGGGCTGGAAGCACAGGTAAAGCCCGCAGGGGCTGTGTGGGACCCTCGTCTTATTTATCATGTCTGAAACCCGCCCCTGCGTCCATGGAAGAATGGGGTTGGCCAAAAGTTCGCTTCTGTTTTTCTGTATCATCGTTCAGAAAAACCCGAATGAACTTTCTGGCTTACCCAGGGTGTTTGCTGAGTGTTGCACCCAAGACCAGTAGTTCTTATGCAGGGCGTGAGCTTCTGTGTGATAGAACCACAGAAAATCAGATAAGCATTGCTGAGCACCAAAGTCAAGTTATGACAAGTGACGGAGATGGGGTGGGGATGGCACAGACACACGGCCAGCTGAGGGCCGGGCACCTGCCTTCCCAGGCGGTTAATCCTCACCATGGCCTTACCAGCAGGTACAGTCCTGGATGTTGTCACACCAGGAGACAGAGGTATGGAGAGATGAAGTAACTTGCCGATGATTCACGGACAGCAAGTGGGAAGCATAAATAACCACAGAGACAGAGTGGAGACTTCCCTGGTGATCCAGTGGTTAAGAATCCACCTTGCAGGGCAAGAGGTGTGGGTTCGATCCCTGGTGGGGGAACTAAGATCCCACACGCCTCGGAGCAACTGAGCCTGTGCCCCACCACTAGAGAACCTGCACCCCATAACTAGGGACCCTGCACATCACAATGAGAGACCCCACGCACCACACTGAAATATCCCACCTGCTGTAGCTAAGACCCAAAGCAGCCAAATAAATAAATAATTTTAAGAAAAGAACAAAGACAAAGGTTTTAAGAAAACTGGGAAAGGAGGGGAAAGGGTGGTCTGGGAGAGAGCGTGGGCACAGGTGGAGAGCGGGGGAGGCCAGGATGAGAGGCGGACACAGCCTTCCCGAGGGCAGGCGGTGGGAACGCGGGCAGCTCCTGGGCCCAGGTGTGTCCTCTGGAGCTGTGTGTCAGGAGGGTGAGCCTGGAGGCCAGACATCCCGCTGCAGAGGGAGAAGGATCAGGGAGGCCAGTGGCGATTCAGAGAGGGCCGAGGGGGAGGGATGAGGACAGGATGAATAAAACTCCCCTGAAGGCAAGGGGTCTCTGGCTGAGCAAGCATGTGGGGCTTCCCAGGTGGCACTAGTGGTAAAGCAATTGCCTGTCAGTGCAGGGGACTTAAGAGACGTGGGTGCAGTCCCTGGGTCAGAAAGCTCCCCTGGAGGAGGGCGTGGCAACGCACTCCAGTATTCTTAGAGATTTCCACGGACAGAGGAGCCTGGCAGGCGACAGTCCATGGGGTCGCAAGAGTCAGATACACGAGTTAGCAACTGAGCACGCACGCATGAGATGCAGGTCGGCCTCCCTCCCTCGGGGGGCTGCATCTTGGACCCCAGCATCAGAAGTGGGTCACCACCCGGTGGACTCGCTGGACTTGACCCCGAGCAGCCTCCCCTGGCCTCCACCGGCTGCTTCTTGAAGAGAAGAGACTTGATGGAGAGATCCTATCTTGTAACCCAACGGGCACAGCCTGTATCTTCAAAGGACTCTGGAACCTCAGTGAACCTTCTCAGCGGCCTCGGAGTGGCTCCCGGAGGGAGAGGACGCTGCTGTGAGGTCACTGAGGCTTGGAGAATCACAGGGACGGGCTCAGGCCCCGGGGAGGCAGCAGGGCCCACAGTCAGAGGTCGGACCCAGCCCCTGTGAAGCGAGGAGGGTAGGGAGCTCCTGCAGGTCAGCTCTCAGACCTCAGTAAGCATTTCCCATCTCATTCACCAAAGTGCTCCGCTGTCCACAGGAGGGGTCCTCGTTGATCTTCACTGCTCAGGAGCGGGAAGCTCACTCCATTTTTATGCAGCCACATAGACACCGCTGCTGGTTACGATAATGAGGTAATTCTTCATTAAGCACCTCTTGGGTGTTGGGTGCTCTAGACCTGGTAAATGATTGAACCCTTGTGATAACTCTGAGACCTGCTTCTTGTCACCTCCAGTTTACAAAGGAAGAAACCAAGGCCCAGAGAAGCTGGGTCGCCAGCCTGCGGCCACACAAGCAGAAAAGAGCTGGGGTTCTGTGGGCCCCCAAATCCTGCACTTCCTCCCACCCACCACTGGGCAGGAGGAAAGGGCGGTAGGAAGGATAACAGGTCATTAAAACCCTTCTAGTTATTCTAAAGGAACTGGTGTGTGCTTGGGGGGCAGAGGGAGAGCCTGGACCCCAGAGGGCCCCCGGGCTGAGTGCACGTGTCATACACTCAATGTATATACTGATTATATGTGTCACATGCATATACGAGATACACATTTACCCAGCCTGGGGGCTCTCTGGGGACCCTTGGTTTACTGGTCCTCAGCAAGCGTGCTTTCCACCATCAGGGGAAATGGGGGATGCCCAAGCATCTTCTCATCACCAGAGGGAGTCAGACACCTGCTCAAACCCTGGACGGATTGGAGGAGAGGGGAGGTGCCTGTGCCGTGCAAGGCAGGACAGTTCCCCACCTGCTCCTGTGAGGGTACCTTTTCTGTCTGCAGGAAGACACACTGGGGCAAATAACACAGCCATCAGCCCTGCGGCCATCAGCGAATGTCCTCATGGTGTGTCATCAAGAACACGACTGGGTCCAAAATACCAGGGCAGGGGGAGAGAGGCCTTTGCATAACTGGTTACACCCTGCAGCCACGGTGCCCTGAATTCCCCAACCCACACAGTCCACGCTTGACTTGATTCATCTTCCTAAAGCTTGTTGAATCACACTTTTCCCTTGCTTGAGACAGTGAAGTCAGAGTCCCCTACTTTTCAACACAAAGTCCCAATCTGGGATGGCCAGTGCCATGGGCAGGGCCGGGGTGCCAGGCTGTACAAGTCCACACAGTGCGGGGTGGACTGGCCTCTGAGAGCAGGCTGGGGTCACTGAGGCAGGTGGGGACCTGGCGAGTCTCCCACTGAGTGTCCACTGACAGGTGGGACTGGCTGGGCTCCAAGCGGATGGGAGAGGTACATGCATCAGCAGTAAGCTTGGTGCCCAAGAAGGCCGGCAAGGGCAGACCCAGTGTGAGCACAGGGTCAGAGGTGGGCCGGGATGGGCTGGCGGAGGCCCCTGGGTCCTGCCCATCAGGTTATCAGTGGACTCAGGCCCACGGAATATGAGTAGGAGGGCCTCCACTTGAGCAAATGCTCAGAAGCCCAGTGGGTATTCATAGGCACAAGGCGGGGACAGGAGCTGGGCAGAAATCCCACCATCAGCACTGAGTCCTGCAGCCAGGGGATTGGATTGCACTGCAGCTCTGAAAGGTGCCCCAGATTTCCCACGAGTTAAATCCCTGGTCCGGGAGGATTGCATATGCTGCAGGCAACTAAGCTACTGCTGAGTCCACTCGCTAGAGCCTGTACCTGGCAACTGCTGAGCCCACGAGCTGCAGCTAGAGAAGGCCAGTGTGCTCCAGTGCCCATGAGCCACAGCTACTGCAGCCTGCGACCCTAGAGCCCGTGTTGCACAACAGGAGAAGTCTGCGCACTGCAACGAAGAGTAGCTTCCGCTCAGCCCGAGCCCAGCAGCAAAGACCCAGCACAACCAAAAAAAAAAAAAAAGCATGCTTTAAAAAAGTAGAGAAATCTCTCCCCTGAGAGGCATGGCTGGGCATTCCGAGGTCCCATCGGGGGCAAGTCAGACAGGAGCAAAGGTGACACCGGGGGGCCCAGCGGCTGCACTGTTCCGTCTCCAGCCTCACCTCCAGCAGCGTCCTGGGGACAGAGGTTCTGCTTGGAGGACAGTGGAAGATGCTTGGGGTGTGAGTGACAGGCCAATTTCTCCCCGATTCATCACTAAGGGGGCCTGGCTGCTTGTTGAAATGACGGTCTGGTGATTTTGAAGCCTGGTGGAATTCGAAGGTGGGGTACTCAGCGCTGGGTACACATGTTCTCAGCGAAGAGAGCTGTCACCGTCAGAAGTCTGCAGAGTGCCCGAGAACAAGCACGCCCCCACCAGCTTCATTTCCTCTGTGGTTTCTCCATCGGGTCGGGAGGCTGATTGGATTGGAGGATGTCATCAATACAGGACACGGCGAGGCAAGCACAGACTGGGACCCAGAGCTGGCGCAGCCTCTGCGGTCGTCAGAGCAGGTGCCGGGAGTCTTGCGGGGCAGAGGCCAGGAACGCTGTTGAACAGTCTGCGATGCACAGGACAGCCCTCACGGCAAAGAACAACGCAGCCTGAAGTTTCCTGGCGCGGTGGTTCAGTAGCCCTGCTCTGCAGCAGCCAGGCTGCGGCCCCTCTCCCCTCTGCCCACCTCCGGTGTATGGAGCAAGCAGACAGGGGTGGTGCAGGGTCGGGGGGAGACCATGACTGTTTAACATGGACTGTCATCTAGCACTTAGAAGAGAATAAGCTTGAGGTGTATCCTCACGTCAGGGAGGGAGCGAAAACCTGGATCACTACAACTCGGGAAGCTCTTGATTGCCTCTAAGCCACTAGCCACCTGGCCCGCTGGTTCCTGACCACCACGCTGTGCAGTCGGGTGCGTCTCTGTAACCCCTGCCATCCGTTTCCATGGCGCAGGGTGTCAAGGGGCGAGGCAAGAACTGACAGGCCAAGTCGTCTCACCAAGCCCGCAGCTCACTTCCCAGCCTCGGGTTTGGCTCTGAAGCCCCCCCTCCAGTTGTCTCTACTACACTTCCGGTTTCCAGCCTTGCTCCTTGGTGCCAGGCGCTGCCAGGTGGAGGGCACGGCACAGATCACGGTTGTGACGTCCACTCCTCTTCCAGTGTGCTGCGCGGATCTCTATGCAAGGTTTCATGGTGGGCTGAATGACGCCCCCTCGTCCCTACTGGAAGGTATGTCCACATTCGAGACCTGGCAAACACAGTTTGGAACAGGGGTCTTTGCAGATGTAATTAATTAAGGATCTCAAGAAGTAATTAGGCACTTCCCTGGTAGTACAGTGGATATGAATGCGCCTGCCAATGCAGGGGATGTGGGTTCAGACCCTAGTCTGGGAAGATCCCACAAGCCACGGAGCAACTTAGTCATGCACCACCACTACTGAGCCTGTGTGCCTAGAGCCTGTGCTCCAGAACAAGAGAAGCCACCGCGATGAGCAGCCTGAGTGCAGCAATTTCAGTTCAGCACCCACTCAGCGCAACTAGAGAAAGCCCAGAACCACCACAACGGGAAGCCTGAGCATGGCGACTATAGGGTAGCCCCTGTTCAGCGCAACCAGAGAAAGCCTGGGCATAGCAACGAAGACCCAGTGCAGCCAACAAAAATATAAATAAATAAAAATTTAAAACAAGTGATTATTCTGGGTCCCCCAGTGGGCCCTTAAATCCAAGTGTCTTTATAACACCACAAGATGGAGAAGAGAAGGCCATGTGAAGCCAGAGTCTGGAGAGATACAGTCACAAACCACAGGATGCCCAGGGGACCAGAGGCTGGAAAAAACAAGGAAAGATGCTCTTTCGGGGCTTCTGGAGGGAGCGTGGCACCGTGACACCTTGATTTCAGACTTCTGGTCTCTAGAACCAGGAGAAGAGACATTTCTTTTTCCAAGCCACCAAGTTTATGGTAATCTGTTGTGATGGCTCCAGGAAATGAATATAATTTTCTTTAAAGAAAGAATATTTTGCATGTGTGTGGGGGGACTTCTCTGGCGGTCCAGTGCCCAAGATTGCACTCCCAATGAAGGTTCCAGGGTTCAATCCCTGGTCGGGGAACTATACCCCATGTGCTGCAGCTAAAGACACAGCATGCTACAACTAACATCCCGCACAGCCACATAAATAAATATAAGTAAATAGTTTTAAAAAGTTGTGTGTGCGTGCATGTGTGGTGAATGGTGGTGAGGGCTGAAGTTGGGGGACTCTGCTTATTGAACTTCTCAGTTCTTTCCCAAAGCCTCCACTTGGCACATCCAGAATCCTTTGAAACCTATTAACTAACCGAGAAGTTACTGGAATCCCTGAGGGAAAGAGCAAAGTTCGAGCACTGTCTTTGCTACCCAGGCATCTCACGCAGCAGTGCATCTCACAGGGAGGAACTGATCGGCGCTGTTAATCGCAGTCTCAGTGACAGGGGGAAGAAAGACGGGCCCCCGCTTTCAGGGACCTACTTAGGGTCTGGTACAAGTTACTCAGCAAAAGGAACAAGCGCAGGTCACCCCCAGGCCCCCAAATCATGACACCCCAGGCCCCCAAATCATGACACCCCCCAGGCCCCCGAATCATGCTGTGTGATCTGCCCGCGGGGACCACCTTGATAGCCTGTCTGCATAAACTCTGCCACGGAGCAGACCACCAGTGTCCTCAGAGATGGCCTTGCTCGCTTCACAGGTGGAGAGCCCCAGAGGTGAAGTGACCTATCCCCAGGTGTCGAAGAACTGGGACCGGAAGAGAGGCCACAGCCCGCCCAAGGCCCCCTTCCCTGTCTCAGCATCCTTCACGCGCACCTCCACTGGTGGGTTAGTGTCATCCACTGGGAAGAGCACTCTGGGCCACCCGTCACTCTGTGGGCCGGAATGCTGGAGGAAAATGATTCCCAGACAGGTGACGCTTGGCTTCAAAGGAGTCCGTCTCTGACGTGTATTGTTTAAAAGGCTAGAAAGGAAGTGATGATAGCTCTGACTTCCATTCCAGAGTACAATTACTCAGCCGGGCATGCAGAGAGCCCACACTGTCCTCTGAACGCCTTCCATCTGCACTGCATCGTGGCCAAACGGGAGGACTCGGTGTTCTCTGGACTGCTTCCCCTGCAGAGCGTGAGCCTCCCCCAAGCAGAGAGCCACACCGCCTGCCTCCTCCACTCCCAGGGCAGGAAGGTGGGGGCTCCTCCCTCTTCCCCCTATTGGTAAGCCCCCACGCCTCAAGGTCCAGCTCATGCCAGCCACCCACAGTGGCACCACCAAAGCTCATCTCCTACCCGCACACTCCCACCTGGGAGAAGCCTTCCCTTCCATCTGGTCCTAGGATCCCAGGTGAGGGTTGCAGCACCCTCTTCATCCCGACTAGCTTTCTTCTCTCTGATCCTCAGCATCTCTGTGTGCACCCTTAGCTGGAAACATACCAATCTGAAAAACTAACTTTAAAAGATATCTACCTATACTTATAATGGTGGTAAAATTCACATGAAATTGACCATCCTACCCACTTTGAAGTCTACAGTTTAGAAGGGTTAAGTATATCTACACTGTTGTGTGATCAACCTCCGAAAGTCCTTCTAAAATATTTTCTAGCATTTCTTTAGTGGTTCAGTGGTTAAGCCTCCACGCTCCCAACACACTGGGTATGGGCTTGATTCCTGGCTGGGGAAGTTCCAAATGCCATGTGGTGTGGCCAAAATTAACATTAAAAAAATTTTTTTCTAGATAATTTGAAAGAATGGAAAATTTCAGATTTTAAAAGTAGAGAGTCCAGACTAGAATAATGAAGGTCCAGATTACCCATTACTAGTCCCAACCTTCATCAACTCATGGTCCATTTTCTATGTATATTCCACCTATTCTCCTGCCTCTGTGTTAATTTAGAGCAAACCCCAGACCTCATTTTGTCCATAATTATTTCAAGATCTGTCTTTAAAGGATGAAGACAAGACCACAATGCTACCATCAGACTCCTGGCATTTAACACTAACCACAGAAGGCTGTTTAACTTTCAAAGCCCACTCATACATCCGAACGCCTTGATCCTCCAATTAAGGGTTTGAGCTACCACCACGACCTGTTGCGCTGACCAGGGCATGGATGCTCAGGATACTCAGAAGCTGAGGTTATTGCTGTTTAGTCGCTCAGTTGTGTCTGACTCTTTTATGACCCCAAAAGGCTACCCCATGGTAGCTCAGCTGGTAAAGAATCTGCATGTAATGCAGGAGACCTGGGTTCAATCCCTGGGTTGGGAAGATCCCCTGGAGAAGGGAAAGGCTACTCACTCCAGTATTCTGGCCTGGAGAATTCCATGGACTGTATAGTCCATAGGGTCGCAAAGAGTCGGACATGACTGAGCGACTTTCACTTTGATTTCAAGGACTACAGCCCCCCAGGCTCCTCTGTCCATGGGATTTCCTAGGCAAGAACTGGAGTGGATTGCCATTTCCTTCTTGAGGGGATCTTCCTGACTCAGGCATTGAACCCGTGTCTCCTGCGTTGGCAGGCAGACACTTTACCACTGAGCCACCTGGGAAACCAGCTCAGAGGCGAGTGATCCCCAAGAGCACTGATGTTGAGCTGAGACTGAATCAAGGCTCCTCTTCTCTCTCCTTGCCCCTGGCCTCTTTGGGAGGATGACTTGCGTGGAGAAGCCAGTTCTGAATGAGCCCAATGTCCATCCAATGGATGAAAACCCTCATCGTGCTCTGATCTTCCCATATTCTCACCTGGTTAGCCTGCCAGTTTGGCGCCTTTAGATATTTCTGCTTTCTTTTCTTAAGTATAAAAGTGATTACAGGAAGTCATCTAACCTGTTTTACATTTTATTTTTCATCTTTGTGGGGAGAGGCAAGAAAGAAACCAGGAAAACGGATTTATGTTTCGCGGGTGGGTCCTCAGGTACTACCCACAGGGAGGGTTTCCCCAGGGCATCTCTCGGTGACTCATTTACAGTTCTGCCTGGGAGAGCTTTGTCAAGGGGTAGAGCCTTTAGATGAGAAAGAAAGGAGAAAGCGAAAGAATACTCATTGCTCAAAGCCGCCTCCTGGCTTCATCCTGGGTTCCCTCTGTTCCTAGGGCCTTGAGGACCTGTTGATAGGGCTGGAATTTGATGGAAATGGAACCAGAGTCAGAAGAGCAGAGGGTCCCACAAGCCAGATTTCTATCAACTGCAAGGATGCTTCCCTTGTGCAGCAAATGCAAAGACTGCATTCTTCTTTTCATGGAGACTGAAAGATGTGGCACTAGTGTGAAGACCCTGCCTGGCAATGCAGGAGATGCAGGTTCGATCCCTGGGTTGGGAAGATCCCTGGAGGAGGGCATGGCAGCCTGCTCCAGTATTCTTGCCTGGAGAATCCCATGGACAGAGGAGTCTGGTGGGCTACAGGCCAGGGGTCTGCAAAGAGTCGGATATGACTCAAGCGACATAGCACAGCACTCAGTACTTGTATTAATACAATTTACATATGGAAGACTATAGGAGGTTGAACCTGGAACCTGACTGAGAAGATCCTTTTTTTTTTTAATAACTGGATTTTTTTTTTTACTTTATTTTTAAAATAGCCTTATTGAGGTATAATTTACCTATAATAAACTGCATATAAAGTGCACAATTTGGTAAATGTTTAATATGTGTGTTAGCCATTTCCTTCTCCCAACCCAGGGTTCAAACCCATGGCTCACGCTGCATTTCCTTCATCGCGGGCAGATTCTTTTACTGCTGAGCCACCGGGGAAGCCCAGTGACGCATGTGTACATCTGTGAAGCAATCTGTTCTGGATGTTTGCTGCCAACACGAACCCTTGCAGAAATACCTACATACTGCATGAAAGATGACAGGGGACAACCTTCTACCGATAACCATCAAATTGTAGGCCCTTGGATGCAGAACATTTGATTTCATTCTCATCACTCCCACCATGGTGCACTGGTGCATTTTGCTTTTGCACCTGGGCTGGTCTACGTAGACCACAGTTTCTCAGCCTTGGCACTACTGATGTGACTGGGTGAGTAATTCTTGGTTGTGGAGGGCTGTCCTGCGCATCAAACAATGCTGAGCACTCCCTTTTGTGTCTGCCTACTATTTAGAGGCCACCAGGTCTTCCCTGGTGGCTCAAAAAGAATCTGCCTGCAATGTGGGAGACCCAGGTTTGATCCCTAGGTCTGGAGAACGGAATGGCTACCCTCTCCAGTATTCTTTTTTTCCTCTCTTCCTCCATGAAGCCATTCTTTATTCCTCCTATTGAAAGAAAAATCTTTCTATAGATGACTACCCAACTTTACTCCACCACTCACTCACAATATATCCTATTTATTAAAAGCACTCCTATACTACTTTAAAAAAATGTATCTTTTTTTAAAATTGAAGGATAATTGCTTTACAACCTCAGTATTGCAACCTACTCCAGTATTCTTGCCTGAAGAATTCCATGGACAGAGGAGGCTGGTGGGTTACAGTCCATGGGATTGCAAAGAGGTGACTAACACTTTCGCATTTTTCACTTTTCAGGCTTGACAACCAAAAGTATCTCAAGGTATTGCCAAATGTCCCTGGAGGTAAGAGTGACCTTGAATGAGAACGACCAGTTTAGGGCATGGACTTCTGAGGGCAAGACCCTCTGTCTTATTCCTGCTTACCTCCTTAAAGCCTAGCAAGGTGCCAGCACACAGTATTTAGGAACCGCTAAATATCTGTGGGTCTCCAAGAATCTCCCTGTGATATAGACATGGGATCCAGCCCAGTATAGAGGTAACTGAGTCACAGGAGATGCGAGCTTGATCCCTGGGTCAGGAAGACCCCCTGGAGCCCACTCTAGTAGTCTTGTCTGGAAAATCCCATGGACAGAGGAACCTGGTGGGCTACAGCCCACGGGGTTGCAAAGAGTTGGGGACGACTGAGCGACTAAGCACGCACGAAGCGGGAGGCTCACAGAGGGCCTGGATCTCCTGGGTCACGTGATGAGTGAGTGACGGCTCCACAGCTGCGCTGCTTGCAAACCCTGCAGAGGGGGCGGGACTTAGCTCGGAGCTGGAAAGAGGAGCTCCATTTGAGATTCTTTTGCTTTCCAGCTTTGGCCGCCAAAGGAGCGAGGCTGTTCACACCATTTGGACAGAAC
This sequence comes from Nanger dama, assembly GCA_917880005.1. NCBI lineage: Eukaryota > Metazoa > Chordata > Mammalia > Artiodactyla > Bovidae > Nanger > Nanger dama. The sequence goes on from CAKJTW010000044.1 coordinate 14,708,003, forward strand.
ACTCCAAGTGCCTGCAGCTGTTAATTAATGAGGACTGTGTTTCCAGAGACTTCCTCTGCTCTGGAGCCTCTGTGCTGACCCGGATCAAAGGCACCGGCGCTGCGTGGCCCACCAAGCATGAGAAGAGCAGCGTTAATTTTTTTTTTTTTTTTAATCTGTCTAGCAACTTAAACCTGAATAGACGATACTGTTTTGAATCAGGTTTGCAATAGGTGATGGCCGGAGGAAGCCTGGTGTCCCAGTGCAGTCAAGACTGCGAATGAATTTAGTTACAGCCTAGAAGTCCTATCCTAATTAGCTTTGGAGTCTGCTTTCCTTTTTGAAGAGGAAAGTAGAACAGAGTAAACCATCTGATTCGTATTTAAAAGTGGGAGCCAGGTGGGGGCGGGGGCTGGGCTCAAGGGGTTAGTAAATCTCAGATGTGATTCGCTGAGCAGAGAGAGTCTAATTCGTGGGAGCAAGAAGACTGCGAAGTTTGAAGTTTGCCTTTCAAAGCATGCCAATTAGGAAGCCCACAAATAGCTTCCTGAATCTCTACCCTGACGCTCGGCAAGCCTGCACCCCTTGATGCCCCCAGGCTGGGTAGCCTTAGGAGACAGCCCGAGCCTGGAGTCACTAGTTTCAACCGGTCAACAGGCTGCAAAGTAAAAGTAGCCTACATCAATCCCACTTCTAGAAAGCGGGTCCCAAATGCTACACGTGGCCCTCTTGCATTAAGGCAAGGCTTAACGAGTTATTCAGTGACTCAGCTGCTGACATGGACCCTGGGCTAATGCTTTAACTACAGGCTAGGCTTGTAGGTTTCCCTACCACCCATGTGTGAGAAGTCTCCCGTATCTGTATTAAGAAAGAAAAACAGAAACCAGCGAATACCACAGTGACATGCCCTGCCAGCTTACCACCCTGAGTCCTCTCACCCCTCCCCTCAAGGGGAGGTGAGGGCTTGTGGCCAGGTACCTGAGCAGTGGGAACGACGGCACTGGCAGGCTGAGTTGAGAGGACCCCACCTCAGCCTGTATGCAAGCCACACAGGAAGTGGAGGGAGGGGTGGATGAGTTCTGCCCTGGAGCAGAGAGCTGCAAGGGGCTTCCCCACTGGCTCAGCGGTAAAGGAGTGAAGTGAAAGTTGCTCAGCTGCGTCCGACTCTTTGTAACCCCATGGACTATGCAGTCCATGGAATTCTCCAGGCCAGAAGAGTGGAGTGGGTAGCCTTTCCCTTTTCAGGGGATCTTCCCAACCCAGAGATTGAGCCCAGGTCTCCTGCGTTGCAGATGGACCCCCTTCCTATAGCCTGGTGTGACCATGGTGATCTAGTCACGATGGGACACACCAGGAGGCATTATTGCACACAAACACACACGCCCAGGGTGCCATCAGCAGGACTGATCCTCAGTCTTTTCCTATTTAAGCACCAGCTTCCTCTCCCCACCACACACAATATTGACATTCCTGGTGTGAACAAGTAAAGCAGAAGCTCCTCAGAATTGCATCTGGAGTCTCATCAGGTCCTTAATAGCATCTTTCAATGGTTCGTCCATTCACTGAGATGTTAGATGTTGATTTTGATGTGAATTGAGGAGCTCAAGGTTTCCATCCATAGAGAAGCGTAAGGCGCCTTGCTAGGACTCTGGGCAGGTGCCAGGCTGTACCTGAGTTCTACAGGCACTGTCTCATCTGATCCTCCCCCAACCCGAAAAAGTAAGCACATCCTTAGGCCCACTTTACAGATAAGGAAACTGAGGCTCAGAGAAGTCAAACAGCCTGCCCAGAGCCAGACAAACATGGTTAAATAGAAGAACATGGCCTTGAAGCTGCCACATTATGCACCCCACCCCTGTCCCCCAAGGAGCCAGCTATGCCTCCACAGCGTGTTCAAGGTTCGCATGTCAAAGAAGCTGCTTTGTTATTAATAATAACTAGAAAGCTGCTATTTATTGAGCCCTCAATAAATCCTAGACTGTTTGTGTGCACCTCTAATTTCATGTCACAACAATGTCAGAGACAGGAGCAAGTATTTTCACCAATTTTGAGAGGAGGGTACCAAGGCTTAGGGCTGGTCACTGGGAAGCCAGGATGGGAACCTGGTCTCTGCCGCTTCTCCCCCACTGACCCATCTCTCCTCTGAAGACCTAGAGAACATCCCATGGCCCTGGACCTCTGGCACGGAACTGACTCCCCTCTGAAATCTAGACTTGGGCTGGCCTTTTCCTTTCCATGAATCCAGAGGGATTCATGAGGTCAACTCCGCTGGGGGCTCTTAGTGTCCTCCCAGAGGCTCTGCCCAGCACTGAGGGTGTGGTCTCACCAGGGGGTGCTGAGAGTGCCCAACACCTGGGCCTCCTGAAAGCAGAATCAAGGGGCCTGGTCCTCTCTTCCTCGAGTTCCACCTGGGACTGTCGCCCATGAGAAGCTCCCCAGGTTCTGAGCTGCCTTCTTCCTACCTTCCCTGACCAGCCAGGGAAGCTTCCAGGCTCTAACAGAGAGCTTCCTCTATCTAAAACTTTCCAGTCACGGGCTCAGCAGGACCAGTAATATAACTTTTTATTCACTTTTAAATAGAAATAACAAGGGAGTTGTAAACATTTTCATATTAGATTGTGGTGAAGGTTGGACAACTCTGTAAACTGCACGTCAAATGAGTAAATTTTATGGTATGTAAATTGTCCCTCAATAACATTGTTTTAAAAAAGAAATAAGGTTTTTAAAAAGAGCTATAAAGGGGTTTGAGCACACAGATTCTAAGTTACTGCAGGAAGCAGGGGCTATATGGAAAAGGCTGGCTACATATTTGTGGAAACTCAACCGAATGATCAAGCCCCCTCCATTTATCTCCTTGTAGAAAAACTGGAATAGAGATGTGAATTCAACCAAATGATTTTATTTTTTTTATTGAAGGATAATTGCTTTACAAAATTTTGCTGTTTTCTGTCAAACCTCAACACGAATCAGCCATAGTGTACATACATCCCCTCCCTTTTGAACCTCCCTCCCATCTCCCTCCCCATCCCACCCCTCTAGGTTGACACAGAGCCCCGTTGTGAGTTTCGTGAGCCATACAGCCAGTTCTTGTTGGCTGTCTATTTTACATATGGTAATGGAAGTTTCCATGTTACCCTCTCCATACATCTCACCCCCTCCTCCCATCTCCCCACGTCCATAAGTCTGTTCTCTATGCCTGTTTCTCTGTTGCTGCCCTGTAAATAAATTCTTCAGTGCCATTTTTCTAGATTCCGTATATGTGCCTTAAATACAATACTTATCTTTCTCCTTCTGACATACGTCACTCTGTATCATAGGCTCTAGGTTCATCCACCTTATTGGAACTGATTCAAATGTGTTCCTTTTTGTGACTAATATATTGTGTATGTGTACCACAACTTCTTTATCCACGCATCTGTTGACAGACATCTAGGTTGCTTCCACGTTCCAGCTATTGTAAACAGTGCTGCAATGAACAGTGGGATACATGTGTCTCTTTCAACTTTGGTTTCCTCGGGGTATGTGCCTAGGAGTGGGATTGCTGGGTCATACGATGGTTTTATTACTAGTTTTTTAAGGAATCCCCATCCTGTTTTCCATGGTGGCTGTTTCTATTTATATTCCCACCAACAGTGCAAGAGTGTTCCTTTTTCTCCACACCCTCTCCAGCACTTATGGTTTATAGACTTTTTGATGATGGCCATTCTGACCGGTATGAGGTGATATCTCATTGTAGTTTTGATTTGCATTTCTCCAATAGGAGTGATGAAGCAGCTCTAATAATGAGCAACGTTGAGCATCTTTTCATGTGTTTGTTAGCCATTTGCATGTCTTCTTTGGAGAAATGTCTGTCTGTGTCTTTTCCCACATTTTGATTGGGTTGTTTGTTTTTCTGGTATTGAGTTGTGTGTGATGCTTATATACTTTGGAAATTAATCCTGTGTCAGTTGTTTCATTTGCTATTATTTTCTCCCATTCTGAGGTTTGTCTGTTCACCTTGCTTACAGTTTCCTTTGCTGTGTAAAAGCTTTTAAGTTTAATCAGGTCCCACTTGTTTACTTTTATTTCCATTACTCTAGGAGGTGGGTCATAGAGGATGTTGCTTTATGTCGAATGTTCTGCCTATGCTTTCCTCTGAGTTTTATAGTTTCTGGTCTCACATTTAGGTCTTTAATCCATTTTGAGTTTATCTTTGTGTATGGTTTTAGGAAGCATTCAAATTTCATTCTTTCACATGTAGCTGTTTCTATGTAGCATTCTTTTATATGTAGCTGTCCAGTTTTCCCAGCACCATTTATTGAAGAGGCTGTCTTTGCCCCCATTGTATATTCTTGCCTCCTTTGTCAAAAATAAGGTACCCATAGGTGCCTGGGTTTATTTCTTGGCTTTCTATCTTGCTCGATTGGTCTATATTTCTGTTTTTGTGCCAGTACCATACTGTCTTGATGACTGTAGCTTTGTTGTATAATCTGAAGTCAGGAAGGTTGATTCCTCCAGCTCCATTCTTCTTTCTCAAGACTGCTTTGGCTATTTGGGGTCTTTTGTGTTTCCATGTGAATTGTGAAATTTTTTGTTCTAGTTCTGTGAAAAACGTCATTGGTCATTTGATAGGGATTGCCTTGAATCTGTAGATTGCATTTGGTAGTATAGTCACTTTCACAATATTGATTCTTCCTACCCAGGAACATGCAATATCTCTCCATCTGTTTATGTCATCTTTGATTTCTTTCATTAGTCTTATAATTTTCTGTGTACAGTTCTTTTGTCTCCTTAGGTAAGTTTATTCCTAGATACGTAATTCTTTTTGTTGCAATGGTGGATGAGACTGATTCCTTAATTTCTCTTTCTGATTTTTCATTGTTATTATATAGAAATGCAAGTGATTCCTGTGTATTGATTTTGTATTTCTGTGTATTGATTTTCACTTTGTGATTTTTTTTTAAGGCTACATCGAGTCTTAGTTGCAGCATGCAGGATCTTTCGTTGTGGTGCACAGGCTCAGTAGTTGTGATGCCCAGGCTTAGTTGCTCCAAGGCATGTGGGATCTTAGTTCCCTGACCAGGGACTGAACCTTCATCCTTTGCACTGCAGGACAGATTCTTAATCACTGAACCATCAGGGAAGTCCCCACCCAACTGACTTTTAAGTTCTGGTGAACAGAGGCAGGGATGGATAGGATGTTAGAGATCTGAAAGCAGAGTTTAGAATTAGGTTTTGTGCCTGGTAGGGCTCATCCAGAGTCAGCAGACTGTCGAAGGCAGGACTTGTGGCTTGAACAGAGGCAAGGTCAGCCCAGCTGGAGAAATTAACAGGTCTCCAGTCATTAGTAAACTCAGAGTAAACAGATCCCTAAGATTCATTCATCTAGTCGATAAAATTTATAAAATTTGATGAAATTAAGATATTCCATGGAAAATGCAAAAACTTAGAACAATGCCTGGCTGATTAAAAAAAAACTTAAAAAATATATACTACTTAAAGAAACAAGTCTAGGGACTTCCCTGGCATCCACTGATTAAGACTGTGTGTTTTCAATGCAGGGGTCATGAGTCCAACCCCTGGTCAGGGAACTAAGATCCTACATGCCACCAGGTGCCAAAGAAACAAGTCTAGGCATAGCCCTCACCTTGCACCTGGTAGTGAATCACATGATTCATTCAGTCTTCACAATAATTAAGTGCAAGGGTTCTTACTGTTCCCATTTTACAGACTGAGAAAGAGAGGCTTCCAGCAATGCAGACACTGCCCAAGTTACCCAGTTAACAGGTGGTGGAGCTGGGATTTGAACCTGGGCCTGCCTGATTTTGCAGCAGTTGTCACGCCACTACAGCATTCCAACCCTGTTCTGAATGGATTTCACTGATTATCTATATACAATGGATAATCCCAATTAGCATCTGTCACATTAACAAGATGCCCTTCTCCACTTACATCCACACTCTCAGTTGTCCCGGCCACATCCTCAGAATGGGCCCTACTGAAACATCTCCGCACATGAGGCTCCCAAAGGGTTAACCTGCCTGCCAGCTTGATGCTCAGTCTTAAAAGCAGAACCTGAACAAGCCCTGGGGTGCTATTTTTAGCTCTCTGTTTTTGTTGTCCTTTGAGGGGATCTGGTAGCACAGGCTGAACTAACCACCTCCTACCTTGAGAAATGCTGAGCCACCAAAGGGCTGGCCTGGCTATAGAGCTGCTGCTTCTGACTTCTCAAAAAGACCTGCAGGAGGTTGGTGGGGGAGGCCCTGATTGAGGCACCCTCCCAGGGATGCCTGGGGTGGGAGAGAGGCTGAAAGGGAGCCAGTGGTTTCAGACACCGATTTCCAAGGAAAGCCTTGATGAGCCTCTGGAAGAGGGACCACAGTGACGGCTCCAGTGGCCAGGCTCCAAGGCGTGGGCTGCCATGTGAGCAGGAGCCCGATGGAGTGGCCTGGCTTGCCAGAGCCTGCCTCTGGGCTATGGTTCGGAACCTCAACACCCCCGTGTAACTCCATTACCAGCTTGCTGGCATCTCAGAGCTCATAATTAGACATTCACTCCTTGAGCCAAGTGGTCACCGTGTCGCCAAGCCCTGCCCTTTCCAAGTTCTCTCCAGCACTACCAACAGATTTGCCTTCTCCAGGACACAAGTGTGACAACACTAACCCCTTTCAAAACTCACCAGGGATCCTTTGTTGCCTTCAAGATGAAATTCACACCTCCTCACTCAGTTCGCAAGACATTCCAGTCCCTTCTCTACACACCATACTCCCAGCCTCTGCATCCCTGTACTTCTCAGATTAATCTAACTTGGATGGGGTCTGGCTGCTCCCCAAGTCACCCTTGTAAAATCCATACAGAACCCAAATGTCACCTCCCCCATAAAGCTGCCCCTGCCCACCCCATTGAGCTTGCAGAAACTTCCTTTGAGCATACTAAATGCTCAGCCCAAGTTGCTACACTGAATTAACTCAAGGCATCTGCCTTCAATTAAAATATGCAAATTCATCTGGAAAAGGAAGCATTCCTTAGTCACCGGCACTTCTGTGCCAAATGTGCTTGCTGGGTGCTTCCCGGAGTGCAGAATCTGATGGTGGAGAGATGACTGAGGGCCAGTTGCAGAGAGAAAGGAGAAGGGCACAAGGGTAGCCCTGAGAACGCCTTACCCTCCTTCTGGGACGGATGGAGGAGAGACCTGGTGGCAGTCTGCGACCTCTCTCTTCACCCTCCCTCCAAATCCTGCTGATGGCGTGTTTCCAAATCTTATTTTTCATTTTTCATAATGCACGATGGAATGTTATTAATCAAACCACACAAGACTTGCCAAAAGAAGTCTGCTAAATGACAGAAGTTTGTCTTCTGTGATTTTGTTCCTGCTGCATTCCTGCAGAAATTGGAATCCAGGAGCTCACAGTCTGATGGAAGAGACGGGTAGGAACTGATGCTTCTGAACAAACTGTGCCCTGTGGGAGGAGGTGAGAATTTCTAGGTAACCGTAACCGTCTGCAGCAGGGGGAGGGAGTGTCCTTCAGTTACAGAAGGAGAACCTACATCCTGAGAATGTGTGATTGGCCAAGCTCTCTGTCACCCCACTGCGCTGTGTGACCAGCACTCTGTAATGTGACCACCTGGCATAGAGGCCTGGGTGGCTGAGCACTGGTCATGTGCCAGGTGGCACCAGGTGCAGGAGACTGGGCTCCTTCTCCCATTTTGAGAGAAATTCAACCTCAGTCTCAGGGGTGACATAAGCAACATTCATCATAATTTTCTATCAAAAAAGTATTTGCATACAGAAAAGAAAAGGATGGACTCAGGAATCACTCTGATGCAGCCAAAGGCTGATATAAGTTAGTGTTATTTCCTTGGAGGTGTCCAAGGGAGCTGCCACTTGCCACACACAGACAGTGCACGTGTGGCCCTCTGACCATGCAGAGAGCTCAGAAGTAGCTGAACAGGGCAGCTCCCGGGGACACAGAAGGACTCATACTCATCAGTCCCCTCCAAACAATCCAGTAGAGCTGGACCATAGAGAAGGCTGAGCACCAAAGAATTGATATTTTGAACTGTGGTGTTGGAGAAGACTCTTGAGAGTCCCTTGAACTGTAAGGAGATCCAACCAGTCCATCCTAAAGGAGATCAACCTTGAATATTCACTGGAAGGACTAATGTTGAAGCTCCAATACCTTGGCCACCTGAGGTAAAAACCAGTTCATTGGAAAAGATTCTGATACTGGGCAAGACTGAGGGCAGGAGGAGAAGGAGATGACGGAGGATGAGATGGTTGGATGGCATTGCCAGCTCAATGGACATGAGTTTGAGCAAGCTCTGGGAGATAGTGAAGGTCAGGGAAGCCTGGCGTGCTGCAGTCCATGGGGTTGCAAGAGTCAGACGGCTTAGCAACTGAACAACAACAACAAAGATACTAACTAGAAGGTCAACCTACTATGTGCTGTTTCCATTCACATTTTACAGGTGAAGAAGTAGAACATCAGAGACATGAAGCTACTTCTGAAGGAACACAGGAACTCTGGGTGGAGTCAGGATTTGAACCCAGAAAAGGCTGACTTCAAAAGCAACTCATTCCACTGCTGTGCCACACAGGAAGCAAGAGACTGCACTCCATGTTTCCTTCACACCCAGCTCAGCCTGGATCCCAGGTAAGTGCTCAGGGCAGGGGTCCCCAACCTTTTCAGCACCTGGGACTGGTTTCATGGAAGATAATTTTTCCATGGAACAGGAAGGGTGAGGGATGGTTTGGGGATGATTCAAATGCATTACATTTATTGTGCACTTTATTTCTATTATTATAACATCAGCTCCACCTCAGATCATCAGGCATTAGATCCTGGAGGCTGGGACTGCTGGTTTAGGGGACTCTATAAATGAGTGATCAAATGAGCTCATGTTTGTAAACGTGAGGTGTGTATTAATACTCCCATGGGGTATGACCTGCCCCTTACCCAGAATTCCCAGAGCCCTGGGAACCAGGGGTCCCCTGAATGTAGTCAGTCACCCCTTCCTCCTTCCTCTGTGTAAATGCCCCTCCGGTGCCCAGACAGAAGGAGGAAGGACATCAAGGCCGGGGGCCCAGCGTCCTTGCTTACAGCTCTCCCGGGTCGTCGCTGCTCTTGCGCCCGGCTGCCCTTTTAGCAGAAGAGTGAGACAGGGAAAAGCGAGCTTGCTGCCAGAGGGAAGCAAACTGCAGGAGAAGGTCAGGCAGGCAGGGACCCCTTTCTGCGGAATGCTGTGGGATGCAGGCCAGCCCTGAGCCCTTCACAGGGAGAGAGGGAGAGGGCAGGGCCTTGGAGGGACAGGAAGTGGGGGCTGGGGTGACAGTCCTCACCATCAGGCAGAAGCCCCCTTTGGCCGCAAAGGTCACTGCTGAGTCCTGCCCCCAGGGCCACAGGTGGCAGGCCTTGTACGGAGGCCGCAGAAGCGGAGCCCAGAACCAAGGTTACCTTCAAAGCTGACTGACGGCTTTTGTGCCCCAAAGCCCCTGATCACCGCTAACTAGCTTCCTAACTCCCAGTTAAGCAAAGATGCCTACTTTAGTGCACACCCTGTAGTGTGCGCATGTGCACGCCAAGTCGCTTCAGTCGTGTCTGACTCTGTGCGACCCCTCGGACTGTAGCCCGCCAGGCTCCTCTGTCCATGGGACTCTCCAGGCAAGAATACTGGAGTGGGTTGCCATGCCCTCCTCCAGGGGATCTTCCCGACCCGGGGACTGAACCTGTGTCCCTTACATCTCCTGCGTTGGCAGGCGGGTTCCTTACTGCTAGTGCCACCTGGGAAGCCCAGTAGTGCCCCAACCAATCACCTTCCATCAGGAATTTTCTTTGTCTTGAGGCTATAAAAATGAGCTATTAATTCACAAAAGGTTGACTCTCGTGATTGGTCCGGAGATCGGCCTGCTGTACTCACAGTGCCCATGTTATCTCTGCTCTTTGTTCTTAATAAACTCCCTCCCTTCTGAAATGCTGTGTCTGGAAATTCCTTTCCAACTAGTGCTCGGACTGCCTCAACAGTCATGTGACAAGTCCTGCCAGACTGGGCTCTGGGGAGTCATGGATGCTGTCCAACCTGTACCCCAGCTTCAGCACAGACAGGCCCCCTCCTCAGAAATGCCAGGGAAAGCCAACCCTTACGGATATCATGGGCCCAGTGTGCACCTCTGGGGCTCCCAGGGCGGAGCAGTGGGCTTGGGGGTCTCACTGCTCTTGACCTTGCTCCCTCCTTTGCCTGCAGGGAGAGGTGCTATGGCCACATGACCCCACTCAGCCCAGGATGCTAACTTTTTTCTTCCTGGGTGAGGTCAGCCACTGGAGGAGGTGCAGGCAGCCCACCTGGACCACGTCTGGGGCTGGCACAGCGCAGTCTGGGCTGGAGGTGAAGGTGAGGAAGCCGGATTCTGGTCCCTAGACTGCCATCTTTTCCCCCTGACCAGTGTCTGGGCTTTTCTGAATAGTTTTCCAAAATGAAAATACTCCCTCCCTACTCCATCCTACAGATGCTAATGATAAATTAGATGATTACAAATATGCATCTACTATTATTTTTGACAGTGATTTTTTTTCACTTGAGCAGCCAAGTATTTCCAGAGCTCCCCCTGCTCCCACCTAAATAAGAGCTGCCTTTTCAAGCCCTCAGATTCCAGTGCTTTGCCGGGTGACCTCACTGAGTGCCCCCAACTGCCCTCACTCACACTAGGAGATTCTCATGCCATTTAGGGCCTGCTTTTGAGGCACTTTCCTGGTGGCTCAGACGGTAAAGTGTCTGGTTACAATGTGGAAGACCCGGGTTCGATCCCTGGGTTGGGAAGATCCCCTGGAGAAGGAAATGGCAATCCACTCCAGTACTATTGCCTGGAAAATCCCATGGACAGAGGAGCTTGGTAGGCTACAGTCCATGGGATTGCAAAGAGTCGGAGCGACTGAGTGACCTCACTTCACTTCACTTCACTAGTTTGAGGCACAAGAGGTTCACTCACACTCATTCTGCAAGGATTTTGTCACCTGGGAAACTTTCTGGAACAGAATGAGATGCAAATTGCATGTGTGCATATGCAAGCATATATGTGTGTGCATGAATTGTGCATGCATGCATGTATATGTGCATACAAACATGTATGCATATGAGTGTGTATGCATGCATATACATGTAAATGTGTGTGTATATGTGTATGTGGTGTGTCTGTCTGCCTTGCACAGGTCTTTGAAAGCTTGGGGTTAGTAGCTCAGGTCTTCCTTCTGGTTGGATTGCCTTAATGTTTGGAGTTTTGTCATCACTGTAGGTAGGGCCTGTGGGAAGGGCCCGGGCAGCCAAGGCAGTGGGCAGTGGTGGGATCTCCAGGGAGGGCCCTGTGTGTGTGGGTGGGGGGCAGCCCGTCAGTGCCTCTCTGGATAGCAGCATGAAGGGGGCTACTGAAGGCTTGCCCAGAGCCTCTGCATCACTCTGCAGCCAAGTCCTGCTACCCTAAAGGGGATGCCCTCTGTGTGAGCATGGGCAGTGCTCTCAGGAACAAGCCCATGGGGGCATCTGTAGGGGTGACCTGGGTTCCGGGAGCCCTCCTTGCCAGGCCCCCCTCTCCCCAGCACTCTGTCCACCTCTCAGCATTGCCATGATCCACCTGTAGCTCTGTCCCCACCAAGATGGTCAGCAAGGCAGGGAGCGCACACCCTCCACTGCTTAGATTTCTTGGTATCTGCCCAGCAGTTCCACCAGCTCTTGGGGTTCTAGAGATTTCCTAGCTAATCTGTCACTGCAGGAGAACACTGGAGTGATTAAATCTGGAGTGATTCAATGAACGACTCGGTGAAATCTCAGAGTTTCAGGACTACTGGGGAGAGCAGTTATTCATGAACCAGAAGTGATTCAAACATGAGTGGGGAGAGCCTTCTGCTGGGCTTTTTCTTCCTCTTTAATCCCTGAGATAGAGCTCAGCTGCACCCTCCTTCTCACTCTGGTCTGTATTCATTTCTGTCTGCTCTCAGTCTGGTAATTTGCAGCCCTGTAACTCTGAGAGGGCTGACGAATGGGCTCAAGCCAGTCCACCCTCAAACACACTCCCAGACCCAAGCAAGGAGCAGGGAGAGTCCCAGAAGAACAAGGCTCACTTACTGGGCACCTACTATAAACCAGACCCAAAAGAGGAAATGTTTATTAATTCACAAACATAGTTAGAAATGGACACGGAACAACAGACTGGCTCCAAATCAGGAAAGGAGTACGTCAAGGCTGTATATTGTCACCCTCCTTATTTAACTTCTATGCAGAGTCCATCATGAGAGATGCCAGGCTGGATGAAGCACAAGCTGGAATCAAGATGGCCGGGAGAAATATCAATAACCTCAGATATGCAGATGACACCACCCTTATGGCAGAAAGTGAAGAAGAACTAAAGAGCCTCTTGATGAAAAGTGAAAGAGGAGTTAAAAAGGTGTCTTATATCTCAACATTCAGAAAACTAAGATCATGGCATCCAATCCCATCACTTTATGGTAAATAGATAGGGAAACAATGGAAACAGTGAGAGACTTTATTTTGGGGGCTCCAGTACCCTTGCCTGGAAAATCCTATGGATGGAGGAGCCTGGTTGGCTGCAGTCCATGGGGTCACGAAGAGTTGGACACAACCGAGCGACTTCCCTTTCATTTTTCATTTTCATGCGTTGGAGAAGGAAATGGCAACCCACTCCAGTGTTCTTGCTAGGAGAGTCTCAGGGATGGGGGAGCCTGGTGGGCTGCCGTCTATGGGGTCACACAGAGTTGGACACGACTGAAGTGACTTAGCATAGCATACAAAATCACTGCAGATGGTGATTGCAGCCATGAAATTAAAAGATGCTTGTCCCTTGGAAGAAAAGCTATGACCAACCTAGACAGCTTATTTAAAAGCAGAGACATTACTTTGCTGACAAAGGTTTGTCTAGTCAAAGCTATGGTTTTTCCAGTAGTCATGTATGGATGTGAGAGTTGGACTATAAAGAAAGCTGAGAACCAAGGAACTGATGCTTTTGAACTGTGGTGTTAGAGAAGACTCTTGAGAATCCCGTGGACAGCAAGAAGATCCAACCAGTCCATCCTAAAGGAAATCAGTCCTGAATATTCATTGGAAGGACTGAGTCTAAAGCTGGAACTCCAATACTTTGGTCACCTGATGCGAAGAACTGACTCACTGGAAAATACCCTGATGCTGGGAAAGATTGAAGGTGGGAGGAGAAGGGGATGACAGAGGATGAGATGGTTGGATGGCATCACTGACTCAATGGACATGAGTCTGAGCAAACTCTTGGAATTGGTGATGGACAGGGAGGCCTGGCATGCTGCACTCCATGGAGTTGCAGAGTCAGACATGACTGAGCGACTGAACTGAAATGCATTTAAATGAGTAAAATGCATCCTTGGGTACTGTGGGTACCAAAATGTGCAGACCAGTGCCTGAGGGAACCTAGATCCAACACCTTTCAGAGACTCCTCTCAGCACGAACTCCGTACTGCGTTAGGCGAGCAGAGTGCTCAGTGCTGGTTGGAGCCAGTAATGGGCCTGCTGAGCTCGCGGAGCCACTGCGTCTGTACCCCTCCTCCTCACCTGTCAAGGTTCTGGTTTCTAGATCCAGGGACACCGGCCACCTGGCTTACTCTGGAAAGTGGAGCCCTGGGCTCCCTTTGTGTGCCATCTGGTCAGGGGCACGGAACCCACAGCAGGCAAGATGCCAGTCGCTGCTCACATGCTATATAACGAGTAAAGTGACAAGCCTGCCCACAGGCCAGGCATGTGTCCTGCCAAGCCCTGGACATGGGTGATGGAGGCAGGGTGACGAGGGTGACATCTCCAAGGAAGCATGCACACAGTCAGACAGTGATGTGCACCAAGGCTGGGGGCCGCTTTGGGAGGTCAGGGAGTCCAGCTCCCTGTCTCAGGGCAGCAGGAAGGCTACACCAGCCTTGCTGCACAACACGCATTTGCTTCCTGGATAGCAGGTGGACGGCAAACCAGCTCTTTCTAGAAACCTGTTCCAGGGCCCTGGCTTCAGCCTTTCTCTTCTACTGAGAGAGGGAGGTGATGTGCTTGGTAAGTTAGGCTGGGGCAGAAAGGCTCACGCCCTTCCTCCTGACCCCAAGACTCTCCACTGCTGCCCAGGCTGTTGATAAATAACACCTGAACACTGATCGAATGGACTCAATGTGCTTTTGTGCTGCTGAGCTCAGTTGCTCAGTTGTGTCTGGCTCTTTGCAACCCCATGGACTGTAGCCCACCGGGTTCTTCTGTTTGTGGGATTTCCCAGGTAAGAATACTGGAGTAGTTGCCATTTCTTTCTCCAGCAGATCTTCCCGACCCAGGGATCAAACCTGCATCTCCTGCATTGGCAAGTGGATTCTTTACCACTGTGCCTCCTGGGAAGCCCTAGTGGATTGAATAGTGTCTCCCAAATAGATCTGTTCAAATCCTAACTTGGGTACCAGGGAGGCAAATGTGACCTTGTTTGGAAACAAGGTCATTGTTGATTTCATTAAGGACCTCAGGCTGAGATCACCCCAGATTGAGGGCAGGCTCTATATCCAATGGGCTTCCCTGGTAACTCAACTGATAAAGAATCTGCCTGCAATGTGGAACACCCAGGTTCAATCCCTGAGTTGGGAAGATCCCCTGGAGTAGGAGATGGCAGCTCCTCATGGGAGAAGGCAATGGCACTCCACTCCAGTACTCCTGTCCGGAAAATCCCATGGACGGAGGAGCCTGGTGGGCTGCAGTCCATGGGGTCGCTAAAAGTCAGATACGACTGAGTGACTTCACTTTCTCTTTTCACTTTCATCCATTGGAGAAGGAAACGGCAACCCACTCCAGTGTTCTTGCCTGGAGAATCCCAGGGATGAGGAGCCTGGTGGTCTGCAGTCTATGGGGTCGCACAGAGTCGGACACGACTGAAGTGACTTAGCAGCAGCAGCAGCCAATATTCTTGCCTGGAGGATTCCATGGATGACAGGTGTCTTTATAAGAGAAAGGAGAGGGGGACACAGACCCAGAGCGGAAGGCCATGTGAAGATGGAGGGATGCCAAGTAATACCAAGGCCTGCAGCACCACCGGGCTACGGGGAGCCATGGAACAGATACTTTAGCACAACGTCTAGAAAGAATTGACCCTGCTGACACCTCCTTTTCAGACTTCGGGTCTCCAGAGCTATAAGAGAACACATTCCTGTGGTTTTCCATCTCCAAGTTTGTGCTTCTTCATTACAGCAGCTCTAGAAGCACATACCACTGAGGACCTCCATTGTACCTGTCTCTGCTGGGGCTTGTGATGGGGGCTTAGGATAACTGTCTCCCAGATGACAAGCATCCTAAGTGGACTGAGCAGTGGAACACATCTGCCTGTTCTCCTCTTCCATGGGGCCACCCAGTTCAGTAGAGCCACTCTGAAGGGCAATGTGCCTTCAGGGTCATCTGAAGGCCACCCCCACCCCCAGAGGGAACAGACTGATAACATAGGTTAAGGCATTCATCTCAGCCTTCTGGTTGCATTTAACTCACTGAGTCAGAGGAGGAAAACTCAAGGAATGAAACCTGTTTCCTCTTTAACTCTATGGCTAGATCAGAGCTTTAGATCTACTGATGCTAAAGAGTGGAAAGGGCTCTTGAATTATACCTGCAGGACTTGATCGCAGTTTCCCAGTCTGTGGAATAATACCCCCCACCTCCCAGGGACACTATATGGATCAGGTGTGTGTGTGGGCATGTGTGGGTGTGTGTGTGTATTCCTGATAGTAGGGGAATCCTGGATGGCTCACGACTAGATAGCTCACTCACAGATGACTGCATTTAATCATAAGTGATGAAGCTCAAGTCCAGTTTGACCCCTTCTCATCTGTATGACGACATACAAGTCACATCCTTTCCCTGGGCCTGAGTTTCCTCAACTACAAACCTTGGAATAATACTATGGATCTTTCAGAGTTAGAATAAAAATGAGAGATGACAAGTGACATGGGCCTTCAACACTGCCTGGCACACAACAGATCTTCACTTATGTTACACATGAGTATTAACCATTGTTAACAGCTGGGATGGAGCTCCCGTTCTGGAATTCTGCTATCAGCTGGGTCAAGGAACCTCTTCATTCTGCAGCCCAGGGGTCCCATCTATCCACTAAAAGGGGCTAAGAAAGCTCTGAGGACCCATCCAGCCTCTGGTAACTACTGATTCCTGTGTAAGACAGCCAAGGAGGCCCTACAGGAAAACTCACACCAAGATGCAGCAAATACTTTCGTCAGTCAACATCTGGATGCCGCTCATTTGCCTTCTTCCCTGCTCTCTGAAGACCAGAGACAGTCAGGCTCAAGAAGGAGATGCAGGCTGGGCTCTGCTTGCCCTGAGGAGGGGGAGCCCAAGGGAGACTCATCTCCCGGGACTCAGGGTCATGTGGATGGAGTCAGGTATATATCTGCAGAGGCTTTTATCACCTCCAGAGAGACAGGTATATCAGTCCCTGAGAGTCCCCTCAATATTCTCCCCCCTCCCCGAAACTTATTTATTTTTGATTGAAGGAAAATTGCCTCTCAACATTGTGTTGGCCTCTGATGTCCATCAGCATGAGTCAGCCATAGGAATACACGTGCCTCTTCCCTCTTGAACGTCACAGCCCTCTAGGTTGTTACAGAGCCCTGGGCTGAGATTCCCGAGTCACACAGCAAATTCCCATCGGCTGTCTGTTTTACACATGGTGGTGTATATGCTTCCATTCTAATCTCTCCATTTGTCCCACCCTCTTCTTCCTCCTGCCCCGCCCCTACCCTGTCCCGTCCACAAGTCTGCTCTTTAGGTCTGCATCTCCATTGCTACTCTGCAAATAGGTTCATCAGTACCATCTTTTAGATTCCATATATATGCATTAATATACGATATTTGTTTTTCTCTGACTCACTTCACCCTGTATGATAGGCTCTAGGTTCATCCACCTCATTAGAACCGACTCCAGTGCATTCCTTTTGTGGCTGAGTAGTATCCCATTGTATACATGCACCACACTTTCTTTATCCATTCATCTGATGATGGACACCTAGCTCGCTTCCATCAACTTAATATTCTGGTTGAATATCCACTGTATATTTTCTTCTCTGAGCATTGCATGTGATGTTTGATGCCTGCCAGTTTCTTAGCTTTGAACCTTATTTTCAGAAAAAGCAAGTAGCTCAAAAGCAATGGGAAAACGACTACCATAACCTGTCACCCAGAGCTGGCGTCTCCTGGGTCCCTTTGCTCAGTGTAATGATGCATTGCTCGGACTGTAGGAGGAAGCGGATGTGGATCTACCCTCCCCTCGGCCCGAGCCCTCTCACTTGCAGTCCAGGTGAAGTTGGGCCCGGCACCCCGCTTCCAGCGACAGGAAGCTGAGGACTAACTCATGAGTCGCAAGGCTTCCTGAGGCTGGCACAGCAGAGGAGCCAGCTGGCCACTCTGGTCTCAGTCCCTGAGACCCACCTCAATATTCTGATTGAAAATTCACTGTATATGTTCTTTTCCAAGTGCTACATGCAAGGCTGGTGCCTGCCAACATTCTTAGCTCTAAACAATAGCTCTGAGAAAAGACAAGGGCAGCTGCCAGGCAAGCACTGCCTCCTGGAAGGAGACAGACCAGGAGACAGTTGGATATTCAAGCATGTATTTTTCTGGCCAGAGGGGCAAAGGTGGCATGATGTTTGTCTATCCACAATGAAAGAAACGACTGGGTGACATGGTAAAGGGGACTGGAAGGCAAATGCATCCAGAGACGAAAATGAGAAGGGGCAAAGCTTGTTCTTTCCCTGAACATCCAGGTGATGGAGCTGCCCTGAGGGTCATGATGTCCAGGAACCTACAAACCCAGACACCCTGCTGCTGGCGAGGCTTTCTTGGGCTGACAAGAGGGACACCTTCTCACCAATGGGGGCAGTGGGGAAGATCTGATGGATCCACCGTGTCCCAGCATCAAAGGGAGGGTTGGCTCTGGGTGTTAGGGCCGTGATGGCAAACAGTCTGAAAGGGGGCCTATGGGGAATATGACTGGAGAGACCTCCAACCCTCCAGAGAAACAGTATCACCACCACCTCACAGGAGGAAAATGGCAAGCTGAGTCTATAGCTGAAATGGGAACTCTGAGATCAACTCAGGGTTGCTAACGAGTGACTTGTTTTGAAGGACAGATACAAAAGTGTGGCAGGAACCTTTAAGCAAAGAGTTGGCACTGCTACAGCACAGAAGGGGCTGAGGTTTAAAGGAAAGACCCCAGAAAGGCGTTTCTGGAGTAGGATGAAGCGGCATCTTCGATTTACAGCAGATGGCTCAGAAAGAAAATGTACTCAACTATGATTTTGCATGTTTTTTTTTTTCTGTTGGGGTAAATATTCTTCAACCCCAAAAGGCTGAACAAGTGTGGTTCTGAGGGCACTGGAATCCAGAAATAAAGAAAAATGAAGGAAAAGACTTCTAACATGCTTTCCAATGACTTCAAGGCTCTTTGCTTGCTGTGCAAACTGGATGTGAACAAAAGCTCAGCAGCACACAGAGACCACGGGAAAAGAAGTGTGAAAAGACCACCAAATCGGCACTAGGCAAGTGTTTGGTTTTTAAAGACTGACAGATTCTGGAAATGATATCAGTGGAATCATAGAGGGGATTTAGCCAATGGCTTATGGACCTTTAAGGGAAAAAATGGCAATAAATATGGTTGAAAATGGATTCCCTGCAAACAAATTGAATGCAACAAACCTCGTTTCCTATCTTCATGAGGTCACTAGATTGCATAATCTAGAGAAAGCCAATAGAGAGTGGATCTTATCTGACAATGTCTTTGCTGATGGTCTTGATTGAACATGGTGAAATGCTGGGGTTTCCCTACCGGTTCAGTGGTTGAGACTCCTTGCTTCAACTGCAGAGGGCATGGGTTCGATCCTTGATCAGAGAACTAAGATCCTGCATGCCATGGGACATGGCCATAAATTAATAAATCTTTTAAAAAGATGGTGAAAGGCTGCTTGGGGAGGACCACATGCAGCTCCTGCTGACTGCTGGGCACAGCAAGCCGGAGGGGCTGCAGGAGGCTCCAGTCCTTGCCTTGTCTGAACGGTAGATCTGGTTTGTCACATGGAGGGGGAGGGCATGGAGTGGAATCCAGAAATCCAGACCACAGGAGACTGGAAGGCTGCCAGGATGAAGTGGAATCAAGATGAGAATGAGCAGGAGAAGAAAGCTCTTCACTAGAGAAAAAAATAAACGACACAAGTACAGAACAGGGAGCTTGGACTTAGGAGCTTCCATGAAAAACAAAACCTTGGGTCTGTTTGGCTTGGCTAAAAGGTCAGTGCAGTAATATAGGTAGTGATACAGCTTTTAAAAGCATCTTTTAAAGAGGTATAGAGAGATGGGTGAAATGGTTGAATTGGTTAAAAGGTGGCAACTTCCAGTTATAAAATAAATTGAGCCCTGGGATGCAATGTCCAGCATGGTGACTATAGCTAACTAGGAAAGTGAAGTGCTAATCACTCAGTCTTGTGCGACTCTTTTTGACCCCATAGACTGTAGACCACCAGGCTCATCTGTCCATGGAATTCTCCAGGCAAGAATACTAGTGTGGGTAGCCATTCCCTTCTCCAGGGGGATCTCCCCAACCCAGGGATCGAACCCAGGTCTCCTGCATTGCAGGCAGACTGTTTATGGTCTGAGCCCCAGGGAAGCCCTAGTGTTAACTACGCTATACTGAATATTTGCAAATTGCTGAAAGAGTAGATCTTAAAAGTTCTCAAAACAAAAGTCTGCAACTGTGTGTGATGATGAATGTTAAATGTCATTTGCAGTAAGTGGATGGACCTAGAGATTGTCATGCTGAGTGAAGTTAAGTCAGACAGAAGGAGAAATATTGTTATGACATCCCTTAGAAATCTAAAAAGAAATGATACAAATGAACTTATTTACAAAATAGAAAGAGACTCACAGACTTGGAGAAGGAGCTTGCGGCTGCCAGGGGCTAAGGATGGGAGGAAGCAATAGCTCAGGAGTTTGGGATCGACATGCACATACTGCTGCATTTAAAACTGATATCCAACAAGGACATACTGTCTAGCACAGGGACTTCTGCTCATGTCATGTGGCAGCCTGGATGGGAGGGTGTTTGGGGGAGATGCATACACGTATATGTATGGCTTGGGGCTTCCCCCGTGGCTCAGCAGTGAAGAATCCACCTGCAATGCAGGAGATGCAGGAAACACGGGTTCAATCCCGGGTTGGGAGGATCCTCTGGAGGAAGGAATGGCAACTCACTCCAGTATTCTTGCTGGGAAAAATCACATGGAGAGAGGAGCCTGGCGGGCTCAAACAGTTGGACCCACAACTGAATGACTGAACATACACATATATATGGCTGAGTCCCTTGGCTTAGTACCTGAAACTATCACAACATTGTTAACTGGTTATATTTCAATATAAAACAAAAATGTTTTCAATTTTAAAAGTTTCTATTTTAATACAAGATTAGTCTTAGAGTTAGTAGTGCCAGAAGGTAGAGATCTGCTCAAAAAAACAAAACAAAACCCCAAACCTCACTGGATTAGGGTATGTCAGAAGGACACAGGGGCTGCTGAAAAGAGTACCCAATGGCTAAAGTTAGAACAATTTAAACAGTAAAATAGAGGAGCACTGGATTATAACTGAATGTGTGAAATAAATATTCATGAGTCCTTACTGATATAGATCAATAACTGAATTAACAAGTAGAGGACACAACCTCCCATACATAAGAATTCCAAATCATTCTTAGAGCAGTTCCATCCTCAAGAAGGTGGAGCAGAACTCCTGATCCCTCAGCTGTGGGTGGCGTGTAGTGATGTCTTTCGAAAGAGGACACAGTACAGAGAAGAGGGGAAAAGATTCACTCTGCAGTGGAGAAATCTGACAAGCCCTCCCCCGGCCAGGAGACCAAGGCCCACATCCAGTGACCAGTCTTGTTGGTAGTGTGTGCTCTTGATAAGGTAGAATGAGAGTAGCACTTGACCTCTGTCTTCCTCCCCAGAACCCATGTCCCCCATCTAATCACAAGGAAAAACAGTGAACAAACCACAAGCGAGAGATGTCCTACAAAATACTTGACCCCCAATCCTGACACTCTCAAGGTCATCAAAAACAAGGACAGTCTGAAGAGCTGTAAGAACCAAGAGGAGCCCAAGGAGACAGGGTAGTTAATGTGATGTGGGGTCCTGTAGAGGATTCCGGAACATAAAAAACAACCTTAATTAAAAACCAAGGACATGTGAACAAAGTATAGACATGAGTTCATCGTAAGTATCAGTATTTGTTCATTAATTATGACAAACGTAATACAGTAAGTCCCACACATATGAACCTTCAGGTTGTGAACTTTCAAAGACATTTGCAGGTCCAGTCATGTAAGTTAGCTCATGTGTCTGGCCTATGTTGTCACACGGCAGCCTGCCCTCCGTCTCCTGTTGCTGATGACCCTTCAGCTCTACCCTCTCCCACCTCCTCTCCCTCCTCCATCAGGAACTCTTCTGGCCTGTTCACTCTGTGTCAGCCCCTGAGTGCCAGCTGTTGTGTGGCACTACTGTGCTTTTCAAGGTCCTGTACTGTAAAATTAAAATATGTTTTGTTTTTTGGTTGTCCTGGAGAATCCCATGGAGGGAGGAGCCTGGTAGGCTACAGTCCATGGGGTCGCAAAGAGTTGGACAAGACTGAGCGACTTGACTTCACTTCACTTGTGTGAGAAATACTATAAGCCAATTACAGTACATGCTAGATAGCTGATTATGTCATCTGAGTACCTAGTTGTTGGTTGGGTTACCTAGTTAGTTGGGTACCTTTGCTGGATATAGGAACAAATTGGACTTGCGAACGTGTTCTCAGAATAGAACCTGTTGGTATGTCAGGGACTTACTGTACACTATTATAAGACATAAATAAAAAGGGAAAGTGGGTGTGGGATACATGGGAACTTTCTGTACTGTCTTCCTAACTTTCCTGCAAATGTAAATCTACTGTAAAATGAAAAGTGTACTAGAAAAGAGCAAAACAGGGCTTTGAGAGCCCAGCTGTGGAAGCACAGCCCTGAATTTCTTCCCAGGAGCCATGGTCCTGCTCGTTAGACTTTCGAGTGACACCTCTCTCCCCATCAAGCTGGAAGCCCAGGGGTACAAGGTTTTTGTTCATCATCACATCCCAGTTCAGCACCTGACAGAGTGCCTAGCACAGAGCACGTGCTTCACAGATACTTGTTGAGCAGATGCAACTGGGAGGCGTGTTAGATTATTTGGATGGCTGCTGGGAGAAGGACTGAGTCCAGCTGACTGTGCGCACGACTCAGAGCAGCACTGACCAATAGAAGAACAGGAGCCACGTGCATGGATTAACTTCTTCTAGTTGCCCCACGAGAAAAGTAAAAGCAAAAGAGGTGACGCTTATTTTCCTATTATATTTAATAGTATTGTTGCAACATGTAAAAGACAAAAATTAAAATAAAATGGATTAACATAAACACAAACGCATCTGATATCTATATACACTTATTCAAGAGATTTTATATTCTTTTTTCCAAGTGAAGAAGGCTGAGCACCAAAGAATTGATGCTTTTGAACTGTGGTGTTGGAGAAGACTCTTGAGAGTCCCTTGGACTGCAAGGAGATCCAACCAGTCCATTCTGAAGGAGATCAGCCCTGGGATTTCTTTGGAAGGAATGATGCTAAAGCTAAAACTCCAGTACTTTGGCCACCTCATGCGAAGAGTTGACTCATTGGAAAAGACTCTGATGCTGGGAGGGATTGGGGGCAGGAGGAGAAGGGGATGAGAGAGGATGAGATGGCTGGATGGCATCACTGACTTGATGGACGTGAGTCTGAGTGAACTCCAGGAGTTGGTGATGGACAGGGAGGCCTGGCGTGCTGCGATTCATGGGGTGGCAAAGAGTCAGACACGACTGAGCGACCGAACCGAACTGAACTTTTTGTTGCCCAGTGTGTGTTACATGGACAGCATGCCTCAGTTTGGACTTGTCATAATTCCAAGTGCCCAAAGGCCACATGCACTGTGGGTTCTGTACTGAAGACATGGCTCTAGAATGCTCTGAAAGCAAAGCGCGGGGAGCTCACGGAGCCAGGCTGCACATAAGGGAATGCACTGAGCACCAAATCCTGAGTGAGGCTGGAGTAACGGACCCAGGAAAAGGGCCGTCTCACCCAGCACGCACCCCAGGGGTCACTGCAGTACTGTCTACAGCAGCCAGGATGTGGGGGGCAGCCTAGACGTCCACCAGTAGAGGAGTGGGCAGAGAAGATGAGGCCCATATACACAGCGGAGCATCCCTCAGCCATAGCAACGAGTGAAGCCGAGCCATTGGCAGGGATGCGGGTGAACCCAGAGGCTATCATACAGAGTGAAGGAAGTTCATCAAGAGAAAACCACATATTGTATATTAATGCACATATGTGGACTCTAGAAATACAGGGACGGATGAACCTATTTGCAAAGCAGAAATAGAGGCCCAGAAACAGCAAACAAAGTGTATGGACATCAAGGGAAGGAGAGATGGGATGAGCTGGGAGATCAGGATTGATGCACACGCGAGCGCACACACACACACACACACACACACAGATATACACACACCATGTATAAAACAGGTGACTAATAAGAACCTACTGTATAGCTCAGGGAACTCTACCCATTGCTCTGTGGTGGCCTAAATGGGAAGGAAATGCACACAAGAGGGGATATATGTGTACGTATGGCTGATTCGCTTGGCTGTACAGCAGAAACTAATACTATATTGTAAAGCAACTGTGTTGTGCTTAGTCGCTCAGTCATGTCCAACTCTTTGCAACCCCATGGACTCAGTCCACTGGGCTCCTCTGTCTGTGGGACTCTCCAGGCAAGAATACTGGAATGGGTTGCCATGCCCTCCTCCAAGGGATTTTCTTAACCCAGGGACCAAACCCAGACTTCCTGCATTGCAGGAGGATTCTTTACCATCTGAGCCAGCAGGAAAGCAACTATACACCAGTAAAAACTTGGTTAAAGAGCCATCCCACCTAGGCAGGAGGAATCCAAGCAGAGGCCAGTGACCCTGGCTGGTGACCCCTGAGCAGGAGCTCTTTTACTGGTTTAGAGTTTAGACTGGCTAAACCACTGAAGTTCCATCCAATTTTAACACTTCTCTGAGTCTAGGATTGATGTTTCAGGAGGCTGCTGCCATGATGCTTATTAGAACACTGTGCGATGTCTCACAGAAGGCAACCTGCCACAGCACACGTGATCTCGCCTGATTCCTCTCTAGCTCATCCACATAGGTATTTCTTTTTAAAGATACGGAAACAGAGGCTCAGAGAGGTTAAGAGGCTGCCTCATAGTCACACAGGTTTGATTCCCTCCCAAGCTGGAGGAGGGGAACTAGGCACAGCCAGCTATGTCCAAGAAAACGTCTCTCAAAGACCCTCGGCCAATCACACAAGTTGTGAACTCACTCAGCAAGTTGGGGCAGGAAGGGGGTGAGGATACGCTGGTGGCCCCGGTCAGGGACAGCGTGGGGCCACTTTGACGAGGGGCCACTGCCTCTGCTCTGACTTCAGGGTCCTGGGATCCAGGGGCCAGGACAGGAGAGACCACTTGACTCACAGCAGCCGTGCCATTTGCTCTTTAAAGTCCCACCCCCGTGAGGTCATCAGCAACTGCTCCTCAGAACATCTGCCCAAAATAGCAGTGACATCTGGACGTTCCAACAAGGACTCATCACTGTGGAATTACCGAGAGCATGTGACCCTCGTCACGAGGCACTTTGTCTGGCTCGAGCCAGCAGGGGGGGAGAAGGCCTTCGGTGGAAAATGTGTGTGTCTTCCTGGCACAGTCAGTTGGCTGGTTTCATGGTGGCTCCCCTGCCTGGCTGGTCTCTCAAAGATCGGCATGGCTCTGCCCGCCCCACAAGAGAATGCCAAAGTGGTTGCTCGGGTCCAGACGTGTTCAGAAAACAAGGTCTCAGCAGCCCAGAGCTTTTCCTCGAGTCTCACTTTAAGCTGAAGCTCCTGATCTCAGTGCACTCTCCTTCCCTTGCCAAGCTTGACTCCCAGGGACTCCTGCCTATTAAAAAAAACAGCTTCACTTTCTAACTTTGACTGTTTGATTCCATCAAGCAAATTCAAGAGGTCTATGCAACAGTGTCCACTGTGTATGGTGGACACCCTCTACTGCCTATAAGATGAGGTTCAAATGTTCTGGCATGAGTTTTCTGTCCCCATCAACACCTATGCCGCCTTCTGGTGCAGCTGGGCTACCGGTACACTGCCCAAAAGCTGTGCCCTGAGGCTGACACACTCACTGGCCTCTGGGCCTTTGCTTCTGCCATTCCCTCTCCTGAAATCCCTTCCATCCACTTTGTGCCCTGGCAAGTCACCCCACTGCTTCAAGTTCAAGCTCAAACGTCACCTCCCCACTGTCCCTGAGAATGACGTGCTTCTTAGCAAGTTCTGACTGCTTGCATCTCTATTATAACAAAATAAATGAATATTTATAATTCATTTATAATATGGATTCTAGATATAATTCCAGAAACTACAAAGAAAAAAACAGGAGAATGTGACAGAGGGCCACGGGGTGGGAGGCAAGGGGGGAGGGGTAGTTGGAGAGGTCTGCTCCAAGAAGGGTTTGAGGTGGGCCCTGGGAGATGAGAAGGAGGCAGTTTCTGGGGCTGAGAGTCCCATGTGGAGGGAAGAGGGAGTGCAAAAGCCTGAGGTGGCCATGAACCTGAGGATCTTAGGAACATCATGACCAGCCCGGGCAGAGTGGAAGGACACAGGTCAGGGAGGAAGTTGGATTCTCTTTCACAGTTCAAGATAAACAGCCTGTGTTTATGCTAAGGGGGGTAGGAAGCCACTGGACCCATTTCGGCAGGCATGAGGATGATTCTGGCTGCTGAGTGATGGATTACAGAGCGGATGCGGGAGATGGTGGCGGTGATGGTACACTGGACCAACCTGGCAGACAGGCAATGAGAGAGGTGATGGGCTGAGATGCAATCCAGAGACAGAGCTGAGATGGATGGATGAGACGCAGGGAGTGGAGGCAAGAGATTTTCAGCACTTCCCCACCATACTCGGGGTGACCATCTGGGTGGCAGAAGCCCATTTTACGACTCTGGACAGCACACCACGCCTCCGAGGGTGCTGGCTCTGTGTAATCGCAGCGTCCACAGCAGCATGCCTTGGCCTGAGCACCCTCCGCGTTTGCTTCTGTCTCCACTGGAGCTCACAGCATACTTCACTGTCATCTTCGCTTTCAAATCAGGCATCCCTCTGTGGCCCCTGAGGCCAGGGGCCAGGCTGGGGGATGGCCCACAGTGGTTGCACTATCACATGTACCGAATGCCTACTGAAGGCTGACAACACTAAGAAGTGAGGAGACTTCCTGGGGGTCCAGAGGCTAAGACTCTGCTCTCGCAGTGCAGAGGGCCCAGGTTCAATCCCTGGTCAGGGAACCAGCTCTCACATGCCTCAAAGAAGAGGTCGCATGCTGTTACTAAAGATGATGCACGCCCAATTAAAGATTCCATATGACACGACTTAAAAAAAAACCAAAAACGACCCACATGCTACAACTAAGACCAGGGCAGCCAAATAAATGAAGATTAAAAAACAACACCGAACGTGACGGGGAAACATCTCAGAAGCAGAAGGCGCTTATTTGCACGCGATAGTCACAAAGGGTGTTGGTTAGAGATCAGTCACACCGACTTTAACACAGCCTATCATGGGACAAGGCGAGGAGAGAGCCCCTGGAAACAGCCTCAATGGCACCAAGGCTTTCTGGGTCTTTGGAGGCCTGCTGGGCTCCTTCTGAGCTCTAGGAATTCTACCCAGATCTGCTGCTCCTTCTGTTCTTAACCCTCCTGTGACCACAAGGCTCGACAAGCAAACCGTGCTCTTGCCCAGGGATGCCGATGTCACTGTACATCACCACGCTGCCACCCAGGCTCCTCCCCTCCTCACTGTGCCGAAATCGCTGTGACTGTTTTCCCCTGGATGTCTTCATGAGTGGCCCCAAATGTCAGCAATCTCTTGGAAATTGGCTACCGCGGCTCTTAATGTCTGGGATGTCCGACCCCTAACAGCCTTCAGATTTGTCATGGGCTATTAACCAGCTAACTCTTCATTAAGTGTTGGTAAAGATCAATTTCTTGGGGTGGGGTGGGGGGGAGGTGATTCAGCTTCGCTTGTTTGCTAAAGACAGATGTGTCTGCTCTCATCATCCCCGCGGCTTCACTTTATAGGAGATGTTAGCTTAGATTCTGGAGGGTAAAATCTTTGCCTTCCAAGTGCTGGGCAGATTGGCCTCTGTTGCCATGGTGATGGCTGGAGCAAGGGGCAGTGGCAAGAGCTCAGGGTGTCATGATCACATCCTCCCCTCACCTACCCCACCCTTAACACAGGGTGTCATAATCACATCCACCCCTCACCTACCCCACCCTTAACACACTCAGCTGATTGGGCCAGGAACAAACCACTCAGCCTGGCTGAACCAATCATACTGTTTCTCTTGGAAATCAGGATTTCCAAAGAGACTAAGGCATAGTAAGGTTGGGGACTTGGCATCTATGCAGAAACCAGGAGGAGAAGTCACCATGTAAAAAGATGCAGGTATAAACACCGTCATGGAGCACCGAGTGTAAATTTAGTTCTCAACCTTTCAATTCTACTTCTGTGAGATCCAGTCAAACTTCACTTCATGTCTTGAGCTTCCTGTGAAATATCCCATTGTATCCTTAAAATAAACCCTGCCAGGGAGTTTTCTTTTCCTTGCAACCATACATTCTAAGATAATGGGCTCTGACGTCAGAGCAACTTGGATTCAAGGTGTGGTTCTGATACTATATGTCATCTTATATATTCACATTTAACTCCTCCAGGCCTCAGTTTCCACATCTGTAAAGTGGGGCTAATGACCCACACCTCATGAAGTTATTGTGGGGATTAAATCAATTGACGTAGGTGAAACCACCAGCTTGCCTTTTGTTCAGTCACCAAGTTGTGTCCAACTCTGTGACCCCATGGAGTGCAGCATGCCAGGCTCCCCTGTCCTCCGCTGTCTCTCGGAGTTTGCTCAAACTCATGTCCATTGAGTCAATGACACTATCTAAACCATCTCATCCTCTGTTGCCCTCTTCTCCTGCCCTCAATCTTTCCCAGCATCAGGATCTTTTCCAATGAGTTGGATCTTCAGCTTCAGCATCAATCCTTCCAATGAATATTCAGGGTTGACTTCCTTTAGGATTGACTGGTTTATTTCCTTGCAGTCCAAAGGACTCTCATGAGTCTTCTCCAACACCACAGTTCAAAAGCATCAATCCTTTGGCACTCAGCTTCCCAGTAATATTTGTTGACTGGCTCTCAGTTTGGGTGGAAGCAGTTACACGTGGTGATGTCTGGAAGACACTTGTGATGATCACATCTCCCAGTTGGCTACTTACATCTAGAGGCCAGGGATGCTGCTAACATCCTGCAATGCACAGGACAGCCCCATAGCAAAGGATTATCCAGCCCGAGATGTCATTGGTGCCAAAGAGGAGCAGCTCTGTTACTAAGCCTGGGCTGTTGCGAACATGGGCCTGGGGCCTGTGGCCACCTTGCACACCAGTCACGGCACTTTTAGCGCTTCCCTGGAGGTCCAGAGGGTAAAGAATCTGTCTGCACCGCAGAAGAATCAGATACGATCCCTGGGCTGGGAAGATCCCCTTGGGAAGGAACTGGCCCCCACTCCAGTATACTTGCCTGGAGAATCCCATGGACAGAGGAGCCTGGCGGGCTACAGGGTCGCAAAGAGTTGGACACGACTGAGAAACTCACACACACATACAGCACTTTCAAAGCTCCCCCTTGTGAGACCCTCTGTCTTCCCTACGACTCCCCCTCTGCCCCCGATCCTTCCCACCTCCTCTCCCCCACCATTCTCCTCCCTTTCTTGGGAGGAAAGAAAGTGCCCTAAGCCGTGCTCTGGTCAGGACTCTCCTTTCTATGGGAGAAGCCCATGGGGACCAGATAATGAGCTCCTAGGGGTGAGGAATTCACGCTTACTTGCTCATGTCTTTGGCTTGAAAAGGAGGAGAGAAAGCACTGGGAGGTGGCAAATGGAACCCACCAAGAGTGCTCGCAGCCAACAGGGGAGCCAGGCCATCTGGGGGTGGGGGGGCAGGGGCACGGCACGAGCCTGGCCTCCACTTCTCATCAGTCTCAGCCCACAGGACTTGAACTTCTCACACCAGTTCAGCTATGTCTGGGGCTGTTCTTCCAAAGACCCTTAGGTGCTCTAGCTCTGTGTGGAAGGTCTCATCATTTTCCTGCTGGGTAGGTGCATACTTAGGGCCACAGGGAAGTCAACATTGCTGGGGAAGTGGGTAGTGGCTTTATTTTGGGGCCACGCCATGTGGCATGTGGGATCTTAGTGCCCCGAACAGGGATCCAACCCATGCCCCTGCACTGAAGTGTAATGTCTTAACCACTGGGCCACCAGGGAAGTCCAAGGAGGGTGTTTTTGGATATTGGGGTGACAGGAGAAAAGATGATTGTACTCTGGGTGGTTCTGGCCAAGAGTACTTGGGGTACTTCACAAGGATGGACAGAAGGGAAATGAGTGGCAGGGGGCACCAGGACTAGGGGGCTTCAGGAACTTCCCCAGAAGAAGAGGCAGGGTGCAGTCCTATTTCAGAGTCAAATGGGGAGAGGCACACTTGACTCCATTACAACTGGCTGCCTGTTCCTGGGGCTGATGGAGGAGCAGGATGGCAGAAGAAGCGCTAGACAACTCTGAAACAGTGGGTACCAGGGGGTTAGATACGGGGGTTCTGGGGAGGCTTGCAGCAGTTCAGACAGACCTCCCTCAGATTCCACTTAGGGAGCGATCAGGGAAGCAGTTTCTGTAAGAAGAGAGGGTCCGAGGCTGGCAAGCTGGCGGTCAAGGGCTGTCCATAGGTGAGTGGCTGAGGTCCTTCAGGGGCACAGGTGGGTGGCCACAGGCCCTGTCATTCAGCCAGCACACAGTTGTCTTGTGGAACCCACCCCAGCTCTCAAGATCCCAGTCACTGGGTGTCAAGGTGAGTTCGCCCTCCACCGGCTGCTCAGATGTGGTATCTGCCAAACTTGGGGAGGATTTGGGCATGGGGTGAGGTTGACACTGAGGCAGGAGGGCCTGAAGCTGAGCAGAAAGCCGATAGCACTGTGGGTTTCAAGGAGTGCATGGAGTGAATGATTTGAATCACGTGGGTTTTGCCATCTTAAATAGAAAGGATAACGATGCCTTAGTTAATTGCATGGCCAGCCCTCCAATATCTTTTTAAAGGCCTAAGAGTGTGATTTTTAACCAGCTGCAACAACATCCCCCGGGGAGCTTGTCCAAAATGCAAACCATCAGGCCCCACCTCAACCCTACAGAATCAGAAGGGAAAGGGGCCCGGCCAGCATCAGGCCTCCAGGTGACTGACAGTGTCAGAACCACTTGCCTAAACGAAAGAGACCCCCAGCAAACGGGCAACTGAAAGTCGGATTTTAATACTGTGGGAAATGATGGGACTTCTACTTCCCTGATGATGTGGTGGCTAAGACTCCTTGTTCCCCAAGCAGGGGGCCAGGGTTTGATCCCTGGCCAGGGAACTAGATCCTGCATGCCTCCACTAAAGACCCTGTCTGCCACAACAAAGACTGGGTACAGCAAAACAAACAAACAAACAAACAAAACCTGTTATTTATAATATTGGAGAGCTGGAAGCCAGGACCTGACCTACAGCAGGAGATGAGATAAATAAATCAATCGCACATCCATAAGATGGGCTATTCTATGGCTTTAAAAAATGCCGTTTAAAGATGAATTAGTGGGATGGGAAAATTCTTGACAATTAGGGAAATAAAATTCTAGGCTGGGGTCATACTCTTCTCATGACTCTGCTCTACCTGGAATCAACACATATGCAGCTGAGGATCTGCAAGGCTCAGCACCGACTCTCCAATGCCAATACGGTTCAGTGGCCACGGTCTATGCATTGGACAAGACAGCTTCTTTCACACATCACTATAGCTACAGATTCTAATACATGAGCACAGGAGAGCTAAGTCTACATAATAAAACAGTAAGTCTTTAAAGATTACTTTTCACGTGTCTATCATAAGGCTATTCAATAGAGCTGACACCCTGACACTGCAGATGTCTGTTAAACCTCTCGGTGTCTGCATTTATAAGATGAGAAAGTCCCGGCTGGCTCTAATTAGGTCGAAGATTAAGCCTAGAGGTATGCATCAGACATCTAAGAGCATTTTATAATCCAGCTGGGAAATGATGGTAAAATCCATGAGGCCATCCACTGCCTTCATTAAGTCTTAGCGTCTGCCCTCAGATGCTCACTGCTATGCATTCTGAACATCACTGCGGAGGGCACAGCAATGGGGGCTGTGTGTGAGATCAAAGGCTGAGTCTGAATCTCATGATGGGACTTCATCACCAACTAAGTGGGTGACTTAAGTCAAGTGACTCGAGACCCTGAGGATATCTGCTTTGCAAGGAGGCTGTGAGGAGGAAAGGAAAAGCCGTCAGCAGAGAGGCTAGCACCCAGTAGTAGCTCAATAAACGTGACTGGCCTCTGCATTATTAAAAACTGCCCAATTACATGATACAGAAACAAATGGCTTGAGTCAGGGGACAAGGATGTTTGTTATTTATAACCAGAGAGCTGGGAGCCAGCCTGACCTACAGCAGGAGATGGGCTAAATAAATCAAATGCACATCCATATGCTGGGTTATTATATGGCTTTAAAAATTTCAGTTTAAAGATGAATAAGTAGGATGGGTAAGTTCTTGACAATAAGTGAAGAAAGAAAGAGAAAATGTACAAATAGCACAACACCCATGATACAAAAATAACCTATACTTTTATGTATGCCTGTGCATTTCATCTTGGGAATGACACGCAAATTATAATCTTAATTTCTGGGTGGTAAAATTTTAAGTTTTTTCTTCTCTCCTATATACTTCTCTGTACTTTGAAACACATCTTACAATGAGTATGTGTTATTCTAAGAACTGAGTTTTTAATTTTTATTTTATAAATCGGGGTACAGTTGGTTCACAACGTTGTATTCCTTTCTGCCGCGCAGTGAAGTGAATCAGCTATATGTTTGCTCAGCATCACTAATTATGAGAAAAATGCAAGTCAAAACTGCAAAGAGGTATCACCTCACACCTATCAGAATGGCCACCATCAAAAAATCTACAAAAATAAATGCTGGAGAAGGTGTGGAGGAAAGGGACATGGGCTAGGGGTGCGGGATGAACCGGAAGAGCTGGTACATTTTGCTTGTTAAGTTTTAGAAACAAGAGGAAGCAGGGTTGGAGGCAATGCTTGGTGAGTGGCTAGGAGGCAGATGGGTGCAGAGAAGGGGTTCCAGCCAGGGAGGAAGGCAGAGTGGAGGGAAGACAGAGCCAGTGTGGGGGTGCAGCTGGGCACTTGGGGCCCTACCTTCTGCAGCTGAAGAGACCGCTGGGAGCCGAGGGAGAAACATCTCACTGGGTAGACCGAGCAGCCGTTTGGAAAGAAGCTGGAGCGTCCCAGCAGGCTGCACTGGATAAGACCGCTGACCGAGGAGCCGTGGCAGATTCTCAAGTACGGGGACAATATGATGTAGACATTATCTACAATATGATGTGGATACAGCCCCTGAGTTTGGGACACCCTGAAGCCCTGGGGGTAGAGATGGAGGGAGAGGAGGAGCCACTGACCGTCCTGGGATGCAGAGGACGGAGACCCGGGGCTGGGAGGCCTCTGGGACTGAAGATCTAGCAGGACATCCCATCTGCTCTGAGAAGGAGGGAAGGGCAGGGGGCAGCCAAGGGGCCTCCCCTTCGCTGGCCTGAGAGGCTGAGTGCACGAGCAGCCACGCCGCCCGAGAAACCCACCGAGGAGGAGAAGGATCTGCAGGCCAGTCCAGAGCCTGCCTGGAGCAGGGCTTATCTGGTCAGGGGAGGGATGCGCTCTGGGAGAGGTGGGGACAGTGATCCAGGACACGTCCTGAAATTAAAAGATGGCAAGCCTAGCATATGAAAAAGCAGAGATGTTACTTTGCCGACAGAGGGCCGTCTAGTCAAAGCTATGGTTTTCCAGTAATTGTGTATGGATGTGAGAGTTGGACTGTAAGGGGGTTGGAGGAGGAAGACAGGTGAGAGGGGAGGATGAGGGCAAGGGAGCAGGGGTCCATAAGGTGGGAAGGAAGTGGGCTGCCCCACCCCTGGAGCCCAAGAGAGGAGAGCGTGGCCCAGAGGAGGGTAATGGTGGTGATGAGACGGGGCGTCACCTTTGACAGGTGGGGCTGAATCTCATCTGAAGAGGCCAAGAATGTGTACCCTGGCTGTGCAGCCACTGGGTATGGTGCTGGGAAGGGAAACAGAGGCCCAGGCTGAAGCTGGAGCGAGCAGCTGAGTCAAGAGAAAAGTTCCCTTTAAAAGAGAGAGTGGATAAACAAGGTCCTACTGGATAGCACAGGGAACTATATATTCAATATCCTGCCATAAACCATAAGGAAGAGAATACGAGTCTTTTCCAGCACCACAGTTCGAAAGCATCAATTCTTCGGCGCTTAGCCTTCTTTACAACTCTCACATCCATACATGATTACTGGAAAACCATAACTTTGACTAGAAGGACCTCTGTCGGCAAAGTAACGTCTCTGCTTTTTCATGCACTGTCTAGGTTGGCCATAGCTTTTCTTCCAAGCAGCAAGCATCTTTTAATTTCAGGGCTGCAGTCACTGTCTGCAGCGATTTTGGAATCCAAGTAACAAAGTCTGTTGTTGTTTCTTAGTTTTTACCCCATCTATTTGCCATGAAGTGACGGGACTTGGGAAGATCCGTGGAGAAGGGCATGGCAACCCACTCCAGTATTCTTGTCTGGAGAATCCCATGGAAAGAAGAGCCTGGTAGGTGGGGTCACAAAGAGCCAGACACTACTAAAGCAACTTAGCACATACGCACAATGGGACTGGATGCCATGATCTTAGTTTTTTGAATGTTGAGTTTTAAGCCAGCTTAAATAAACCATAATGAAAAGAATATGGAAAAGAATGTACGTATTTGTATAACTGAATCACTTTGCTGTACAGCAGTAATGAACATAACATTGCAATTCAACCGTACTTCAATAAAAAATTTAAATACAAAAAGAGGGGAGGCAGAAGTGATAGAAGTGTGTCTGAAGGCAGAAGGCCCTCATCGGGGATGGCAAACACTACTGAGAGACAGAGGAGGAGAGCCAGGGAGGGAGGCCAAGAGTTGCCTAAGTTGCTCTGAGCTTCCCCAGACTGATCCCCAGAACCAGGGTTATAATTTCGACCTCTGCCAGTTCCGGGGAGGACTGAGCTACTCCATGTAAAATGCCTGGCACAAGAGACAATGCATAGCAGTGACTGTCATTACATGAAAATAACCAGAGATGATGCGCAAGAAGGTGGTAGATCCCAGAGTGAACTGGGAACCAGGTGAGATCCTCACGTTGGAAAAGACTGCAGATGAAACTCAGTTCTTTTGTGTATAGAGTCCATTTACCACCTGGCATACAAATTTGGTGAATTTGGCTTCCCTGGTGCCTGACACAGTAAAGAATCTGCCAGCCATGTAGGAGACCCAGGTTTGAAACCTGGGTTGGGAAGATCCTCTGGAGAAGGGAATGGCAACTCACTCCAGTACACTTGCCTGAGAAAAATCTCATGGACAGAGGAGCCTGACAGGCTCCAGCCCATGTGGTTGCAAAGAGTTGGACATGACTGAGTGACTAACCCACACACGTTCAAATCTGAGCATCACTGAACAAAAGGTAGCTGAGGATGTGTGTGTGTGACACCGAGCTCTTCACTGGGGGTTGGACAGGGTGGTCCAAGGATGGATCTTATGCTACTCCTCATTCTTCTGATCTTCAAAAACCCTGGGTCTACTCACCACCAAGTGAATCAAAAGCTTCTGAGTTTGGACTCAAAACCAAGTAGTGCCAACACATAGTGAATGCATTAAGGATACTGAATATTGTCAGGAGATAGCTGTTTGGCATCTGTTTGCTTTCATGGCCTGCACTGTGGAGATAAAGAATAGCTACAATCCCATGGGTCTGCTCTTCTAGTCCAAGCTCTTCCTCTCACCATTGGTCCTTGGGCTAAGGCCTTGCTAGGTGCAGAAGGCTGGCTCTCTCCAAGGAAAAGAGTCAGGTTGACTGGAATCTATGAAAAGCCAATGCATGCCTTTGGCCAGTGCCTAACATCTTAGCCCAACAATGGGGCCATGACCCTCAGCTGATCCGGCAGCCACAGCTGTGATGATGGCACAGAGGCAGGTCACAGGAAATCATACAGTTTACCCAGGACTGAAGAGTTCTGCTTGGCCATCCTGTTTCTAGAATCTCTCCCCTATCTTCTAATCACTCTGTGGCCTCCCGAGTCATCCTCCTAAAATATACATCTTAAAACCTGCTGATGACTTCCTGTGGCCAAGATCACCTGAGCCCCTCGGGTGGATATGCATCCTCTAACATGACATTGACTTTGCAATTCTCCCTGACCTTGTCCTCTGCTTGCTGGGTTCTCGATGGGCATTGCTCTTTCATCAGCCTACACTTTTGCATCTTGGCACATGCCACCCCCCACTGCATGGGACATCTGTCCTTCTCCCTTGCCTGACTGGTGAACTCCTATTCACCCTCAGAGGCTCAGCTGAAGTCGCACCTTCTCTGTGAGGCCTCCTGTGACCTTCACCTGCAGACCCCCACGGCTCCAGTCCAAGGCCAGCAATCTGTGCTCTCACTGGGCACAGGCAACATGGGGTTCCCTTCTGAGCTCTTCTGAAGCAGGAAGTGCCTCCTGCCTCTCACAGTGCCTACTACCAGGCTCACAGGGTTCACCACCAGGCTCACAGGGTTCACCACCAGGCTCATGAGTGTTCCCAGGCACACGAACAACTCATGACCTTAGAGTCTATCCTTGTGTGAACTGGCCTGACATCCGCATGCCCCAGTGTTTTCCAGATACCACAGCAAAACAGTCACATCCCATTCTTGAAGTCATCTTCTACTCCTGTCTTCAATATTCAACATCTTGTTTTTGAAATTAAGTTTAGGTTTGCCAAGAAAAATGACCCCAGGATGTTTTGCACAGCTTCTGCCTGGCATGTTTTTGACACCATGCACACATGCCTGCTATGGTGCTTCCAGTCATGTCGACCCTTTGTGACGCTATAGACTGCAGCCCACCAGGCTCCTCTGTCCATGGGATTTTCTAGGCAAGAATAATGGAGTGGGTTACCATTCCCTCCTCCAGGGGATCTTCCCGACCCAGGGATCAAGCCCACAACTCTTATGGGATACAGAGGGTCCTCCTGCAACTGGCAGGAGGGAGGGGCTGGAGGCACAGCTCCGGGGAGAGCTAACCAAGCTCCCTAGGGCTTAGTGGAGAGAGACCACTTGCCCACTTCCACTGAATCAGTGGAAACTCTGCTCAGCCTGAAGCTGAGCCTCATGGCTATAAAATTAGTAAACCTCCCCACTCTAACTTGCCAAACCTCCAGTTAAATGATTAGAATGTATTCAGCATCACTTAGCTAGGAATCTATGGCCCATAGATTTTCTAAAAGATTAAAATTAAATATCTCAACATCATTCCAGTTACCTTCTGTGTTTATACGCTTCAAATTCTTCGTCTCTTTTAGCACCCAAGACACTGTAGCACCGTGGGCTGTTAGAGTTCTGACTTTCAACACTCGGCATGTGTAAAAAGGATTGGGGCGGGGTGCCTCTGGGTGAGTGCGAGATCCCTTCAGATTCTGAAACGCTGATTCTAATCCCATGTATACATATACATTTGGAGAAACCTGTCTCCATCTGGATTTAAAATATATGCGTCAACTGCTACATTTAAAATGGGTAACCAACAAGGACCTACTGTCTAGCACAGGAAACTCTGCTCAATGTTATGCAGCAGCCTGGATGGGAGGGGAATTCGGGGATAATGGATACATGTATATGTATGGCCGAGTCCCTTCTACTGTTCACCGGAAATTATCACGACATTGCTTGTTAATCGGCTATACCCCATTACAAAATCAAAAGTTTCTTTAAAAATAAAACATGTGTCCAAAGGTTGCACAGTTTATCCCGGAAGCAAGGAAACCTGCCGCTGCTTTCTCCTGTTTCCCGAATTGGCATGATTTAGTCTTCTGCTGCATTTTAGCTGATTTCCGAGTTCTGTCCATTTAGCAAACAAGATTTGGTTCCAGTGCTGAAGCCTCACCTCCGGTCCACACTGCTGGCAACTCTTCCCCATATCGTCTGTGTCTGGCTCCCGGGTCCTGCAGTGCCTGCTGAGCAAGGCGCCACCCCGGGAGGAGCACCTGCTGTGTGGCGGCAGCTCAGCTGTGCCACACGCGCACCGACAGGGCTCGGAGAACCGAGGGCTGTCTGCCTCCTGTGTGTGCAGCTATCTCAGTCGTGTCCAGCTCTGTGACCCCACAGACTGCAGCCCGCCAGGCTCCTCTGTCCATGGGATTCTCCCGGCAAGAACACTGGAGTGGGTGCCATGCCCTCCCCTAGGGGATCTTCCCGACCCAGGGACTGAACCCACATCTGCTACAACTCCTGCACTGGCAGGCAGGTTCTTTACCACTAGTGCCACCTGGGAAGCCCCATGCCTCTGGGGGAAGCTGAAATAAATCTAGTTCTCTCTCTTGTTCAGGGTTGCTATGAAAAAGAGCAAACATGAACATTTGCTAAGCCCCTCTGTAGGCTGGATGTCCCATTCAATTTGATGCTCCTTGTGGACTGTGAAGAAGGCTGAGCGCCGAAGAACTGATGCTTTTAAACTGTGGTGTTGGAGAAGACTCTTGAGAATCCCTTGGACTGCAAGGAGATCCAACCAGTCCATTCTGAAGGAGATCAGCCCTGGGATTTCTTTGGAAGGAATGATGCCAAAGCTGAAACTCCAGTACTTTGGCCACCTCATGCGAAGGGTTGACTCACTGGAAAAGACTCTGATGCTGGGAGGGATTGGGGGCAGGAGAAGAAGGGGACGAGAGAGGATGGGATGGCTGGATGGCATCACTGACTCGATGGACGCGAGTCTGAGTGAACTCTGGGAGATGGTGATGGACAGGGAGGCCTGGCGTGCTGCGATTCATGGGGTCGCAAAGAGTCAGACACGACTGAGCGACTGAACTGAATTGAACTATGGCCCCGTGGGATGGGTGTTGCCAAGAGTAAAGCAGACAGTCCCCAGGCCAGCAGAGCCCTGGCCCCACAGCATGTGGGGACAAGTCAGGTCATACACCCAAACGTCTAGGGTTGCACCTGAATCAATTCTGCTGTCTGTCAAAATGGAGATTCCCAGGCTGTGCTCCAGACTGAGTTGATTTCAGCTTCTCAAAGTGGGATCTGGGGACTTCCCTGGCAGTCCAGTGGCTAAGACTCCACACTCCCAATGCAGGGAACCCGGGCTGGATTCCTGGTTGGGGAATTAGATCCCACATGCCACAACTAAGACTTGGCATGGCCAAATAAATAAAAGCAAATAAAAAATAAATTTAAAAAATAACAGTGGGATCTGGAAATGGGCAGTTTTAAATAGCTTCCCCAGACGCTTCTGATGTACACCTATGCTCGAGACCCACAGCCAAAGGCGGCGATTCCAGGTTGAGGCCCACGCTGTTCTCCCCACCCCGACCTGCCATTATCAGGGCAATTACCCTTCGGACTCCTTAAGACCACAACACAGGCAATGGTGGGGGTGGGCAGCACTGTCCAGGCCCTTCCACGCCCTTGTCAGACTCACTGCACACATGGAGCACCGTGCGGGAGCACCGTGCGGGGCTGCGGGGGAGGGTGGCCCCAGTGTTGCCGTGGCCACTGCTCTCAGGACATGGCAGGTTTGCAGTCCACGGTCCTACCCTGCTCACCCACTGCACGGCCAGATCCCAGGAAGGAGGCCTCTAGGTTAGGAGACTGACTGACTCCTAGACTCCCTGCCTTTAGCACTACTCAGCTCTTTGGAACTTGATGCAGATATGTGCTTACTTGCCCTCTCACCCTGGAATACCTCCTGGTACTACGGATACCCATCAGAAATCAGATCACCAAAACCCACCAGCCTAGCAGGATAACTAACACCTGGATGGAACCTGAACTATTCAAAGAATAGTTGAC
The DNA here is from genome assembly GCA_917880005.1 of Nanger dama. NCBI lineage: Eukaryota > Metazoa > Chordata > Mammalia > Artiodactyla > Bovidae > Nanger > Nanger dama. The sequence continues at coordinate 14,747,184 of CAKJTW010000044.1, forward strand.
CTGTTTGCTTTCATAAGAAACTCTTTTTTTTTCTTCTTGAGACTATAATTATTATTTTGGCAAAGATTAAGGCATATGGAGATGTAATACCAGCATCAGTGAAGTTGGGTATCAAAACTGCAAACATCCTTCGAGCTTCTACATCCCCAGGCCCTCTTCCACAGATCACTTTTTCTGTTCATGGAAGATGACTAATGGTCTCTCACATTTGTATAAAACTTCCCCATTTGCCAAGTACTTTTATTCACAGTGCTCATATATGTTCTCCTGGCTAGCTGAGGAGGCTGTTCAGACTGGTATCTTATCTGCATATTAGAGAGGACTCCAGACCAGAGAGATAAAATAGGGGAGGTTGTTCAGATTGGGGTCTTTACCTGCATTTTAGAGAGGACACTGGACCAGAGAGATAACGCAGCACATCCATGCACCCAGCTCCACCTGTTTGCAGAGAGAAAGCAGCACCTGAACACAGGTCTTCTAGCTCCAGTGCACTTTGCTCTGTCTGACCCTCATGGGAGGCTTACACTCACCTCCAAATAATTTTTTGCAGTGAGTAGAGAATGCCTTCAGTTCCCACTACTGCATGTGTGAGGCTAACTACTTTTCTCATTTACATGGGACGTTAATGGTCCAGGAAAGACACTTGTGGTTAAGGACAGACTACCATATCAGGTGGCGTTGGTGGTAACGAATCTGCCTGCCAATGCAAGAGACCAGCATTCCATCCCTGGGTTGGGAAGATCCCTGGAGAAGCAATGGCAAGCCACTCCAATATTCTTCCCTGGAGAATCCCATGGACAGAGGAACCTGGTTGGCTACAGTCTATGGGGTCGCAAAGGGTCGGATACGACTGAAGGGACTTCTCAGCAGGCACCCTATAGTTAAACAGAGACCCAGGTGATGGTGTTGAAGTCAAGATTGCTGAAATACTCACCACAAGGCTGCTATGCTGGAAAGTGATGTGGGAGTGGGAGAGAGAAGTCAAAAACAAAAGCTGAGAGAAAGGAAGCCTTGTGCATAAGCAGATCCCAGGAGCCGGATAATGTTCTAGCAACTGAAGAACTGATGGAACAAGGCAGTGTGAGCTGCTGAGAAGTTTGGGTCTCAGGCTGTGTCCTCCAGGGCATCCTGCAGTCAGTTTCACACCGAATGAGAATGAAGTGCTGTGATGGCAGGGATTTTGGCAGCTCAAAACAGGTGTCACTGCACTGTCAGGACAGCTTCAAATCTGTTAGGAATTTGACTGATGCTAGGGGTGGAGGGGCAACGCTGGCACACAGGACCTGGGCAACAAGTTCTAGGTCTAGTATTCTAGAAACTGACTCCCGATTATTGAGATTTTCATCAAAAGAAGCCTGGACTTAGAATTTTTAAAACTCTGGGTTGGCCAGCTAGCTTGACCATTTCTTAAAATTGTCACCATGCACCAGCCTCTGAGACTCTGGGTTTCTATCTACTCACAAATGAGCTGTTTGCAGGGTCGAATGAATAATGCATGAATTTTAGTGCAAAAAGTCAGGTAGGAGGAGAAAAAAAAAAGACAGTTTGGCCATAAAACACATCATTTGGCATAGACATGATTACCAAAACATCAGGTGGGTGAAAATGTCTGTGGATCTTAAAAAGGATGGTTGCAAGCAGCAGATAGGTCACAGAGGGTCAAGGCCCCAAGGCTTACAGGATGCAATCAAGCATCCAGGGCGAGTTGCGGCAGTGCAAGCTCCCTGGGCACGGACTCTTCTGGTTTTGTTTACTGCTGTGTCCTCAGCACTCAGAACAGTGGGTGGCCCCCAGAAGGCATTCAGTCGCTATTGGGAAAAAGGAACAAATAGCTGGAGTTGGTCACCCAGGGAACAGGGCTTCAGGAAATGTTAACCATAACAGCCACAGCCTGCCTCCCTAGACTTGTCTAAGTTCTAAGGCTCTGGTGAATGAAGATTGTCATTTCACCATGAAATCTGGGGGCTTTCTGGCACAGCACAGGATGCGGAGTTGTGATTCCACATAGCCACAAGAGCAGGGGGAAGTTTCACATGCTGCCTGGTTTCTCCCTTTCAGAGAGAAGATGAGGTCAGGGAGGTGAATTCCTAGTTATTTAACTGTTAACCAGCGAAACTAGTACTCAGAACCAGGGAGTGGTAACTGAAGCAATGTTACTTTTTTAATTAAAAACAAAACAAAACAAAACTTTGGCTTTGAAAGAGGCGTATGGCTCCCTATCAAGGTAAGTGAGAAGGCTGGATTACTTAATGTCCCTGGGACTTCCCTGGTGAGCCAGTGGTTAAGAATTTGCCTGCCAATGCAGGGGACATGGGTTTGATCCCTGGTCCAGAAAGACCCTACATGCTATGGAGCAACTAAGCCTGTGCAACACAACTACTGAAGCCTGCATGCCTCAGAACCCACGGTCCACAACAAGAGAAGCCACAGCAATGGGATGCCCCAGCAACTAGAGAGGAGCCCCTGCTCGCCGCAAGAGAAAGTCCACACACAGCAACCAAGACTCAGCACAGCCAAAAATAAATACATACAATTTAAAAACGATAATTAATGTCTTTGCCCAGGTGGGATGGACACAGGACTGCCATTTTCTCAACCCAAGGACAGTTCTCAGGAGCTGAAGCCTCTTAATTCTTGGTGCAATGGAATTTTCAGGGAAAGGAGAAGAAAAACTTGAACAGAATCATTAAAATGTCCCAGGAGGTTTCTCAGATACTAAACAGCGCTCCTTCAACAAAAGGCTGGCAAAATAAGTGCACAGATGAGATTTCTCAGAACAAACTCTCAGACCAGCTTTAAAAATGAGAGAAAAATGTGCTTCAGGCAAGACCCTTTTAGGGTTTCGTGAAACCCAGCTGGCTAGGACTGTCAGACACGCAGGAGGAATCCAGAAAACAGATGGGCATCTTCCTCTAATTGCAACATGGCCCGGGGAAGGTTCTGCAGTTGGAGAGTCTCCTGGTGGTGCTGGTCCCTGCCTGGGCGGTGGCCCTGCCCAGTTACACCCGAGGAGATCTCTGTTTCAGTGGAGTCCTTGGCCACCCCTGGTGGAATCCAGAGTTGGAACAAAGCCCTGCATAAGCATCCATCCCTGACAATGAGCTCAGCATGGGTACCAGCCTCCAGGATCCCAAACTGGGATGTCACTGGAAACTCCCGTCCTCTCCCACCATCAGCCCCCCACACCCCAAAGGCACTATTGACAGCAGCAAGCTGTACCCACCACCCCGGAGGGAGGAAGGAAGCAGACCAGAGGCTTTCGTGGGTCAGGAAGGGCCCCTGGATGAGCGGACCCTCAGGTTCTCAGGGACCGCTCCTGGATGGATGTGCCTCTGCAGGTGAGGGGGTCGCTGGGAGTGAGAACTCACTCCTGGTGGTGATTCCAGGCTGTCCTGGAGTGAGCTTCCTCGGGGCTGGCAGAACCCAGCCCTCTGCCTCCACCAGGTGCTGGCAGAACTGCAGTCAGGCAGTAGGCAGACTGGTTCCTAGTTCTCCTGCAGATCACTGCCCTTGACAGAGTCTTCTTAAAATTCACAGTTCTGTGTGTGCACATTTACTTAAGTTTGTATATTTAAACAGATCTGGGTTTCGAGATCCCTTCGGGCCTTACAACAGGGATTGTTACCTAACACGGTTCTGGCAAGAGAAAGAGCAGAGTGACATTTCCCTCTGGCAGAGTTTACCTCTGCATCGCTATGGACACGGAGGGAGTTTTATTGGCATCATTACCAAGCTGGTCTTACTTCTTAATATAGATTCATCAAGGGGCCTCCAGGGACTTTCAAGGTCTCCTGTGTGGCCGGCTCTGGTGTGGGAGTTTAGTGGGTGGCTCTCTCTGGAGCTGTTCCTTGCCTGCAGGACTAACCAGCCCAGCCTGAAAACCCATATTTTCAGTCCATCCTGGGACCCTATCCTGGATCCTTCGTTCTGTTCTGCCCCTTTAACTCGGACCGTGGACAAGCCACTGAACCTTAGTTCCCGGGCTGTAAGAGGCGGTGACCTCACTGCACTGTGACGGAGAATCAACGAGAGATGGGATGTAGGCCACGTGACACATCACAGCACATCCAGAAGTGAGAGTTAGGGCCACGGGCACGAAAGTGGGCATGTAACTGACCAAGGGAGGCGTTATTCTTCTTGGGTCTTTAGCGACAGCTCTGTGTCACTGCTCGAGGGGCTGTGGGAAGGAGGCCTCCTCCGGTCTGGAAATGGAGGAATCCGACGGCCACTGTCACCCTGCCTTGGACAGAGGTGACCCTCCTTCTGGAAGCACTTCTCCTCACTGGCTGCCAGGATCCTGCCTACTCCAGCCTCCCCGCTGCTCCCTCTGGTCTGTGGCCCAGGCTGGCCTCCTGTGCCCATTCAGCAAGGGAGTGCTCCAGGCTCCTTTTCTAAGCCACACCCTCTCCCTGGCCCACCTCATCCAGCCTCAGAGTTTTAAGTACCTTCTCTACACCAGTGATTCCTAAATTGATGGCGGAAAAAAAATGGGGAGAACATAACAGTGCCGGGCAGGGGCGAGTTTGGGGGTAGATGGAGATTGGGACTCCCTGCAATGGGGACACCTGAGTAAGGGCTTCCAGGGAGAAGGGCAAGTCATGAGGTGTCCGGTGCGCCAGCATTCCAGACAGGGCATCCAGGGCCCAGGCCTGGGAGCACACCTGGGAGCACTCCCGCTTTGCTGGGGGAGCAGAGTGGCCGGCCTGGCTCAGACACACTGAGGGACGGGGGAGAAGTGCAGGGTCAGTGGGGACATGGCAATCACAGAGTCCTGCCGACTGTTGGCATGATCTTGGCTTTTACAAAGAAGGATGGAGAGCCATGGCAGGCCCTGAGCGGAGAAGTGATGGGATCTGATGGCTCCCGGGTGCCCAGTTGACAGTGGGCTGTGAAGGTACAAGGAGGACGGCGGGGGTGCTCCGTGCAGAGATGCAAAGAGATCCCTGGGGGGCTGGGAGAGGGGGCAGGCCGCATAGTGTAAAGGGAACACTGACCAAGAGTCCTGCTAATGTCTTTGTAAAGAGTAGGGGATGGGAGACGTCATGGTGGGGGGCCCCTAGTAACAGGATGGGTGGGCCTGCAGGGAAAGCAAGTTTGGGGGCAGGGGTCAGGCACTTCGGTGTGGACTTGCTAAAGTATGAGATGCCTCCAGGACACTTTCCCTGACATCTCAAAGGCAAAATGCTCAGGCATGACCTGTTTTTCTCTCTTGCCTTCCCCTCTTTCCCCACCCTGACTTCCTATCACAGCCCCCCAGCTACACAGACTTGAAACCACAGAGTAATTGTCATGACCTCCCTGTCCCCTAGAAACCCAATCCAAGATGACTCCCAATCTTTCTCCTACTGCTGCTGTGAAGTTCCTCAAAGCTGTCTCCTCACTGCCTGGCCTCTCTGAGTGGGTACCCATCCTCCTGATGGCTTGCCAGGAGAATCACAGAGACCTTCTGACGGGCCCCACATCTGCAGTGGTTTCCCACTCCAGCTCACTCAGTCACGACAGCCAGAGCTTTTTGCCAAAACCCAGAGCATCTCTGCTAGTGAACAGCTTCTGTGGTTCACCCATTGCATTCTTAGAAAAATCTGAAAACCCACGGCCTTCTCCCAAATCCCTCCCTTCCAGCTTCAACGGTTTATGCCCTCATTGTCCCTTTGTTTACTCCACGGTGGTGGGAGCACAGCACACACCCGAGACTCTCAACCTCAACCTTCCAGCCCTCCCTGTGGCTGTTCTCTCCACCGAGGCCATCTCACGGAAGCCCCCTCTGGCTTTAGGACTCTGGGGTGCTGCATTCCCCAGGAGCACCCCACACACTCTTGGTGAGACTCAGCTTTTGTCCTCACACCTGACCCCTGCCACTCCCCCTTTTCTGACCTGGTCACATGTCTGCACGCACCATGATCCTCTGGCTTGGAGACAATTTTGGATAAAGTTTAACACCAACCCTCTGTTACGGAACTACACCTCCTGGTCCCTCTCTTGCCCAATGATCACTACTGCAGAGACTTAACACAAAACGAAAACCATATGGGCAAGGGCCCAAGGGTGAGAGCAGTCTATCACCACCATCATGATGCCCATAGATCAGCTTGTTGTTTAGTGGCTCAGTCGTGTCTGACTCTTTGTGACCCCATGGACTGCAGCACGCCAGGCTTCCCTGTCCTTCACTATCTCCCAGAGTTTGCTCAAACTCATGTCCATTGAGTCGGTGATGCCATCCAACCATCTGATCTTCTGTCATCCCCTTCTCCTCCTGCCCTCAATCTTTCCCAGCATCAGAGTCTTTTTCAATGAGCTGACTCTTGGCATTAAGTAGCCAAAGTATTGGAGCTTCAGCTTCAGCATCAGTCCTTCCAACGCATATTCAGGGTTGATTTCCTTTAGGACTGACTGTTCCCGCCACCGAGGCCACCACACCAAAGCCTCCTCTGGCTTTAGAACGCCAGAAGTACCCCACATGCTCTTGGTGAGACTCAGCTGAAGGTTTGAACACCTTCAGCACCAAGATCCACGCCCATCCTTTGAGAGGACACAGCTGACATCCCAGTTATGGCTGCTCTCCTGGGGCACAGAAGTCTTAGCCACTCGGCCAGCATCAGATAGCTGGGAAGGGGCAGAACCCAGAGTGAGCCATCTCAGTCTTCTCCCAAAACTGTGTTCTCCTCACAACCTTTGACCCCTCCCCAGGAGTGAAAGTGGCAAAGGCACACAGAGAGACCGACCACAGACACACCAGACCTCTATATTTTGCACAATGAAACTGCAAAGCGGATAACGGATGCACCTCCTGCCTTTGGAGGTCTTAGGGAGCATGAGGGTTTCTTAGAGCAGCTGAGCAGCCAAGGCAGCCCCCTTATTTTGGGTCATGGAAAGTGTTTATCATCAGATGGCTGCTTCCAACCAAACAAAACAGGCTCCTGATCTGATGTACACGAGTTCTTAAAGGTTAACATAATTAACACTCTTTACAAGCTTTTCAAATTCTTTTTATACCGCTATTATTTTTCCACTGACTCATCTCTTTGAAAGCACCCCCATCGTGTTTAGTTACTTTAATTTTTGTCTCATTCAAGGCTCCATCGATTTCCTTTGTCTTTTTCTTCTTTGCCCCTGGCACTTGTAAATGAGGCCCCAGCAGATCCTGGGAATCCTCCGAGCAGAGCCTTGCTTTGAAAGGCTAAAAGATGACGTTAGTGAAACGTACCCCATTCCACACGCACTCACTCCAATTACTCACAAAGCAGGGATTCCATAGGTTGGAATCTCTATTTCAAGTAATCTGATCTGGGAGCAAAGAGTGTTTCTTGTTTCCATGGTGCCCTGGTGATACATCTCTGGTGTCCTTGGAACGTGGACATGGAGGGGTCCCCTGGAGGCACAGGAGAGGCTTAGCTTGGGTTTCAGGAGATGTGAGTTCTCACCCTCCTCTAGCATGATGGCGGTGGCTCACCACATGGTCCTTAACCCTGGCAGAAGCTGTTTCCTCATCTGTAAATCCTAGGTCTTAGAAGAGACAGCCTCACAGACCCTGTTCGATCTAAATTTCCCTAAATTTTTTATCCCTGAGGGCAGAGCTCTTCAAGGTTCACACAGTGTTCCCAGGCTGAATCAGCAGTTGAGGTTGCTAAATCTTTTTTGTGTTTTAATTGAAGTACAGTAATGTACAATGCTGTCTTAATTTCTAGTGTACAAAGTTATTCAGATTGTTTTCCATTCTTTTTCAGATTCTTTTCTATTATTGGTTATTAAAAGGTATTGAGTAGATTTCCCTGTGCTATACAGTAGGTCCTTGTTAAATCATTTTTAAGGGGGATGGTATTGTTGTTCAGTTGCTAAGTCATCTTCAGCTCTTTGAGACCTCATGGACTGCAGGCTCCTCTGTCCTTCTCCATATCCTGGAGTCTGCTCAAATTCACATGCAATGAGTTGGTGATGCTATCTATCTTACTCTCTGCCACTGCCTTCTCCTCTTGCCTTCAATCTTTCCCTACATCAGGGAGCTTCAGCATCAGTCCTTCCAGTGAGTATTCAGGACTGATTTCCTTTAGGATGGACTGGTTTGATTCCCTTGCAGTCCAAGGGGCTCTCAGCAGTCTTCTCCAGCACCACAATTCCAAAGCACCAGTTCTTTGGTGCTAAGACTTCTTTATGGTTCAACTCTCACATCCTTACATGGCTACTGGAAAAACTATATTTTTATATGGACCTTTGTTGGCAAAGTGATGTCTCTGCTTTTCAAACACTCTCTAGGTTTGTAGCTCAGCTGGTAAAGAATCTGCCTGCAGTTCGATTCTTGGGTTGAGAAGATCCCCTGGAGGAGGTATAGGCTGCCCACTCTGGTATTCTTGGGCTTCCCCGGTGGCTCAGATGGTAAACAATCTGCCTGCAATGTGGGTGACCTGGGTTTGATCCCTGGGTTGGGAAGATCCCCTGGAGGAGGGCATGGCAACCCATTCGAGTATTCTTGGGCTTCCCTGGTGGCTCAGTCAGTAAAGAATGGATACATAGCATGGGGCGGGGGTTGGGGGGTTGGGGGGGTGGGGGGAGGGATGGAAAAGCCCCACCCGTCACCACAACCCCTCCCTCCCATGGAGAAGCTCCTGCCAGACGGGCTTTGCTGCTGCTGCTGCTATGTTGCTTCACTCGTGTCCGAATCTGTGCGACTCCATAGACGGCAGCCCACTAGGCTCCCCGTCCCTGGGATTCTCCAGGCAAGAACACTGCAGTGGGTTGCCATTTCCTTCTCCAATGTATGAAAGTGAAAAGTGAAAGTGAAGTCACTCAGTCGTGCTCAACTCTTAGCGACCCCATGGACTGCTTAGAAGGTGAGAAATCCTCTACTGTGGGTTCCCAAGATGAAACTTTGTATTTCACAAAGGTCTTTCCCTCTGATATTTTTCTAAGAAGAGCCTCCAGGCATAAATCTCAAGGCCAGAGACAGAAAAAAAAATCCAACTGTGTCTAACATTCGGCTTTTGAAAACCAACTAACCCTTTGGGGCATTTTACAGCATAAAATATACAAAAACCAATCAACAGGAGGATAGTATTTAAATTATTCAAAGGAACATCATTAAAGCAAACTTTGCTACGCGGGTGGGGGCCTGGGCACAGTCTGTGTTTTAGATAAATGCCCAGTTCCTCTGGGACTCCTATTACCAACTGTTACAAAATTATAGCCAAGAACACTTTATTAGAGCAATAATGCACCTTGAGAAGTATGACTGGGCGGGCGCGCTGCAATTCTGAACCGCTCCAGGGAAAATGACCTGTGGCCTTTCGGCTCACAGACTCTTCACTTGAGCCAAAACTGTGCCTAATTGAACCGTAGCTCTTTTTACGTTTCATAATGGCAGATGGAAGAGCTCTATTAAAATGGCATGCAGGCAAATAAGCAGACCTCAGCTAGAAGAGGGACCCAGCTCCTTGGGGTGGAGGGCATTCACCTTCCCTTTTAACAAAATCCCAGAGAATAATTCATTTACATAGTGTTGGCTCGATTGCATATATGTGGTTGGAGGGGAAAAAGAAACTGGAAAGAAACAGACAAAAAGGACTTTATCCCTGGGATGTGGGAAAATGAATGATTCTTATTTTTCTTTTTAGCCTTTATTATGTTTTCAAATTGTCAGTGGAGGGGGAGGTATGTGTTCCTTTATGAGAAAATATAAACATTTTTCAACAACAAGTAGTCACACAGGTCTTTGCTCAGGCAAATGACCACATTTAAGCACGTAAAGGACTTTCCTGGTGGCTCCAAGGTAAAGAATATACCTGAAATATAGGAGACTAAGATTCGACCTCTGGGTTGGGAAGAGACTACCCACTCTAGTATTCTTGCCTGGACAATTCCATGGACGGAGGAGCCTGGTGGGCTTTATTTAGTTCATGGGGTCGCAAAGCGCTGGACACGACTGAAGCGCCTGAGCATGCAAGGCAAGCAGGTGAAAGATGCAAAATGGAACATCTGTATAGGAACACTTACAAAGCCAGGTATAATCTGTGCTTTGGTCCAGTGCAAATATCTTGAATCCCCAAACACAGGGGCCCTGTGGCTCCTGCTCACTGCAGTGGAAGGGCCTGGCCGGAAGACTAAACAGTCCCCGACAGCTGTTCCCATGTCGCCAGAGACAAATCCTAAATTTGGCATCCTCTGAAAGTGAACACAGCTTCTTTCTTTCTCCTGGGTCAGAGAACTGAGATGGAAATACTTTAGGCTGTCGAGAGTTTTCAAGTAAACATTTTCCTCTTGAAGAAAGCCATCCCGTGATTACAGCATAGCTTTCCCAGAAGGGATGCCATTCACTGCCTCTTCTTTAAGAAATTACTTGGCAGGAGGATGTAATTTAATTATTTACTTAAATGTGTGCCCTCTGAGCCTGAAGGAAATGAAGGTTTTTTTTTTTTTTTTTTTTTTAAGCAATGGACAGTTTGTGGGGTTGTTTTACGGTGGGTCAGGCTTTGAAGTTTAAACACACACATAGGTGGGCACATGCATGCATGTATGCGTGCGCGCACACACACACACACACCTGAAGCAAGAAGTCCAGTTCTTCTAACTGATATGCCATTAAAAGGCAAAACTCTCATGTCTAGATCCTACAAAAATCCCTGAGAATGCCGAACTTCTGGCACTTTCGCACTTGGCTTGGGAAGAGATGGACAAAGGCCCAGGTGCTGCATGTTCTCGATGAAAATTAGAAGCAGTGATTTCTTTGTGGAATACAACCACTTAAGGAAAAAAAAGAAAAAAGAAAGCCCAAGTCCTGACCATTCTCACCTAAAAATTTATTGCCTACTTGAGCTGTTTGAATATTACATTATGTCCAATATCTCAACCATCTTCCTCCTGGGTTAGAACATTTCCCAGTTTTGAGGGCTGGTATTTGTGCCTTTTCTTTCCTCTTCTCTATTTTTATTAAAAACGTCCCCAGGGCCTAGAACATTGTCTGGTGCTGTTGGCCGCTAATAAACATTGAGTTGGTCAAAAACTTCAGTCGAGTTTTCCTGTACCATCTAATGGAAAAACTCAAATGAACATTTTGGCCAACCCAGTATTTATTGAATAAACACATTTGCTGAATGAAGCATGGTGGGAAGGGTCCTGTGAGTGTCAAGAAACAGATAAATGTCTCCATCCCCAGGGCTAGAATTTCGAGGCCAGGTTAAAGAATCAGATTTCAGAGCTACAGCTTCCCCCATGGCAGAAACGGGGTCCAGGGGCCTGGGATCCGTCTGACTATACCACTCTCTCCTTAGAGACTGAAAGCAAAATTGTCGAGGATGCCTGCACGCCTACACTGTTTTCCTCGCATTCTGGCTCCATCATCACCCGACATAAGACGGATCATCTTCCCACACTCTGTGATTTATTTTCTCTTTCCATTGGGCACTCTGGGTCAGCCTTTCCTTGGAGGTATCTAGTATCGAAAGCAATGCATCCACAGAATGGACTAGTCTTCTGCCCACTGTTAATCCTTAGCAGAAATACTAGGGAAGATTCTGTTGACTTAAAAAATAATCAAAATCTATAGAGTTATGTTTTATTCAGGGGAAGTTTTTAGGACTAAGCCCAGGGGACAGCATCTCAAGTAGCTCTGAAAGAATTGCTCCTAGGAGGCTAGGTTGGGGGCAGGGGTGATGGTGGAGGAGTCAGGTTATATAGACGCTTGCAACAAGGGGCGAGTAGTCTGAGCATCAAAAGATTATTGTTAAGTAAGGAAAAACAGGTCTCTCGAATTAAGAAATTGAGCGCTTTCCTATGTATGGAAAGATGCAAGCATCTGGGCTCAGTGAAACCGTTCCTTTCGTACGCATCTCAGAGTCTGGGGCCAGTAGCCTGTTTTTGCCCAGTGCTCATCACAGTGAGTGGCTGCAGCCTGAGGGTTGCCAGATTGCAGGCACTGTTTTCCGTCCTGGGTGCCCTGGAGGGCTGGAACTGCTGACGACTGTGACATCCTTGTTCACTGATATGGCAGGAAATACTCCATTTCTCAGTTCTCAAATAGGTGGCTTGTACAGATGGAGAAGGCAGCTGAGAGGGTAGGACTTGAGTCAACAGAGGCCCTTCAACGTCCTCATCCCTTTCATCGACTCCACTCTTGAGTGCCAAAGATTCAACTAAAAGCCAAGACATACAAATGTACACTTTGCAAAGGCTCCCGTGGTTTCTGCCCACTGTTGGGACAGGTGAGGTTATTTTTATTTTTGCCATCTTGTGCGTGATCTGGGATCCTCCAACCTGGACCACTGGTTTAGCATATATGGAAGAGTGTTCCCTTATGTTTTCACTAGGGTCATAGGTAAAAATACTGAACTGCTCCCAGCAAAAGGAGACGCCTATGGCACGATACACTTTAAAGACCAATGTCAAGCCATTAGTGAATGCTTGGAGGGTAAATTGTGTAGCTTCAATAGTCCCTGAGAGGCAGTGTAGTGTCATGGTCAAGAGTAGGGGTGGAGGAAGCAGAGAATCCAGGGTAAGACATCACCTCTGCCCTCACAGGCTGTGCAGCCTTGGACAAGTTGCTTCATCTCTCTGAGCCTCAAACTGATCATCCACAATACAGGGACAATAACAGCGCCTTCTGCAGGTGTGCAACCTGAGGATTCTGGGGGACAAGCGCCATCAAACGGTCTTAGCCTGCCTCTGACTACTTCTCTCTCAAGAAATCGAAACACAGTACTATTGTTCAACAATTTCATAAGGTTACTAGGGGAACATTTGTTAGATGTCTCCAGGAGACAACATTCTATTTGACATAACAGCAACCAGATCAAAAATGTAAAGCATGTATTATTTTTAAAGCATTTATTTGACTTTGCTTGCTTTCAGAGCGCTCACGACAACTCCCAGTAATCTATCAACGCTCCCATCTGTTTGCTGATCCACTCCAGACATCTGAGAGCAGCGCTGCCTGCCATTCTGTGTGTATTGTCTGCTTCTAAGATCCATCCTCTGCTTAATAAAACCATGACAACTTTCCCACCCCCTTCTCCTCATTCCTCTTTTTTTTAAAGAACCAGGCAGTGGATCTCTGTGCTCACATCTCCAAATCCGCTAACAGGAAAGAGAAAACAGAACTCAGAGGGCCCCAAGGAGCCTGTTGCTTTTTTTGGTAATCACCATGGACGCCAGTGGCTCTTGCACCTGCCTGCCCCACCCTGTTCATGCGAAGCTGTTCTCATCAGTGGGAAAACAAAAATGAAACAGGATGAGGCTAGTTCCATTTTCTCTCTGCTGGATGTTAAACCTACTGCCCACTTTGGTCATTTCTGTGCCCTTAGAAACTCCTTAAATACTCAGAGGGAGAAGAACCCAGTCAAAGAACCAACCAACAAAGAAAACGCAGCTGGCCCCTCTTCCTCCTCCTTAACCCCATTTGGCAGATGTAAAAACCAAGGCTCTTGTCCACTGGCAAATCAGTGGAATCAATCGGGTCGAGAGGTACACCCGCCCAGGCTGGGATGTCCTACTGAGAGTAACTCGAGTAACTCACTGAGCACAGAGCCAGAGGCCCTGTCCCCGCAGATCGTGACCAGCGGCAGACACTGGCTTGTGTGTGAGCATGGCAGAGAACTACATCAAAACCTCCTTTGCAGGACATGAGCAGAGCTTCCTAGCAATGCACTGGCTGGGGCAGAAGAACTGAGACACGCAAACAGACAGTGCCAATAACTGATCACGCTAGCCCAATAAAATGCTTTTATAAAGTAATTAGCGGCTCAGAAAATCTCTTAAGTCACTTAGAAACCTCTGTCCCACTCTTTAAAGTCTTTGCTGCTGCTAAAGGGCCCCTGGGAAACTTTAGCTCCTGTGATCAATCACACGGCGTTGGCAACATGGCTAGCAACCACTCAGGGACGGGATCACCAGGACAACCTCCCTCCTCTGCGACTGAGAAGATGATCTCGTCACCCCAGGTTAGGGCAACAGGAACGGAAGCCTGTGCGAGGATGGGCAGGGAAAAAGGAGACTGGACAGTGGCCGGAACTACGGCCTTATGCCCCTTCCAGGTGAAACAGGATGAACCTGCCTTTCAGAATTAGGTCACCAATTAGAAACCAAGGATTTACAGGGCCTGGCCCAGGGCCTAGCACTGTTCCTGAACCACCGGTGGCCACTAGTATGCCTGCCAGCCGCAGTGGCGCTGCCATTTATGATTCTCACACGTTCAGTGCCTACAAGGCCCCACCCCGCCCACCACTCTATTCTTCACAAGAACCCTATCAAATATCATCCGTGGCCTTAAAAAAGAGCCTAAGATGTAAGTGGGCTTCCTGGTGGCTCAGACATCTGCCTGTCAATGCAGGAGACTCCAGTTTGGTCCCTGGGTAGGGAAGATCCCCTGGAGGAGAAAATGGCAACCCTCTCCAATATTCTTGCCTGGAGAACCCCTTGGACAGAGGAGCCTGGTGGGCTACAGTTCATGGGGTCGCAAAGAGTTGTACATGACTAAACCCATGCACATGTACATGCTAACCAGGCATGGTGGGATGCCCTGGGAACCCACCAAGCAGAAGTACCAGGGAATAGACTGCCCAGCTGATTCACTAGATTGTTCCAAATACTGCACACCAAGCTCAATAGAAAACACATCCTCCCTGCCACCACGGTGAATGCAAAGAAAAAGATTTCAGCCCCAAAAGAGCTCAAAAGCCATTCAGGGTAAAGATCAAGGGATAAGAATCCAGCTTTCAGAGGATGACTTCCCAATGGAAGAGGGTAAGAACCAACTCCACTTTCAAAGGTGTTTATTAAACATCAATCTCGCTCCTCTGCAGCTCTACTTTCTGAAAGTTCCAGGTTTCTTCTCACATAGATTAACAAAAGATGAGAAAGAAGAAACATTTTTTTAATGCAGTGAATTTCAATCCCCTCATCTTGAAAACAGGAATGGCTTGGCTGTTTGGCACAAACGTGGCCACTGAGGATATAAACGGCTACTTGACTTTTTCTTCTTGTATATTCTGTAAAGAACGGTGGATTCCCTTCAAGCTGAGTCCTATCCTTGGGAGGCTGCAGAAAAGCATCAAGAAACCCTTCAGAGGCCTGAGCACACTTACCACCCAAGCCCTCATGTCACACTTGAAGAAACCGAGCCCCAAAGAGTTCATCCCGATTCTGTCTCAGATTCTTCCCTGTAGTTGTGGGAACCTGGGCCAGCCACCCACCAGCTCCGAGTTCCATCTCCTATAAAATGAACGGGTTTTGCTGAGACAGGGCTTCCCTTGGTGGCTCAAACGGTAAAGAATCTGCCTGCAGTGCGGGAGACCCAGGTTTGATCCCTGGGTTGGGAAGATTCCCCTGGAGAAGAGAATGGCAACCCACTCCAGTATCCTTGCCTGGAGAATCCCATGGATGGAGGAGCCTGGTGGGCTATAGTCCATGGGGTGGCAAAGAGACGAACACGATTGAGTGCTTCACTTTTACTTTCTTTTTGCCAAGATAACCATCTGCTCAGTGAGCCCATGATTTCTGTTTCCAGGAATCAGATCCTCTCTGGCAGCTCTATTCCAGGGTCCACACCCCCAAATTTCCCTTGAAGGCACGTCAGTACCGCACGGTTCCCACTGCCCAGCATCCTTCTTTCCTTGGCAACCTCCTGGCAATTCTGGAAGTCCTGGTTCCCATGTCATCAGTCATTTCAAAGATACACTCCCTGGTGGATCACGCAGTTAAGTCTCCCCCATCCTGTCTCAACTTCTCAGGCACTTATTATGCTGCTCGTCAAAGCCGCGTTTAACTGTATTTGCAGTTCTGGTTGTGCCCTCAAGAGCAAGAGACCCAGTTCAGACAGAGATGAACTTGGGCAAATCCTCGACGGATGAATTCAGAAACAAAAGAACATTTATGTCTTTTCACACAAGCACTTAATAGTAAGGCAAAAATGATACATTTTGAGAAAATCATCACTTCGACCCAGCATGAGCTTTCTCTTCCATCCCAGAACTCCCCACGCTTTAGAGCAAGTGTGCTAAGGCCACTGATGTTCTTAAGAGTTTTACAGGTGACTATTCCCCTGGGCAAGGCTTCCCTGGTGGCTCAGGGGTAAAGAATCCACCTGCCAATGCAGGAGATGTGGGTTTGAACCCTGGGTTAGGAAGATCCCCTGGAGGAGGAAATGGCAACCCATTCTAGTATTTTTGCCTGAAAAATCCCATAGACAGAGCAGCCTGGCAGACTACAGTCCATGGGTTTGTAAAGATTCGGACATGACTTAGCAACTAAAACAACAATTACCCTGGATTACTACCTTGCCCCGCCCCGCCTCACTCCAGTGCTGCCCTTTCACAACAGCCGCATGCAAGTGCCTTAAAATATTCTGACCTTTAACAGGAGGATGTGGCTTGTTTTTGTTCCCAAACACAATTGGCCTAATCTGCATGCTGAACCTAAGTGGGCAAGAGAAGCTACACGCTAGGGGGCTAAAAATAATTTGGGGGAAAGAAAGCACCTCTGACTAGCCAACTGCCTTTGCTGAAACTCTCACCCTTTTAAAGTCAGGGATTTCTCAGGAAAACTTTATTTCCCTTCCCCTTAAGGGCTCATCAGGATTTTATGCCAATGGATGGGAAGCTTGGCTTCAAACAGGATTTCCTGCCTCATCTCTACACCTTCTGGTTCAGTCGAGTCCCAAAGCAATAAAATGTATTGACTTTGCCTTCCTGCCACGCCCAGCAAGTGTGAGGCCCTCATTACAAATCAGTTTTGGCTTTTGTTTTCTAAAATCTGGGCATTAATCTAGTACACGGCACAGAGTGGCGAGGAAAGGGGACTCGGACCCTCTGCCTGCTCCCACCGACTTCTTCCCTTACCCTGGGTTCCCAGTGCCCTACTGCCTGCTTCCCTTGGAAACATCATTAGAGCGAAAAAAATGATGTGTCTGCTTCTGAGAGCATCTCTCTGGAGGGAAACTGCTTCGGGGCAGGGCTGTGTCTCACTCATTTTTGTGGTCTTAATCCTTGGCGCATGTAGGAGTTCATTACCTCTCTGATGAAAGAATGAATGAATGAAGACCACATCTTTGATGCTACACCATTCAAGGTAAAATATGCCTTTTTGTTGATGTTTAGTTGCCAAGTCATGTCTGTCTTTTTGTGACCCCACAGACTGTAGCCCATGGAGCTCCTCTGTCCATGGGATTTTCCAGGCAAGGATACTGGAGTGGGTTGCCATTTTCTCCAGAGGATCTTCCTGACCCAACGATTGAACTTGAGTCTCCTGCTTTGGCAGGTGGATTCTTACCACTGAGCCACCTGGAAGCCCACAGTACACCTGGGCCACCCTAAAATGTGAAGATACGATGAGGACAACAGGCACCCCAATCATGGTGACAAACACGTGGCTGTCATTTGTTAAGTGCTTGCTATGTGTCTAGGAAAACACACATATTATCTCATCTAATCCTCCCAAATTATTCTCTGGGGTAGGTACCCCATTTTTAACATCCCTTGAACAGATAAGGACTATGTTTGGAAAGAATAGGCAATTGAGGTGACATCACACACCAGCGGAGCCAGGAATTTTTTCTAACCTGTCATTAAAATCACTTCTAGGGGAGCTTCCCTGGTGACTCAGTGGTAGAGAATCTGCCTGCCAGTGCAGGAGACATGGGTTTGGTCCCTGATCTGGGAAGATCCCAGCTGCCTCGAGACAGCTAAGTCTGTGCGCCACAACTGCTGAGTCAGTGCTCCAGAGCCCGGGAGCACAGCTCCTGAGCCGCAACTGTTCAAGTCTGTGCACCCAGAGCCCAGGAGCACAGCTCCTGAGCCGGAACTGCTGAGTCAGTGCTCCAGAGCCCAGGAGCTCAGCTCCTGAGCTGCAACTGCTGAGTCAGTGCTCCAGAGCCTGTGCTCTGCAGCAAGAGAGGCCACGACAATGGGAAGCCCGCAACTAGAGAGCAGCCCCCATGGGCCACAAACAGAGAAAGCCCACCCAGCAATGAATATCCACCACGGCCCCAAATAAATATATCAGAATTTAAAAAGAATCACTTCTGGGGACTTCCTGGCGGTTCAACGGTTAAGACTACATGCTTCCAATGCAGGGGATTCAAGTGCAATCCCTGGTCGGAGAACTAAGATCCCACATGCCACACAGCACGGACAAAAATTTTTTTTTTTAATCACTTCTGATTATATACATTGGAAATACTCAAGTCATTAAAAATGATTCTAAGGTGGCTTGAGAGAGGTTATATTTTTGGAAAACGCTGCCCTGTACATGATACTACCTTCTGCATTTGCTAAATTCTCCCCTGTTGATTACACTGATAAGACGGGTAAACAGGTCTCTTTTGGGCACTGATGTCAAAAGCAGGCAGCTGGGCTTGTGTCCCTGGCCTGTCGGGTTAGTTCTCTCTTCTGGGTGGGGGACAGGGTAGAGCATGAACTGGGCATCTCTCTTTCATCCTGTTGACCTTGCTCTCATTCTTCATTAATTCTGGCCCCACAGAACGCAACAGGGGAGCCAATGTGGTCACAGCACAGAGACAACAAAATAAAAATAAAACAACAGCTTTTCAATGCTAGTTAGCACCCCAAACCTGCAGAGTGTTTTTGTTTTTAAACTCTCCCAGGGCAGGGCTCATGCGGGCCAGCCCACATGGTTTTGGAATTTAGTATTTCTGTCAAATCACTCTGCTGAGATGGACTGTTCACTCATGGAGCTGACAGATTTCAACACTGCTTCCGACCGGAACTTTTAGGACATAATAAAGGTGCGTGCCAGGGCGGGTTGGGGGTTGGGGGTGCTACAGAAGAAATACTGTCTTTTCTATAAATCTACATGACTGGTAAAAACTTGATGTAATTAAAGAGGAGCTCCTGTACTGGACACACAACAGTCCTCGCCTTGGAGCTGGAGGCATACTCTTAGGGAAAGGATAATAACTGGGCAGCTGCTCTTTGGGTGGGCTTCCCGGGTGGCTCAGCAGTAAAGAATCTGCCTGCAGTGCAGGAGACCTAGGTTCGACCCCTGAGTGGGGAAGATGCCCTGGAGGAGGAAACGGCAACCCACTCCAGTCTTGTCTGGAGAATCCCATGGACAGAGGAGCGTGGCGGGCTACAGTGCGTGGGGTCGCAGGAGTCGGACACGCCTGAGTGAGCCCTTGCACACACATGCAGTCCTCACCGCCCCGCCATGAAGGCCACTATGACCCACAGAAACCTTAAGCCTGCCCCACAGGGTGCCTGATCGAAGGGCCAGGCAGGGCAAGCCAGCCCAGGAGCACCAGGTATGCGTCTTCCCGGACAAGGAGGGCAGGCCCTCCAAGGGCTGCTGATGGGCTCTGTGTGGTGCTGACTCGGGGACTGGAGGCAACCCTCACGGAAAGGGACAAAGGCCTCTCTTTCCTGCCTGCCCATGAAAAGAGGAGGATGCTCTCTCTGATCCCAACCCCTGAATCTCTGCCAACAAACTCCTGACCACCCCTTAAAGCTCAGCTCAAAAGCCTTCCTGCTGCCCCCTGAGCCTGTCAGCCTCCAACAGCACATGTGGCCCTTGGGCTGGGCTATTAGTCACTTAATAGAAGTGATTAACCAAGTTGATAAATGAAAAGTAGCTTCTAAGGAAAGAAAATGATGGGGGGAGGGTGGTGCCTCACACTTATTGATCACTGAAGACCTTGACGCCTCCCGGATCCGACTCTCCCATGAATCTCAGGAAATCATCCCTGTCAGGATCCCAGCTGTTAGGACCTAACTGGAGCCAAAACAGGCTCTAAGGGGCAGGCTAGGTCTGAGGTTTAGTCTCTAGGAAAGCTGAGGCACCGGGAACTCCCACAGGCGGTGTAGCTTGACCAATAGGAGAAATCCCCTGAGAAAGCCCGTGCGTGTGGCAATCTAGTCAATTAGTAGATGCCAAGAGACCCTTGCAACCAATCCGCCCTTGCCTACTCCCTGTCTTTGTTCTAAGTTTATAAATACTGCTGTAATTCAGGGCTCGGGGCCCCCCTTGCCTTACTCCACTGTATTGGATGCGGCAGGGTGCCCTAACTCGAGTTAGCAATAAATAAACTCCCTTCTTGCTTTTGCATTGCCTTGATGGATTTGTTCTCTCAGTTTATTCGGGGACTTGGACACGGAGCATAACACCAGCTTTGTTGTTCAGTTTCTCAGTCATGTCCGACTCTTCGCAACCCCACGGACTGCATGCAGCCCCAGGGACAGGCTTCCCTGTCCTTCACCATCTCCGGAGTTTGTTCAGACTTGTGTCAATTGAGTCGATGGACCCATCCAACCATCTCATCCTCAGTCGCCCCCTTCTCCTCCTGCCCTCAATCTTCCTCAGCATCAGCATCTTTCCCAATGAATCGGCTCTCCATCCCAACTTACAGATGAGTAGACTGAGGTTTGAGAAAGAGGTCGAGTACAGAGCTTGCCCAAGGTCACACAGTTGTTAAGTAGCAGAGCTCCGGTTTGAAGGTTTGACTCTCACACCCAGGGATACAGCTCCATGTATTGAGTCAGATATAATATGCGAAGCTACCCTGGCACTGCTAAAGGAAGCAGCCCGTAGACGCCCCTCCTGTTAGGCACAGTGTCAGCCTTCCCAGGACGCACACACCTGCAGCCTTGTTAATGACGCACACACCGCTACTTAAGACGTGCAGTTCACAGCAGCGGTTCAGCTGAAGCACCTAAATATAGCCTCCCGGGAAAAAATGTCCCCACACGGCGCCTCGTCTCCAGGCTGGGCACAAGAGCGCTCCAGAAGCGACATCAGACGCTGCAGTCACGTCGCTGTCACTGAGGGGCGCCCGACAGCCGCAGGGTCTGAGCGCATAGGATCAGAGACTCGCGGGCTCAGACCTGGAGGATACCGGGGGCACCCCTGCCCGGGGACTCCTCCCCATCACCCCCACTCCTGCCTCACTTTTCCTGACTCACTCTGGGGTCCTTGGCTTAGCTGCCAGGGGAAGGTTGATGAAGGGCACTGATTTAAACCCAGCTGTGAAATTTAGAGCCACCGATTACTGCAGAAGGCGAGGGGCCATGTGCGAGGTGCTGCCTGTCTGCTGCTGCTCCTGACACCATGAGCAAGGCTTGTGAGGGCAGGGACGGGATGGGAGCCAGGCTGTAAGGGGTGCCAGCCCTGGCTGTGAAGAGCATCCCTGGCCACTGCTCTGAAGCCCCTCCAGGGTACCTTTGGGCCTGAGAGATGTAAGGAATGATCAGGAGCCCTTTATCCAGCAAATGCAAGCAGCCTGCCCAAGGCCACACAGCTACTTAGCAGCAGAGCTGGTAAAATGGAAGCAGTGACCCCCAGTCAACGCCTTCCTGACTACACCCCCCCACACGCACCCGCTCCCCAGGCCTGGCCTCGCACCTCTCAGCTCTGCCCGTGGGTCTCAGCCCGCCGGGGGCCTTGTCCCTCCCACCTGGCTCTGAGTCAGCCCCTGCGCAGCCCTGACCCCCGCCCCACCCTCTCTGCTCCGTCTCTGTGGTCCTCTCCCCTGCATCCCCTTCTCCTCCCCTTTGGCTTCTGTTTCCATTACCTGCTTGGCTTCCTTCCTTCAAGAAGCTCCCTTCCAGTTTCTCCAAACCTTGCATTGTCTGGGGCCTCTCCCTGTGCTTCAGCTGGTTCATGTACCTCCCAGGCTCACCTAGCCCTCTGGAAGCCTCCAGCCCGGTCTGGTGGAACAAGCACTTGGTTCAGCATCCCTTGTGGACTTTCTCCTGACCATCCATCATGAGGAGCTTCACGCATCCCTGGGGCTCACTTCCCTCTTCTCTCTCCCCTCACAGATTTCTGACCCAATCCCCCTCTTGCCTTCTCTCACCCCTCCCCACCACCAAGGGCCACCACTCTCTCCTCGCCTGTTTCTAAGAAGGCAGTGGCTATTTGGTGCAAGAACCCCCTTTTCAGCCCTCTGCACCCCCAAATATTCACGTGGATCCCATTTCTTCTACTGCCCAGCCTCCAAGAATGCCAATGTCTTTGCCCTTCAAAGGATAAACTCCCTGCTCACGGCATCTTCAGAACACGCTTCCTGCAGGACTCCTTTCTTTCCAACCTGTTCAACTCATCTTCCTCTGCATCTGGGAACATAATTTGGTCTCACTTTCAGCTTTGCAAATTTAGTGACCCTTCTGCATCCTTTCCTAAGCTATTCTCAATACCATCCACTCTTTCCCCCTACCCTTAAGGTTACTACCACTCCTTAACCCCAGCTCCTCTGACTCCATGGAGACAACATTCTCAAACATCCTCTAGACCAAGAGTCCCAACCTCTGGGACCTAATGCCTGATGATCTGAGGTGGAGCTGATGTAACGATGATAGAAATCAAGTGCACAATAAATGTAAAGTGTTTGAATCACTCTGAACCACTGCCTTTCTCTCCTTGTCCTTGGAAAAACTGTCTTCACAAAACTGGTTCTTGGTGCCAAAAGGTTGGAGACTGCTGATCTAGGCCTTTGAGGTGTCAGTTCTAATAACTAGAAATGGATTTTCATTTTCTCTAATCCCCCAGCAGCAGCTGAAACTGCTCACGCTTGATGTTTTCTTCTTTGGACACTATCCCTCTTTGCAAATGGCACCTCATTGCTTTGCATGGCTCCCTCTTAATGCTGGATTTTTCCTTTAGGTGCTTCTTATTCTTGCCTGGAGAGTCCCATGGACAGAGGGGCCTGATGGGCTACAGTTGCAGAGTCGGACATGACTGAGGGACTGACACTTTCTTTGACTTTTCACGTCCCTTCTTTGGCCCATCCCACCTGGTATCGAGTGGCTGTATTCGCTTTCTATACTCTTCAAAGCAAGCAGTCTCTGCTACAACTATGTGAGATCTATGCCATAGAAGAGATTTTCAAATATACAACCCAGTCTAACCTTTCCTGCTGTTTAACCTCATTTGACTCACCTTGAGATATCAACATTCAGATGCCTGTGGCCACCATCAATCCACCTGCTCACAGCTCCTCACTGTTTTCTCCTAATCTCCTCCTCCTCTTATGACTGTGACCACTTGCTGCTCAGTCTGTGTGGGCTTTGCCCCCAGTCTCCTCCTCTCTTGCTTTGATAAATCTCTGGAATCCATCCCTTCTCCATTTCTACTCCACTCTCCTCATCCAGACCCTTGATGATTCATTCTCTGGCCCACGCAGCAGCTCTTCCCATTGGGCTGCTCTCCACCTAGTGCCTGACAATGTCGCCTGCTTGACACTATTATCACATCCGCCTACAAAAGCCAGAGAGTCCCATGGGGTCAGGACCATGTCCTTCCCTTGACCTTCGGAACCTCTCCATATCACATCCCACAAACCTGCAACATCCAAATGTGGTTTGCTATCTCCCAGCCTTCTGCGCCTGCATTCCTGTCTAGAATGTTCCCCTCCCTCCTCTAAGGCCCAGCTGAAACTTCAGCCCTTCCTGGAACTACCCCTGCCAGAAATCCTTTCCTGCTGTCCTTCAACCCTCCAATAAGCAAGGGCTTCTCAAGTCACTTGGTCATTACTCATGTGCCAACTCATCAGAGCTCTTCCAGCTGCCCTATGCTCATGTCTCACTTCTCCCAGGAAACTTTCAGCTCCTGCCTTCACAAGGTCTCCTGGCCACTGTTTCAGAAGCCATCCTCACACAAGGGGCTTCTCTGGTGTCTCAGCAAAGAATCTTCCCAAAATGCAAGAGACCCGGGTTTGATCCCTGGGTTGGAAAGATCCCTGGAGAAGGAAATGGCAACCCACTCCAGTATTCTTGCCTGGAGAATCCCATGAACAGAGCAGCCTGGAGGGCTCCAGTCCACAGGGTCACAAAGAGTCACATAGGACTGAGTGACTAACACTTTCTTTCACTTTCCCCACGAGCTCAGACCCTCTCTGGCTCATGAGCAGAAGTGGTCAGGCATGCCAGCCCCACCAGAAAGAAAGGACAAGACTTAGTCTTAAAGCTGGAATACAGGAGCAGTGCCCCAATGTCATGGGCACCCCATTCACCTGCTATCTCACGGAGGAGTAGAATCAAGCAGTAGTTGGCTTCTGCTTCAACTTTCTGCTAGGTTAGCACTCCAGCTCTCCCTCGGGGATGGAAGCTGCCCTGGACCCCAGCCGATTGGCGGGATGTGTGCAAGACTCCATCTAGCAGCAGGGCATCTACCTAAGCGCTCACCCCTGGCCTAGCTTCTGCGTGGCCCGGCCCCTGGAGGGGGACCTAGCTTGTCATGTGCCACTCCAGATGGCTCTCCACCTGGATCGAGACATTGTTGCTCCCCTGACTTTGAATATTTCCCACTTTCTGAGGCATCTGTCTGCTTGTCTCCTTAAATATGGAACCGAATCAGAGCACATCAGGCCCTTTCGGGGGGCCTGCACCCTGGACTGTGGACCTCTTTCCCCTGGAACCTACCCATCAGCCAGGTCTGTTTCCTGCACATCAGCTCCTGGCCGCCTGCTCCTCCTCCTCCCTTCTCCTTCCATCCTCCCCTTGCTGTCCTCCATTAAGCCATGCTGCTGAGTTCCCAGCATGCTTTGGGCCTGGGCCGCCCCCCTCCACCCCCATCCCTCTACAAAGAAGGTCAATGTCCGGTAAGTTTCCATTTCCCCTTCTGCCTCCAGCTCAGAGCCTGGCACACTATGTATTCAGTAAGTTCTACAAATTTCTGAAGGAAGTGTCTGAGGGTGAATGCAGCAAAGGAAGCGGATGCTTCCATCCCCAGGATGGAGGAGAGGGCAGGCTGGCTCTCTCCCACTGCTCTTGAACCATGAAGTCTCTTTTTCTTCGGAGAGCTATTTGCACACCACCTCTAATAGGCCTGGCTGATTTCCTGTTTCCAGGGCCCAGGGCAAATACAGTTCAGTGCCCATAATAGCAATCAATTATGGCTGTAATTGAAACTTCCGGCCTGGAAAGAAACCCTAACCCGAAGGCCTCCAAAGAGAACCAGGTTTCACGCTAGCACCTTCCCCGCTTCTCTGCACCCACGCCTCACATCCGGGCCCAGGTGTCTGGCTCACACCCGGGCGGCACTTAGCGGAGTCAGCGGGCAGCCGGCTGCCCACACACACAGCCTGTGAACCGCAGGAGCCTGGGCAGAGATGCCCAGCAGCTTCTATGTCCCCTCCTTTTGCTTTGTTGATATTCAGTCGCTCAGTCATCTCCGACTCCTTGTGACCCCATGGACTGCAGCATGCCAGGCTTCCCTGTCCCTCACCATCTCTGGGAGCTTTCTCAAACTCATATCCATCGAGTCGGTGATGCCATCCAACCATCTCATCTGTCACCCCGTTCTCCTCCTGCTTTCAATCTTTCCCAGCATCAGGGTGTCTTCTAATGAGGAGGTAACAAAGGCACTGACCTTCCTCCATATGTGTCTACCCCAGCAGGCTCAAAGGGCAGCATGCTGAAACTTCTGCCTGGGTGTGGGGGGAGATGAGGAAGCCCCAGTTGGACTCTTGGGAGCAAGTATTGAAAACACAGCAGGGGACCCAATGAGGCCTCTCCCTCTCTGTTTCTATTTGGAGGGAGCACCTCCAGCAGGTCTAGTCTTTTAGTACAGTATCCACCTCAATCCCAGCCAAGTCTCTGTCAACCATCAGGAAACACTAAGAGCACTTTTTTTTTTTTTTTTTCAATTTTGGCCATACCACATAGCATGTGGGGTCTTACCTCCCTAACCAGGAAGTGAACCCACACCCCTGTACTGGAAAGCAGAGTCTTAAGCAGTGGACCGCCAGGGAAGTCCCAGGAAAGCACTATTCTTATGCCATTTGACAGGTGAGAAACTAAGCCTCAGAGAGGCTCGGTGTCCTGCCCAAGGTCACAGCGCTGTGTGGGACAGGTCCAGGAATTAACCCTTGTGTGTCTGAAAAGTCCAAACCCTCCCCCAACATCCTCCTGCCAAGGGGGATCTTTGAAGATTTTTTCAGATGCCATAGTTATATGATGGGTCCATGTCTTGGTGGGATTTGAAACCAAGACAGACGCTCCAATACTTTGGCCACCTGATGTGAAAAGCTGACTCATTGGAAAAGACCCCAATACTGGGAAAGGTTGAAGGCAGGAGGAGAAGGGGACGACAGAGGATGAGATGGTTGGATGGCATCACTGACTCGATGGACATGAGTTTAAGCAAACTCCAGGAGGTGGTGAAGGACAGGGAAGCCTAGCATGCTGCAGTTGGTGGGGCTGCAAGGAGTCAGACATGACTGAGCGAACGAACAACAACAATAAAGTTTGATTTTAGGTGGCAATTTCTATCTCACTGGAAATGACCTTTTGCTTATTCTGAATAGTTTAGGTCCTTTGCTGACAAGTACAGTCCCATTCAGGGACTTGGGCTTGCCTCAACAGTTAAGGGCTCACTGGAGCATATCAGATCACAGGAACAAAACTCACACCATCCACCATCCGGCCTTTTGCCACAGTGTGGTCTCTGCCATAGATGGCATTCAGGCTTGGGATCACATCTCACTCCCCCCTTCCATCAAGGCAGCAGCCAACACAGCACCCGGCCAAAGTACAGGCCACGCATCTTGGAAATATCAGAGGAGTGAAATACTCATGCTCGATAGCAGTAGCGTTTGTATAAGGCAAGATTCACTTCCGGGAGCCTCCACATTCCCATCTGTGAAATGGGGACAACCATACCAAATACTCTGCACTGCTGAGAGAGCTGATGAGTTAAAAATGGGAAAGAATGTCAATTTAACGTAGACCCAGAGATTATAAAATGCAGAGCCTCATTCTTGTGTTCTCAGGAAAACAAAACTGAAGGACTCAGACTGATTTCAAGTAAATGCCTGGTTTACAGAGAAATGATAGCTGCAGAATTTTCTGGACGATCCGCAATCAACCTTGCAATCAACCTTCTTATCAACCTTGGGAAGTCCTGCCAGAGTCATGAAAGAGAGATGACCCAGGGCGGGCCAGTCTCATCAAGCAGGCTGAATTGAGTTTTGTTTGTGTGGCTGGGCTGGTCTGATCCTCTTGGGATATTTTCAAGACTGGTTTCTGTTTTCAACTTTAACTGACTTGAACCTCAACTATCCTGTCTTTTTTATGTTCCCTGCCCATAAACACAACCTGTGTCCCCAAACCTCAGCGACTGGCCTGTGGCTTGCTTCCATTTGCTTGTCCCGAGTTGCAATTTCTCCACAAATCTTGAAGAAGCTCATCTTTCGGAACTTGCCTCAGTTTACACTGAGGTCAACCGGTGGAATCTGACGTTGGAATTCACACTCCCTTTGTTCTGAGCCAGGCCCCTTCTGGCCCTCCTCAGGGAGTCTGGAAGAGCTGCTCTCTCCTCTAGCTTGAAGCTCTGTTGGGCAGGAACCCCCTACACAGAGGCCCCCTCTTTTTCTCCAGCCTGGCAGGGACACTAGTCCATCTAGAAGTGTTGTGGTAAAAGGAAAGAAAAAAAAATAAGGGTTTTTTTTTTTCCCCTTTTCCTGAGAACAAAGATAAAGAGAACAGTGGGCAGGCCTGAACATTCCTAGCTTTTTTTTTTTTTTAAATTTTAACTGCTCTTAACTCTGTATGTCTGTAACTAAGTTTGCTTTTCTACCCCCTAACTCTGCAGGCGCTACACTTCACATCCATTTTCTTTGTGTTAGTCGCTCAGTCGTGTCCGACTCTGTGTAACCCCATGGACTGTAACCCCCAGGCTCCCTGTCCATGGGATTCTCCAGGCAAGAAACCTGGAGTGGGTAGCCGTTCCCTTCTCCAGGGGATCTTCCCACCTCAGGGAGGGAACCCTGGTCTCCTGCGTTGCAGGAAGATTCTTTACCACCTGAGTCACCAGGGACTCTATGCTAATACATCCCATATTTGGTGTTTACCCTGACAACAGCCTTCCCCTTGCAGTTACCTATCAGAATGAAGGCCACAGAGCCACCAAACTGCCAGACTCGACTACGGGGTTACTGATATAGCCTGTGACTGTCTTTGAAGCCATGCAAGAGGAAGAAATCAGGATGCGGACACCTTTGCTCCTCACCGCTGACTCCTCACTGCGACCCCTCATCTTATATCAGCCCCTAGATTCCTCATGGAGAGGGAAGGGCGCAGTTCTTGAGGCATAAGCCTACTCTGTTTCCCTCTCTGCCAGCCAAGAATTAGAGCCACCTTTCTATTGCCTTCCAACTCTGTCTCCGTAATTTTTATTCATCTTCGGGCGGGAAGAGAAAGACAAAATTCTGGCCAGCCATGGAAGCTGAGTTGTCAGAACTGTGGGGCCACAGGCTGTGGGACCCAGAATGGTCCAGCGTCCGGCTTACTGTCTGTGACAGCTTTGGGGCAATGAGCTACCACCAGAGTTGCACCTTGAAGTTTGACAAATGCATCTTCTTTCTCATAAAGGCTTTCTCCAAAATTCTTCGGGCTTGTATTCATCTGTGATTCTTCTGTACTTTCTCTGACCACCTGGGGCTTCTCTGAATTTGCTTGCACTTCAATCTGGGGGCCCAAGAGTAGAAACAACTCCACAGCCTGAACTCAGAAGTGTCTCCATCACAAGAGGTCCCTTCTACCTGGATGAGGTCCTTCACTGCACCCCTAGTCTTGGAACTGAACCATTTCTAGAGCCAAACAGGCGGTGGCAAGTCCTCTCCCCAAGACCACTGGCATCTTTGGACATAGTTGCCGTTTCTCAGGCATCTACTAGGACATAGTTGCCATTTACTAGGCTGAGCATGGAATGAATGACAGGTGGTCCCAAGCTGTAGAGATAATTGATTCCTAGAATAATGGAATGTCCAGGACATGAGGGGCCCCTTGCAGCCTTTACTTTAAAAAAAAAAAATATATATATATATATATATATATATATATATATATTTGGCTGTGCCAAGTCTCAGTTGTGGCAAGCAGGATCTTTGATCTTTGTACAGTCTCTGATCTTTGTTGTGGCCTGTGAAATCTTTGTTATCGCTATGTGGGATCTAGTTTCCTGACCAGGGATCAAACCCAGGCCTCCTGCATTGGAGGAGCCACTGGACCACCAGGGAAGTCCCCAGCTTTCACTTCAGATTTGCTCATTTCACTGCAAGGCAATTGAGGCTTGGAAAGACTAAGCCCTTTTCTGCTCTGTTTATCAAAGTGACCCCCTCAGTGATGAGCTGTTTGCTTAGGTGCAAACCACTGCAATCTCAGGTTTGTAAAAGAGAAGGTTAAGGTGCGATGGTATGTGCTAAGAGGCAACAAGGACAGACTCTGGCCAAAAAGCACGCCTGCCAAAAGCATGTTATGAAAGGAAAACCACCGAAAGGGATGGGGAGGGGCCGGCAGTTCTGTAGGCTCTGCTCTGAGCTTCCTCTCCCCTGGATGGTCTCTGCTCACCAGCCTCCCCCAGTCCCTACCCATGTGCTTCTGAGGCTGTGGCTTTCACCAGGCTGCAGCTGGAACAACCTGACTCAGAAGCAGCAGCCTCTGAACCTGGGAAAAGCCACCAGGAGGAGCAGCCCCCACCACCACCACAGACTGGAAAGTGCCCTGATGCTCAAAACCCCATGCGTGTAACATCCCAGTAGTGTCACTCATGAAGGATGGGGGGTGGCTCTTATTCATCCATTGAACTGCCAGATCCTAAGGTCTGCTTAGGTGGCATGGTGACAAGCAAGGTGCTAGAGCTGGGGAACAAGGTCCTGCCCTGAGTCGGCAGACACCCCGCGGGGAGAGGGGACAATAAACGATCGATGGATAAAGACAGCACATGTTGATGGGTGTTGAGAGGGGGAAGATGCAGGGAGGAGGGGAGAGTTTAACTCCGGGGGAAGGGAATGGGGTAGGGGAGGGCTGCTGTTTTAACCACAGTGAAGCATGTGGTGAGGGCATTCCTGTTATTACTTGGTTAGGCCGAGGTCAGAGAGCTCCTAGCAAGGAGTTACTAGGAATGTGTTTCTTTCTAAAAACTCACTTGCCCAACAAGAGCCACTGCTGCAGTGAATAAACCAGGGCAGCACAGGCAGGCCCTATCACTAAGGTGGCATTGACAGACATTGGAAGAAGGAGAGGAGGCAAGCCACTTGGGTATCGCATGCGAAGAGTGTCCTCGGGCAGAGCGGAGAGAAAATGCAAAGCTCATACAGTGGGACCCTGCCAGGAGCATTCTAAGAAGAGTGAGGAGTCTGGGGGAAATCTTAGCAGGATGGGGGACTGGGAGGGTGGCATCATTAGGACACTTGGGTTTCTAGGATACTGTATTGGGGTGACTTGATCTGACTTGTGTGTTTGCAGGACCCCCGGGCTGCTATGCTGGGAGCAGTCTGGCTAGGCAGCTACTGAGATGGTCCAAGTAAGACAGAATGAGTAGGAGCAGGGGGACAGGTAAGGGGGCTAGGGAGAGGCAGGGGCCATCCTGGACGCATCTTCACAACAAAGTTACAGGAACAGCTATTAAAGTCAGGGCCTCTCTGGGACTGCCCAGGGGGTCTTGTCCCATCATTTACTACTGACTTGAGGCTCAAGGCAGCTAACAGGTCATCATGCAAAGAGACCAGCAGGGCTTCTGAAGTGGAGAAATGACCCTAGCCACACACTC
Source organism: Nanger dama (assembly GCA_917880005.1). Lineage (NCBI taxonomy): Eukaryota > Metazoa > Chordata > Mammalia > Artiodactyla > Bovidae > Nanger > Nanger dama. The sequence continues at coordinate 14,777,661 of CAKJTW010000044.1, forward strand.
AATCCCCACTGACATCAGCAACAAGGCATGTGGGGACAAGCTACCTGAAGTTCATTTTGCAGCCAGAGGAGGACAGTAGTCCATAACGGAAGCAAATGTCTACACAGAAGCCTAGCAATTATATGTAACTGTATGAGGACGGAGGATTGCACAGGAATTCCAATCAGTATGCCACTGATGAGGTTCCCGACATGCATTCGAACAAGGGAAAGAAGTTTCCCAGATCACAGTGAAGCTGGGAAACATTGGGTTAAATGACACTGAGCTGGTTTTTTGGCATAGAACTTTTCAGGACCTTTACTACGTTCATGTGCATCATTAGTTTCCAAAAGCAACCTTTACTAAGCTTATTTGTTGTTTTTGTTTTAATGAAGCCCCTTCCTAGAGAAGTATTATTTGAAACACTTTAGAGCAACACTGGATAGACAGAGCAAATCACTTGAGCATCTGCTCTGTGCACTAATAGCCCATAACTCACAAACGTTTTCTGGGGTCCTGAGCTGAGTGTTGGGGTAACAAAGAGAAGTAAGGACATCAAGCATCAGGTGGTGGATTTATAGGCTCGGGGGAAGCTCCTCCCTCATGAACCATCTCTCTGCTCCCTAGGCTGCCAGGAGGAGGGGGAGGTGGCAATGTGAGACTAAAGCCTGGAGGAATCCAGCCTGCAGGGTGCCTCTCCTCCACAAGTCACCTTGGCCCTGTACCCCTCTCCATGAGAACAGGAATGTGGGAAAGGCCTCTGTGGAATGCACATCTCTTTATTCATTCATTATCTTGCCATGCCTTGCAGCATGCAGGATCATAGTTCCCCAACCAGGGGCTGATCCCATATCCCCCTGTACTGGGAACATGGAGTCTCAATCACTGGACAGTCAGGAAAGTCCTTGCATGTTTTTTAAAGCACATTCCTCTTCTCTCATCACTTGCCTACTTGCACTAATCACACAGGAACAAAGGAAAAGAGCATGCATAGAATAAGTTTCTGGGGCCATTTTGACATAGGTCCCTAGCCCTGAATATTCACTGGAATTTCTGATGCTGAAGCTCCAATACTTTGGCCACCTAATGTGACGAGCTGATTCATTGGAAAAGACCCTGATGCTGGGAAAGACTGAAGGCAGAAGGAGAGGAGGGTGGCGGATGAGATGGTAGGATGGTATCAACGATTCCGTGGACATTTTGAGCAAGCTCCCGGCGATGGTGAAGGGCAGAGCCTGGCGTGCTGCAGTCCACGGGATTGCAAAGAGTTGGACACAATTTAGCGAGAGCCTCCAAGTCTTCATTACAGCTCCCAAGGAGCTAATATTAAGGAAACTTTGAGGAGTCTTCTGGGAAGCCTTTCCCCGTACCATCCGTTTGGAGTCCCTTTGAAGGAGGTGGGTACGATTACTCAAATTGGAGAAAGAGAGAGCCCTGTAGACATTCTGAGACTGCCCCAGATCACATGGTTCATGGGGGCAGAGCCCAATCCACAGCGGGGTCTGGGCCAAAATACGCTCTCTTCCTGATACTCCAGGGCCTGGTTAACTCACTGCACAGCTGCCCAACAGGCAGAAGGCCTTGCTGGAAACTGTATCAAATGGGCCAGCAAGGCCCAGAGACGGAGCAAACGGGAGGAATTTAACTCAGGGCACCGTTCAGAGCCCGAGCTGCCTAACCAGACCCCAAAGTGGTAGGAAGATGGAGACGGGGCAGGGCCCAGAGCATCCTGCACGTGCTCTCCAAGATGGACCTGTGGGCCCCAATGCACAACCCTGACAGAACTGGCTCTCGTTTCTTTCAGGTCCAGAGCTGTCTCCCTTGAAAACACTGATGACGAGACTGCAAGTCAGCAGAGGTTCAGTAGAGCACAAAATCTGGGGCATGGGCAGCCCTTGACCTGCCCTCAGATGATGGTTGGGGTCACTGAGAAGGAAAATAAGTTGGAGCAGAGAAATGTCATGGTATACAAATGTCACTGCAAAAAATAAAGATGTCAGAAGGAATACATTTTTCATTCTCCCTACAAATGACTCCATCTATGACATGGTACAAACTCATTTTACACATCAGAAATCCAGAAATCCATAAAATCTTTCCAAATAGAGTCTCTACAGCTATAGCATTGCTCTTTCGGATAGGCAGGGAATTTACTGGCCTTCCTTGACCACAGGTGATGCTATCCAAAGCAGATTGGTTTTATAAAAATATTCACTTTTAGTTTCAATTTTACACCTGCACTTGGCATATAAATGTTCATATTACTGTTTTCTACACATAATAATCACATTTGTCAACTTTCATTGAAAACTATCATTTGAGAAAACAATTGGTACTTATTACAAGTGTTACATATGTGTTTCTGTGTATGTATGTGTGTATTATATATAAGTGTTTGTGTGTGTATTATATATGTTTATGTATGTGTGCATGTGTGTGTATATATATGTATACATACACACACACATATATATGCCTTATGTTCTACCAACTTGAACATGAAATTTTAAACCTAACTCTTTATTTTACTATCAATATTGACTCTCCAAACCTGTCCATTTTAGATCATTTTAATGAACTAGCTTAGAAAGGAGGTCATGGGTCAAAGTATTTAAAATGAAAAATGTTAAGTATAATTTTTTAGCTTACTGTATGTGGTTGGGAAGATTCCCCTGGAGGAGGTCAGGGCAACACACTCCAATACTCTTGCCTGGAGAATTTCATGCACAGAGAAACAGTGGGCTACAGTCCATAGGGCTGCAAAGAGTCAGACATGACTGAAGAGAGGGCACACATGCCCCCCACTCAGCTAGGTGCTTCATAAATATTGCTGTATCATCACAAACTCACACACTTGAGTCTAGCATCGTGATTTTAAAGAAGAGCAAACGAATTCAGAAAGAAAACCTGACTTGCTCTCAGGGCGCTGCACACTCAGGTGGGGAAGCTGGGATGTGAATCCCACTCTGTGTTCCTCTATAAAGATGAGCTCCAAGGAGTTCTCTATTGTTGGGCCAGGGTTTCAGTTGGACCCATTTCTAATTCCAAGGCTCCAAAGTATGGGTGTGTGTGCACGCGTGCATGCACACATGCATTTCCAAAATGGAAAAATCCCTCAAGATTTTGTACATGAGCCATTTGTGGACCAAGTGTAGGGTTGCCCAGTTCATTCAAGAAATGGTATCAGCAATGGGGTGTCTGGTTCAGTGAGCTGACTTCTTTATCAAAGGCAACCTCTCTGGTCCCGCTGGAGACCGGATACATGGCCCAGTAGTTCAGGAATGGCAAAACCCTTAACGGCTGTCAATCTGGCTTCTCTCCTAAAGGCACTAACTTCAGGACTTCCCTGCTGGTTGAGTGGTTAAGACTCCACCTTGCAACACAGGGTCGGGGGTTTGATCTCTGGCTCAGGAACTCACACACTGTGGAGCAACTAACTAAACCTATGTGCTGCAACTGCTGAGCTCGTGTGACAGCCACGGAGTCAGGGCAGCGAAGACCCTGCAGCTAAGGCCTGACAGCAAAACAGGCGAATATTTTAAAAATGTATAGCAGCTCATTTTTTAAAATAAAGCCACCGACCACTTAGATTCTTTCAAAGATTTAGAAAATAAATAACCTTGCACTCTTTATGAACTAGTACGTTACACCAGGAGAGCTTGAATCTCCATCATTTGGGTAAAATATTCATATTGACCTCAGAACAGCCTTGTTTTATATTTCAGGGCTTATTTTAGTACATTTAACTTGTGATACATCAAAAATTACAGAACAGGAAAAACTAATGTAGCACCTTCCTTCCCTCTACCCCCCACCCCTATCAGTTCTGATTTTCAGAAGATTCTACTGACCCCAAGGCTTCCAAAAAACCTGTAAGAGGTTCTTACCACCAAATAAAATAATCCACTTCTCAAATTGGCCCAGTGGATAAGAATCTGTCTGCCAAGGCAGGGGACACGGGTTTGATCACTGATCTGGGAAGGTTCCATATGTTGCAGGGCAACTAAGCCTTCAACCACACCCTAGAGCCCACATTTCACAAGAAGACAATGCAATGAGAAGCTTGCACAACACCAGCTAGAGAGTAGCCCCCAACTCGATGCAGCTGGAGAAAGCGCACGTGTAGCAGTGAAGATCCGGCACAACCAAAAATAAAATTAATTAATTAAACAAATGAAAGTGAAAATGTTAGTCACTCAGTGCTGTCTGACTCTTTTCGACCCCATGGACTGTAGCTTACCAGGCTTCTCTGTCCATGGAATTCTCCAGGCAAGAATACTAGAGTAACCATTCCATTCTCCAGGAGAATCTTCCCGACCCAGGGACTGAAGTCAGGTCTCCTGCTTTGCAGGCAGATTCTTTGTTGTCTGAGCTACCAGGGAAATAAATAATGAAAAAAAAAAAAAATCTGCTTTCCTTGTGCCTCCCTGAAGAGGTTCTGTGACTCATTCCCAGGCAAGCCCCCACCACAGTCTCCCTATTCAAAATGCCCCTTCCTTTGTGTTGGCCTTAAACTACATCTGACATCCTTTCTTCCCCTCTCACATACCTCCTACCTGGGGGCTTCAGGGGCTCAGTGTAAGAGAGGGCCCCCCTCCCGGCCTCATATCCCAGCCATGTGCCCTGCATGCTGTCAACTCAAGCTCCGAGTCTCAATGCTTGAAAGCTGTTGACTTTCTGCCTCAGAACAATGCCTATCTAATTAGGGTTTTCATGTTATCCAACCAGCTTTAACATGAACCAGACAGGTTTGAGGGGAAGCAGCAGTCTCTTCCTAATTTTTTGACAGGAATCAGGCCTTTACTTAGAAAAGGATTCATGGGTAATGACGTTGGCCCGCACATTTCACCACACACACACTTGAGCTCTCCAGGGTATGGCTGGAAAGTGGCTTATTTCATCTATAAACTCTTGGACAACGTGCATGAGTGCTTAATCAGTATGATCTAACACAGAAAGTTATATAACTCGAGGTGACACAATTCCCCAACTATCATTTAATTGGCCTTTCTGCTCCTTCCTTTAGAAATTACTTTGTCTAAATAAAGGGCCCCATCCTTCTGAAACAGAGATCAAACAAAGGGAGAGACTGCAAAGAGGATAAACGTGGGGGCTCAAAGAGGCATCTTAATTAGCATTTTCTCTAGAGGGGAACTCCATTTCTGGATGTGGTACTTAATGAACAGTTAGTCAGTGAAGAGATGAGTGACTCACCACAGAATTCATCCATCCTGTTTATTAAGTTTACTCCGTTTCGTCTTTTGGGGCTCTGAGACTCACGTTTTGAGTCTTTATCAATGACTGCAGTCATTTCAAACAAATAGAAAATTGATTTTAGGTTTTTTTTTCCAGCTGGATTTAAAAAAAGTCATTGTATTTTAAAACACTTGACAGACAGGAGTGCTGGGAGCATGAAAGGCAGGATTGGGCAGAAATACGTCTGATCTCAACAGTAGACAGTTGACAGCAAGAACTCAGAACTGTTTTTCTTTAACAGAAAAGCATCTTTCCTCTTGACCTAACTCAGCAGCTATACTAAGTCCAGTAAACCTCATTCATGTGTCCCCAGGTGGCGCAGTGATAAAATATCCACCTGCTAATGGAGGAGACGCAAGAGATGGGGGGTTTCATCCCCATCTGGAAGATCCCCTGGAGAAGAAAGTGGCAACCCACTCCAGTCTTCTTGCCTGGAGAATTCCAGGGACAGAGGGGCCTGGTGGACTGCAGTCCAGGGGGTCACAAAGAGTCAGGCATGGCTGAGCATACACGCACGTACTGTGTCTGACAAGGAAATTGTGTTATACGGCTTGCGTGGAAGTCTTAGATCATATCACAGATCTTTAGCTCCTGTCATCTCTTCACTGATCTTGGTATGGCAAGACCACCAACTCTTATAACTAGGATGGGGAGAAGCCCTGCCTTTCCTCCAGATGCAGAAGAAATAGAGAATGGCAATACTCTTATGCAACTCTGATCTCAGGAGGCCTCAGCCTGTAGCAGCTTGAAGCAGGGTTTCACTCCTGTGCAGAGGCTGTGGCAGGGAGAGCACCGAATCCTAGCCACTGAAACCAGCGGTCAGTGACAACGCCTTCACCTGCAGGCTGTGTAGAAATGCATTTCCACAGAGATGGAAAGTGCTGAAACAAGTAAAGTGTTGATTAGGAGGAAAACGGTACATGTCAATAGACACATATTAAAAGACGTTTACTCCTTGGAAGAAAGTTATGACCAACCTAGATAGTATATTCAAAAGCAGAGACATTACTTTGCTGACTAAGGTCCATCTAGTCAAGGCTATGGTTTTTCCTGTGGTTATGTATGGATGTGAGAGTTGGACTGTGAAGAAGGCTGAGCACCAAAGAATTGATGCTTTTGAACTGTGGTGTTAGAGAAGACTCTTGAGAGTCCCTTGGACTGCAAGGAGATCCAACCAGTCCATTCTGAAGGAGATCAACCCTGGGATTTCTTTGGAAGGAATGATGCTAAAGCTGAAACTCCAGTACTTTGGCCACCTCATGCGAAGAGTTGACTCACTGGAAAAGACTCTGATGCTGGGAGGGATTGGGGGCAGGAGGAGAAGGGGATGACCGAGGATGAGATGGCTAGATGGCATCACGGACTCGATGGACATGGGTCTGAGTGAACTCCGGGAGATGGTGATGAACAGGGAGGCCTGGCGTGCTTTGATTCATGGGGTCGCAAAGAGTTGGACATGACTGAGCGACTGAACTGAATAGACACACACGGGTGAGCTCAGAGAGAGAATCACACCCTCACAAGAGTGTGAATCACTCATATGGGCCACTTCTTCCAGGTCTCCTTTGGCTAGTCATCTTGCTTTGCCTGGCAAGATGGATATGGATAAATCCATATTAGATTTATCTCAAGGCCCTACCCTGTATGAGCGCATACCTCAGGCAAGATGGAGGTCTAGCAGTAGTAGACTCCAGCTACTACAGAGTAGCGCTCCCTCCTGATTTGACTGCCAAGGAGCCATTCTGCGCTTGTGTAGTCAGGAAGGTCTCCTTGACTTTGAGAAGGAGAAACGAGAGGTCTCTTTAGCTCTTTTCTGGGCAGGGCTGTGCTTCTCCTCCTCTTCATCTTGGAGCATTTGTCTACATGGGAAAAACTCTAGCTGTTCAGCCTGGGGCCCATCTATCTCCTGCCTCGGGCCCAGCACAGACCTAACTAACCTCTGAATTGAACATTTTCTTATTGTTGCTTTCTAGGCTTTATAAAAAATACGTTAGCAAATTACCCCATCACATGCCCAAGCGTGAGACCACAGAGCACTCAGCAGCAAACCAGGGTGCACTGGGCATTTCTGTTTCCACGGCACCAGCCTTCACATACAACACATCTTCTTCAGTCTTCACTAGGGCCAATTAACCAGCTTATTTCTCAGGGGACACTTAGAGGAACTGAGGCTCACAGAGGCTTTCACTGAGCCCCTAGCTCTGTCTGCAGCACATGTAGGAGTGGAATTCAGATTCACTCAGATCTGTTTTGCCTTTTAGGCTGCACTGCATGGAATGTGGGATCTTAGTTCCCTGCGCATTGCCTTGAATGTTTGGAGTTTTAACCACTGGACCACCATGGCTCGTGTTCTTTCCCCCACGTGGACAGGCTGCCCTTAAAGAGGCAAGGGTAACAGGGACATGAGAGGATTATCCAGCAAGTGAGGCTGGGAACTCCTTCAGGGTTGCCTGGAAATGGGCTAGCTAGTAACTGGCTCCCCAGTGGGCAAGACTGAACCCAAACTCCACTCTTCACAGGATGGGAGCTCCCCCAAATTTCCAGGTGCAGGGCAGATGGCATTTCTGAGTATTCTTTTAAATGTGTGTGTGCGTGCATGTCCACTAAGTCACTTCTGTCATGTCCAACTCTGTGCAACCCTATGAACTATAGCCTGCCAGGCTCTTCTGTCCATGGAATTCTCCAGGCAAGAATATTGGAGTGGACTACCATTTCCTCCTCCAGGGGATCTTCCCCACCCAGGGACCAAACCCAAATCTCTCCTGTTTCCGGCATTGGCAGGCAGGTTCTTTAATACTAGCATCACCTGGCAAGCTGCTCCTTTAAATAGGTAGCACCAAAGCTCAGACAGGTGCTTGAGCCTAATGCGTATTCCTCCATGCAGGTCACTCTCAAGCTTGCCTTGAAACATGAGGACAACTGGAGGCCGGGCTCCGGGCTGTACCCCAGACTCACCATGAGTCCAAACATACCCACACGGGGCCACACAGGATGTCATGATGATGGGCCCATGTGCCTGCTCAGGACAGGGACAGGTGGGCCATCAATTTCTGGCTGCTCCCGAACTGACCACATGTGGTCATTCCTGCACTGCCAAACACAAGTCCTGAGCTCTGGGCTAGTGGCAGTTCCAAGCCGGGAGCATTAACACACAGATAGGTTCATTTCCACGTGGGGGTGGTGCTATAGTCGCTCAGTCGTGTCTGACTCTGTGAACCCATGGACTCTAGCCCGCCAGGCTCCTCTGTCCATGGGATTCACCAGGCAAGGATACTGGAGTGGGCTGCCATTTTCTTCTCCAGGAGATCTTCCTGACCCAGGGGTGGAACCTGGGTCTCTTGCACTGCAGGTGGATTCTTTACCAACATGCAAATGACCAACCTGCAGAGTGACCTTGGTGGCTTTCTATTAATTTTTCAAAGACCAATCACATTTTGGAGCCTCTCTTCTTCAAATGAGCAAATCACTCTTTGGAATTTTGTATACTGCTCTCTCCAAATTGCCAGAAGAAAACTGGGCTATTTACTGAACTAGGCTGTATTTAAAATAAACAGAATGCAAATCTCATGAACTTGGTCTTTAACCAACATGCTGCTCCTTAGTGAGTTGTAGCAAATTAAGGCACCACCATTTACTTGGGATCAATAAAGAAATTTCCAAGATTTCTGGGCTCAGAACCATGTATCATGCTTTGCATGTTATTTTACCTATTGCCAGACACCACTGCTTTAGGGAAGCACCCAAATTGAAGCTTTGGATGCATCTAGAATCCAATTTTCCCAAAGCACAAAATAAAAGAAAGATGTTTTAACATAAAAAAATCATCACGGTTCAGCTGGGACTAATGCATTTAACAGGCAAAGGAGAGGACACTCCTGCGAATGCTTTTGCAGCTGCAGCTGCTTTATATTCCCAAATCAGGGACTTCCCTGGTGGTCTAGTGGTTAAGACTTCGCCTTCCAATGCAGGGGGTGCAGGTTTGATTCCTAAGTGGGGAGCTAGCATCCCACATGCCTCATGGCAGAAAAAAATCAAAACACAGAACAGAAGCAATAATGTAACAAACACAATAAAGACTTTAAAAAAATGCTCCACCTTAAAAAAAAATCTTTTTTTTTCCTCCAAATCAAAAGCATCCATCCTCTGCTACAGTCAAGGCTTCCCTGAAAATTGCTTTGGGGAGTTTGTGGCAACAGTGACAGCTAACCCAGGGAGCTGATGTCTCTAGTCTTTAGCGTTCAGGTTGTCAGAAAGTGGCCCACAATCCATCCAGAGTTCATCCCCGCTCAGGCATCTTCTCTGCACTGGAGCAAAGTTAGGGGAAACTCTGCCCCTGGGGTGGCCAGCATCAGCACATCACCACTGCATCACCAACACACACTCGTAAGTGCTTGTTGGGGGACAGATACACGGATGACACCTCACACACACACACTCACTTAATCCTAGAAGTTCTGTGAGACAGACACCAGCATCACCATCGCTCTCATATGGAGGAAGACACAGAGGTGCCAGGAGAGTTGTATGCCTGGAGCCACCCAGCTGGCGGGTGGTAGAGTTTTGACTCACACTCAGGTCGGGCCAGCTCTGAACGCCAGACTCTCCTCTACTCCAGAATAACTTTCAACCTCTCCTATGAATCAGAATCCACTGGAGCTTGTTAAATCTGGTGCTTCCCAAGCCTCTCTACCCTGTTCCCCTAGAGCCTCTCCCAGAAGGGTCCAGGAATCTGCACTTACATGAAGTGCCCGAGGCGGCCCAGGTACCACTCTGCAATGCACTTGCCCGTCCGGCACATTTCAGTTAATATGGATGATCATCAGGAATCTGAGATAGAGGCCGACAGCTCCAGCTGTGGAGCAGGTGAGAACATGACTCTCACAGGAACCGTGCAGCTGGCTGTTCCCCGGCCCAGCTGTGCAATGCTAATGGGCGGCACTGCCAGGGAATGCCAACCGCGGCACTGCTCTGCTGGAGCCAACTGGCAAGGGCTGTGATCTGACGAGGTGCCACCCTCTGGCCCTGTCTCTGTGAATCCCAGGGGACCTGGCGTGTTCACGCTGCTTGTCACTCACCAACCCCTGGCCCTTCCCACAAGCTCTAGGATTCCTCATCAGCAGAGCAGAGAAAATAACAGAGCAACTGCTAGAGGAATGATGAGAGGGAAGCCTATGACCAACAGTGGTTAATGCCGGCAGGCAGAAGGGCTGGGTGATGCCAAGATCAGTGTGGCTCCCTGGGGGCTCAGATGGTAAAGCGTCTTCCCGCAATGCAGGAGACCCAGGTTTGATCCCTGGGTTGGGAAGATCCTCTGGAGAGGGAAATGGCAACCCACTCCAGTACTCTTGCCTGGAAAATTCCATGGATGGAGGAGCCTGGTAGGCTACAGTCCATGGGGGTTGCAAAGAGTCAGATACGACTGAGAGACTTCACTTAAGATTAATGCATGATGGGCCAAATGATGGAAACTAAGCAAAAGGATTGTATATTCTCTGGAGCCAAGGACATCTATTGATGTTAACTCTGCAGATGAGACAGGATGTGTGGAAATTATGTCAGCAAATTGGCGTTCAAGCCTCAAGTGCCATGAGTTGAATCCCTATGGAGCATACATGCATTCATGCATTCACTGAATAAACACCGACGCCACGCCCACACCACGCCAGGCACTGTTCCAGGCACAGAGATGTATCAGGAAACAACACGACACAAGGTCCCTTCCCGTCAGGAAGTTGCACACATGCAGTGGGGGGTGGAAGGATGCAAAGGTGCATACGAAGCATTTCCCACTCTCCAGGTACACGCAATCTGGAGGAAGGCTACCAATGTAATTTAAACACGGAAAGAGCGATAGACATATTTCATCCCACCTTTAGGACGCACTGTGAGGATAAGCAAGTGTCCCACCCCCTCTTTACAGATTCAAGAACTGAGACCCCAGATGTTCAGTAGCTGTTTCCGCCACAAAGCTGGTTAGTGTAGGAACAGGGGGCAAGTGGCGGTGCAGAGTCTCTCTTTAGTGCATGTGATATTCTCAGGGTAGGCACCCCTGCATTCTTACAACAAAAGAGCTTTTTAATTAACCAAGTTCACTTAATTGAAAACGGTACACCTTTGGGAAAATTTAATTCAAATGCAAGCAAGATATTCAATAAAAAACTGAGTCTCCTGCCCAGTCCCGACCCTTCCAGAGAGACAATCGCTATTATCAATTTCTGGGAGTAGCTATTCTGTGCAGCTCTTCATTTACCAAGTGTGCGTCAAGCACATTAAGATTGTTTGAAAGGCTATAACCAGTAAGAAGGGAAACTCTCAGAATGTCAGATAGGGACCAAGAAACCCAAGTTCCATGTTAATAGTGGTTTTCCTTAATAAAAAGAGAAAAGGAATTAAATATGTTCACGCTATGCTGCTCCTAATACTTGAACTGAAAGAATTTTAACACCTGTTACCAGACGCAGAAAACGTATCCCTCTGCCCAGACAGTGAGCAAGTGCTTTGTCCACGTGCCTTTGCAGAGTGGCACTGGACAGAGTGCGTCGGAAGCCGCTCGACTCTTGGTGTCTTGCACCAGGACTGAGGTCTGCATGCTGCTGCTAAGTCATTTCAGTCGTGTCCAGCTCTGTGCGACCCCATAGACGGCAGCCCACCAGGCTCCCCGTCCCTGGGATTCTCCAGGCAAGAACACTGGAGTGGGTTGCCATTTCCTTCTCCAATGCATGAAAGTGAAACGTGAAAGGGAAGTCACTCATTTGTGTCCGACTCTAGTGACCCCACGGACTGCAGCCCACCAGGCTCCTCCGTCCATGGGATTTTTCAGGCAAGAGTGCTGCACACCGCCTGCCAATTGTCAGGGACAATTAACACCTGCAGTGGTGACAGGGCCTTCTTTCCCTGGGAATGTGCATCCGGGTTAATACTGATGGGAAAACCACAGGTATACCCCACGGGTTAAGAATCTCCATGTCCTCACTGGCTTAAGAGCCCAAGTCCTAGCAGCTAAGGGCTCAAGACTGACTCATCAATTACCCAAGGGCACTGTGGGATGGTCTCAGAAATGTGGCTGGAAAAGAGGACACTCTGACGACCCTTATAAGCAGCATAGAGGGGCTATACTGACTGAGTTCCTCTCGGGGTGGAGTGAAGTGCCAACCTGGCTAACAGAAAAGGATTCACGCACCACCCTGGACTCGGGCCTTCCCATTTTTAAAGGCAGATAGAAAGAACTCGGTAACTCCTTGGAAGAAAAGTTATGACCAACCTAGACAGCATATTCAAAAGCAGAGACATTACTTTGCTGACTAAGGTCCGTCTAGTCAAGGCTATGGTTTTTCCAGTGGTCATGTATGGATGTGAGAGTTGGACTATGAAGAAGGCTGAGAGCCGAAGAATTGATGCTTTTGAACTGTGGTGTTGGAGAAGACTCTTGGGAGTCCCTTGGACTGCAAGGAGATCCAACCAGTCCATTCTGAAGGAGATCGACCCTGGGATTTCTTTGGAAGGAATGATGCTAAAGCTGAAACTCCAGTACTTTGGCCACCTCATGCGAAGAAAAGACTCTGATGCTGGGAGGGATTGGGGGCAGGAGGAGAAGGGGACAACTGAGGATGAGATGGCTGGATGGCATCACAGACTTGATGGACGAGGGTCTGAGTGAACTCTGGGAGATGGTGAGGGACAGGGAGGCCTGGCATGCTGTGATTCATGGGGTCGCAAACAGTTGGACACGACTGAGCGACTAAACTGAACTGAACCGCTGGTTGGAAGGATGGTCAGGTTAGCCAGAAATTCTTCACATGACCAGCTTTTACAATCTAAGAATTTGAATCCTTCTGTATCGATAAAAAGTACACATGTAAAAACATATATATATATATATATATATATATATAAATGCATATATATATATCTATAAAATCTAGAAAAATGATACTGATGAACCTATTTGCAGGGCAGGAATAGAAAGGAGGACATAGAGAACAGATTGTGAACACAGCAGGGGAAGGAGTGAGTGGGTGGGACGAATTGAGAGAGTAGTATTAAAATATATACATCACCACACGTAAAACAGAGAGCCAATAGGAAGTTGCTGTATCACACAGGGAGCCCAGCTCAGTGCTCTGTGACAACCTAGAGGGTGGGATAGGGTGGGACATGGGAGGAAGGTTCAGGAGGGAGGGGAAATGTGTATACCTATGGCTGATTCATGTTGATGTATGGCAGAAACCAACACAAGATTGTAAAGCAATTATCCTCCAATTAAAAATAAATAAATATATTTTAAAGTACACATGTTTATTTAGTGGCACTTTATGCAGCCTTGAAGCCACCAAGATGTTTCCCTGGAGGTTTATCTGAGATCAACAGCCTAACCAGCATTCATTCAATCCTTCTAACAACAGTTTCTGTCCTTCAGCTCCTAGCATGGGGCTCAATTACTACAAGGACAGGCAGGAAGAACTGGCGCACACAGCAGGTACACACCAAGTACTGTTACCTCCCCACCGAAGTCCGCGCTGGATAAGGAGCAAGTCAAGCCAGGAGGTTCTCATGGACCACAGCAACCAGAGGCAGGAATCTACCCTACAGCACTAACGAGGCAGCATCCTATGCCATTTGCAGGGGCTGAGTCCCATACCCCTTCTCTCCCTGTGGCGCCCCTGGTGTTGGGAAGAGGGTCTACAGTGCAAATAGAGCATCTCACTCCTGCAGTCTCTAAAGCGTGTTGTTGCTGTTGCTTAGTCAGTTGTGTCCGACACTTTGTGACCCCATGGATTGTAGCCCACCAGGCTCCTCTGTCCATGGAATTTCCCAGGCAAGGATACTGGAGTGGGTAGCCATCCCCTTCTCCAGGGAATCTTCCCAACCAAGGGATTGAACCCGCACCTCTTGCATTGCAGGTGGATTCCTTACCATCTGAGCCACCAGGAAACCCTGCATATTTAGAAGGCTCAGGGACAAAGACAGGCTGATCACCCTTGCTTTAGACTGAATCCCTCAGAAGGAAATAAACAGCTGGTATGCAAAGTCATTCACCTACCCTCATTTCAGCAGATGACAGGGCATCCCAAGTTGCCAAGGCAACACCAGCTGATCAACAAATACAAGCCTGTACACGTGTGGGCACAGGCAGCCGTCCCGTGCATACGCCCGAAAGCAAGGGACTCATTTCCACATTGCTCCTTTGGGCAGCCCTGAAGGGTGCTGATGGCTCTTGCTTCCAGAAGGATTTTGAACATATAAATACAGCACAAAGTTTAATTACCAAGACATAAGCAAGGTTAAATCTAACAAATGCTGATAATATTTTGAACAGCTGCTCTCAGGCCTCTCCTTTTCATTCTATTTTTCTTAAAGAAAACTTTACAGAGTTGAAGCCTCCTTTTTACTTCAGCTCAGTCCAAACTTCTCACCTTTCCTTCCCAGGGAAGACTGCTTTTATGGTCTCCTACATGACTTTCCCATGTATAATTTTATAATTTTGGTACTTATGTTAATCAGTTCAGTTGCTCAGTTGTGTCCAACTCTTTGTGACCCCAAGGACTGCAGCACCAGGCTTCCCTAACCCTAATCCTACTATTTCACACATTTTTTTTTATTTTGCACTTTTTAAAAAATTGGAGTGTAGTTGATTAACAATGTTGTGACAGTTTCAGGTGAACAAGAAGGGACTCAGCTATAAATATACATGTATCCACTCTCCCCCAGGCCCCTCTCCCATCCAGGCTGCCACATGACATTGAGCAGAGCTCCCTGTGCCGCACTCTACGGTCCTGGTTGGTTATCCACTTTAAATAGAGCAGTGTGTATGTGTCCATCCCAAACTCTCTATCCCTTCCCCTTCCCCTCTGGTAACCGTAAGATCTCTAGGTCTGTGAGTCTGTTTCTGTTGTGTAAATAAATTCATTTGTACCATTTCTTTTTAGATTATGCATACAAGGCATGTCACATGATATTTCTCCTTCTCTCTTAAAAAAGTGCTATTTTTTAAAATTTACATAAACATAATACTACTTGACTGCAACTTTTCTGACTCAGTAAGATATACAGATTTAGCTAACTCATTGAATTAATTGCTATAGACTAATTCTATATTATACGTATGAAATACTTGATCCATTTCCTAAATGATGCATATTTGATCAGTTTCAGTTTTTAACTCGCGTGAGGAACGTTATAGCAAACACCGTTACACAAATATATTTCCTCATGTACACATGCTGGATTTCCTCTGGAATCAGGCTGTAGATGGACTTTCTCTGGAGTGTACCTATAAATGCGGAATTGCTTATTTGTAGTAGAGACTGCTACTTACTCTCCAAAGTGACTTTACTAATTTTCATTCCCAGCAGCATTGTATGAAAATCTCCACTTCTTTTTTTGGCAGCTCTTGGTGTTTGGGGATTTTAATTTTTGCCAGATTTTAAATTCAAAATTTGAGATGTGTGGAATTATACCTCACTGTGTTATTAATTTACATTTCCCTGACTACTGGTGAGTTTTGGTGGTTTAGTCGTTAAGTCGTGTCCAACTCTTGTGACCCCAAGGACTGCAGCCTGCCAGGCTCCTCTGTCCATGGGATTCTCCAGGCAAGGATACTTGAGTGGATGCCATTTCGTTCTCCAGGGGATCTTCCTGACCCAGGAATCAAACCTGGGTCTCCTGCACTGCAGGCAGGTTCTGTACCAACTGAGCTATGAGGGAAGCCTCGTACTGGTGAGTCTGACCATTTTTAATGCTTACTATCCATTCAGTTTTCCTGCCTCTGATTTCTCCATGCTCCCATTCTGTACCCATTTTTCTATGGCATAACCTTTTACTTACTGATTTGTAGAAATTCTTTACATATTTTGCATATTAATTCCTGACTAATTATGCAGATGACTGTTATAATCATCTCACATTATGCCTTTTAATTCAGTGTATATTATTAAGAAGGTTTTAATTTTAATGTAATCAACTTCTATTTAAAGGTTTGTTCTCTTCTTCCTAAAAGGTCTAAATTTGGGGTTTTGAGTTTTTAGCTGTGCTGAGTCTTCCTTGCTGCGTGGGCTTTTCTCCAGTTGTAAAGAGTGGGGGATCTCTCTGCTTGGAGTACACAGGCTTCTCATTGTGGTGGCTTCCCTTGCTGCAGAGCACAGGCTCGCGGGCATGTGGGCTTCAGCAGTTGTGGCACGTGGGCTCAGCAGTTCCGATTCCTGGGCTCTAGAGCACAGGCTCAACAGTCGTGGTGCGTGGGCTTAGTTGCTCCTTGGCAGGTGGGATCTTCTCAGAGCAGGGATGGATCCCTATGGATTCTGCACTGCTGAGCCACCAGGGAAGCCCTTCAATAGGACGTTTTTAAAAAATAATATTGTCCATTATGGTCTTATTTTTGTCAATTTTTTCTAATATATTTTTTTGGTTTTTGTTGCTGGTGTAAATGTTTTTAAAACAACAACAACCAACAACAAAAACTTTTTCTACTTGGTTTGGGTTAATCTATAGGAACATTATTGATTTTTGTACACAGATCTTATATCTATCAAACTTCTTACTAATAGTTTATAGATTCTCCATTTTGACGTTGATAATCATAACATCTGCAAATATGGGCAATTTTTTTGTTCTTTCCTGATTTTACACTCCCATTTTTCTTGTCTTATTAAGTAGCTAGAACATCCAATGTGATAATGAACGGAAGAAACAAAAGCATCCTGAAATCTTTCCTGAGGTTCCTCAATGAAGTGTCATGCTCACCATAGCTTTTAAGACTTTTTAAAATCAGAATAAGAAGCTCCCTACTATTTCTAACTTGTCCAGATTTTTCTGATTTGTTTTTTATTTTGTGTTTTTAATTGTGAATGCATACTATATTCTTTGCAAAACATTTTTTCCCACCTACCTTATGTAAAAGATGTACAAGATTTTTAAAGAAAAGCTGTCAGGGTGCATAACCACTTTTCTTATTCAGGGTCAGAAACAGACAGGAAGAGAGTAAACCTCTACGCCCCCAGCCAGGCTGGTCTAAGTATCCAAGGCTGACCTCCCACTAGGTACCTCCATGCACAGGTCAGCAGCCTTTCTAGAGCTGTCTGTTGGAATGCCTCGGGCAATACTGTTTGGATCCGAAATTATCCTTTATTTCCTTTGTGAGGTAGAGGGGTTTCTTATGTGAGCTTTTAACGCCCAACCATTAGCTGTTTATGACACTAGCTCTCTAATACAGTCATTATAAAGAGGAAGGAAACCTCACAAGGAATGAATGAGGTCAGCATCATGATTCAACTTGGGGAAGTTGTATAACTTGTCCAAAGTCTCATATCATAAAGTGATGGAACTGGGATTCCATCTGTGTGGCTTCCACGCCCTGCGCTTTCCACTGCTTGTGGCACTGTCCCTGAATCTCCAAATATGATGGGTCCTGGGCTTCCCTGGTGGCTCAGACGGTAAGGAATCTGCCTGCAATGCAGGAGACCCCACTTCCATTCCTGGGTCAGGAGGATCTCCTGGAGAAGGGATAGGTTACCCACTCCAGTATTCTTGCCTGAAGAATCCCATGGACAAAGGAGCCTGTCAGGCTACAGTCCATGGGGTTGCAAAGGGTCAGACGTGACTGAGGGACTAACACTTTCACTCTTCTCTCTCCTGCCAATTTCATACCTCAACCAGCCTCAATCAGCCATGTATCAATCGTGTACTATGTTTACAATCTGCTGATGGCTAAGTCTGCACACGTGGGATCCTGGATCCAGAGGGTCATCCAAGGGACCTGGGGACCTTCAGAATTTAGTATCCATAGGGGGTTCTGGACCCAGTTTCCCACAAATACCAGGGATAACTGTACACCCAACAGAACTACCTCTGGCTTCAGAATGCCCAACTCACAGAGCCACCAAAGCCCTTCTCCTTTGTTTCATTTTTGTCTTCCCAAACACTCTGTAAATTAGTGGTTGGGGTTCCAAACCGCCCACTCTGCAGATCGCTGTGAATAATGTAATTAAGCACAGGAAATGGCTCGCTCTTATTAGTCTGTATCCTAGCAATGAAGGTCAGGGGATGATCAGGAAGTTGATTTCTCCTACGTGGGAATTCAGGGCAGTGTACCAGATGGGAGAGCTGGGGTCACGTGGGCTCAGAGAGCAGGCAGCATCCAGGCCAAGAGCAAAGCTGCAGGGACCAGGGCAGACAGCAGTCAGATGAGCGAGTCTCGCTTTAGCAATGGCAAACAGAAGGTGCTGGGCGAGAGACAGGAACTCAGGTGTGCTGATCCCCGCCACCCCCAGCTAGAGGCCTTCCATGCTTTATCTTATTTAACCCTAAAAGAAGTCTCCAATAGGAACTGCTATTAGCTTTACAGCAGAGTGGACGGAGGCTTAGGGAAGGATTTATAAAAGCCACTCCACCCACACTCCACACCTCCCCCACCCCCAAGCCTGGGTGAGTTCAGCATCCAGTTCTCCCCATCTTAGATCTTAATCCTGCCCTTCATCAACCACCTGATCTCAGAACTGATTTTCTAAAACTGCTTTGGAAAAACAGTTGGAAAAAAAAGGTGGTTCCTTTAAAAGGACAATACAATGTCCTTGTTGAGAACATGGACTCTGCTCAGACTGCTTAATTCAAATCCCACTGCAGCCTTTTACAAATTTTGTGACTTTGAGCACGTCATCTCTGGGCCTCAGTTTCCACATGGACAAAATGGGTACAGCAACAGCACCTACTTCAAAGGATTGTTATGAGGGTTAAGAGGTTCATATTTGCAAAGGTCTTAAGATAACGCCTGGCAACTGAGACTGGATACAACCAAATAAATAAATAATTTAAAAATAAAAAAAGAGACATTAGCCAGGGCTGCAAGTATATGAAGGCTTGACTGTAGCTGCAAGATCTGCTTCCAAGATAGTTCATTCACATGGCTGGCAAGGGGGCACTGCAGCTAGGAGGAGGCCTCAGTTCTCCACATAGGAGAGTCCCCCAACAAGTGGCCCCCTTTGCCCCAGAGCAAGTGATTCCAGAGAGCAAGGCAGAAGCATCTTTTATGACCTAGCCTTGTAAGTCACACGTCATTACTACCCCATCATCACACTGGTTACAGCACTATTCACTATAGGAGGGCATGAATACCAGGAGGCAAGGATTATTGGAGGCTAACCTAGCAGGCTGCTTACCATAGCACCAGGTCAGCTAAATGAAGAAAGGCCTTCCCTTTTAAGTGCTTGGCATTTGGTGAGATAATCAATGTGCATTTATCAGGAGACCAGATGCAGTCAAGTTCCATTGTTGCTCTCTGTTGTTTTACTATCCACTTTCTAAGCCAATTCCAAGGAAGCAACTATTAGGTCTCAATTTCCACTTGAAATCATTTTCTCTATAAATTAGTTTTCAAATTTTAATCATTCTATAAAAATGTTCAGAGTGGTAACCTCAAACTCGAAGTGCTCTGCAACTATCTCCTTCACCAAGTATTTCACTATGAAATACTTTCTCTAGAATTCAGAATTCTGCCTGAAATGCAGGAGACCTGGGTTCAACTCCTGGGTCCGGAAGATCCCTGGAAAAGGAAATGGCAACCCACTCCAGTATTCTTGCCTGGGAAATCCCATGGACAGAGGAGCCTGGCGGGCTACAGTCCATTGGGTCACAAGAGTCAGACACAACTTAGCAACTAAATCATCACCAGAATTCATAAGGCTCAAAGCCAACTGAAATTGTTTGCCTTGACTGACATGTCTGCACTAATGCGATTGCGGAGACCAGTGCGTGCCCCAAGACAATTGTGGGAAAGGGCCTCCCTGCACTAAAGTGGACTATCTGCTTCCTCCTCTTCGCACCAGAGCCATGCACAGGAGATGAGCCAGGCTGAAACCTAGAGGAGGCCCAGGAGAAGGGACAGATGGAGCAAAGATGGGGAAACACCACCTCTCTGAGGGTCTGGGGGTGACTTCAAGGTCCCTGACTCCTGCTTCTTGGCAGATGAGAGAATGTGGGAAAATCAGATCCATGCCGCGGGTTTAAGACACAGGGACATGCCACAGCAATGGCAGCTGCCCCCACCAACCCCTAGGACGGCCTTTCCAACAGCATTGTCGGTTCAACCCGGAATGATATTCTTGACTTTGCCACTGCCCTGACTTGCCAGAGATGCAACCACAGGCTCCTGGAAAGCACTGATGGTAACTGTCTTCTGATGGTGAGTATCTTCTATGTTACTTATGTATATAAGGTTATTACACGCAGGATAAACAGGTATGGCAGACAGTACTGAGAAACTCATACTGGGACTTCCCTGGTGGTCTCCAAGCACGGGGACTCCAAGCTCCCAATGCAGGAGGCCCGAGTTCACTCCCTGGGCAGGGAACTAGACCCCACATGCCATAGTAAGAGTTTTCATGCTGCAACTACAGACCCTGCGGGCCACTCCTGAGACCTGGTGCAAACAAATTACCAAATAAATCTTAAAAATTAAGAGATACTGCCAGACTGTCCCTGGTTTTCTCCAGTAGCAAAGGAGCAAAAATGACCAGACCTTGGTCTTTACTAGGAGGACAGAGGCCCGAGGAAAGCACAGTGTGTCCAGAATGTTTCACTCTGTGGCCTGTCACTGTCTTTACTTTTGGAAGACGCCAATTTCTGACCATCATGACCTCCATATCTGCAGCCTCCGTATATTCTCAAATGTTCCATGGATGGAGTCATAAGAAAACCTAAAAAGCATGGAGCTGGGACTCAGAAAGGGTTCACTAGTGGTCACCAGCTTCTCTAGGCCAAAGCTGACAACAGCTGCTGGGCTCTGCTCCCAAACAGGAAACTACAGAGAAAGTAAATATTGAATGGAAATGTTCCTCTTTAGCAGTGAGTATATTTGCTAAATCTTGATTGAATGACAAAGTCATCACTGAATTCAGAATATTCATCCCCATTTTACACTGACTTCTATGACATTCACTTTGTTTTAAATTTGCTTAAGGACAAACGCTCACCCTGACATTTCAGAAGGGCAACAGCATTGTAACAATACAAAGTGTAACCCCACCCTGAGGTGTGAATTCAAACATCAGCTGTGAACCCTTGTGTGACAAGCAGAACTCTGAGTAGGAAAGTCCTATAAAAAATTCCCATCAGCCAGGCATGAGGGGCCTTTGAAAGTCTGTAATTGATCACTCTGGTGCCACCCAGAATTTTTCCACACAGTTCTTTCTGTCATTTTTAGACTCATCATTCTCAAGAGTTGCTTCTTCTACTTTGGTTTATCCTAATATTCAAATTATCTAGCTCTATGCCTGGAGAATCCCAGGGACGGGGGAGCCTGGTGGGCTGCCGTCTCTGGGGTCGCACAGAGTCAGACGTGACTGAAGCAACTTAGCAGCAGCAGTAGCAGCAGCATGCAAATAAGCATAGCTCTAAGCAGTCAGTCCTAAAGGAAATCAGTCCTGGACATTCATTGGAAGGACTAATGCTGAAGCTCCAATTCTTTGCACCTCATGCGAAGAGCTGACTCACTGGAAAAGACCCTGATGCTGGGAAAGACTGGAGGCAGGAGGAGAAGGGGGAAATGGAGGATGAGATGGTTAGATGGCATCACCCAGTGACTCAATGGACATGAGTTTGAGCAAACTCTGGAACATGGTGAAGGGCAGGGAAGCCTGGTGTGCTAGAGTTGGTGGGGTTGCAAAGAGGCGGACATGATTGAGCGACTGAACAATAACGCAAGCATAATGAATAACCTCTCACCTTATTTTGTACGTATGTAACTAATTCTTGTCCTTCACCATCAGAGCTCTGATGATCAATAGCCGGTAGTTACATGGGGTTCATGCAGTTGAGATGCATCAAAAGTGTAAAGCACACACCAGACTTCAACGACTCAGTGTGCACAAACAGAATGCCAAGTATCTCACTAGCATTTTGTTTCCTATTGATTCCATGTTGAAGTATTTGAGAAATACTGGGTTAAATTAAACAAATTAAAATGAATTGCTCCTGTTTCTTTTTATTTTTTATAATGTAGGTATCAGACAATTTTAGACCCTACCTATGGTTTACCAGATAGCACTGGGTATCTCTAAATTAGAGATTGCAAACTGGCAGCTGAGGTTCACAAAGGACTGACAGATACTGACCTATTCAATGTTAGGCCAAAGGATGCTTTTTTTGGAATTAAAAAATTTTTATTTTATATTGGAACATACTTGATTAACCATGTCGTGTTAGTTTCAGGTGTACAGCAAACGGATTCAGTTACACATACACACGTATCTATTCTTTTTCCAATTCTTTTCCCATGTAGGTTACTACGGAATACTGAGCAGAGTTCCCTGTGCTATACAGTAGGCCTCTGTTGGTTATATATTTTAAATATAGCAGTGTGTTCATACAATCCCAAGGATGCTGATGCTTTTCATTTCAAACAACATTATCACTTATAAAATCAGGTGATTCAAAACCCAGAAATAGATTCAACATTATCTTTAAAAACAAAGCAATCTGGTAACACTGGGTCCGGGATCGCACATTCTTAGGTGGTAAGGATGGCCAGGAGCTTCCCTGGTGGCTCAGCGGTAAAGAATCCATCTGCAATCCAAGAGTCACAGGTGCAATCTCTGGGTCGGGAAGATCCACTGGAGAAGCTAACGGCTACCCACCCCAGTATTCTTACCTGGAGAATTCCATGGACAGAGGAAGCTGGCAGGCTAGACTCCATGGGGTCGCAAAGGGCCTGACATGACTGAGTGACTCAACAACAACCACAAGGATGCACAGGAGCTGCCCTGCTTCAGCCAGGACACTTGTCCCCACCATGCCCTACTGCGCCCTAACACCAAAGTGAATTGTCAGCTGCTACTGTCACCCCACCCCTGCCAGCATCACACACTCAAGTTCTCTCCCTGGTTTCTATAGGCACTGGCATTTGAGAGCCCCATTCCAGAGCGGGGTTGGGAGGCATTGCAAGCAA
Organism: Nanger dama; assembly: GCA_917880005.1. Lineage (NCBI taxonomy): Eukaryota > Metazoa > Chordata > Mammalia > Artiodactyla > Bovidae > Nanger > Nanger dama. Next base: position 14,800,831 of record CAKJTW010000044.1, read on the forward strand.
GAGCAAAAGCAGTGGGAAGGGTCTGATCAAGGCATCTGCATAAGAGGAAAGATCCAGAAAGAGAGGTGGGTTAAAGCACATGTGTTTAGTTGAGGGATCTTTGTCTTTTTCTCTTCTTTTAAGGCTGGACATCCAAGTGGAGAGGTCCCAGTGGCATTTGTAAATGTATAACTGAGTGCATTTAGGAAAGAGCCAGAGGGAAGAATAGTGCCTCAGGGACTCCCAGAGGCAGATGAAGTAAAGCTGGATCCAGAGTCTGAGAAGAACAGGTGAGTCAAGAACGGGGTACCAGGAAACCAAGTTTGCCATGGGCTGCTGGCAGGCGGCACTAATGTGCCCAGTCCTGGGACAGACAGTGATGATAACTCTGCCATCCTCTTTTGTAAAAAAAGTTTTTTTTTTTAAACCTTTATGTTTTGTATTGGGGTATAGCCAATTAACAATGTTGTGATAGTTTCTGGTAGATAGAAAAGGGTCTCAGCCATACATATACATGTATCCATTCTCCCCCAAACTCCCCTCCCATCCAGGCTTGCACACAACACTGAGCAGAGTCCCCTATGCTGCACGGTAGGTCCTTGTTGGTTATCCATTTTAAACTGTCCCTCCCTCTCATTCTTTCCCCCGGACATCCTTTTAATAATAACTCTTTTAATAATAGCTATTGTTTTATCTCAGGCAACGAATTAGAAGAAAAAGACAAAACATAGCCAAGCATTTCACAAAACTCTAGCACACCACAATTTCTTCAAAACAAACTCTGCTTTCCCCTGTCAACACTGAAAATAGTCCCCTGGCCAATGCTTGTCTCTTAAAAAGAAAAAAACAAACACCCTCGCCCCCTTTCCTTTGGCTTAAATCTCTGTCCTCCCCATCCCGTATGATTTTTTAATTTTTGTATGTGTAGCATAGAAGTGATAAGCACTGTAATTGAAAATACACGTAAGAGATCACAGACTCTCTGATAATGGATTTTGAAATATTCTAGAGAATTACAGTTCTGCAGCTACTTTTTTTCTAGGTAAATGGTAGAAATTTTCATTTCGTAATCTTTTTACTGTCTCATCAAATATTTTCCCAAGTGATTATGTTGGAGCTGAGGCTTCAGACACCAGTCCTCTGATTCACTTGATAACCTATCAACTGTGGCCAAAATATAAAGGAGATTATGGATGCTTATGGATAACGATTTTGTAACATTCACTCATACCCCTGGGCTGGTATCAGCAAATTGCTTTCTATTCGCAGATGAATAACACTTTGGCTCCTCCATGAAACAATTAATGTCAGCAGAGTTAGATGTGGGCTTGACTGGGATGCAGAGTCATGTAGTGGAAATCTCAGGAATCCTCATTATTATCTTATTTGCACCATGACTCTGCAACTCTTTTCCAAATATCAGTTAGCTGAACACTCTGCATTCCATTGATAGGTTGTGATTTCATGCTACTTACTTCCATAGACTGAGAAATCTGGGATGCTTTCACCGAAGCATCTAATTGTGCAGTCCATAAATATTTAGGTGCCTCTGCTCTACATCAGCTGGGGAGAGGGGGTTAAAACACTGAAGAAGCTGGGTATGATGCCCAGGAAGAGTCTACCAAGTAAGCAGGCAACACATGTTACAAAGTATAGTAAGTGCTGCAGCAGGAGTCCGTACAAGGCACATCTAAGAAAGAATACGGAGGGAGAAAGGAAAACCAGGAGCTTATTCACGAGGTGGCAGCTGTACGGGGTCACTGTGGAAGAACAAACCTCGCAGTGGGTTAAGGCAGGAGAGAAGCAATTTATGCAAGGCCATGGGCTTCCCTGGTGGCTCAGACAGTAAAGAATCCGCCTGCAATTCAAGAGACTCGGGCTTGATCCCTGGGTCAGGATGATTCCCTTCAAAAGGGAATGGCTACCTTCCCCAGTATTCCCGCCTGGAGAATTCCATGGCTAGACTAGCCTGGAGGGCTACAGTCCATGGGGTCACAAAGAGTCGGACACGAGTGAGCAACTAACACACACAGCTGGATGAACAGCTACACGGTGGGCCTGGTTTCTAGCAGACTTTGCAGAAGGTCAGTGTGTCAGGATTTTAGCTGAAGGGAAGGGCCAGATTACTGAGAGCCTAATTTTAATATCCCTACAGGGAAACACAGATCCACTGAGCGACTCAGTCAAAGACACCAAGGTCAGCCTAAGGCAGTGATGAAAACACAGGCAGAAGTTGCTGTTCTTTTCCCTTAGCATTTGTTGCACTTACCATTGGATGGTGTTCTACCTTGTTCTGCGTAAGGGTGTGTGGCCCGAGCTTGCATCAACCACATGAAACTAAAGCACGAGGTACCGTGTGTGTCTAAGTGTTAGTCTCTCAGTCGTGTCTGACTCTTCTGCGACCCCATGGACTCTAGCCCGCCAGGCTCCTCTGCCCGTGGGATTCTCCAGGCAAGAATACTGGAGTGGGTTGCCATGTCCTCCTCCAAGGGACCTTCCCAACCCAGGGATCGAACCCTGGTCTCCTGCATTTCTGGCAGATTCTTCACCATCTGAGCCACCAGGGAAGCTCCGGTGTCTACCAGTAATGTAAAGAAATAGACTAGACTCGGTGCGATTCTGGGACCTGATCACTAGCACCTGGGGACCTGTCAGAAATAGATTTCCAGGCCTCACCCCAGAACTACAAAGTACATACTCTGGAGGAGGGGACCAGCAATGTGTGTTTCAGTGAGTCCTCCAGGAGACCCTGAGTTCATGCGCATCTGAAAGCCACCGACACAGACACGAAGATTCTAGCTATTTTCCTAACTGAGCTCCAAGTTTTCATCTCTTTTTAACTCCTTGTGTTGAACTACTCCGTGGAACAAAATGGTTCTATAGTTCACTTGACTTTTAACTTTTTAAGTACTATATTTTCCATGTAAATGTATTAAGTCAGCTTTTGTTTACTTGTCATTTGGCAGATGATGCCAGACTTCTGATCGGTGTTGTCTTTTAAATGTCTATCTCCTTCCCATCGAGACAGGCTGGGACCCTAGGCTGTAGTGCTTGCACCTGGACACACCCCTCCTCCAGCAACAACATACAAAGCAACTGTATGGGGCTAAAAATAACTGCGTGCATGTGCAGTTGGGGCAAATTCTGGACCCCAAAGATACAAAGAGACAAAAAATCCAACTGCCACTTTTGAAGAGCCTGGAACTAAAACAGTTTCAGGAGCAACAGATACTGCGAGAGCCCTTTGCACACCACATCACCCAAGGGGAGGCAAAACATCCCTGGACATACCCCTACCCTTACCGCACATAAGGAACTCGTGTAAGTGGGCGGAAGCTCACCCGCACTCCCGGAGAGGGCAACCAAGGGAACCTGTTGCCTGTTCTCACTTCCCCCTGCAGCAGAGGCCCCAAGAAAGCCTAGCCTGAATTTCTTGTCTGGCCTCTAGGCAAGAACCCTGGTCGGTAACACCATCAGGCCCCAGAAACTGCCCCGCCCCATCTGTAAACAAGAAACGACTATTTGTCAGGTCCCAGATAACAGCCCAGAAACTGGCTTATGGGCCAAAGCTGATTCACAGCAGGTGTTCTTAAAGGAGTCCTCTTTATGTCTTCCAGCCAAACCTCACATCCCGCTAGCGTGGCCAGTGGAACACCTCTAATAGACGCTTTGAATATCTGGTGTGTCTGCTGGCTACTTATATCTTCTAAGGCTCAAGATAATTGCTGTTTTTTTCCCCTGAGTGCCTTCAAAATAAGTCACATGTCAGAGTGTCATTTGAGCCATGTCGACTACTGGTGGCGGCGCTATTATCATTACTAGCAACAACCACCAAGCAGGCTTTTCATCAACAGCACAGATTTGAAGAGAGCAGGAACTCTGTCTTTTCACCACTGTATCCTCAGAGTCTAGAACAGCTTCCTGGCACCCAGTACATACTGAGCGCTCAGTTAACACAAGCTGAGTGAATGAGGGATTACACTAGCATTTCTAGGAATACAAAAGAACAAGGCAGCTCTGATCTCCTTCTTTGTAAAACACCTACCTGCGTGCAAAAGGCAAAGACCTAGATGCTGAGCGGCCCCACAGAGGAGTAAGAATGGTCCCTGCTTGTGCCTGGGTGTGGACACACAGGCCTGGACAGCGCTGGGTCTCTCTAGCTGACCACGGCTGCTCGAGTCATCCCCACTCCTTACACTCACCACCTCAGGCATCTACAGAAAAAGTGCAAATGGAGACACACTCATCACATGTCTTAACATTAAATGTTAAACAGACTCACAGACAGAGAAAATAAACTCATGGTTGCCAAGGGGTAGCGAGAGGTGAGGGAAGGGTGGATCGGGAGTTTGGGACTAGCTGATGCAATTATATATACAGAATGATAAACAACAAGGTCCTACTGTAGAGCACAGGGAACTATGTTCAACATCTTGTGACAAACCATAATAGAAAAGAACATGGGAAAGATGCATGTACGTGTACCTGAATCTCTCTGCTGTATAGCAAAATTAACACAAGATTGTAAATCAACTACACATTTTTTAAAGAGTTAAAAACAAGTTAATTATCAAGTAAAACATGTTCATAGCCTCACTGTACAATTATACCTTTATAACAACCAACTATACAGAAGCAACAGCTTACACCATGGGCAGGACAAAAGCAAACTGATTTCACTTTTCACCACAGGGCTGCACTATTTAGTAGGGGAGACGAAGTCTCTGGCGTGACTTGAGATGCACTACAGGCATGTTTACACACCGGATTTCACAACTTAGCACACAAAGCAATGTAAATATCGTGCCAATAACAGCGGTATCTTGATCACTTGCTGAAATGAAAATATCTTGGCTATACTGGGTTAAAATACATTAATTAATTCCACCTATTTCTCTTTAATCTTTTTTTTTGTTGTTGGTCACCAAAGAATTAAAGCTACATTTGGGGCCCACATTCTATTTCTGGGGGAGTTAACAGTGCCCAGAAGATGCAGCCGAGGAGGCCACAGCAGGATGGGGGAGGAACACTGCCCCCAGCATCCAGCTGCTGCTTACGCTGATGGCTCAGGAAACCCTCAGGATTAAGGCCCAATTTCTGGTCCTCTTTATTGGTGGACTCGGGACGTTCTTCATCTCCCAGTCAAGGCTCGACTGCCTGCACGCCATCACCCACCCCCACCCCCACTACCTGGACACCCAGCAAACATAGGGCACAGCAGCTGAGGAGCCCCTCATCCACACAGACCCTGCCCACAAGTGTGCCCAGGGCCCACCTCCACTGGCTTTGCCTTCCACGCTCCTCAAGAGAACCTGAACTTAGAAGACAGGACCAGACATGGAATTTTCAGAGCTGGTGATGGGGGAGAGCTGGTGATGGGGGGAGAGCTGGAGATGGAGAAGAGGTAGTGATAGGGGAGAGCTGGTGATGGGAGAGCTGGAGATGGAGAAGAGTTGGTGATGGGGGAGAGCTGGAGATGGAGGAGAAGTAGTGATGGGGGAGAGCTGGTGATGGGGGAGAGCTGGTGATGGGGGGAGAGATGAGGGGAGAGCTGGTGATGGGGAGAGCTGGTGATGGGGGGAGAGCTGGTGATGGGGGAGAGATGAGGGGGAGAGCTGGTGATGGGGGAGAGCAGGTGATGGGGGAGAGCAGGTGATGGGGGGAGAGCTGGTGATGGGGGGAGAGATGAGGGGAGAGCTGGTGATGGGGGAGAGCTGGTGATGGGGGAGAGCTGGTGATGGGGGGAGAGCTGGTAGTTGGGGGAGAGCTGGTGATGGAGGGAGAGCTGGTGATGGGGGAGAGCAGGTGATGGGGGAGAGCTGGTGATGGGGGAGAGCTGGTGATGGGGAGAGCAGGTGATGGGGGAGAGCTGGTGATGGGGGAGAGCTGGTGATGGGGGAGAGCTGGTAGTTGGGGGAGAGCTGGTGATGGAGGGAGAGCTGGTGATGGGGGAGAGCTGGTGATGGGGGGAGAGCTGGTAGTTGGGGGAGAGCTGGTGATGGGGAGAGCTTGTGGTAAGGGGAGAGCTGGCCTTTGGTCCTGCTGGTCCTCCTCCTGCCCTGGGCTCCGTGTGCATGGAGATCCCAGAGCCCACAGGTGCCAGCTCCACATACTCACTCCTGTTCCATCCCACCACTGCTGAGAGCACCTTCTGGCCACACCTTGGGGGCCACTCTCTGCGGGACATGCAGGCTCTAGAAGTGGCCTGGTGGTCCTTGGCAGAGGCAACTCCAGGGCCCCTTGCAACGAGCACTCTAGGGGTGACCCTTTCACCACTCCAGCTTCTGAGGCACACTGGAGGGGAGCTGTGTAAGGCCCAGGGCTTAGGGGACCCTTTGTCTGACTAAAGGACTGTGTATCACCAGAAGAGCTCAAGTTAAAAGACAAAAAAGAGGTGCTCTCTATATATTTACAGACACATACACAGGAATATACCCAGCCATGAAACAGAATGAAATTTTGCCTTTTGCAGCAGCATGGATAGACTTGGAGAGCACTGTGCTAAGTGAAATAAGTCAGACAGAGAAAACACATATACTGTACGCTATCACGCACATGTGGAACCTAGAAAATACAACAAACTAGTGACTGTGTCAGTCATGTCTGACTCTGCGACCCCATGGACGGTAGGCCGCCAGGTTCCTCTGTCCATGGGATTCTCTGGGCAAGAATACCAGAGTGGGTTGCCATGCTCTCCCCTCCAGGGGATCTTCCTGACCCAGGGATCAAACACATGTCTCTTGTGTCTCCTGCACTGGTAGGCAGGTTGTTTACCATTGAGTCATGAGGGAAGCTCTAGTGAATACATCAAAAGGGAAGCAGACACAGATGGAGAGAACAAACAAGTGGTTACCAGTGGGGAGGGGCGATGGCGGCGGAGTGGAAGGGGCAAACTATTGGATATACGACAGGCTCAAGGATGGACTGGACAACACAGGGAAAGTAGCCAATATTTTGCAATAACTGTTCATGGAGAGTAACCTTCAAAAATGATATAAAAATTAAAAAGACAATAATACCAAGGGTTTGTGAAGACATGAAAATGTTCCACATCCTCTGCTCACTTGGAAATGCAATTGGTCTAACTATGTTGGAAAACCTCTGAGTGGGACTATTAAAGATGAGCCAGGACTTTCACCCCCAGGTACACATCCAACAGAAATACATGCAGACCTTCATCAAAACTTAAGTATTATAACGCCCACGGAGGGCAGTAATCATGACAGCCCCTAACTAGTCAACTGTACACAAGTCTACCAAGAGCATGGTGGATGAAGTAGATGATGAAACGGTGGTACCCATCATGCCACGGGGTGCAGGAGAACAAACTCCCTACCACCACACCCAACAAGGTGAATCTGACAAACAGTGCAGAGCAAAAGAAGCCATACACAACGGATTACGCACAGTATCATTTCGATAGGCTTCCCTGATAGCTCCCTCGGTAAGGAATCTGCCTGCCACGCAGGAGAGCCCGGTTCAGTTCCTGAGTCGGGAGGAGCCGCTGGAGAAGGGATAAGCTACCCACTCCAGTATTCTTGGGCTTCCCTTGTGGCTCAGCTGGTAAAGAATCTGCCTGCATTGTAGAAGACCTGGGTTTGATCCCTGGGTTGGGAAGATCCCCTGGAGAAGGGAAAGGCTACCCACACCAGTATTCTGGCCTGGAGAATTCCATGGACTATATAGTCCATGGGGTCACAAAGAGTTAGACACGATTGAGCGACTTTCACCTTGAACATCATGGGGATTGCTGCATACTTAGAGCTGGCCTTCTGTATCCACAGATTCAACCAACCACAGACCATATAGCACTGTAGTATTTACTATTGAAAAGTATTCACATGTAAAGTGACCCATGCGATTCAAACCCATGTTGCTGGGTCATCTGAATATAAAACTCAAAGACAGGTGAAGGGTACCCACATTAGTAGATATCAGAGGGTTGATTACTTTGGGGGAAAGTAGGTGGGTAGCAGAAAGGGAAGCCATGCTGGAAGCTTCTGTATGTTGCATTACCTGATATGGGTGGTGGGAATGTAGTGTGAACATTTTATGAAAATTCATATTAAGGCCTCATATTTCCCTAAGCAAAACTTTTGTCAGACATATTACAAGGTTAAAAGCAATGGCAAAAAGATCAGCAACAAATGTGAAATCATGGAGAAAATAATTTGAAATATCGATTTATACTCAAAATCATTTATAATAAACATCACTATTTTCATTGTGAACTGATAGCATGAAGCCATCAGGATAAGCTAGATGACTTTTAAAAATACTGTTTATTTCATGTCTCTTTTTATGTGTTGGTTTGTTCCATAATTTAACTTTTATATTAACAAAGTAATACAAGTGCATAATTTATATATAAATAAAGATTATTATTCTTGGCACTTACAGAAACTTTCTGATCAAAGTTTTACTAAGCCAAAGCATTCGGACACCCTTATCTAGATGCGTTCACATAAATATACCATCTTATCTCTCAGGAAAAGGGTACCAAGGTAACCAGACTATGTGAAAATTTTGCACTTTTAAAATTATTCATAAATCTCCAATAAGGACAGTTGAATCCTCCAGGGAATCTTCTTTAAATTTTCATTTTTTCTTTACTTGTGGAAACACAGCTGAAGAGAGAGGTTATCAGACAGACCTTTATCTCCCTTTGAAGCTTCAGAAATAGTCTGGAAAGAGGATTTAGGTCTCAGCACTGGGTTCCCACCACTGGCCCTTGAGAAAAGTCAACAAATTGGATAGGCCAGGCAAGCAAGCAAACCTTGATGAAGGCACAGACCCTTCTTTTCAGAGGGTGATGAAACAAGAGCGAACCTGACCCTGCAGCTCCCCGTCTGGATAAACAGAATTCTTGTTTGGTTGGGAGTGGGGCAGAGGTGCAGTGGCTGAGCTGGAAAACCACGTGAGCAGGAATCGCATCTGCCCCCACCAAGTGTCTCACCTCTTCCCTAGTAACTGTCTTCATTTCCCTCCTTGATTGATGAGCCTAGTTACTATAGACAGATTCATGCTACAACACACGGCAGCATCTAGACCCAAATTAGAGTGCTGCTAGGATTCAGGGATGTACCCCTGGTGGAGTACCTTTCATCAGGACTTCTACAATCAGAGATCTATGCAGGTGTTGGTGAATTCCAGCTGCCCTCCACCCAGTTCCTGCTCGCATGGCAAATTTCATGTTGATCTCATGCTTCTGTCCATCAACACTATTTTATTGCTTTTGCTCACAAGTATTAAATCTTGATTTTCACCAAGTGAAAAATCAGGCCCCACGGCCTCCCCATTGTTGCAGCCAAAGAAATGTGCTTTTACTGCCTTGAGAAGGAAATAAATAATTTACTTTTAAAAGTGTGCTGAGCACTGGGGCAAAATTCAGCCTTGTGTTTCCTCCTGATGGGTTTTAGCTCTCAGTCTGTCCAGGGGAGTCAATTAAAGATTAAGCTGGAATTAGAGAGAAACCAGCTGGGTTGCCTCAGCTGGACAGCATGCCCATTAGATCAGACAAAGGATGAGGATGAAGGGCAGGGGCAACCTGAGGATTGCTCTAGAAATAGGCAGCAACTCTCTCCTCTCGCCCAGTGACTCTCAAGGCCGTGCTCTGAGGAAAATGTGGGGGGAAAGGTACCTAGGTCTCGTTATTAAAATTCTTAACTGGGCAATATTCATGGGAGGGTTGTAAAAATGAAATGAAATGCTCAGCACACAGGACCATGCCTGTTCAGATATCATCGATTGCTATAGCAAGAAGTCAAGTGCATCTTGTAAGCTGTGACTTGTTAAAACGTGACTGCTGCTTCTGACAAGCCTCACCCTTGGCAGCGTGGAATAATTAAGGGGATACATAGAGAGATGGGATCTCCCTGGTGGCTCAGTGGTAAAGAATCAGTCTGCAATGCAGGAGACATGGGTTCAATCCCTGGATTGGGAAGATCTCCTGGAGAAAAAGGAAATGGCAACCCACTCCAGTATTCTTGCCTGGGAAATCCCATGGACAGAAGAGCCTGGTGGGCTACACTCCATGGGGTCGCAAAAGAGACAGACAAGACTGAGTGACTAAACAGCAGCAAAATGGAGAGGACACTCTCCTGGGGATGGAGCTGCCTCTTGCTGTGGTTCTCATAGACTCAAGCAGGGATGTCATTCTGGGGAGGCATGGGGCCATGTGATTCCTGGGATGTGCAGCTAAGTCATACTCGGATGGGCTCTCGTTCCCCTGCTGGCTGTGGTGTGGGCAGCCTGGGCCTTGGGACTCATGGGGTGCCTTCACGAATGAGCTGGCTGGTTCTGGGCAAATCCACACAGCCCCAGTATTTGCTGCACACCTCCTGCGAGACTGGTGGGCAGCACCTGTTCTTTGGCCACACTTATCCTGTGCCTCCCCCGTTAGCAACCCGAGTCATCTGTGATTCCAGGGCAGAGGTCTTCCTCCCTAAATGCTGTTTTCTCAGATACTCAGAAGAGGGAGCTGGCTGGGGGTGCATGGACCTTCAAGCCCCATCATCTCCTTCACCCAGAAAAGCTCTGTTTCATCGTTTTCCATTTTGGATGTCTGCCTAAGAATTTGTTTGAATAAAGGATTCCCTAGCTAAAAAAAGGGGGAAAAAAAACCCAGTTTGGGAATTATTCCTCTGGGTGCAGTAATCTCATGAATTCTTAAAGGAAACTTCAACAGGGCTCTTAAAGTGTAGAAGTTTACTTCCTACAACTATTTCTCATACAGAGAGAGAGAGAGTGTGTGCTCAGTTGTGTCCAACTCTTTGTGACCGCAAGGACTGCAGCCTCCCAGGCTCCTCTGTCCATGGAATTTTCCAGCCAAGAGTGCTGGAGGGAGTTGTCATTTCTTCCTCCAGGGAGGAGGACCCTCCCAACCCAGGGATCGAACCCGAGTCTCCTACATTTCCTGCACTGGCAGGCAGATTCTCTACCATGGCACCACCTGAGCCCACCCCCTTAAAGTCGAGGCCAGGCTGTGAAGCTAATTCAACAGGCACTGTGTGTGCAGGCTAAGCCACTTTAGAGCTGGGGGCCTTGCTCCGATTGCTTAGTGATCTACCGATGCAAAACAAGAAGCCACGCCACGTTTCCCACCTCAAGGAATGTGTGGTTGGCATGACCCGTAGGCGGTCCTTTCCTGGCAACCATCAGCTAACTCTTCCTGTCACAGATTTGGCAGGACTGCCTGGGGCAGCTGCTTGAAGCCAGGAGAGTCTGGCCTGCCAGCTGAAACAGGGTGCCAGGGCTTCATGGCAGGGGCCTGCCCCCTCTGGGGCTGATGTGGGTAACCTGGTTGAGCAGTGCTGTGGTGCAGAGGAACACGCATGAAACCTGGCATGTCCCAGGCAAACATGCTCCCCAACAAGCTGATTCTATGAATGGACCTTCAAGCACATGGTCGTGCTGGAGGCTGGGGAAGGGAGAGCAGTCCACAGAGCTGAGATGCCGGGACAGGAACTGAACGTTTATGCTGATGTCCATATTCATTATGCTGATGTTCATATTCAGCCTGGCATCCATTCCAAGGGTTTTACCAAGAAAGAAGTGAGCGGACTAGGAAAGGGAGGGACCCGCTCCTTTTCACAACAGTTTCTTGGAGAGATTCACGGCCAGGTCTGCCCAGGCAGTTCTGGTTTGGGAATTTTGTCCAAAGAGTCCAAGGTGAACGATAACGCCTATGATGCCAGGAGGACCTGGCACCTGAGCCGATCCTTGAAGGACCTGTAGGATGTCCACAGGCAGGAAGTATTCACAGCGAGAATGGCCAGAGCAAAAAGCCACGAGGTAGGAACATGGGCTTGTCTGGGAAACGCTGAGCAGTAACTTCAGCGGGAGCTAAAGGGAACGGGGCGGGGGGGGGCAGGGGGGAGCGAAATGGGAGATGAGAGACTCCAGCACACTCCAAGCGACCTCACACGCTGGGTCATGCTTCCCTTTGGCTGGTGATGGCATCTGGCGGGGCTTTATGAGCAGGAGCAGGGGCTTCTGAGGAGAGCTCTGGTACAAAGGGTGCATGGAGCTGGTAGAGGAAGGTGGGCCTGGCTGACGCGACAGGAACTCAAGGATCCCAGTCACCCCTCCCCAGCCCAGGATGCTACCCTCCCAGGCTGCCTGGGACAAGGAATGCTGGCTGGCTCTCCGGGGAGGGAGGAAACCTGCTCTCACCACTTCCTGGACGGCTGTGGTCCCAGGGCAGGCTATTTTTGGCTCTCCCAGGCCTGTGCTTGACAAGAAAGGCACAGCTGCAGGGCACTTCCACCCCTGGGGGACTCACTGTTCCATAAGGGGCTTGACATATGGTCTCCCGGCCCCTAGGGCACAAGGAGGGTGGGTAGGTGCTCTCCTTCCTAGAGTCACCGTGTCCTGGGTCTGGGGAAAGTCAGCCAATGGCCTCTGTTCAGCACGTGCCAAACACTGAAAGCAGGTGATCCTGGGGGCTGGGTCTGCTCATGGATCACAGGAGAGGAAGAGACACTCGCTCACACTGCAGTGACTCCAGCTTGCTCTCTGATCACCCACAGCTGAAACGTGCAAGGGAGAATGCTCCCAAGGGAGGCAGGGACACATGAGCCCTGCAGAATGATCCCTGAGCAAGGGAGATTTATAGTCAAGGAGCTGTGTTTTGAAGGGACCCACTGGAAACAAGATGAGAAACTTCCTAAGGATGAGAGCTTCATCCTAGCCTAGAACCCTCCATCACTGCTCCATCACTCTGTTCATTCACTCACCATCTTTCACTCCAATTACTTTAAACTCCCTATGTCCTCAGTCCTCGAGTTCTTGCCTTTCCAACACATCCTCAAAATTGGGGCCCAAGATGCTGGGCTCTTTAACGGCAGAACTAAGTATTCATCTCCCTTGATTTCTCTGTGCACAGAAGAGTAAAATGAATGTTGAGTGAAAAAGTGAACGGACAAACAAAGGAATGAACGAACGTGACTTGGGGGGAGCTCCACCTGAGGGTGGTGTCCTCCTCCCACCCCAGCAGTCCCCTGAGAGCTGGGAAGGGACATAGAGCTCCAAGTGCACAGTGAAGATGGAGGGGACCCACGAAGGATGCAAGAACTCTGAAGGCAAACAGGCAGTGCACCTGGAAGAAACGTGCTGGGTCTTCCCTGGTGGTCCAGTGGTAAAGAATCCGCCTTCCAGTGCAGAGGACATGAGTTCGATCCCTGATCAAGGAACTAAGATCCTGCATGCCATGGGGCCACGAAGCCCACAGACTGCAACTAGAGAAGCCAAGCTGGACAACCACCGAGCCCAAGCGCCACAACAGGAGAGAAGCCCACGTGTGGGGCAACAGAATCCACTGACCACAGTGAGGACCCAGCACAAAACAGAAGGAATATTGTAATGAATCTTATAGAGACTTTAAAAACTGGCCCACAAAAGAAACAACAGAAACACTTAAACAGAATAATGAACGAAATGCGCAAATCCCGCCTCGCCAACGACACCCTTTATTTTTAGTGATGCCCCATTTCAGAAGGTGAAACTGAGTTTCACCTCCCCCGGGAGGATGCCTGCTTTCTTTGTTGCAGAAGCGGAGCTCAGGGATAGAGGTGAGGCTGACAAATGGGAGCAGAGCTGGTGAAAATCACCATCCTCACCAGCAGCCTGCACCTCAGTAATGAAAGGATGATGAAAATGATACGTGGGGCTACGTAGTACATACTGGGTGCAAGGCATTTTGCTAAGCACTTATCATGCATTATTCACTGAGTAGTCACAATATGACTAGGAAATAGACACTATTATTATCACTGTTTGGGGAGCAGGTTTAATGAGATTAAACGTCTGGGTCAAGGTCACATAGCTGGTAAGGAAGGGGCAAAGCAGTGATTTAAACCTAGGCTGTCTGACTGCAAATTCACTTCTGTGCACTCTGGGGCCATTAACTTTTTCTTAGCACAGACAGATGGTCACATGTGTTGGCAAAGAGGTAACAAGAAGGAAGGGGAATATAGATTGAGGGTCTCCTAACTGCCAAGTACCATGCTAGGTGCTTTATGCATGTAAGCTAATGTGGTACAAGGCTTAACACCAAGAAATATATTACACTTCTCCTTGCACAGATGAGGCATCTGTACATCAGAGGTGAAATTGCAGGTCTGAACCCATAAGTGGTAATTAGCCCAAGTGAGGAGGCAGGAGAAGAAGGGGACAACAGAGGATGAGATGGTTGGATGGCATCAGCGACTTGACGGACTTGAGTTTGAGCAAGGTCTGGGAGTTGGTGATGGACAGGGAGGCCTGGTGTGCTGCAGTCTATGGGGTCACAGAGTCAGATACAAATAAGCAACTGTACTGAAGAAGTACTGAGGCTGGTCATCGAGTTAGGGAACCAGTGGGAGAGATCGTGTAGAGATAGAGGAGCAGATGGGCTAGTTGAGGGTGATAGCTTACTCTAAGCACTGAACTAGATTAGAAGTTGGCAGAAAGTTTTCTTGTAAAAGGCTAGAGTCACTATTTTAGGCTCTACTGACAAAAACAGGATTTAGCCTGTGGGCCATAGTTTGCTGGCCCCTGAACTCCTGTTTTCAACAGCAGCTTTCACATTTGAATTCATTCATGATTTGAAGGAATCATGACTTGAATTTATTCTACGAATCTAAAATCAGCTGTCAAAAGGTAAACACCTGGGTAATTATTAAATCTACTCTGGTGGGAAAATTCTAATACATGTACAAATTTTCTAGTGGGAACAGGAAAAGGAGTACTTTCCACTGAGAAGAAGAAAAAAAAAGCACATTCTCCCACTCTGAGCCCTGAATACAGAACAGATGCTAAGACTTAAACTGACATCCAAATCCTTTGCTCCTCTTTGGAATATGGACCAGAGCTTAGATGAGTCAGTGGTTTGGGTAATTAAGAACTAAAGATCACTGGCTTTCATTCTAAAGGCCATATGCTCACAGAAAGCTTTTCCCTTGTGCTGATGCCAGGCACTGATGCACAGCTCCATTTTTACTGAAGAATGAGGGAGCTTAGTTCACTGAGGAAAGAAAGAATTAAAGGATTGGAAATATCGACATCAGAAATAATCTGTCTTCATAAACCATAATGGGAGGACAGGGCTGTGCAGGAATGAGGCTATAATTTACGGGCGAGAAAAACCCTCTGGTAACTGATTTATGGATTTGACTTTGACCAATGACCTCCAGCAGACATCCTTCCTAGCCCTGGTACATCTGAGAAATCTAAAAATCTCCCCGAAGTGGTGATGGGAGGAAACCGACTAGAAGCAAAAGGCATGTTGTTTATGTTTATGTAGGAGATTATCCAGTCCAACATCTGATCCAATAATCAATATTTCCATTTCCAATATGTGAGTCAATAGTCAACGTTTACTGAGTGAGGGTCTTTCCTGTGCCTGGTCCCATGCAAGTTCTGGAGGAGACAACAGTGAGCAAACACAAGACGGCCAATGTCCTTGCCGCATGTAGAGTCCACCGAGGGGGACCATTTGGAAGATACTATTCTGGGGCTTCCTTGGTGGCTCAGTAGTAAAGAATCCGTCTACCAATACAGGAGACACGGGTTCTGTCCCTGACCCAGGAAGACCCCACATGCCGTGGAGCAGCTACACCTGTGTGCCGCAACTACTGAAGCCCGAGTGCCCTCGAGTCCAGGTTCCGCAGCAAGAGACGCCACCGCAAGCAGCCCACGCACCGCAGCAACGCGAAACACCCGCACAGCAATGAAGACCCAGCACAGCAACGCAAATGGACACAGTTTTTAAAAGTGTTGGTAATGTTAAAGACAAGAAAATATATTTTTAACCTCAACCATTAAAAGCATTTCTAAGTAAGGTGTGCTTGCAAAGGAAAGATCGGCCTCTGGTCCTTCTTTTTGGATGTCTTAGGACTCCATTTCCCTAGGGTACATTCCCAACATTTTTTCTTTCCTCCCTAATTAAACCAGAATGTACTGAGCTATTATTTGGTTTACGACTTAATGAAAACCATTTCTAGAGCTGCCAGGAGACGCTTCCTTTCAGTGTCTCACTGACAACAGGAAATGTATCAGGATATCCTTGGACAGATGGTTCACTTCTCACCATGCACCATGAGGACATGGCTGGTTGGTTACAGGCTTGAAGGTAAAGCAGCATGTTATCTGCGTACAAAGGAACAGAGGTCAGGCTGATCTTAGCTTACTCTTCCACCAAAAGACAACAGCTCCATAGTGATAGGAAAAATGACTGTGACAAGTAAGTTTTCTACCTGGGCAACTCTGTGTGTGTGGTGGGGGTGGGGGGTGGGGGGGTGTGTGTGTGGGGGTGTGTGTGTGTGTGTGTGTGTGTGTGGGTGTGGGTGTGGGTGTGGGTGTGGGGGTGGGGGTGGGGGTGGGGTGTGGGGGTGGGGGGGGGGGGGTGTGTGGGTGTGGGTGGGTGTGGGTGGGTGTGGGTGTGGGTGTGGGTGGGTGTGGGTGTGTGGGTGTGGGTGTGTGGGTGTGTGGGTGTGGGGGTGTGGGGGTGTGGGTGTGTGGGTGGGGTGGGCGGGGGGTGTGGGGGGTGGGGGGGGGGGGTGGGTGGGGGGTGGGGTGGGTGGGTGGGTGGGGGGTGGGGGGTGGGGGGGTGGGGGGGGTGGGTGGGGGGGGTGGGTGTGGGTGTGGGTGTGTGGGTGGGTGGGTGGGTGTGGGAGTGTGGGTGTGTGGGTGGGTGGGTGGGTGGGTGGGTGTGTGGGTGTGTGGGTGTGTGGGTGTGGGCGTGTGTGTGTGTGTGGGGTGTGGGTGTGGGTGTGGGAGTGTGGGTGTGGGTGTGGGTGTGGGTGTGTGTGTGGGTGTGGGTGTGGGTGGGTGTGGGTGTGGGAGTGTGGGTGTGTGTGTGGGTGTGTGGGGGGTGTGTGTGTGTGTGGGTGTGTAGTCGCTCAGTCGTGTCCAACTCTTTGCGGCCCTGTGGACTGTAGCCCACCAGGCTCCTCCGTCCAAGGGATTCTCCAGGCAAGAATACTGCAGTGGGTTGCCATTTTCTTCTCCAACTCATTACTGAGGTGAAAAGAAACACAAAGCCTTCTCTGATACTCAGGAACTCAGATCGGGTTGGCAAAAATTTGTTCAAGTTTGTCCATAGGACATTATGGATAACCCGAACCAACTTCTTGGCCAACCCAATACATCATCCACATGTTTTTACTGAGAAAACATTTCAAACACATACTCAAGAACTAAAATCAGGAACTCAAGAATGAGAAAGTCGTAGGATACTAGGAAAGGCAAAGAGCAATAACATCATCTAAAAGTAAAGAATGAAGTATAAATGGCTGCTAAAATTTTGGTTTAAAAATTGAGTATGAAAGCCAAAAATTGAGCTTGAAGACATATTTTATGGTAAAATTAATTATGCAGTGAGAACCTTAGTCTATACAGAATCAGAGACTATAACCTTAGATTAATTAACAATTGGAAATTGGCTGAGGGCTGGTTGAACAACAAAGGAAGAAAGTCAATGAATTTCTTATTTTTTCAATGGGAAGGAAGATCTTACTCCTAGCTTTTTTTCCTTATCTATAATGATTAAAGAAATATAGGTCTACAATCTAATGAAAAGCATTACTAGGATTAAAAACAATCTTCTAATACACACCAGTAATTAATAAAGGGAAAGATAAAATATATAAATAAGCAAACACAAAACATAAAATCCACATAAAAGGAGAGAAATCCAAAAAAGCTAGAATGAGTTTTAAAGAGATAAACCATAATACAAATATATTCTGCTTGACAAAGCACGTAAAATGTAAGCTCTAGAAAGTATAAAAATACAAGAATGGACAGAAAAATATCAGATCACATAAATAGAAAGAACAATATTAAAATGAGATATACTGAATCAGACTTTATTTGGGGGGCTCCAAAATCACTGCAGATGGTGACTGCAGCCATGAAATTAAAAGACCCTTACTCCTTGAAAGGAAAGTTATGACCAACCTAGACAGCATATTCAAGAGCAGAGACATTACTTTTCCAACAAAGGTCCGTCTAGTCAAGGCTATGGTTTTTCCATTGGTCATGTATGGATGTGAGAGTTGGACTGTGAAGAAGGCTGAGTGCCGAAGAATTGATGCTTTTGAACTGTGGTGTTGGAGAAGACTCTTGAGAGTCCCTTGGACTGCAAGGAGATCCAACCAGTCCATTCTGAAGGACATCAGCCCTGGGATTTCTTTGGAAGGAATGATGCTAAAGCTGAAACTCCAGTACTCTGGCCACCTCATGCGAAGAGTTGACTCATTGGAAAAAACTCTGATGCTGGGAAGGATTGGGGGCAGGAGGAGAAGGGGATGACAGCGGATGAGATGGCTAGATGGCATCACCAACTCAATGGACATGAGTTTGAATGGACTCCAGGAGTTGGTGATGGACAGGGAGGCCTGGTGTGCTGCGATTCATGGAGTCACAAAGAGTCGGACATGACTGAGCGACTGAACTGAACTGACATATATAAAATTAAACAATCCCACATCTATGTATTTACCAGAGAGAAATGAAAACACACAACTGTGGGCAAGTGTTCACAGGAGCATTATTCATAATAGTCAAAAACTGGAAACAGCCCAATGTCCCTTGACTGACATAGGAATAAACAAATTAGTATGTCTATACAATGAAATATTATTCAGCAATAAAAAGGAATCAACTACAGGTAGTGTTCCAGCACTGCTGAACCTCAGAAGCATTAAGCTGAATGAAAGAAGTCAGACACAAAAGGCTACATACACAATGGTTCCATTCACATGACATTCAAGAAAGACAAGTCAATAAGGGTAGTATTCAGACCAGTAGCTGCCAGGGACCAGGAAAGGCAGCAGAGGGTGGTCTCGGAAGAGGGCAGAGACAACTTCCAGCACTGATGGAACTTCTATATCTGGATTACAAGGGTGCTCACACAGCTATACACAATTGTCAAAACTCAGACAGTACACTTGAAAGAGTACATTTTATCAGAGGTAATATTTCAAAAAATATGACTTTTAAAAAAGAAAAGAAAAATAACAAACAAGGTCATTTCATATAAGATAGATGGTATGAAGAAGTATATTTTACTTCAGCATCTGAAAATAGCAACAAGGAGACTTTGAGAAGAACAGTATCATATGAAGGAGCTTAATACTCCTTTTTCAGTCTTGGATCAATAATTTTTTTCCAAAAGAAAAACAGAGAATCATGACTTATCAAAATTACATGTGAATAACTAAAAGCAAACAATAGCAGAGTCTACCAGATGAAAATTAATAGACTCTACTTCAGTTCAGTCACTCAATCGTGTCCGACTCTTTGCGACACCATGAATTGCAGCACGCCAGGCCTCCCTGTCCATCACCATCTCCCAGACTTCACTCAGACTCATGTCCATCGAGTCAGTAATGCCATCCAGCCATCTCATCCGCTGTCGTCCCCTTCTCCTCCTGCCCCCAATCCTTCCCAGCATCAGAGTTTTTTCCAATAAGTCAACTCTTCGCGTGAGGTGGCCAAATTACTGGAGTTTCAGCTTTAGCATCATTCCTTCCAAAGAAATCCCAGGGCTGATGTCCTTCAGAATGGACTGGTTGGATCTCCTTGCAGTCCAAGGGACTCTCAAGAGTCTTCTCCAACACCACAGTTCAAAAGCATCAATTCTTCGGCGCTCAGCCTTCTTCACAGTCCAACTCTCACATCCATACATGACCACAGGAAAACCATAGCCTTGACTAGATGGACCTTCATTGGCAAAGTAATGTCTCTGCTTTTGAATATACTATCTAGTTTGGTCATAACTTTTCTTCCAAGGAATAACCATCTTTTAATTTCATGGCTGCAGTCACCATCTGCAGTCATTTTGGAGCCCCCAGAAATAAAGTCTGACACTGTTTCCACTGTTTCTCCATCTATTTCCCATGAAATGATGGGACGGGATGCCATGATCTTTGTTTTCTGAATGTTGAGCTTTAAATCAACTTTTTCACTTTCCTCTTTCACTTTCATCAAGAGGCTCTTTAGTTCTTCTTCACTTTCTGCCATAAGGGTGGTGTCATCTGCATATCTGAGGTTATTGATATTTCTCCCGGCAATCTTGATTCCAGCTTGTGCTTCATCCAGCCTGGCATTTCTCATGATGTACTCTGCATATAAGTTAAATAAACAGGGTGACAGTATACAGCCTTGACATACTCCTTTTCCTATTTGGAACCAGTCTGTTGTTCCATGTCCAGTTCTAACTGTTGCTTCCTGACCTGCATACAGATTTCTCAAAAGGCAGGTCAGGTGGTCTGGTATTCCCATCTCTTTCAGAATTTTCCAGTTTGTTGTGATCCACACAAAGGCTTTGGCATAGTCAATAAAGCAGAAGTAGATGTTTTTCTGGAACTCTCTTGCTTTTTCCATGATCCAGCGGATGTTGGCAATTTGATCTCTGGTTCCTCTGCCTTTTCTAAAACCAGCTTGAACATCAGGAAGTTCACGGTTCATGTATTACTGAAGCCTGGCTTGGAGAATTTTGAGCATTACTTTACTAGCATGTGAGATGAGTGCAATTGTGCAGTAGTTTGAGCATTCTTTGGCATTGCCTTTCTTTGGGATTGGAATGAAAACTGACCTTTTCCAGTCCTGTGGCCACTACTGAGTTTTCCAAATTTGCTGACATATTGAGGGCAGCACATTCACAGCATCATCTTTCAGGATTTGAAACAGCTCCACTGGAATTCCATCACCTCCACTAACTTTGTTTGTAGTGATGCTTTCTAAGGCCCACTTGACTTCACATTCCAAGATGTCTGGCTCTAGATGAGTGATCACATCATCATGATTATTGGGGTCGTGAAGATCTTTTTGTACAGTTCTTCTGTGTATTCTTGCCACCTCTTCTTAATATCTTCTGCTTCTGTTAGGTCTAGACCTCTCCTTAACGTATTTTCTATTTATCATAATTGTCTCAGATGGTCATTATGCCCAGCTGGCAGACAAGGAAACTGAGACAGGTAAAGTCTATGCAATATGGCAAAGGCCTCACAGGGAATAGAAAAGGGCTCAAAACCAGATCAGTTGACTTACAGTTGTTGGGGCAAAGGATGGCGGGGAAGGGATAGCTAGGCTTGGTCACGTGCATACACCATATTTAAAGTGGATAACCAATAACAACCGACTATATAGTACAGGGAACTCTGCTCAGTGTTAGGTGGCAGCCTGGATAGGAGGGGGAGTTTTTTTCAATTTAATGTATTGATTTTTAATTGAAGGGTAATTGCTTTACAGTATTGTGTTGTTTTTTGCCAAACATCAGCATGGATCAGCCATAGGTACACCTATGTTCCTTTGGGAGGGGAGTCAGAAGAATGGATGCATGTGTCTGTATGGCTGAGTCCCTTTGCTGGGCACCTGAAACTATCACAGCGTTGTTTGTTCACTGGCTATACCTCAACACAAAATAAAATGTTTAAGAAAAAAACACAGGTTAGTTGTCACGAATGTGACAGGAGCCAATCCTAATAAAATTGGGCTGGCCAAAAAGTTCACTTGGGTTTTACTGTAAGATGACGTGGAAAGCCTAAACAAACTTTTTGGCCAATCAGATACTATTTGTAAGTCTGTCGACTATTAAATGTAGAACATAGCATTTCCTTACGTCTCCTCTCATTTCTCTTCTTCCACTGTACAACAAAGAGCAAAACAAATTTTTGTGGAATTTGTTTGTCCATCTAAGGTTCTGAAGTCCGACTTCAGCCAAATCACGATCTGATATACCTAAAACCTACACCTTAAATCACATAAATCCAAGACTGTATTAAGCAACGAGTACAGAGAAATACCACTGCTTGTAAACCATGTCCAAACACACAAAAAAGGTAGAAGAGAAAGTAAATATGAATATGCCTGCCAATGTTCCTTGGGGTTACCATTCGTAACTGTACAGTCACCCCTTCCATTTCACCCGTCCCCACTGCTCCTGTGATCCACCGAAGCCCACGGGACACAGGCAACAGTCCGGACCTGCGGGCAGAGAGGCCCTATCTCAGACTAGGGGGTCACAAAATTCTCCCAGGAGAATCTGATGCCAGACCTCACTCTGAGGGATAAATAGGAATTACCCAATAAAGACAATGGAGCTGATGAGAAAGAGTATGATGAGCGGAAGTCTCGAGGGATGATGGCACATTTTGGAAGCAGATCATATATATGGTTACAGCAATGCTATCCAATAAGGTACCCACTACCCACACAGGACTATTAAAATGTAGCTGGTCCAAACGAAGACGCACTGGAAGTGTAACTCACACTGGGTCTCAAAAAGTTAGTACCCAAGGACAATTGTGAAATAGCTAATGTAGCAATTGTGAAATAGCCTTCTGTATCAATCAAGTGTCAAATTGGTTCCACCTGTTCCTACTTTTTTTTTTTTTTTAACTGTAGCTACTTTACTTTTTCAGGTAGTAGAAAATTTATAGTTCCAGCTTGCATTTGTGGCTCCCGTCATATTTCTTTTTCTTTCTGGTTCTACCCTACAGCATGAAACATCTTAAGTTCCCTGACCAGAGATTGAACCCAGGCCCTCGACATTGGGAACTCAGAGACATAATCACTAGACCACCGGGGAAGTCCTTCCCATTACATTTCTACTGACAGAATGGGACTCAGAGTGGCTAAAGATGATGATAATAATAGATACCAGATTATTTTTTATCATGATAGTGAATATTCATGGAGTGCTCTGTGTTCTAACCATTCACCAGGGTTAGCACATCCAGTAGTCCCTACAGTTTTTAGAGGCAGGCTCTGCACTCCAGTATTTCCATTTTAAAGGACAGAGAGCTTAAGGCAAAATACTTTTGCTTCCCCATCATATAACAAGGAGCAGAGAGCAGAGATTCAAACTCGTTTTTGGTCCAGAACCTCCCCTCCTATATGCATAAGATACAGAAGAAGCTTGTGTTGTCTTCTCAAGGTAATGGAGGCCAAGAAGGATGCTAAGAAGAGTGCCTTGTACCAGAAGCAGCCCAACTTCCCACCTATAGGGAAACAAGCTGAGCCTGGAGCTGGGAAAGCAGAGTCCCAGGGAGCCTGAGGACCCTTTGCCAGGCTACAAAATCTGCCTGAGAGCAGTCTCAAATCAGGACATTACTCCACTCTTACTCTGAAGACACAGCCCAGCACACTTACATATCAATTATATCTCAATAAAGCTGGAACAATTAAAAAATAAATAAGCTATGCATGGTTAAAAAAAAAAATTCTCTGCCTATAGAATAGCTTTGTTTCCATCCACCCTCTCCCCAGGGCAGTCTGGGTCCCTTACCCGAGTCAGCACACACATGCATCCTTGCAGTCCTAGGCTGTGGACTGCCTGGCCGTGCTTTGAGAAATAATACTGACTGAATGATTTTGAATGCCTATTCCTTGCAGAGTAAATACCGACCATGTTTTCAGTCCCCTCTGTACGCACCGCCTGTCTGTGGCATCCTAACAATCACAGAGAGTTGCTGCAAGCCAAACCAGTACCCCAATGTCACAGGCAGAATGTCACATCCACTGTGAGGCTTGAGGAGCTGCCCAAGGTCACACTTCAGCCTAAGGTCCGCCTTCTCCAGGGCGCCAGCTCCTACCCGGCTCTGTCGCAAGCGCTGCTCTCCAGGCGGCTGTATGCCAGGGGAGGCTCTTGCCTGGAGCGCCCCCTGGGTGCTGGGGTGGGAGTGCAAGGAGAGAGTGGGACGGAAAAAAGGAGTGGGGGAGGGAGCCACGTTTGCAAGGAAGGGTCAAGCTGGACACAGGCCCACAACCACCATCTGGGTTTGCGGGCCGCCCTCCTGGCCTGGGAACCTGCTGCCATGGAAACTGATCATCAGTGAGCATCTGGGCAGAATCCGGCCTTTGAAAACAGTCCACTTTATCAAAAGGGCTCACACCCATGTCTGTGGGTGTGACAGCTGGCTCAGTTCAGAGCTAATCCTGCAGTTTACCCTGTATCTTCTCCTCCCTATGGACCACAGCTTCCTGTGTTCTCTGCCCCTGTGTCCAGGGAGCCAAGATCAGGGGTTACTAAGTGTGTGAGGCTGGACAGGTTTGGGGGAAGGGGGGTGGAGTGCAGGATAGAATGTGGATCCTGCCAGCCCCAGGCAAAGGCGTTCAAATTCAATTAAAAACAGTGCACTTCTGACAGCCAATTGCAGCACATCAGGCTGCCAGTTCTCAAGCTCACCCTGGGGCTTGACACCTCTCTCTCAAGTTCTTTTCCACTGCCTCCCTTAAACGGTAAAGAGGGCACATGCTGGCTGATGTTAACTGAGGATTTCCTTTATTTGCACTGGGCTCCCTGGTGGCTCAGATGGTAAAGAATCCACCTGCAAAGCAGGAGACATGGGTTCGATCCCTGGGTTGGGAAGATCCCCCGGAGAAGGAAATGGCAACCCACTCCAGTATTCTTGCCTGGAGAATCCCATGGACAGAGGAGCCTGGTGGGCTACAGTCCATGGGGTCCTGAAGAGTCAGACATGACTGAATGACTAACACTTTCACTTATTTGTGCTAAGTCATTTCATCTCATTAAAAAAAACCAAAAACAAAAGCAAAAAACCCAGTGGTGTATCCTACTCATTTTACAGACAAGAAACTGCGACACAGAGAAATCAAGTGAATGATCCACAAGTGCACAGTGAGGAGGCAGAGATGCTGGGTGGGAACCCAGGCAGCCAGACACCCAGGCTCCCATCCTCTGGGAAGGGTATCTACTGCCCAGCGAGGTGTGCTTTTCAATGAAGAAATCGTCTTCTCTTTTGATGCAAAATGGGACACTGGCTTTATCACAACACTTGGAGAGACCCTGCACTTGCCCACTGTAGAGAGGCTTAAAGAGGGTCTGCCTTCTTGGAGGAATCCTGCCTCTTTGAGAGAAAAGAAATGTGGGTGGCCAAGAGGCATCTGACAGAGAAGGCGATGGCACCCCACTCCAGTCTCTTGCCTGGAGAATCCCACGGACACAGGGGCCTGGTGGGCTGCAGTCCATGGGGTCGCGAAGAGTGGGACACGACTGAGCCACTTCTTTCACTTTACATCTTCATGCACTGGAGAAGGCGATGGCACCCCACTCCAGTGCTCTTGCCTGGAAAATCCCACGGACACAGGGGCCTGGTGGGCTGCAGTCCATGGGGTCGCCAAGAGTCGGACACGACTGAGTCACTTCTTTCACTTTTCACCTTCATGCAATGGCACCCCACTCCAGTGTTCTTGCCTGGAGAATCCCAGGGACGGGGGAGCTTGGTGGGCTGCCCTCTATGCGGTCGCACAGAATAGGACACGACTGAAACGACTTAGCAGCAGCAGCAGCAAGAGGCATCTGAAAAGATGATCAACACTGCTAATCATCAGGGAAATGCAAATCAAAACCACAATGAGATATCACCTCAGACTTGTCAGAGAGGCTGTCATCAAAACAATACAAATAACAAGTGTTGGTAAGGATGTAGGAAAAGGGAACCCTGCTACCCTGTTGACGGGAATGAAAATTGGTGCAGCCACTGTGGACAGCAGCATGGAAGTTTCTCAAAAAACTAAAAATAGAGTTACTATAGGACCTGGCATGGATATTAACAATTCCACTCTGGGGTTTATTTAAAGAAACACTAACTCAATAAATGCATGCACCCGATGTTCACAGCAGCATTATTCACGATTGGCAAGATATGGAGACAACCTATGTGTTTATCAACAGATGGATAAAGAAGATGCAGTGCATATATGTGTGTGTTTCTTTGTATGTGTGTGTATGTACATTATCTGTCTATCTATGATGTGCTGTGCTTAGTTGCTCAATCACGGCTGACTCTTTGAGAACCCATGGACTGTAGCCCGCCAGGCTTCTCTGTCCATGGGATTCTCCAG
The DNA here is from genome assembly GCA_917880005.1 of Nanger dama. Lineage (NCBI taxonomy): Eukaryota > Metazoa > Chordata > Mammalia > Artiodactyla > Bovidae > Nanger > Nanger dama. Next base: position 14,826,664 of record CAKJTW010000044.1, read on the forward strand.
GCAAGAATACTGAAGTGGGTTGCCATGCCCTCCTCCAGGGCATCTTCCTGACCTGGGGATTGAACCCAGGTCTCCCGCACTGCAGGTGGATTCTTTACCAATGGAGCCACCAGGGAAGCCCAAGAACACTGGAATGAGTAGCCTATCCCTTCTCCAGGGGATCTTCCCGACCCAGAAATTGAAGTGGGGTCCCCTGCACTGCAGGTGGATTCTTTACCAGCTGAGCTACAAGGGATATGTATATATAAAAGAATCAAATTTTCCCACTTACAGCAAGATGAATGGACTCGGAGGGCATTATGCTAAGTGAAATAAGTCAGACAGAGAAAGACAAATACTGCATGGTATCTCTTATAAGTGGAATCTAAAAAATGCAACAAACTCTTGAATGTAACAGGAAGGGAGCAAACTCACAGATAAACTAGCAGTGACAGCATAGGGATCAGGGAGCAGGAAGCATGAACTACTGGGTGTGAGATAGCTTCAAGGATGTATTGAACAATCTGGGGAATACAGCCAACATTTTCTAATGGACAGTAAATGAAAAGTAACCTTTGAAAATTGTATTTAAAAATACAAATTAAAAAAAAAAAAAAGAGAGAAATCTTCCTTGAAACTTCAGTGATCCCTCTTCCAAAGGCACCTGGTTCTCCATGGCCTTGGGTCTATCCACCTGCCCCAGGCTAAGCTGACTTCCCACAGCCAAGTCCCCCTCTGCTTGGCTGCTTCCACCTTCCAGCATCTTCCTCCCTCTTCCTGGACTCCTCCTCCACCTTCTGGTCCAGACAGTGACTCAGCTGAGACATCCCTCACCCTCCTCAGGCTCCTCTAGGCTAGGACACATGCCCCCAGCTTAGTGCCCCCCTCCCCAACATTGGCAAATACTCCCAGCACAGGAAGGAATTTACACAATTCATTTTTATTCATGAGTCTGTCTCTGAAAACTTCACCAGCTCCTCCAGGACACACCGCAAATATATACCACAAATAGGCCTGCAGACACCCAACAAACAAACCTCGCAAACAGTAAGAAGAGTCCGAAAAATAAAAAGTCAATTGTGTCCCTAAACTTGTGTGTGAAAGTGTGAGTCGCTCAGTTGTGTCTGACTCATTGCGACCATAATGGGCTGTAGTCTGCCAGGCTCTTCTGTCTAGGGAATTCTCCAGGCAGGAATTCTGGAGTGGCTAGCCATTCCCTGCATCAGGGAATCTTCTTCAACAGGGATCAAACCTGGGTCTCCTGCATTGCAGGCAGATTCTTTACTGTCTGAGCCACCAGGGACATCCCTAAACTTAGGTCAGTCTAAACCCTTGGGACCTTGTTTTCTAGGACCCACTGCTGCCTCTGGACTTGTCCTTAGTGTCAGATCCCAGTGAAGGCCCCAAGTGGTGCCCACACCCGTGGTCATTACAGACAGCAAAAGGCCCCCAGCCTGGCCTCCCAGGTCCGGGGACACTGTCTCTCTTGCTTGTCACTGATTTCTTGTCTGCCACCATGGGACACAGACAGAGTACGTCTTACTTAATACAGAGAATGTACAAAGAAAAAGTCAACTTTGAGCCAGGAATGATGACAGGTCTGAAGGAAATACTTTTGCTAAAGTTTTCCGGATCACAGTCTCTAATCTGTCAACAGAGGAAACGTAACGGGAAACCCCCAGTATAATAAAAACGCTATCCCTCGAGGTCACAACACTGCAGTCTCCCTTTGGCCTGTCTGCAGGCATCTTGGGGGTTTCCACACTCGGACCCCAGATATCTGAGCAACACACCTCCTTTAAGAACCTGCTTTCCTCTTAATTCAGGTCTTCCCAGCCTTAGCACTAGTGACATTTAGTGCTGAGTAATTCTTTGTTGTGGGTGGCACTGTGCATCTCAGGATATTGAGCGACGTGCCTGGCCTCCATCCACTAGATGCCCGTTGCATCCTCCCATCCTCAACAACCTAACATGAATCCAGACATCGCCAAACATCCTCTAAGGGAAAAATCACCCCAGATTGAGAACCATGGTCTTAACTCACCGTTGTCCTCTGCAGTCACTCAGGCAACTCCATCTTCCTCAAAGGAACCATTATTTCAGACGTGCACTCAGCCATGTACATCTCTTTGTGACCCTATGGGCTGCAGCCCACCAAGCTCTTCTGTCTATGGGATTTCCCAGGCAAGAACTGGAGTGGGTTGCCATGTCCTACTCTAGGGGATCTTCCTAATTCATGGATTGAACCCAGGTCTCTTACGTCTCCTGCAATGCAGGCGGATTCTTTACTGCTGAGCCACCGGGTAGGCCCTTATTTTATACACTCAGACAAAAATCCTAGCTTCCTCCTGCTGTCCTTCCAGTCACCTACCGACACCCATTCATTGCATCGTTAGTTAACTGAAGCTTGAATCTAATTTCAATCCCTTATTAGCTGTGTCCTCTGACAATTCAGGTAGCCACTATGCGACTGCTCCGAGTCACCAGGAGATGATCACTGTCAAGTTTAGATGAGATCGAATGTGCAGCGCCTGGCCGCAGTGGGCCCGCAGGAACTTGTTTGTTCCTGGATATCCATTACCATTTCTTTTCTGGGGACTGAGGGAGCGGAGAGCTAAAAGTCCTCGCCCTTCTATCTCAGTCCCCTGCCCCAGGGCCCACCCCCTGCACTTTCCAGGGTGTGTGTGGATGGGGGCACAGTTCATCTCATAGCTGAGACCCGCAGAGAACCAGGGAGTAACAGGAAGCAACCTGGGGGCAATGTTAGAACGTTCCCTGGGCCTCGGTTCTCACCCAGAGTATAGGTCAGTATACAGCATCTTCCTGGGATCCTGTTCACGGCAGCCCCCTCCTCTCCATTCCCACCCCTGCCCTAGCACCAGACCCACATGAGCCCACAATCTGTGTCCAAGAGGTTTCTCCACACAACCACAGCCAAATGTTTCCAAATGTGGCACCGCAGATACAAAAGTCTACGTAAAACTTGCACGAAGCACTTTATTCACTTCATTCTCAGTACTCATGAATCATGTAATTCTGCTCCATGTAGGTGCTGTGAAGACTGAATTAGTGAACACTGAACCACTGCTCCCAGGGGACCTACATGGTTAGTTAGACACCTGCTAGCCTCTGGAGGCAGCAGTTCCATCAACAGATCCATGCATAACCTTGTTTAGTATGTTTCTGCTTCAGTTCAGTTCAGTTGCTCAGTCGTGTCCAGCTCTTTGCGACCCCATGAATTGCAGCATGCCAGGCTCAAGACACCTTATTTAATATGTTCCTGATTCATTAACGTTGAACTTGCAGAACAACATGAGCTCTGTCACTCATGCCTGGACCAAGCTTATCACACAACTCTTTTCCCCATCAGGCACATCACAGTCTTCCTGCACTTAGGGACAGTAGACAGCACTTCAGCACTATGCCCAGGGGTCATTTCAAAGAGCAAAGTGAAGGTGAAACGTGTTAGTCGCTCACCATGTCTGACTCTTTGCGACCTCCTGGACTGTGGCCCACCAGGCTCCTCTGTCCATGGGATTCTCTGGGCAAACAGCAAAGTCACCAACAGAAAGGACAAAAATGTAGCATGAACTAGACCACAGAAAGGACACTTGTTTGCAGTAGCAGAGCTGAAACAAGCAGGCAGGGTATGGCCTTATGTGACCTTCGCTGGGGATGTGTGTGGGGGGCCACGTGAACGTTTTGGTGCTCTGCACATGTGACAGATGATCACAAAAGTGTTACAAGGATTGACCCCGAGGTTTCACATAAAGTATTGAGTAGGTGAGTTTGCAAATATACAATTCGCCAATAGTGAGAATCTGACATATACGGCTATAACTACCTAAGGATCTGTACACACACACACACTCCTTGTGTGCCAAACAGGTATCAGCCTCGTCTGCTCTTCTGGCTGGGGGAGGCTGCTGGTTGTGAGAAGGAAGCTTCACGTCTGTGCAGGCACGTCTTGCAAGGCGAGACGCTGCATGGCATTGGGATCCACACTCACTAGCTATTTTTGGACAAGAAAGACCTGGAGGTATGAGGGTGTTGGGTAAAATGGGTCCATTCATTTATTTATTTATTTAAAAAGAACCATCTAGCACAGATGATGACTGTAACCATGAAATTAAAAGACATTTGTTCCTTAGAAGGAAAGCTGTGACCAACCTAGACAGCGTATTAAAAGCAGAGACCATCACTTTGCTGACAAGGGTCCATAGAGTCCAAGCTATGGTTTTTCCAGTAGTCATATATGGATGTGAGAGCTGGACCATAAAGAAGACTGAGTGCTGAAGAAGTGATGTTTTTGAACTGTGGTGCTGGAGAAGACACTTGAGAGTCCCTTGGATAGTAAGGAGATCAAACCAGTCAATCCTAAAGGAAATCAACCCTGAATATTTATTGGAAGGACTGATGCTGAAGCTCAAGTACTTTGGCCACCTGATGTGAACAGCGACTCACTGGAAAAGACCCTGATACTGGGAAAGATTGAAGGCAGGAGGAGAAGGGGAGGGCAGAGGACGAGATAATTGGATGGCATTACTGATTTAATGGACATGAGTTTGAGAAAGCTTCAGAGATGGTGAAGGGCAGGGAAGTCCAGCGTGCTACAGTCCATGGGGACCCAAAGAGTCAGACACAACTGAGTGATTAAACAACAATAAATAAGTAAATAAAGCTTCACCAGGGCTCCTTCTGGGTCCCTGCGAACCAGTGACAGCTCATTCCCTACCTTCTTGCTTTCCTACTGCAGGAGTGTCACAGGGAATGGTCACAGACCTAGAATTCCACGTCAACTCTGCTGTGCTGGCTGCAGGCACGGGACAGCATGCAGACCTCTCCCCACCCTACAGGCACCTCACATGAGCGATTCCACAGCCTTGCTGGAGCCCCAGCTGCCCAGGCTTGGGGCTAGCTCACCAGCTGCGGATTTCATCACATCTCTCCTTGCTTTAAAAAGAGGGCCCAAGACAAGTATGCAAATATCCGGCACTGTGGCCACATTTTAAATCATACACTGAAGTGCAGCTCGGAACAAACCCTACCTCTCTCCTACACGTGCAGCCAGGACATTCCTTATGAAGTGTTCTGAACAGCCTGGGCAAAGGTGCTATATTTCAATGCCAATGCCTTTTTTTTTTAATGGCCCCAAGACTTTTTTTTTTCCTGATTGGAGTTAAATGTTTTTCCATGTGAGCAAGGAAAGTCTTTTTACCTTTTAGCACTTAGCTGAGAGGGGAAAATGCTATACTACCTTGGTTACCATGGCAAATGCAATGCTAGGGAATTCTGGCCCATAAAGCCAGGAAATTGACCACTGCTTCCAGCTCCAATTTCCTTCTAGCCAGCAATCCAAGGGGCTAACTCTGGCCACCTTCCCAGCACTCAGTCTGGAACCGAGCCCAATTTCCACCATCAGGAGGGCCTGGAGAGGGAGCTTGATCCCTTGCATGGGAGAACAGAGATGTCTCAGGTGAGAACACAGAGGCCGGCCTTGGCAACAGCAGGGACGTTTCTAACATGTCTACCAGAAAAGAAATCATTGGGTTGGCCAAAGGTCATTTGGATTTCTCCATAACATTTCATAGAAAAGCTCATACTAATTTTTTGACTAACCCAATATATATAGGTTGAGGATTACCAAGTCCAAAGTAGATTTTGGTAGTGTTCCTAATTGAAAGAGAATAATAACTATAGAGACAGACAAGTGTAAGAAATTGTACTGCATAAGAACAACGAGTTCTTAGGGTCCACATATGATGGCCAGATATTCCAAAGCAATCCTCCTCCTCCTCCATTTGTTCATTTGCTCATTCATTCATTTAGCAAAGATCTACTAATGGCCTGTATGTGCCAGGCATGTTGATGCACACAACATCTGCTTTTACAATGAAAAGACATGGTTCGCTCTTCGGGATAGAATGGGGAGACAGGCTCATGGGCAAAAGATGCCATATCACAGAGTGATGATGAAGGATGGCTGTGCCACGTGCATCACTGGAAGGGAGCCCCTGTGTATGTATGTGGGGAAAGGTGGGCTCAGAGAAGGCTTCCAAAGAAGGAGACCCTTGAGCTGACTCTACATGAAGCACCGTGGTTTGCCAGATCCACAGGGTGGAGGAAAAAGAAAGAGGTTTCCATGCAGAGGTGTTGGTGCGCATGCAAAGCGTAAAGGTACCAATACCCAGGGCCACCCTCAGGTGACTGATAGTGCAATGCCTGTCGTTAGGGCATAAAGATGATGGGCGTGTATGTGTGTAGTACGTGTGCAAGCATGTAGATGCTCTGCACACACGTGCACACAGTAGTGGAGGGGGTGTCACATGTCTCCATCCCAGCTCCTTCTCACTCCCTGTCTGAAGCAGAACTTCCCTGCGTTAGGACCAGACTTTGGTACAATTTGTCCCCATGGTGGTTTGTGGTGCCTGAATCATCTCCCCTAGCGACCAGATGTGATCAGTGGGAGGCACTGTTCTGTTCTAGTGGGACTACTTTCATGCTGCATAATAAACAAGAGCCCAGAGAGTTCTAGAAGGCCAATCTATGACTCACACTCTGTCTCCAATGATCCCAGCAGAACTCTGCAGCGTTTACTTGAAAGAGAGCTCTCGGGAGGCTAGAAAGCATCATCTGACAGTATCATCAGCTGAACTCTCTTCTCATTCCTGCCCCTCCATTTCCCAAGAGAGGTGGAGGGAGCCCGGAGCGGGCTGCAGGGCATCCTGCAGACAACTTTCCCAGTGTCTGATCCTACACTGAAACGGGGGTGCACGTGCTGTCCTCCGCAGCCTTTATGATCATTTGCTCTGAGAAAGTGGACACGCGCTGCATTTTGATGGATGGGCTGCCTGCCTGGGTACTTTCTGAGGTGACGAATCGAGCAAATAGCCAGAATGGAAGCATCTGAACAAATAAGGGAAGGGAAAGGAGGGTAGAGAAGATATGACACAGGCATTGCAAAGCCACCTTGCATCTTTGAAGGAAGAGGCAAGACAGAGCAGGGGGCAAAGCTTTCCTCTTAGTCTGGCTGCCTGAAGATCTGTCCTTGAGAACTCTTGGCATTGAATCTTGCAGACAACGTAGACAGGAAGAGAGCTCATGCCCATGGGATTTGGGAGACTGCTAAAGCAGTGACCTTGACCTTTATTCCTGCGGTATGTTCTAGTGCCTCTCAGACTGCTGCATTGTTGAAAGTAACCACAGCCCCAAACTGTGCTTTTGATACTTGATATAACAGCTCCCAGGATCTGGATATTTAATATTTGATAGGTAACAGGATCCACCCGGTCCTATCACTTCATGGCAAATACATGGGAAAACAATGTCAGAGTTTATTTTTCTGGGCTCCAAAATCACTGCAGATGGTGATTGGAGCCATGAAATTAAAAGACAGTTACTCCTTGGAAGGAAAGTCATGAACAACCTGGACAGCATATTAAAAAGCAGAGGCATTACTTTGCCAACAAAGGTCCATCTAGTCAAGGCTATGATTTTTCCAGTGGTTATGTATGGATGTGAGAGTTGGACTGTAAAGAAACCTGGGCATGGAAGAATTGATGCTTTTGAACTGTGGTGTTGGAGAAGACTCTTGAGAGTCCCTTGGACTGCAAGGAGATCTAACTAGTCCATCGTGAAGGAAATCAGTCCTGGGTGTTCATTAAAAGGACTGATGTTGAAGCTGAAACTCCAATCCTTTGGCCACCTGATGCGAAGAGCTGACTCATTTGAAAAGACCCTGATGCTGGGAAAGATTGAGGGCAGGAGGAGAAGGGGACGACAGAGGATGAGATGGCTGGATGGCATCAACCGACTCGATGGACATGGGTTTGGGTGGACTCTAGGAGTTGGTGATGGACAGGGAGGCCTGGCGTGCTGCAGTTCATGGGGTTGCAAAGGGTCGGATATGACTGAGCGACAACTGAACTGAACAGGATCCAGGAAAATAGGACAGAAAACAGGAGCTGGAAGTCAACAGGACCAGGATCAAATGGTGAATCCATCTGTAAAATGGGTTTAATCAATTCATTTCACCTGAGGTTATTGGTATGCCATGGGATTCATCCAAGACTGGAGTATTACTGTATGTCAAGTGCTATCTGTCCCCACCTAGTGGCAATGCTTTGGGGTTATGTTCCTATATCAGCTCCTGTGTACAAGGTGGGGAGCAAAAGAGGCACATAGCATTATTAACCAAAGAAAAGCATAACTACAGTAGCTATTCTACCATAGGACACCACAGAAGCTTCAAGACGGGATTTGTGAAAGTCGCTCAGTCATGTCCAACTCTTTGCGTCCCCATGGACTCTATAGTCCATGGAATTCTTCAGGCCAGAATACTGGAGTGAGCAGCTTTTCCCTTCTTCAGGGTAGCTTCCCAACCCAGGGATAAAACTGGGGTCTCCTGCATTGCAGGTGTATTCTTTACCAGCTGAGCTACCAAGGAGTTATTTGTACTCTTATAGATTAATCTAGACCCCAGGCCACTTCTGTGTAATTAAACTAGAAAACTGCATTCTGTGCTTCCTTAAACCTCCCCGGTATGCTCTGACAATTAAAAAGCTCTTTCATCATGTAGAATTTTTATTTAAAAGAAATATAAAAGCAAGAACTACTGCATTTATTTAGACATAGATTCCTATCATCTAATCATGTCCGTGCCTCTTTATAAAGAAAACCATTAGCAATGCAAATGGATTAAGGCATTTCAAAACTAGTTCAGAGAGAATGTCCCTGGTGGTCCGGTGGTTAAGAATCCTCCTGCCAATGGATGGGACACAGGTTTGATTCCTGGTCTGTCAGGATCCCATATGCCACAGAGCAAATAAGCCTGTGTGCCCAGAGCCTGTGCTCCACAAGAGCAACCACCACAGTGAGAAGTCTGAGCACCCCCACTAGAGAGTCACCCGAACTCATCGCAACTAGAGAAAGCCCACACACAGCAATGAAGACCCAGCATAGGCAGAAATAAATACATAAACAGACATTAAAAAAAAAAAAACTTCAGAGGCAGATCTTCTGGATCATTTACAAAGAGTTTTTGGAAGAGGTTGAATGTGTATGTTGTATACTGAATTTTTATGTTGGAATCCAAATTCTCAGTGTTCTCATATTAGGAAATGGGGTCTTTGAGAGGTGACTGGGGTTGACATGAGGGTTGGAACCGTCATCAGTGGGATTCAGTTCAGTTCTGTCACTCAGTCATGTCTGACTCTTTGAGACCCCATGGACTGCAGCAGGCCAGGTCTCCCTGTCCATCACCAACTCCTGGAGCCTACCCTAATTCACATGCATTGAGTCGGTGACTCCATCCAACCATCTCATCCTCTGTCATCCCCTTCGCCTCTCGCCTTCAATCTTACCCAATATCAGGGTCTTTTCCAGTGAGTCAGTTCTTTGCATCAGGTGGCCAAAGTATTGGAGTTTCAGCTTCAGCATCAGTACTTCCAATGAACATTCAAGGTTGATTTCCTTTAGGGTGGACTGGTTTGATATCCTTGTAGTCCAAGGGGTTAGTGCTTTATAAAAGAGACCCCAGAGAGCAATGTGAGGCCACGGTGAGCAGACAGCCATCTAGAGGAGCCAGAAAGTGAGCCCGCACCAGACACTGAATCTGCCAGGGCCTTGATCTTGGACTTGCCAGCCTCCAAAACCGTGAGAAACAAATGTTTGTTGTTTGAGCTACCCAGTCTGTGGTATTTATGTTATAACAGCCTGAACACACACTATGACAGTTTTAAAGCCATTTATAAAGTGATTTGAAAGCAGAGTTCAAAAACACAAATTATGTCTCATCTCTCTTGCTGTCCAAAAAAAACCAACTTAGAGCTTTTGTCTTCTCCATGACTAAAGCTGCCCTTTGGAAGTAAAATGCCATACAAATGTGATTTGTGGTATAGCAGCCAAGCTCTTTGCAGAAGCAAGGGCTCACATTTTTTACATTCTGCAAAGCACCACCTTATCACTCAGCCTCGGGTTGAAACCACGTCTTTACATGAGTCCTGCCAGCTGCTGGCTCTGAGAAGAGTCCACAAGTCCCAGGCATAGCTTTCTTCCCCTGCTGAGGCATCCTAAAATGCCAGGCTAATTGGGACCTGGAGAATGCTAATGCTAAGGGACCCATGGAAATAAATGTTCCTAAAATTTGCATTTGAAAAGCACATCGCAGCCTAGTGTCTTAACACAAACCTGAGTCCACAAAATTCGGGCGCTGGACTCAATACGTCATAGCCTGAACTGCTCAGAACTGCAACTCTGTGCCCAGATCCAAGAGGGGGCTTTCTGCCCAAGGCAGCATGGAGACAGTGATGCCATGTTGTGTTCAGAGGGAAAACCATCACTGAGAGGTACACACGAGACAGCAGAGGAAACTCGGTCTTCAGAGTCCTCCTTGGCTTAAACTCTGCACCGTCCACACTCCCCCGACTGTGGCCCACTCCATCTGTACTGGTCTCGGTGAGACCAAGCCTGGACTCCTCTCTCCTCGGCGGCCCAAATCTGTCACAGAACAGACATGCCCTGACCTCACTGCCACCCCGAGCGCGGACACTGTGCAGCTGGGGCGGCCCCCGTCACTGTCTGGGTCGTTTCTCCACCTGCCTCCACTCCGCCACGTTGCTCCAGATCAGAGCAGCCCATAATCTGCTGGGCACCAGCGCCCTGCAGCTGCCAGAGCGGGAACACGGGTGCCCTCTGGGTGATTCACCAAGCGAACTTGGCTAGGGGAGAGCCACAGTGACTCTCAACACAGCTGCCCCAAGAGGATGCTGATGGCGGCCAGCTTCGAGCTTCCCAAGAGCCCATTCTGCACTCCCCTTGAGCTCCCGCTCCCTTCCACACAGCTGGGGTCTGGGATCCATGTCCTCCTCGGGCTGGACCGGCGCAGAAGTCTTTGCCTCTCTCCGGCCAGAGGCCTCCGGCAGCCCATTCTGGGAGTGGAAGCCGTTTAGGGCAGTGTCCACACTCAGGCCTAAGAACTGCTCCTGAGGGCATGTGTGCATGCACACACACAGATACACGCTCATACAAAGACACACACACAGATACACACACACAGACATACAAAGACACACACAAACATATACTCACAGACACGCACATATACTCACAAACACAGACATGCAGAAACACACACATACATATGCTCACACACAGACATACAGAGACTCACACAGACACACACACTCATAGAAAGAGATATGCATACACACATAGACAGACATACATAGACTCACACAGACACACACACACCCTCACACAAACATATACTCACACATAGACATGCACAGACTCACACAGAAACACACACAAACATACTCACCGACACACACATACATACACTCACACACACAGTCATGCAAAGACTCACACAGAAACACATTCATACAAAGACCCACGCATACCTACACCCACACACAGACATACATAGACATTCATACAAAAATACACACATACGTATGCTCACACACAAACATAAACAGAGACACATACACTAACAAAGACACACACATACACAGACTCACAAACACAAAGACTCACACAGAAGTACACACAGACACACACCCACACGCAGACTCAGACACACATACGCAGACTCACATACACTCACACAGGTTCACACAGAAATACACATAGACATCCACATACAGAGTCAGACACAGACTCACCCATACATTCACACAAAGACACACACATATATACACTCATACACACATAGACTCATACAGAAATACACACAAACACACCCAGACTCAGGCACACACATACACACACTCATACACAGACTCACACAGAAATCCACACGCAGACTCAGACACAGACTCTCACAGAGGCGGAGACTCACACACTTATACACTTACACACAGACTTACACTCACAGACAGATTCACCCACACACTCACATGCTCCCGCTAACTCCCCCAGCCTGAGGGCGCCTTCAGACAAGAACCCTGTTTCCCTTGCTGCGTCTCTGCAGGGCACACCTTAAGGCGAGTCTTGCCCACTCCAGTCACAAGGCCAGGCTGGTGAGACGGGGAAGGAGGGGCCGCTGGCAAGAGCGGGGAAGCAGGGTGAGGAGAGCTGCGCGGAGCCGGGCGTGGGTCATGAAGCGGACAGTTAATGATGGGTATTGTTGGAGAGCCTGAAGTTGAGACAGCCGCAGAGGCCCAAATGGGGCTGCTCCTCACGGTGGAGGGCATTTATTTTGACCTGTCAGGTCTAGTTTTAAAAGTCCTCCTTCAGTTCCAAGCAGAGTCCGGGAATTTGAGTGGCACCCCAGGCTTCTAACTCACCTTGGGGCACTCACCCACCCATGGGGCTAAGGGTCTCTTTCTGAGGACCCTGAGGTCGAGGCCTGGCTTGGGGCCCCAGGTGCGGAGATGGGGGCGGGGGAGGGGGGAGGTCCTCATATGTTTTCTCTTGAATCCCCAGGCTGCTCTCACTCTCCTGTGCTCTGATACACTGGGCTTAACAGTCACCTCTCCTCTGAAATTTCTAAAAGCCCTCAGCCCCACAGCACGTGTGGTCTGTGTGCTGTTGCCAAGGACAAGTGCCCCGGAGCCTCTTGGAGGAGGTTCTGGCTGTGGGTCTCTGGAGAGCCAGCACAGAACAGGTAGGAAAGTCTACAGGCAGGACTTAAGGCCGTGTTAAAACATGCATGGAAAGCAAGCCCAGGATCAGGAACAGGAGGCGGCCCGGGAGCCTCTGGATTCCAGGCCTGAACTCCTCACATCAGCAGCTGATGCTCTGTGACCACCAGCACTAGCCAAGTTGATAATCCTGAGTGAGGTTTCCGGCACCACCACCGGCTTCCTTTTTCTGCCAACTTGTTTTCACAAATGGAAGACATCCTGATTCCCCATCCATACAGGTACCGCCTCCTACAGAAAAGTTGCAGCACACGCCCCACAGTCAGATCCAGTGTGACCTGGGGTATCTGTTGTTTCTCCTGAGCACAGCACTCAAGAGTTCGTGGTCGCAGGGTACTGCCCCTCCTCCCCTGGACTGCTAAATCCTCTGCAGAGAGACATCTGGGCATACTGGGGGTGGGGGGAAGTGCATGGAACAGCATGAGGGGACCAGTGGGCCCTGCGTCCATCACAGGCTCTAAGACATCCTGTGGAGGGGTTCCTCCAGGTTTACGACCTCCTGCAGCCACTTCCACTGCGTCGCCCGCCCTCCCTCCACTGCCGCCCTCCCTGATCACTGCAAGGCTCTTCCACCGCTGTTTTTCCAGGTTTCATTTATTTCCTGTTTTCCAGCTCAGGTCACAGGAAATCCTCACTCCTATGGAGCTCCTGTGTAGCTCTTAAAATTTCCACTCCATTCTGTGCACCTCGTGTGCCACTTCCTGTGAAGACTGTGGCCTTTTCTGAGAATTTCCAAAGGACCTACAGAGGCTCTTTTGGGCCCTGTAAGCCTGGGAGGTGGCTGTCCAGGGACCCAGAAGAGCCAACTCAATTCAGGGCTCAGTCACATCCCAACTCATGACCTTGCGTAATTATCTCCAGTCATCTGACTCCGGTTCCTTCTCCCACATGACGGCATTAACAGTACCTTTGCCCCAAGGGTTTTCATAAAAAGCAAATGCATTCATGCATTCACTCAGCACACACTTACTAAGTCCCTCCTATGTTCTGAGAACCGTGTTAAGTTTTAAAGGTGTAACACTGGTTGATGCAGTCTCACGGGGCTTGCGTTCTGTTGAGGAACAGCAAGAGACAAAGAAATACATAATATACAATGTGACGATAAGTGCTGTGAAGAAAAAGAAAGCCAAGGAAGGGAGCCAAGAGTGAAGGTGGGCGGTGAGTGGTGGGGGCAAGCTGTTCAGGGAAGACCTTACCCATGTGGGGACAGAGGAACAGAGCCCTGATTGACACGGAAGAGCACGTGCAAAGGCCCTGGGGTTTGATCTAACGCAGGAAAATGCACTCAAAAGTGCTCTGGACAGGGCCTTCTCTAGTGGGTCAGTGGTTAAGAATTCACCTTGCAAGGCAGGGGACTCTACTTGTTTGATCCCTGGTTGGGGAAGATCCCACTTGCCTGTAGGCAGCTAACTGAGCCTGTGAGCCACAACTCCCGAAGCCACTGTGCCTAGCGCTCATGCCCCTCAACAAGAGAAGCCACTGTAAGCAGCAGCCCACACACTGCTGCTAGCCAGTAGCCCTTGTTTGCCGCAACTGGAGAAAGCTCACATGCAGTAATGTAGCCCCAGTGCAGCCAAAAAGAAAAACATCAATTCATTCATTCATCTTTAAAAAGGTGCTCTGATCACGTGAGACACGGATGATCTCTGGAATCCCACCCACCTTTGACAGATATTTTCAACAAACCCTCCTTTGTGTCCTGAGAGCAGAATGAAAGAGGTGGCCTTCTGCACCTCGATTCTCCTTCCCAAGAAGATTGGCTGCTGCCACAGATGTCCTTCAGAGCAAACTTGCGCATGCTTTCCTTTGGGCAAAGGAAAAAAGCTACCCTTAGTTCAAACCCTGGCACTTGGCAGAGCAGCCCTGAGGCTGCCTTTGTTATCACACCCTCACCAGCAGTCCATACTTAATGACTCTTCTACAAATGCTTTTTGGAATTCTACTGAGGTCATGGGTAATGCAATTAGGAGATAAAGAAGTTGACTGGAATGAGACGAACTCAAAGATCACGTTTCAGACAAATCCACTTAAGAGTCAAGGGTTCTTGGTGCAGGATGGCAAATTTCATTCAGAAAAGAGAAGCTCTAGGGAGAAAGGAACATAGTCAGTTCTGAGGATGGAGTCAAATAAAGGCACATAGCTGAGCAGAGTAAAACTAGGAGAGACATCAGGTGGGTAACTAGGGGACTTCTCTGGTGGTCCATGGTTAAGAATTCACCTGCCACTGCAGGGGACTCAGGTTCAATCCCTGGTCAGGGAGATAAGATCCTACAACTAAGCCCAAGCGCCACAACTAGAGAAGACTGAGCATTACGACAAAGACCCAGCACAGTCAAAATAAAAATAAACAAATAAGATGTTAACCAGTCTGTACAAAGAAAGGAATCGCAGGTGGCAGCATTAAAGGGATACACAGCCAGTCACATAGAGAGTGGAAACATTAATAATAAATCAGTCTTATAGCAAAAGAATGCCTACTGGGATAAGTAACACAGCTCTCTAAAAATACAACCATAATTTGAAACCAATGAGTTCAGGAGCCACTGGGAGATTTGGGACATGGCTCCAGGCATGAACACCCCTCAAAGACAGCATCTGTGAACTGACTTGAAGATGTCCAACCAAAGCTCTCCTCATTCACATGACACTTGAACACAAATTTTGCAGCAGCATTATTTGCTGCTGGACATCCAAATGTCCATCAAAGGATGAATGGATCGACCATATGCGATGTACCGCCTAAAAAGAAGTATCTAAAATAAAAGTAAATAAAGTCCTTGTCCTTAAGGCATTTATATTCTGACGTATATTTTGATGTAACAGGACAGAAACTGAACATATAAATAACTATAAAAACTGAACACAGAAATAACATATATAGTAACTGTGCTGCTGCTGCTGAGTCGCTTCAGTCGTGTTCGACTCTGTGCAGCCCCATAGAAGGCAGCCCACCAGGCTCCCCCATCCCTGGGATTCTCCAGGCAAGAACACTGGAGTGGGTTGCCATTTCCTTCTCCAATGCATGAAAGTAAAAAGTGAAAGTGAAGTCACTCAGCCGTGTCCGACTCTGTGCAACCCCATGGACTGCAGCTCACTAGGCTCCTCCATCCATGGGGTTTTCCAGGCAAGAGTACTGGAGTGGGGTGCCATTGCCTTCTCCGATAATAACTGTGGAGCAAACCTGAAGCTGACAGTGGTGGGGCAGGGAGTGCAGGTGAGAGAGAAGTGGGGGATACTTTATAGAAGGCCACAGGGAGGGCCCAATTGATTAGATGCTATCTGAGCACAGCCCACAGCCAAGTGAGGGAGAACCAGGAGGATGTGGGGAGGCAGGCAGAGGGGATGGCAGATGCAAAGGCCCTGGGGTACGAACAGGCTCGATGAATTGAGAACTGCAAAGAGGCCACAGTGGCTGCAGCAGGAGATGGGGCCAGAAAGACAGAAGGGCCCGATCACATGGGGCCCTGCAGGCCTTGGTAAGACCAGCTTTAATTCTGATGCTTCTATGCGGGTGCACGGGGCACCAGAGGCCTCGTTCACAGATGGAATGGGGCCGATCCACTCTGGATTTTTAGATCTTTCTGTAGGCTGCAGTATCAGAAGTGACTGGGGCAGAAGTCAGGAGATCAGTAGAGAACTACGGAATCCTCTGGGGACAGAAGTCACAGAGGCTTGGATAGGAAGGGCACTCAGGTTGACCATATGGGGCAGAGAGACACCCACCTATCAAATTTTCCAAGGGTCCTGGGTTGGGTTTTTGGCTCTTTCTCCCCAGGGTCTGGCCTCAGTAGGGAGACAGAAAAATCTTCTGTAAAATGATACAGAAGCCAAGTTCCCTGCTGCCTGTTCAGACAAGGTTAAAGAGCTCTCGATGCCAGGGGCTGTTTCCCATTGCCAGATGAGCCATTTACCCCAAGTTGTTTTCTTTACATCATTTGCAAAGTGCTTCCCTTTGAAAAATCCACTTAACTCCACTTACAAATAAATATGCCTGCAGATCAGCTGAGCTGGAGGGAAAACCCCACAAAGCCAGGGCACCCAGGGTGGCCCAGAAGAGGGGGCGTGGTAATGACCAACAGTGGGTTTTTTATCCCCAACACCTGGGGCTCATTTTGCAGCAAGAGCCCTGCAGAGAGGCCACCCAGATTCTGAGCAGCTCAGACATCAGCAGTGCTGGCAGGAAGTCAGAGATAAGGGAATTATCATGGCCAGACTTTTAACTCATTTTCATCCTCCAAAAGCTGGCTCTGATCTCCAAGTACCCCTGGATGGGCTTGCTAACTACCAGCCTGGGAAGCACTCTCCTCCTCACTTTTAAATAAGAGCCCCAGCCCAAGCCTTGGAGGCCACATGCCTCAAGAGGCTTTGGATTTTGATGAAAGAGTAAAAACACTACCTCCTGTTGGCCAGGGACATTATAGTGACATCATCATTTCAAAACTGCTTTCACCAACGACGGAGATGATTTCAGAACCTGTCCAGTCATTAAGAACTTGCACCTCTGCCCTGAAGAATGCTGGTAACTACAGCTTCCACACACACCAACAGGTGGCAGGCATTGATTTGTCTGTTCGTCAGCCCACGTATTCATTTCTTTATTAATGGCAAATGCACAAGGCATGACGCCGAGGCGGGCAGGATAGGAAGATGAAACTCATTTGTCAGACCTCTAGTGGCACCTTCTGTGTGGAAGCCTGAGAATGGACACATGGTTTGAGAGCTGGAAAGAAAATGACAGGTTAAGAGCGGACAACGTAGTGCAGTGGTTGGCAGGACAGACTGGAACCAGACTGCCCAGGTTCAATCCTAGTCCATCACCTCCTAGCTCTGCCGCCTTATGGTGTGATGGTTTAGTCGCTAAGTCATGTCCGACTCTTGCGACTCCCATGAGATTTTCCAGGGAAGAATACTGGAGTGGATTGCCATTTCCCTCCCCACCGTGGCCTTATGCTAGATACTTAATCTCTTGGCTTTGGTTTCCTCACCTGTGAAATGGGGATAATATTAGACCACTCCACAGGGTTGTGGAACAGTGGCTTAGCCTATGAAAGTGAGCGGTGATCATTCTTAGGCATGAGCCATAGGAAGCAGCAGAGGTGCGCAAGGCAACTGGGGCATAGTGGGAGAATGTGGGGAAAAAACAATGGAACTGGGGAGTGAGGGCCAGGAACACCTGATGAGGGTCCACAGGCCTCAGGAAGAATGCGGCTCAAGACAAAGGCGAGGAAGGGCGTGGCCGGGAGTTGCCCTGCCCCCCCACGACCGTGTAGTAGCCCTGGGCAGGCAACACAGAGGAGGCTGCGCTTGGCATCACCCAGAGGCGGTTCAGGCTGGCAATGGACTCCCCGCTGGCATCCTCCAGTGCGGAGGGAAGAGGAAGGGTTTTAGGCTGACCTCTCCCCCTCCAATATATCCCCTTTCTCCCTGAGTCACTGGGCTTCTGACCAAAGGGCCTCTTCCATCCTCATCAAATTCCGACAGGACCACTTTCTCATTCTGCAGTATTCTCCATCGGCCAACTTCTCTTCTGCTAGGAGTCTGGATTCACTTCCCTGGGGAAGCCCACGGGCTCGGCTCATCACCCTCCCTGACAGGCTCATCACAGTCGCAGAAGAAATATCCGTTTCTGCAATTCCACACTGAACTCTGAGGCTTCCTTTGTGACTCAGACAGTGAAGTATCTGCTTGCAATACAGGAGATCCAGGCTGGATCCCTGGGTTGGCAAGATTCGCCTGGAGAAAGGAATGTCTACCCACTCCAGTATTCTTGCCTGGAGAATCCCACAAACAATTCCCCACTGAACTCTAGCCCCCTAGGAACTGCAATGGGCAGGCATTTCTTACTTGGCTTGATATTCCTCCCCCATAAACACCACCCCCAACCATGGGGCCCCAGGGCTTCCCAGGTGGCTCAGTTAGTAAAGAGTCCTGCCTGCCAATGCAGGAGATCTGCATGAGAAAGGGGATCAGTCCCTGGGTCGGGAAGATCCCCTGGAGGAGGAAATGGCAACCCACTCCAATATTCTTGCCTGGAAAATTCCATGGACAGAGGAGCTTGGTGAGCTACAGTCCATGAGGACACAAAGAGTTAGACCTGATTGAGCACACAGGCAGAAAGACCTGGCCCCCAGAGAGCACCCCAGGCCTGCCCACTCAGTGGGTGGACATATTATATATATAATACTATATATATATACACATATACATATATATATACATATACATATACACACACACGTGTGTGTGTGTGTGTGTGTGTGTGATATATATATACACACACATATATAGTATAATACTGAGCCACACTAGGGGCTCAGGGACCAAGCAGAATACGGACCTACACGTACAGCTTGTAATCCAACAGGACCCTGAAGTGTGGTCTGGAACTCCTGGTGCTCCCAACACCCTCTTAGGAGGGTCTGAGGTCAAAACTTCCCAGAATAATACCTAGACCTTATTTGCCTTCTTCACTGTCGTCCTCTTTCGAGTGTATAGTGGGGGCTTCCACATGATGTCTGAAGACACTATCACATGATGGCTGATGGATGTGTGCCTATGTGTTCTCAGTTTTAATTTCTTGTACAGTCTACATCCAAAGATTTAACCCAGGTAAACACAAGCTCACTGGGATTCTCAGTAATTCTGAAAAGTTTTAAGAGTCCTGAGGACAAAAGGTGTGAGACTTGCTTACTGTTGCAATCAATCCACTCGCTCTTCCAACCCCCTATCCCCAGGAAGATGCTGTTTCATGGGCCAGTCAGCCTCAGAGATGAGACTGGGTGTCCCAGGGACAGAGGCAGTGCCCCACACAGACTCACCAAGCCGCACAGGCCGGATGCCGCCACCCCACCCTCAGACCAACCCAGCAGAGTCCCAAGCCCTGCCTCCCAGATCTCCTGCCACCCAACCCCCAACCCCCACCCTGCAGAGCTGAACACAGGGCGGGAAATTCCCACTGCCAACCTCCCTGTCCCCATTCCCGATGACAAGCCGAGGCCACCATCTCAGCATACTCCCTGTGGTTCCCATCCACACCCTGCCCTGTGGTTTCACGGGTGCAGGCCCCAACAGGAACCTCCCTCTCTGTTGGCAACGCCCCAGTCTATCTGACAGATACCAGCTCCTCCCTGCAGACTCCACCTGCTCCCTGGAGCCCCCCACTGAGTCTCTGGGGGAGGACCGACCCCATACCACCTCTGGGATGGGGACCCTATCCCATTCACCACCTCTGCGTCACCTTTGCATTCATCTGCCTCCTTGCCTGGGTTTCGCAGAAGGAAACAAGCTCCAGGAGGACAGTTTGTCCCTGACTCTTCTCTGCGGCCCTGGCAAGGTCCTTCCTGGAGCTCAACAAGTGTTCACTCAATGCATGAAGGAATTAGTGAATGAGTGAGTGACATATACTTTTAAGATGACAGTTTATCTGATATTTAGCAACTTTATAAATAGATGTCTTCCTTTACAGGGATGGCCTGGGACCTCTTTCTAGGATTATGGAATGTGATCTCTTTCTAGGATTAGATCTCCCTCCAGGTCTTATCTCTAGAATGAGAAATCCCTCTCTCTCCAGCTGATTCCAGACACAGCCCCCTGCCGCCCATGGCTGACGCCTACCCATTTCTTTGGATTCTTTGATTCCACTTCTCTGTGTGACACTAGCCCTCTTTTCCCCTAAGTCTGAGACCTTCCAGCTGCCTCTTTCCTCACCAAGGTGATGGTAACAAGAGAGCTGGCACCTGCCTTGCTGGATTTCACCCCTTCTTCACTGAACCCAGTAATTTGGGAGGAGATCACAGAGGATTAGATTTTGGAGCTGGGGGTGGAGCGGTGTGGAGGCAGGAGGAAATGTGCAAATACTTGCCGAGAGGATGCAATCAATAGGTGACAAGTATAATTCTCAGTGCGATAATTACACCACGTTTACAGAGCTGTGCAGAGCTGCCCTATTGATCTCAGATAAGTATATTTACGGCATCAGAAATGCAGGTGCAAGCCCAGCGCTGCAGTCCATCCTTCCCCTTCATTGATCTCAAAAATGATACCCACATACTAGAGGCCTGAGTGTGCAAACGTGCATCTCTCGCTTCTGTGGTTTTGCTCGGCAATTTATTATCCATTTCAGCCTGCCTTACCCAGATCCATTTTTATCCTTGGAAAGTGGCAAAGGAAAACCATGCATTTATTTACTCGAATCACTGGTGCTTATTTCATGCCAAGCGCTGGGTAAAACGCTAGCAAAACAAAGATGTAATTGTTTGCTGCTGGAGTGTCTGAGCACTAGCCTTTGTGGCGATCAACAGCTCAAAATTCTGGTGAAAGGCACTAGTACAAATGTATACTTAAGACAACCAGAGAATGAGAGAAAATACTTGCAAAGTATGTATCTGGTCAGGGTCTAGTAAGCAGGAAATATAAAGAACTCTTAACGACTCAGCAATAAAAAGATCGATAACAATTTAAAAACAGGCACAGGATCTGAACAGACGTATCTCCAAAGAATAAACACAAATGACCAATAAGCACATGAAAATGAAGCTTGACATCATTAGGCATAAGGGTAATGCAAATCAAAGCCACTTCACACCACCTCACTAGCATGGCTACAATCAAAAAGATTACAACAAGTGTGTGTCAAGTTGTCAAGAAACTGGAAATTTGGTAGAATTGTACAGTGGTGCAATGGCTTTGGAAGAGGGTTGGCAATTCCTCAAAATGCTATACACAATTATATAATCCAGTAGTTCCACTCCTGAGCACACACCTATCAGAATTGAAAATATATGTTCAGGGACTTTCCTGGTGGCCCAGTAGTTAAGAATGACCTTCCAATGCAGGGGACACAGGTTCAATCTCTGGTCGGGCAACTAAGATCCCACATGGCACAGGGCAATTAAGCCCATCCCACATGGCACAGGGCAATTAAGCCCATGAGCCGCAAATACAGAGAAAGCCCATGCTCCACAACAAAGACCCAGTGCAGTCAAAATCATAAAGAAAATTTATGTCCTCCTGAGAAATCTGAATGCAGGTCAAGAAGCAACAGTTAGAAATGGACATAGAACAACAGACAGGTTCCAGATCAGAAAAGGAGTACGTCAAGGCTGTATAATGTCACCTTGCTTAACTTATATGCAGAGTACATCATATAAAATGCTGGGCTGGATGAAGTACAAGCTGGAATCAAGATTACTGGGAGAAATATCAATAACCTCAGAAATGCAGATGACACCACCTTTATGGCAGAAAGTGAAGAAGAACTAAAGAGCCTCTTGATGAAAGTGAAAGAGGAGAGTGAAAAAAGTTGGCTTAAAGCTCAACATTCAGAAAACTAAGATCATGGCATCTGGTCCCATCACTTCATGATAAAAAGATGGGGAAACAATGGAAACAGTGACAGACTATTTTGGGGGCTCCAAAATCACTGCAGATGGGGACTGCAACCATGAAATGAAAAAGATGCTTGCTCCTTGGAAGAAAAGTTATGAGCAACCTAGACAGCATATTAAAAAGCAGAGACAGTACTTTGCCAACAAAGGTCTGTCTAGTCAAAGCTATATTTTTTCCAGTAGTCATGTATAGATGTGAGAGTTGGACTATAAGGAAGGCTGAGTGCAGAAGAATTGATGCTTTTGAACTGTGGTGTTGGAGAAGACTCTTGAGAGTCCCTTGGACTGCAAGGAGATCCAACCAGCCCATCTTAAAGGAAATCAGTCCTGAATATTCACTGGAAGGACTGATGAAGCTGTAACTCCAATGCTTTGGTCACCTGATGTGAAGAACTGACTTATTGGAAAAGACCCTGATGCTGGGAAAGATTGAAGGCAGGAGGAGGAAGGGACGACAGAGGATGAGATGGTTGGATGGCAACACTGACTCAATGGACATGAGTTTGAGTAAGCTCTGGGAGTTGGTGATAAAGCTTGGTGTGCTACAGTGCATGAGGTCGCAAAGAGTCAGACACAACTGAGCGACTGAACTGAACCTGGAAATTATGCATATGTGTTCAGAGCAGCATTATAGTAGCCAAAAACTAGCAACAATTCAAATATCTATTGACTGATGAATGAATAGACAAAATATGTATATGCTTATAAAGGGCCACCACAGGCAGCAGAGAAGAAAAGGAAGAAGAGATACACGGGGTCCAGGCAACACGGCTCCCCATGGATGAGAGGCTGAAGGATGCTAACTCGGCCAGTTTCAGCCACACCAAAGCCACAGAAACGCATTCAGGAGAGGTGAGGCCTGTGAGAATCCTCATGATTTCGCAGAAAGGCCTGCGTACTAATTGGACTTCCAGGTTAAAGACAAGCCGCTCTTGGTCAGGAGGGCAAGCATCCTTTTCTGCCACTGGGCCTTCTGAAATGGCCAGGTTTGGCATGGAGGGGGTCTTGTCCTTGTGCACCACAAGGAAGGTCCCGGGAGGGGTCAGCATGGCTGTTTCTGAAGAGCCAAGCTTCCTGTGCCCTTCCTGCTGCCCTCTACAGCCCCAGCAGAGGTCCAGACAGGAAATAAGACCAAAGGTCAGCACGCACAGCGTTGCCTCTGGTATGACATCCTGTGGGTTGTGCCAACCCTCAGAGGCCCACCGGTGAGCTCCATTAGTGCTGCTATCCTGGAGTATGGCACCAGGGATGGAGCACCCCCATGGACACCCACTGGCAGATCCCACCCTGAAGTCACCTGTCATCCCCCGGCTTTGCCACTCCATGGTGACAAGTTTCCGTCAACTGCTGAATGTTTCCCAAAGGATAGGTACCAATCCTTCCCTAGAGGAGAATTTTGACAATTCAGGTGGCTGTCTTTCTCTCCTTGGTCTTTGAGCATTAAAACTAAACTGGGAAAAATGGGTCCTGGTTGCTTTCTCTCTTGTTAATGTTTAAAAAAAAAAACAACACCACCTCCATTAGAGACATTCGGGCATGGGGAGGGGCAGGAAATAGTATAATTCTTTTAAGTCCTTTTCCTTAAGTACACTACATAGTCACCCTATACTACAGTTTTGGAGTCTGTATTTCACTTGATCATCACCTTGCATTGCATGTAACCATATTTGCAACTTTGAATCTGTAATACTTCAAATAGTCCACCCTTTTCATATATCATAATTGACTGGACCATTTGACATGTCAGCTCTTTTAATTTTTTTTATTGAAATATAGCTGACTTACAATGTGTTATTTTCTGCTGCGGGGCAAAGTGATTCAACATCTCAGTTCTTGACCCTACCAGTGAATTTGTACCTTTGCTTTGTCATCTCAGGCCCGTTTGAAAGGTTCTTCTTCAGCAAGAATCCTTGGTTCCACGTAATTTGTCCTCTTTCTCTGTCCACATAAATGGAGGCTGCTCATTGTCTTTTCGTTCTTTAAGTTCCTTATATGAACTTTCTCTTGAATAGGTCTACCAGGTAGAAGACACTTTGATTTCCTGTTATTATTTTAATATAACAAAGGAAACTTCCTCATTAGAGGAAGACACAAGAGAGGGAATGCACAGATTTTGCTATAAAGCCTTGGTTTGCCTCTGGAGAGGGCCAGCTGTGCCCAGAAGTTTCCATACATAAGGCTTCTTCCCCTCAGACCTGGGTAGAGATAAATGTGTCTTAGTGAGTCACTAGCACCAACGACTTTCCAGTCTCTCCCATTAGCCATGAACCTCAAAAGGAGTTTGTCCAACATGACCTTGAGTGCTCCGCAATGGTGCTACCGTGCTGCCCAGAACCAAGCATCTACGAACTACCGGCAGGGGATGTAACTGGTCCCGCCGGCTGCCTGGGCCTGATACCTCTGGCGAGAATGTAGACTGACCAGCTATATGACACCAGACAAGCTGCTTCAGCTTGTATGTTGCTGTTCAGTCGCTAAGTCATGTCTGACTCTTTGCGACCCCGTTGACTGTAGCCTGCCAGGCTCCTCTGTCCGTGAGATTCTCCAGGCGGGAACACTGGAGTGGGTTGCCATTTCCTTCTGGAGAGGATCAGCCTAACCCAGGGACTGAACCCATGTCTCCTGCCTTGCATGTGGATTCTTTACCACTGAGCCACCAGGGAAGCACCTCTATCTTTACCTAGAGGAAGTTAAACAAGTGATCTTGAAGTCTTCTCAGTTCTTAAATGACAAAAGGCCTGTCCTCATGGGCCAGGGACCCAGGGTGACCCAAGGACTTGCATCTGGAGAAAGAGGCCCCCACTGGACCCATGACCATGAGTAACACACAGCACTGCCTGACCCCTGCCTTTCCATCAGCGAGGGATATCTACATGTTTAAAGAAAATGTCAGATGATTGTCAACCAGGATTATAGGAGAATGAGATGAGGTGTTTGAGGAAGCCAGAAACTCTAGAGTTATCCTGGAGTTTTCTCTTTCTCTCTACAGTCTTTCCCTCCTCACCACAATCCATCAGGAACTCCTAACAACTCATCTTCAAAAATTTCTGTCATAGACCCAGAGATTATCATACTAAGTGAAGTCAGAGAAAGACAAATATCATATGATATCTCTTCTATGTGGAATCTAAAAAAATAAAATGATACAAATGAACTTAATTACAAAATAGAAACAAGACTCATGGACATAGAAAACAAACTTACAGTTACCCACAGGGGAAAAGGGGGCAGGAGAGATAAATTAGGAGTTTGGGATTAATAGATACACACTACTATAAATAAAACAGGTAAACAAGGACCTGCTGTATAGCATAAGGAACAATATTCAATATATTATAAAGATGTGTAATAGGAAACACACACACACACATATATATCCAAATCACTGTCATACACCTGAAACTAACACGACATTGTAAATCAACTATACTGCATTAAAAAAAAAAAAAACCCTCCCAAGTCCATCTGAGTCTATCACTGCCCTCACAGCACAGCCTGGTCATCCAGGCGATGATGACCTTTACCCCAGCTGCTGCAACAGTCTCCTAATTACTACCGTCACCCGTTCACTCAGCAGATCACATGGCTCAGATGCAAACCCTGAGGATGAAAGCAGGCCTCGAAGGCCTCGCTGTCTCCTGCAGGGCCTGCTGTCCTCTTTCCACCCGCCTCACTGTCGGCTCGCGTGCCTCCCGCTCGCTCTGCCACACCGGCTTTATTTCCCTTTCTCATGCGCAGTAACAGGGCCCTTTGCACACACTCTTCCTGCAGGGCCCCTGCGATCCTCCCACAGCGGGCACACAGCTTGTGATCACTGTCCTCCTACTTACTGATGCATTCAACCACTGTGCACTCCCTCCTTACTAAAACGTCAACACCACGATTCCAGGGCCCCTGTGTCTTTTGTTCTCAGCACCCAGTCCAGAGCCAACCAAATAGAAAATATTGATGCATGAGTAAAGAAAGTACAAAGCCTATAACAGAATAGAAACTGTCCAGATAATTCAATAAGGGCCTGACTACTTGCTCTTCCCCTCTCCAGGGGATCTTCCCAATCCAGACTCGGGTTCAATCCCTGGGTTGGGAAGATCTCCTGGAGAAGGGAACGGCTACCCACTCCAGTATTCTTGCCTGGAGAATCCCATGGACAGGGGAGCCTGGTGGGCTACAGTCCAAGGGGTCTCAAAGAATCCAACAGGACTGAGTGAGTAACATTTTCACTTTCTCTAATAGAAAATATAGAAGAATGGCTAAAATAGGAATGTAGGAAGGAGATTTTTATTGAAAATGAGAATTTAGAAAGTTTCAGGCAAGTGTGATGTTTCTTTGCATGCATGTGTGTGTACACCTCGTCTCAGAATGGCTCTCATCAGTTCTGCTTGGCTGGACAGCCCCCCCACCCCCTCACATTGCTTCAGAAGTGACTCGAATGTCCAGATCTCAAGGAGGGCTTCCCCGCAAAGGACACCTCATGGGTAAAGAAGCAGTCGCCGAATCCCCCGCTTCAGATATTCAGACCCTCCAGAATTTCACTGTGCCCTGTCTGCTTGCCAAGGGCCAGGCGGAGGGATAAGGCTCCAAAGGGACCCGGCAGTGAGAGAGGCTGGGATCTAAACTCAGGGACTTGTGACGCTGCGCTGCAGTGCTTGCACCTGGAAAAACAAAATGGAGCAACAAAATGCAAAGAAACTATAAGGGGCTAAAAAGAAGAGCAACTGCGTGCACGTGCACGCGGGGAAAATTATGGACAAGACACGAAAAGACCAGAAATCCCAGTGCCCCTTCTAAAGAACCAGGAGCAAGCAGGGTGTTGGGAGCAAAACGGGGTATACACACCCCCTCACCAAAGGGTGGGCAAACCCCGTGAGCCAGAGCCCTGGGCACACCCCTATCCTTGCCCCATGTTAGGAACCAGCTCGCCCCCAGCTTGGGGAGGGAGTCGGCAAGGGAATCTACTATTTGTTTTCACTTCCCCTAGGTGCAGCAGACACCCCAAGAAGGCTTTGCCTAAATTTCATAACTGGCCTCTTATCAATATCTGTTGACTCAGGAAGGTCACGAGTAGGTGAGCACCGAAGCCAAAGCACCCGGAGCCCAGCCCGGCAGCTGCTGTACCAAGGGGAGGGCTCTCCAGAAGCTGGGGCAGCCAGCATGCCCAGCACTTCATCTCTTCAGGGGACACCTCTCAAGCCTCCCGGATAATACGGCTCCCCCTTGTTGGCCTTGTCCTTCTTGCTCCGCAGCTCAGAAACCTGGAGCTGCTGAAACCCCGTGGGGCTCACACGCGAATAGAAGGGCCCCAGAGGCCTAAGCCAGCTTTAGAGTCTGAAGAGGGGCCTTGCAGAAGGATATGGAAATCATAAAAATAATAGCAGTGCTTACGTAGGGCTTCGCAAGTTCCAGCAGCTCTTCTAAGTCCCTCAGGTGTATCAGCATGGCTTATCAATAGCCCTAAGGAGGCATTTTGCGGATGAGGGAAACTGAGGCACAGTAAGGTTGTGCAACATGCCTGAGGCCACTGTGCAGAGAGTGGTCAGAGAGGGTGTGCGTGTCGCAGATGGTTACACACCCAGGTTTCCACTGAAGAGCACACACTGAATGACGATTTGCAGTGTGAGGCCACAGCCAAGGACCCACCAAGGGGTGCCCCCACCCAGGATGGGTGATGGTGGGAGTGTCCTTAGCCCTTAGGCCTAAAAAGGCAAGCGGAGAGAACCATGCCATGCGTGCCCAGCCAGAGCTGGCCTAGGAAGGGGAAGGCAGAACTCCACCAAGGTGGGTAGGGGTGGAGATAGGATGACATAATCCAAGTCATCTCTTTCTCACTGAGGGTTCTCTATATGTGTATGCTCAATCTCTCAGTCACGTCCAACTCTTTGCCACCCCATGGACTGTAGCCCGCCAGGCTCCTCTGTCCATGGGATTTCCCAGGCAAGAATCCTGGAGTAAGCTGCCATCTCCTCCTCCATGAAGGCTCTGATGTCCTGCTAAAGCCTCCCAGTGGGCTTCCATTTCATCATTAATCAAGCAGGGGAATCATGCAGCCGCTACAGAAAACATAAGCTGATACAGAAGACCCAGGTTTGATTCCTGGCTCGGGAAGATGCCCTGGAGAAGGAAGCGGCAACCTATTTTCCCACAAGTATTCTCGCCTGGGAAATCTCACTGGCAGAGGAGCCTGGCAGGCTGCAGTGCATGGGGGCCACAGAAGAGCCCAACAGGACTTAGTGACTAAATAACACCCCCTTCACACACACGCACACACACAGACACACACACAACCCACAGCAAGCTCTCTGTCTCTTCCCAAGGGAACACTTCAACCTCCTCACCAGGCCAGTGGAACCCGCCTGCTTTCTCCCTGCCCTGGAGCAATTTTGCCCACAGTCATGCAAGGGAAGGAGGGGTCGGGGGGTGAGCCTGCAGAATTAATTTCGCATTGTAGCTGCCTAACAACCTTTAATTGCCTGGCTGTAGGGTTGCACATTAACGCAGGCAAAACCAGCCCTCAGTTTAAAGGGCGTTTTCCTCCCACCCTCCACCTCTGCCTCCCTGTCAATAAATCACTCTGGTAAAATGGCAGGATGGCAAAGCCGGAGGCCAGAGGTCCAGGGGGCCCTCCAGAGCCGGATGCCTCATTAACGCTTAGCAGGTCTGCCCAGATGTTTTCGAGCTGCCGGAGGCAGGGAGGGAGGGGGCCTGGGCTAGGCAGAAAGTGGCACAAACAAGCCTGAGGGGTGGCAGTCAGGATATTTACCCAGGTCACCCACAGAAAGTGAGGTTTACTCATTACAAACACTGGCTGGCATGGGGGTGTCTGGGCACACGAGGCTCTCTGGGTTGCCCAAGGAGACCCTGAATTTTGAAGAACACCCACAGGTGCACCAATGCAAACACAGCCAGGAAGGCTGAGGAGGCTCACAAGACCATGTGCGTCTGCGTCCAGGTGTCCGCCGGGGCGAGAGGCACCAGAGCGACACTCTTGAATGACCCTGTTGCAGTTCCCTGATCCATGAAGAGTACTCTACGATCCTGAGGGCTGGAACATGCACCCCAGGGCCAGACTACCGAGGCTCAAGGCCTGCGGCTGCTACTCTCCAGCTACGTGACTCTGGGCAAGTGACTTGACCTCTCTGTGCTTAAACCAGTGGCCCATGGGAGGGCTCGGTAACACAGATGCCACCAGCGGGAGGGTGGCAAGGCTCTGGGCAGCACCCTGTGGACTGTGGGAGCTGCCTTTACAGCTGGGGAGGGGTCCTGGGCAGAGGTGGATGGAGGAAGCAGGAAGGAGGCCTAGGAGTAGCAGGTCCAGGCTAGGACGCTGGATGGGGGAGAAGGGGCAGCAGCCCACAACCTCTCTGGTTCGACCAGCTCACATGTCCGCATGCAGGTCCCACAAAGGCTCCTTTCACCAAGAGGTGTAGAGCGGGTGGGAGGATTGCAGCCAGCATCTGTTGCCTTCCCCAGGCCAGAGAACAGGCGGGAAGCAGGATGGCTGGCCCTCTGCAGAGCTGCAGGGGAGACCGTGTGGCCTGCAGAGCCGGGCAGTGGGGAGTCCCACTGCAGGGCCACGTTCCCCTCCGCAATGCTTAAAACACTTCCCAGAAGAGGGCAGGCGCCAGGCCAAGGTTTCGCCTAGAGGTGGGAGAGTATCATGGTCTAAGTTTAGGAAACCTCCAGGCCTGCCCTCTTTGCCCAGCTCCTCCAGAGAAGGCTAAAAGCTACCGGTGACCTACCTCTGCTTTCCTTCTCTGCTAACCGTCTCATCTATCCCTCTGTGCCTAACTGTAAGATTGCTAAATTGAAAAGGGCAGTCCCTGACCAAATCTAAAACTGCCAACCACTGAGGCTGTGTAGTTAGATTCTGGGGTCTGTGGATGAGAGTGCAAATGCCCGCAACACCACATACTCACTGGGTGATTGTGGGCAAGTTAATCGCTCTGGCCTCAGTTTCCTTACCTGTAACATGGGAACAATACTCCTACTTCTTATGTTTGTCTTAAGTGTTAAATCAGTAAATATACATCAAACATCTAAAGCACCTTGGCACCTAGAAAGAACTACTGGAATCATAGAAGAAGCCATCCTGTAACTATGACACAAATACCTAGATACCAAAAAGCCATGTGTTCATTTTCTATTTAAGCGGCAGTGTTGCACATGAGCTGCTGGAATAATTTTCCTCAAATGCCGTATCACCCCATCACTTTTCAACTAAATGGGTAACCCCACGACTACCAGGAAAGTTGGGGAAGAAAAAGGAGGAAAGGAAGGTAACTGAGGCCCTGCTATTTTTCCTGGCCATGTTCTTGCAATTTATAGACAGTATTTCATTTAAACTTCAGTATTCCATTTAACCTTTGCAAGAAGTCTCATAACACAGATGGTATTCTCCACATTTTAAAGATGAATAAATTTAGGCTCAGAAAGCGGCAGTGGTTTGTACAGGATCAGTGGTGAAACTGACATCAGAATCCAACACCAAAGCCTATTTCTCTTTTAATAATGATAAAAATACTAGGAAGAGGAAGAAAGATAATT
Organism: Nanger dama; assembly: GCA_917880005.1. NCBI lineage: Eukaryota > Metazoa > Chordata > Mammalia > Artiodactyla > Bovidae > Nanger > Nanger dama. The sequence continues at coordinate 14,857,217 of CAKJTW010000044.1, forward strand.
ATGGTGACAGCTGATTTTCACCAAGTGCTTACTCTGAGCCAGGTGACATTCTGAATGCTTCACATGCATTAACCTACTCATCTTCAAAACAGCCTGATGAAGTGGGTACTATTACTAATTGTACTCCCATTTTACAGATGTGAAAAATGAGATCAAGTAATTTACCCAGGACTGCCTATCTTGGAAGTGGAATTGTTCTGATAAGTTACTCACTATCTCAGATTAAAACTTTTCACAGTCTGTTCTTCCCAAATGCCCCCTTCCCTTCTTCCCTTTCCCCCAGTTTACCAGCTTCCCTCCTCTTCTTAACAATGCAGCTCTGAAATCTCCTTCACTAGGCTTCCTCCAAGAGCAGGGTACAGTCATAGTTTCTAGCTCCAGCCCTTGTTCCCACAGGGCCAGCACCTAGAGAGTGCTTTCCTTGTGCTCCATGCTCCTAGAAAAGGCACAGAAATGTCAGTAGAGCAGAGTCCTTACTAATGTCACCTCTAATGAGCCCCCCAAGAGCTCATAAGCAGAAAACATACTGTAATGTAAGTGGGGGCTTCCATTTACATCATCAGCTGGGATGACAGCAGGTTATTTAGCTACAAAAGGCAGCCATACTCTTCTCATGGAGATGAAACCCAGGGGAAACAGAGATAAAGGTGTCCTGACTCTCCAACCCCCTTCCAGGACTGACTTTCCTTCTATGTGGACTCTGAGAGCAAAGTTGGGTCAATATTAATTATCCACACTTAGCAAATGAATGAAAGGCCTTTGGTGTCCCACAATCACAGTGACCTTATTTTAGGACCACAAACTGGGACACAAATTGCCCATGAGGGAAACAGAATGGAACGTGGGAACTCGAGAACATCTTGGGGACTGTGGCCTAATGGGGGAAACGCGCCTCTGTAGCCATCGCAGGGGCTGAAAGACAGTTAGCGGCCCTCAGCCGCCTCTGAGGACAGCCCCAGCCCTCACCTCAGAGAAGCTTCCTCCTCCTCAACCTGATCTGCAAGGGCGTCTTTATCCCAGCAGCCATGGAAATAGCCTGCACAGTCCTATATCGGCACTACCTACATTCTTCTCTATCTGCAGAAAAGGACATGGAGGAATAGTGCCAGGGAAAAAGTTCCAAAATTAAACAGTCATTATAATGTCATCAAGCCACTCGGGGGTTTAAACTCTCCAGCCCAGAGCTGCCTGACAGAACCTGCTGCCGTAGAAGAAATGTTCAATAGCCCACACGTTCCCATACAGGAGACAGGAACCACACGTGGTTCTTGCATCTTGAAATTCAGATGGTGGGGCTTTCCCGTTGGTTCTGAGATTAAGGTTTCACACTCCCAATGCAGCGGGCACAGGTTTGATCCCTGGTAGGGGGAGCTAAGATCCTTCATGTCATGTGGTGTAGCCAAAAATAAGAAAAGAAATCCAGCCAGTGCAACTGAACAATCGTATCTTTACTTTTAGTTGGCTTGAATTCATTTAAATAGCTATATGTGGGGACTTCCCAGTGGCTGAAACTCCACACTCCCAGTGCGGGGGACCTGGGTTCGATCCCTCGTCAGGGAACTAGATCCCACGTGCGGCAACTAAGAGTTCCCATGTCAACTATAAGTTCCCACTCGTCGCAGCTGAGACTGAAGATCCTGCAACCAAGACCCGGAGCAGTCAAATAAATATACATATTAAAAAATACTTTGAAAAGAAATAAAAACAAAAAGATAAACAGCCATGTGTGGCTAGTGGGTGCCAGACTGGACAGAGCAGCTGCAGGTCACATTTAGAAAAAAATCGGCTACAGTTTAAACCTAGAAGCCAGGTAAAGACTGGGAGGTTGGGTTTGTGCAGACATTCTGTCCTCCACTTAGTAATGCGCTGAGCACTCACCACCTGCTAGGAATGGTGCCTTTTCATGTCAGTTCCACGATCATCGCAACATTGCGATTAAGAGAAATGGTATTATCGCTCCCCTTGCACCATGGGGGAAACTGAGCCACAGAGCTCGGGAGCAACAGAGAGCCGGGACGGAGCGCTGGCGACAGAGAGCCGGGACGGAGTGCTGGCAGTGTGGTCACTCAGCCATCTGCACCCTGTGCTCAGTGGTTTGCCAAGTAGCAGGGCTTTATCCTCTCCATTCAGACCTGTGAAAACTTTCATAATGAGCTTTATATTCCCAATTAGCGTATGTTCCCAAGGCTAATTGTGATGGGACGTCCCTGAAACACTTTGAACGTTCTGAAATAACCCACAGAGGCTGGTCAAACAACAGATCCTTCCAACAAGAAGCATGAAAGCTCCTAAAAGGTATGGGCTAGGTATGGGCACTGACCGCCATTCAGTAATAGGCCTAGGGCACCGTCATGTGAAACACTCCCTTGGCACCACCAGGAAGGGAGTGGCAAGCCCTCTCTCTCCCTCCCATTCCAGCAACCCCCAAATCACCCTTCCTTCACCCCTAGACTTGGGACTGAATTAAAATCCAGGAGAGAGGAAGCTAAGGCTTACCCACATCTCACATATTTGACTTAATAATCTAGCTGGTTGAAAAGATCCCATCCTCATACCTAATAAGAGTGGGCTCATGTGAAGGTAAGGGCTACTATGTGGCAAGAATGACCTTTGCCCTCACTGGCCTCACTTCTCCCCCCGCCCCCAACCCAGGACCTGTGTTTTTTATTTTTAATGTTCTCAGGTCTCTGATCCCTCAGTGGATCAGAGGTGATAACCACATTGACAGAAAGTTCATTACATTGCCTTTTCTAACTAATCAGATCACTTCTCTCCATCAAAGGTGCAAGGCTTAGACCCTTAATATCCCTTACTTAATATAAGCACCTCAATCAGGAAATTCCTCGAGGATGCCAACCTGCTAGAGAGGACCACCCCCACCAAGAGAGCTCTCAGCGCCCCCCAAGAGAGCTCTCATTCAAAGCTCAAGGTATTACTAGGAAAGGGTGAAGTTATAATCACAGTCTTGGACAGAGCCATAATGTACAGAATTATAAAAATCGTGGCTGAGAAAAACTTGGCTCAACACTGGAAAGAAGTTCAACCAAGAAAAAAAAAGGAAACAAAGAAACCTATGATATAGCAATGAAGCTGATCAATGCTTGTCAACCTCATGCCTCTGGCTGGTTTCAAAACGTTATGTTACAAATAAAAAGAAAAGCCATAGGTCTGCAATGTGGCAAGTGTTGGTGATTCGTTCAGGGCAGCTTTCCAAAGAGATCTCCCTGGGTTCTTGTTTTTACTATAGTGAGAGTCTGATAACTACAAAACCTGGAGTTACTATGTCAGGGAACATTGGCAGATGTCTTAAAAAGCAGTAGTTTGTCAAAGAAATGGTACAGGGTGCCCATTTGACAACTTTAAACCCAATAAGACAGGTTATGAAGAAGTAGCAAGGGGACTTCCCTGTCCAGTGATTAAGAATTTGCCTTGTATTTCCAGGGATGCAGGTCAGATCCCTGGTCAGGAAACTAGGTTCTCACATGCCAGGGAGCAGCTAAGCCTGAGCACCACAATTAGAGAGCCAGCACGCCTCAACTAAGACCCAAGGCAGCCAAAATAAATGAATATTTTTTTAAAAGTATTGAAAGAAGCAGCCTTTGATGCTCTCTGAGCTCCTGCACAACTTCTGTGTGAGAGATGAAGCCAAGGCCGTTTATCACCCTGCCAAATCCAGCAAGCAATCTTGACAAAGGAGAGAACTGCCCCTTCAGACAGAGAACAGGCTGGCTTACTGTCTGCTAGAAAAGCAGTGGGTTCCTCAAATGCAGCGTTCCTCTCCTGGAACACAACTCCTGGCAGGAGCAGACATCCATCTATCTATCCATCACGCCCTCCAAATTACCCCTGTGCTACTGACAAGACAAAAGGAACAGCAACGACACGCAGATTATTGTACCAGGAGTAATCAATGTTTCTCTCTGACTCATGCAGCTCATGTCTTCTGAGCATCCATGAAGTAACAACAGGCCGAGTTTTAGCTTATAACACTATGACATTTAGACTTTAATAAAAGCAAATTCTAGACTCAACAAGGAGCTCAAGGCAAAGTAGTGACCATTTGAAAAAGAAAGAAAGAAATCTAGGGACAGGGCACATGGGCAGGCAGACTATTAACTGCCCAGGGATTATAACTTCCTTACCCATAAAAGCCACAAAACCAGACTCATAATTCTAAAGCAAAGTGTGGTGTATGAAAGCAGACACCAGCATTCAAATCTGCCAGACCCCAGCTCTGAGACTTTGAACAAGTCATCTAAATCCCCTCCCCATGCCTCAGTTTCTTCATCTGTAGAATGGGGACAGCACCAGTACGTACTCCAGAGGATGACTATTATGAGAATTATTGAGTAAATTTATGTGAAGCACTTAGAACAGGCCATAACACAGAGTAAGCGCCACAGGGGTATTTGCTGTTATTACCATCAGCTCTCAAAACTCAATGACTCTATGTCTCTAGAGAATGTTAATTATCCTAATTCTTCATCTAATGCCATATTCCTTTATTTACAGCCTATACTGTCAAGGAAAGTCAGGTGGAGGAAAATGTATATAATAGCTACCCTTTATTCAAGAAAAGGGAGAGATTAATATGTAAGTGCATTTGGTAACATTTTTAATACAGAAAAATAAAAACTCCAAACAAAAAAATAAACGGCTACTATAAAGGTGACAGAAGGTACAGATAGCAGTGACTGGTTTAGAAGATAGAATTCTCAGAATATTCCTGTTTGGTAGATCTGACTTTGAAATCATGTAGTTTACCTAATTATAAAAACTTATGTGTTAAGAAATAATCTATAAAAATCAAAAGCAACATGGGATAAGTTTAACTGCTCATTGAATTGGATCCTAACCACACAGAGAGGAGTCATTGCTAATGATTTTTAAACATAGTAATATAACTATATACCCCAAAAGGACATGTTTTAAGGACAAAGAGAGCTAGAAAAAAATCTGATTAATGAAATGTTTATCACTGTTATATTATGATTTGTAAGAAGTATACATGCATGTGTGCCCAGCTATGTCTAACTCTTTGTGACCCCATGGACTGTAGCCTGCCAGGCTCCTCTGACCATGGAATTTTCCAGGCAAGAACAATGGAATGGGTTGCCATTTCCTCCTCCAAGGGATCTTCTTGACCTAGGGATTGAACCAGTCTCCTGAGTCTCCTGCACTGGCAGGAGGATTCTTCAGCAATGCACCATTTGGGAAGGTAGGGGTGTGTGTGTGGGTGTGTGTGTGGGTGTGTGTGTATGTGTTTGTGTGTGGGTGTGTGTGTGTTTTCTTATATTGGGTTAACAAAATTTTTGTTTGGGTTTTCTATAAGACGTTACAGAAAAACCCCAAGGAACTTACTTTTTGGCTAACCCCATATATAGGGCCACAAAGGTGAAAATAGGTGTCTTGTTATTCATAAGTGAAGAAGGCAATGGCAACCCACTCCAGTACTCTTGCCTGGAAAATCCCATGGATGGAGGAAGGAGCCCTATTCCATCACAACAGGTTTATGTCAATGACTACTCATCCCACCACAGATGGGGCCAGGAGAACCAACGCTGTGATGTGTGATCAGAAGGTTGAAACTTTCAGTCCCAATTAGAAGGTTAAAACTTGCAATCCCTGATTTCTGGGGCAAAGAGAGGGGCTTGAGGCTGAATCAGTGACACTGGCAAATGATTTAGTCCATTATGACTATGTAATGAAGCCTCCATCAAAGCCCCACAGCATTTTGGTCCCTTGTTTCGGAGAGCTCCTGAGTCTGGGAACCACAGGGCATCCCTGTGCTGGGCCCCAGGCTCCTCTGCCAGTCCTCGCCCTGTGCATCTCTTCACCTGGTTGCTGATGCATAGCCTTTCATGTCTTTGCAGAAAACATCAGCAATCTAGTGAGTAGATGGTTCTTCCTGAGCTCTGTGAGCCGCTCCAGCAAATGAATGGAACCTAACCAGAGGGTCATAGGAGCCTATGATTTATATGCTTCAGTCAGAAGCCCAGGTAACAATCTGGGCTTACAAATGACATCTGAAATGGAAGGAGGTTTTGAAGGACTGAGCCCTTTACCTGGGAACCTCATTCTATCTCGAGATAGACAGGGTCAGAGGTGAGTTGATCTCGTGGACACCAGAAAGGCTTGCTGGTGTTGGGAAGCCTCCACAGGAACATCTTAGAACTTGGGCCAAAAAGTTCCCATTTTTTTCTTTTTGCAATACTATCTCAGGGCTTCCCTGGTGCGTCAGAAGGTAAAGAATCTGCCTACAATGCGGGAGACCTGGGTTTGATCCCTAGGTCGGGAAGATCCCCTGGAGAAGGGACTAGCAACCCATTCCAGTATTTTTGTCTGGAGAATTCCAGGACAGAGGAGCCAGGTGGGTACAGTCCATGGGATCGCAAAGAGTCAGACAGGACTGAGCAACTAACACTTTCACTTTCATCTCAGGATAATAAAATAGTTGAAATAAGGAACTTTCTTTTAATAGAAAATGAAGAAGGAATGCTAGAATTCGAACGTTGCCACAATTAAGACCATGATCAACTATGGCTGTCAACACCATAGAGGGGACCAGACAGTATGTCTTATAAAGGAAGTACACCTCACCACTGAGAAGTATTTTTGGCACCAAAAAAAAAAAGAAAAACTAACCTGAATCTGATCAGCCCTCTAGCTCTAACACAATCAACTGACAAGAAAGGCAAGTAGGAGAGCTCAGAAGAAGGTGTTAAAAGGAGCCACCCAGACTGCACAAACTATAGGAGAAATGATACAGTTTCTCTACCTGGCAAGAGGAAAGAGAGCAAAACCTAGAGATAAACAGGTACTTAAGAGACAAGGCAAAAAACTGCAAACCACAGAGCTCTGGGGATCTGATTAAACACTTTTATCCGAGAGGAGTGAAGAAATTTGAACACTGAGTAGTATCTATTGATATTAAGCAACTGTTTTTAATTCCTAAGGCATGACAATGATATTGTGATTAGCTTTTTAGAGAGTTCTCATCTTTGAGAAACATTGGTCACCCCAAAATGATACATACCTCTGAAAATTTCTGAAACAATACACCTGAAATAATCAAGGAGAGGGAGACTCGGTGACAGCAACTATGAAAGAAGAACGGTCACGTTTTTATAATGACTGGGTCATCGGCATGCAGGTTCATTCAACTATCCTTTCGCCTTTTGGATATGCCTCTAATTTCCCGTAACAATAAAAAGAAATTGGTTATTCTACAAAATCTCAATTCTGGGCCCAGACACAAACAGTAGACATTATGTCCAAATCTTATCACTCACATATCAAAAGAGATGACTTTCGACAAGATGCTTTATTCTGTGGAGCCTCAATTTCCTATGCTGTAAAATGGTCATGAAAAGATAAAATGAGGAAACATAAGGGCAAAGCTGAGCTCAGGGCCCAGCACAGGGGTCCAGTGGAGCCGCCCACCCCTCGCAGACTGCAAGCTGGGGAGCCTAATCTTCCATCCTGACTTGAAATTACAAAGTCTAATGCTCACAGATTATTTGCTTGATTATCTCCAACAGGAGTGAAATGATTTCTTAAAAGGACTCGCCTGGGACTTCCGTGAAGGTCCAGTGGTTAATTAAGATTCCATGCTTCCAATGCAGAGGGTGCAGGTTTGATCCCTGATTCTAGAACTAAGATCTCACATGCTGCTCAGGCCAGAAGAAAAAGAACACGCTCTGTCTTAGGTGTGATGAGTAACAACAATCTCTGCTTTCTCCCTTCACCTACACGCTCACAAAGCGAGGGGCTCCCTCTTGGGCTGCCTCCATGATTCACAGGAAATCACCACCACCTCCCAAGCTGTAAACACTCCCAAGTTCTGAAACCATTTCTCCCAGACATCCAGACAGCCAGCTCAGACATCTTCCTTTCTGAGACTGGGTGAGAGGCTTTGCCATGTTATTTTCTTGCCTGGATAATGCATCACATCAGGGAACAGCATCTGGCACCTCAGACATGGAGTTTCCACAAGTTCTCGCTTTAACAAGCTGAACACTGCACATTCGGTCAATGGTTCCCAACTCCACATAGACAAATGTGGTGGCCGGTCGCTATTAGCCTGGCGTTTCATTCTGCCTTATCTTCTGAGCTCTTGCTTTACTTGACAGTTGCTGATAGAGTTTGCTGGGAACACTTTCATTGGAGAGAGAACCATCGGGCTCAAATCCCCACGTTGTCCCCTATTGGACTGGTTATTCAATCTGTGTCGACTGCCTTCCATAAAATACAGACAATGAAATCTAACGCAAAGGATTGTTTTGGAAACCACACCAGATAATATACTAAAGATATATGCATAGTCTCTGGCACACGGAAAGTGCATGTAAACATCTGCCGATGTCACCACGACTTCTGCAGGCGGGTGGAGCAGTGGGTCTGACTCCTCCAGGGATCCCCAGCGCCCTGACTGACACATGGCAAGTTCTCTGGGGCTTCCCTGGTGTCTCAGACAGTAAACAACCTACCCACAATGCAGGAGACCCAGGTTCAATCCCGAGTTGGGAAGATCCCCAGGAGAAGGCAATGGCTACCCACTCCAGTATTCTTGCTTTGAGAATTCCATGGACAAAGGAACCTGGTGGGCTATAGTCCATGTGGTCGCAAAGAATCAGACACAGTCTACCAACTAACACTTTCAAGTTCTCAATCAGTATTTGTTAAATCAATGAGTGAATGAATAAAATGTAGACAATTGAACTTAACCTGCCTCTACTTGTGAAAAAGGGTCAAATTACTTATAGTATGTCCAAAAATTACAGTATTATTATTTAATACACTCTATATTAATACATAGAAGCATATTATTATCATCCTTCACTGGGCATGTAAGAAACTTCAAATGAATTCCATGCAGATGCTCTGGAACTTTTGTAACAAAGGCTCCAGAAAATTCTCTCCAGATTCCTAAGAATTGCAGAACGTGCTTTGGAGTAGTAGCACCATGGGAAGAATTTGGAGACATACCAGACTGGGAGCAGCAGGACCCATTGGGAGTTGACACAACTGTCTACCTGAGAGGGGCTGAGAACCTGCTCTGGGGCAGGGAAAACAGAAGGAACTGGGAGCTAGACACAAGGAATCGCCAGGAGTCATGACCAGGAAGAGGTGAGAGTGTTAGCTGCCCTGTCATGCCCGACTCTTCGTGACCCCATGGACTGTAACCCATCAGGCTCCTCTGTCACGGGATTCTCCAGGCAAGAAACCTAGAGTGGGTTGCCATTCCCTCCCCCAGGGGATCGTCCCAACCTAGGGATCGAACCTGGGTCTCCCACACTGAACTCAGATTCTTTACCGTGTGAACCACCAAGGAAGCCCCCAGTAAGAGGTGAGTGAAAGTCACTCCATCATGTCCAACTCTTTTTGATCCCATGGACTTAGCCTGCCAGGCTCCACTCTGTGAAATTCTCCAGACCAGAATTCTAGAGTGGGTAGCTGTTCTCTTCTCCAGGAGTAAGAGGTGGTGGCTTTTAAATGTGTGGTGGGGGGCGGGGGGAGATGGAGGAAAGAAGATAGTAGGTCAATGACAAAGCAAACTTGGGAGGAAATGAAGGAGTTGAATTCTGGACTTAAGCTGAGCTTGACACCCAAGTTGATGTCACTCACAAGCCAGAAATAGGTTGCACACAGATGTTCACAGCAGCATTATTCACAGTAGCCAAGAGGTGGAAGCAGTCCAAACGGTCATCAGGGAATGAATGGCTAAACCAAATGTGGGAATACGCATACAAAGGGATATGATTCCGCCTTTAAAGAGGAAATTAGGACACCTGTTACAGCACGGATGCACCTTGAGGACATAATACAAAGTGAACAGAGAGAGAGACGCCCTGTGATTCCACTCACATGCGCCAACCAGCAGTCAGCCCCATAAAGACAGAAGCAGTGATTCCACTCACATGCGCCGACCAACAGTCAGCCCCATAAAGACAGAAGCAATGATTCCACTCACATGAGCCAACCAACAGTCAGCCCCATAAAGACAGAAGCAATGATTCCACTCACATGAGCCAACAGTCAATCTCATAAAGACAGAAGCAGTGATTCCACTTATACACACCAACCAACAGTCAGCCCCATAAAGACAGAAGCAGTGATTCCACTCACATGCACCAACAGTCAGCCCCATAAAGACAGAAGCAATGATTCCACTCACATGAGCCAACAGTCAATCTCATAAAGACAGAAGCAGTGATTCCACTTACACACACCAACCAACAGTCAGCCCCATAAAGACAGAAGCAATGATTCCACTCACATGAGCCAACAGTCAGCCCCATAAAGACAGAAGCAGTGATTCCACTCACATGAGCCAACAGTCAGTCCCATAAAGACAGAAGCAATGATTCCACTCACATGAGCCAGCCAACAGTCAGCCCCATAAAGACAGAAGCAGTGATTCCACTCACATGAGCCAACAGTCAGTCCCATAAAGACAGAAGCAATGATTCCACTCACATGAGCCAACCAACAGTCAGCCCCATAAAGACAGAAGCAATGATTCCACTTACATGCGCCAGCCAGCAGTCAATCCCATAAAGATGAATCAGTGATTCCACTTACATGCGCCAACCAACAGTCAATCCCATAAAGACAGAAGCAATGATTCCACTCACATGCACCAACAGTCAATCCCATAAAGACAGGAGCAGTGATTCCACTCACATGCGCCAACCGTCAGTCAATACTATAAGGACAGAAGCAATGATTCCACTCACATGAGCCAACCAACAGTCAGTCCCATAAAGACAGAAGTAGTAGGGTGGCTGTCAGAGGCTGGGAGCTGTTTAGTGGATACATGGTTTCGGGTTTTGCAAGATCATGAAGTTCTGGAGATCTGATGTACAATAACGTGAGTATGCTTAACGCTACTGAACAGCACATTTAAAATGGTTACCACTGTAAATTTTATGTTGTGACTTTTAAGCCACAATTAAAACTTTTAATAAAAGAAAAAAGCTAGAAATATGGATCCAAAATTATGAACTGGAAGAGTTCACTTGCCCAAATTTCCAACTCTTTCTGATTGATTCGTAGGTTGAACACTTGGTCACTCACACCTGATTTCTGCCCTCTGAACCCCCTCTCTACTCCCCCAAATAGACCAGTGAAAAGGGGTCACTTGTCCACAGGCCGCGAACAAGACCTTAGTAAAGTGTGGCTTGACAACCTCACTTCATTGCACTTTGCAGAGACTGCATTTTAAAATATTTATTTATTTGGCTGTGCCAGGTCTTAGTGGCAGCTCTCAGGACCTTTTGCTGCGTCATGCAAAGATCCTTCACTGTGACACATCGACTCTCAAGTTGTGGCTCTCAGGCTCAGTAGTTGTGGCATGTGAACTTAGTTGCCCCTAGGCGTGTAGGATTTTAGTTCCCCAAACAGGGATTAAACCCATGTTCCCTGCATTGCAAGGCAGATTCTTAACCACTGGACCACCAGGAAATTCCAATGTCGCATTTCTTACAAATTCACAGTGGCAACCCTGCAAAAGGCAAGCCTATCGGAACCATTTTTCCTACACCATTTGCTCACTTTGTGTCATTGCTGTGTTTGGATAATGCTTGCAAAATTTCAAACCCTTCACATGCAAAAAGATTACAACTCACTGAAGGCTCAAAGGATGGTTAGCATTTTTCAGCAATAAAATATTTTTTAATTAAGAAATACACATTGCTTTTTTAAGACATAATGCTACTGAAAACTTAATAATTGAGTACAATATAGTACAGTATAAACAGGAGGGCTTCCCAGGTGGCTCAGTTAAAGAATCCACCTGGCAATGCCAGAAACGTGGGTTTTGACCCCTGGGTCAGGAAGTTACCCTGGAGAAGGAAATGGCAACCCATTCCAGTATTCTTGCCTGAAAAATGCCATGGACAGAGGAGCCTGGTGGTCCACAGGCCACGGCATTGCAAAGAGTCAGACACGACTGAGCGACTGGTCATGCACACACACATGAAATAGTATAAACACAACTTTTATATGTGTTGGGAAGCCAATAAAGTCTTATAACTCACTTTATTGTGCCATTTGCCTTATTGCAGTGGCCTGGAACAGAACTTGCAATCTCTCTGAGGTCTGCCTGTACAGGGGGAGAGTGTTCATCTACTTGGACATCAGGTTCCCCAGACTGACTAAAGGAGGCCTCTGTTACCATCTGATCCATCCTGTAACTTCCTTATCCTGCTGAGGCAGTTCATTTCCATAAATGTTCTATGCTTGAAGTTCTTCCAAACCCCACTGGGCTGAGCAATGGTGAAGGCAGATTATTTCCCCAGAAAGAAAGGCCTCTGGGAATCGACCTTCTTTCAACCTGTTGATGTCTATCTGCTCTTTTTCTTTCTCGCATATTCTTCTCTGGTCCACGAAGTCTTTCTTTTTTTTAAAAATTTATTTATTTTTAATACTTTATTCTACATTACAATACTATATTTGTTTTGCCATACATTGACATGAATCAGCCACAGGTGAACACGATCTCCCAATGCCGAAGCCCCCTCCCACCTCCCACCCCACATCATCTCCCTGAATCATCCTGTACACCAGCCCCATGCATCCTGCGTCCTGCATTGAACATAGATTGGCGCTTCGTTTCTTACAAGATAGTATACATGTTTCAATGCCATTCTCCCAAACCATCCCACCTTCTCCCTCTCCCTCAGAGTCCAAAAGTCTGTTCTATACCTGTGTCTCTTTTGTTGTCTCACATAGAGGGTCATCATTACTATCTTTCTAAATTCCATATATATGTGTCAGTATACTGTATTGGTATTTTTCTTTCTGGCTTACTTCACTCTGTATAATCGGTTCCAATTTCATCCATCTCATTAGAACTGAGTCAAATTTATTCTTTTAAGGGCTGAGTAGTACTCCATGGTGTATATGTACCACAGCTTTCTTATCCATTCATCTGCTGATGGACATCTAGGTTGCTTCCATGTCCTGGCTATTATAAACAGTGCTGCAATGAACATTGGGGTACATGTGTCTCTTTCAGTTCTGGTTTCCTCGGTGTGTATGCCCAGCAGTGGGATTGCTGGGTCATAAGGCAGTTCTATTTGCAATTTTTTAAGGAATCTCCACACTGTTTTCCATAGTGGCTGTACTAGTTTGCATTCCCACCAGCAGTGTAAGAGGGTTCCCTTTTCTCCACATCCTCTCCAGCATTTATTGCTTGTAGACTTTTGGATCGCAGCCATTCTGACTGGTGTGAAATGGAACCTCACTGTGGTCTTGATTTGCATTTCTCTGATAATGAGTGATGTTGAACATCTTTTCATGTGTTTGTTAGCCATCCATATGTCTTCTTTGGAGAAATGCCTATTTAGCTCTTTGGCCCATTTTTTTATTGGTTCGTTTATTTTTCTGGAGTTGAGCTGCATAAGTTGCTTGTATATCTTTGAGATTAGTTGTTTGTCAGTTGTTTCATTTGCTATTGTTTTCTCCCATTCAGAAGGCTGTCTTTTCACCTTGCTTATAGTTTCCTTTGTTGTGCAGAAGCTTTTAATTTTAATTAGATCCCATTTGTTTATTTTTGCTTTTATTTCCAGTATATTGGGAGGTGGATCATAGAGGATCCTGCTGTGATTTATGTTGGAGAGTGTTTTGCCTATGTTTTCCTCTAGTCTTTCTCATCCTACCTTCTCACTAGTTTTGTCCCAGTTATGGTCTAGTGGGTTCTAAAATCACTTACACAGAAAAGCAAGGCAGTGGAGCCAAGCCTGGGAGTGAAAACAAGTCAAGTCCAAGTTGCATAACAGGGGTGAACGTTCACCAATTAAACGCTGCTAGGTCTCCAATGTAAACAAAACCGTCTGCGGCGGGTGCTTCTCTCACTCTGCTACAGGGAGATTGTGAAAACAAGTCACGTGGGGTTTCTGGTGGGAAGAAAGCTTTATCTGATGAGAGTTTAAAAAATTCCCATGGGGGAAAACTAGGGCCCGAGCGGTCTGTACCCATGAGACCTCTCCTGACCTGGAAACTCATCACCATTTCATACTCTACTGCTAAAACAACCCACAGCTTTAGGCATTTAGTATAGCAAAAAAAGAGAAAAAAAAAGAGAAAGAGAGAGAGAGAGAAAAAAAAATTAGGTAGTTAAGCCATTTTTAGCAGCAGAGCAGACTTGGGGTCCTATTGATTCTGGTGGCATGTTGCACTGTCTATGGACGGGGAGGGGAGCCTGCGGTGGGAAGATACAGGGTAATGGAGTTGTTTAGTTGCTAAATCATGCCTGACTCTTTGCAGCCGCATGGACTGTAGCCTGCCAGGCTCCTCTGGAACTTTCCAGCCAAGCATATCGGAGTGGGTTTCCGTTTCCTTCTCCAGGGCAGTCTTCCCAACCCAGGGACAGAACTTGCATCTCCTGCATTGAGGCGGGTTCTTCACCACTGTGCCACCAGGCCTTGCCACCTGCCAGCTGCACGACCCTGGACAAGTTGCTCAGCCTCCCTCAGCCTCAGATTCCTCATCCTACACTGAGCAAAACAATCCCAGGAGCAAGGGTGACCACATGCACAGCTCCTGTTTCCCGTTTGACATACAGCAAATAGTCCACGAGTGAGAGCTGGTGGACTGAGTGCCACTGTGGTCATTATCCAAACCCATGGGCGCTTAACACACTTGTCTAAACACACTGACAGCTGCTAAGTGTTCTTGGTGACAACAAGGGATCCTAAAATTAAACACTTGCTCACAGCCAGTAACAAGGCCAGTATTAAAAAAAAACAAAGGCACCAGTGTGGGAGACATTTTGTCCTTTATACAGCCCGATGGCTTTTGAATCTTGTCTTTAGTTCCAGAATCACAACGCATTAATGCTTAACTTAAACCAATACAGTTGGTCTGGCTGGATCAAGACAAGATTTTTCCCCCATGATACAAAATGTACAGACTGAGGCCAGGGTAGGGGAAATGTTCTAGATCTAAGAATAAACACTACTGGGTTTTGAAAGGTTCCCAGTGTCCATACACAATTTTAGAATCTATTAGATCCTTGCTGTGTTAATGAGGTCTCTTGCTGGGAATCCAAATTCCCTTTGTAAACTCCATTAACAACCCACGAGGCAGGTGGGCAGCTGGGAATGTGCTTATGGTAATAATGCCTTGCCCAGGAAGGGAGGCAGTGGGAAACCACATCCATTCGCATCACATGTTTAGAACCTTGAAGAGAAAGGGGGAAAAGCATGTTTCCTTGGAGAGAGATTAGGATGAGCTCAACTCCAAGCCCCCTCTGTACCTCTCATACTTGAAATAAGAGGCAATGGTAATTGGTAAAGATGGTAAGGTTTCTCAAATGCAACCACTATCCTAAAAACTCTGGGATAAAATATTACCCACAGAAAGTCTGCCAAGTCTATTTATGTCCTCAGATGATTTTTTTTTAATTGAAGTGTAGTTGATTCACAATATGTTAGTTTCAAATGCATAGCACAGTAATTCAGTTTTACATGTACGTGTATTTCTTCCAGATTCTTTTCCCTTAAAGGTTATTGTAACATATTGGTACAGTTCCCTGTGCTATACAGTAGGTCCTTGTTGGTTACCTACTTTATATAGTAAGTGCATCTATGCTCACTGAGCTTCTGCAATGCACAGCGGTAAAGAATCAGATGAGGGTTGATCACTGGGTCAGGACGATCCCCTGGAATAGGAAATGGCAACTTCCTCCAGTATCATTACTGGGGAAATCCCAAGGACAGAGGAGCCTGGCAGGCTACAGTCCATAGGGTTGCAAAGTCAGATGCTACCGAGCACAAGCAGAGGACATGTTCATTACAACCTAATTGATCTCTTCTCTCCCTTTTTCTCTTTGATAATGGTAAACTTGTTTTTTATGTCTGTGAGGCTCTGCTTTGTAAATAATTTCATTTGCATCTTTTTAATTTGGAGAGGAGGAGTAAGCATTCTCAGATGAGTTTTTGGAGACCCCTCACAACTTTTTGCCTATCTGTTTTGCTTTTAATTGTCCCCAAAGAATTTTCCTTAGTAAGAACACATGGAAAGCTTTGACTTTGAGAGTGGAGAGTCCATGAATGATCCAAGTGCATTTTTAAAATGTTTTTGCTTTTAGAGCAAAAAAGGAAAAGTTTTTATTTTTCCTATCTGTTCATCAAACTGGCACAGAAAATTTGCTGAATATTATCCAAAACACCCAGGGTTAGGCTGAAAGAAGGGATGGAAAATTTCAGCCTCCAAAGAATTTATTTGGGGGGGCGGGGGGGAGGGGGGGTTGGAGGGAAAGGAACAGGAGGATGAGGGCTGAGAGTGTTTCCAGTACCACTGAGAACACATTCTGACTTTTCACCCACAGTTGCCTAAGTGATGCTCCAAATGCTTCCTGGCCTAAGTATAGTGTCTCCCAGGGAACACAGCAAGTTGAGGACTGCACAGTGAACCACATTCCAGCCCCCAAATGCCATCCGTCACACCATACAACCTATCACCTCAACTCTCTTGGTTTATCTCATCCCCCGTCTCCGGTCATCAGGGTCTGCTCAACATAAGGACTTTCAGGGGTTTTAACCTTTCTGGGGTCAAAAACTCTTAGAGAATCCAGTGAAAGGCTCCATGCCAAGAGTGTGTACATATATCTCCATACCACCTTAAAAGGTCATGGACAACTCCCCTAAAGCACATCTGACAACCTTTAGTGTCAAATAGCCCACTTAAGCAGCCCTCAATTTCTCTCGACATCCTCCAGGTAAATTCACCAAGTGCAATTCTCAAGACTACATGCAAGTTTCTATTAATGTCCAAAACAGATAATCAAAAAGGACCTTCTGTATAGCACAAGGAACTCTGCTCAATAGTCTATAATACCCTACAGAAGAAAAGCATTTGGAAAGAGAATAGATACATGTTGGGCTTCCCTGTGGTGCAGAGGTTAAAGCGTCTGCCTGTAATGTGGGAGACCTGGGTTTGATCCCTGGTTCAGGAAGATACCCTGGGGGAAGGAAGTGGCAAGCCACTCCAGTATTTTTGCCTGAAGAATCCCATGGATGGAGGAGCTTGGTGGACAGTCCATGGGTCGCAAAGAGTCAGAAACGACTGAGCGACTTCACTTCAAGTGTACAACTGAATCGGTCTGCCGTGCACCTGAAACTAACACATTAGGGTTTGTTTTCATTGGGGTATAGTTGCTTTACAACGTTGTGTTAGGTTCTGCTGTACAACGAAGTGAATTGGCTATATGTACACATATATTTGGAAAAGGCAATGGCATCCCACTCCAGTACTCTTGCCTGGAAAATCCCATGGACAGAGGAGCCTGGTGGGCTGCAGTCCATGGGGTCGCACAGAGTCAGACACGACTGAGCGACTTCACGTTCACTTTTCATTTTCATGCACTGGAGAAGGCAATGGCAACCCACTCCAGTGTTCTTGCCTGGAGAATCCCAGGGATGGGGGGAGCCTCATGGGCTGCCGTCTATGGGGTCGCACAGAGTCGGACACGACTGAAGCGACTTAGGAGCAGCAGCAACACATATATTCCCTCCCTCTCGGACCTTCCTCCCACCCCCTCTACTCATCTAGTTCACCACAGAGCACCGAGCTGAGCTCCCTATAACAACATGGTTAATCAGCTATACTCCAATATATAATAAAAAATTTTTTTAATTAAAAAGCAATTAGAAGTTCTTATGAGTGTCCTTGAGCCACGGAATGCTTTAGAATCTTCAGATTTTATCTGCCACGTGGGCAAAAACAAGCATGTGCCTACACACACACACATGGCTTGGCAAAAATAAATGGCAAAGCTGAACTGGGACTGGAACATATTCATTTAGTTTACTCATTCCTGACACTATGAAGTCATTAGAGGAAGTAAGGGTAGCTTTGACGAGCAGAGCCGTGCGAAGCAGCCAGGGTTGGTTATGTGTTTTCCATCCAATAAATAGCACCGCTGAATAAGTTTCATGGGCTCAACACTCTCCTGCCCACACAAGCAATTTGCTATTAAATACTTATTGTTCCTGCACAAAGCCTGCTACCAGGTTATTTTTAAATACTTTTCCAGGGGAGAGGAGAGTGGGGAGGGAGAAAGTGGAAGGGGCATACTTGCGGCCTCAGGGTCCCTATCCTGTATAGTATCTTAAATGTCTATGAAATAAAGGCGAACTAAACCAGAACCTTCAACCTAACCCTTGGATTGGATGTACAGGGTCATGCGTTCATTAGTTCTTTAGAGTAAGAACATTATGAACAGCCAGTGTTTTGATCACCAGCCAGCTGTCTTACGTGAGGACTGAAACACCCAACCCTGTGGGAAGGTGCTTAGTCAGACCTCAAGAGGATATCAATCCAGTCCAACTCTGACCTGCCATGACCAGCATTTAAGCTGCGTTAGGCAGGATCCTCTGGATGAAGAGATGGCAGCCCACTCCAGTATTCTTGCCTAGAAAATCCTGTGGACAGAGAAGCCTGGCTGGCTGCAGTCCACAGGGTCGCAAAGAGTGGGACACGACTGGAGCGACTAAGCAGCAGCTCAGGCGGGACCCTAGTCCACAACATTTGACTGCAAATGCTGGGAGGGATAACTTATGTGCTCAAGGGGATTCTCAGGAGAACGCCAGTTGGAATTCAACCTTCAGGTGGGATCCAGGGAGACCGTGTGCCCTCTCTCATTCCTGGTGGTCTACTTTCCTTTGAGATCAAGTTCAGCTCATGTGAAAACAAAGATGGACATTAGAATCTGTGGGCATACAGAGGTATTACAGCTTTCAGTCCTGGAAGAGAAAGTAAGAGATCTCTCTCTACCCACCACCCAGTCCTCCCATCCATTTTTCAAACCTCATGGTGGACTCTGGTTGTCTCACTCCTGGGGCCAATCATTGCAGACCAGAGTCTTTCTCTGTGTCACGTCTGGCCATGCCTGGGCCATCTTTGCTCATCTCTGGCAGTCCATAAGAACCACCTGGGATGGGGAGATCCAGTTTCCCAGTGAAAACAATGAGGTTCTAGGCAGACCAAAACAACTATCTACAACACAGACTCTTCTGTGAAGCACTGTAACACTAAAGAATTCTCTAGCAATGAAGAACTCACATCCCACTGAAGAGGAAGGTCATTAACCTATAATCCCAAATCTAGCAACAGCAAGTCACAACGCTCTACTGAAACCAAACCCTTCATGGCGTTTGGTCTCCCAGAAAGCTTCCTGTAGGTGAAAGGAAAAAAAGCAAGTCAAGCCAAGACTATTCTGAGAAAGGGGAAGTAAAGGGTCAGAAGTAAACTAAAGAAAAGAAGATGCATGATATTCAGGAAAATACAACATCTTCAAAACTTTCACTGAGGCGTAATACCTGTGTTACAGTCAAGAAGAAAAATACTGGAAAGGGGTCTGCTGTCAACCACCAAGTGCAGTAAGAGGCTGGTGGTAAAGAAGTAACAAACAGAAGGCTCAGGTGCTTAAGGAAGGAAAATTCCCTTCCGTGCATGTTCACCGTCCCCAGGAATCTTCTCTAGGTCAGCCTGGGCCCTCTCTGGTCTTTCTTTCTGTCTGTCAAACACTATGATGCTGTGTTCCCAAACCCCTGAGCGTGGGACTTCCTGGTGGTCCAGTGGTTAACACTCCGAGCTTTCACTGTAACATTCTGAACTTCCACGGGTTCAATCCCTTGTCGGGGAACTGAGATCCAGCATGCTGTATGGCATGGCCAAAAATAATAATTTGAAAAAAAATCCCTGAGCAAAGATGCTTTCACACACAGAATCAATATCCACAAGCCCCAACCAGCCCTATATAGGATTGGTTTCCCAATGCTCCCTTCAGGGGACCTTCAAGAGGATTCTTCTTCCTCTGCCTACAGCCCTTCCCAGGTGGCTCTAGTGGTAAGGAACCCGCCTGCCAATGCAGGAGACATAAGAGATTCGGGTTTGATTCCTGGGTCGGGAAGATCCCCTGGAGGAGGAGGGCATTGCAAGCCCCTCCAGTATTCTTGCCTGGGAAATTCCATGGACAGAAGAACCTGGCGGGCCACAGTCTGGGGGCGGGGGCGGGGGGTCACAAGAAGTCGGATATGAGTGATCACACACACGAGCGTGCAGCAGATGTGAGAGGATTCCTCCAGGACAAGGGCACCAACAGCCACTGTGGCCCAAAGTCTCTTTTCATGACACCTTATGCCTCCTTCACTTACCTTCTGGAAAAAGCCACAGCAAGGCCAAACAGCTGGTTTCCAGCTCCCAGTGAGTCTATCTGAACCAACCTGAGCTTCAGCAAATGTGGATGAGGCTACAGTCACAGAAGTACCCATCACCCAAATGTCTCCCCAAATCATTCCAAATTTTCTAGACCGACAAAACACTGTGCAGCCATCTCAAATGATGTTGACTGTTCACGAGACACAAAACAGTCTTTCATTGGCAGAAAGCAAGTTTACTTAGAGTATGGTCTTAACGAAGTAAAACTAAATACAAAGAAAAAAAATGGCTGAGGACTTCCCTGGTGGTTTAGTGGTTAAGACCATGCCTTCCAATGGAGGGGAGCCGAGTTCAATCCCTGGTCAGGGAACTGGATCCCACATGCCTCAACTAAGGCCTGGCACAGCCAAATAAACAAATATTATAAAAGATGAAAATGGCTGGAAGAAAATATATCTAAACATTAATGATTTTCTATAGATATCTGCTTAAAAATTATTTATGTTTTCTTATTCTATTTTGTTTTTCCCAATTTTACTAAGACAAGAAAACATTCTTTTAAAAATTAAACAAATATTAAGAAGCAATGTACTGGAACCCAGAAAGACAACAATATATCACTTTAGGGCAATGGCCATACTCTAGGGTGCTTCTGACTTAATACAAACCAGATCGCCTGCTGCTTGCACTTTCTGTATTTTGAGATGAGCCACAGGAAGGGGTCTGCAGGCAAATAAGAGCCTTGTTGATTTAATTCAGGATGGAAGAGGTTGCTCATCTAAGATCTACTAGATGGATGATATCTGGACTGAAAATCAAGATCCAATCACTCTTATCAAAAGACCTGCCCTTGTATTTAAATCAGTCAGTTGCTTTTTCCTGCCTCCTGTTTCTACACCTGGAAATGGAGACAATATGACCACAAAGATGAAGAGGGCAGCGATTACTGGCCTCCACCATGGCATGATACTTAATATCCAAGCAAAGCCTCGCTTGGTAGATTTAAAGCTCATTTTATTGATAAGCAAACAGGCTCAAGTTGCCTGAAAATGTGTCCAAAATCCTGGTGGGTAGGTTGGTGGAGGAGCCAGGATTTGAATCTCAAGACCATCAGAGCCCAAACTCGCTTGCCCAAGTCACCCAGGCAGGGAGCACAGCAGTGATCCCATGAATCCTAGGGCATAAATTATGAGCAGCTGAGAATGAATGAGAAATATCCACCAGCCTGGGGAATATGGACATGTCAGATAAGGGCCACACACACGTCTCCTAGCAAGTTGCTAAAACACACTAAAAATGGCATGTGACCAGTCACTGGGGAGAAGGAATGGATGGAACCCAGCCAAAACAAATTGACTGGTTTTACAGTGTCATTTATTTACAAAAAAGAAATTAACAAGGGGAACTTCAATATCAGTGAAGCTGCAAGAATACAACGAGCTGTGCTTGCTCCCACAAGGGATGGCTTTTTAATTATTTTTTCAGATGAACTGCACTCACAGTGTATTTGATCCATACCTGACCCACACTCTTTGGAGAGTTAAAACACATTTTACCCAATGTCAAGTTAAAATAAAAACTCATCAGAGGCAAAATAACTCTGGACTCCCAGGGCTTGCAAGAGAAATTTAGTTCTCTTTGGTTGCTGCCTGATATTAGTGACCTTTGTGCTAAACAAACACTTGGCAGATGAAATCTGAGAATAATTCTCTTTGCATCATTAACTGGAACGTGGAGGGCTCCAGCAGGTTTCAACAGAAGTGGTAAACAAAGAAAATGTGACACATTCGTGTCTAATAGATGTGCCTCCCGACTGGAGGAACCACTCCGTGTATTCGAGTACCCTGCAAGGATCCCATTCTTGGGAATGAACAAGCCCTTCACAAAGAATCCATTTCCTCCAGTCGACTCTCACTCTACATATAGCCTTGTCTCAATCTCTGCATCTTCGTGTGTGTGTGTGTGTGTGTGTGTGTGTGAGTGTGAAACACTCACACGACTCAGAACGAGCTGGTTTCATCTTAATCCCATTCTGCAATTTTTCCTTCTAGTAAAATTATTTATGCATTTACTTTTGGCTGTGCTGGGTCTTTGTTCCTCTACGCAGGCTTTCTCTAGTTGTGGCGAGCAGGGGCTACTACTCTCTGACTGTGTAGGTGCTTCTCATTGTAGTGGCTTCTCTTGTGACGGAGCATGGGCTCTAGGCATGCATGCTTCCATATCTGCAGCACTCAGATGGGCTCAGTAATTACGGCTCTCAGGCTTAGTTGCTCTGAGGCATGTGGGATCTTCCCAGACCAGGGATCAAGCCCCTGTGCCCTGCGCTGGCAGGTGGAGTCTTATCCACTGGACCACCAGGGGAGTCCCCATTCTGCTTTTTAAAACATCATCATCCACATGTAATAAAATCACACAGAACTATACACAGGCACACATAGGAACACACAAATCACTGTACATAATACTGAAAATCTGAATAAACCCCGTGGATTATATTCATGTTCACATCCCCGTTTTGATGCTGTATTACAGTGATGTGAGACGTTATCATGGGGAGAAAATGGATGGGTATACAGAGAACTTCCATGCATTTTGCAACAGCTTGTGATTTTATAATTGTTGCAAAATAAAAATTTTTTTTAGAAAACTACATTCTCAAATAATTCCTTGATTACTGGGAACCAAACAAACAAACATGACAATGAAGTTCTTTATAGAAAAGTTAGGACGAAAGGGGTAGTGGTCTTGTTTGGTTCTAGTCCCCTTTGTTCCTGTTATGAGTTGAATCAGGCCCTCCCAATTCATATGTTGAAGCCTTAACCCCCAGTTACTCAGCATGTGACTCATTTGGAAATAGGGCCTTAAAGAGGGAGGTGAAATTACATGAGATCATATGGGTGAATCCTACCTCAATCTGACTGGTGATCTTGTAAGGGGAGGAAATTGGGACACACACAGAGACACCAGACATACGAGCACACAGGAGGATGACCACACAAAGACCCAGGAGCAGAAGCCGGCATCTGCTAGCCGAGCAAGGTGGCCTCTGAGGGAGCCGGCGTTGACACGAGGGTCTTGGGCTTTCAGCTTCTGTAACTGTGAGAAAATAAATCTTCCACTGCTTATGCCAGGGGTCCCCTACCTCCAGGATCTAGTGCTGATGATCTGAGGTGGAACTAATGCAATCATACTATTTCTCTTTCTTATTTATCATTATATTTATATTACTTACTTATATATTTGTATTTATTATCGTTATATCTATATATTATTCTATCCTAAAGGAAATCAGTCCTGACTATTCACTGGAAGGACTGATGTTGAAGCTGAAACTCCAATACCTTGGCCACCTAATTTGAAGAGCTGGGGAAAGACCCTGATGCTGGCAAAGACTGAAGGCAGGAGGAGAAGGGGAAGAAGAGGATGAGATGGTTGGATGGCATCACTGACTCAATGGACATGAGTTTGAGTAAATTCCGGGAGTTGATGATAGACAGGGAGGTTTGGAGTGCTGCAGTACATGGGGTCACAAACAGCTGGACATGACTGAGCAACTGAACTGAACTGATTATTCTATTAACATTTCTATTATTAAAGAGCACAATCAATGTAAGGCACTTGAAGCATCTTGAAACCACCCTCCCCAACTGGGTTGGCAGAAAAATTGTCTTCTACAAAACCGGTCCCTGGTGCTAAAAAAAAAAACAAGGTTGGGGACCACTGGTTTAAGCTACTCAGTCTGTGGTGCTACATTACACAGCCCTAGCAAAGCAATATAGCACCCAAAGCCTGCATGCCCCATTCACCTGGTCCTGCCCCCGAGTAACAAGCCCTCCAGCCTTGGCATCATCTGCCATAAGGAGGGAAACAGTGGCTGAATGTAGGAGGAAACCGAATCAAGTAAGGAACAGAGGTCCTAGCACAGAAGACCCACGTTTTGGGTGCCCTTCCCTGCCCATGTGATGCTGGCACTCAGCAGCTGCAGGGCGACCAAACACGGAAGAGGGGTCACCACTTCCCAAAGTGGACCCAAAGGGCAGACCAGAGCCAGTGCATGCAACGTTGTAAGGAGACGGATTTCCAACACGACCTAAGGGCAATTTCCCAATGGTGATCATGGTTCCGATGGAGTGAACAGCCAAGTGCGAGTACACTGTCCACAGTTCTGGAGAGAGGTGAGGGGAACACAGAATCCTCCAGCTCTGATCTGTACCCATTGATACTCAAAGCACCATGAAACAGGGCAAAAGGCCTTCCAGTTAGTTCTGACTAACGTGCACTGTTAGTCAGGACGCCCGTCTCTCTCCTCCCAACTCTATTCTGCTTTCACACCCATTCCCCATTCCAATTGCACCTCTGCCTTAGGATTTGAGATACCCAGAGCTCTTCTCACCTTTCTGGCACCTCTGATTTTTCCCCTAAGAGAGGCTTCAGGCTGTCTTGAGGAATGCCCTCACATGCTCCCGACTCCCTGGAGCATCCCCCAGCCCTCTGTCCCCTGCCCTACCCACCTCAGCCCTGTCCCAGATGTACCAAAACAAACGTCACTCTCAGATCCTGTGCTCAGCCCCATTTATTATCTTAGGCAAGTTACTTAACCTTCCAGAATCACAGTTCACTTGTCTGCTTTGTTTATAAGAGCAAAACTTAAAAAAAAAAAATCCATGTTCAATGACAGAGGGCATTTAATATTATTGTATAGATCCACAAGGGAATATGATGTATACAGAAAGATCACTGAAGAATATTTAATGACACAGGGAAATGTTCAAGAAATATTGAGAGAGAAATACAGTAGCAAAGTACGCTCATGATAAAAACCTCTTGTGTAGAGAAAAGCATAATAATGCAGAAAAGGAGGATTTTATATAAACATAAAGCTAAGAGTAATTATTCTTAAATGATTCTTTTTCTATATTTTTCACAGTGAATATGTAATACTTTTCAACTAGAAATAAAGTTATTAGAAAAAAAACTTACCACTCTCTTTTGGAGCCTTTTCCTTCCCAAAGGGATAAAAAACAAGGCACCAACCAATTGACATAGCAACCTAATGAAAGGACTCAGCGAGTCCATTCCATTAGCCTACTTATTCTTGCCTACAATGCAACAGGCTGTGTCTGACTTGGAGAAACAGAGTAGCTGAGAAAGCTGAGCTCGTGGAGGGTCAGAACATGCGTGAGTAGTAGGAGCAGCTCCCAGAGGTCGGCTGGTGGACCCCATTCATGCCCTCACCCCACACGGTCACCCCCACCACTCTGCTCCATCAGTCCCTCTGGGGAGAGAGAGTGCCACGTGCCACCCCGGGTCACCTTCCGGCTGGGCCATGAGGCTTGGCTCCACACTGTGTGGTCCTGAGAAGTCTGCCAGCAGAGCGGTGTCCCCGTTCACTGGGTTTTGTCCTCTGGTAATGAGTTCCCCTGGCTCCCTCCCCAGGCTGGGCAGGAGCAGCTGTAGAATCGTGCCAGCCCTAGAAGCCCCTTGTGAATGACCATCAAGGAATCCGGGAGTTTGGCAATAATTCAGCCTCAAGAGGCTGAAGCAAACAGTCACTTGGGTGGAAAATATCAGCTTGATTCGGGATGGAACGTGTCCCTTTTCCCCTGGCTGTAGGGGTCTAGATCACAGCCGGGGATATTCTGCCGGCACCCAGCTGACGGCACCACAGGTAACCCATTGTGAGTCACCGGTGCAGAAGCACACTGCTGCAGAAACACAGGATTTTGTATAACCAAAAAGCTAAGAGGGATTCTTCAAGGGGTAGGACTTGTCACCAGTGGCCTGTGACTGGGCCAATGCTGACACTCCTGGGGAAGGAGCAGCTGTGAACCGCCTGGGCTTCACACGTGCAGGGTTTAAAACCCTTTCAATCCCCAGTTCACACTCACGTCAGGCCTGTGATCAGATGGCTGGCCATCGGCCTCTCAACCAGGTCCGCAGGGGCAGAACCAAGGGGCACACAGGCTACTCCACTCCGACGGGTGATTGTCACCCACTGACACCCACCTCCCAGGGCCAGTCTCTTCAGACTGCCCTCCTGCAGAGAGTTAAGACGCCATAATTCACACCTATATCATTCGGTCCGCTCCCTAAATACTTCCAAAGCCAAATTAAACAGCTTCTGAAACTAGCTCCCTCTTACAGGAGATAAACACCAAATAACAGTCCCATGGTCGCAAACGTGTTTTATGACTTGTACGATAAATGATCGGATCAGTTATGCTCTGCGTATGCATGGCCTTCTTAAACTGTTCCTGGAGAATTCCAACCATGCAGGGAACAAAAGGCCACCTGCGGAGGCCAATCCATGCAGAAGCTTGCTCTCTCTTGCTCAAAACACAGACCCAAGAAACCAGCTCAGAAGCACTCAGGAAGGCCTACTCACAACCCTGGCTGTCATGTCTTGGAATCTGGCCAGACGCCACCAAGCTGCCCACACACCACACAGACACACTCCCAACTCTAGGAATGCTAAACTGTCAGAGAGGAAAAGAAGGCCCAGCTAGAAATCTGGGTGAGACATTCCTCCTACTACAGAGTCACTGTAAATCCCAGAGAAAAAGTCTTAGAACTAGAGAAGGGCTGTGCCTGCTACGGTCAGCCCTACAGCCCAAGCTTCCACCTCTCACAAAACCGAAATGAGTCCATATCCTAAGCTTGACCTATGAACCAGGCCCCATCAGTGCTGGAAAATGCCTGACTCAGCAGGATAATGGAGAAGGCAATGGCACCCCACTCCAGTACTCTTGCCTGGAAAATCCCATGGACAGAGGAGCCTGGTGGGCTGCTGTCCATGGAGTCGCTAAGAATTGGACACAACTGAGTGACTTCACTTTCACTTTCACACATCGGAGAAGGAAACTGCAACCCACTCCAGTGTTCTTGCCTGGAGAATCCCAGGGATGGGGAGCCTGGTGGGCTACCATCTATGGGGTCACACAGAGTCAGACACGACTGAAGCGACTTAGCAGCAGCAGCAGCATCAGGGTAAACATCCACAAGAGGATGCTGAGCATGCAAGTTCCAGGTGTGGGCTCCAAGCAGAGGTCATCCATCTCATCTGTGGCTTCAGGAGAGATGCCGGGGAGACATTTTTCTACTTGATTTCACCGTGAGACACAAGAGCTCAGCGTTTTGCTCCCCTTTTCCTTCTCTCGGCTCTGATTTATCTACTTGCTGTTACTGCTACCAAAATCTCTCTATCCTGGGGTACCAGAGTGACATCAGTCAAGTCAGAGTCCAGTGGCCTGGCTGGACCTGGGGAGACTGTTTTGGCTATAGGCTGTGGCCCATTCCCTGGCCTGCAGCAGACTCATGCTGGAGGGGTTTTCACTGAAGCTTTAAAAGCATCAAAATGCAAATGATTTCCTTAGACCCCTCTCCCCACTGCGCCCAACTTCAGACACAATTACGGAAACCCCTAAGCACAGGGTGGAGGGACTAGCCATCAATCCTTTGTGTTCCCAGGTAGGCTGTGAGCAGGCCCACAAGCTCTCCGCCCTTTGAGGGGGAGATGCACTCTTCACCTTTCTACTCTAGAGACTGTTCACAGAGGGTTAAGACATATGACGTATACATTCAACAGAGTCATCTACCTCACAGGTAGGACACGAAGTCACCGAGGACAATCAGCGTTCAGGGGGTACCTGCCTTGAACCCTCCTGTCTCAGACAGCCTGGGCAGCGTAAGGGGGAAACTTGGCAGGTAGGAGGCTTTTCGACCAATTCTGTTCAAGTTCTAGTTTAACCTAAACCTCCATACTGTAATTAACTTTATGCTCCAAGGCACACTGCTTTCGGGAGGCACAGAGCTTCTGCAGGTGTTGGTAATTTATTTTACTTTCTTCCCAAAGCTTAAGCACTCAGTGACTGGGGTCAAATCGTAGACGCTAACAGATGGTGGGAGGCAAAATTAAACAAGAAAACGGAGATGCTCGGCAGGCCGGCCCTTGCCCTACAAATGACCATGCGATAGTGCCCAGAAGCAGTGACTGAGAAGCCCGTCTGCCGTAAGTGTAATTCAACCCCTGGACGTTTCTTTACCCCAACACTGGCAGATGGTTTCCATCCTTCCAGTATAAAATAACAGAAGTCATTGTAGCACAACACAAATGTTTTCAAAAGTTCACAGGTACCTTATTTCATCTCAAATATCCGGTTCTAGTAAATAACCCCGTTACAGGGGGAAGAAAATAACACACACACACACACAGTTACCAGCTTGGAATAATACCAAATGCTGGGCATATGCAATCACTTTTATCTTTGAGCTTCAATAAGACAATGACCAGGAGGTCATTTTGATGATTAATAACAGGGGTTTCTAATGTGGAGACCCCCAAGGATTCCAAATACCAGGCCGCCCAAAGTCCAAACACACATACACACAAAGGCAGATAAATATGTATATTTAAAACTCCCCCATCTCCTCTCCTCCCCCCTTCCCAGGCTTGTTGATGCTCATGCACAGCAGAGGTCAAATTCTGCTGCACACTGGAGTCACCTGGGGAGCTCTTTAAAAATTACAAGTCCAGGCTGCACCCCAACGACCCCCAGAATTTTCTGGGGTGTGCAATTCAGGCATCAGCATTTCCCCCAAACACCCCTAGTCTGAGAATGAAAGCTCCGGATGAAACTTAAAGTTCTGGGGCCCAAATTTCCTTCCTCTGTTCATACACTCTGGCTCTGGTTCCCTACACCAGGAATTAGCCACAAAGGGAACCGCGGCCCCTCGGCGCTCGCGCAACTCCTACCTATGTAGAGCGAGGAGTCCTTCCTTCGCACGTGGTCGTCGATGTAGGAGACGCCCAGGGGCTGCACGGGGGTAGCACCGATGCCCAGGAGCACCTGGGCCCCAATGAGCAGCAAGTACATCATGTTGGTGGCGGTCCGGCTGCGGCAGATGAGGTCCGGGTCGGGGCCCTGGTCCCCGCCTGAGCCGTTGGCGGCGCAGACGTCGCGGCCCTCGGGCGCCCCAGCGGATCTCGCCCGCCTCGTACTTGTACTGGTGAGTCAGGAACTCGGGCAGCGCCGACAGCAGCGCCCCCCAGCGCCATGACGATGCCACCGCAGCCAATGAGGCGCGGGCCGGTGCCCGCGCGCCCGAAGTAGCTCACGAAGAGGATGAGCGCCAGGTTCCCGATCTCGAGCTGCTGGCGATCACGCCCACGTCGGCACTCTGCAGGTTGAACCTCCGCTCCAGGGTGGTGAGGACGCTCACCTGTGGGGTGCAGAACGCAGTCTCAAGACCCATGCTGATGGAAAGCCCCCGGGAGGCCCCCTTCCCGCCGCGCAGCGCACCTGCGCATCCTAAACCCTCCCACAGAGCCTGTCGGTTCGCCTTGTTTTGACCACCCGTGCCAAGTGCTTTACACCTTGAGTACAAAACCGTTTACTCGGCATGCTACCCGTTCATTCCTGGGGGCTCAGACGGTAAAGAATCTTCTTGCGATGCAGGAGACCTGGGTTCGATCCCTGAGTCGGAAAGATCCCTGGGGGAGGAAACGGCTACCCACTCCAGTATTCTTGCCTGGAGAATTCCATGGACAGAGGAGTCTGGCAGGCTACAGTCCGGGGGTGGGGGTGGGGGGTGTCGCAAAGTCGGATATGACTGAGCGACTAACGTTAACATTAACCCTAATTAAACGGTTAAAGAATTAACTTTCCCACGGGCAAAGAAGTTTTCCTTGGCATGTTTCCATCCTGCAAGATTCTGCCTCTACGCATAAGAACCACCTCTCTGCCCCACAGCCACCTCGTTTAGGGCTCGTGAAAGTGCAAGTCGCTCAGTCCTGTCGGACTCTTTGTGACCCCATCAACTATACAGTCCATGGAATTCTCCAGGCCAGAATACTGGAGTGGGTAGCCTTTCCCTTCTCCAGGAGTCTGGTGAAAGTCTTAAAAGGCACGTCTTTCACAGACTGTCTCCCAACTACATCCTATCTCTCAAGTCCATGTTGGAGTTATAGGACTTCTGGGCTTTTACCAGGAGGTAATTAGCAAAGCATATTAAAGGAAATAAAATTACAAAGAGAAAAAAACCTGGGGTAGGCAAAATGGACAAGCCAGATTAGCTCAGTAGGATAATCATTAGCTCTTCACTTCCTTCTGGAAATTTCCAAACACTGGACATTTCTCTCAAGGCCATCGGGTAAATATTTTCCTGACTGTTCTGTGCACTCCAGCTGTATCGAGTTTCCTTGGGTCAAAGAGTTTGATTACTTTCCCCACCTTTGCATCCTTGTCTGCCCCTCATTTGTTTAACAAATATCTATTGAATATCTGCTGTTGGCTTCACAATGCCTGGGACACAAGACAGAAACAGAAGAAGGACAGGTCTCAGTGCTCTGTGGCGACCTAAATGGGAAGGGAATACAAAAGGGATATGTGTGATTCACCAGGTACAGCAGAGACTAACACAGCGTTGTAAAGCAACTATACGCCAACAAAAATAGAAACAAAGGAAACAGGAGGGAGGGTTGGCACCTGGCCTCAAGATGCCCCCATAGCAGGAAGGTAGACATGTGTGCTGGGTTACATGCTACATTCATGATGCAAAATCACGTAGGAGGGTGAAGAGGAGATGTATTATTTTAGGGTTCCTTGGAGAGAAACGCAAATAGCCTCCCTGTCTGCTGTGTGCAGTTTCCAGCCGGGTGTTACCAGCCGTACAGGAGGAGTCCTGTGATGGGAGCCCTAGTTGGGCAGGGAGGAACACTCCAGGCAAAAGCAATGGGGTGAGCAGATGCCGGGTGGCATGACTGCATGATGGAATGGAACTTATGGAGTGGAAAGGTAGGTTAGTAAACAGACTATACGGAGTCACGGAAGCCACCCTAGAGGAATCAGACAATCCCAGGCAGTGTGGTGAAAAGAACGCAGAGCCTGGAGTGGGGGCAGCTGGCTGGAATCCCACCTAGGATCTCCTTAATTAGCTTCAGGACTTTGATCAAGTTATTTAACCTCTCCAAGCCTTGATTTCTTTGGAACAGAAATAATAATGTCTATCATGCAGGATAGATGTGAAGATTAGACACAATAGTATGAAAAGTCCATTAGCACAGAGTAGCCTTTCCCTACATGTCAGGAGAGGGTCCAGAGAGGTGGGGAAGCAGGGGGTTCAGAACTAAAGCTCGGGGGCCATCTGTGACTCTCAGTCACCTTGGGCAAATGCACTCCATGCTTTCACTGTCCTGTCTGTAAAATGGGGATAAGGGTGACGCCTCTGAGAGCTGGTGCCAGGAGTAAACACTTGTATGAATAAATGCTAGGTAAGGGCCATCCGTAACCATGGTCACCATTTATCCTTGGGGCTGCCCAGGTTGTGCTAGTGGAAAGAACCCACCTGCCAATGCAGGAAGACGTAGGAGATGTGGGTGTGACCCCTGGGTTGGAAGATCCTCTGGAGGAGGGCATGGCAACCCACTTCAGCAGTCTTGCCTGGAGAATCCCATGGACAGAGGAGCCTGGCAGGCTATAGTCCATAGGGTCGCAAACAGTTGGACACGGCTGGAGTGACTTAGTGTGTAGCACGCACATGTTGGGACCAGCAAAGTGCTAAAAACACGAGTGTGACTCAGGTACAATCAGCATGTGGAGGATGGAGTGAATGCAGAAAGAGAGGCTGGGCTATTTGTTATTGAGACAAGGGAGAAGAAAAGCTCAGGACCGTGGCAATGGAAATGAACAAGAGTATCTGAGAAGTGTCCTAGAGGCAGAATAATATCTTTAGGGAGACTGGGCTGCCTCTGAGCGCTTGATCATGTGCTGCTAAGGAAAGAGAGGAATAAGAGTCAGTGGATCTAGCCTTCCTCCAAATGTACAAATATGTGTACAGGTGTCAGCATCCCGTATGCACAGCCTCTCTGCAATGTCCACACAAACACACCTGTGCTCGTTAACATACCTCCATTCCACCCGCATCCAACCTTTTCCGCATCAGGGACTGGTTTTGTGGAAGACAGTTTTTCCATGGAAGGGCTGGGGGAATGGCTTCAGGATGATTCAAGCACATTACATTTATTGTGCACTTTACTTCTATTATTATTACATCAGCTCCACCTCAGATCATCTGTCATTAGATCCCAGACGTTGGGGAGCCCCTGCTCTATTCTATTTACCTTTATTATTAAAAAAACAAAAACAAAAACCGTAGCCCAGTAATTCCTGTTAGCCTCCTTTCAACCCCACACATTTAAAAAGACTCGTTTAACCCAGGGGTTTCCAATGCTACCTTCAGCTTGGATGGACCCGGGAAGCACTTAAACATTTTAGATGCCAGGTCCCTTTGTGAGTTTCCAAGCCAGGGAGCTGGGATTTTGTTAAAGCCTTCTGGATGCTTCTACCTGGGTTAGCACAGCACTAAGGCAACGACACAAACTACCGCAACCTTTCTGTCAGCCCTGGGCCTGGGGTGTGCTCTGCAGAGCAGGGCCCAGGGCTGTGCAAGTCCCTGTTCATGACCAAGGACAGGACGGCTGTGTCGCCCTCCCTCGTCAGCATTCCCATTCTGATTCCTGTTTCTGTTGTCTTTCTACTCAAATCAAGGCCAGCTCACACCTCGTGCAGCCCGAGCTATAAGTTAGATTGTTTTTCAAGCACCAATTAGTGGCCAAATTCGAGAAATGTTTCATGATTCCTGGTCTCATTAAAATGGCTCTCAAATGCTCCCAGAGATCTTGACTGAAGGTCTGGACGAGTGAAAAAGGTTTCATTTAGACTCTTCTTTGCTTTGTAACAGGCTTCCCAGGTGGCTCAGTGGTAAAGAATCCGCCTACCAATGCAAGAGACACAGGTTTGATCCCTAATCCGGAAAGATCCCACATGCCACAGAGCAACTAAGCCCATGGGCCACGACTATTGAGCCTGTGCTCTAGAGCCTGGGAGCTGCCACTGCTGAGCCGATGCGCCCTGGAGCCCATGCTCGGCGAGAAGCCACGGCAGTGAGAAGCCCGTGCGCTGCAATTAGAGAGCAGTCCCCACTCATCGAAACTAGAGAAAAAGCCCACATGGCAACGAAGACCCAGCGCAGCCAAAAATTTAAAAAAGTTAACTAAAATAATAGAAGGCAGTAACAGAAGCAGACATGTGTGGGCAGCATCTCCTGGGTGGCTCTCAAGTAGGCTGGCGGGTCTGCAGCCTGGTGACCCCAACCTGGGGAGGAGAGGGCAACAGCAGTTGGGAGGAAGGACAGGCAGGGATGAGCAGAAGGTGTATTGCGTTTCTGCCACGAGGCTTCATGACATCCGTCCTGGGGAGCAGATTTGAAATATGACAGCCGCCCCATTCTAGCAGGTGTGCCCCGTCATAAAACATCACACAGGTGTGGACGATAATGATGACATACGGGTGGCAAGGCAGAGGCAGCTGTGGGCAAAACAAAAAATAACCTGCTCTTCTAGAGAGCGCGGGGGCCCATGCCTGCAACTCTTGTCCTGCCTCAAACCTGCTCCTTGCAGAGCGACCCACAGGGGAGATAGTGGGAGCGGAAACACTGATCGAAACTGCCCACCCTGGCCAGGCACCACAGTTACCCTCTGCATGAGGTACCTTGCGACAGGAGGTCCTGGCAGGGAACACGGGACTAATGAGCTACTACCAAGAGGAAGAATTCCGGAAGGTCCCACATATCCTACACCAACCTCCCGGGATCCTTCTCACTGGAATCCATCCTGGCTGAGGGCTGCGCGAAGGACCCTGAGTCAGAATGAGGGGCCAGAGACAACATACAAACTAACCCCGTCACCATGAAACCTGAGACAGGGAGCCGCGTGGCAGGGCAGTGCTCCTGGGCCCCCTTACCGTCCTGCTCGCCACCTGGGCGCCCCTTCCCAATAAAGTCCCTTGCTCTGTCAGCACATGAGTCTCCTTGGAGATTTCATTTCCAAGTGCTAGACAAGAGCCTGCTCTCCGGTCCTGGAAGGGGGCCCCCACTCCTGCAAGAATAGTAGTAGGGTCCTGACCTCCTTGACCCTGTGACCTCTTCAAAGCCTCATGGACACCTCTCTGAATCTAGAGTTAAGCTATACAGGTATGCTGAAAAGACACTTTGTGGTCCAATAATGTCAGAGGCTAATGTCTTCACGTATTTAATTTGGAGAGGTTGAACTGTTAAGTATGCACAAGGCCATAAACCCACTTGTGGCTCATAGGTGGCAATGAGCAATCCAGCAATGAGGAAGATGCCTGCCAGCGGCAATGGCTGTCTCTACTTAAAAGCTAACAGGACTGATGGCCATGTTTTGATAATTAGAGATGAAGGAAGCTCCAGGAGGAAAAGAGGACGTGTCCTTAACCCTGCACCAAGTAGATACAAAGTGATTATTAAAAGAATGCAATATTTATCAGGTTTCTGCTATCCCAATTCAAAAACAAACAAAAAAATACACTTGAATTTCAGAATATCCTGGAGCACTGGTTAAAAATAGATTACCAAACCCTGAGATGAGGCCAAGGAGTCTGAGGTTTTATAAAAAAACCCTGGGTTGGGCTGGGGGTGGGGTGGGGAATCTCTGGTGCCCAGCGTGAGGGAGGTATGACCACCACTGACACTCCAAGTGTCCCACACACACGAAAGTGAAAGTGTTAGTTGCTCAGTCAAGTCGGACTCTCTGCGACCCCATGGACAGAGGAGCCTGGCGGGCTGCAGTCCATGGGGTCGCGAAGAGTCGTCAGAAATGCCTCGAGACAGGAGACCATGGACAGATGGGTCTTTTCTCACCTCTGAAAGGGCCAGGGTTACCGGGGGGGTGGGGGGGGTGGGGGGGGCGGAGGTTACAGAACAGGCAGCCAAGCTCCCGAGCAGCCGCTGAAGCTCAGGCTGGCCCGCGTGAGCCCTCCCCCAGCCTGTCCGTTTTCTTATTCTGGAGTAGGGGGTGGGGACCAGACTAGAATCACCTGGAAAACACACCAGCACCACACCTACCCCACCCCCACCGGGACTGAGACACAGTGTGTGAGGCAGGGGCCCAGGCCGGAGTCTGTGAAAGCTCCCAGGTGATGCTAATACACAGGCAGGTGGGGGAGTGTGTGTCGATGCACAAGGCCCAAGTGCAGGGTGCTTACAACCGTGGACCCTGGTCCTGTCAGGGTGGAGCACTGGGGCCTCCAGCTCAAATCTGGCTTTGACAGTGCTTGGCCACATGGACCTTTCTGAGCTGTCTCTGCACCTGTGCAGCAAGGCTAACAATAAGAGCACCATGAGGTCAGAATTCACAGCAGCTGGTACCCACATCCATGGTGCGCATGCGCCATGTGACTTCCAAATAGAGCCACACAGACAGCCTGTTTGGGGTGGGACATACAAGGACTATGACCAAGGCTGAGAAGGAATCCCTGCCCTGTGGGGGTTTAAGATCTGGGGGAGAGGAGAAAGAAAGGGTCCTAACCACACAGCTGGCCTTGCGGGGTCATGCACTAGAGTGGCAGGAGGCTCAAGGGAATGAGAACACACCTCTGGCTGCAAGTGGAGGGAAATCGATCTGGGATGCAACAAGAATAAGCTGGATTTTAATACATGGAAGGTGGGGGTGAGGCACAGTTTTCTAAGAGTGAAGGTCAGTGCGGTAGGGGAGGCACTGAGGAGGGCGAGCTCAGGCTAGCCTGGGGGAAAGGCAGCACACCATGGTCCCTCCCCACTATGTCCTCAGCCTGCCTCCCTCCGTAGAAAACCTTTAGCCAAAGAATAAGTTCAATCAGAGAAGTGAGAAAATGCAGAAGCAAAGACGGACAGGCAAAGGAGACCAAATAATAGTGGCTTAGTCCGTAAGTGGGGATACCCTGGTGGCTCAGATGGTAAAGAATCTGCCTGCAATGCAGGAGACCCAGGTTCAATCCCTGGGTTGGGAAGATCCCCTGGAGAAGGAAAGGCAAAGGCCTTCAGTTCCTCCTCAAGGGCTATAGATAATATTCTGAGCCATATCCTGCGAGCTGTCTAATGGATACTGAAACCCCCGCCACATGAAAGGAGTTAACTACATGATGACCACACTGCAGCTATGACATGAGCTGCCACAATTCCAAGAACTGGCCTCGAGGAGATGAGAACAAGCCGACCCTGAAAATGAAGACTGACTGCACTTAAAACAATCAAGACGACGCTGGTCAGACCACCGATGACCCGCTGCCAGATGACTGTCAGAACTGACTGCTGTTTCTGCCTCCCTCAGCCTATAAAAAGCCTTTGATTGTTGGTAGGGTGGAGGGGGAAATCGGCCTTTGAACAGGCATCCACCACCCGCCACTACCCCAAGTCGCTGGCATCCACAATAAAGCAAACTTTCCTTTCCACCAACCTGGCCTCTTTATCAGCTTTTGAGCAACAAGCAAGTGGACCCCACTTTCAATTACAAGAGCTGTGGGGAGATGAAACAGCCTTGAAGACCAGGCTGAGGTTGATCAGGAGGTCACTGGGGAGCCAAGGGAGGTTCTTGAGCAGGTGCCATCCCTCGGAGACACTATCCTGGCAGCGGGCCATGGGATGGAGGGAGGAGAAACTGCCCCGGCGGCAATTTCAGCGGAGAGAAGCGAGGCTTCCGCAGGCACACGCTGTCAGGCCCAGAGAGAAGGGTGCCCGTGTGGGGTGTCTTAGGAGCAAACAGCAGCAGAGCCACAGCTGACAGCCTGGAGGACCTTGGGGAGTCTCCCCAGCTCAATCTGGAGCCTGCGTGAGGGCTGAGAGAGCTGGGGAGAGCCCACAAGTGCAGAGAAGCTACACCTGGAAGCCCTTCTACTCCAAGGGGCACAAGACATGACTGTCTAGCACCCCCCGCTCCCCGGGGAATGTGAGCTGTACTCGCAAACCACATGCCCAGCAGTGGGGCCCAGCGATGCTGAGAGCAGGCACGGAAACAGTCTGTCAGCCTCATGCTAAACCGCAGTCAAAGAAAGGCCCCAAGCTCCTGAACAGGGATCAGCACACTTTTTCCATGAAGAGCCAGGTACTAAATATCTTCAGCATGTGGACCACTCTGTCTCTATAGCGACTCTTCTACTCTGCCACCTGAGTGCCCGAGCAGTGTCCCTGGGCAGTACGTAACTGCTGGCCACGGCTGCATTCCAAGAAAACTTTATTAATGAAAATAAGTTATGGCTGGACTTGGTCTCAGGCCACAGATTGCCAAAGTCCTGCTGGCTTCTCCACCATCCAGTACGGGAAACTGCCTTATTCCTGCATCTGGCAATAACAAAGCTGGCCATTTATAACAAGTTTGCAAAGTGCTCCTGCTGCTGACATGGAAAAGCCGTTCTTGGCACAACTTCAATGCAAGTTTGTTTTCTAAGCCCATGGAAGGAATTTTCAAGCCCATATCAATTGCTTGTCTGATGGGCCAGGATGTGGTCTCGCAGCAAAGGCAGGAAGGGGCCCAACCTCAAAACGTCAGACAGTGTCTCCCTATGACGAAGCAGCAGCAGCAAGTGCATCAGGGAGGCATGTTGCATGATTCTGTTTTCACCTGAACGGCAGCTCCTTGGAGTGAGTGATTGAGGGCACGGGGCAAATAACACACACAAGGTAGTCACTTGTGAATTCCAGGATCTGAGGTTTGCAGAACCAGGTATCAGAGGTCAGCACAACAGTGAGCCCTGGAATTGCCCTGGTGGCAGACAGACTGCCCACCTGCCTCACGGTCAGCCAGGGAAGACAAACAGTCAATGTTGCTTTATTACTTCTTTTTAATGCTGCCTTTATAAAAGTATGTATTTGGCTGTGCCAGGTGTTAGTTGTGGCACAAGGGATCTGTGATCTTCCCTGCAGCACACAAACCCTTATTTGCGTCATGCAGGGTCTGGTTCCCTGACTGGGGATTGAACTCGGGCCCCTTGCATTGGGAGTGTGGAGTCTTAGTCACTGGGCCACCAGGGAAGCCCTATGCCACTTTACTTCTGATGGAGTGAATTAACTCCTTTATGACCGCATAATAAATGAGTGTAAATTTACAACAATAAAATTCTTAAAAAAAAAAACAGAATAAGAATTTCACAGAGAAACTGTGGTGCAGACATGCCTCTGACCTCCAGCCCATGCCATAGGCAGCAGCGTGTTTTGGAAAAGGGTGAGAAGAGGGGTGGATGGAAGACATGAGGGATTTTGAAAGCCATGCACTAGCCATGCATTTAACACGCCTGAAATTCCCTTTCCTGGTCTGTAATACAGAGGTGATGATTCTTCCTTTGAATCTTGCCACATGGTTAAAATGAGAAGGAAACATGCTGTACAATGTGACTGTGACAGCAGTTATGCCTGAGGTTGCAAATGTGCAACACGGTCGTACCTTTCCTGGAAGCAGCATCCGCCAGTCCTCTCTGCATCTGGGGCTTAGTAAGAGACCATCACTTCCCTCTGATCACTCTGTCTGAGACCCAGAGTCCTGGATCCTCTTTCCTTAGAAAGACCTCACTCACCTGCTTCTCTAAGATTTCCTGTGTCTTCTGCATTACTTGCATCTTTTTCAGACCATTTCCCCTATAGTCTCTGTTTCTTGCTTTCTCTCTTCTGCTTACATTCTCTCCTAAAGAAACCTAAAGAACAACAGAGGCATCTTTTTTTTTTTAATTTTTTATATTTAATGAAATCTTATGTTCATTTAATTCTAAGAGAATGTGTCATATTTTATGATCCTCTTCTTAAAAATAAAAACAAACAAACAAAAAAACCCCTCTAAATTTGCTTCCTACTGTCTAACCATCGATTTTCCTCTATAGCTCAGTGATCCACTGCAGAGAAACAAGGGTTTTCCATCTCTGCTGGGCACAGATAATAGAATTTTCTTTCACTCAGTGACTGAGCTATAAACATATTACCAGAAATCTTTTGCATCAGTCCTGACTATTACTAATAGTTTAGTACCTTTCACAGGACTTGAGACCATTCTTTGAATTCACAATTTATGTGGTGCCAGGTCTCTTTTATTAGAGAAACTTCAAGAACAATATAAGTTAAGTGATTTCCTCAACAAGAATTACATTCAACAAAAAAGTATACAGGACCAGTCTTAAGAGATTTCCATTTGATACACTAACAATGTACACACACACATACTCCCCAGACAGAGCCGTGTTCACTGAATCAGACTCACCACATGCCCTAGGGCCTGTGCTTAGTGTTAGATGGACTGAAAACCCCAGACTGAGTAGCTGGGCCAGGTTCTAATCTCAGGGCTGCAGATGCCCTTAACCAGCTCACAGTATAATAGACAAGACAACTATGAAGATAGCTATCACAAAGGGCCAATAGAGCTGCTCTCTGCCAGAATAAAGAGAAGCACGGTCAGTACCCAAAGAAGCACTCGAGTTTATACCCAGTCCTGTGGGAGGAACGTGGCCTCCAGGCGGAGTACCTTCCGGAGTAGGGGGAAGATTTATTACAACCCAAAGAACACTTATTATTTACTTATCCAGGGATGGTCTTGCAGGCTCTATTGACATAGTGATTATTCATGATGATTATACAAGATGATTCCAGGAGGTTGGTCATGTTATTACCCAGTTTTACAGATGAGAAAGCTGAGGCTGGAGAAGACGACTGTCCCACTGATGGCCATGCAGCTGGTGAGGAGAGGGGCCAGGACTGACGCCCAGTCCCACGGACTCCACACTCGAGTGACGGAGCACTGGGCTCCCTGCCGGGGAGGCGCCCTGACCTCGGTGGAGAAGGCTACTGGGCTCTGTCAGCTAAGCCTGCTGTTTAAGAAAATGTGGAAGAAAGTGAGTGTTGGTCACTGAGTGCTGTCTGGCTCTTTGTGACCCCACGGACTGCAGCCTGCCAGGCTCCTCTGTCCACGGGATTCTCCAGGCAAGGATACTGGAGTGGGTAGCCATTCCCTCTTCCAGAGGATCTTCCCCACCCAGGGATCAAACCTGGGTCTCCTGTATTTTATTTTTTTACCATCTGAGCCACCAGGGCGGAGAAGGTGCTGACACCCCACTCCAGTACTCTTGCCTGGAAAATCCCATGGACGAGGGAGCCTGGTAGGCTGCAGTCCATGGGGTCGCTAAGAGTCGGGCACGACTGAGCAACTTCACTTTCGCTTTTCTCTTTCATGCATTGGAGAAGGAAATGGCAACCCACTCCAGTGTTCTTGCCTGGAGAATCCCAGGGACGGGGGAGCCTGGTGGGCTGCCGTCCATGGGGTCGCACAGAGTCGGACAAGACTGAAGTGACTCAGCAGCAGCAGAGCCACCAGGGAAGCCATTCCCCCACCCCCAGCCAAATGGAGTTACTGTTAAAAGCTGTGCAGGAAGGGATTCCCCAGTAGTCCAGTGGCTAAGACTTCAGGTTCCCAAAGCAGGGGCCTTAAGTTCGATTCCTGATCAGGGAACTAGATCCCACATGCCACAACTAAGAGTTTGCATGCTGCAACTAAAGATCCCATATGCTGTAACAGAGGTCAAAGAGGCCGAGTGCCACAGCTAAGACTTGGTGCAGCCAAATAAAGAAAACTGTCTAAAAATATAAAACACATAGCCAGTGTGAGTTTGATATATGACACAGGGCACTCAAAGTCGGGGCTCTGTGACGACCAGGAGGGGTGGGGTCGGGAGGGAGGTGGGAGGGGGGTTCAGGAGGGAGGGGACGCATGTACATCTGTAGCCAATTCATACTGATGTATGGCGAAAACCATCACAGTACTGTAAAGTAACTATCTGCCAGTTAAAATAAATAAATAAGCATTTTTAAAAAGCTATGTAAGAAGGAAAAACATGAAGTCATAGAAATTTTAAAAATTCTGGGCTAACAAAGATAGATAGGTTTCTTTACAAAACTATGAGAAATCTCTCAAAGGTAATATTCATTGTTAATTACCCACTGAGATATATAGTTTCTGAAACTGCTGACTGTGGAGGCCTTTTTTCAAATACTGTGGATCCCTTGAGAAAATATATATATGTACTTTCAGAAACACTAGGATAAAGCTGATATGAGAAATGGTTTTCATTAAGTACTAGAGAAAGCTCTGTTTTCCCTAGAAACGAATTTTATCGTTTCCCATTCCCGTCCCCCCAGGCACCTCCAACCAAAGACTATTAAACAGGAAAGAGTATAGCTGTATTTCCCTTTTTGCTTTGCATGCCAGGAATCTCTTGACTCAAGCTTGCAGCCATGCTAGAGCAATAACAGTGGGCCACCTGATGCAAAGAGCTGACTCACTGGAGAAGACCCTGATGCTGAGAAAGACTGAGGGGGGAGAGGAGAAGGGGATGACAGAGGACGAGATGGTTGGATGGCATCACTGACTCAGTGGACATGAATTTGAGCAAACTCCAGGAGACAGTGAAGGACAGGGAAGCCTAGCGTACTGCATTCCACGGAGGTGCATTCCATGGAGCTGCAAAGAGTCAGACACGACTGAGTGACGGAACAACAATGCCAGAGCTATGCTTAAGCATTTCTTTTCTGCCGGGTCTCCTGATTTTACTTGTAATCCCACAGGAGTATGCTACACATAAACTGTTTCTACCAGGACAGTGTACAAAGCCATTACTTATAAATTCCTCAAGAGCAAACCACCAGACAGGTAAGGTTAAGTCCTAAATACCAAGATAATCTACTTCCACCTAATTATGTTCTCTCTCAGCAATGAACCACCCAAATAAGCTGATAAGAAAATAATACGGTTGCCAAAGCCTGTGCATCCAGGCATAAGATAAACAGGGGTCAGAACAAAACACTGCTTGCTCGTGTGCATTAAAAAGCTTCCAGAAGACTCCGATAGGCCAGTTTTGGTGTCAGAGCAATGAAGGAAAGAGTTCATCTTCCCCAGCCTGCTCACACCAGCTCACTGCTCAAATCCAGGTACAGATCCTTCTACTGTCATCTCAGTGCATCTCAGGCACAGCACTTCCCTCGTGGCCTCAGACAGTAAAGCATCTGTCTGCAATGTAGGAGACCTGGGTTCGATCCCTGGGTCAGGAAGATCCCCTGGAGAAGGAAATGGCAATCCACTCCAGTACTATTGCCTAGAAAATCCCATAGACAGAGGAGCCTGGTAGGCTACAGTCCATGGGGTCTCAAAGAGTCAGACACGACTGAGTGACTTCACTTTCACTTTTAGGCACAGCACACCCTCAGGTTTCACTGGGGACACATGTTCATGGATGGAGGGAATGACAGACGTTCCTGCCAAAATGGATGTTGAAGATGACCTAGCCACCGCCCCCTGCCCCACCTCCAACACTTTACTGGGAGGACCCAGGAGACCAGAGTGGAGACGTGGTTAGTCCAGGATCACATGCGTACAGGAGAAGGCAAAGGCAACCCACTCCAGGATTCCTGCCTGGAGAATCCCATGGACAGAGGAGCCTGGCCAGCTGGACCCCACAGTCAGTGGGGTCGCAAAGAGGCAGACACAACTGAAGCAACTTAGCCACACACACACACACACACACACGTCTGTAAGGGACAACAATGCTTCCTGATGCTCAGCCCATGTCCCCCAGCCCATGTTAGAAACAAGTACTCAGCACCACTTGGCCTTGCTCCTCGCTGCGTAAAATAGTCTGTGACTTCTTGGATTCAACTTACCCTGTTCAAGGAGACAAAACTGCTGTGCCAGCATATGAACTAAGCACCCAAGGGGCCCCTGTAACCGACTG
This sequence comes from Nanger dama, assembly GCA_917880005.1. Taxonomy (NCBI): domain Eukaryota; kingdom Metazoa; phylum Chordata; class Mammalia; order Artiodactyla; family Bovidae; genus Nanger; species Nanger dama. The sequence goes on from CAKJTW010000044.1 coordinate 14,899,978, forward strand.
AGAAGCTGGAGAAAAGGACGTGACTGTGGAGGCAACAGCAGCGTCTCTTCCTGCTGGATCCTGATGTGGGAGGTAACTCGGGCGGAGCTAGGAGAGGGGCGCCCACATGAGCTCCAGCCTCCCCCCACTCAGCGCCATCCCTCTGCCAGCCATCTCTCTTTCTCTCCTGAAGGCCCCCTCCCCCCACTATGCCTCCTTATATCTCTCTTTCCCCTCCACTGGCTGCATCTCCATTCTCTCCCAGGGGGCCCAGGTTCCATCCCTAGTTGGGGGAACTAGATCCTACGCACCTCAACTAAAGATCCTGTGGGCCACAGCTAAGACCCAGCACCACCAAAATAAATACATATTTAGAGAAATACCAAAGAAAGTCTGTGTCTGCAGAGAAGATGGCCCTGTTCTTCGCACTCAAGTCAACATGGAGCAGTGGCACTCTCCAGCTCTGCTAGGGGCCATGGAAGCCGCTCCTGCTAAAACTTCCCAAGGAGCTCCTACATCTTCAGTGGGTGTGCTATTTTCCTGCCCTCATCATCCGGGCTTTCTCAGGTCACCTCTGAGGGTTCTGGAGTCACTGCTCTATTCTCATGGGAGGGTCTCCACATGCCCTGCCTCCCATGTGCTCATGACCCCCGGTCCCTGCCTGCAGCCTGGGACGATCGCCGCGCCTGGCCTCCGCAGCTCCCAGCACAGAATTCTGCTCCCCATTCCCCCATCACTCAGTGGGTGCGGCCCCTCTGACCTCTGTCTCCGGGGACATCATCTGCCCGCTCCCAGGCTGCAGAACCCCCCGGCCCTCCTCGGTCCCTCAACCCACTGGCCTCTGCTCCTCCTCCTCTCCCTCCCCATCTTCCCACCCCCTCCTCCAGTCCCTGAAGGCCTCAGTCCTCTTGCTCACTTCCCTTCCTCCCTGACTTCTCCCAAGTGCGTCAGCAGGGACTGCTGTGTTCTTTGCTGTCTCACCTCACTCAGTCCATCCCCAATTAATTCCCCACGTAAAACTCTCCAGTGACGCCCATTGCTAACGAGGAAAGCCCAAGCTCCCTGTCCTCGGCTGCCAGACCTGCAGAGATCCAGCTGCATTCTGCTTCTCCGTCAGCTTGCTGCATAAGCAGGGGTCAGCAAGCCCTGCTCTCACTTTCCTACCCTGGTCTGCAAATGAGCAAATTCCATCCATTCCACACCCAGTCTCTGCAGAAACCCCTCCTCATCCAATAGCAGGCAGTTCAAATGACACCTCCTCCATGAACATCCCCTGTCTTTACCTTCTCTCTGGCCAACACTGTTTTGGCCTGTCCAGCGTAGCTCCTTGAGAGCGAGAGTTGTTTTATCATGTCTGCAGCCCAGCTTCTGAGCACTGAGTGGGGCCCAGGGTGGATAAGCCAGTCACTACATACAGCTGTCCTGCTCAACAGTGACCCACCAAGGTGGTGAGCAGGGACAGAATTCAGTCCGTACCCCACTTGTGCCCACTGGTGGCAACAGTACCAATTCCCCACAGATGCAATGGCTCTGCACAGGCACACAGCAACCTGGGTTGGTAAACACACATTGTAAGTTCCCCTGTCCTCCCGTGGTTCCCCAGTGGTCCTCCCCTCTGTGCAAGTGCCTAAAGAAGCCGACCAAAGGTGTGTATAGTCAAAGCTACGGTTTTTCCAGTAGTCATGTATGGATATGAGGATTGGACCATAAAGAAGGCTGAGCGCCAAAGAACTGATGCATTTGAACTGTGGTGCTGGAGAAGACCCTTGAGAGTTCCTTGGGCAGCAAGGAGGTCGAACCACTCAATCCTAAAGGAAATCAACCATGAATATTCATTGGAAGGTCTGCTGCTGAAGTTCCAGTATTTTGGCCACCTGATGCAGAAAGCCAACTCATTGGAAAAGACCGTGATCCTGGGAAAGATGGGAGCATGAGGACAAGTGGGCAACAGAGCAGGAGGTGGTTGGATGGTGTTGTCGACTCAGTGGACATGCGTTTGAGCAAACTCCAGGAGACAGTGAAGGACAGGGGAGCCTGAGTGCTGGAATCCATGGGGTCCCAAAGAGTCAGCGACTGAGTGACTGAACAGCAACAAAAGCAGCAGCTTGGCCAAGCTGTTCTGTCCGCCCCTGGAGCCTGATACAAGGAAAGTTCTGAAATGTGGGAACAGTGCTAATTAACCGCTCGTGCAACAGTGCACACCTGGTTTCAAACTCAATACAGTATGTGGGCAGCACTTGGACATCTCAGGCAGTTCCTGGTGCTGGGAGGAAAGATGCCCATGAGCCCAGGACAAAGACTGAGCAGCCTTTGGCCTCAACGAGGCACAGAGCCATCTGTTCCTCGGGTCCCCGCAGGCTTTCCTCTTCACGCCTGCGGTTTTCTCTGAGAGTTGCCCTCATTTCCTCCACACTTCAAGCATCCCTTAATGAAGATGATCTGTGGGTCAGAGGGACTGATTGTGGGCAAGGTAGTAGGCCAAGGATATGGGAACTGAAGTCCTAGGTAAGTCCCAACCCTCCCTGAAATAACACAAGCTAACATTTTATAGCACTGTGGTGCAGCAGGCACTGTTCCTATCACTCTCTGCTTATTAATCCACTTCATTCTCACAATAATCCCATTAGGCAGGTACTATTATTATCCCCACTTTATGGTTAAGGAGGCAGAGGCCCAGAGGTTAAGTAATTTGACCAAGTTCTTTCAGGTAGAAAGAGTCAGGGCTAATTAAAGCCCAGGAGGTCTGGTGTCAGGGTGCATACCTTTAACTGAGGCAAGATTTTTCTGCCACGTGGTTTTTCCTCTCTAAAAGATGGGAAAAGATAATGGGGTGAGAATAGCAGTGTGAGCAGCTTAACAAAATCCCTTTCCAGCGTGGGATGAATTGAGACAGTAGCACCGACATATGTACACTAGCGTGTGTGAAATAGACAGCTAGTGGGAAGCTGCTGAAAACCTCAGGGGTCAGCCCAGTGCTCAGTGATGACCCAGAGGGGTGGGATCGGGGGGAGGCTGGGAGGGAGGCTCAAGAGAGAGGGAATGTAGGTGCACATATAGCTGATTCACTTTTGTACAGCAAAAACTAACACAACATTATAAAGCGATTATCCTCCAATTAAACTTTAAAATCCTCTCCTCAAAGAACAATGCTCAAATCAGATAAAACTACCAAAAACAACTGTCTCAAGACTCTAGAAACTGACTAAAACATGTAACAAATTGAGGAGCATTTATTCAAGAACTTCCGAACCTCTGGTAAGAACAGTGGGAGTCTGGGTTCCCTCCCTGGCTCCCATGCCCCTCCCGCTGCCTGAGGGATTCTACCAGGTGCACTGGCCTTGCAAACCGGCAGCCGTGTGGTTGGAGGGAGTCCTCTGGATTTGCAGTGGATGCGAAACCCACATCCCACGGTGCTGTAAGTAAGAGGAACAATCCCAGCAGCAAATGGACAGGGAAGGCCACTTCAGCTACACTGAGGCCCTGATGCTGGCTGGGCCCAGCAACAGACTGGCTGACTAGACAGAAAATTAACGGGAAGAGCAACCATACAGTCCTGCCTGGATAAGCCCCCCGCAGAGCTCTGGTTGACTGAAAGGCCACGCACAAGTGGAGAAGAGGGCAGAGAGGGTCCACCTTCTCTCCTCACTCCTGCCTGCGAGCCTGTGTGCACAGGCAGAGGAGAGGCCAGAGGGGCCAAAGTAAAGGCTGGGCAGACGAGAAGCTGCCTTAAGTCTGCATAAAAGTGTAGTGCTTGAGGCATCTGACATGACCAACCATTGACTATGCAGACACAGAGGCGACTCCTAGGAAGAAAGACTTAAAAATAAAAACAAGAATTTAAAATATGGAACATACACATCACACACACAAGAATTAAAAACCAAAAACAGAGCCAAGATATCCGTGACCATACACCACAAGAGAGACAGATTCCACAGATTTGGTCTAGGTACATAATTAAACAGCAATAACAAACAAATCTCACTTGGAGAGTGAGGGTATGCACAGAAAACTGAATCCAGAGTTGCTAGAATATATTATCTAATCCATTCAATTTTTCATAAAACATTAAGAGTCATGAAAAAGAAAAAAAAATCCAGGAAAGCATAGTCTTTCCCTTCTCAGGGGAAAACGTAATCAATAGAAGTTGAGGCAAAGTGGGTCCTCACTGTTGGACATAACAAAGATTCAGAGTACCTAACATAAATGTTTAAAACACTAAACAAACCCATGTTTAAAATTTTAATAACACTATCATAATAATCCAATGAATGGAGAATCTGAATAAAGACACAATTATTATAACAACAAGAAGAAACAAAAATGGAAATTTTGCAGTTGAAAAGCATGACTGAAATTAAAATTTCACTAGAGAGGGTTCAATATCAGATGTGAGATGTCAGAAGAAATAATCAGTGAACTGGAAGATAAATTAATATAATATCAATCTGAAGAACTGAGAAGAAAAATGAACAGAAGCTCAGAGACCTATGGGGAACCAGCAAGTATAACAAATATATATATAATGGAAGTCCCATAGGTAAGAAGAGAGAAGAAGGGCTGAAAAAGTATTTGAAAAAAAAAAAAAGGTTAAAATATCCAAAATTTACTAAAAAAAAAAAAAAAGATTTATAGGTTTAAGAAGCTCACTCAACACATCCCATATAGGGCTATAGCAAAGAGATCTATGCCCAGACACATTATAACCTGTTCACTTACTAAAAGGCAAAAAGAAAACAACAGATGACCTTCAAAGAAGTAACGAGAGAAAAAAAAAAACAACAACCCATCACACACAAGGGATGTTCAATAAGATTACAAGCTGACTTTCCATTGGAAACGAGGTAAGACAGAAAGCAGCGGAACAGCATACTTAAAGAACTTGAAGAAACTGTCAATCACAGATCCCATGACCAATAAAACTATCATTTGAAACTGAAGGCAAGTAAAGGTATTCTGAGATAAACAAGACTGGAAGAATTCATTGCTAGCAGATCTTCCTTGCAAGGAATACTAAAAGGAATTCCTTCAGGTGGAAAGGAGTAACGCAAATGTACACACTAAGAAAGAGTATCAGGGAAATTAAATATGTGGGTAAACACAAAAGGCTATCTATTTCCCTTTAACTTCTTTAAAAGGTATAGAATTGTGGACTTCCCTGGTGGTACAGTGGATGAGAATCCACCCCAGTACAGCGGACACAGGTTTGATCCCTGGTCCAAGAAGATTCACATGCCACAGAGCAACTAAGCCTGTGGGCCGCAACTACTGAGCCTGCACTCTAGAGTCTGAGAGTCGCAACTGCTGAGCCCACGTGCCCAAACTGCTGAACCCCCGTGCAACTAGAGTCTGTGTTCTGCTGCAAAAGAAGCCGCCCAGAGAGAAGCCCGCACAGCACAACGAAAAATCGCCGTCACTGGCTGCAACTAGAGAAAGCCCGATGCACAGCAATGAAGACCTAGCATGGCCCCAAACAAACAAATAAATAAATAGAAGTGTACAATTTATATGAAGAAAATATGAAAAAATGTAAAAAGGGTGCTAGGAGTTTTCTCAAATTTGATGATACTCAAATATTAAAAGAATAAATAATAAAAGGTATAGGATACATTAAACAATAAATGTAATGGTTAATTTACAACAAATACAGATGTAATATATGTATGGCAGTGGCACAAATGAGCAAGAAGAAACCGAGCTGTATTGGAGCAAAGCCTCCATATTTTATAGGAATTAAGTCAGTACTAATCTGAAGTAGACTGTGATAACCTAAGATGCATATTGTAGATGCAATTGCTAGGAAAATAACTCAAAACATAAGGAGAGAAGGAATTAAAATAAAACATAACTATTTAACACAGAAGAAGGCAATAAAGAAAGATGAAAGAAACCAAAAAGATGTGAGATATAAAACAAATTAGAAAATGCTAGATGTAAACCTAATGACATCAAACTAATAAGACAGCCCCAAAATAAATGGAGCAGAAATTGACAAACGAAAGGAGAAATAAACAATTCGATGATAATAGATACAGACCTTAATATCCCTCTTAATAACTGATAAAACAACTAGAAAGAAAATCAGTTAAGAATAGAGATCTGAACACTTTCTACCAATGCTGCAACTTAACAATAAAATGACAGACAACCCAATTTTAAAAATTGGCAATTTAAACAGACATTCCACCAATACAAATGCCTAATAAGCATTTGAAAAGATGCTCAACATCTTTAGTTTTTAGGGAAATGCAAATGAAAATCATAAAGTACCACTACTTGCCCACTAGAATGGGTGTAATAAAAAATATACAGACAATACAAAGCATTAACAAGGATATGGAGAAACTGGAAACCGCTGTATGAGTCTCATAAGAATGAACAGATGCAACGCTTAGAGCCACTTTGAAAAACACCTGGGTGGTTACTTAAAAAGTTGCATATAAATTTACCACATGCATGTAGACTGGTACAGCCACTATAGAGAACAGTGGGAAAGTTCTTTAAAAAACTAAAACAATTCCACTCCTGGGCATATACCCTGAGGAAACCATAATCCAGAAAGATGCACACAGCATTGTTTACAGTAGCCATGACACAACTTAAACGTCCATCAACAGAAGAACGGATAAGGAAAATGGGGTACACACATACAATGAAATAGTACTCAGCCACAAACAATAGAAAAACAATGCCATCTGTGCGTCATGGATGGACCTAGAGATGATGTACCGAGTGAAGACAGAGGAAGACAAATATCATACGATGTCACTCATATGTGAAATCTAAAAAAAAAATGATACAAGTGAATTTATACACAAAAGAGAAATACACCCACAGACATAGAAAACAAACATATGGTTACCGAATAGAAAAGGTGGGGAAAGGATAAATTAGGAGTTTGGGATTAACACATACACACTACAATACTATGTCCAAGGTCAAGAGCGACGGCTGAGAGTAGCTACCCTACATCCAAGGTCAGGAGTGGAGGCCGAGAGGAGATACCCCACGTCCAAGGTCAGGAGCAGTGGCTGCGCTTTGCTGGAGCAGCCATGAAGAGATACCCCATGTCCAAGGTAAGAGAGACCCAAGTAAGACGGTAGGTGTTGCGAGAGGCATCAGAGGGCAGACACACTGAAACCATAATCACAGAAAACTAGCCAGTCTGATCACATAGACCACAGCCTTGTCTAACTCAATGAAACTAAGCCATGCCCATGGGACCACCCAAGACGGGCGAGTCATGGTGGAGAGGTCTGACAGAATGTGGTCCACTGGAGAAGGGAATGGCAAACCACTTCAGTATTCTTGCCTTGAGAACCCCATGAACAGTATGAAAAGGCAAAAAGATAGGACACTGAAAGATGGACTCCCTGTTGGTAGGTGCCCAATATGCTACTGGAGATCAGTGGGGAAATAACTCCAGAAAGAATGAAGGGATAGAGACAAAGCAAAAAAAATACCAAGTTGTGCATGTGACTGGTGATAGAAGCAAGCTCTGATGCTGTAAAGAGCAATATTGCATAGGAATCTGAAATGTTAGGTCCACGAATCCAGGCAAATTGGAATTGGTCAAACAGGAGATGGCAAGAGTGAACCTCGACATTCTAGGAATCAGCGAACTAAAATGGACTGGAATGGGTGAGTTTAACTCAGATGACCATTATATCTACTACTGTGGGCAGGAATCCTCTAGAGGAAATGGAATAGCCATCATGGTCAACAAAAGAGTCCAAAATGCAGTACTTGGATGCAATCTCAAATGATCTCTGTTCGTGTCCAAGGCAAACCACTCAGTATCACAGTAACCCAAGTTGATGCCCTGACAAGTAACGCTGAAGAAGCTGAAATCGAATGGTTCTATGAAGACCTACAAGACCTTCTAGAACTAACACCCAAAAAGATGTCCTTTTCATTATAGGGGACTGGAATGCAAAAGTAGGAAATCAAGAAACACCTGGAGTAACAGGCAAATTTGGACTTGGAGTAGAGAATGAAGCAGGGCAAAGGCTAATAGAGTTTTTGCCAAGAGAACGCACTGGTCATACCAAACACCCTCTTCCAACAACATAAGACAGGATGCTACATATGGACATCACCAGATGGTCAACACCGAAATCAGACTGATTATATTCTTTACAGTCAAAGATGGAGAAACTCTATATAGTCAGCAAAAACAAGACCAGGAGCTGACTGTGGCTCAGATCATGAACCTCCTTATTGCCAAATTCAGACTTAAATTGAAGAAAGTGGGGAAAACCATTAGACCATTCAGGTATGACCTAAAATCAAATTCCTTATGATTACACAGTGGAAGGTAGAAATAGATTTAAGGGACTAGATCTGATAGACAGAGTGCCTGATGAACTATAGACTGAGGTTCGTGACACTGTACAAGAGACAGGAATCAAGACCATCCCCAAAGAAAATAAATGCAAAAAGCAAAATGGCTGTCTGAGGAGGATTTGCAAATAGCTATGAAAGAGGAGAAGCAAAAAGCAAAGGAGAAAAGGAAAGATATACCCATCTGAATGCAGAGTTCCAAAGAGGAGCAAGGAGAGATAAGAAAGCCTTCCTCAGTGATCAATGCAAAGAAACAGAGGAAAACAACAGAATGCAAAAAAAACAAGATCTGTTCAAGAAAATTAGAGATATCAAGGAACATTTCATGCAAAGATAGACTCGATAAAGGACACAAATGGTATGGACCTAACAGAAGCAGAAGATACTAAGAAGAGGTGGCAAGAATACACAGGAGAACTGTACAAAAAAGATCATCATGACCCAGATAATAACGATGGTGTGATCATTCACCGAGAGCCAGACAACCTGGAATGTGAAGTCAAGTGGGCCTTAGGAAACATCACTATGACCAAAGCTAGCAGAGGTGATGGAATTCCAGCTGAGCTATTTCAAACTCTAAAAGATGATGCTGTGAAAATGCACACTCAATATGCCAGCAAATTTGGAAAACTCAGCAGTGGCCACAGGACTGGAAAAGGTCAGTTTTCATTCCAATCCCAAAGAAAGGCAATGCCAAAGAATGCTCAAACTACCAAACAATTGCACTCATCTCATCTCATACACTAGTAAAGTCATGCTCAAAATTCTCCAAGCCAGGCTTTAGCAATACGTTAACCATGAACTTCCAGATGTTCAAACTGGTTTTAGAAAAGGCAGAGGAACCAGAGATCAAATTTCAAACATCCACTGGGTCATGGAAAAAGCAAGAGAGTTTCAGAAAAACATCTATTTCTGCTTTATTGACTATACCAAAGCCTTTGACTGTGTGGATCACAATAAACTGGAAAATTCTGAAAGAGATGGGAATACCAGACCACCTGACCTACTTCGTGAGAAACCTGTATGCAGTTCAGGAAGCAACAGTTAGAACTGGACATGGAACAACAGACTGGTTCCAAATAGGAAAAGGAGTATGTCAAGGCTGTATACTGTCACCTTGCTTATTTAACTTCTCACGCAGAGTACATCATGGTAAACGCTGGGCTGGAAGAAGCACAAGCTGCAATTAAGATTGCAGAGAAAAATATCAATAACCTCACATATGCAGATGATACTACCCTTATGGCAGAAAGTGAAGAAGAACTAAAAGCCTTTTGATGAAAGTGAAAGTGGAGAGTGAAAAAGTTGGCTTAAAGCTCGACATTCAGAAAACTAAGACCATGGCATCCGGTCCCATCACTTCATGGCAAATACATGGGATAACAGTGGCTGACTTTATTTTCTTGGGCTCCAGAATCACTGCAGATGGTGACTGCAGCCATGAAATTAAAGATGCTTACTCTTTGGAAGGAAAGTAATGACCAACCTAGATAGCATATTCAAAAGCAGAGACATTACTTTACCAACAAAGGTCCATCTAGTCAAGGCTATGGTTTTTTCCAGTGGTCATGTATGGATGTGAGAGTTGGACTATAAAGAAAGCTGAGTGTCAAAGAATTGATGCTTTTGAACTGTGGTGTTGGAGAAGACTCTTGAGAGTCCCTTGGACTGCAAGGAGATCCAACTAGTCCACTTTGAAGGAGATCAGCCCTGGGTGTTCATTGGAAAGACTGATGTTGAAGCTGAAACTCCAATACTTTGAACATCTGATGGGAAGAGCTGACTCACTGGAAAAGACCCTGATGCTGGGAAAGATTGAGGGCAGGAGGAGAAGAGGACTATAGAAGATGAGATGGTTGGATGGTGTATCACTGACTTGATGTACGTTAGTTTGAGTAAACTCCAGGAGCTGGTGATGGACAGGGAGGCCTGGCATGCTGGCGGTTCATGGGGTTGCAAAGAGTCATACACAACTGAGCAACTGAACTGAACTGAACAACTTTGTTTAAGAAAAAGACTCACTATTCTAGGCTCCTGGGTAACAAAGCAGGCTTAAATCTGAAACTGAATAGTAATTAATACTTATATAATTTCTGCTTACTCCCAAAGAACTTGACTGAGAAGGAATGGTGTATTGGTGGGGGTATTGTCTTGCCATACCTTTTAAATACAAACTGAGTTGGTGATGGACAGGGAGGCCTGGTGTGCTACGGTTCATGGAGCGCAAGGAGTCGGACACGACTGAGCAACTGAATTGAACTGAACTACCATACATAAAACACATAAACAAGAAGGATTACAATGTAGCACAGGGAACTATACTGACTGTCTTTTAATAACCTATAAAGGAAAAGAATCTGAAAAAGTATATATAGATATATACATACATATATATACATATGTACATGTATAATTGAATCACTTTGCTGTATACTTGATACTAACACCACATTGTAAATCAACTGTACTTCAATAAAATAAAAATTTACCACATGACCCAGCTATTCCACTTGCAATTTTACCTAAAAAATCAAAAATATATGTCTATAGGAAGATTGCAAATAGCATTATTCATAATAATCCCAAGCTGAATACAATCCAAATGATAACCAATGGTTAATGAATAAATGAAATGTGGTATATCCATAAATACTAGTCCAATCCAGTTTACTTCAGTTCAGTTTAGTCACTCAGTCATGTCCGACTCTTTGCAACCCCATGAATCGCAGCACACCAGGCCTCCCTGTCCATCACCAACTCCCAGAGTTCACTCAGACTCACGTCCATCGAGTCCGTGATGCCATCCAGCCATCTCATCCTCGGGTTGTCCCCTTCTCCTCCTGCCCCCAATCCCTCCCAGCATCAGAGTCTTTTCCAGTGAGTCAACTCTTCTCATGAGGTGGCCAAAGTACTGGAGTTTCAGCTTTAGCATTATTCCTTCCAAAAAAATCCCAGGGTTGATCTCCTTCAGAATGGACTGGTTGGATCTCCTTGCAGTCCAAGGGACTCTCAAGAGTCTTCTCCAACACCACAGTTCAAAAGCATCAATTCTTTGGCACTCAGCCTTCTTCACAGTCCAACTCTCACATCCATACATGACCACAGGAAAAACCATAGCCTTGACTAGACGGAACTTAGTCAGCAAAGTAATGTCTCTTGCTTTTGAATATGCTATCTAGGTTGGTCATAACTTTTCTTCCAAGGAGTAAGTATCTTTTAATTTCATGGCTGCAGTCATCATCTGCAGTGATTTTGGAGCCCCCCAAAATAAAGTCTGACACTGTTTCCACTGTTTCCCCATCTATTTCCCATGAAGTGATGGGACCAGATGCCATGATCTTAGTTTTCTGAATGGTGAGCTTTAAGCCAACTTGTTTACTATCCTCCTTCACCTTCATCAAGAGGCGCTTTAGCCTCTCTTTACTTTCTCTGCCATAAGGGTGGTGTCATCTGCATATCTGAGGTTATTGATATTTCTCCCGGCAATCTTGAGTCCAGCTTGTGCTTCTTCCAGCCGAGCGTTTCTCATGATGTACTCTGCATATAAGTTAAATAAGCAGGGTGACAGTATACAGCCTTGATGTACTCCTTTTCCTATTTGGAACCAGTCTGTTGTTCCATGTCCAGTTCTAACTGTTGCTTCCTGACCTGCATACAGATTTCTCAAGAGGCAGGTCAGGTGGTCTGGTATTCCCATCTCTTTCAGAATTTTCCAAAGTTTATTGTGATCCACATAGTCAAAGGCTTTGGTATAGTCAATAAAGTAGGAATAGATGTTTTTCTGGAACTCTCTTGCTTTTTCCATGATCCAGTGGATGTTGGCAATTTGATCTCTTTCCTCCGCCTTTTCTAAAGCCAGGTTGAAATGGAAATTCACGGTTCACGTATTGCTGAAGCCTGGCTTGGAGAATTTTGAGCATTACTTTACTAGCATGTGAGATGAGTGCAATTGTGTGGTAGTTTGAGCATTCTTTGGCATTGCCTTTCTTTGGGATTGGAATGAAAACTGACTTTTTCCAGTCCTGTGGCCACTGCTGAGTTTTTCCAGATTTGCTGACATACTGAGTGCAGCACGTTCACAGCATCATCTTTCAGGATTTGAAACAGCTCCACTGGAATTCCATCACCTCCACTAGCTTTGTTTGTAGTGATGCTTTCTAAGGCCTACTTGACTTCATATTCCAAGATGTCTGGCTCTAGATGAGTGATCACATCATCATGATTATCTGGGTCTTGAAGATCTTTTTGTACAGTTCTTCCATGTATTCTTGCCACCTCTTCTTAATATCTTCTGCTTCTGTTAGGTCCATACCATTTCTGTCCTTTACTGAGCCCATCTTTGCATGAAATGTTCCCTTGGTATCTCTAATTTTCTTGAAGAGATCTCAAGAGATCCCTAGTCTTTCCCATTCTATTCTTTTCTTCTATTTCTTTGCATTGATCGCTGAAGAAGGCTTTCTTATATTTTCTTGCTATTCTTTGGAACTCTGCATTCAGATGGTTATATCTTTCCTTTTCTCCTTTGCTTTTTGCTTCTCTTCTTTTCACAGCTATTTTTAAGGCCTCCCCACACAGCCATTTTGGTTTTTTGCATTTCTTTTCCATGGGGATGGTCTTGATCCCTGTCTCCCATACAATGTCACGAACCTCCGTCCATAGTTCATCAGGCACTCTATCTATCAGATCTAGGCCCTTAAATCTATTTCTCACTTCCACTGTATAATCATAAGGGATTTGATTTAGGTCATACCTGAATGGTCTAGCGGTTTTCCCTACCTTCTTCAATTTCAGTCAGAATTTGGCAGTAAGGAGTTCATGATCTGAGCCACAGTCAGCTCCTGGGCTTGTTTTTGTTGACTGTATAGAGCTTCTCCATCTTTTGCTGCATAGAATATAATCAATCTGATTTTGCTGTTGACCATCTGGTGATGTCCATGTGTAGAGTCTTCTCTTGTGTTGTTGGAAGAGGGTGTTTGCTATGACTAGTGCATTTTCTTGGCAAAACTCTATTAGTCTTTGCCCTGCTTCATTTCTAATAGATACTAAATTATAATTTCAAGGAATAGTGTTCGGCAACAAAATGGAACTACCAAAAGAAGCTACAACATAAATTAGCTTTGAAAAGAGTATGTTAATTGAAAGAAGCCAGAAGAAAAAGATTATATATTGTACTATTCCATTTACATGGAACATCCAGAAAAGGCCAACCTAGAGAGAATGAAAGCAGGTGCCTGTGGCTGGGGTGAAAACAGACTGCAAATAGCCATAAGCAAACTTCTTGGAGTGACAGACATGTCAATCCTGGACTGTGGGGTTGACTGCACAATGTTAGAAACCTACTAAAAGATCACTGAATTGCATACTTAGAATGGATGGATTTTATGGTATATTAATTATAACTCAATAAAATGGAAAAATAAGGCAACGTGTACAAATAACCAAAATGTAAGGCAGAATGTGGTAAGTGCAGTGAGAAAATGAGGGTGGATAAGGGGGTTCATGAAAGACTTCCTGCAAGAGAAATCTTTGGAGCTAGGTCTTATAGAACCAGTAGAAGGTTGATGGAACAAGATGAAAGAAAGGGAAATCTGAGTGGAGAGAGCCTTCCTTACAAATTCAACGAAGTGTAAAGGACTGGAGTGTGTTTGGTGAACTATGCCATCAAAACTGAGCAGGACCCTGTGGGGCTCCTGTCCACAAAAAGGGTTTCTGTGTTCCCCATTTCTTGTTTGTAGTCAATAGGCTTCATTCAGCCTTCAAGACCTTCCCTGGGCTCCAAAGGACAGGTTCAAAGGTGATCTAATCAGGGGAAGGCAGATGACGGGGGGACGAGGGAGTAACAGTCAAGAAACCGTAGTGCAGCCTTGTTGCAGGGTCCTGATTCCTCCTCAAGGAATATTCTGCAGAACTAAAACCCCACCGGGTGGGAGAAGGTAACTGTACGCTGCCTGTAGGCATGCAAACCCCAGGCTGGTTGGAACCAGAAGGTGATGGTGCCGATTCCCCCTTACCTTACCAGCAACCCATCAGAAGAATGTCCACAAGCTGATCATGCCCTCTGTAAAACTTTTCACTGCTGCTGCTGCTGCTGCTAAGTTGCTTCAGTCGTGTCCGACTCTGTGCGACCCCATGGACGGCAGCCCACCAGGCTCCCCCGTCCCTGGGATTCTCCAGGCAAGAACACTGGAGTGGGTTGCCATTTCCTTCTCCAATGCATGAAAGTGAAAACTTAAAGTGAAGTCGCTCAGTCGTGCCCAACTTGGCGACCCCATGGACTGCAGCCAACCAGGCTCCTCCATCCATGGGATTTTCCAGGCGAGAGTACTGGAGTGGGCTGCCATCGCCTTCTCCGAAAGCTTTTCACTAGGATTACTATAAAACTTCTCCCCTCCCCTGCAGGCTGAGACGCACAGCTCTGAGGGCACTGGCCCACTGTGGCCTTCTACCTAGCCCAAAGCAATAAAGCTTCTACCTAGCAAAGCAATAAAGCTATTCTTTTTTTTCTTAATTGATATTGACCAAAACTCAGTGTCCAAATTCAATTCAGTACCCATGTACAGAAGCTGAACTAGGCTGTGCCATCGAGTTTGCCAGGCACAGAGGTGAGCAGAGGCGATGAGCAGGAAGCCTATGGAACGGTTCCATTTTCTGGACCTGGGTCAGCTTCCAATCTAAGCCACTTTCTCTCCTTTTAAATTGATAGTTGTGGAACTTGTGTTGGTGTGACTAACATCACCCAGGTGATGTTCAGAGTTCCAGAAGATTCTAAAAGGGTACATTAGGGGTGCTATTTTTAAAACCTGGGCTTGACTTTTTCATAAAGATTTATGAACAAATATTCAGGTGGAAATACACTAGCTTTTTTCTTCCTTTCAGAACTGCACCTGGCGATGTCTTCACCCCAAGTAGAGAGCAAGGGGTCTACTTTTAAGCAATACTGACTGTGAGTAGGGAATAGGAGGCATCAAAAGAAAATTTTAGAGTAGTAGTTTTCAACCTTCTTTCATTATTACACACCCAAGAACCTTTTAGACCTTTCTTCCTAATCGGGCCCACGTGATATTTTCATAGACCTATTGTACATCTGCTTATATGCTGTGTATCCATTTATGGTTTATACAGAAAAAGAACAATCCAAGCTTTGTGCCCCTCCCCCACCCACAAGATGCAATTTCCAATCCACTAGGGGTATGGCACAGCACAGAGTTGGAAACAACTGAAGCGACTTAGCAGCAGCAGCAGCAGCAGGGGTGAGGGATTCCCAGGTGGCTCAGGGGTAAAGAATCCACCTGCCAAAGCAGGAGACATCAGAGATGACAGTTTGATCCTTGGGTTGGGAAGATCCTCCAGAGAAGGAAAATGGCAGCCCACTCCAGTACTCTTGCCTGGGAAATCCCATACAGAGGAGCCTGGTGGGCTACCGTCCATGGGGTCACAAAGAGTTGGACATGACTGAGCGACTAAGCACGTGCGTGCACACACACACACACACACACACACACACACACACACACACACGGGTGTTATCACTCTCAATGAGTATGCATGGGCTGGTGGTCTCATGATGAAGGCATGGAGAAGACTCCAACTCCTTGAGAATAATGCTAAGTGCTTGTGGATCGAAATGTCAGATTCCTTTAGCTGAATTTTTCTAGATCAGTTGGAAATGAGCAAGTGTGTACAGCCTTCTTGGCCCTTTGAGAAGAGATCCAAATGGTTCTGGGGGCAGAGAATAATAGAGCCAGGCCTCAAAAGGAGAACAATTGTGGAAATGAGATGTTTTGTGTCTCATGAAATCTAGAGGCTGGGAGAGACCTATTGTTTTGGGAAACCACAGGGACAAGCGGGTCTTAGATGGTATTAGAAACGCTATGAAATGTACAAGAAAAGGCATTCTGTGAAGACTGCAATCTCCACTTTCTAGAACAGAGGCATTGCCTCTCCAGTGGAATAATACACAGGGAAGTACATCCATCAGTTGGTAAGAAAGTGGCTGTTGTCTCACTTGAGACCAGAAAGCTGAGAGTATGTTGCTACGTGTGCACCTCTGACCCAGGGTCAGAGCCCTGTTCTTACACAGGGAGCTGTGTGTGTGATGGATGGTCAGTGGAATCCTCCCCTGGGACACAGGGGGAGCCCTGTCATGTTAACTGGGTCACATTATCTCCCTCTGACTTCATGCTTAGAAAATAAGATGTGTTGAAAGAGACACCTGCACGCAACCCAATAACACTGGAAATAAACCACGAGCGTATGCTTTCTGCCTCTCATTCCATTCCAACACAGAAAACTGTGTGTGTCCAGAGCCAAGACTCTCGTGCCTTCAGAGGCACCTGGCTTTGCCCAGCTGTTTAAAAAGCTCCTGCAGCTGACATGTCAACTACTGCAGGATGCCTCGATGGGTAAGAAAACAGAGGAGATGGCCTAACAGTCGCAGGCGCTGGACATCCAGTTCCGACACTGCCCTGGGCGCCCTTCCGCCTGAGCCTGGGCTGCAGGGTAGATTCAGCCTGGCACATGGGAACAAAAACATCCACTCAGCCACTGGTATCCAGGGAGACAGGCTTTATCAAGATGACAGTCTCAGCATTTGCATCAGCAGTAAAAACTGCTTGCAACAGAGTCTAAAGAGCCAGGAGGAAAGAAACAGTCCAGTTGAAGGCTGTTGATTGTTTATGGTGATCCAAACAATTTAAAGAGGCTTTCCAGGTGGCACTAGTGGTAACGAACCTGCCTGCCAATGCAGGAGACACAAGAGATGCAGGTTCGATCCCTGGGTCAGGAAGATCCCCTGGAGAATGAAATGGCAACCCACTCTAGTATTCTTGCCTGGAGAATCCCATGGACAGAGGAGCCTGGTGGGCTACAGTCCAGCTTGTCGCAGAGTCAGACATGACTGAGGTTACTTAGAACAGCACAAAGAAAGTAAAACTGAGGATAAAAGATGAGCGGTCACGTCCAACTCCTTAATATGCTTGCTTCATTTTGAAAGCAGCAGCTAATACAGACAAACAGTGGCACACGGTGTGGTAGAAACTTATTGTAAATTCTTACAACTCTCCAGTGGCCAAGAAGGCAGGCTGCTATTTTCCAGAGGAGACTAAGGATCAAAACAGTTACCTATTTTTCCTAAGACCATACAGCTAGAAAGTGGCAGAGGCGGGATTTCCACCCAGGACTGTTGGGCTCCTAAGGCTAAAGATAGTTCTGACCATTCTCTACAAGATACAGCGTATCAGGATGATAGACACCTTCATTCACCGTGGGAAGAGTGTCCCTCCAGAAGAGGCAGTGCCATGCACCACTTAAATTGATTTTTATTTTGGGGTGCTGGGTCTTTGTTGCTTGGTGCGGGCTTCCTCTGCTCATCGGGCTCCTCTCTCTGGCGGAACAGGGGCTCTAGGACTCGAGGGCTTCCGCAGTTGTAATACACGGCCTCAACAGTTGCAGCTTCTGGGCTCCAGAGCACAGGCTCAGTAGTTGTGGTGTGTGCTTAGTTGCTCCACGGTATGAGGGAATCTTCCAGGAACAGGGAGCAAACCCACGTCCCATGCATTGGCAGGCAGATTCCTATCCACTGGGCCACCAGGAAGGCCCCACTTCTGCCTGGAGTTCTACCCCTGAAGAGTAACTGTGGCCATGTCGTGTATTTGACAACTCCGGGAATTGGTGATGGACAGGGAGGCCTGGCATGCTGCGATTCATGGGGTCACAAAGAGTCGGACACGACCGAGCGACTGAACTGAACTGAACTGAAGGGTGCTTTGTGATCATCTGGGCCATCAGTCTGACTCCCTACCCAGGAGGCTACACGCTGGTTTACAGAGACGTGCGCATGCTCAGTCATGTATGACTCTGTGCGACCCTATAGACTGTAGCCCACCGGGCTCCTCTGTCTATGGGACTCTCCAAGCAAGAATACTGGAGTGGGTTGTCATTCCCTTCTCTGGGGGATCTTTCTGACCTGGGGATTGAACCTGCGTCTCTTACGTCTCCTGCATTGGCAGAAGGGTTCTCTACCACTAGCGCCACCTGGGAAGCCCTTGCAGAGGTGAGAGATGCATATGTTTATGCTGGCAACACTTCTACAAACACAGAGAATGCTGCTGTGATTCTAGGACTCTGTTATGAACCGAAGACATTTCATAAGGACTCTCTCAGACGGTGCCTGACCCTTCCTTTTATGCAGCGATCTCTGGGGTAAGCAGTAATTCCAGAAAGAAAAGAGAAATAAACAGGAAAAACACTGGGAATGGGGGCAAACCCACACACACAGAGGAAGGGGCTTTATTGAATAGTTTCTCACTCAGAAATAAGAAAAGATATTGATCATTTTGAGGGATGTGAGTTGAGATAATTCAATGTCCTTCTCCCACCTAGTTAAAAAAAAAATTTATATGGGTTCCATAAGGAAGATCTGAATATATTAGAAGTGAAGAACATAATAAAAATGCAAACTACCACGTGATAATGTAATAGCCTATAATGATAAATGTGACAGCACTCGAGAATTCAAAAAAAATTCGATCAAAGAAAGCTGGAGTGGAAGCTTGGTGCAATAACCCTAAATGTTTAGACTGGAGGAATTAGGAAAATAGCTTCAATATCTCATACAATATGAAATGGGACAGATTATTAAGAACCACTACAAGCACCATGAATCAGTGGTATTGGCTGAGGAACCAGATGGCAAGTCATAGCAATTTTCTCCCAGTCATCAAATGTTAGTTTCATTTACAAAAAGCTTCCATATGAAACCCTGCATCAATAAAACATTCAGTCCTGGCCCCCAGATGATCAATATGGTTGAAATAGTCCCTTCTACAAGGGAGTAAGTACATTCATTTCAAAGCAGCCCTAAATCCTGCAGCCTGGTAATAGGTTTCACTTATAGGGATGCTCTTCAGTGAAATGTATCAGATTAAACTTCTTGACACTTCCTTTTCCCTTTCCATTAAGAAACGGATCTGGAGCCGGAGGCATCACTTCGGAGTCAAACTTCCCTCTCAGTTCAAACTGATCATCTCATTGTTAATATCTCCTGCAATCAAGTCTTATTTCTCCCACCCAGACATCAAGTTAAAAGCATTGTGTTAATAACACACAACACAAGAGAGTCCCAGGCCTTCTTGCCCACAGGTCATTTTGCTTTAAAGGCTTCTTTTTCATGTAAAATATATCCCTCCTCAAATGTAGTTCTGGAGATTGGATTTGAAAAGCTGCCCCTACACTGCTACAGGCTGTGAAATAATTGTTGGGCAATTTGGTTCCCAAAGGACAAACAAAGGGGCCCGTGGTTCCTCTAAGCACAAAGCCATTCCTTGGGTCTCTAGAGAGGGCTCACGACCACAAGTCCAAGATGCTCCCGTGGATCTAGAAGAATGGACTCCTGCGTGATTCTTGCGAGAACTTCCCAGGCACCTGCAACCTGCTTCAAAGACTCACAGGCTCTGGAGGGTCATAGTTTCATGCCCTTGTGTAGCAGGAAGTCAGCCCTCCCTAGGCAAAGTTGGGCTCAAGCACAGGTGGTCCTGGCACCATGGGGGAGCCTTTTAGAAATGCGAAAGCTCAGGCCAACACTCCAGACCAACAAAGTCAGCCTCGGCCTTTTAAGAAGATCCCCAGACGACGCGCACTTTAAAGTCAGAGAACATTGCCTCAGGCTGCCTGCTTTATAATCCCCTAACCTACACTTCCTGGCATCACAGTTTCTCAGCAGCCTCCTGAAGGAAGAGGGGAGGAATGTGAATTTAGAGGGAATACCAGATGCTCAGGCTCCCTGAACAGGTATATTTGGGGTTGCTGTTTGTTGTTGTTTAGTCGCTAAGTCGTGTCTCTTTTGCAACCCCATGGACCGTAGCCTACCAGTCTCCTCCGTCCATGGGATTTCCCAGGCAGGAATACGGGAATGGGTTGCCATTCCTTTCTTTAGGGGATCTTCCCGACCCAGGGATCAAATCTGGGTCTCCTGCATTGGCAGGTGGATTCTTTACTACTGAGCCACCTGGGAAGTAGGTATATTTGGGGAGGAGGGCATATAAAAACTCTGACCTTCAAGATCCAATCCACCCAGCAGTATGTTCTGTTGGCTCTGCCTGGGTAGATACCTGTCTGTTGATCCTTCCAGCTGCACAGCCACTGTCAGTGCCCTGGCACCAGTATGCCCTCCCCTGAGCTACCACATACCACCACGCCCCTCCCTATCACCCATGCACAGCATGACAACTGAGATAAGAGACACTGAGTCCAGGAGGCATTGCTCAGGGTGGTCCTACAGCCCCCCACAGCACTTAGAACAAAATCCTAACTCAGGACCCTGGCCCAACACGGTCCTAAAAACTCCACCCTCCCCTCCTCTCCAAGCTCACCAGTGTTCACAGTCTTTTGTGTTTGCCATTCCCATCACACTGGCCTTCCTCCTGTTTTGCAAAAAGGCCAAGCACAGCCCCAATTTCAATACCATTTGCTTCTCCCTCTGCCGGAATCCTCTGACCTCAGATCATGACAAGGCTCACTCCTTCTCACCACGCAGGTCTCAGCTCAGGTGTTCCCTTCCTGACAGAGGCTTTCCTTAAACGAGCACCACAACTCCCTCCAAGCCAGTTGCCATTGCAACATCCTCTTTGTCCTGACTGGACTCAAGCACCTTGTCTGAAGGAGAAGAGAGTGACAGAGGACGAGACGGTTGGATGGCATCATCGACTCAATGGACGTCAGTTTGAGCAAGCTCCAGGAGACAGTGAAGGACAGGGAAGCCTGGCATGCTGCTGTCCATGGGGTCACAAAGAATCAGACACGACTGAGCGACTGAGCAACAACAACCGGCCCAAATCACATCCAACAACACAGAACATCCAACCCTGGTTGATTCACATCAAAGATCATCGTAGATTCATGTACAGTTCTACAAAATCCTACTGAGACAGCTAGTGCAAACTCTTTCCAGTCTTCCCCAGTGATACAAAAACAAAACAAAACAAAACACAGTGGCCTATTTATTTGTGCCTTTATCTCCTCTCCCACTAGTCCACAAATTCTTGGACAGCCAAGATCTCTCTCTCTCTTTGCTGATAGCTAGTGCCCAGAAGAGTAACTAGCATACAATGAGAGCTTAATATTGACTTCTTGAATTTATTTCTTGATGGATATGTGGGGCTGGATGAGAAGTACTGGCGCAAGTGTTCTAGTCCTGGGGTTCTCAATTCAGGCTGCATGTGAATCAGCTGCAGATGTCTGTCTGTCAGAGGAGTCAAACACTGAAACACACTCTCTGAACACTAGACTGTACAGAGGGCTGTGCTGTCCAACATGGTAGCCAGTAGCCAGGCTCATGTGGCTGGAAGTTTAAACTAAGACTGAATAAAATTGAAAATGCAGTTCCTCAGTCACAATACCTGTATGTCAAGTACTCATTATCCAAATGTGGCCAGTGGATGTCCTACTGGACAGCATGAAGTTAAGCATGCTCCCATCACATGGAGCTCCAGTAGAGAGCACTGCTCCAGACTGAATATGAATCTAATTTATTACATGGCTCATTTATGCATTGAATGACACTTAATGAGCCCCTATACTGGAGAAGACTCTTGGGAGTCCCTTGGACAGCAAGGAGATCCAGCCAGTCAATCCTAAAGGAAATCAACCCTGAATATTCATTGGAAGAACCAACGCTAAAGCTGAAGCTCCAAGACTTTGGCCACCTGATGAGAAGAGCTGACTCACTAGAAAAGACCCTGATGCTGGGAAAGACTGAAGGCAGGAGGAGAAGGGAACGACAGAGGATGAGATGGTTGGATGGCATCACCAACTCAATGGACATGAGTTTGAGCAAATCTCGGGATTTGGTGAAGGACAAGGAAGCCTGGCATGCTGCAGTCCATGGGGTTGCAAAGAGTTGGACATGACTGAACAACTAAACCACAACAATTACTAACAAGATACCATACTAAGTGCTAAAGATAACAGCACTTAAAGATGATAACAATAACAAAAAATATAATAGAAAATACTTTCATAGTGCTTACTATGTTACAAGTATTACTCTACAAGCTTTACATGGATACATTCATTTCATTTTCATATTGAACAGTACACAGAGATTTTAAAAAGTGGCCTATGGTCATATATGTGGTGAGGAGTCAGAATTTGAATCCAGGCCCTGTTGAATGGACCTTGGCAAAGGCACAGCTGGAGGAGAGACCCTGCACATTTCACAGTGGTGCTAACAGAGCCTGGGCTTTGTCGACGTCACAGGCAGCGTGGGGCACGGCCAGGTGAGACCTCTGCCTCCACGTGTAAGCTGTTGCTGCTTCCACCTGATTTCAGAGGAACGAGGTCCAGGAAACAAGGTGCAGGGGCATGCCTTTAACACCCTAATGGATAAGGGCTCTCAGCACTAAAAATCTGCCTTACTCGCAGGGAAACTCACCTACTCCGGGCCGAGCCCAGCACACCTGGCAGAGTGGGATGCTGCGCACGGTCTCTTCAGATACCTCTGGGCTCCGTGAACCTGCAGTCAGCTCTGTTTGGGGGTGCTTTTCTCCAAGAGTTATTCAAACCTCTGCTTCCCATTACTGAGTGAGAAGGAGGACTTCCCAGGACTGAAGGAGGCTGGTCCAAGGGGGCAGGGCTGGCTCAGGGCTAGATCCACCAAGCTCACTTTCAGACTATCAGCTACTGAAATACTGGAGACCATGGAGAATCCTCACCAATCCTGGTACCTCATTTGTGCAATGGTTGAGACAAGCACTTTGTAGGCAGTTGTAGGCTTTAGAAATTACCTCCTGGGCTTTCCTGGTGGGCCAGTCCTTAAGAATCATCTGCCAGTGCATGGGACATGGATTTGATCCCTGGTCTGGGAAGAGTCCACATGCCAAGGAGCAGATAAGCCTGTGCGTCACAGCTACTGAGTCCGTGCTCTAGGGCCCGTGCACCACCACTACTGAGTGCACGCCCTGCACTACTGAGTGCACGCCCTGCGCTACTGAAGCGCTCATGCCCTAGAGCCTGTGCTCCGCAGCAAGAGAAGCCACCACAATGAGAAGCTCAGGCGCCACAACAAGGAGGAGCTCCGCTTCGCCACAAAGAGAGAAGCCCTTGCACAGCAACGGAGACCCGGTGCAGCCCAAAAATAGGCAAATAAATAAAAAGACATTATATCCTACAAGCATCAAGCGGAGCAAAGATGGCAGGTAGCTTGTCCGTTCACACTAGGGCCCTGTTTAACAGACTTGCCCAAGGATGACTTAACTCTCTAGGGCAGGGGTCAGCACTCAGGTTCGTGGGCCAGATCCTGCCCTCCATCTGTTTTTGTAAGTAGTGTTGCTGGAACACAGCCCTTTGTTTAGTCTTGTGATTGCTTTCCTGCTCCCAGGGCAAAATTGAAGAGCTGGAGAGCACCAGAGACAGGGGGCCTGCAAAGCCTGAAATATTTGCTGTCTGACTCTACAGATTGGCCAAACCCTGGTATCTAGAGGAATATATCTGGGTCCGATTTTGCTATTGACCATAAATAAGATCAACAACATATATTTTAGGCTTTCAAACTGTGGTTTGAAAGGGAGAAGACCCTTAACAACAGTCCCTTGGATGGCAAGACCAAACCAGTCAACCCTCAAGGAAATCAACTGACTATTCATTGGAAGGACTGATGCTGAAGCTGAAGCTCCAGTCCTTTGGCCACCTGATGCGAAGAGCCGAATCATCTGAAAAGACCCTGATGCTGGGAAAGATTGAGGGCAGGAGGAGAAGGGAATGACAGAGGATGAGATGGTTGGATGGCATCACTCACTCAATGGTCATGACTTTGAGCAAACTACAGCAGATAGTGAAGGACAGGGAAGCCTGGCGTGCTGCAGCCCATGGGACTGCAAAGAGCTGGGCACAGTTTAGTGACTGAACAACAACATATATTAAGGGCGTGGACACTGTGAAGCTGCTTGTTACCTTGAAGATTTCTGGGGAGAGAGAAAAAGTGAACTAGGACGTGGTCACAACAGAAGCATCAGCTGGCCCTGCGGGCAGCTTTGAGGACAGGATAAGCCTGGAGAGATGCAAGCAGCGGGTGAGAGGTCAGGCCTTTACACCCAGAGATGGATCAGACATGGGGTGGCCCGCAGGCCAGGGGACTTTCCTCAGGCATCCCCTTGATGGGGTTCTGGGCAGGCTGCCCCAGATACACCACACTTAGGCATATTGATTATTTTGAATTAAAGTTATTTATGGAACAGCCCTGGCAAAGAACAAATATATTCTCTGACTCTCTAAAAGAAGGATATAAACCTCCCACATGAAAGGCACCCTCCCGTAACAGAAAGGAGAGAGACATCCTTATCACCAGAGATAGGGAATTCAAGGCTGAGAAGGCTGCGTCAACAAGCCCCGTTACTTTTCGCCAAGTCCAGATCCCTCTGTCTTGTTAATTCTTCAAAATGTATTGTCTCTTTGTTTAAAAGGTAAAAAAGCTGCCTACCTTAGTCACTTCCTTTTTTTAAAAGAATGATTGTATTTGCTTATTTATTTTTGGCCCTGCTGGAGGCATGTGGGCTCCGTGCCTGTGGCTCCCGGGCTCTAGGTGCGAGAGCTTAGCGGCTGTGGTGCCCAGGCTTAGTCTCTCCTCAGCACGAGGCATCCTCCCGGACCAGGGATGGAAGCCCTGTCTCCTGCATTGGCAGACAGATTCCTATTCGCTGAGCCACCAGGGAAGCCCTTACTTTGGTCGCTTCCTGGAGTCTCATATTTTCTGTGAGCTCCTGTTCGTACAAAGTTAAATCTGCTTTTCTTCCTGTGAACCTGGTTTATGTTAAGGTAATCATTAGGACAACCACCCACAGGACCTGAAAGAGAAGACGGGAAAACCTTCTCTCCCCTGCACTCTGAGGGCAGCTGACAGAGAGGCTTTTGCTGGCAGCACTCCCAGAAGCTGGGGTACCTCAGGGCTGATCTGAATGGTACCTCACTATTCTCTCCACACTTACCTAATCATTTTCTTCTATCCTTTTACTTTTTCCCCCAAAATGCCTACGAACACCCACTTCTTCCAGTGTTCTCTGTTTACCGATTTAGTGGTTCTCTCATTAATGAGTAAGTATAATATTTGACTCAGGTTCACTCTATAATTACATGAGGGACATGCTTTTCACTTTTTCACAATTCTTTTTTTGACAGAATGCACACACAGAGCAGCCATTGTTGTGATATTGTTATAAACATAAAAGCGGAGAAAGGGGTGATTTTAAATGAGTGGGAAGTTCACCCCCAGCAAGCCTTTCAGACCTCCATTCCTCACTCCTGGGAGCCATGCTCATCCATCCAGGGCAGAATTGGGGCACCCATGGGTCAGGACAGCAGAGAGGTCCTTCTCAAAGGTCAGACCTGGTAATCCCTGGTGGTCCGGTGGTTGAAGACTCTGAGCTTCCACTGAGCGGGGAGCAGGTTCGATACCTGGTCAGGGAACTAAGGTGTCAAATGCTCCCTGGTGCAGCAAAAAAAAAAAAAAAAAAAGATAAGCAAGCCCCAGTGGCTAGCTGGAGGGGGAGGAGAGGCTGCACAGACCAGAGAGTGCTGGAAAATAACCAAAAGAGAAGGGTAACATATCTGCTTTTGGAGCTGGTGCTTGTCAGAGCGGTTATTTGGTTCCTGCTAAAGGATGGAGGAGGCTAAGCCGCCTGCTAATGCAGGAGACAGGAATTTGATCCCTGGGTTGGAAAGATCCGCTAAAGAAGGAAATGGCAGCCCACTCCAGTATTCTTGCCTGGAGAATCCCAGGGACAGAGGAGCCTGAAGGGCTATAGTCCACGAGGTCACCAAGATCAGACACGACTGAGCGACTGAACAGCAGCAGCAAAGGATGGGGAGTAGACAGGATCTCCTGGGGAGTCTACTTAGTCCCTTGGCTTGAAGAAGTAAAAAGGTAGATATAACATCTTGAATACCTTTGCTTTAACAGGCACAGTGAGAATCAGAATGGTCCAAGCCACACAGAGAAGAATAAAGTCCTAGGCTGGGCCACTGCCTCCGTGCCTGCTGGAAGGCTGTGTGTACAGGCTAAGTCGCTCCAGTCGTGTCCAACTCTGTGTGACCCTAGGGACTGTGGCCCACCAGGGTCCTCTGTCCATGGGGTTGTCCAGGCAAGAACACTGGGGACTGCCATTTCCTCTTCCAAGGGATCTTCCCGACCCAGGGATCAAAGCCAAATCTCCTACATCTCCTGCATTGGCAGGTGGGTTCTTTACCACTGAGTCACCAGGGAAGCCCGTTATAATATTAATATAGGCAATTTTTACTTATGGGACAGGATCTGCATTAACCACTTTTCATAGGTTAATCCTCACACAATCCTGTAAGATTAGTGCTACCACTATTCCATTCTGCAGATAAGGAAACTGAGGTTCCTTATATCTAAGACCACCTGGTATGAAGTGGACTGAAATCCAGGCAATGTGACCACAAAGTCAGTCTAAACACCCCTGCTGTCTGCTCGGTATGAATCCCAGTGGTGTCTGTCATCTGTATTAAGAGGAAGATGGCAACTCAAACTGAGGGAACGAGAAGTGAAGAGCAACAGCGAGTGTGACTATAAAGGCCAAAGACACACCCACTGCAGGGGTGATGCCGCAGCAAACATGGACTCAGGAGGTGTGCCCTGAGCCACACCCGCCCAGACAACACGGCCAGCCCCGTCTCTGAGCCAGAAGAACTTGGGAGCCTCACCAGAAAGGACCGACTTACCATTCCTGACTTCCTGCCAGGCCTGCACTTTGCAGCAGCCAGAGGGCGGGCAGTGTTCCTGAATCTTTTAATGAGGCAACCAAACCAAACCACAAACAAGGGCATAATTAAAGCTCTTTTACTTTTGTTTAAAAGTATCCGAAACCGGCCAAGCACAGATCCCTGCAGACAGTGGTGAAGACAGCAAAGCTGCATGTCTAGAAGTTGATTTGGCCTTGTTTTCTCTCAGCTGGAATCCTACGAGGAAAGGGGAAGAGAGCTCACTACCTATGGAGGGCACACAGTGTGCCAAAGCCTGGGCAAGGTGCTCTCCACGAAGACCCCATCACTAAATCCTGGCATGGACTGTGTGGCATAGGTATTATGAAATTCAATATCAAGATACTGAGGAGTGACTTCCCTGGTGGTCTAGCAGCTAGGACTCCACGCTCTCAATGCAGAGGGTCTGGGTTCAATCCCTGGTCAGGGAACTAGATCCCACATGCCGTGATTAAGAGTTCACATGTTGCAACTAACAGTTTTCCTGCCGCAACTAAGAGATCATGCATGCTGTAATTGAAGATCCCACATGCCACCTGCAACTAAGACCCAGCATGGCCAAATACATTTTTAAAATAAATTAAAAAAAAAAACACACAAAATTTAAAAAATAAATAAAATATTTTTTAAAGAAGATACAGGAGGAGAGATTCAGAGAGGTTAGGGAATCTGTCCTGAGCACACAGTCAGCACAGCAGAGTGATCTTGTAAACTTCAGCGGTCATATCCAGCCTGGGTTCATTGAACAGCGGGGCTACTTCAAACATCTTTCATCGTAAAGACAATCAGAAGACAGGGAGAGGGCCACAGGCCCTTCAGAGTTCCTTGGATTGAAATCTGTCTTGTTTGTACTGACACCAAGCAGCAAATCACCTCTGCAGCGCAGCCCAGCAACTCCAGACCCAGCTGGGCTCTGAACGATCGAAGCTGCCAGGCCCGCCCGGGATGCCCAGATGAGAACAGGCATTGTTTGGTACCAGCTGCTGTGGGGCCCCCATCCACACAGGCGGTACCATGGCACTCGATGGGGTGGGTACTGGCGAGGGGTACAGGCTTGGCGGCTGCAGTGTCTCAGCCAGAGGGCTGAGGGGATCTTAAAAAGCTCTAGGGTTGCAGCTGGGAGAATTGAGTGGGCTGGGGTGCCTGGACAGCCCTACCACAGTCAGGAAAGGGCTGGAGCCATCCTGCACAAACTTGGGCCAGCTCTGGGAGAGGGTGATGGACAGGGAAACCTGGCATGCTGCAGTCGATGGGGTGGCAAGCATTCAGACACGACGAGGGGACTGAACAACATCCTGCACTCACAGGAAAAAGGTCCAGGGAAGGAAGAGGGGAAAAGACGACAGTATTCTCCATGAGAAAAGGAAAATATTGATGACCAAAGGCAAGAATCATCATTCTATTCACATGTCCTGTATCAGCTCTGCAACTGAAGGCATTTCTAATACACACATCCACGATCCAGGGCTAAGGAATAGATGCTTGGCAGTGACAATGATGCATGCCTGCTGTTTACGCACCTTGGTCTCCCCAAGCTTTCCCACAAAAGGCCATAAAAGCCAGCACAGATTCCACTGGGAGACGGAGTCTTGGCCACCACACAGATGCATGCAGGAAATTAACTCCCGCTCCCTCTCCCTGTCAACTGCATTGTTTGCGATAAGCAGAATCCTTTGACCTCCAAGCTTCGGGTTCTGAATGATAATATAGCAATTGTGAGATTAGAAATGGAGGCTGTAGGTACTTGTCAGCACCTGCCACCCTGCAGGAGCTCATTAAACACCTATTATCCCTCATCTTCAGGACTTTGAAAGAGAATCAACAAACGGCCATCACATTACACCCTAACTCTTGTCTGGAGTTACGCTGGACCACTCAGACTGATGGAGTCAGTGTGAGGTCCTGAGAAGAAAGCCGTAAAGATCAGGACACTGAGTGCGTCCCTGCACTGAGGTGACTTAGCAGTCAGCAAGCCCAGAAACAGGGTCAGCTGATAGAAACAGCCCTGAGGCCAGCAGCCTGGCTTTTACATCTCTCTTTGGACGGGCAAAGCATAAACAGGCAAGTCACCAGGTCCAAGTTCATACTCACGCAGGGCCCCAGGCAGGAGGTGCTGGGAGGACTTCACACACTCGCCCTCCCTCCCAAGGTCTCATGCTAAGCATCACTAGAAGACCATGGTTCTGGGCCCAGCTGCCCAGCACAGAAGGGGGTCCCTTTTCCTGTAATGTGAGTTCAGACCATGGATGCTGAAAGGATAAGGCACCTTCCCGGCTACTAGCAGAGGTGTCAGAGCCAAGGCCGCGTGGAGAAGGGCACTCTGCCCTTGAGTGTCCTCTGTCTCCTAACAGGAGCTTCTGAAGCTCCTGGACCTCTGAGCTCACCCACAGACTGAGCACGGCAATTGTAGAAAAGACACAGCCAGGGCACTCCCCTAGTGGTCCATGGCCAAGAGTCTGCTCTCCCAACGCAGGGGTCCAGGTTCGATCCCTGGTCACAGGCGTCAACTACAAATTGGTGTGTTGCAACTCAGACCCACCCAGCACAGCCAAGGAAACAAATAAATATCTAAGAAATCAATAAATACACAGCCAGATCCACAGCTGAACAGTGATGTAGGGAGGGGCAAAGAAGGCCACCACCTCAGCTCCATGTGGACCATCTGAGCAGCTGCTCAGAGCAGAGGGGAAACTCAACCCCCTGAGCCGGTGGCAGCATCAGCCCCTTCCTTCCTGGGCCCCACATGAGATGTATAGGCTTTTTCCGACTAAATGAGCAGGAATCAGATAACCCACATGACTGTACCTTTTCTCAGGAATCGTTCCTGGTGCACTGGGAAAGGACCTCTGACTCTATACTCCTAGAGAGCAGGTGAGTTTGCCAGGAGGTCTCCAGCCATGGAACCCAAGCCGCTGGGATGGGCCCTGTTAAGCTAAATCTCGGTGCAGCTCTGTTTCCTCAGCTCTCAAAGGATAATGGTATTATGAGAATTAAATGAGATAACAGATGAAAAATACTCAGCACAGGGCCTGGCATGGAGCAGGCATTCCCAAAATGTTCGCTTTGAACCAATGATTCCGATGATTTCAAAAAGGAAATGTCAGAATTAGAACTGGAATTTAATTATTCAGGCTTCCTAGAAAGGATGCAAATTTGAAAATCACTCAAACTCTATTTAATATGAGAAAATGAACATTTCATAATAATTTCCAATTTTAGTGATTCACAGGATCTCCGTTGAAGACATTAATAACGGTTTCGTTATTTTAAAACAACACTTTATTATTTAGAAGGAAAGGCTCAGGAGTTAGAATTCTGCTTTTGGTGCCTAGTGCCGCCACATTCAACCTGTATGACACTGAGAAAGTTCTCTGATCTCTCAGGACCATAATCAGCTATGAAATAAGGACAACGGTTATACTATTTCAGAGAGTTTCGAGAAGATTAAAGATATTAAAGCATATAAAAACCCTAAAACAGTGTTAGACACTATCGCAATTCCTACGATTCTTTTCTTAAAATTTAGCTTATTGAAGACTAGTTGATTCACAGTGCTGTACAGCAAAGTGATTCAGGTATACAGATACATACACTCTTATTCATGTTGTTTCCTATCACGGTTTCTCACAGGACTCTGAATATAGTTCCCTGCGCTATACAGCAGGACCTTGTTGTTCACCTATCCTATATGTAACAGTTTGTCTCTAATCTCTAACTCCCCACCCCTCCTTCCCCCACAGCCCCACCTTGGAAACTGTGAGTCTGTGTCTGTGAGCTTGTTTCATAGGTAAGTTCATCAGGGTCATATTCTGGAGTCCACATATAAGTGATATCACATGGTATCTGTCTTCTTCTTTCCGAGTTCCTCCACTTAAGATGGTGCGCTGCGGCAAGAGGCATCACTCCGTTACTTTTTATGGCTGAGTAATATTCCATTGCCACATGCACCATGTCTTCTTCATCCATTCATCTGTCGATGGACATGTAGGTTGCCTCCATTACTTGGCTATTGTAAATAATACTGGGGGAACACTGGGGTACATGAATCCTTTCAAATTACAGTTTTGTCCAGCTATATTCCCAGAAGTGGGATTGCTGTATCATATGGCAGTTCTATTTTTAGTTTTCTGAGGACCCTCTATTCCGTTCTCCATAGTGGCTGCACCAATTTACATTCCCACCAACAGTGAAGGAGGTTCCCTTTTCTCCACACCATCTCAAGCATTTGTTACTTGTAGATTCTTTTTTAATGATGGCCATGCTAACTGGTTTAAGATGGTACCTCATTATAGCTTTGATTTGCTTTTCTCTAATTAGGCTTATCATTCTTTGGACCACTATTTGGTCATTCACGTGACTTTATATGATGATATGGTGACCAAACTTTCCACTCTGTGCAGAATTTCTATGGGTGTATTAACTGGAGGATTAAGTGGACAATAAATAAAAAGAACTTAGCACAGTTCATGCCACATGGTGTAGAATCACACGGCTGCACCATGATATGTGAAGATGCTGCACTCAGAGATAAGACCAATACGATTCTGTTTGCAAAATATTTGGAACCAAAATTTCTACACACAAATCAGCCAAGCACATGAAATAATTAATTAGAAGAGTATGAATAAGATACGAAAGGACTGCCTTAGTATTTAAGAGACATAAATCACAACTTGGAATTTATAGCCAACAGCAATTTGAAGGCTACATAATGACATAAAATAATTGCAAGTAACTGCAAAGAGAAATCCCTGTGGAAATGATGGCTATGTGTAAGGAGACACAAGGAATGTTAAACATGTGGCAGATTCTAAATTTTCCAGCAAAGGGACTTTTCTAGTGGTCCAGTAGTTAGGACTCTGCATTTCCACTGTACAGAAATGTTATTTATTATTAAAACTATTTCCTAATCAGGGAAGTAATGCTGCATGGTCTTGGGAAAAAAAAAATTCTGAAAGAAATATCCCAACAAAGCCAAAGCCTGGTGGACCCATATCATCCATGAGTTCCAGTATTAGAGCAAGAAGGCCAGGCAGAGTCTGTGTAGTTTTGACCCCAAACAAGCGTGTCTTTTCCTGAGAAGCCTAGGGTTTCTGATATTCCCTCTGGTCCCTCAGTTGATGGAGTGAAAAAGCAAACCAGAAAGAGAGAATTCTGGAGTCTCAGAACCAAGTTTCTCTTTTTACTCTCAAGACGAGCAGATGTCTCAAAGCAAACAACCCAGGCACTTGGTGAAGGTGAAAGCCAGCCCATTTATTTCTAGCTGTTAAAAAAGAAAAAGAAAGAAAAAGTGGAGAGTGTGGAGGAAAGAGGATGTTCTTTTATTATCCACTGTCCTCACAGCATCTTGGCAACCTGAAGATCAAGATAAGCTGACAGAGAGGTCTGTAATGTGAACAGTTGGAGCCCCTGGCTCTTTCCCAAGACCTTGCTGCTTGGCGGTTTACAGCAGCAGGCGCCGGTCCGGGCCACACCATGACTGGCAGCCCATCTACCATTCCTTGACTCGCCGGGCATGGTGAGTACAGCCCGACCAACTTCTTTTTATTTTCTTCCATTAAGAAAGTAAAAGGGACGATTCATGGTACACATGTTACATTCAGCCACAACTGAGAACAGAGCTAGCTCAGAGTGCCACAGCTTCAGGGCAAAGGACCCAAAGGAGCTGCTCTGATAATGAGCAAGGCGGGTCTCGAGGGTTGGGGCAACCATAATGGGCATATATGTTCCAGATCCACTGTGACAAATTCTAGACAGCAGGCGTGCCCTCCAACAATTTGTACCAGGGTTCCTCGCCTCTGGCTAGTCCTCAGCCCTTGTTTCTGCCTCTGTGGCCTCCACGGGTTACACATTTGCTTGGATCTCTGCCTCGCCTTTCTTTTGTATTTCAGCCTGTGCGTTCATTTCTTCCTCTACTTCACTCTCAAGGCACAGAAGTTTCTCAGAATATGATGCTCAGGCCAAGAGCCCAACTGACTTCTTAAAGAATAAGATGGTATTGCAGCTCATTGGGATACCAGTTGCCACCTAATTGCAAAGAAAACTCCAGTTCTTTCTAGTCCATAACTGACTGGCTTTGACGGGATTATACTTTTTGAACATGTTCTGTAAAACCAGAGTGGGGCTGAAAAGCCATGTACAGTGAGTGGCTGTGGGAGTGAAGGGTGGAAACCCCACCATCCATCCCTTATTAATTAAATTTCACTTCTCCCTTCTTGATTGTTCATTCATTCATTTAGCAAATATTTACGAAACACCACCACATGCTCAACCATGAGTTGGGAGCTGAGAACACAAAGATAAGCAAATACTGGCTTCAACAATACATTATTTAAAGAGTGTGATTGGTTTATCCTCAGTTCCACTCGGCAGAGGCACGTCCTGAACTTGAGCTTGAGAAGGGAGATGAGACCTTCCAGTCCTCCCGCTAAGCATTTGTCCTTATGTGCCCTCTGTTAGTACACGCATCTCTCTGATGCTAAGTGTGATTGTGGGCTGAGCATTCTTCACACTGGACAACCCCTACACGCACTACTCACCTTCTAGACAGCTGAGGAGCATCCTTGGGTAATCCTCCACCACACACAAGCTTGGTGTCCCAGGCTGCTTGAGAACCAAACTCCCCAGCAAGAGGCAACTGTACTTCAAGGCATGACTCTTAAGGGGTTTGTGTTATAATGGGGTCAGTGGCAAAGCAGGCCTCAGGATAAGGGCACCTGACCTGGTGGGAAGTGGTAGGGGGGTGATGGAAGGGAGGGGCAGGTTAATATCCCAGGTTAATATTAGAAGACGAGGGCGAGATTTCCAGGCAAAGAAATCACGGTGCTTGGCAGTTCCAAGGCAGTCCAGCAACCAGACTTCGCCTTTTAGGGCTGCCTTGGTGGTTCAGTGGTAAAGAATCTGCCTGCCAACGCAGGAGACACAGGTTCAATCCCTGATCTGGGAAGATCCCACATGCCACAGAGCGACTAAGCCTGTGTGCCACAACTACTGAGCTGGCATCTGCCGCCACTGCTGAAGCCTGTGCACCTGGAGCCCACGCTCTGCAACAAGAGAAGCCCCTGCAACGAGAAGCCAGTGCACCGGAAGCTAGAGAGCTGCCCCTGTTCACCAAAACTAGAGAAAGCCTGCACGCAGCCACAGAGACCCAGCACAACCAAATTAATAAAATTAAAAAAAAAAGAGAGTGAGACTTTGCCTTCCCATGCAGGGGGTTCCATCCCCGGTCAGGGAACTAAGATCCCACATGCCTCAGGGCCAAAAAAAAAAAAATAAAACAGAGGCAATATTATAACAAATTCAATAAAGTCTTTAAAAATGGTCCACATTAAAAAAAAAATCATGAAAGAAATCATGGTGCTTATGCTATGAAAACCATCTCCTGACATTTGGGCTAAAGGCCAAAAGCAACGTATGTTCCCCTGTGGGCCATTTCTACACGCTGCTTATTTCCCAGGGGGCTTGCTTCCACTGCTCAGTTCTAAAAGTCAGAGAGCTGACTCTCTGACCAACAGTCGTTGATATTAAAAGCTTCCAATACGCCAGGTTTCTCTGGGTGGCTTTCAAACCTTCAATCCCAGTGTTAAAAATCTGTCCTTTCTTTAGGTCAATAGCTTAAATTTGCAGAGGACAAGGGGAGATCCCGCTGGTTGCATAAAATGCAGGGTAAGTAAAAAGTCTTTAAATAAGAAAAGCAATGTCAGATCTCTGGGTTTGTTATTCGGGCTGCTTCCCATGAATCTCAACACAGAAACACGGGCATATGGCTGGTACTCCAAGGATGATTTTGGTGTTTAAACTCCATCATGTGGCCTCAATCCTGAGGCATAGTTTGGAAAAGGCCAAGTGGAACACTTCCCAGATGAAAATCAATCAATGAGACCAAGAAAACAATTTCCTCTGTGACCTGTCTCAGAACAAGAATTTAGGTTTTCATCTTCCCCACAAAGGGATCAGGGGACAAAGCAAGCTGAGTAGCTGGTATTACAGTTTCTTTGATCAGAAAAATACCTGCTCCCATCAATGCTGGGAGAGGGATGCAGATGCTTAAACGCAGGTCTTAGAGCATTGGGTGCTTCTGCTTCCCTCTGCAGGGGAAACAACTATTAATATAAGAAAATCCGGCTCCCCAACACATGGCCTGGCCAGCCCGCTCTGCTGGGTCTCCAT
Source organism: Nanger dama (assembly GCA_917880005.1). NCBI lineage: Eukaryota > Metazoa > Chordata > Mammalia > Artiodactyla > Bovidae > Nanger > Nanger dama. The sequence goes on from CAKJTW010000044.1 coordinate 14,935,237, forward strand.
AGCCTCTCTCCAGCGCATTCCTTCCTTCTATGCTATGCTAAATTGCTTCAGTCACATCTGACTCTTCTCACCTCCAGGGTCTGAAGCCTACCAGGCTCCTCTGTCCATGGGATTCTCTAGGCAAGAACACTGGAGTGGGTTGCCATGCGCTCTCCTAGGAGATCTTCCTGACCCAGGGATTGAACTCCCTTATGTTTCCTGCACTGGCAGGCAAGTTCTTTACCACTAGCACCCCCTGAGAAGCCCCTTCCTTTCTTTTATTAATAAATAATCTGGGTCTTAAGCTCCAATACTTTGGCTACCTGATGCTAAGAACGGACTCATTGGAAAAGACCCTGATGCTGGGAAAGACTGAGTGTAGAAGGAGAAGGGGATGACAGAGGATGAGATGGTTGGATGGCATCACCGACTCAATGGACATGAGTTTGAACAAACTCCAGGAGCTATTGAAGGACAGGGAAGCCTGGCGTTCTGCAGCCCATGTGGTTGCAAAGAGTCAGACATGACTTAATGACTGAACAAATGCTCTAGAGAGAGACCTTCAGAAAAGTCCTGGATACCTTAAAAACACTCACTAATTCTGTGCTATTAGGACCCCCCAAAGCCCTCTCTCAAGGATTTAAGTTTAAAAAGATAATAACCGCAGTCCAGTGTCTGTCAAGGAGTGAATGCTTAAACTAATGGTGGTCCCTTCATACCATGGAACGTCACTCAGAACTTAAAATCCATGGATTGCTGATACAAGCAACAACTTGGATGGTTCTCCAGGGATTTATACTGAGAGAAAAAAAGCTAATCTCAAAGGCTGCATGCTGTATAGATTCTATTTATGTAACAGTCTGAAACGATGACATTCCCTAGATGAAGAATGGATTATAGTCAGCTCTTCATATCTGTGGGCTTTGCATCCATGGATACAAAGGGGTGACTATACCATGCCAACATGAGCATCCACAAGGGGTCCTGGAATCAGTCACCCTCACATACTGTGGGACGGCTGTAGGGGTGGCCTGGGGTTAGAGATTAGGGAGGTGTGGCTTTACAAGGGTAGCAGGAGGGATCTGTAAGGTGGGACTGGTCTGTACCTAGACTGTGGTGGTGGTCGCAGGACTCTACCCATGAGATAAAACTGCAAAGGCTAAATTCACACACACATACACATGAGTGCATGTAAAACCAGAAAAGCCAGCAGGTGAACTGCATCCATGTCAGCTTCTGACGACAGTTATCTGGAGGCTCAGAGGTAAAGAATCCACCTGCCAAGCAGGAGACCCAGGTTCAATCCCTGAGTTGCAAAGATCCCCTGGAGAAGGAAATGGCAACCCACTCCAGTATCCTTGCTTGGGAAAGTCCATGGACAGAGGAACCTGGTAGACTACAGTCCATGGGGTTGACAAGACTGAGTGTCTAAAGAAAGGAGTCGGACATGACTGAATGACTAAACAGTTATTATATACTATGTACCACTGGGCACATTTTTGTATTATTTCTGTATTAATTATGTTAATTAAAAATAACCCATATTAATTTCTGTACTATTTCTGTATTTGTATCTTTCTGCATTATTTCTTATATACGCCAGTGTGTGTACAACCGGCTCAAAATTAAAAGTTAACAAAAGGATGCACAGGTCAAAGGAGCACAGTTCAGCCTCATTCAGACACGCTGCAGAGCCCTGAGCACTGAAAGGTGCCCTCCTTGGCACCACCTCTGCCATCATACACAGCTTCTGAGACCACTGGCACCTCTTTATGGATCTTGCAAAAATTCAGCTGCACATCAGAATTAATCAACCAACACCTGGAACGTGAGTTTCACTCAGAAAGAGAAAGACTTATCACAGTATTTTTATGAGAAAAATGGACCATGACTTACATGAACCATAGTGGGAGCTCCAGGCATCTTTTAGTAATCAGGGCCCTGGGCAGTTGGAAATGATATGAATCCCTTGACCTTCCTATTTCTTTCCTTTGTCTTTTTCTTCTTTAATTTTCAGGCATTTTTTGTGTGCAACCTAAATATCACACAAATGCAGCCTTTAGTTACATGGACACACATCATATTAGCTATAAGTGCATGAGCACACTATACTCTCAAACACACTCCTAATCTTCCCCAAGTGTGGAGTAAATCTCAAGCCATTAAATAAAATGATCTGATACTGTCCATGCAGATGTTACCAACCCTCACCCCCTTCAATGACATCACTGTTTCCATGGTAACTAATGTACTTCAAAGTAGAAAATGCAGATGATGGCTTTAAAAGGGGAGGGGGAGGCAGACAAAATAAATGATACAAACCAAACATGTCACAGTGTATGCGGTGATGCTGGATGTACCTGCATTATGGGCTGCCAGCTCAGGGACAAGCAATAAATATTTTATGAGAACCGTTATGCTAACAGTCTATATAACAATGACCTCTCACATTACACAATGGCCTTCAGAAGCATTGCTACCCCATTCAACACACACAGGTAAATGTGTGGTAAAGGTGGGAAAGGGGATGAACTAGGAGGTCAGGACTAACATATGCACACAAAACATGGTAATCAACAAGGGCCTACTGCAGAGCATGGGGAACTCTACTCAATATTCCTGTTACAACCTATATGGGAAAAGGATCTAAACTACAATAGACAGATGTGCATGTGTGACTGAGTCACGTTGCTGTGCACCTTAAAGTAACACAGCACTGTAAATGATATCCCAATATAAAATAAAAATCATAAAAATAAAAAAATTTACCAAAAATAAGTGAGTGCTCAATAGCACAGGTACAGACACGAGCTGAGTTTCCAATCAGAGTCACATACTTTGTTTTACAGTTACGCTGTTATTATGTCTGAGAACAGCTATTTCAGAAATATTTGAATGCCAGGAAGAATGTTACTGCTTACAAGAAAGAACTGAAGAAAACTGATAGGGGAAAAGCCTCTATTCTTCGTTCCAACATGTAAGAAAAAGGGATAAAATCTCCAGGAAATGCAACATTGTTTTAGCATAAGGCCCTTTTGGTGAAGCGTGGGTACTTCTTTCAGTTGCTGTCCGTATCTCATTATTCGGATGTTGGTGAATGAAGACTTTTCTGGACGTGAAAATCCATGCTCTCAGCTGTAGGGAAGGCAGAGAGGAGGTGACAGTTCTGGATGGTTTGACATAAAACTGGAGTCTGCTTTTAAAACATACGAAAATGTTTGATCTGCCCCTGTCAAAATGTCACTCTTAACACCTGACACTGAAGATACTTAACAGAAGCTTCCAGAGGTTGCATCGCGTGTTCCGTCCCTGCACTGCAGGAGCCTGTGTTGAGAAGACCATGTGATGACACCCTGACCTACAGACACCCAAGGAGCCATTAATACTCGCTTCTTCTGCTGCCTTTGGCCACCACCGAGGACCAGGAACGCACCTGGAGTCGTGGAGCCAATTTATTGCCCAAACCCACACCCTGCTTAAGAAAGAAAGAGGAAAACTGATAGAGGAAAAGCCTCTATTCTTAGTTCCAACATGTAAGAAAAAGGGATAAAATCTCCAGGAAACACACTGTTTTAGCATAAGGCCGTTTTGGTGAAGCATGGGTACCACACCCTGATCTCAAAAGATGATGGCTTTACTTCTGGGATTCTAGCTCTTGCCCCATTTTGTCAGCTGGTGCTTTGTGTTTCAGTAAAGCTGTAGACAGAAGTCTTTCCCCAGGACAATAGCTGTGTGGACCTGCCATCTAGTGCACCAAGGATGGGGCAGGTGACCTGTGCACCACCCCCTCCACACACACACATTTGGCTTTGTGCTCAGGGCAGATTATAGGTCTCCCATGGCTTTGAGACCCCCTGAGCTACTCTCTTCCTAAAACACCTCTTTCCATAGATACCCCCTCCCCACCTTTTTTTTTTTTTTTCTGCACTGGGTCTTAGTTCTAAATTATGGCATGTGGGATCTAGTTCCCTGGCCAGGGGTGGCCTGAACTGGCCCCCTGAATTGGAAGCATGGAGTTTTTAACTGCTGGACCACCAGGGAAGTCCCTTCACAGATGACTTTCTGGAAAACTAAACTATTTCTTTTTTTTGTCTAGGAGATTGAGACTAGAATTCAAGGCCTTCCTTTACTTCACTGTGACCTTCATCCAGTGGCACCATCTTCCTTCCCCTTCACAGCAGGCCACTGCCAGAGCCAGGCCCTTCTCTCAGACATTGCCCCTCCTTTCCTAAGCGCACGCCTTCTCCCTGCACCGACGATCCCACTTCTTCTGTGGGGTCCACGTCAATGTTCCGCTCCTGCCCATCTCCACAAAGGGGTCTTTACAGCCAGCCGTCCATACTCACTCACTCTTCCAAGAATCTCGGCCTTTGTTGCTGTTCTGATGTAATTTACAAACATTTGCAGGAAAGTACCACAATGTATGGGGAAACAGTGGAAACAGTGTCAGACTTTATTTTTGGGGGCTCCAAAATCACTGTAGATGGCGACTGCAGCCATGAAATTAGAAGACGCTTACTCCTTGGAAGAAAAGTTATGACCAACCTAGATAGCATATTCAAAAGCAGAGACATTACTTTGCCGACTAAGATCTGTCTACTCAAGGCTATGGTTTTTCCTGTGGTCATGTATGGATGTGAGAGTTGGACTGTGAAGAAGGCTGAGCACTGAAGAATTGCTGCTTTTGAACTGTGGTGTTGGAGAAGACTCTTGGGAGTCCCTTGGCCTGCAAGGAGATCCAACCAGTCCATTCTAAAGGAGATCAGCCCTGGGATTTCTTTGGAAGGAATGATGCTAAAGCTGAAACTCCAGTACTTTGGCCACCTCATGCGAAGAGTTGACTCATTGGAAAAGACTCTGATGCTGGGAGGGATTGCGGGCAGGAGGAGAAGGGGACGACCGAGGATGAGATGGCGCATCACGGACGCGATGGACCTGAGTCTGAGTGAACTCCGAGAGATGGTGATGAACAGGGAGGCCTGGTGTGCTGCAATTCATGGGATCGCAAAGAGTCGGACATGACTGAGCGACTGAACTGAACTGAACCATAATGTAAGCTCCTTTGGAGCAGAGATTTCTGTGTGTTTTCATAATGGCTGGCAAAAGGGCCTGGCAAATCACAGAAGCTCAAAAAATAGATCTTGAATTTCTATGGTAGCATCACAGAACACAAACACCTTAAATATTTTAAGGGCAAGAGAGAGAAGAGAGCAGGGCTGGACATAAAAATTAAAAATATATACAAAATGGGACTTCCCTGGAGGTCCAGTGGTTAAGACTTCACCTTCCAGTGCAGGAGGTGTGGGTTTGATCCCTGGTTGGGGAACTAAACTAAAAACCAAGACATAAAACAGAAGCAGTACTGCAATAGATTCAATAAAGACTTTAAAAATGGTTCCCAAAATCTTTAAAAAATATATACACAGAGAAATGCCATCATCATTTGCAGGCACTTCATGCCAAATTAATTAAAACATTAAATACTTTTTTAAGCAGTGAGGCCATAGCATAAAATATAAGGGAAGAAATTCTTTCCCATCAGAATTTAATGCCTCAGATCAATAAAAACTGTCTTAAAGACCAGGAAATAAATCAAGTGATACAAGCCACAAATAATATAAAATAACTTTGGGAAAGTGGTCTGTTTCGGTCCAAATGCAGAAGAAAGTGATGGAAATGGGATTTCTCACTCCACAGAGTTGAACTCGTTCCATCTGCGTCAAACAGCAGGACCCCAAACATACTGGCAAAAGTAAAATATCTACAATTAGCTGTTAAACTGTTCATGACCAGGAATGTGAGTAGAAGGAAGGCCTGGGGTACAGCAACTCCTGCCACACAGACCACATCCACACAAGGTGGCCAGCCCAGAGGAGTTCAACATTGTGCCCCGCAGGGCCACGTGGGAGACGCCATGCAAAACAGACCAGGTCAATTCGACCAAAAGGCCAGGTCAAATCTCTGCTCAGTCCAGGAACGTCTCCAGGTTGGGGCCTTCAGAATACCTGTGACCACATGTGTCCTCTGTTGGCAGGAGGTCAGCCTAAGATCAGCAGAAAGGCCTGTCCAGAGGCCAGAGCCAGCCTTACGGTCTGAATTCGGAAGCCTGAGGCCACTGGGAAAGGTGAGTTGGGAGAGAAAGCTGAAGGTGTGGGTCCAGTAAAAGGCAGCGTCTCATCTGAGGAGCTGGGACCCCCTATCAGAGTCCACAACTCTAAGGACTATTTGTGCTTTGTAGGTAGGAGATAGATGGGCCCCTGGGCCGGACAGCTGGTGTTTGTCAAGTGGAGTGAAACTGAAGCTTTGCTCTCACCCAGACACTCCAAGGACAAAGCTAGTGGCAGACGCTTAGCTCTGCTGATGTGAAGAGATGAGACAACCACCCCTGAGGTCAAGGAAGTCTCTCCTGTCTGTACATGCGCAGCAAGGCTCCTTGGGGGTCAAAAAGGGAGAGGGTGCCAACCCTTAATAAAGTGTGGACATGCACTGGCAGACCTACAGTGGGATCCACCTGCGGTGGCGGGATCCTCCTTAGCAAGAAGTTGTGCACCCATGTTGGGTAGGGTCCTAGGACCAGTCAGGTGTGAAGAAAGAAAGAAGGAAATTGGCCAAAGGTACTTGGTCAAAGAGGTAAGCAAGACCCGGAAGGGCTGTCCTAAATGAGGGGTTTAAATCACCTCCTCACTGTGCTCCTCCTCGTTAGGAAGGACACCCATACCCTTGCTCTCTGGATGTGTATTTCCGCCCTGCTTCTGAATTATGACACCATACCCAAACCCTTTCTCTGATTTTTGCCTCCTGGAAACAATCTTGTCTTCAATGGGGGGATAAGAGCCAGGGCTACTTTGCGTCTAGCCTCCAGACACTGGTGGTATAGCAGTTCGGATTCCTGGTTTTCATCCAGGCAACTCAGGTTCAATATCAATTCCTGGGCAAGGAACTAAGATCTCTCTCAGTGGTCTTCAGGACCGTTCACTGCCGCCTCTGCAAGATCACTTTCAGAGCAGAGATTGGCAAGTGTATCCTGGAAGAGATCAGACTGTACACAGTTAAGGTTCTTCCATCCACGTGGTCTCCGTCACAACCACTCCTGTTGCTGGATCACAAATGGAGCTGAAGACCAGGACCTGGACATGAACCCATGTGTTTATGTTCCAAAAACATGGTGCTCACAAAGCTGTCTGCAGGCTGGATCTGGCTTATGGGCCACCGTCTGCAGACCCTGCTCAAGAGCCTTCTGCACAATTCAGCTCCTGATTTTCAGCCATCCCTCCCCCATGGTACTGATCATAAAACCCTCAGGGCAAAAATGGCCAACAACTGTCTTCAGGGACCCATGGAAGGTGTGACAGTGAGAATGAGGCCGAGATTCATTAAGCACGCCCGCAAGAACCCCTTGAGCTGGGTACTTTTATTTTTTCCAAGTTACAGATGAGGACACTGCGGTCTGGAGGCTGAGAAACCAACCCAGAGTCATGCCTGAGGGCTGGAGCTGGGGTTAGAATCCAGGAATCTATAACCTGGGCAGACAGTGCCCACATCATGCCACTCAGCCTTGGGTGAAAGGCTGTGATCACTGTAAGAGGAAAGCAGGAGAGCAGAGGCCTGAGAAGTGTCTTCATAGCAAAGGGGCGACCGGGTCCCCCACAGTGAGTTATACATGGGGACAACAGTGAAGGCTGAATAGCATAGCGTATGCCAAGCATCGGGCACGTAGCAGACACTCGACAAACAGGAGAGGTTATTATTACTGATAAAGCGGCTCTCCACGTGCAACTAGTAAAGAACCTGCCTGCCAGTACAGGAGACATAAAGACACACGGGTTCAGTCCTTGAGTCAGGAAGATCCCCTGGAGAAGGGCATGGCAACCAACTCCAGTACCCTTGCCTGGAGAATCCCATGGACAGAGAAGCCTGGCAGGATGCAGTCCATGGGGTCAGAGTTGGACACAATTGAAGCAACTCAGCAAGCACGCAGAAGATACCAGCTTCAAGAGAACGAACACACCTTCCACTTGGAGGTCTGGCTGTCACTACCCATCTCAACCCAGCAGTCAACCTTAGCACCAGTAACAGGGGACAACGAGGCATTTTATTAATATTACAGATGTCCCTTTTATTTATTTATTTATTTTTGGATGTATGACAAGCAGGCTCTTAGTCCCTCCCCACCAGGGATTGAACCAGTGGTCCCTGCCATAGAAGCATGGAGCCTTAACCACTGGACCACCAGGGAAGTCCAACCAGATGTTTTAATATGAAGCACTTAAGAGTGGGGCTTCCCACGTGGCACTAGTGGTAAAGAACCCTCATGCTAATGCAGGAGATATAAAAGACACGGGTTCAATCCCTAGGTTGGGAAGATCCCCTGGAGGAGCAAATGGCAACCCATTCTAGTATTCTTGCCTGGGAAATCCCAAGGAGAGAGGAGCCTGACGGGCTACAGTCCATAGGGTCACAAAGAGGGAGACACGACTGAAGCAACTTAGCATGCATTTAGAAGAGTGCCTTACCAGTGACCTAACATAAACGAAATGTAAATCTAGTCAAGAAAAACACTAGTGCTCAATGAGAGGACAAGTTAGATCAAACCAAAAGGAATAACTAGACAAATTCTGAATAGAGAACATTCTGTAGAAGGTTCCTACCTCTGCAAAGAGTCGAAAACCTCTTTAAAAGTCAACATCAGTTGAAAAAAGTGGGGGAATTATGCTAGATTACAAGAGAGTGGTAGGCTTATGTCGATTGCAACATTCTTCACAATAGCTAAAATGTGTAACCAACCTAAGCGTCTGCCAGCAGATGGACGGACAAGCAATATTTACAGTATATATTTACAATGGGATATTATTCCAGCTTTTAAAAGGAAGGAAAGGGCTTTCTTGGTGGTCCAGTGGTTACAAAGCTGCCTCGCAATGCAGGGGACACAGGCTCAGCCGCTGGTTCAGGAAGATCCCACATGCCGCTGGTCAGCTGTGCCCGTGCACCACAACTACTGAAGCCCGTGTGCCGAGAGCCCACGCTCTGTAACAGAAGCCACTGCAATGAGAAGGCCGTGCACCACGACGAACAGCACCCCCACTTACCCAAGCAGAGAAAGCCTGAGTGTAGCAACGGAGACCCGGCACAGCCAAAAATAATAAACAAACACACCTTTAAAAAAAAAGAAGGGAATTCTAAAGTACAGTTCAACAGTATGTGAAGGGAAATAATTCAGAGGCAAAAGAACAAATACTGTATAATTCCATTTACATGGTCTATCTAGACTATTCAAATCATAGAAACAGAAAGGAGAACAGTAGTTGCAGGAGCTAGGAGAAGGGAAATAGAGAGCTATTGTTTAATGGGCTCAGAGTTTCAGTTTTTCAAGGTGAAGAGAATTCTGGAGATGGATAATGGTGATGGTTACACAACAACATACATGTACTTCATGTCGCCGAACTGTATACTTAGGAAAATTAAAGATGGTAAGTTCCATGTTACGCGTATTTTATCACAGTAAAAAGAACTGGAAAAAAAGAGATTGAAAGTCCTATAACAAATGAAAGGCAAGATCTTTAATCGGTTTGTGGCTGTTTAGAAAAGAGACAGAGAGTTCTAGAGATGGAGCTAGAGATGGAGCTAGCGATGCCCAACGGAGGTATTTTGGCAACACTTGGAGAAATTTGATAATGTAGCAGGCATGAGTTGAAATGAGGGGATATTATCAGGAGTGGATAATAAGGTTGTGGTTTCATGGTAAATGATCATACCTCATGGAGAGGCGTAACAAAGTACTAAGGTGTGAAGTATCTTCATTTCTATACTTATAAGTAGTTAAAAAATGCACATTCCTATGCCTGCATGTGTATATATATTGTTGTTTAGTCACTAAGTCATGTCCAACTCTCTGCTATCCCATGGACTGCAGAACACCAGGCTTCCCTGTCCTTCACTATCTCCCAGAGTTTGCTCAAACTCATGTCCATTGAGTTGGTGATGCCATCCAACCATCTCGTCCTCTGTCCTCTGTGTGTATATATGAAGCAAATATGCCAAATGTTAATAATTGTTCAGTCCTAGATGGTAAATACACGGGGTGTGTTCACTGTACTATAATTTCTAATTTTGTTTTGTTTGAGAATTTACAATATAGAATTAAAAATGAATGTGGGGTAAAAAATGCCCATCTATCTCCCAGGGTTATATAAGGCTGAAATGACATAAACCGTGATAACACTTTGTAACCCATTAAACATTCCACACCAGTAAGACGGTGGCATTGTATTCATTTTTGGCGTCGATAATAAAACCAAGACCTATGGTAAATAAATGATTCCCCAACCAGGCCTCTTTCAATATAAATCTATTCTCAGTAAGTCTGGTGAAACACTTTTTGAATAAGGTACACGTAATTTTGTACTAAGATTTTGAAAAATGTCTATCTGATGAAGAAGTGAACATTAATTAGAGTGTCTGTTCCCACTGGCACGGAGCAGTCTGTAATTTTGTGGGGGTTGTTAGGGCAGAGTTATTACATAATGGCCCTTGTTTGTGAGTGGCTGGCTGTTCAGAGAGAGAATGCAGTCAAGGGCTGAGCACGCAGGTAGCAACACGCTGGGAGCAGGGACCCTGTGGCCGGCTGGGGAACAGACAACAGCTCATTTCCAAACGCTCGCCTCACCTGTAAAGGCCATGCTGCACTCACGGGAAGGAGGGCACAGATAACACAGTTCTCTGGTCTAATGAAGTCGTGCTCAACCTTCATGACCTTTTTCTGCAGTTAAAAATTAAAAAAAAGAAAAGAACAGCCATGTTCTCTCACAAAGAGTAATGTGTTACAGTGATAGGAAAACATCAAACCTACTTAAGCACTCGATTCAGCTGCAGTTTCTTGAGGTGTCATCTGAGAAAAGAGAAGGGATTTCAGAGCAAATGAAAACTGAGAGACCCAGGATCAAACACCCCTTCTGTCCATGTGGGCCAGTCATTCAAATTCCCTGAGTCCTAGTATCCTTGGTTGTTAAATAGAAATAACAGTATTTATCACACCAGGTGTCATGAGAGTCAAGTCCAACCATGTACACACTTGCTGATGCGTGTAAGACTCTCACACAATGTCTGTTCCCCTCCCCTCAGTGACCATCCCCCTAATCTCCTTATTCCACTTAACTGTGAAAAGTAAAATAGGCAAGACATGAGAGGGACTTTTCTGGTGGTCCAGTGGCTAAGACTCCGCACTGCCAATACAGAGGACCCAGGTTTGATCCCTGGCTGGGGAACCAGATTTCACATGCTGCAACTGAGACAGAAGATCCACTGGGCCACAACTAAGAGCCAGTCTGAAGGCAGGTCAAGAAGCAACAGTTAGAACTGGACATGGAACAACAGACTGGCGCCAAATTGGGAAAGGAGTACGTCAAGGCTGTATATTGTCACCTTGCTTATTTAACTTATATGCAGAGTACATCATGCAAAATGCCAGGCTGGATGAAGCACAAGCTGGAATCAAGGTTGCCAGGAGAAATATCAATAACCTAAGATATGCAAATGATACCACCTTACTGCAGAAAGCGAAGAGCAACTAAAGAGCCTCTTGATGAAAGTGAAAGAGAAGAGTGAAAAAGCTCACTTAAAACTCAACATTCAAAAACAAAGATCATGGCATCCTGTCCCAACACTCCAGGGCAAATAGATGGGGAAACACTGAAAACAGTGACAGACTTTATTTTCTTGGGCTCCAAAGTCACTGCAGTTGGTGACTGCAGCCATGAAATTAAAAAATGCTTGCTCTTTAGAAGAAAAAAGCAGAGACATGACTTTACTGACTAAGGTCCGTCTAGTCAAAGCTATGGTTTTTCCAGTAGTCATATATGGATGTGAGAGTTGGACCATAAAGAATACTGAGCACTGAAGAATGGATGCTTTTGAACTGTGTGTTGAAGACTCTTGAAAGTCCCTTGGACTGCAAGGAGATCCAACCAGTCCATCCTAAAGGAAATCAGTCCTGAATATTCATTGGAAGGACTGATGCTGAAGCTGAAGCTCCAATAATTTGGCCATCTGAGGTAAAGAACTGACTCACTGGAAAAGATCCTGATGCTGGAAAGGATTGAAGGAAGGAGGAGAAGGGGACAAGAGAGGATGAGACGGTTGGATGGCATCACTGACTCTATGTACATGAGTCTGAGCAAGCTCTGGGAGTTGGTGATGGACAGGGAAGCCCGACATGCTACAGTCCATGGGGTTGCAAAGAGTTGAACATGACTGAGTGACTGAACTGACTGAAAGTATTTTTACTTTATTAATAAGTAAAATAAAGTCATGAGAAATCTGAATTAATATCAGCAAAACAAAGCTGTAAACAACCTGTCATCCAGAAATAAGAGGATGAAATAGAACAAAACGCAGTGGATCAGTGGTTAAGCATCCACCTGCAATGTAAGAGACACAGGTTCAATCCCTGGGTTGGAAAGATCCCCTGGAGAAGGGAACGGCATCCCAGTCCAGTATTCTTGCCTGGAAAATCCCATGGACAGAGGAGCCTGGTGAGTGGGGCTACAAAAGAGTCAGACGTGATGGAGCAACTAAACCACCACCATCATTCAACCTTTGAAAATGATACTTCTCCATTAAAATGGTACAAACTTCCACACAAAATCTCACTCTTCTGAAACTTAACCAAAAAAAAAAGAGAGGGGGGGAGATCAGAAATAAAATAATTACCAATCAAGAAACAAATAAGAGAATGAACTCACCCTAGTGTCATAAAACCAAATACTGCCTCCCAAGAAAAGCGAAGAAAATTTCTAAGAGCAGAACAGGCTCATAAGTCTGTATCCACCACTCTCGGGAAAATGAGCTAGTGAATAAAGTAAAGTCCGAGAGCTGTCATTAATATCGCATATCTGGAGAAAAGCACCCTGATAGGGATCCATGTATTCCTCTTTTCTCACTGGGAAAAGTGAGAGCATCCACATGGGAAGAAAGGCTGAGGAGGAGCTGTGAGCCTTGCAGCTGCTTATCCCTGCGTGAAGGAAGGGACGGTTCCAGGAGCAAAAGCCAGGCCACAGAATACCGCCCATGGATACGCAGGGGGTGCGCCCTCACACAGGAAGATGGGCCCACTTAAAGGACCTTGAAAGATCCCCGGAGCAAAAGCCACCAAGCCCACGTCTTCTGGCCAGAGTTAGTCCGCCCCCTGTGCGCCACCTGCTACAGCTCCGCTCGTCCTGGCTGCTCGGTGTCTTCCGGCCACAGAAAGCATCAGCAGAAACAACAGCCTTCAGACTCTGACTGGGCGGTCAGGGGGAAGCAAAGAGAAGCTTCAGATGGAGAAATTACCCACACCCAGAACAACAAAGATCTGGGCAGACTCACTCTGGCAAGAACTAAGTGGGAAAAAAAAGCCAACAAAAAAGCATAGCAGCTCTAAACACAGACTCCTGAAGGAAAGGAAAAAGGAAACACTGAATCAAAGACAAAGCGGTCATGGGACTTCCCTGGTGGCCCAGTGGTTAAGACTCCACCTTCCAGTGCAGGGCTGGGGGATCCACCCCCGGTGGGAAAGCTAAGATCCCACGTGCCTCAGGGCCAAAACACCAAAACACAAATGATATTGAAACTAATTCAATAAAGACTTTCAAAATGATCCACCTTAAAAAAAGAAAAGAAAATTTTAAAAAAGTATGCAGCCTAAAAGAAAACATAACCCAAGAAGAGGATTCCTCTTAAAGGATCTTTGAAACATAAAAACTTTATGTGACTATGAGTTCAATAAAATGAAAAGTGAAAGCAATATTAACAAACACAAACAAAAAGGAGCAAGATTGTAGACCTAAAGAAATAAATTGGAGATTAAAATAAACACTAGAGATCAATATATAAAAAAAAATCTGTATAGAACAAAGGAAAGGTGGCTTCGAACCAACATACTGACTAGAGGGAAGAAAGACATCAACACAGTAAATATAGGCCTAAAATCAGAGATTAAAATAATCAAAGGAAAACAAATAACTAAGGAGTTCAAAGACAATCCAACATAGATAACTGACAAGGTTATAGCAGGGAACTCACCATGCAGAACCAAGAAAGTATAAAAGGCAGCAAATGAAGAGTGCCCTGAAATTAATAAAGAATGGAATCTGTTAACTGAATGAAAACATCAAGTTCCAGAAATGTATAGCACACGTTATGCACCAGTAACATATGCGGTGACTAAGTTATATGTCCAGGATTAAAAGAGAATTGCCCAGGCATCTCATCTATAAGCAAACAATCTATAAAGGAGAAAAACTTAGACTGGCCATGGACTCCTCTACAGCAACGTTCAAGGGCAGAAAACAGTGGCCTCCTTCCAGTTTTAATTCAATCCTTTGTTAATTTCTTAAAACTGTGTGTATTTGTTTCTGGTTGCCCCGGGTCTTCATTGCAGTCTGGGCTTCCCTCTAATTGCAGCGAGTGAGCCTGCTCTCTAGTTGTGGTGCTGGGGCTTCCTCTCGCGGTGGGCTCCCTTGCTCTGGAGCGTGGACTCCGGGGTATGCAGGCTTCAGCAGTACATGGGCTCAGCAGTTTGGCAGTACGTGGACTTAGTTGTGGCTCTCAGGCTTAGTCACTCCACAGCATGTGGAATCTTCCCGGATCAGGGATCAAACTCGCGTTTCCTGCATTATCAGGAGGATACTTTACCACTGAATCACCGCGGAAGCCCTACATCTTCTATTAAACTTGACTGAAATGAAATTTTTCATTTTAAGAACATGTATCTTATAAAGTATGTCCAGCCAGCCCACCATTTCTCCATGTAAGCACAGAAGAACGTATGCTGCTGCTGATAATTATAAGGGAAAGCATCATCACTCAGCTGTGACTGACTCTGTGACCCCATGGACTGTAGCCCACCAGGCTCCTCTATCCATGGGATTCTCCAGGCAAGCATACTGGAGTGGGTTGCCAGGCTCTACTCCAGGGGGTCTTCCCAATCCAGGGATCGAAACTGGGTCTCCCACTTTGTAGGGGGAATCACTCTAAACTCCTCCTAGAATTCATACCTTGATCCATGCTAGAGGAACCTCTCTACTTTCAGAAGTCACTGAGAAAAAACCACCTGTTCTTCCAACTTCCTCACTCAGTCCTCCCCAAAGGGGCCTGGAGTGACTTACCATACCAGTAAGGCTGAGAAAGAAACCTAGCAAGCTTGCCCAATCTCTTCCTCTCCTCTGTGAATAGTCCTTAGGACAGACACATTCTTTGCTCCTGCGGGAGCCAAGCTGAGTGGGTTTGCCCCTGCAGGGACACACAGCTTGTCACTCTGACTTGAAGCAAAGTAGCGAGAAGCCTGAATCTGTCCATAAACTAAGTTTTCCAGCCCCAACTCCAAATGTTTCCATATAAATTCCAAGACGCTACTTTTATACTCCTATAGTTGATGTTAGGTCTACCACCCAATTGATTCTTAATTGGTGAAAAAAGTAGAAAGGTGATTATCACTCTCAAACTCTGACATCCATCATGATTATTTCTGAATGGTACGATTTGGAGTTTCTTAAGTGAAGAGGAACTAAAAAGCCTCTTGATGAAAGTGAAAGAGGAGGGTGAAAAAGTTGGCTTAAAGCTCAACATTCAGAAAACAAAGATCATGGCATCTGGTCCCATCACTTCATGGCAAATAGATAGGGAAACAGTGGAAACAGTGTCAGACTTTATTTTTCTGGGCTCCAAAATCACTGCAGATGGTGACTGCAACCATGAAATTAAAAGATGCTTACTCCTTGGAATGAAAAGTTATGACCAACCTAGATAGCATATTGAAAAGCAGAGATAGTACTTTGCCAACAAAGTTTCGTCTAGTCAAGGCTATGATTTTTCCAGTGGTCATGTATGGATATGAGAGTTGGACTGTGAAGAACACTGAGCACTGAAAAATTGATGCTTTTGAACTGTGGTGTTGGAGAAGACTCTTGAGAGTCCCTTGAACTGCAAGGAGATCCAACCAGTCCATCCTAAAGGAGATCAGTCCTGAGTATTCATTGGAAGATCTGATGCTAAGGCTGAAACTCCATTCCTTTGGCCACCTCATGCAAAGAGTCGATTCATTGAAAAAGACCCTGATGCTGGGAGGGATTGGGGGCAAGAGGAGAAGGGGATAACAGAGGATGGGATGGCTGGATGGCATCACCGACTCAATGGATGTGAGTTTGAGTGAACTCTGGGAGTTGGTGATGGACAGGGAGGCCTGGCATGCTGTGATTCATGGGGTCGCAAAGAGTCGGACACAACTGAGAGACTGAACTGAACTGAAACTATCTTTATTCAAAGTTTTCCTCATTTAAAAAATCTTCATAATGGACATATATTATTTTTACAAAAACAAGAAGGTCATTTTTCTTTCTTATTCTCTTACAAAAAAATTTTTGGTCCAGTTATGTTGAGATAAAATTGACATACAACTGTGTTTAAATGTAAAGCACACATAGTGATTTGACTTGTATATGTCGTGAAATGATGACCACAGTAAGTTTAGTAAACATCCATCTTCTCATACAGATAAAAACTAAAGAAACAGGAAAAAAACATTTCTTTCCTTGTGATGAAAACTCTTAGGATTTCGTCTCCTAACAGCCGTCGTGTGTAACAGACAGCAGTGTTAACTACATTTATCATGTTGTGCAAAACATCCCTACTACTCATTCAACATAACTGGAAGTTTGAGCAATTTGACTATTTTCACTCATTTCTCCCTCCCACATCCCTGCCTCTGGTAACCACAAATCTTATCTCTTTTTCTATGAGTTTGCTTTTAATGTATAATTGACCTACAACCCTATGTAACGTCCCAGTGTACAAGGTAGTGATTTGATATTCTTTCTATACATTTCAAAATGACCATCTTGGTAAGTCTAGTTACCATAAGGTCATTTTCCTTTAAAACCAGGACTCCAGAGAAGAACATCTAATGTAACAGAAAGTGGTCTCAATGGTTTAGGGGAAAGAGCAGGTTCCAAACAGAATGTGTAATGTGATATGATTTTATTATAAAAATAATTAACAAGAGCAACATACTGCAGAGAGGTGCTGGCTAGGCACTTTGAATAGATTACCTCATTTGGTAGCCTCAAGCTCATCTGAAGTAGGTATATTCACTACCACATCCTCAAAGCCGTGGAAGAATGTGGGTGGGTAGACCCAGGGAGACTGAAAGTTTGCCCAGCAAAAGTCAACAGTGTGACTCCAGGTCACAGCATCACGGATGACGTTTGCTTCTTCTTCACTTTGTAATGCATCTATAATTATTTGTATTTTCCAAAAACTTAACACACCTATTCCTTGCATAATAAGTAACACAATAAGATCTTTGTGTTAAGGAAAAAAAAGCCACCAGCACGAACTTGAAGTTCAAGTTAATGGTAAAGCCAAGCAATGTGGCCACACAGGGCGTTGAGATATCTCAGCCCATGCTGGAATCAGCCGTGTGGGGCAACAGGTGTGAGTCCACAGGCCAGGGAGGTATTCCAGCCAGACTCCACACACCCTCCACAACAGCCTTTGAAGCTGAAGGGCAAACATGTTCAGTAAATCCACCAGCCTCCTAGTCCCCACGTCACGGGGCTTCCTCCCACTAACCAGCCCTGTTCCTAGGATATCTTCTCTCTGGACTCTCCCAGGTCCTAACTCCTGGGATCTGTGAATGTGACTTTATTAGGAAACAAAGTCTTAGCAGACGTAATGATGACTGTTCCAAGGATGAGTGCCCCCCACCCCGCCCCAGCCCCACTCCGCCCCAGCAGCTTGCCAAGTTCTTCTCAAGGAGAGCAGGAGGGGAAGTTTGAATGGCCTCCATCCAATTTTTAAACTGAAAACCACACACCCACTTTTTGCTTGGAGACGTTTCCTGTGTGTGAACACAGTTTGTTCTGTTACCAGCTTTAAAGTTATCCAGAACTGATATATCCAAGGCCAAGCTAAAGTGTTTTTCTTTTTTTAAGTCCAATAGGAGAGGACATATCCTAATGCTGGCTCATCTTGCAGAAATCTCATTTGGAGATAACTCAAGAGAGAGGATGAAGACAGAGGTGTCATTGTGTGTGGATGGCAAGACTCCCCTCCTCCACTGCTCCCGTCTCCTGAGCACAGCGCTCCGGGACCCGGGGCAGCCTCCTGCCCCTGAGCTCCATCATGCAGCACAGCCATGCCTGCTCCTGGCCCCATCTGAGGATGCGGCCTCCTTCCACACGCTCAAAGTCTCGCTTCTAGCAGCATTTTCGGACACTGCTTCAAAGTAGGATTGGGGGAAAAGGACAGAAGACTGGCCAAGAGAGACACCAACAGCCGTCGCACTGCTGGCTGGAGCTGAGGCTCCCTGGTGCCAGCCCTGGCATGCCCCAGGATGCGGCCATGGCCCCCTGTTCCCAGCCTGCCTCTGCTCCATCGGGGGCTCCTCAGCTCCACCCCACATCCAAGGGCTCTCTCTAGCCAGACTCTTTCAACGGTAACCCTGACTGCTCATTCCCTTAGATTTACCCTGAACAAAGTCAAGCAAATTATTCTCCATCTGCAACCATAACCATTTCCCTCATCCTCTCAAATCCATCTCCATCACCACCTCCCCCGACACCAGCGCTTTGCTGCTATGGTCAGAGATCATACCACCCCGGCTGAACACAGCCGGACTAGCTTCGAGGCTCCGAGAGGGTTGACCCCACTGACTGGCCCAGGACCTAACACAGTCTAATGAATGAGTAATTAATGAAAACATTATAACAACAGACCATCTCCCCCACTGAAATGTATCAACACCATGAGGGCCAAGAACATGCCTTACTCAACTCTATATTGCTTACAACACTTAAGGAAGTTGTCCAAGTTAGTTAGCTTGGCAGAGACCAAGCTGAAGTCTTTGCAAGGAGCATGTGCTGGGAAATTCTGAGAATCATGCAGCTCCCACGTCCACCCAGAAACCACGGAGATGAATGAGGTGAGAAGGCAGATGTCTGGTCCTCACGGAACATGGACCTGGCCAAATCTCAGACTGGCTGGCGCAGCCCTAAAGTGTCTGTCAACCTCACCGAATCAGATTGGGCTTCAGGGAGGAGATGGGGACTGGTGCACATTTTATCAGTTGTGAATAAGTCCCAAGTGTAAGAGACAGGGAACATGGGCTGCACACAAACACACCCCCACACAACACCCATATACATATAATGCCACTCGCATGTATTTCTAGGCTTTTAAAACACACATTGCCCTTCATCAAATGATGTGATCATCTAATGCAATCTCTGCATTCAGTTACACCCAGAATATAGAAAGGACGTGTTCAAAGCTACTCAATAATCGAACAGGTCCACTCCCACAAGCCACGCCAGCCCCTCACAGAGAGAAACACAGTTATCTTCTTATAGAAAGCAAGCAAGGAATTGTCACAGGGCAGCATTTCCTCTAAGATAGAGCTTCCCAGTTAGAGAAACTCTCCAACCAATATCCCATTACCCACTCCCAAACTTTAAAAAGGGCAGAGTTTGTCCTTTTCTTTTTTTTTCCCTTTGTACCTGTAGACTGTTTTCAGGTCCTTTGCTCTTTTTCTTTCCTGGCATAATGGGTCGAGTGTGAGTGTGCGTGTGTGTCGCTCAGTCACGTCTGCCTCTTTGTGACCCCATGGACTGTTGCCCACCAGGCTCCTCTGTCCATGAAATTTTCCAGGCAAGAGTGCTAGAGTGGGTTGCCATTTCTTCCTCCAGTGGATCTTCCCAACCCAGGGATTGAACCTGTGCCTCTTGCATCTCCTACATTGGCAGGCAGATTCTTTACTACTAAGCCACTTGCGAAGCACTAATGGGTTGAATGTGCCGCCCCCCACCCCACGAAAAAGACATGGTGAAGACCTAACTCCTGGGATCTGTGAATGTGACCTTATTAGGAAACAAAGTATTAAGGGATGTAATTAAGGTCAGATGCGATATTAGGGTAAGGTCCTCATCCACTACCACCTTATAAGAGGGGGAGAGGGACCCACAGAGGAGAAATGCCATGTGACCTCAGAGTCATACATTAGCAGGTACAGCTGCAAGCTAAGAGACACCGGGCATCAAGGGCCACCTCCAGAAGCAGAAGCGAGGAATAAGCAAGAGAGGATTCTTCCCAGTGTCTAGTCCTGCTTTCACCTTGGTTTCAGACTTCTGGCCCCCAGGACTGTGAGAAAAGAAACCTGTTGCTTGAAGCCACTCAGTTTGTAATGACTTGTTCTGGCAGTCCCAGGAGACCACTTACCACACCTGGTTCCTTCCTTCAGAAACACCCACAGAAACACACTTATATTCATCCACCTTCCCACCTCTAAGTCCAGCTCCCCACCCAAGGATAACTGTCAAGGCCACCTTCCCTTTAATACACATCACATCTTTCTACATCTAAGGGAGAAAATATTACCTGATGGTGGTCTAACATCTGAGATGCCCAAAATGTTTAAGAATGACCCGACTTTCCTATGAGCCCCGTGGAAAGAAAGGTTTAAATAAACGCAAAGAGCCCACTCCCACTCTGAGATGGGATATAACAGAGCTCAGGACAGGGCCTGGACAGCAGCAATCACCATGCAGTCTGTGGTGAAAGATGCGACTGGACTGTTAGGGCCTGTAGGAGGTAAGGACTCACTGCCTTGGCCCCTGGACAAGGACGATGGGAAGCCAGCAGAGGGGAGCTGGATGAATCTGTGAATGGTGTCCGTGGCATAAGCCTGGCACAGAGTCCCACTCCGCAGTGATCTGAGTTTGGACTCCCGGGAGCACGCCCTCACGGGGGTCTCACGGACCCAACTGTGACATCCTGGCAGGCTGGCGAAGCCTGGTTCTGTTGGGGTCAGGGGCCAGTGCGGGGAGGTCAGAATAAACTGAATGAGCAGGGAGGCGACAGAGCTGAGCTGACCACACCACTGTTCTCAGCCAGCACAGAGAAAAAGGCAACCACAGAGGTGACAGACCTCAGCGAGAACGCTCAGCTTTCTTAAAGCAAAGGACCTAAAATGCTTTACTTGCCACGTGGAGTTGTTTCCCTGATGGCTTGGGGTGCCAGGACCCTGGGGTTATTTTTAATTGGCTGCATTGGTACTATTATTCTTAAATGATGAAAACATTCCCCAAGGAAATCCAAAGTGTCAGAAGACAGATAAATATAAATGCATATATTTTTTATCTATTCACTAGATTAAGGATAGGTAATGTTTCCTATCAGGAAACAATTCTATTTAAAAGAAAAAAAAAGAAGGGATGCTTTAAAAGGCAATGAGAGAAATGAGTGTTTTCCACCCCCAGCATTCACCAAAACATTATTTTTAATTATACATGTTTCTAATCATGATGTTCCAAAATAAAACTCATCCTGTTTACCTGCTCACACTGGCTGGCTACTGTTGGCAGCTCTGGAGCACATTTAGGTAAGTAACTTAGTTCTGGGCCCTGATTCTGCCGAAGATGCAAGTAATTCACAAACATAAAGCTTCCCACACAGACGTAAGATCAGGGCTCCCACACAGGCCAAGGCCAACCTCAGGACACAGGCCCGTTAGACCATCAATCCACCTGTGCATCTCACAAGTTCCACGGGCTGCCTTTGGACTGATCCCAGGGGCTTGCTGGCTCCATGCACCACTATGAGGCCAGCGGCAGCAAGGCAGACCATGGAACTTGTGAGATGCACAGGACTTGTGAGATGCTCGAGGACTTCCCAGTCTATTTACATGCATCTCCACTACATAGGCAAAGGTAAAGAGAAAGTGTTAGTTGCTCAGTCATGCCCAACTCTTTGTGACCCCATGGACGGTAGCCCGCCAGGCTGACTCTGTCCATGGGATTCTCTGGGCAAGAATACTGAAGCCATTCCCTTCTTCAAGGGATTTTCTCAACGCAGGAATTGAACCTGGGTCTCCTGCATTGCAAGCAGGTTCTGTACCACCTGAGCCACCAGGGAAGGCCCGGCAAAGGTAAAGGGAAGACACTAATTTATCTTTTTGTTGTTGTTTGTTTCCAAAAGAGATCCTCCTGCAGTCTGGCTGAAAAACCTGTTCTTGGCACACTAAGCCTTGCAACCAGCACAGTTTTTACCAGCACTGGGAAGGCCACCCAACACGCCACAGTGTGAGTCTTGCCCTAAATTTTTTGCAAGGGAGGTCTGTCTGAGGGTCTTCTGTAGCTATTTCAACTGGTCTCATTCCCTTACGTCTTTTTCTCTCCAGTGTTCATCATGGCCACAAAATAACCTCCTTGGCTACAACTCAGGGGACTGGGAATCTGAAATTGACCCTGGAGCGTGCTGTGCTATGTACCCGCCTTGTGTATGGCTCTCAGAAGAGGATGATGTCACGAGCCACACTGACACAGACGCCAGTTATAGCAAACAAGACAAAGCCCACCCCACGTGCTGTCAACATCCCAAGTGCCAAGACGGCAGTGCTTCAGGAAATGAAATGACGGAAGATAAAGCCCACTCCAGTCAACAGCGATCATCCTGCCCATTCCGCTGAATGGCATGAGCCATCTCTAAGGCCAACCTTAATGGACATCCACCTCCTGCAACGTTAAGAACTGTGGTGACCTCAGACCTAGGTTAAGCCTTTGCAGCCCTGGAGAGAAAGGGGGTGCTGGTGCAGAAGCAGGGCGCCGACTGCCTGGGGGCAGAGCTCTCAGCGCCTCTGTGGGTCTACTTCAAACAATTCTCTGACCCAAAAGTCAACTGAGAGCTGAACTAATCAACACTATTCTTTATTATACAGGTTGCATCACAATAATTGAATCTTACATAATAAAAACAGGTGCGTCCGTGCTGCTTTGAGATTTTTATCTTCATTAAGGGAATTCTCAAACATGAGATTTCAGGTAAAGTACTTTCAAGCTTACATAATCAGTTAGAGGGCGGCTTTCCAATTTCAACTTGGTTATATTCAAGGTGGTAATTTCTCATTCCAATCAAGTGAGAATGGAGACTCGCAGCCAGAATGGGGGAGGGGACCAACAATTAGAAACTGCCTGCCTATTTTACATGAGCCTTTTCCAAAGGTGGGGAGAAAGACAATACCATTGCCAGGAGTATTTTACAATAGTCTTTAATTGGAAAACATGATTGGCCACTGCTTTCCCTCCCCAACCTTGCAAGTGTAGAAATGGAGGTGAAAAGACTCATTTCTGCCTTTCTCCAGTTCCTGTGGTTGTGTGAACAGAGATGCAAGAAGGAACTGGCTATTCTGTATTTTTTCATTACAGCCCTCAGGACTGTCTGTCAAAAGCCTGCTCAGCTTCCTATTTCTGCTAACACTACACAGCTTTAGGTGGCTCAGAAGTGACAGCCACACGGGCTTTGTGGTTTCAAGGGTTACCTGGACAGCCAAGTTCATTATCCAGAGACCTGTCCCAAAGGGCAAGCCGCCAGACGAATTAGAATCTGCACGCAGAACAGAACTCCCACAGGGAGCGGGGATGGATAGAGATGTGAACAGAGAGGCACACTTCGGGCTTTTGAATGGCCCTTGCTACTGCCCACAGCTTGGACTTTCTGCCACATCCTTGTGAAGAGAGTGCCGCACCACTGTCTCCTTGGATGGGCCTGAGGCCACAGCCAGCTCGAGGCAAAGATTCCAACCAAAGCTGACCTGGAAGTAAGGCCCTCTCCTTATAGAAGTGCCCTCTTTGACTGTGTTACCTGTAACTTAAGATGCCAAGTGGGATAAGACATCCCCACAAGGAGGAGGTAATGAAGAGCCATTGTCAGGGTATTTATAGCGGAAATTATCATGATGGCAAACGGAAGAATGGGCCCACAGCTCCCCGCTGCCCCTGCTTCAAACAGCAGGGCCCACAGCAACCTATGTTGCCTCTTGCCATCAAATATTTCCAACAAGTGTGGACTGGAAGGGATAAATGAGAAAATTCTAATGTCCAACTCTCCTAATGTCCAACTCTCAACTTAGCCAGTGAAATAACTCTTTCCTGTTTGGAGAGGAATATCCAGTCATTTAAGAAGTGACTGGGTTACCATGATCTCTACTAAACAGCAAGCAACTAGATAGTCTGTTAGAAAGGGCTTCCCTTTTCAGAAGGGCTTGACTCAAGTCACAAAGAAGAACTGAAAGAAAGAAGCTGGGAAGAGCCAATGACAGAGAGTCTGCCCACATCCAATGGGCCACGGGCCACTTCCGCTCTGCATGTTGTGATGAAACCCCCGGAAAGAAGTCTCTTGTGCTCGCTCACTCCACAACTGTGGCTGCAGAAAGTTCAGTGCTTTAGAAAGCTGACAGATTCCTTCCTCAGGGAGCCACCAGGGTTTGGGGCTCATGGGTCCTCAGCGTGTGTGTTCTTACAATGCCTGTGGCATTTGAAGGTGAACCCAAGAACTCACCTAAAATAAACATGGCAACTGGCTGGACTGAGAAGGCCCAGTTCAGGCCCTGTCCTTCCCAAGGACAGGACTGACCTGGCTGGGGGAGAGAAGATTCAAAACCACTGATGGGAGGAGAGTGGCGCCAGGCGGTAAGTACCCTGCTGTGTGACCCCACAAGCTGCAGGCCCTGATGGATACGTCCACCAAACGGGCAGCAAGACTGTCAGGATCTCCTTCGCTCTGCTTCCGAGAAACCAAAAAGGACCACAATCAGGGAACTGCCCACAACTGCACCTGCTGAGTCCTGCTGATACCAAGCAGGGTCCTGCGGGGCTCCTGGCCCATGTCCCCCATCCCTTTGATTACAGGGAACAACCTTCATGCAGCCTCCACGACCTTGCCTGAGTTCCAAAGGGCAGATTCAAGCAGTTGTTAATGAGGGAAGGAAGGGGATGTGAGACCCAGGAGAAACAAACAGTCAAGAGAAGGCTTAGGGCAAGATTCTGCTTCCTCATCAAGGCATACACACAACCATATCTTTGAGCTACTCTATAGAGCCTGAAACCCCCTCCCACGGGAGAAATTAACAATTAATAATGGTGGGCTGCACCAGCATGCAGACCCCAGACCAGTTGGACTGGAAGGTTGATGATAATGACTCCTAACCACCAATTCATTAGAAGAATGTCCATGAGTGGATCACACCCTCTTTGAGCAACTGCTGTAAAACTTCTCACTGTCTTCCCCAAGTTGGGACACATGGTTGTGAAAGCATCAGCCCACTACTGCCCCCTTGGCTCAGCAAACTGTAAAGCTATCCTCTTGTACTTTACCCAAAACTCCGTCTCTTGAGATTTGATTCAGCCCCAGTGTGCAAAGAAGCTGAGCTTCTGGCATCACTGCTTAGAACTGTAAAAGGACTAAGGCGAAGGCAGTGGGTGCTAAGTGGGACCTGAGCCCTTCCCTGCAACCAGGGCTGAGCTCTGAGGCTGCACATCTTGAACAAGGCTGCCTGGAGGGTAGCATATGTCCACAACATATGTCCCCCCGTCCACCTCCCAACACCCCAGGAAGCCTTAATGTGGCTACTTTTCATCCAGAGAAACATATCTCCAATTAAGGAAATAAAGCCCAGGCCACACACAACAGCCCACACCCTCAGGTCCCTGGAAGGGATGTCTGCTGTGTCAAGGTCAGCGAGTAGGGCTATGCCATTATTGATAAAGCAGCTATTGAACACTGCACCCTACAAGAAGCACTCTATCACGTGTCCCTGAATTTCAATCTCTCAGCCATCTGTAAGATAGGCTCTCTCAGCATCCCATTTTTCAGATAAGAATATTGAGGCTCAGAGAAGTCAAGTCACTGGGAGCAAGTAAGGAAGAGGTCCAGTTTCAAACCTAGGTCTTTTTGACTCTAAGTCCGATGTTCTCTTCCCTGCCTCTCAGCCGCCTAGAAACCTAGAAGACCTATCCAATCTTTTCTACCCTGTGGCCACAAACCAGAGCAAAGACCCTCAGGGTCTCCCATAGAGAAGCACCTGTCCTCCTGGCTGGCCATGTACCATCCCTTCTCTGTTCACCTTTAAGTACCCACTGACTGTAAATGGCCAGCAGAACCATTATTATAGTGGATTTCTCTTCCACGTGACTAATAATTTTTATAGCATTTTTATAGCATCTGTAACATGAAATGCTGAAGCTGAGTCTCTAACATGTTGGCCACCTGCTGTGAAAAGCCGACTCATTAGACAAGACCCTGATGCTGGGAAAGATTGAGGGTAGGAGGAGAAGGGGGTGGCAGAGGATGAGATGGTTGGATGGCATCACCAACTCAAGGGACATGAGTTTGAGCAAACTCTGGGAGATAGTGAAGGACAGGGAAGCCTGGTGTGCTGCAGTCCATGGGGTCGCAAAGAATCGGACACAGCTTAGCAACTGAACAACAAGATGAAATGAATTGTTATACTTATAATAAGGGAATAAACAGAATTAGCAATTTATTTACTAGTACTTATCTCTTGCTTTTAAAAACTTTTCACCTCCCAGACAAAATGCACAGCAAAACAGGAAATGATTTGAATGTATGATACACTAAAACAAACCAGAAGTTTGACCAAAATAATTTTATTTCTCATTGGTTGGGGCTACATAGTTCTTATGTAAATATGTATAACCATATTATATTAATAATAATAATAGCTAGTATTTATGGACTATTTGGGATTTCCTTGTGGCCCAGAGGGTAAAGAGTCTGCCCACAATGTGGAAGACCTGAGTTCGATCCCTGGGTCGGGAAGATCCCCTGGAGAAGAAAACAGCAACCCACTCCAGTATTGTTGCCTGGAAAACCCTATGGATGGAGGAGCCCAGTGGGCTACAGTCCATAGAGTCAAAAGAGTCGGACACAGCTGAGTGAATTCCCTTTCAATTTTCATGACTTTTCACGAATTTTCACCACCTGTTCGTGTTCAGAGTGCTTTATGTATGCTGACTGAGTTAATACTCACAGAAACACTATGAGTTTTAAAATCAAACATCAGTGCACAGAGAGGTGAAGTGATCAACCCCAGCTCACAGAGCTGGCAAGAGAACAGGAACGAATCCTGGGTTTTCGGATGCTCAACTAATAAGTTACAGCTGTCACGAGTGCTTGCTGTTCTCCACCTGAGAATTTTAACCATTTAACTTAGAGTTTGTATCATTGAGCAATACTGTTTCTCACAGAAACACCTGAGCACTTAGATCACATCAAATACAAGCGTCTTAGAACCTCATCAATTCACTTACTCTATAAAGCAAAGTCACAGATGACACTGCGTCCTGTGTATCATCTATTTTGCAGACTTAGAGAAACAGAAAGCAAAACTAAACTAAAAGAACAAGGATGTTCTTCCCGGCCTACAGGTTACCAAAGGCATTTCAGAGAGGGAATAGAATATAGGTGACTTGTCTTCAGGGGAGACTGAGTTCTAAATCCACTTGGGCTCCATATAATCAAAATTACCACCAGAATGTCCCTTAATGTGCCCCCCAAATGACAGAATACCGTATGTGGTGGACGTAACCCTGTATAAGAACATGGGTATAAATGGGTAATGCACACAAATCCACAGGATATGGTGGCTTAGACAGTGCAGAATCCGCCTGCAGTGAGGGAGACCTCGGTTCCATCCCTGGGTTGGGAAGATTCCCTAGAGGAGGGCATGGGAACCCACTCCAGTATTCCTGCCTAGAGAATTTGATGGACGGAGGATCCATGGGGTCGGACTACAGTCCATGGGGTTGCAAAGAGTCAGACACAACTGAGTGACTAAGCTCACAGTACCACAAACTCCGGGCTTCCCTGGTGGCTCAGTCAGAAAGAACCCACCTACTAATGCAGGAGACACAGGAGAGGCATGTTCAACCCTGATCTGGGAAGAAACCCTGGAGAAGGAAATGGGAACCCACTCCAGTCTTTTTCTTGCCTGGGAAATCCCATGGACAGAGGAGCCTGGAGAGCTATAGCCCATGGCGTCATAAAGAGTTGGATGTGACTCAGTGACTAAACAACAACTACAGAATGCAGGTGAGTAGAAGTGATGAGACATGACGATGGGTATTTTGACTCTACTTCACAGGAACATGGTGAGTCCATGATGTGTGCACTTAAATCTGTGAAAGTCAAATGTGTCTGTGAATTTGGAAGTAAGGTGCTAGAGAAATGCCACTCTGTCTAGAGTGGAATTCTCCATGGCAACAGAGGCTCCCCACCTTGTACACGCTCATCTGCGCACGGTCACCTGGCAGGCCCAGCCCCCCTGTAATCCAAGGACCACGGCAGCTCAGCATGAGTTCCTGTGGCTCTCACAGCCTCTGCAGGAGGCCTGGCACAGACCCT
Organism: Nanger dama; assembly: GCA_917880005.1. Classification (NCBI taxonomy): domain Eukaryota; kingdom Metazoa; phylum Chordata; class Mammalia; order Artiodactyla; family Bovidae; genus Nanger; species Nanger dama. The sequence goes on from CAKJTW010000044.1 coordinate 14,963,440, forward strand.
GAAACCAGTGCCAACCTCTGCTCTCTCTCTCTTTCTAACCAGCCAACAACATTCACAGAATTTTTTTTTTTTTTTTTTTCCAGGCCTACTTATGTAGGGAAGGCAGCTGTAACCTCCTCATTTTGGGGACATTACACTTACTCATGCCTGGCCAGTCTGCTAAGTGAACTCCATCCCTGGACAAGACAGCACCACCAAGCTTGCTTTCATAAGAAGAGCAAGAGAAAGTCACAGAGAGACTCTTGCCCAGGTGGCCTTGGCACAAGAGGAAGTTCCAGAATGACACCGTTCGGGCAGCCAGCAAAAGGTGAATTTAAATGCTGAGAAATTGATCAGCAAGGCAGGGCCGCTGCAGAGAGGTCTCTGGGTTGCCCTCTTTGGAAGGTATCTAAAACTGAAGTGCACAGAGTCACCCAATTCAGGAAACAGCTCTTGGTCCCTTCACAACTAATTCCGTTTCTTCGACTGCTAAACACACAAGAGAAAACCCCACGGAAACTGAGGTATATACGCAAAGGTGGTTGAAAGGAATTGTCAGAAACATTTTTTCCCCTTAAGTGATTATTAGCTAAACATTTTCAACCAAGCTGTAAGGAAAAAAAAATCAGGGTAATTTTTTTTTCTTCCTACCTGGGGCTATATAGTAATTATGCAAATGGAAGGGAATTTGTCACTTTGAGTAACCAAAAGTGTGTAAAATAATTTGATTAAGGAAACTACAGTTGCCTTAGTCATCATACTAATTTGACAAGGACTTTAAAATTGTCTCTCAGCTGTCTGCTTCTGGGTTAGATATGCAAAAAAATAAAAAATCTTCACAATGATGCTTTAGAAATAAAAATATATATATAGAACAAATCTGGTTGCTTCACCTTGTAAGCTCACTGAATGTTCTCAGGCCTCAGAAAAAGGTAACCAAAGGCAGTGAGATAGAACCCTGTTCACACACTCAGTCATCCATCTCCTTCTGTTGTCACCAAAACCTCAGACTTCGTTTTTGCATAACTCTAAACACAGAGAAGCAAGTCAGGCGACAGAGGAGGAGATGGTTGAATGGCACCACTGACTCAATGGACATGAGTTTGAACAAACTCTGGGAGACAGTGAAGGACAGGGAAGCCTGGCGTGCTGTAGTCCATGAGGTCACAAAGAGTAAGACATAACTTAGCAACTGAACAAGTCAGACAAATACTATATGATATCCCTTATATGTGGAATCTAAAATTAAAAACAATCAACTTATTCACAAAACAGAGACTCACAGTCAAAGGAAACAAAGTTATGATAACCAAAGGGGAAAGGGGGAAGTGGGGTAAATTTGGAAGTTGGGATTAACACACACACTGCTGTATAACAAACCAGAGAACAGGGAGAAACCACTGTACAGCATAGGGAAGCATACTCAGTATTCTGTAATAACTTGTAACATAAAAAATCTGAAAAAGAATATATATACATAGAAAAACTGAATCACTGTGCTGTCCTCCTGAAACTATACTTCAATAAAAAATAAACTATTTATTTTAACAACTATAAAAGCTAGATTATACTTCAATAAAAATCAAGTATACTTCAATAAAAAATAAACTATCTTAACAACTATAAAAGCTAGATTACACTTCAATAAAAATCAAGTATACTTCAATAAAAAATAAACTATTTTTAAAATTTTTATTTTGGCCTTGTTTCATGGCATGCGGAATCTTCCCCGACGAGGGATCGAACCTGTGACTCCTGCAGTGGAAGCACAGAGTCCTAAGCACCAGACTGCCAAGGAAGAGCCTACATTATTTTAATAACAAGCTGCAAAAAATAAAAATAAAAAGGACATCCTCCATCCTCATCCCTGGTTCACAGGAACCTCCTGTGTGCCCCACCCAGAGACTAAACTGGCCATTTTAGGTTTTCATCCTGAAGAAATTCAATTGCATTTGTAATTGAATCTCATCCATAAGAGCACAGAGGTGTCCAAGGTTTTAATTTCCTGCACACATCCTTATCAACTCCAGTCCTCAGTCATTTGAGAAGACAAATCAACCTCTGTAGGCAGGGCTACCCTCAGAGAACAGCCTGGACTATCCCAGTGGGTCTCCACCAAACTCCATCAAGTGCACACAATACAGCTTTCTCTCCATGCAGTTTCCACAGGCCTGTGTCTTCTTCAAACAGCCCAAGACTTAAACAGATGTTATATCCTTGCAAGTAGGTCAGTGCAGACTGGAGCCACCCAAAGCAAAGACCCAAGGAGAGGAAAATTAAATCGCATTCTCTCTTCTGCACACAGTGATGTCCAAATGGAATGGGTCCCCTCTTCTTAGGCAGAAAAAAAAAATTTCTTAGCCTGTCAGGTGATTTAGGTGACTACCAGAGACCATCCCTGTGACTGCTGGCTTATGTGCAGCATGATTTCCAGTTAAACACTGGCAAGGATGAGAGATTTCAGAATCCACAGCTGGCCCGGGTTGCACTGGAGTCTCCTTATCATCAGGGTCTCAGCTCTTCTGCACTGCCCCAGGAGACCCGACCTCCGGGCCAAAAGTTGCCTGTCCCCTGCCTCGCTTAACAATGGGCTGTTTTCTCCCATGCGAGTCTACCATGTGTAGGTTCTTAAGGGAAAACAGACACAGACACATGCACACACAGAGTCCAGCTTTTCAAAATTGCTTCTCAGATCACAGGTGACTTCCTGCTTCATTTCTACAGCTTCAGCAAAGACACTAGGTCATCTGTCTTTTCAGAAAGAAAAGGGAGAAGTGAAATGAAGCCTCCAAATATTTAAAAAAAAAGGCACCTGGGAAGATGAAATAATAAGGTAGTAACTGTCATAGTAAATGACATGGACTTGGAAATCAAATAGGAAATAATATCATAGGCAGAGAATCTGCCGTTACCCTTCTTTTCCCGAAAATAAGCAGGGCCCCCAGGTGTGCCCTTCACCAGGTATCTGAAAATGTTTCCTCAGCGGGACAGGCTGATTGACAGTGTAAAGATCCCAGAGAACATACACCTTGCACGTGGACCCTGTGTGCATGATCACCTATTGCACGTGGACCCCGTGGGTGTGATTGCCTACAAACACAGGTTCTCAGCTTTCCTAAGAAAGCCTTTCTAGCAAACCTTCTACAATGTTTCCTTCTCAAATCAGCCATGAAGAAGTCTCACATCACTGAGGGTACCACAAGCTTTTAATTCTACCTTTCAAATAGCAGATGAAGAAGAAAATCAGGAGCAGCCAGAAGGAGCAAAAGCCATCGCAATCCAATTCATGGCAAGCAAACTATTGATCTTCATGAGGTCCATGTGGCAATGGAGAGCCACGATCAGCCGAATAAGGTGGAGTCCCAAGCAACTGATGCCTCCACTCTTAGTAATCATAATGAATCCAATTTCCTAAGCCACTCCTTTCCTGGGCCTCCATCTGTTTTCTGCCAGTCACCTGTTGACTCCAGTTACCACACGCCTGGAACCAGGCTTTCCCTCAGCCCTGGCATTTCAGCCGAGAGGCCCCCAGCAGGTGGACTCAATTCCTCACCAATTCTGGGATCACAGTCAACTTCCTGTCTCCCAGCACCAGCCCCGCCACTAGTATCCACCAGTCCTCTGCTTTCTAACTTCGTAAAGGGGCTTAGGCCACTCATTTGATCGAAGCCCAGCTTCATTTCTTTCCAAAAGCCTTAAACCATTGCAAGCTAAAACTAGGCCCATGCCTTTATCATTTGTGGTGTGAAAAGTTCTTTTGGTATTTTTTTTCCCTAGATGTAAAATAATTTATAAATGGTGATCTTCCAGATCTGTGTCCACAAATTCCCAAGCCCATAACACTCTGTATACTTCAAAAAATTCAGCTTTTGCCAACATTAGACACTATTATATGGAACATGAATAATCCACTCTATTGAGCAAAATTGGTTTGAGGCAAACTGTTAAAAACTGGAGGCAGCTGTTGATAAACACAGTCCTGGTTTAGATATCACATACTTTGCATATGCTGTAGTACAGAACTACAGGTATTTTATTACTATGCATTTGCATCTTAGTAATACATGTCTCTATTTTAACAGTCAAACTCCTCCAAGGACACTCTGATATACTGACATGCTCCCCCACACCCCAAGACAGGGTCACTCCCTAATTCCAAAACTGCCAAGGCCACAGGTACTGTCTGCAACTATGCATTTGAACTACAAGTGCATTTTGTAAAACAAAAATCTAAACGGAAAAGAAAATGTGCTTTTGGCTACAGGGCTTACCAGCAGCATACATGTGACGGATGCAGGCAGGAACTGGGATCTAAATGCCTCTCATCTGACACAGAGCAAAGAAAATGTATTTGACTTTCAGAAGCCCTGTTAAGTCTGCCACCCCAGGAACCCAGCTGAGTTTGAACAGCCCTCTCCTGTAACCACATCACTGACTTTACCCCACACCAGAGAGCTAGCCTGCTTGTACTTCCCTCTGACAGCAAGCCCCAAGTCTTAGGAGACTGTTGAGAAATGGTACGGGCAACCAGCGACTGGCCCTCATTAACTGCACCCCAAAGGCCAGGGATTAATGGGACCATCGTGCAAAGCATGGCTCTGTCTGGGGATGTGGCACTTCAACAGCCAAAATCTTGTCCAGTTCTATCTCCATCAAACTTGCTCACTAACACTCAAAGTCTATGACATTTGATTTCAGTTTCAGGTCAATAGTCAAGGAACACCTTAACACTATACACTCTGAAAAATCCCGTTTAGTCAAGACAATACTGGGCTCTGGAAGTGCATTCTGTGAAGCCCAAGTTGGGACCACCTGCGCAGGGCAGGAGACAGCGGGTAAAGCAGGTATTTGCCAGTGCTGAGTCATTACAAGCTGTTTCCTGATATGTTATGCACCCCTGGCCACTTGAACATGAATACCCCCTTTCAGAAGGCAGATGGAATCCGTGTACAACGCGCACCAGGGCGCAACACCCCCTTATACAGGAGAGAGACCACGGTGGGGAATTCAGGTCTACGAGTGGGCGGCAGAACTACACAAACTCACAGCTGCTCTCCAGGTCCTGTAACTTTATCCCAGACGCTGAGAGTCGGCTAATGGGATACGAAGTGGGAGTATTCCTCCTGCAGCTCCAGCTCGGACCAGTGCCCCACACTTGGGCGCCTTTTCCTCTAAACTGTTAAATCCCTCCGTAATTGGCGGATGGAGAAAGCACCGGGAGAAATGATGCATAATGGATTTGTTCTGCAGGCGGCTAGGATGGGGAGTAGAGGACGCGAGATGCTAACGGGCTTTTCTTTCCATGTGCAGGTCACCTGAAAACCGCGATGCCTTCCCCTCCAGGGGTGCTCCAGAACTCACCCTCTGGCTGTTTTTAGAGGGAGTGGGGAGAGGGATGGTTTCACGCCCACCTGCCCGCTGCCTCTCTTCCCCGGGTCCCCCAGCTCCCTGCCGGCATCCACGGTCCCGCCGGCTCCCCGCTCGCCCAGCAGCCCGGGCCGGCAGCTCCCCCGGCGGCCGCCTCTGCACCACTCGCCAACCTCGTCGCCGGGCGGAGGTCATGCCCGCCTGCCCCCGGCGCCCGAGCTGCCCTCCTCCTGCCAGCCGGGCACCTGGGAGCCGCGCTGGGGAAGGGGCCCGTGGCAGACTTGGCACGGGAGACTCACCAGGTAGGCGCCCACCGTGCCCTGCGCCAGCATCAGGGCGCACTCGGACACCAGGAAGATCTTGATGTTGGAGAAGCAGGACACCTTCTTTTTCTTCTTCTTGTTCCTCTGCGCTTCGTCCCCCTGCAGCTCGCCGCTCCGGCCGCCGCCCGACGAGCCGCCCGGCTTCTTCGCCTGCATCCTTCCCCCGCCGCCGCCGCCGCGGCTTTCCCGCTTGCGCTGGGTGTCGGGGCCGCTGCCGGGCGGGGGTGCGCGCGGCGAGGCTGCGTGCTGTCCCCGCCCCGGGCCCACGGCAGCCGCCCCCGTCCTGCCGGGGCTGGAGAGGTGGAAGGCACAGCTCTTCGCAGCCGCCGCCGCGCTCGCCCCCTGCCTCCTCCTCTCCTCCTCCTCCGCCCTCCCTTCGCCTCCTCCTCCAGCTCGGGCTGTGCCAATCACAGGGGCTCCTCTCGCCGCCCGCCGCGGCCGCCGCCGCCGCCTCGCCGCCCGCGGACGCCCGCCGCTGCCATCGCCCGCTGGCTGGGGCCCGCGGGCCGCGCCTGCCCTTGCCTCCCCTTCTTCTAACGAGAGGCCCCGGCCTCAATCGCCGCTGCGCGCGCCCGCCGCGCCGCTCCGCGCCACCCGTGCGCCCCGGGGAAGGCGCGAAGATAACGGCCTGGGGGCGCAGAGCGCTGCCCCCCAGCCGAGGCTTGGGAGGGCCCGGGTGGCCCGAAGCACGCGGGAGACGGGGAGCACTTGCGGAGTCAGGGAGCGGGTGCTCCGGATGGCACGAAGGCCGTGCCCGGCCCCTAGAAGGCGCTGCGGAGCGCGGGGCGCCGCCGCGGACACTGGGCGGTACTGCAAGGGGAACTCTGGGCGCCGAGGTCGGGTGCGGAGGCTCCCCGCGGGGCGGGGACCTAGAGCTCCGACCTCGGGGCACTTAGGAGGGGAGGAACGGTTTCTAGGAAGAGGGAGAAGATCGCGTACCTAGGAAAGGGCTAACGCTTTCGCCTACCAACTCCGCCCGCCCGGCTATTTCTGGAGACAGATGTTGTGCTCTGGGCTGTGGGGACGCGCTGGAGGTCAGAGCCGCTGAGGCTTCCGCAGCCTGCCGGCCTCTGCTCCTGCTCTCCTAGGCCACTGGGTGTGCTCAAAGGTCCCAGACCTAAAGGAGAGAAAAGAACGGAAGCGCAGCGAGGGAGAAGTTCCATTAACCCTTCCGGAGCCGCGCGGTTCATCCATCGCCCCCAGCCCAGGGGTCTAGGCGGCTGCAGGGTCGCAGCGACCCCAGTAGAGGGCCTTGTGCAGCACGCCTGCGTGCCTGGAGCCCATCCTGAAGAACGATGTGGCCACGCGGCTGAAGGCCTCGGGAAGCTATTAGCCACAGGCCTGCCTTGGTCCCCACCCCTCCCCTAGCTTTGTGGCCGGGCCCCTTCCTTGCTTTGGCCTGAATGTCTGGGCCCCCCATCGCAGCCACTCTTTTTAATCATTACCAGGAGTTTGGGCCACAGGGCACTACCAACAGGATCTGCTTGTCTCCAGATGGCTTTTGGAGACTCAGTGAAGCCTGGAAAGGACTGGACACTCCTGGTACTGATGAGTACCAGGAGGCACTCAGCATCTTCCACTTGGTCCACGGGCGGGGGGGTGGGGGTGGTGCTTAACCAATCCTTTGAAAAACCTCTCCTTAATAACTGTGAAAAATTCTGAAAGAGATGGGAATACCAGACCACCTGACCTGCCTCTTGAGAAACTTATATGCAGGTCAGGAAGCAACAGTTAGAACTGGAAATGGAACAACAGACTGGTTCCAAATAGGAAAAGGAGTATGTCAAGGCTGTATATTGTGACCCTGCTTATTTAACTTCTATGCAGAGTACATCATGGGAAATGCTGGGCTGGAAGAAGCACAAGCTGGAATCAAGATTTCCAGGAGAAATATCAATAACTTCAGATATGCAGATGACACCACCCTTATGGCAGAAAGTGAAGAAGAACTAAAAAGCCTCTTGATGAAAGTGAAAGAGGAGAGTGAAAAAGCTGGCTTAAAGCTCAACATTCAGAAAACAAAGATCATGGCATCTGGTCCCATCACTACATGGCAAATAGAAAGGGGAAACAGTGGAAACAGTGACAGAGTTTATTTTTGGGGCTGCAAAATCACTGCAGATGGTGACTGAAGCCATGAAATTAAAAGACATTTACTCCTTGGAAGGAAAAGTTATGACCAACCTAGATAGCATATTCAAAAGCAGAGACATTGCTCTGTCAACAAAGGTCCATCTAGTCAAGGCTATGGTTTTTCCAGTGGTCATGTATGGATGTGAGAGTTGGACTATAAAGAAAGCTGAGCCCTAAAGAATTAATGCTTTTGAACTATGGCACTGGAGAAGACTCTTGAGAGTCCCTTGGACTGCAAGGAGATCCAACTAGTCCATTCTGAAGGAGATCAGCCCTGGGTGTTCATTGGAAGGACTGATGTTGAAGCTGAAACTTCAATACTTTGGACACCTGATGGGAAGAGCTGACTCATTAGAAAAGACCCTGATGCTGGGAAAGATTGAGGGCAGGAGGAGAAGGGGACTACAGAAGATGGTTGGATGGTATCACTGACTTGATGAACATGAGTTTGAGTGAACTCTGGGAGTTGGTGATGGACAGGGAGGCCTGGCATGCTGCGGTTCATGGGATTGCAGAGTCAGACACGACTGAGCGACTGAACTGAACTGAATAACTGTTTTTAAGAAAAAGACCCATTCTTCTAGGCTGCTGGGTACCAAAGCAGGCTTAAATCTGAAACTGAATCATAATTAACACATACAATTTCTTCTTACTCCCAAAGAACTTGACTGAGAAGGAATGGTGTAATGGTGGGGGGTGTTGTCTTGCAATACCTTTTACATACAAACTGATGCTTCCTGCTGTGGGCCCAGACATGATCTCACCTAGGCTTGGTGTCCCTTTCGGATTCTCCCTCCTCTTGTCTAGGCTGTCTCCTCTCTGAATTGGTTCTCATCACAGAGGTCTTTTTCCATTTCCCTGATCCCTGTCATTATCAGCTATCCCATTCCCCAAGAGACTATCACCTTCATGGAGACCCTCTCTTTCTCTCCACATCTTCCCCTCACTCAGAGCCAAGTTTTCCATGGATCACTCCTCTCAGCCCAATCCATCACTCTGGCATCATGACAGCATCTCATCACTTTTTCCCAAGAAGACCCTTGATGAGCTCACCCACTTACCTGCCTTCTAGACTGAGCTACAAAGCTGAGCTAAGACCCTTTACTTGCTTCTGAACAGAGAGACCTTGTCACTATTGAACTAGCTTTGAAAGCGCAGTCTAGTCCTTGAGTCTTATTTACATACTTTGTGATAACAAGAGCTAATGTCTGTGTGTGCTGACTCTGGCCAAGCACGGTTGTTCTAAGTGCTTCACCCACATTTACAGTTTAAGCCACTCGACCATCCTCTAAACTAGATACTATTATTAACTCTGTTTTACAAATAACAGGCCCAGAAATGTTAACTACATGTACCAATGTCACAAGTATCCTGTAAGTGGCAGGACCAGCCTTTGAAACCAAGGTGTCTGCTGTCATAGCCCCAGTTTGAAACTCCCTGTATATTATCTTGTTTATCACCCAGTGGTCTGTTTGTTGGGTAAGGTGGGACTCATATTGTTGCTATCTTATAAATGGAAACTCAGAGATGTACAGTCACCAGCCCAGTGTCACACAAAAGGGACAGGACTTGTATCCAAGTCCAGCTCTCTGTCTATACTACACTGCCTCCAGTACAGTCCAGAAGGGGCTTCCCTGGTGGCTCAGTGGTAAAGAATCTAGTAGCCAGTGCAGGAGATGTGGGTTCAATTCCTGGGTTGGGAAGATCCCCTGGAAAAGGAAATGGCAACCCACTCTAGTATTCTTGCCTGGGAAATCCTGTGGACAGAGGAGCCTGGCGGACTGCAGCCCATGGGGTGGACACGACTGAGCGACTATAACAACAATGAGAACATTCCAAAAGAGGGATGACTATTTTGCATTTTTGACCATTTATTTTACATAAAATTTAACTGTCTGTAGAAAAATCAAACACTTTTGCTATCAGAGAAAGGATTCTGGACTAGGGTTGTAAATGCCTCCTACAATTAATGGTAAGCAGCCATGAAAATAATTCAATGCCTACAGCCTTAAGAATAATCAAAATCAGCCTGAAGGCAATCAGACATTCTGAGGTCGAAAGCTCAGCTTCTCTGCATACCATTGCCGAATCGAATCTCTGAAACCAAGTTTTGAGTGAAGTGGTAGTTTTTGGCTTTATTACCTTGCCAAGCAAAAGGGGCCACACAGTAGGGTAATGCCCTCAACCACGTGTCCTAGCTTGGGGAAGGGAGTGAGAAGTTTTATAATAACTGCTCAAAGAGGGTGTGATCTGTTTGTGGACATTCTTCTGATGGGTTGGTGGTCAGGTAAGCAGGAGTCAGCATCACCAACCTTCAGGTCTAACCGGTCTGGGGTCTGCAGGCTTGTTGGCAGCATACCATCATTAATAATCATTAACTTCTCCCACCTGGAGGGGGTTTCAGTACCTGCAGAATGAAAGTGAAAGTGTTAGTTGCTCAATCCGACTCTCTGCCGCCCCATGGGCTGCAGCCTGCCAGACTCCTCTGTCCATAGGATTCTCCAGGGAGGAATACTGGACTAGATAGCCATTTCCTTCTCCAGGGTATCTTCCCTATCCAGGGATCAAACCCAGGTCTCCTACATTGCAGGCAAATTATTTACCATCTGAGCCACCAGGGAAGCCCAGAATAGCTCAAAGATGTTGTTCTGTGTATCCCTTGATGGGGAAACAGGATCTTACCTCAAGGCTGCTCTTGACTTTCTCCCTGGTCTTGCATCCGCTCCCTTCCCTAATGAACAACTGCTTGAATATGTCCTTTGGAACTCAGAGAATCTCATGGTAGCTGAATGAAGGCTGTTTCTAGTAATCAAAGAAATGGGGGACACAGAAAGTCTTTGTGCCCGGGAGCCCCACAGGCCCTGCACGGTATCAGTTAGCCCCACAACAGTCAGAAAGAAGGAAGTTTGTTCAAAATCATGTTCATTGAATCACAGATGCTATACAACCATCTCATCCTCCGCCACCCCCCTTCTCCTCCTGCCTTCTATGTTTCCCAGCATCAGGGTAATTCCAATGAGTTGGCTCTTCACATCAAGTGGCCATAATATTGGAGCTTCAGCCTAGTCCTTCCAGTGAATATTCAGGGTAACTGTCTTCATATCTGTAGAGCACGTGAGTGCTGATAGAGCGCTCTGAGGTCCTGTGTCTCACTCAGCTCTCACGGCGTGGATAGCACATCTTTATTAACCCTATTTTACTCATGGAAAGAAAGCAGCAAGTGACTTTGGGAGCTCATGGCTAGCTAGTGACAGGAATTAAAAGCTGTTTTTCCCACCCTAAATTGGGGGAGCATCAAGGAGGAGGGGTAATGAGATTAAAAAAAAATTTAAGCTTCCTGTGATCTGGGGTGACCCCTCCAACCAGCTTCTGAAGTGGACAGTTGACCATTGTGTCATGAGCAAAACGTTAGTTTAAACCCCATCCACCCACTGGGCAACCTTGACTGTGGCCTTGGAGGAATGATGCAGCCATCATTTCTAGGCTGGAGCCTTTTTCATTTATCTGCCCCACTAGTGGTAGACGATGTATTTAGATCTGGTCACCATGAATGGGGCCTTCCAGGTTGCTCAGTGGTAAAGAACCGCCTGCCAATGCAGGAGACACAGGAGGCTTGCATTTAATCCCTGGGTTGGGAAGATCCCCTGGAGAAGGAAATGGCAACCCACTCCAGTATTCCTGCCAGGGAAATCCCATGGACAGAGGAGCCTGGTGGGCTACAGTCCATGGGGTCTCAAAGAGACCACACAAAGACAGTTGACCACACATGCGTGCAGTAAGAATGTGAATGACTGTAGAACCCTTGGGATTATTTTAGCCTCTCAACTCCTTCCTGGGACTAGGTGATTTTTCTTTTTTTAAATTTTTGGCCATGCTCCATGGCATGTGGAATGTTAGTTCCTCAGTCAGGGGCCCCTCGATGTGAAGCACAGAGTCATAACCACTGGATTACCAGGGAAAAGTCTGACGTTTCAGAGTTAGATAAAAATCTTCTAGCTGAGGCTCTGATTCCATGAGCCCTTACTTTGCTGTTAAAAGTATTCCAAACACTGAGATGCTGCCATGTACTCTGGAAATCTGACCTAGGGGAAGCATAAAGAAGATTGAGTGACATGGGAAAATAAACTGACCTTTTATTCCTAAAATATTAAGAAGCTGCATGTATATGCTTAATGATTTGAACTTGGAGAGCTTTTCTCTCCTGCTTTAAAAAGCACCATCAATTCATTCTTGTAGGAGAGAAGTGGGTTAACTTCATGGGCATGGAAAAAAAAAATGACAATATCTTCCACTGTTACTGGACTGTGGCAAGATTTCACAGCAAGCAGCCTCAATGTAATTCAACACAATGAGAAACTGTTGTTCAAGTAATTCACATGAACTGTCTTTTGCCAACTTCAATTTTGTTCACAGGCAAATACAAAGTTGAAAAATAAATGCAAAGAATGATTTCTGATTGTCACTGGAATGGAAAATAGATGCTTAGATACTCACCCTATGGATGGATTTTTCTTTTCTTTTTCTGAAAATACACCAATCATGTACTGTGTCAAACCAAGGATAGAATTGGGGCTGGGCCAACTTCTTTGGCTTGAAAGTAATATTTGGGCTGAGTTGAAGCTTATTTCTCTTTCTTCAGGGTTTTTCTCTCCCCACCTCCACTTTCCAATTATCCTTATCCATATGCCTTTCTACCATATAGCCTGTGTTTGCTGTTTTCTATACCTATAGTTCTGTATTTTTAATTATATGTCTTAATTTGAATATATCTTAAACTCAACTAAGAAGTAAAAAGGATAAGTGTTAATGTGGATGCAATTTAAAAAACAAATCCAAGTGGAGAAACAGAAGAAAAAAATAGCTAATGAAGAATAGGTATGAGAAAATATGGTTTTTAGAAATGTTATATTTATGGAAAATGAGTTTTGTTACATAGGAGAAGGAATAAAAGCAAACATGTACCAGTATTAGTGTATCTAGGAAGCTCACCATTTGCTACCTTCTATTGATATTTCTGGGGCTTCCCTGGTGGCTCAGATGGTAAAGAGTCTGCCTGCAATGCAGGAGACCTGGGTTCCATCTCTAGGTTATGAAGATCCCCTAGAGAAGGGAATGGCTACCCACTCCAGTACTCCTGCCTGGAGAATCCCATGGACAGAGGAGCCTGGCAGGCCCCAGTCCATGGGATTTCAAAGAGTGGGACACGACTGAGTGACTTTCACTTTCATTGATATTTCTATATAGTCAAAGCAATGGTTTTTCCATTAGTCATGTACAGATGTGAGAATTGGACCGTAAAGAAAGTTGAACACCCAAGAATTGATGCTTTTGAATTGTGGTGCTGGAGAAGACGCTTGAGAGTCCCTTCGGCTGCAAGGAGATCAAACCAGTCCATCCTAAAGGAAATCAATCCTGAGTATTCATTGGAAGGATTGATGCTGAAGCTGAAGCTCCAATATTTTGGTCACTGGATGTGAAGAGCCAACTCCCTGGAAAAGACCCCAATGTTTGGAAAGATTGAGAGCAGAAAAAGAGGACAGCAGAGAATGAGATGATAGCATCACGGACTCCATGGACATGAATTTGAGCAACCTCTGGGAGATATTGAAGGACAAGGAGCCTGGCTGTGCTACAGTCCATGGAGTTGCAGAGAGCTGAATACGACTTGGTGACTGGAAACAACAACAAATTGATATTTCTGTAAATAAAATTTATGCAAATGAACCATTAGCTTCTTAAGGATGGAGAAAGTATCTTACTTTGGAAATAAAGGAAATTTTCTTGCTCAGGGTCTAACAGACCTCCTGCCAAGAACCTTGATATTTTTGACTGGAACAGGAAAACAACCTAGAAGGGGTCCAAGTTTCTAGACAACTTCCTTCCAGGTACTCTCCCCAGGGACCCACTTCTCCAGCCCACCAGGGCACATTCTTCTTGGAACAGGAAGTGCCCCCCTCAGCCCCTTTCACTGACACCACGCTTTTACTTTTCTTTCTCAGAAAAGGAATATCTCAGCTCTGCTCCTCATCTCTGAACAATGCATGCCAATCTTTGTAGCACTATTCTAAGGATGGGTACTGACAGCAACTGTAGGCAAATGAAATCAGCCAGCACTGAAAACGTCTGCAAGGCATCACAGCATCTCCAGCCAAGGAAGCTGGAGACTCAGAGGTTAATATCATGGCTAGAGTCTCAGGGGTTCTAAGCTTGGCAGAAAGTGGCCACAGCTGCCCGCCTTCCTGAGGGGCGGTGGGCTCCTAAGCCTGTGTACTCTTGGCAGGCACAGCGCAATGCAGTGCATTAACTCTCGGACTGATCTAAGTGATAAAGGGTTCCAAGGAGAGGATAGACTAAGACCATGAAAGCGAATCCACAAGGTTCAGGTGCCCCTGAGCCCTAAATGGAGAGTGTGAAATTATATACAGATGAGAATATATAGAGAAATTATAAAGAGATGAGGAGCACTCCACCTTAGGTTAGGGTCCGCCCCACAGCCGGCCTTCCTTACTAAAGCCTGTTTAGCTCCTGCAGGGCATTCTCCTCCACTGTGGAGTGACAGGTAAGGGGGGCTCAGGTGGGATACACTGAACAAGAAGGCTACCCAGTCTCTGTCTGTCACTGGCTGATTGGTTGCCCTCCTCTTCAAATTTATATGTTGATGTCTTAAGCCCCTCATTACACAAAACGTGACCCTATTTGAAAGCAGGGCCATTAGAGAGGTAATTAAGGCACAGTGAAGTCATATAGGTGGGTCCAAATCCAACAGGACTAGTGTCTTTATAAGAAAAGGAGCTAAGGACACAGAAAGCATAGAGCGACAGGATCTGCCAGTCAAGAGAGAGGCCTCAGAGGAAAGGAAGGCTGCAGACCTGGAAGGAAATAAATTTCTATTGTTATGCCTCCCCCCGCCCCAGTCTGTGATATTTTGTTATGGCTGCCCTAGTGAGCTAAAAACTACCTTAACCCTCTCCCTGGCCCTGGGCTCTCACCCTGAAATCTGGCCAGAATTAACTAATTGTGGTTCCTTGGGCTCACCACGCTTTCTCCTCCTCCTTTTGCACCTGCTGTTTCCTCACCCTTAACGCCCCTTTCTTTAGCTCACACCTACTAGTACCTTAAGATGCACCGAAAGTGCCACCTCCTCCAGGAAGCCCTTAAGATTACCCTCTCCCTACTACCCTGCCAACTCCCCTACTGCCTCACTACTGCCTACATCCCATTACACCTATGCCAGCCTCTGCTCTAGCATTTATCCCACTGCTGAGGACACTCGCCACCCCTCCTCCCTGTCCAGACTCTGATCAGTGTCTTTCATCTCCATAGTTCTGCCTTCAGGAGAGCCAGGACCCATGTGGTCAGTAACTAGTACTGGGAAGAGAACAAACGAGTGAAAACAGAAGAAAAAGTCACCCTGCCCCGCTAGATGGTTCAGATTCCAAAGGAATTTGGAAAGAAAGCTGACAGATAAGATTTGGATTCACAAAACCTAAACTAAAGTCGTGGAATTGAAATCTGATTTGGAAGATCAGAATTGAAATTGCAGAAAACCCAAACAAATGATACAGAATCAAGCTTGAGAAGGTTTCTATCAATGTAGAGAAAAGAAACAGAAAAAACAAGATGAGAGAAAAAATGGGTAATTCAGTTGATCAAAGTAAATAAAGACTTAATATATGAATAAGAAGGACCCCCTTGAGGAAGATATAACTAAAATGATGTCGCTCCAACACTGAAGAAAAATCATGATGGAAGTAAACTTTTCAAGCTGAGAAAAGAAGTTGAATGTACAATTTAAAATAGCATACCATTTCCAGGCAAAAATTAATGAAGAAAGATGCACAATTTGATATAATCTAGCAAATTTCTTTGAATATGAAGGATTTTTTAAAAATCTTCAACTATCTAGACAAAACATTAAACTCACTTATCACCAAATGAAAACAGGCTGATTTGAGAATGTATCACAGGACTGATGCCAGATCATAATGGAGCAAAGATACTAAGAGAAAACGCTTATAACTCAAGCTGAGATGTTAATCTTCAAACAAAAAAGACATTCTCAGTTATTCTAATCAGGAGTTCAAAAAGCTACCCCATGCCCTTTCTGAAAAATTTCTGAAAAATTTACCGAAAGATAGGTTCAAATGGAACAAATATTACTTAAGAACAGAACAAAATCAAGAATATCAAACGTGGATTCAAAAACATTGTAATAGTCCAAGCCAAAGGCATAGAATTAAGTTTTTAAAAATGCTGTATATAGAATATTGGTACAGATGGAAAGTTTTTGTTGTAGTTACTTCTTAAAATAACTAAAAATAAAACTAATAATAAATGGGTTTATAATCCCAAATGATACTGACAGTGAATGTGGGAAAGAAGGGTATGTGGAGAATTGGAAGGGTACTAAGTTCCTCATCTTACACAGAAATGGTTACTATATTATTCATGAATTTGATAGAGAACCTATACATTAAACTGTGATTTTGAAAAACCAAAGTAGAAGAGTTCAAAAGAATATATACTTATAAAAATAGGGAAAATAAAAACCAAGAAAAATTGTAATTCCGGAAGAAAATGGAATAACACAGTGGTTCAGATCATGGGCTTGAGGCAGGAAAACCTGGTTTCTGAAAATGGTTCTCCAATTTACTAATGTTGGTCCTGAAAATTTACTCACCTACTTAGAGCCTCTCTTTTCCTATCTTTAAAATTGGAATAAAATACATATTTCACAGGGTAGTTGTGGGGTTAATAGGAAATCTTTGTCTAAAGAAATTATCAAGAAATTCCTTACCAAACTAGGAATAAAACTACCATATGACTCAGCAATCCCACTACTGGGCATATGCCCTGAGAAAAGCACAATTCTAAAGACACATGAACCCTGTTCACTGCAGCACTGTTTACAATAGCCGGGAAATGGAAGCAACCTCGATGTCCATCGGCAGACGAGTAGATAAAGAAGATGTGGTACACACACAACAAAGTATTACTCAGTCATAAAAGGAATGAATTTGAGTCCTTTGTAGTGAGGGGGATGAACCTAGAGCCTGTTATACAGAGTGAAATAAGTCAGAAAGAGAAAAACAAATATCATGTGTTAAACATGTATATATGGAATCTAGAAAAATAGTCCTGATGCACCTATTTACAGAGAAGAAATGGAGATGCAGACATAACAGTCTGGTGGACACAGCGAGGGAAGGAGAGGGCTGGACAAGTCAGGAGAGTAGCTCTGACGCATATACACTCTCATGCGTAATAGACACGCTCATGCGTAATAGTCTCATGCGTAAAGCAGATAGCGGGAAGTTGCGGTTTAACATACGGGGTCCAGCCTGATGCTCTGTGACGACCTACCGGGTGGAATAGGGGCAGGAGGGAGGCTCAGGAGGGAGGGGAGATGTATATACATATATACATCTAAATAATATATATAAATACATATAAATAATATATATATGTATTTATGACTGATTCTCGATGTACAGCAGAGATCCCCACAACGTTATGAAGCAATTCTCCTACAATAACAAAAAGAGAACAATGTTGGCATTTGATACGAGGTAGGTATTTTTAACAAGTTAATAAAGAATCCTGTTCCATTTGACAAGTTTTTAATTAGCAGCAGATATTGAATTTTATCAAATGCCTTTTTGCTCTCAGTGTTAGTCAGGTGGGCTAACTGCAGTAACAAATGATCCTCAAAATGTTAATAGGTTATATATAGAAAATAGGTAACTAATGAGGACCTATTTATAGCACAGGGAACTCTACTCAGTACTCTTTAATGGCCTGTATGGGAAGAGAATCTAAAAAACAGTGGATATATGTATATTCATAGCTGATTCACTTTACTGTATGCCTGAAATAAACACAACATTGTATTATAAATCAACTGTACTCCAATACAAAATGTTTTAAAAAAGAAAAAAATTAATCCAATACTTAGCCTAAGTGTGAGTTGAAAGAGTGAGTTGCTGCCACCTGGGCCGGCAGGGACTGGATCACCCTGAGTTGGGATGGTCCCGAGTTGCTGAGCAGGTTTCTGGGCCCACGCTCCTGGGAGCTGGCTGGAAGTTGGATTCCCACTGTAGGCATGTGGGGTGCAGTGGGCACTGTGGGGTTGGCATGGGGCACTGCCTGGCAACTGATTCTGGACTGGGTGCCCTACATCAACAGCAAGTTTAAGAAGAAAATCTAATTATACTGACCCCCAGCTCAGGCCCCTCTGGTATCTGGTAGTGCTGCCTTCTTCCATCTGCCTCTGCAATAGTCCATGCTCTCGGGATGGACCTTGAAGTTAAAAAAAAAGAAATTGAGTTGTTGTCCATTGGTATTAACATGGTTTTTGCTTTCGTTTTCACTTACGGTAAAGGATTGAGAATGCTTGAGTCTCCCCAGTGTTCCTCCTCAGCAAAACTCTCCTAGCCCTGTTTTCTGATCCACTCCTCACTTGAGTCTTGATCTTTTACCTTCTTTGAATTGGCTCCTGTTCTAGGTTTCCGATCAATTGCAGACGTGACATCTAGAATGGTCCTTTGCAAAATGAACTTGCCCATGACCACGTGTGAGTCTGTCTTTGTTTTCAGGTCTGTAGCTGTTTCTCATGTCACCATATAGATTCAGTTCCCTGAAACCCTGCCTGAGTAAAAACCCCCAGATATCCCAAGTGATTATCCAGGATGAGTTAATGGAGAGGTATAACAATAAATTTAAATGATTTAACCTCTTGTATTAAAATATTGGGGGTTTCCCTGGTGACTCAGTGGTAAAGAATCTGCTTGCAATGCAGGAGACCTGAGTTTGATCCCTGGATTGGAAAGATCCCCTGGACGAAGGGATGACAACTCACTCCAGTATTCTAGCCTGGAGAATCCCAAGGACAGAGAAGCCTGTTGGGCTACAGTCCATAGGGTTGTCCAGAGTAGGACACAAATGAAGTGAAGACTTCCAGATTGGGTTAAGAAAAATCCAACTGTGACGTAGTAATAAAAAACATATTCAAAATAGAAGGAAACAAATAGGTTAAAAATTTTTACATGAACAAAGATTTACTAGAAAAATAGAAACAAAGTAAAAATAGAGGTAGTATTATAAAATTTATACAAGAATGGATACAAGGCCAAATAATACCAAAAGAGTCAAAGAGTACATAAAAATGTGCGTCCTTCAGTGAAGATATCAAAGGATATATAGTTCATGCAACAGATATATAAAATGAAGATGCGTAAGAGGAAAGGGGCAGAGCACAGTTATTTCATGTGAGCCCTTTACAGAATGACTAGCCTCTGACAAAACAAGTAGACAAAGTATATTCATTTCAAGGGATTGTACTATAAATAATTAAAATGTATTTAAGAAAAAACCAAGGAAAACAGAATGAAAAAATTTTCTAAAGATAAGCGTAGAGAATTGAACAAATTAAAAAAATAGAAATAGTAAAGTTGAAACACAAATTCAAGAAATGCTTTTTGTTTTAACACAACTTGAGAACACATGAAAAGTAAACAGAAAAAGCAAAATATAAAAGTAGAAATGAAACAAAAATAAAAACGGGAAGATTTTAATAAGTAGGAAAATATTATTTTAAAATACTATGCTAATCAATTTGATAAAGTTAATTAAATGTTTATTTTGTGGCAGGTTTTACCCAACTCTAAGACCTCTGAAGACATCTCACTGTCTGCAAATTTCACTAGTGATAACTTTCAGACTTTCACACAGACAGATAATTTCATATTATATAATTTTTCCAAATATAAAAAGAAAAGCTAAGAATATAAAGATTCATTTTATGAAGTCAGTGTAGCACTAATATAAAACAGACAAAAATGGCACAAAAGAACACTGAATACTGTCATGGTTTTGTAATGACAATTTTTAGGTTAAATACTCAATGACATGATGAAAACCAAAAGAAGCAATGTTATCTTTCCTAATGACATAGTGATTCTAAAGTTCATTCACAGGAATAACAAATAAAAAATTAAGAATATATTAAAAGAGGAAAACTGGGCACTTAGGTTAAGGAGGCTTGTCTAACTAGGAATTAAAACATATTGCAAGCAACATCAAGCAAAGCGGTATGGCAGTAGTTTGAGAACTGACAGGCTGATAAAATAGAGCAATCAGCCTTAAAATAGACTCTAGTATATATTCCAGTTTAGTAAAGAAAGCACAACAAAAAATGGGAGAGGTTATTCATCAAATAGTTGAGGAAAACTAACTCAAATAATAGCCTCACCATACAGGAGCCCCCAAAACAACTGAAACAGATGGATTAGAGAAAGATATAAGTAAAAAGTTATCAGATTTTTGGAGAGGGAAAGTCATTCTAAGTATAAGAGCAATGGAAGTAAATACAAAAGAAAAGCTAAATAGATTTTGCCATTATACAATTAGAACTCCTCTATGTCAAGGAACATCAGTCACAATAATAAAATCACAACTTGGGAAAAGTAATTTAGCAACAGGGCAGAGGATAATATCATTAAAACAAAGAAATAAAGAAAAGGAACAAAAAGAAATATTAAAACAAAAGGATAGTATCATTAAAACAAAAGATCACAGAAATTTTAAAGAAATACAAAATCTAATAAATATGTAAAAATATTCACACTCATAACTAATCAAATGCTAATTAAAACAATATATGAATTTTACCCACTAAACTTGCAAAACATTTTTTAAAGTTTTCTGTGCTGGTAAAAGTTTGACAAAAATTTCCATAATAAATAGCTGGCAGAGGTAAGAATTTGCATTAGTACAAAACTCTTTGGTGATATCTACCTAGGTACTCAAAGCTTCCCAAGTGGCTCAGTGGTAAAGAATCCACCTGCCAAACCAGGAGATGCAGGTTTGATCTCTGGGTTGGGAAGATCCCCTGGAGAAGGAAATAGTGTCCCATTCCAGTATTCTTGCCTGGGAAATCCCATGGACAGAGGTGCCTGGCAGGTTACAGTCCATAGCATCGAAAAACAGCTGGACACGATTTAGTGATTAACAACTCAACAACAAGAACTTAGGTACTCAAGTCGGTCCCTTCCGCTGGCTCAGTAAGCCCCTTCCAATGAACGTAGCTTAAGAAAAGAGAAACACAAACAAACATAGAAATACAATGCTTTACTCTTTAATATGTATTGAATAATAAGAGACGTTGGTTTGATCCCTGGGTGGGGAAGATCCCACTGGAGTATGAAGTGACACCCACTCCAGTATTCTTGCCTGGGAAATTTCATGGGCAAAGGAGCCTGCTGGGCTACAGACCATGGGGCCTCAAAGAGTCAGACATGACTGAACACATACATACATTGAATAATTATTTATAGTACTGAAAAGTTGTATGTGTTCATTAACAGGTGACTGGCCAGCCACTTAAAAGTTATCCTTCATAAAACACTATAAGTAGGAGGGGAGTTTAGGGGAGAATGGATACGTGTATTTGTATGGCTGAGTCTCTTCTGCCCACTTGAAACTATCACAAAATTGTTAATCAGCTATACGCTGATATATAAACTAACTTTTAAAGTTAAAATAATATATAAGAAGGCAGAAATACTGAACACAGAGCTCTATAACCATAGTACCTGTCCCAGTATGTATTCAGGAATACTGGAAGAGTTATCAACGTCAAGGGCTAGCCTAGCATTGAGCCTTGCTCATAAATGGCAGATTTTTACATTCATATATATTCTGAGTTACCATTTTAAAACATAAACATGCATTAGGATTGTAATTTAAAAGAAAATTTACCTATACTTTAAAAAAGTATATATTATATTTCTCAATCCAAATTACCTCGTTTAATGGGAAACCTCCAGGAAAATGACGTTTCTTATGCACTCTGTTCTAGATCAAAGGCATACAATGAAACCCAGGCTGCTGCTAAAACCAGGCTCCTTCCTGCCAAAGTTCTTTTGAGTAAGAGATTATATATAAGTCCTTTTATTATTCTCTGCTGTCTAGCTCTTACCTCACTAAGCAAGCACTCTCTCATTCCCTTTTCCAGAGCCCCCTTCCAAAGTGTAAAGGTGAGAGGGTATATCTATTCGGCCCAACTCACAAGGTGGTGTGGCCCCTACTCCCCACCCAACTCAAGGATGTTGCCAGGACACACGCTGTGGATCTCTGCATCCTTTGAACAGACAGATCAGAAAAGTCTGGATTCACCAGTCAAGCAGGATCCTCCTTGTGAAAAATGTAAGAAAACCTGGATTTCTCGAAGGAAGTATAGTAACCAGATTGAGACAGAGAAAAGAGTGCTTCTGTCCTTTCAATACTGTCATTGAGGAGTCTATCCAGAGACCACAGGTTTCTACCTGTAGTAAAACGTGTTGGACATCAATGGCTAGAAATTGCAGAGACATACAGAAGTGGTGAGGAAATATGGACAAAGAGAAAAGTGGTGTCCTTCAACAGAGAAGAGGCTTCACGATGAGTGAAGTCAAGCCTTTCTTCAAACAGCAGAAAATTCACAGGCCACCATCCAGGGGCAAGAAACACTTAGGTTTATCTCCCAGCGGCTGAGGAGTCATCTGGGATGAGGTTGGAAATCAGTGAGCTAAGGGCCATGAGGTACAGAAACCAAATGCTCAGAGTCCTGGACTGTCAGTGTGACGCAAAGACAAGCACAAAAGCCAAGACTGTGGCTGGAGCTATGAAAGACACAGGGTTCAAGCAGAGGTCACTGGCTGCAGCAATCTATTAGGAAGTCTTAGAGGCTATCGATAAATCCTCATGATATGAATCAAGTTCAGTGGCTTAATTATGTTAATGATATTAGAAAAAAAAAAGGCAATGTGAACTTGGGGTGTTAAACAGCAGTATTTTTCCTTCTAGAAGGGTCTCAACAGCAGTGTCCGTTGGTTTACTGCTTATTTTCACATGAACTTTCTAAATGTCCAGATTTGGATTTCTGATACTAGTTGATGAAACTAGCACTCCTGGCGTACGTACACACACACACACACATAGAGCAGAGTGGACCTGAAATACCATGTGTTACCAGAAAGCAGAGATGCAAGGGACAGTGCTAAAAAGACCAAAGAGCTAGCTTGGAAGTCTCCCACTGGCCTAACTGAAACTTGAGCATCAAAAAGGGTTTAATAATTGTGATTACTTGAAATATGATGAATTTGAGCAAGGCTATAATTTCATAATGATATTAATAAAAAATTAATATAAAGTACACTAAAGGAAGTTAGGATGAATGTAAAAGTTTGGCTATAAAGGGATTGATTTTTTAATTAATTTTAATGAAAAGAGGTTAATATAAATCAGTATTTTATTTCTTCTATTAACTCTATTTGCCTTTAAAACAGAGATATGGCATGGTCCTAAGATGGCAGAGGAATAGGACGGGGAGACCACTTTCTCCCCTACAAATTCATCAAAAGAACATTTCAACGCTGAGTAAATCCACAAAACAACCTCTGAATGCCGGCAGAGGACATCAGGCACCCAGAAAAGCAGCTCACTGTCTTTGAAAAGAGGTAGGAAAAAATATAAAAGACAAAAAGAGAGACAAAAGTGGTAGGGAGGGAGCTCCATCCCGGGAAGGGAGTCTTAAAAGAGAGAAGTTTCCAAACAGCAGGAAACACTCTCACTGCTGAGTCTGTGGCGAGCCTTGGAAGCACAGAGGGCAACATAACAGGGAGGAGAAATAAATAAATAATTGAAACCCACAGATTATGAGCCCAACAGTAACTCCCTCAGCGGAGCAGCAGCGCAGACGCCTGCATCCGCCACTAGCAAGTGGAGGCTGGGCAGGGAGGCGCAGGCTGCATCGCTTTAAGGATCGGGCCCAAATGCCCCGAGGGTAACCAGAGTGAACTAACTTGGGCTAGCAAACCAGACTGTGGGACAGCTACCACGTGAAAAGCTCTAACATAAGACACCGCCAGGACCGCGCACAGAACAAAGGACAGAACAGAATTAGCCATCTGCAGACCATCCCCTTCTGGTGACAGGCAGCCAGAGCCGGAGGGCCAGAAGGGGGCAATCGCAGTCCCAGAGAGACATTAACTACCAAACTGCAAACAGGCTTCTTTGCTAACTAAGACTTCTTGGGGATCTGGACAGTCATCATCCACCTGAGAAGGTACACCAGTTGTACTCCTAGAAAACTGAGCAGCAGGGATGGGCAAGGCGATAAGTCGCAGTGACCGTGCTCGCCAAACACCTGAGCTACTTGGACCTGGGAAGGGCACAAAACGCAGGCCCAACCGACTCTGTGCCTCTGAAGACTACCTGAGAGCCTGAGCCTGAAAGCGGTTTAGACCTGGGAGGTGCATGCAGCCCAGGGCTGGCCTCAGCCGGTTTCCAGCAGGGAAACCTAGAGCCTGAGCTATGTGTGCCGTGAGCGGGGGCAGGCCCAGTGTGGCTGAGACACTGCAAGCACACGCCAATGTTATTTGTTTGCAGCATCCCTTCCTCGCCACAGCACGCCTGAACAAGTGAGCCTAAAAAAAGTGTCCACCACCACCCTCCTTGTGTCCAGGTGGAAATCAGACACTGAAGAGACCAGCAAACAGAAGAAACCAAAACAGAGGGAACCTGCCTTGGAAGTGACAGGTGCAATAGATTAAAACCCTGTTGTTAGTACTGACTACATAGGAAGGGGCCTATAGATCCTGAGAAATATAAGCCGGACCAAGGAACTATCCAAAAATGAACTGACCCCACACTACCCACAACACCACTAGAGAAAGTCCTAGATATATCTTTACTATTTTTATAATTATTCTTTTTCTTCTTCTTTTCTTATTTTTTTAACTTAAAAAAACCTAAGTCCTCTATTACTCCTTTAATTTTCATTTTTATAACCTATTACTTAAAAAAACCCTATTTTTAAAGCAAACTTCATATATATATATTTAACAATTCTTGTGACTTTTTTTCTCTTCTTCTTTTCTTTAATATTGTATTTTTGAAAATCTAACCTCTACTCTAGATTTTTAATCTTTGCTTTTTGATATTTGTTATCAATTTTGTACCTTCAAAAACCCAATCTTCAGTATTCATTTTTACTTGAGAGCAAGATTTCTGGCTTGTCTGCTCTCTCCTCCTTTGGACTATCCTTTTTCTCCACCAAGTCAACTCTGTCTCCTCCCTCCCCCTTCTCTTTTCTACCCAACTCTGTGAATCTCTGTGTGTTCCAGACGGTAGAGAACACTTAGGGAACTGATTACTGGCTGGATCTGTCTCTCTCCTTTTCATTCCCCTCTTTTATCCTCCTGGCCACCTCTGTCTCCTTCCTCACTCTTCTCTTCTCTGTATAACTCCATGAACATCTCTGAGCGGTCCAGACTGTGGAGCACACATAAGGATGTGATTACTAGCTAGCTTGCTCTCTCCTCATTTGATTCCACCTCATCTCATTCAGGTCCCTCCTCCCTCTTCTCTTCTCCATGTAACTCTGTGAACCTCTCTGGGTGTCCTTCAATGTAGATAAACTTTTCATCTTTAACCTAGATGTTTTATCAATGGTGCGGTATAGAAGGAGAAGTCTTGAGACTGCTGTAAAAATAAGACTGAAAACCAGAAGCTGGAGGCTTAAGTCCAAATCCTGAGAATATCAGAGAACTCCTGACTCCAGGGAACATTAATCGATAGGAGCTCATCAAACGCCTCCATACCTACACTGAAACCAAGCACCACCCAAGGGCCAACAAGTTCCAGAGCAAGACATACCACGCAAATTCTCCAGCAACACAGGAACACAGCCCTTAGCTTCAATATACAGGCAGCTAAAGTTACTACAAAAGCATTGACATCTCATAACTCATTACTGGAGACTTCATTGCACTCCAGAGAGAAGAAATCCCGCTCCACCCACCAGACACCGACACAAGCTTCCCTAACCAAGAAACCTTGACAAGCCACCCGTCCAATCCCACCCACAGTGAGGAAACTCCACACTAAAGAGAACTCCACAAACTGCCAGAAAGCAGAAAGGCCACCCCAAATGCAGCAACATAAACAAGATGAAGAGACAGAGGAATACCCAACAGGTAAAGGAACAGGATAAATGCCCACCAAACCAAACCAAAGAGGAAAGACAGGTAATCTACATGATAAAGAACTCCAAATAATGATAGTGAAAATGAGCCAAAATCTTGAAACCAAAATGGAATCATAACCTGGAGACAAGGATTGAGAAGATGCAAGAAAGGTTTAACAAGGACCTAGAACAAATAAAAAGAGTCCCCCCCCACACACATATAAAATAAATGATGCAATAAATGAGATAAAAAACACTCTGGAGGCAACAAACAGTAGAATAACGGAGGCAGAAGATAGGATTAGTAAAGTAGAAGATAGAATGGTAGAAATAAATGAATCAGAGCGGAAAAAAGAAAAACGAATTAAATGAAATGAGGACAATCTCAGAGACCTCCAGGACAATATGAAATGCTCCAACATTCGAATTATAGGAGTCCCAGAAGAAGAAGACAAAAAGAAAGACCATGAGAAAATACTTGAGGAGATAATAATTGAAAACTTCTCTAAAATGGGAAAGGAAGTAATCACCCAAGTCCAAGAAACCCAGAGAGTAGCAAACAGGATAAACCCAAGGCAAACCCCCTCAAGACACATATTAATCAAATTAACAAAGATCAAATACAAAGAACACATATTAAAAGCAGCAAGGGAAAAACAACAAATAACACACAAGGGGATTCCCATAAGGATAACAGCTGATCTTTCAATAGAAACTCTTAAGGCCAGGAGGGAATGGCAAGACATACTTAAAGTGATGAAAGAAAATAACCTACAGCCCAGATTACTGTACCCAGCAAGAATCTCATTCAAATATGAAGGAGAAATCAAAAGCTTTACAGACAACCAAAAGCTGAGAGAATTCAGCATCACCAAACCAGCTCTCCAACAAATGTTAAAGGATCTTCTCTAGACAGGAAACACAAAAAGGGTGTATAAACCAGAACCCCAAACAATAAAGTAAATGGCAACGGGAGCATACTTATCAATAATTACCTTAAACATAAATGGGTTGAATGCCCCAACCAAAAGGCAAAGACTGGCTGAATGGATACAAAACAAGACCTCTATATATGTTGTCTGCAAGAGAACCACCTCAAAACAAGGGATACATACAGACTGAAAGTGAAGGGCTGGAAAAAATATTCCACGCAAATAGAGACCAAAAGAAAGCAGGAGTAGCTATACTCATATCCGATAAAATAGACTTTAAAACAAAGGCTGTGAAGAGACAAAGAAGGCCACTACATAATGATTAAAGGATCAATCCAAGAAGAAGATATAACAATTATAAATATATAAGCACCCAACATAGGAGCACTGCAATATGTAAGACAAATGCTAACAAGTATGAAAGGGGAAATTAACAATAACACAATAATAGTGGAAGACTTTAATACCCCACTCACACCTATGGATAGATCAACTAAACAGAAAATTAATGAATAAACACAAACTTTAAATGATACAATAGACCAGTTAGACCTAATAGATATCTATAGGACATTTCACTCCAAAACAATTAATTTCACCTTTTTCTCAGGTGCTCACGGAACCTTCTCCAGGATAGATCACATCCTGGGCCATAAATCTAGCCTTGGTAAATTCAAAAAATTGAAATCATTCCAAGCATCTTTTCTGACCATAATGCAGTATGATTAGATTCTAATTACAGGAGAAAAACTATTTAAAATTCCAACATATGGAGGCTGAATAACACGCTTCTGAATAACCAATAAATCACAGAAGAAATAAAAAAAGAAATCAAAATATGCATAGAAAGGAATGAAAATGAAAACACCACAACCCCAAACCTGTGGGACACTATAAAAGCAGTGCTAAGGGGAAAGTTCATAGCAATACAGGCATACCTCAAGAAACAAGAAAAAAGTCAAATAAATAACCTAACTCTACACCTAAAGCAACTAGAAAAGTAAGCAATGGAGAACCCCAGGGTTAGTAGAAGGAAAGAAATCTTAAAAAATTAGGGCAGAAATAAATGCAAAAGAAACAAAAGAGACCATAGCAAAAATCAACAAGGCCAAAAACATTTCTTTGAAAGGATAGATAAAATTGACAAACCATTAGCCAGATTCATCAAGAAACAAAGGGAGAAAAATCAAATCAATAAAATGGAAATGAAAATGGAGAGATCACAACAGACAACACAAATACAAAGGATCATAAAAGACTACTATCAGCAATTATATGCCAATAAAATGGACAATGTGGAAGAAATGGACAAATTCTTAGAAGAGTACAACTTTCCAAAACTGAACCAGGAAGAAATAGAAACCCCACAAAAATTGAAACTGTAATCAGAAATCTTCCAGCAAACAAAAGCCCAGGTCCAGACGGCTTCACAGCTGAATTCTACCAAAAATTTCGAGAAGAGCTAACACCTATCCTACTCAAACTCTTCCAGAAAATTGCAGAGGAAGGTAAACTTCCAAACTCATTCTATGAGGCCACCATCACTCTTATACCAAAACCGGACAAAGATGCCACAAAAAAAAAGAAAACTACAGGCCAATAGCACTGATGAACATAGATGCAAAAATCCTCAACAAAATTCTAGCAATCAGAATCCAACAATACATTAAGAAGATCATACACCATGACCAAGTGGGCTTTATCCCAGGGATGCAAGGATTCTTCAATATCCACAAGTCAATCAATGTAAGTTACCACATTAACAAATTGAAAAATAAAAGCCAAACGATTATCTCAATAGATGCAGAAAAAGCCTTGAGAAAATTCAACATCCATTTATGATAAAAACTCTCCAGAAAGCAGGAATAGAAGGAACATACCTCAACATAATAAAAGCTATATAGACAAACCCACAGCAAACATTATCCTCAATGGTGAAAAATTGAAAGCATTTCCCTTAAAGTCAGAAACAAGACAAGGGTGCCCACTTTCACTGCTACTATTCAACATAGTTCTGGAAGTTTTGGCCACAGCAATCAGAGCAGAAAAAGAAACAAAACGAATCCAAATTGGGAAAGAGGAAGTAAAACTCTCACTGTTTGCAGATGACATGATCCTCTATATAGAAAACCCTAAAGATTCCACCAGAAAGTTACTAGAGCTAATCAATGAATATAGTAAAGTTGCAGGATATAAAATCCACACATAGAAATCCCTTGCATTGCTATACACTAATAATGAGAAAGTAGAAAAAGAAGTTAAGGAAACAATTCCATTCACCATTGCAACGAAAAGAATAAAATACTTGGGAATATATCTACCTAAAGAAACTAAAGACCTATATATCAAAAGCTATAAAACACTGATGAAAGAAATCAAAGAGGACACTAATAGATGGAGAAATATACCATTTTCACGGATTGGAAGAATCAATATAGTGAAAATGAGTATACTACCCAAAGCAATCTACAGATTCAGTGCAATCCCTATCAAGCTGCCAGTGGTATTTTTCACAGAGCTAGAACAAATAATCTCACAAATTGTATAGAAATACAAAAACAAAAACAAAAACAAAAAACCAAAAAACACCTCAAATAGCCAAAGCAATCTTGAGAAAGAAGAATGGAACTGGAAGCGTCAACTTGCCTGACTTCAGGCTCTACTACAAAGCCACAGTCATCAAGACAGTATGGTATTGGCACAAAGACAGAAATATAGATCAATGGAACAAAATAGAATGCCCAGAGATAAATCCACACACCTATGGATACCTTACCTTCAACAAAGGAGGCAAGAATATACAATGGAGTAAAGACAATCTCTTTAACAAGTGGTGCTGGGAAAACTGGTCAACCACTTGTAAAAGAATGAAACTAGAACACTTTCTAACACCATACACAAAAATAAAATGGATTAAAGATCTAAACATAAGACCAGAAGCTATAAAACTCCTAGAGGAGAACATAGGCACAACACTCTCCAACATACACCACAGCAGGATCCTCTATGATCCACCTCCCAGATTACTGGAAATAAAAGCAAAACTAAACAAATGGGATCTAATTAAAATTAAAAGCTTCTGCACAACAAAGGAAACTATAAGCAAAGTGAAAAGACAGCCTTCAGAATGGGAGAAAATAATAGCAAATGAAGCAACTGACAAACAACTAGTCTCAAAAATATACAAGCAACTCCTGCAGCTCAATTCCAGAAAAATAAATGACCCAATCAAAATATGGGCCAAAGAACTAAATAGATATTTCTCCAAAGAAGACATACAGATGGCTAACAAACACATGAAAAAATGCTCAACATCACTCATTATCAGAGAAATGCAAATCAAACCCACAGTGAGGTACCATTTCATGCCAGTCAGAATGGCTGTGATCCAAAAGTCTACAAGCACTAAATGCTGGAGAGGGTGTGGAGAAAAAGGGAACCCTCTTACACTGTTGGTGGGAATGCAAACTAGTACAGCCACTATGGAGAACAGTGTGGAGATTCCTTAAAAACCTGGAAATAGAACTGCCTTATGACCCAGCAATCCCACTGCTGGGCATACACACCGAGGAAACCAGGACTGAAAGAGACACGTGTACCCCAATGTTCATTGCAGCACTGTTTATAATAGCCATGACATGGAAGCAACCTAGATGTCCATCAGCAGATGAATGGATAAGAAAGCTGTGGTACATATACACAATGGAGTATTACTCGGCCATTAAAAAGAATACATTTGAATCAGTTCTAATGAGGTAGATGAAACTGGAGTCAATTATACAGCATGAAGTAAGCCAGAAAGAAAAACACCAATACAGTATACTAACACATATATATGGAATTCAGAAAGATGGTAACGATAACCTTGTATATGAGACAGCAAAAGAGACAGATGTTTAGAACAGTCTTGTGGACTCAGTGGGAGAGGGAGAGGGTGGGATGATTTGGAAGAATTGCATTGAAACATGTATAATATCATATAAGAAATGACTTGCCAGTCTAGGTTCAATGCAGGATACTGGATGCTTGGGGCTGGTGCACTGAGATGACCCAGAGAGATGGTATGGGAAGGGAGGTGCAAGAGGGGGTTCAGGATTGGGAACTCATGTACACCTGTGGCAGATTCATGTTGATTGTAAAGTATTGTAAAGTAAAATACAGTATTGTAAAGTAAAATAAAATAAAAATAAAATAAAACAGAGATATGAACTTAATATCTATCTGTATAAACAGGGAAGGAGAAATACAGGGAACTGCGAGTTACCAAATCACTTTGGGAAAATATACAGAACCAAGATGGGGAGGGACTAGGCACCATACTCACACACAATAACTATGCAGAAAGGAGCTTCAAACTGTTTCAGGATGACTCGAAAAGGCCAAGTGTCTGAAAAACAGCACTCATTGCACAGCCTTAATACTACCTTTCCTGAGAGATAAAACTCCTAGAGGCCTGTATGAACTATAAGACACTAGTATGGCATCTATGTATGTGAGATTTGGACTGTGAAGAAGGCTGAGCGCTGAAGAATTGATGCTTTTGAACTGTGGTGTTGGAGAAGACTCTTGAGAGTCCCTTGGACTGCAAGGAGATCCAACCAGTCCATTTTGAAGGAGATCTGCCCTGGGATTTCTTTGGAAGGAATGATGCTAAAGCTGAAACTCCAGTACTTTGGCCACTTCATGCGAAGGGTTGATTCATTGGAAAAGACTCTGATGCTGGGAGGGATTGGGGGCAGGAGGAGAAGAGGATGACAGAGGATGAGATGGTTGGATGGTATCACCAAATCGATGGACGTGAGTCTGAGTGAACTCCAGGAGTTGGTGATGAACAGGGAGGTCTGGCGTGCTGCGATTCATGGGGTCGCAAAGAGTCGGACAGAACTGAGTGACTGAACTGAACTGAACTGATGGCATCTATACACTGTAAATAATGCTGAGAGACCAGGTTATCACAATAATAGGACAATGAGCTATCTCACGCTGGCCAAGAAAGATTTCAACATTTAGTGGGGAAATTCCAGGCTACTACAAACTAAAATCTGAAATAAAAGAAGAAAACTATGAACCTAAAGTTTTTCTTCATTGATGTTAAAAGAGAATATTATCTTAAGATGGAAGTTTCAGCCTGATGTCCACGGCTTTGTTTTGAACACGCTTGGTGAAAAAACTTGGGTTTATGCCGTAACCAAGAATCAGCTGATTAATGGGATTCTATAAATGGTCTGCCCAACTGTTCATTTTCTCTTGGTTTGGGTAAGAATACTATAACCTTGAGAAAGTTTTTAATTAAGAATTGCTATAATTTTAGAAAGTATAGAAGTGTTATTAAAATAATAAAGAGAAGACTTCCTGGTAGTCCAGTGGTTAAGACTTTTCCTTCCAATGCATGGGGTTCAGGTTTGATCCCTGGTCAGGGAGGTAAGATCCCGCATGCCTCCTGTCCAAAAACCTAAAACACAAAGCAGAAGTAATATTGTAACAAATTCAATAAAGACTTTAAAAGTGGTGAACAATAAAAAGTTTCTGAAAAAATAATAAAGAAGTATAGAGAACAAAGAAGTTGTCACCAGTAAGGAGAGAAATTAGGGGGAGGGGCAAGATGGGGCAAGAATTAAGATGCACAAAGTGAGTGCATGCTAAGTTGCTTCTCTGTCCATGGGATTCCTCAGGCAAAAATACTGGAGTGGGTTGCCATGCTCTCCTCCAGGGGATCTTCCCAACCCAGGAATTGAACCCACTGAACCTCCAGGGAAGCCCATACAAAGTACTATGTATAAAATAAATGAACTAAAAGGACGTATAGTACAGTGAATATAGCCACTGCTTTATAACTTCAAATGGAGTATAATCTACAAAAGTACAGATCCACTATGTTGTACACCTGAAACTAATATTGTAAATCAATAAAATAAAATAAAATATAAAGTAAAATAGAGAATGAAACAAGATGACATTCTAGGAATAGATTTAGGTATAAGTACAATAACTTTTTTGGTAATAGTAATATGTTTGACTTCTTTGAAATGTTCAAACAGAGAGTGAAAGGAATGTTCACTAAAAATGTCGCAACAACGGTTTTTAAAAAAAATTTTATGGATCTTGCAATGTTAGTTTCTGTTGCAGCTAGGGGAGCAGAGGCCAGATTCTAATTGGTTAAGGAGTAAATAAAACAGGATTGGGGCTCGGGTAAGGCAAGGGAGTAAATAAAACAGGATTGGGGCTTGGGTAAGGCAAGGGAGGCATTTGCTTAGCTGGCTGAAGACTTGTCTGATTTTTGATCTTTCAGGTGGTTCAGCTGCTTTGTTCCACTAAGCCTGAAATTAACAGTTCAAGTTGAGAGTTAACTGCTTCGAGCCCTCCTTCCTTCTCCTCAAAACAAGTGCAAATGTAAGTGGGGAGTGGGATGCAAAACACTAAGTAATCAAAAGTAATAATATTTTAAAGTGAAAGTGAAGTTGCTCAGTCATGTCTGACTCTTTGCGACCCCATGGACCGTAGTCTACCACACTCCTCCGTCTATGGGATTTTCTAGGCAAGGGTACTGGAGTGGGCTGCGATTTCCTTCTCCAGAGGATCTTCTGACCCACGGATTGAACCCAAGTTTCCCGTGTCTGAGCCACCAGGGAAGTTAAGGCAGTAGTTTATTTTCAACACACAAAAATCAATTGTATTTCTGTATTTTAGAAATACCCGTGGCAGATTCATGTTGATGTATGGCAAAACCAATACAGTATTGTAAAGTAAAATAAAATAAAATATAAAAAATAACTTAATAAATTTTTAAAAAAGGAAAAAAAAGAAATACACATTTGGAAAATAGTCTTAAAATACCATTTAAAGTATGTACTCAAGAACATTGAAAGCAGGAATTCAAACAGGTGTTTGTACATCCAGGTTCATGGCAGCATCGTTTACACAACAGCCAAAAAGTGGAAGAAACCCAAGTATCCATTCCACAGATAAATGAATAGGACTTCCTAGGAGGCACAGGGGTAAAGAATCCGCCTGCCAGTGCAGGAGACACAGGAGATGCAGGTTCAATCCTTGGGTCGGGATGATCTCTTGGAGGAAGAAAAGGCAACCCATGCCAGTATTCTTGCCTGGGAAATCCCATGGACCGAGGAACCTGGTGGGCTACAGTTCATGGGGTCACAAAGAGTCAGACATGACTAAAAGCAACTTAGCATGAAAACATGATAAATGAAATAGGATTCATGCATACGATATAATACCGAGGGTGTGTGCTAAGTCACTTCTGTCATGTCTGACTCTTTGTGGCTCCATGGACTGTAGTCCACCAGGCTCCTCTGTTCATGGGATTCTCCAGGCAAGAATACTGGAGTGGGTTGTTATGCCTTCCTCCGGAAGATCATCCTGACCCAGGGATCAAACTCTTGTCTCATATCTCCCGAACTGGCAGGCAAGTTCTTTACCATTAGTGTTACCTGGGAAGCCCACTCAGTCCTAAAAAGGAAGGAAATTCTGACATGTGTTACAACATGGATGAACCTTAAAGACATTATGCTAAGAGAAATAAGCCAGTCACAAAAGGACGAATATTGTGCCATTCCACTTAGGGAGGCCTGGCATGCTGTGATTCATGGGGTCCAAAGAGTCGGACACGACTGAGCCACTGAACTGAACTGAACTGAGAGAAGTAGGTGGATAAGGTGAAAGTGAAGTTGCTCAGTCATGTCCGACTCTTAGAGACCCCATGGACTGTAGCCCACCAGGCTCCTCCATGCATGGGTTTTTCCAGGCAAGAGTACTGGAGTGGGTTGCCATTTCCTTCTCCAGGGGATCTTCCCGACCCAGGGATCGAACCCAGATCTTCTACATTGCAGGCAGACGCTTTAACCTCTGAGCCACCAGGGAAGCCCCAGGTGGATAAGGTAGTATTTTCAAGTAATCATAATTAGTGCAAATTTAGGAGCAGCCATATTTCAACATTTTAAATACTAACAGGGTAGAAATTAAGAGAATTGTGGACAGTAGCTATATACAAAGGGTTCTTTTTCTGAAGTTGTGTGCAAGGAGAGAGTTTTTGCTCAGAGGAAATCCAGAGCTCATGGAGATGAAAAGGCTTGGGGGTTGGTTCAAGATGTAAAACAGATAGCCAGTGGGAGTTTAAGGTGCGACAAAGGGAACCCAAAGTCAGCACTCTGTGACAACCAGAGGGATGGGATGGGGAGGGATGTGGGAGGGGGCTTCAAGAGGGAGGGGACATATGTATTCCTAATGCCGATTCCCATTGATGTGTGGCAAAAACCATCACAATACTGTAAAGTACTTATCCTCTAATTAAAAATATATACATATATTTTATTAAATAAAAAGATGCAAGTACCTGGAGCATATTCATATGCTAAAGGCGGGGACCAAGCCCTTTCCCTCCTCCTCGGGCTGTGTAATGACAGGGAGGTAAAGGAATTGGGGCATTACAGATGGAGATATGGTGCAAGCCATTTCTTCCCACGTGCATGGTATTGGGGCGTGGGGAAGAAGGGAAGGGCTGTCAGGGGAGTGGGTGTCCCACCTCAAAGCAGCAAGCAATTCTGTCCTCATGGGTAATGCACATTTTTTTTTAATCCTTTGTTATAGACTGTGGCAATGAGATCCATCTCTCGAAATAACATCACACACCCATCTCCACCCTCTCCCCATCATGTTAGACTACAGAGAATGTCTGCCTCAGGCTCACTTTTCTTTTCCTTTAGCTCCTCGGGCTTACTTTTGTGGTTCAGATGGTAGGAATCTGCCTGCAATACAGGAGACCCAGGTTTGACTCCTGGGTCAGAAAGATTCCCCTGGAGAAGGGAATGGCTGCCCACTCCAGTATTCTTGCCTGGAGAATTTCACAGACAGAGGAGCTT
Source organism: Nanger dama (assembly GCA_917880005.1). Classification (NCBI taxonomy): domain Eukaryota; kingdom Metazoa; phylum Chordata; class Mammalia; order Artiodactyla; family Bovidae; genus Nanger; species Nanger dama. Next base: position 14,999,057 of record CAKJTW010000044.1, read on the forward strand.
GTTGGTCCACAGTCCATGGGCTCAAAAGAGTCAGAGATAACTGAGCGACTAACACTGGCTCCTTTTATATTACCAGGACAGCCCTGGGGGTGGGGTGAGGAGCCCCTCACCTTGTTGCTGAAAGGGCATTCTGGGGCCCAGTAGCAGTGGGCGCCACCTGGGAGGCTGGTAGGAATGCAGACACTCAGGCTCCATCTAATTGAGAAACCTCACTTTTATCTCCTCTGGTCTCTACCTTGCTGAGCATCAGAGACCCCTGGGGTCTTTAATAAATGCTAGCACCTGGTTTTCACCCACAGCTCCTGATTCAGTGAGCCATCCTCACCTCCACACCCCCAACATGCCCTGGGTGTCAGAAGTTTTATAAACTCTCTTGTGGTTCTAACGTGTAGTAATGCCGCAGAATTTGAGAGCCTCTGCTGTACACCTCCTGTGGCTCCACCTTCTAGGCCTTTTTCTTTCAGAGTCTGTGTGACATTTCTAGGCAGCAAGAGGAAAGGACTGTTTTTATGGATATATATATATATATATATGTCTATTTTAACATTTATTTACTTCACTGCATCAGGTCTTAGCTGCAGCACGTGGGGTGCACGGACTCTGGTTGTGGCAAGCGGGCTCAGCTGCTCTGAAGAATGTGGGATCTTAGTTCCCCAACCAGGAATTAAACACACAACTCCTGCATGGCAAGGCAGACTCTCAACCACGAGACTACCAGGAAGCCCCCAGGAAAGAATTTCTTCTACTTTTGACCAGGATTGTAGGCAGGCAAGATTGAATGACTTTCTTTCCAGGTCCTGGGCATTTAGCTTGTCTATAGGGAAGCCCATCCGTGACTTGGTGAGTGTATTAGTGGTGGTTCTGTGTTGTCTGCAGGGCTGGGTTCCCAGAGCCCACTCCTGCACACTGAAGTGAGGACTCAACTGATAGGGTGTTGTGTATTCATGTGCTCAGTCTCATTGTGTCTACCTCCCTGCGACCCCATGGATTGTAGCCCGCCAGGCTCCTCTGTCCATGGGATTTCCCCTGCAACAATGCTGGAGTGGATTTCCATTTCCTCCTCCAGGAGATCTTCCCATTCATTCTAGGGATCGAATCACGTCTCTTGCATCTCCTGTATTGGCAGATGGATTCTTTACCACTAAGCCATCTGGAAAGCAGTATTAGGGTGTGACTCACTATTTGAAATTCAGATGAGCCTTCCAGTTTGGAACAGCCCTTTGTGTACTGGGCCATAACTCTATCTTTTATTTTCAAACTTCAAAGTTTAGTTTTGAAATAAATGGTTTATTTTTGCCACATAAGCCTACAGTCACCCCCTCTCCCCCGCCCCCAGGTGAAAGTGACAGATTTAAACTTAATCAACTGTTCTGGGACTTTATTGGTGTCAGCTAGTTGGCTGTTTTCTCTGAGAGTGCTTCAGAGCTTCAACAGCTGAATATTTGCCTTGCTTTTGATCTTTGAGGTAGTCCAGCTGCTTTGTTCCACTAAGCCTGAAATTAACAGATGAAGTCAGGATTTAACTACTTTGAGGCCTTCTTTCTTTTTATCAAACCAAATGCAATTATTTGATCTAATAATCAATAATATAAACTTTAAAGTCAAAAGGAAGAATAGTAGGGTGGAAGAGAAATTAAAAGAAGATTCAGAGGAAAAAAAAAGAAGATTCAAATACAGACCACAACAAACAGTTTCAGTGAGAGATTTGGAGAATAAAACATGCTAATACATAGACCAGCACTGACCATCTCGTAGGATTTTTGTTTAATTTAAAGATAGATCTTATTCTCTGGTGGTTTTACTCATGCAAACTGCATATAAAAGAAAATAGTAAGAGTTTGTATAACATCACAAATATAAGGACTCAAGCTGCTAGAGTTTCAGGGTGATAGCCTGAAGGTCACAATGGAATTTATGTTTATGCTTTCATAATTTCTATTTCCCAAGTACAGACTGATTTACAATGAAAGTTTTGCTAACCTTGGTAATAAGCTCATTAACCGTTTACATGACTTCTTACATCTACGTAGTTTTATTTTGCAGTTGCAAGAATTTCTGTTACCAATGAACTTTAACTTGCATAAATAATGAAAGATGCACAGTTAATTACTGCTTGAATGAATAAATGAATGATCCATTAATCTCTCATCACTGCTCTTTATCAAAGCCAAAGCTCTTCTCAAAATGAAATAATGACAGTAGTAGGAAGTTGGGGACGAGAGGGAAGGGAGATTTATTCTTTGGGGCTAGAATGATCAACCTGGGGTCCAAATGAGGAGAAAATAAGGGTCTCAGCTGGAGAGAATTTCCCTACCTCTCCCACCCAATATGGGGTTTGGCTGCAGGTGGGGGAAATTGCCATCTCAAATCTCATTCCTGGGGACTGCCTCTCCTATTTCTATTTGAGAATGGCAGATAAGTGAGAAAGAGGCAACTCACCACAACTCTCTGAACTCCTGGAACAGAAGGTGCCTTGCTCCTGTAAGCAAAAGAGACTCCATGAGCTCTACATTCTAGCGTAACAAATGCAAGCTGACATTTAATATCTGCTTGTCACCCAACCCAGACAGAGGAGGGAAAATGCTGAACACCCTCCTAAGAATTCACATGAGTGTTTTGGTCATTTAACAGAAGAGCACTTACTCGAAAAAAAAGAATCGTGCCTTTCATCTCATGAACTATACTGTAACTAGGCACTTCTTCAATGTAGTAAACCATTTACTTCTATCAAGAAGCTCTTATAGCAGAACTCCGGAAATATAAGTAAGCTCTTTTTGTCTAGTTGTAATTGTTCAGTTGCTATATTATGTCTGATTCTTTGTGACTGTGGAATGTAGCACACCAGGCATCCCTGTCCTTCACTATCTCCTGGAGTTTGTTCCAGGTCATATCCATTGAGTCAGTGATGCTGTCTAATCATCTCATCCTCTGCTGCCCACTTCTCCTCTTGCCCTCCGTCTTTCTCAGCATCAGGGTCTTTTCCAATGAGTTGGCTCTTTGCATCAGGTGGCCAAAGTATTGGAGCTTCAGCTTCAGCATCAGCCCATACAATGTATATTTAGGGTTGATTTCCTTTAGAATTTACTGGTTTGGCCTCCTTGCAGTCCAAAGGAGTCTCAAGAGTCTTATCCAGCACCACAATTTGAAAGATTTTTGTCTAATCTTACAACAAACCAGGAATTCAGATCCAGTTTTGAGAAGGCCCAGTCAAAGCAGAGATATCCTCAGGTCCTGTTTGCTGTAGTTACACATGTTAAAAACATATGAGTTGTGCTTTTTATGATCACTTTCATGAAATCCCAGGAAACACCTTTGGAGCAGTTCTGGGATAAGCATGGACTTTAGCACTGAACTGAAGAGTATGGTCTGAGAGGAAGGGCACCTTCCATACACCAGATGGAAAGCGTTCATCCATGCTGCTGCTGCTGTTGTTGCTAAGTCGCTTCAGTCGTGTCTGACTCTGTGCGACCCCATAGACAGCAGCCCACCAGGCTCCCCTGTCCCTGGGATTCTCCAGGCAAGAACACTGGAGTGGGTTGCCATTTCCTTCTCCAATGCATGAAAGTAAAAATGAAAGTGAAGTCGCTCAGTCGTGTCTGACTCTTTACAACCCCATGGACTGCAGCCCACCAGGCTCCTCCATCCCTGGGATTCTCCAGGCAAGAGCACTGGAGTAGGGTGTCATTGCCTTCTTCGATTCATCCATGAGCCTGTTACAAATCATCATTTATTCTCCAATGTCATAGGCTGTTCACCTTGTCTGGAATGCTTGGCCCCCAGGGATGAGGCTATTCTAAACAAGCAGTGAGAGGGAATGGCTTTAATACTTCCCCACCAAAAGGCATATGTAATGGTGGTAATATATCTTGTTACAGATTCCCATGTCAATCCACAAGGCATTTAGCATAGCAACAGGGCCCAAAATCAAATTCAGATTGAGGAAATAATGGGTGATAATTATAATCAGAGGGCATAACCCCATTTACTTTTAAAAATATGATTTAAAAAGTAATTTAAAATCAAGAATTCATCATATTTCTATTTCAGATTTCAAGAGAATTTGATTCACTGTAATGATATTCTTTTCCTTTGAATATAAACCTGTTGGAGGTAGCACATTAAAGGAATTTGAAACTAACTCTGGCTTCCTCATCTAAGAGGAAATTGCACAGGCTGGTCCTCTGTCTGGAAAGGTCAGCTCCTGGGTCGTTTGTCCCATCTTCCGGACTTCAGTTTATTTTATGAGCTCAGTTATGCATGTGCACCCGGTGCGTTGCTCAGTCACGTGCAGGTCTTTGCAAAACTATGGACTATAGCCCATCAAGCTCTTCGGTCCATGGGATTTCCCAGGTAAGAACACTGGAGTGGGTTGCCATGCCCTCCTCCAGGGGAGCTTCCTGACCCAGGGATCAAACCTGAGTCTCTTATGTCTCCTACATTGGCAGGTGAGTTCTTTATCATTAGCACCACCTGGGAAGCCCATGAACTCAATTAGGCACTCCCCAAAATTCGCTTGTTGAGGTCCTAACCCCAGGACCTCAGAATCTGACTGTATTTGGACATAGCATCTTTAAAGAGGTAGTTAAAGTTAAATGAGGTCGTTCGGGTAGGCCCTAATTCAATTGCACTTGTGCCCTTAAAAAAATAGATCAGGATAGAGATGTACATACAGGGCACACCACGTGAAGACACCTGAGAATGCAACTATCTACAAGACAAGGAAAGGTGATTTCAGAAAAAGTCAATCTTGCTAACAACTGCTCTTGTATATCCAGACTCCAAAACTCTGAGAAAATACATTTCTGCAGTTTAAGCCATCCAGTCTGTGCTACTTGTTACTGCAAACTTAGCAAACTCATACAGTTGACACATCCCTTATTTGCAGGGCCGTACTCTTGCCTGGAAAATCCCATGGGTGGAGGAGCCTGGTAGGCTGCAGTCCATGGGGTTGCCAAGAGTCGTACACAGCTGAGTGACTTCACTTTCATGCATTGGAGAAGGAAATGGCAACGCACTCCAGTGTTCTTACCTGGAGAATCCCAGGGACGAGGGAGCCTTGTGGGCTGCCGTCTATGGGGTTGCACAGAGTTGGACATGACTGAAGTGATTTAGCTGCAGCAGCAGCAGTCTAAATTAGCCTAATTATGCTTCCTTGTGTCTCCCTTTTATATTTTCATAATTTTTATCACAATTTAAAATCATTTCATTTTGTAGAACCAAAAATGCTATTTTTTAAATTTTATTTTTACTTTATTCTACTTTACAATACTGTATTGGTTTTGCCATACATTGACATGGATCAGCCTATTGACTGTAAAATGCACACTTACTGTATCTACCTCTGAGAAAATTGGATAAAAAACCCAAATACTCAAGTAGAGAATTTAGCATGAGACTCCATATACAAAGTTGGCGCACCAAGGTAAGGGCACATCAGAAACAAACCCAGCCCAGAGAAAGGGACAGCAAGGAAACTCCACCTTAGTCCTGGTGGGAAGAAGCAGCAACTCTCTCCTCGATTTTGTATCAGGAGGTGATCATCAGGCAGGTGTCTGGTCTGAAATCCAACTGCAAGTGTGGTCCAGAGAAGCTCAATCAGGGGGATATAGTGTATTTTTTATTTTTAAATTATTTACTTTGTATTGGAGTATAGTTGCTTTACAATGTTGTGTTGGTTTCTGCTGTATAGCAAAGTGAATGAGCTGTACATTATACATATATTCTCTCTTTTTTGAATTTCCTTCCCATTTAGGTCACCACAGAGCGTTGAGTAGAGTTCCCTGTGTCATAAGGCAGGTTCTCACAAGTTATCTGTTTTATACATAGTAGTGTATATATGTCAATTCCAGTCTCCCAGTTTATCCCACCCCATGTCCCTCCTAGTCTCCATCCATTTGTTCTCTACATCTGAGTCTCTATTTCTGCTTTGCAGATAGGTTCATCTGTACCAGAGTAATGCAGATAAAAATAAGTAAACGGGGCCTAATTAAACCTAAAAGGTTTTGCACGGCAAAGGAAACCATAAACAAGACAAAAAGACAACCATCAGAATGGGAGAACATATTTGTAAATGAACCAATTGATAAGGGATTAATTGCCAAAAAGTACAAACTGCTCATGCAGCTCAATATCAAAACAACAAACAACCCAATCATAAAAGAAAAAAATGGGCAGAAGACCTAAATGGACATTTCTCCAAGGAAGACGTGTATGTGGCCAGAAAACACGTGGGAAGATGCTCAACATCACTAATTTTAAAGAATGCAAATCAAAACTACAGTGATGTATCAGAATGGCCATCTGATGATGGTCAGAATGGTCACCATCAAAAAATCTATAAACGAAAAGTACTGGAGAGGGTCTGGAGAAAAGGAACCCTCTTACATTGTTGGAGGGAATGTAAATTGATGTAGCCACTGTGGAGAACAGTATGGAGGGTCCCTGGAAAACTAAGAACAGGACTACCACATGACCCAGCAATCCCACCCCTGGGCATATACTCAGGAGTGTATTTTAATGTAGGATATATTTTAAAAGAGGTTTCATGTTGGGAGTAGCCCTGGGTGAAAGAAACAAATGCAAATACTCTCTGGAAGAACTTGGCTCCCTTCCAGGCTGTCTTGATGGTAAGACACGTTCATCGTTTAGTGAGACTTTATGTTAGATGTGCTGTTATGTTGAAAAGAAAATAGCTGCTTCTTGAGATAAATGAGATATGGTATGATTTGATTGCATGGATATTTGCTTAGTGTCTGAGGTCCATAAATCACATTGGCATCTGTTTGCTCCCATCTTTAGCTCTTTCTTCCAGCAGTATTGATATACAGTGGGGATCTGATGAAGAGGAATTTAATGAATGAGTAAAGCAAAATCTTCTTGTGTTTTACTCACTGAAATTTTGACTTTTAAAAAATTCCGGTTCTATTGGATTGACCGACAAATTGATACTTTTGAACTGTGGTGTTGGAGAAGACTCTTAAGAGTGCCTTGGACTGCAAGGAGATCAAACCAGTCACTTCTAAAGGAAATCAACCCTGAATATGCATTGGAAGGACTGATGCTGAAGCTGAAACTCCAATACTTTGGCTACCTGATGCAAAGAACTGACTCATTGGAAAAGACCCTGACGCTGGGAAAGATTGAAGGCAGGAGGAGAAAGGGATGACAGAGGATAAGATGGTTGGATGGCATCACTGACTCAATGGGCATGAGTCTGTGCAAGCTCCAAGAGTTGGTGATGATGGACGAGGAAGCCTGGCATGCTGCAGTCTATGGGGTCACAGTGTCGGACACGACGAGCGACGGAACTGAAGTGATTAGATTGACCAAAGGTTCGTTTGAGTTTTGCCATAATATATTATAGAAACATTTGAATGAACCTTATGGTCAACTCAATATTCCATTTACCTACATGTGTTGAAGGAGTTTTTAATGCAGTGGAAGGAACACTGGACTTGGAAACTGGGAAACTTAGATTTTGGTCTTAACCTCTGTGTTGATTAGCCCTTAGATGTTAGGTAAAGGCCTTAAACTTTCTGGGCAACTTTTAATCTCTCTGTAAAATCATTGCCTTATATCCTGTAATCTCGACAGTCTTTGCAATTCTAATAGAATATTCTCCAGTGGCAAGAAGAGGAAAACCATGAAACACACGACTGGGAGAGATTCACCAGTATTATTGTCCTCTGACCTCTCCTGGTGTGAGCAGGTAGGCAGTTGACATGATGCTGAGAACTTGCTCATGGATGAAATTCTCCTATGAGTCTCTCTTCCTCTTCACTAACCCCTTACTACCCAAAGATGACTCCTTCGGTGATTGCTTCAGATATTTTCCTGCAGTGATGTAAGTAGCAGTGGATTGTGGATAAAGGGTAAGAAACAGAGCCTGGGAAAAATAAAACATGAATGGAAGAATTAGCTATCTGTTATGGATAAGAAAAACTCCAGGAGTTTGAAAGAAGGCAGAGACAATTTATTGAAATCAAGACAAATTCTGTGTGAGAAGTAAGGTAGATTTATAAGAAATAGGCCAATATAAACCCTGAAGCTTTGAGGCATGCAGAAGACAATTTACAGACAATCAGGAACAAGGGGTTCTCAGGAGTGAGGTTAGAGACAAAGCAAGGAGAATGCAAGGCTTCCCAGGTGGCTCAGTGGTACAGAATTCGCCTGCCAATTCCTACTGTGCAGGAGACACAGGTTCAGTCCCTGGGTTGGGAAGATCCCCTGGAGGAAGGCATGGCAACACATTCCAGTACTCTTGCCTAGAAAATCCCGTGGACAGTGGAGCCTAGTGGGCTACAGTCCATGGGGTTGCAAAGAATTAGACACAACTGAAGCAATTTAGCATGCATGCATGTATTGAATGCAATTTTTAAAATAAATATGAAATAAATACATGATTTATTCTTTTTGATTGAAGCAGTTTGTTTTGTTTTAATTTATTTTCTGTGCCGGGTCATAGTTGTGGCACTCACAATCATTGTTGCAGCATGCAGGATCCAGTTCCCTGACCCGGATTGAACCCAGGCCCCCTGCACTGGGAGCATGGAGCCTTAACCACTGGACTACCAGGGAGGTCCCTGTGTGATTTATTCTTCCTAGAAAGTGAAGCAGCAATTTCTTACACAATCCCAGGGAAAACAGAGAGGTCTATGCTACCTACCTCTGGACAAGGGAAGACATGTGTAGAACAAGTCCCAGAGAAGAGGAAGAAGAGAATGTCTGCCATCTGCCCCAGCGGGCCATGGGAAGGCAAAAAGAAGAGCGTGAGGACACAAGAAGGAAGGCCGGGGCACCAAGTCCTTGCTCCAGGCTGAAGGAAAGGCAGCACCGTATGAAACACCTGGCCAGCCAGCACTCTTCCTGGCTTCATTCATATTCAACCCTTGTGCTTTTTCTGCATATTTAATTTTATCTGCTTGTGAATTTTATTATATGTGTTTGTATCCTCTAGCAATCTCTAAGGAATGAAGACCAATACACATTAATTATGTGAAAGCCAAAAAAAAAAAAAAGGAAAAGCAACCACTGTCTAGGCTCAGTCCAGATAATAATCAGGTCTTCAGTATTAGGCCAAACAACTGAAGGTTTTGAGGAGTTTATTTGGGAAATTTAGGAAGTACAGTGGAATCCTAGCTTTTATTTTTCCCCTGAGAAATTGTGTGTGTGTGTGTGTGTGTATGTGTGTTACAGGAATGGCAGGCATAGAGTTGGTGCTAAGGATGCTTTTAATATTGCATGTAACTAAAACACACAATTGCATATTCTTATAGGTTTTCAAGGAATCAGAACATATCATTCATCTAATACACCCACATAGACACACAAGTACACATGTACACACCATATGTCAGTTTTAAGAGAATTAGAATGCAGATTCACTTAATAAAATATGGTGAATATAATTTTAATCTTTGATGATTCAGGAGCTATTTTTGGCTCATTATGCCTCTGGGTTTATTACTATGAACATAAATTATTGTGCCATTCTTTACAGTCTAAGTTGTTTGCATTTTTTCTGATTATTTTATTGTGAATGGATGGGAGCCTTTCATTGTACTTTCACAGTTACGCAGAACTAGTCATGAATGTGCAGGTCATTTTGGGCCACTTATAGAAAAACAATAAAACTTGTCTTAAGATGGAAATATATGGAAAAGCTTTGCTAGTTATGCCTTTGGGGTGATTGGTTTCCCACAGCAAACAAACAAAACCCCAAGGAAACAGAGTTCATATTTACTTCAGGAGATAAGAGAAATTTTTAGTGAGGAGGTCACATCTGAACTTGGCTTTGAGGGGTTAACCCATTAGCTAATGGAGCCCAGAGGGGATTCTGGGAGGAAGTCTTAGTAGGAACAGAGGGGCAGAAGTGGCTTGGAGGTGAGTCCCCCGCTACTCACAGCTGGGCCTGGGAGGCAACACCCAGGCAATATCCCTGACATTTGTGAGAAATACAGAGTCTCAGGCCCTCACTCCCCACTCCGGAATCAATCTACATTTTGACTGATGATTCACGTGTGTATTAAGTTTTAAGATGTACTTGTATAGAATATTGCTTATATTATTTGTAAATACGGCTAAAAATTGGATCCAATTATGAAGGGCCTTGTTACGATGCTGAGAAACATTGACTTTTTGTGATAGGTTATATGTTCCATTGACAGCTTCTAAGCAGACACTGGTGGGTAGTGTTAGTTGCTCAGATGTCCAGCTCTTTACAATCCCGTGGACTGTAGCCTGACAAGCTCCTCTGTCTATGGGATTCTCTAGGCAAGAACACTAGGGTAGGCAGCCATTCCCTTCTCCAGGTGATCCTTGCAACCCAGAGATCGAACCCAGGTCTCCCGCGTTGCAAGCAAATTCTTTACCATTTGAGCCCCCTGATGTGCAGACTGAAGAGCAGTTCAGTGGGGTCCATGCTGGGCTTACTGTGGGACAGCCTTACAACTCCGCTCGTGTGTCAAGCTCCTCCAGTCTGAAGTCTGGGGAGGGAGGCCGTGGTCACAGCCAGGTGGGCAGGGCATCCTTGGGGGCCTGGACCAGCCAGGTGGGCGGGGGCATCCTTGGGGGCCTGGACCAGCCAGGTGGGTAGGAAGTCCTTGTGGGGGCTGAGTCAGTGGCTATTTACCAACTGCCCATGTGCAAATAATATTGGATTGGCCAAAAAGTTCATTGAGGTTTTTCTGTAACATTGTATGGAACACCTGAAAACTTTTGGTCAACTCAATACTTTGGGAACATTACTCTGGTTTCTCTGTTTCAGATGCATATTATTAAGGAGAGGTAGAAGACAGGAGAAAATAAGTAAAAGGGTATATGACTAAGTAAAAGACTTAGTACTTTGGCCACTTGATGCGAAGAGCTGACCCCTTGGCAAAGATCCTAATGCTGGGAAAAGTTGAGGGCAGGAGGAGAAGGGGGGTGGCAGTGGATAAGATGATTAGATAGCATCACCAACTCAGTGGACATAAGTTTGAGCAAACTCCAGGAGATAGTGAAGGACAGGGCAGCCTGGCATGCTACAGTCCATGGGGTCGCAGAGAGTTGTACATGACTTAGTGACTGAACAACAACAAAGACTCAACTCTTTCATTTGGGACACAACAGAGATAAAGGAACAAGGATAAAGATAGCTGAGAAACTGCAGAGGCAAACCGACAGAACCCCCAAGGTTTGGTTCATTTTTCTATAACGTACCCTGCATTGTGCTAGGCCTTAGTGTATCAAGACAAAGGGTTCACCTATGGCTGATTCGTGTCAATGTATGGCAAAACAAATACAGTATTGTAATTTAAAAAAATAAATAAATAAATAAATTAAAAAACAACAAAAACAAACAAACAAACAAACAAAAAACACCGTATAATTATATAAAAAAAAAAACCACCACATTCTTCCCATAAAGTAGCTCAAAACTAGGGATGGAAGCAGCCATATCACAAACAGGTTCTAGGTGGCACAGTGGAATTTTCAGGGAGTTGAAGATCCTTATCTGGCTGAGCCCCTGTAAACAGAGGAGTGGAGGGCTGGAGACTTGAAGGGAAGCCTGTTCACATCACTGGAGAGTGAAGTTTCTAAGTGGACTAATAGGGGACCAGTCTGTAAGAACAGGCAGGAGCACGACTCAAAGGACCTGTCTATGCAGTAGTGGAGAAATCCTACTTTATCCCAGAGGCCATGGGCAAACGTTGAAGGATGTTAAACGGGAGAATAATATGGAGAGAATTGGATTTTCAATAAATAACTCTGCCAACAATGAAGATGATGAATTAAAGGGAAGCAGTTCAATTTGCAGAGAAATCAACAGACAAGAGACATTTGAGAAAAGAGCAGTCAACTGTGTTAGAAACCATGAAAAAAAAATCAAATTTGCTAAGAGCTGGGCGGAGAGTTGGTGGGGGTGGGACTCATTGTATTGTTGGTGAAGAGGTTATTGATATCCTTTGAGAAGATAATTCAGCGGAGAGCAGGTGTATACCAAAGAGCTGAGGCGTGTCGCGAACAGGGAACACCTGTGAGTATCAGCAGCTGGCAGGCTATGCAGCCCCATAGGGCGAGGAGAGATCAAAGACATTGTATCTCCCAAGTTCTGTGTGGGAACAGGGGTTTATGCTGTTCATTTTTTTCCAGGATAGTGTTATATAGGTATCTGCTAGTTGCCAAATGCATGGGGGTCTACATAAATGGATGAATGAAATATTTTGAGTCATTTTGCTTTAATTTGGAATAGCTTCACCTTTCAGTCGCAACATTTTAGTATAGTTTCTAATGAAACTAGGACCATTTGGCCGAACAGGCTTTCTCATTCAGACTGTTGGGTAATAACAGTGAATGAAGAAAAGTGAAAGGGGAAGTGTCAGTTGCTCAGTTGCAACCCTGGGGACTGTAGCCCGCCAGTTTCCTCTGGCCATGGGCTTCTCCAGCCAAGAATCCTGGAGCAGGCAGCCATTCCCTCCTCCAGGGGATCTTCCTGATTCCGGGATCGAACCTGAGTCTCCCAGATTGCAGGCAGATTCTTTACCATCTGAGCCACCAAAGGAAGCCCCAGCAGCAAGTGAGACCCAATCAATGTGACCAGTATCCTGGCCCCTCTTGTCAGTACCGTCCAGCGATGCCTAAAATGAGTGTTTGCTACACAGCTTTCCTCTCAAAACACAGTTAGTTCAGCTGGGCTTCAGTTTTAAAAGCCTCTGAAAGGCTTATTTGCTCTACACGAAGAGAGAATGGAAGCGTGTTGGCGCTGAGTGACAGTGTCATGCACGTCTCTCTGTGTTAGTCAGTGCGTGGTCTTTATTGATAAAGAAAGAAAACCAATATTTGTAGAGCACGTGCCAAGCATTGGTTACTGGGTTAGTGACCTTCATTTCTACAACAAACCCAGGAGGTGGTTATTTTCACGCTCAGGCCAAACAGAAGGACAGGGGCTGGCACAGATGGCTCATTCGGTGTTCCTGGGTTCCTAGCGACAGGAAGCAGATTGGGGGCTGCCTGACTCCAAGGGCTGGGCTTTCTCTTCCTCACCACACTACCGCTTGAGAAAGCAAGATGTAGGAACTCTTGTAATTATTGTGTGATCCCATGGACTGTAGCCTGCCATGCTGCTCTGCCCATGGCTTTTCCCAGGCCAGAACACTGGACTGGGCGACCATTCCTTTCTCCAGGGGATCTTCCCGACCCAGGGATCCAACCTGGGTCTCCCGCCCTATAGGTGGATTCTTTACCAGTCTGAGCCACCAGGGAAGCCCAATTATGCCAATTATGATAGGAATGAAAATGTTAAGTAACATAAATGGAAAAAGGACATGTGAAATGGAAGAAATGTGGGAAGTCTGAAGGTCTCTGGGGTGGCCTGTGAGCTGTTATAGATCTGCCTTGTGGGATGGGGCTACTTCAGTGTCTTTCAGAAGAGATCTCAGACATGGATGAAGCTAAGAGCTTTGAAAAGAGAGTGCCCTCTTCAAACAGGAGATGTATGATGTAGATTATGGACATTTTTGTAAGGTAAAAATAGCAGATTTTGCCCTGTGATTGGGTTTGCAAAACACACCAACTCTAGGTTCTGGAGTTATCATTACTAGTTCAAGTTTAGCCATTTGACTGTGAGTTTGGGGATTTTAGCTTCCCTGGTGGCTCAGATGGTAAAGCATCTGTCTGCAATGCAGGAGACTCGGGTTTGATCCCTGGTTTGGGAAGATCCCCTGGAGAAGGAAATGGCAACCCACTCCAGTATTCTTGCCTGGAAAATCCATGGTTGGAGGAGTCTAATAAGTTGCAGTCCATGGGGTCGCAAAGAGTTGGCCATGACTAAGTGACTTCACTTTCTGGGGGATTTTGATCTTTAGAAGCCTGTAAGCTTCCTCTGAGTTCCTACTCTGCCATCTATGATAAAACCAATGGTGGCCATTTATTCAGTGCTTACTATAGCTGGGTCTATGCTCTCCATATTTATATGCTTCCTGTTTATTACAACTGTCCTGTGAGTAGGTATTTTTATCTCCACTAGCACATGTGGATAGTGGAACTTAGAAAAGTGAGAAAATTTGCTTCAGTGTACATAGAAAGTGAAAAACTGTGGTTTGGACTTAAATCCATGCTGATTGCAAGGGCGAGTTCTCAGAGCCACCATGCTCTGCTGCCTTTTATGCATCTGTTTTTTTCTGATTGTTCACTTCACTGAGTTTCTCGCTGGGCTTTGAGGCACTTGAGGGCAGAACTGATTCATCTTTGGACACTCGGAAGATAAGTCAGTGTCTGACACGTGGTAGGTGCCGAAGAAACATTGGGAAGAAGGAAAGGATGGATGGAGGGAAGAAGGGGAGGACTAACTATTAATATTTCACGTCCATCCTAATCTTTTCCAAATATAAATGTAAATTTTCTCTCTATATATTTAATGTAAGGGTATCATAATAGTTATACTATTTCTCACTTGTAGTGTACAGTGAGCTTCTTTTTATGTCATTATGCAGTCTTCTAAAAATTATTTTGATATTTAAACAAACAATGTTTTTCCCTGTTTCCTTCTTTTCCCACCAGAAAAATAAGTTGCTTATTGGGAAAATTTCAAAATACATTACCTTTTTAAGACTTCTAGATATGAGTTGTGCTTCCCTGGTGGCTCAGAAGGTAAAGAATTTGCCTGCAATGCAGGAGAAAGGAGTTCAGTCCCTGGGTTGGAGAGACCCCCTGGAGAAGGGTATGGCTACCCCCCTCCAGTATTCTTGTCTGGAGAATCCCATGGACAGTGGAGCCTGGTGGGCTATAGTCCATGGAGTTGCAAACAATCAGACATGGCTGAACAACTAATACTTTCACTTTCACTAAGATTCTCTCATGGGTTATACAAACCTCTAGAACTCTATTCAAAATTTAATTTTCACACACAAAAATAGCCATCTTAAAGGTAGGACTAGATATGCTTATAAGACCAAAGTTTGGTAAGGTTATTGCCAAACTTAAAAATCTCAGAGCCACAGCATTTTATGAAATGAAGCAAAAGGCCCCCAAAACAGCACAAAAGGAAACTCTCAAGCTCTACCTAAATGGCATTGGTACTGCAGATTATTATGTTTTAAAAGGAAAAACTAGGTTACCACAGAGACACTGCGTATTTAGACGGGAGCATGTTTGGCTGGTGTTCTCTGCATGTTGATTGCTGGTTGGATTTACCAGGTTAATCTCTTTCATCCTTGTTTTCAACAACTCAACATTTTTCCATCAAGGCTTAGTGAGGGGCCAAGAATGTAATTTAGGGATTTGGATCCTTAGAATTTAATCCCGGGGTGTGTTGTGTTTGGAGAATTCAGGTAGAGTCTTGTGGATCTTGCCTTGAGTTTGGGCATTTGGTTTCTGCAGTTCTGAACCAGCCTGGTCCTCGCTGCCAGTACTGGAGATTGGACGTGTATGAAGCCATCTTGAGAGAGGGAGTCTCTGCTGAGAGAGACAGTGGCTGGTTCCTCTCTGCAGTGCAGGTCCTGCCCGTCTTGCTCTGGAAGCAGACCTGGCTCTTCCCATCCTAACCAACTGAACCTGTTCTCGTGCTTTCTTGCCGGAGCTGATGGCAGTTACAACTCCCTGGGACCTTTGGCACATGTTGGCTGGGTCACTGGCGTTCTAAGGAGAGGAAGGGGAAGAACAAGTCTCTAGCTGACAGGAAAGCAAGTGCAGAAACACAACTCAGTATGGCTGGACCCTCAGTCTAGGGAATGCCCCAGATTCAGGAATGCCCCTGTGACCCTCAGGTCCCAGAGTCACAGGGATGCCAGCATCTACTTGCATCATCTTGCTAAGCCTTGGATTGCTTGTCTGTAAAACAGGCATGAAAAACACATTTTATAGAATAGCTGTGAGAATTAAAAGACAAAGCATGTGTACAGTGAATAACACAATACCAGTCACGTAACTAAGGTCTTACCAATCATTGAATCAACAAATAGGTATTAAATACTGACTAAGGGCCAGTGCACAGAGGTGAGACAAGCAGATGTGGTTCCTTTCTCTAAGGAGAGTATGTTCCAGTAAACTCAACAGTGTGAGTAATATTTTGTTGCTATTATTACATGCTGTATTACTTATCTATTTCTATATAACAAATCATCTCAAAATATAGACACTTAAAATAGCAAATCTTTATTTTCTTCATTTCTATGGGTCAAGAATTGGGGGCAGATTAGTTAGGTGGTTCTGGTTCAGAACCACTCAAGATCTGGTTGGTGCTACAGGGATCAGAGGGCTTCCCTGCTGGCCCAGTGGTAAAGAATCCACCTACAATGCAGGAGTCACAGGAGATTCAGGTTTGATCCCTGGGTTGGGAAGATCCCCTGAAGGAGGTCATGACAACCCACTCCAGTAGCCTTGCCTGGAGAATTCCACAGACAAAAGAGCTTGCTGGGCTACAGTCCATAAGGTCACAAAGAGTTGACACAACTGAAGTGACTTAGCACATGCAGGGATCAGAAAGCTTGACTAGTACTGGAGAATTCAATTCCAAGATGGCGCAGTCACATGGCTGTTGGCAGGAAGCCTCCATCCTCTACACGTGGGCCTTTTCACAGGGTCTGATGGATCATCACAACATGGCAGCTGGCTTCTCCCAGAGTGACTATTCCAAGAAAGAGAGGAAGGAAAAAGCTGCCATATCTTTTATGACCTATTTTTCAGGAGATATAGTCTGCCACCATATTCTATTTGTTAAAAAGGAGTCAAGTTTAGCCCACACTCAAGATTAGGTCCCACCTTTTGGAAGGAGGAATTTGGAAGTACTTGTGGATGTATTCAAAATATACATATTACCATGTGTGAAACAGAGCTAGTGGGAAGCAGCTGTATAGCACAGGGAGCCCAGCTTGGTGCTCCGTGATGACCTAGAAAGGTGGGATGGGGAGGTAGGTGGGAGAGTCAAGAGGGAAGGGATATATGTACACTTAGGGCTGATTCATGTTGTTGTATGGCAGAAACAAACACAACATTGTAAATAATTGTCCTCCAATTATTAGTAAAAGTTAAAAAAAAAAAAACACCCCATAAAGTACAGGACAAAGATCAGAAAAGAGAGTGGAGACATTGCTAGAGGTCAGCTCAGAAGGGCCCAGGATGGCTATTTCCAGCTGGAAGCAACAAAGAGTGTCTTGCCATTTTGGTAGGAAATAATATGCTTCCCTGGTTGCTCAGATACTAAAGCATCTGCCTGCAATGCAGGAGACCTGGTTTCAATCCCTGGGTCAGGATGATCCCATGTTTCCAGGAAATGGCCACCCACTCCAGTACTCTTGCCTGGAAAATCCCAGGGATGCTTGGTAGGCTACATCCATGGGGTCGCAAAAAGTCAGGTACAACTGAGCAACTTCACTGGTTCACTGGGGAGTGCAGTTTCCCAGATGCCCAGCAAGGAACCAGCTACTGACTGATAAATATGTGAACATCAGATATGTGAACAGAGCATACTGAGATCATGGAATGGCCTTACCTGAGTTCTCTGTGCTGTTCAAAGTCCCAAAGAAGGAAAGACCTGTTTTCTAGAATGTTCCTGCTTTTCCTTACATTTCTGCTTCTTTTAAGACCTGTTAGGAGAGCCTTGTCCTTTCTGAAGTTCAGAGAACTGGACTTAAGACTCCTTCACTTTTTTATCTATAAAGAAACCTCTTCAGGTTTGAAAACTTCTTAATGTTCATAAAGCCAGAACAGTATGTCCAGTCGTCATAAGGAAGCACAGCATTTCTGATTTTACTAGAAATGGCTGAAAACCACAGACACTCAAGCCCTTTCTCTTATGAGACAGTTTTATCTTAGAGCTGATGAACACATGCTCACTTCAAAAACAGGAGTGAAACCAACCTTTGCCTCATTTATTTATTTCTTCTAAGAACCCTGAGCACTGAAGCACTGATGCTTTTGAAATACAGTGGTGGAGAAGACTCTTGAGAATCCCTTGGACAGGAAGAAGATCAAACCTCTGAAACCTAAAGGAAATCAACCCTGAAAATTCACTGTAAGGACTGATGCTGAAACTCCTGTGAAGAGCTGACGCATTGGAAAAAAAAAAACAAAACCCGAATCTGGGAAAGATTGAGGGCAGGAGGAGAAGGGGGCAAGAGAGGATGAGATGATTGGATGGCATCACTGACTCAATGGACATGAATTTTAACAAACTCTGGGACATAGTGAAGGACAGGGAAGCCTGACTTGCTGCAGTCTGTGGGGTTGTAAGAGTTGGACTTGACTGAGTAACTAAACAACAACAAACTCTTGTATAGCTCAAAGGGCCTGGGATCCTTTACCATAGAGAGAACATTCCCCACACATTATTCAGAACAACTTAAAATGCTGGAAATCAGTAGTTGTCCATTGCTGAGTTTGATTCCTATGCGTGTTTAGTTTTACTAACCACCATCCTGGGTGAGTAGACACTTTAAAATCTGTTGGTTTGTAGACAAAGCAAATAAAACTCATCTATTTATCATATAATAACTGTTTTGAGACTGAGAATTGGTGTAAGATTTCCATTAGCAAAGTGTTTCAGAAGCCAGGTTGGGCCCTCTGTGGCTTTTCATGGACTATTTGTTGCCACAGACAGCTCACCTTATGATAAGCTGGGCCAATACCCTCAAGAAGAAAAAGCATGACCGCCGTCCCCTTCTTTCTTCTGTTTCCTCCCCCCCTCTCCATAAGGTGGGTGTTTACTTGACCTCATTTCCACTAATAAGGAAAGGAATTTATACCTAATTTAGTAGCTCAATGAGGTTCCATTGCTCTTCAGAGAAAGACAAAATTCCTCTTTTTCATCCATGGAACTCTGCATGTCCTGCCCTGTCTCCTCCAGCTGTGCTAGATCCCATTCTTTCCCTAGATCTCTCTGTTTTAATCACATTGGCTTTCTCTTAGTCCCTCATGGTTCCTACCATCTTCTGCCACAGGACCTTTGCACACACTGTTCCCTCTGCCCATAATGATCTTCACCCCTCAGTGCTCCAGGCGCATCAAGGAAGCATTTCCCAAGCTCCCCGACTAGGTCAACTCCCTCTCTAAAGGCTCTGCAAGTGCCATGCAATTCTTTCTAGTCTTGGGTTTGCTGCTATTCTAACACATGTTGGTTTGTACAATAAATTTCTTTCTATTCATCTTCCTTGGTAGATGAAAGTTTGGGGCTATAACCTACATGCCTACAAGGGCTGTGCTTGCCCAACTTCAAGATGGAAGAGAGGGCCCAGAGTCAGCAAGAGAGATACCAGTGGTCTGACTGATGGGTAAGCTTACACCCCTGAAGCAGAGTCCTGGAGGGGCACCCCACTGTGCAGTGGGTGGCAGGCAGGAAACGGTGGCAGTCTTCGCTCCCAGAGGGGAAGGGGAGGTTACCAATGGCAGAGGAGTTGACGTCGGGTGGGCTATTATTCACCAGGGAAATCAGTAGCGGGACATGCCCCTCACTTCTCCTTTGATAAGAACAATCACTGGCTGGGGCTCGGGGCAAGTATGAAGGAAGGTCAGTCAGGCGAGTAGGGTAGAAGTGAAGCAGGGGATATGCAGAGAGCCAGAGAGCCAGAGGGCAACCATCTTGCGTGGCCTGATCAGACAGAAGGCTAGACTGTATCTGTTTTTAATCACCTCGGCACCTAGGTTCTTGGCACAGTGTCTGGACGTCATAGGGGCTGACTCACTATTTATTGCGGGCACCAGGGTTTGGCCTCTTCCATCATTGTTTTCTAACTGGAAATTTTGGCATATTACTTAACTCTGTCTTCAAATGGAGTTGGTAATATATACTGACGTCTTGAGGTTGTCATAAATGTTAAATGAAGTAATTAATGTAAAAATACTTAACACTTAATACTGAACATATACCAGGAAGGCACATACCAGAAGATAAATGGTGGAATATTTAGGTTAATCTCCAGCCATCACATATGTCCTCAAAAGAAGAAGATAGATTTCTTGAAAGTCAATATTGAGCACAGTCCAGGAAGAGCTTGAAGATGGTCTGCCTGTCTCCATCCCCAGAGAGGGTTCCAGCAGGCTCCCTGATGTGTGAGTTAAATTTGATGCCTGCTCTCTAGGCCAGCACTTTAATATTAGCAAATGAGCCTTTTTCACTTTAAATCTGGAGCTTTTATATGAATATGTGCTAAGTTGTTTCGGTCGTGTCTGACTCTTTGTGACCCATGGGCTGTAGCCCACCAGGTTCCTCTGTCCATTGGATTCTCCAGGCAAGAATATTGGAGCAGGTTGCCATGCCCTCCTCCAGGGGCTCTTCCTGACCCAGGGATCAAACCTGCATCTCCTGCATTGAGAGGTGTGTTCTTTACCACCAGCGTCATCTGGGAAGCCCTTACATGTATCCGGCACCCTCATTTTCGTGTTTGTCACCCAAGGGACACCTCTTGACCACCTGGCTCTGGAGGTCAGATGAGTCTGTGTTCTTGGTCCTGTGTGGCTGTAACATTTAGGGTCACCCAGAAAGAAGCTCGTGGGCTTCCCAGGCAGTGCAGTAGTAAAGATCTGCCTGTTACTGCAGGAGACACAGGAGATGTGGGTTCAATCCCTGAATCGGGAAGATCCCCTGGAGTAGGAAATGGAAACCAGCTCCAATATTCTTGCCTGGAGAATTCCATGGACAGAACAGCCTGGTGGGCTACAGTCCATAGGGTTGCTAAGAGCTGAACGCGCCTGAGTGACTGAGCATGCACGCATGCATGGAAGAGCTCACACGCCTGTACACTATCCTGAATTTTGTGACCACTACCAGGGACACCTCTATATCACCTTGCTCTTGTGGCCAAGGGGGCTTCTGCTCATGGGTCCCAGAGGACAGAAGCAATGGAGAAAGAGTTCTTAAATAGTCACCACCCGCAGGGCACAGCAAGAGGCAACAGACCCAGAGGCCTGGTGTGTCTGTGAAGGAGGCTTATTAACTAATCATTAGGACTGTGGCCTGAGGGGCAGCTTTCTAATTAAACACACATCCAGGAATCTAGGCGCTGACTGTAACCCTTTCCAGAAGACTTGGAGGATGGGTACTATCTTCACAGTCACTCTCCTGGAGGGGAGCTTTACGTGCATCTGGCCCTGTGGTTTTTATGTCTGGTGCCCCAGGTTTTGTGACTGCTGCCCTGGGGATACCCCTTGATCACCTAGCTCTGGTGGCCAGGGAGGCTTGCGTTCCTGATTCCTGTGAGACTGTGGCAGTCGGAGAGATGGTTCTTGGGAGGCGACCACCCCCAGAGCACTGCACGGACAGTGTACTGAGGCACAGCCCAGGCCCCTAGTCTTTCTGTGAAGGGGCCTCTTTGCTTGTCCTAGTGCTCTGGGCTGGGGGAAGGCTTCACGTCTGGCACATGTCTAGTGGATTATGGAGTTTCTCTCAAGGAATGTAGACTGTGGATGCCATCTCGGTGTTCTCCCTCTGTCTTGATCCAGCTCACCAGCATCTTCCAGAAAGGAGCGTATACATTAGTCTGGAGCCCTGATACCTGTGACTTCTGCCCAGGGGACAGCCCCAGATTGCCTGGCTCTGGTGGCTCATGCTTGTGGTCTCACAGATCTGTATATAACTGCATACTTTTAAAAGCTGCTGCCTGAAAGTCTGGCTTCTAGTACCTGAATCTAGATGTTGAGATCCACCCCCTCTGGGATACTGGCAGGTTTTGGCACATGTTCAACTATTGGAAGCTACTGAAAGTATAATAGGCTGCTTGGACAAGTAGCCTTAGGAAAGTATAATAGGCTGCTTGCACAGGTTCGAGAAACAACTAAGAGCTGGGGCAGCGTTGAATAGCAAGGTTCATTTCTAAGATCAGTCCTTCAGGCCTAGAGGAGATGATTGTTTCATATACTGTGAAGAAATCAACACAGAGAGTCAAGCAAAATGAAGAAACAGGGAGGCACATCCTGCATGAAAGAATAAGAAATGGAGATAACTAATTTACTTGATGAAGAGTTTAAGAAATTGTCATAAAAACTCTCACTGAACTGTAGAGAAAAATGAATGAGCACAGTGAGGACTTCAGCAGAGAATGGAAGTATACCAAATAGCAATCACAAGCTGAATAATACAGTAACTGAGTTGAAAAATACACTAGAAAGTTTCAACAACAGACTAGATGAAGCAGAAGAAAGGATCTTCTGTCACTTGAAGACAAGGCAGTGGAACTCACCCAATCAAAGCAGCAAAAAGAAAGACAAATGAAAACAAGTGAAGATAGCGTAAGGGATTTGAGTGTGTGTGTGAGTGTGTGTGTGTTAGTTGCTTAGTTGTGTCCCACTCTTTGTGACCCCATGGATTGTAGCCCACCAGGCTCCTCTGTCCCTGGTATTCTCCAGGCAAGAACACTGGAGTGGGTTGCAATTTCCTTCTCCAATGCATGAAAGTGAAAAGTGAAAGTGAAGTCGTTCAGTTGTGTCCAACCCTCAGCGACCCCATGGACTGCAGCCTTCCAGGCTCCTCTGTCCATGGGATTTTCCAGGCAAGAGTACTGGAGTGGGGTACCATTGCCTTCTCCGAAGGGATTTACGAGAGAACATCAAATAAACTAACATTTGCATTTTATGACTCCAAGAAGAAGAAAGAGAAAGAGACAGAAATCTTGTTTGAAGAAATAATGGCTGAAAACTTCCCTTAACCTGGGATAGGAAACAAACACTTAGATCTATGGAGCCCAGAGAGTTTCAAAAATATAAATTCAAAGAGACCCACAGGAAGGCACATAGTCAAATGTCAAAAGTTAAAAACAAGGAGAAAATTGTAAAAGCATCAACAGAAAAGCAGCTTGCTCTGTACAAGGTTATCCCCATAAGACAATCAGGAGACTTTTTAAGCAGGAGCTTTTCAGGCCAGAACAATATTCTCAAAATATGTGTGGATAGGATACTGGTGGCTCAGTGGTAAAGACGTGGTGGATTCATGTTGATGTATGGCAAAACCAATACAGTATTATAAAGTAAAATAAAGTAAAAAAAAAAAAAAGAATCTGCCTGACAATGCAGGAGACACGGGTTCGATCCCTGGTCTGAGATGATCCCACATGCTGCAGTTCAGCTAAACTTGTGCACCACCACTGCTGGGCCTGGGCTCCAGGGCCTAGGAGCTGCAGCCACTGCAGCTGGCACACCTAGAGCCCACACTCTGCAACAGAGAGTGCCACAGAGAGAA
Organism: Nanger dama; assembly: GCA_917880005.1. Classification (NCBI taxonomy): domain Eukaryota; kingdom Metazoa; phylum Chordata; class Mammalia; order Artiodactyla; family Bovidae; genus Nanger; species Nanger dama. The sequence goes on from CAKJTW010000044.1 coordinate 15,022,200, forward strand.
GCCCATGCCCTGCAAGCAGAGAGCAGCCCCCACTCATTGCAGCCAGAGGAAAGCCCACACAGACCCGCCACAGCCAAAAACCACCAAACAAAAACACCTTGAGACAAATGAAAATGGAAATGTCACGTACCAAAATTTATGTAATGCAGCAAAAATTTTCCGAGAGGGAGGTTCATAATGATAAGTGCCCACTTCAAGAAACAAGAAAAATTTCTAATGAACAACCTAACTTTATACTTGAAGGGACTAGAAAAATAAAAACAAATGAAGCCCAAAGTTAGTAGGTGGAAGGAGATAGCAAATGTAGAGTAGAAATAAATAAAATAGAGGAAAAAAATGAAAACAAAGCAAAACGAAAATCTAGACAGATCAATGAAATTAAGAGCTGGTTCTCTAAAACAACAAAACTGATGAAACTTTAGACACACTGAAAAAATAAAGGAAGAGAATTAGAAGCAAATAACATCAGAAATGGAAGAGAAGATATTACAGCTGATGCCAGAGAAATACAAAAGATCATGAGACTACTGTGGATAGTTATATGCCAATAAATTGGACAGCTCAGAAGAAATAGATAAATTCCTAGACACATACAGTCTACCAAAACCGAATAACAATAAAATAGAAAATCTAAACAAACCAACTCCTTGTAAGAAGATTGAATCAGTTATCAAAAACTTCCCAACAAACCAAAGTCCAGGACCAGATTGCTTCACTGGTGAATTCTACTGAACATTCAAGGAGGAATTGTTACCGATTCTTCTCAAACTAGAAACTCTCCAAAACTCAAACTCTTCAAAAAGAAAAGGTAGAAACTATTCTAAACTCATTTAATGAGGGCACCATCGAAGTGGAGTGAAAGTCACTCAGTCAAGTCTGACTCCTTGCAACCCCACGGTCTATACAGTCCCTGGAATTCTCCCCTCACGCAAAAACCAGACAAGGATATCACAAGAAAGGAAAAATTACAGGCCAATATCTCTAAAACATTCTTGCAAAAATCCTTAACAAAATATTAGCATACCAAATCCAACAATACATTAAAAGGCTCGTTCAGTTCAGTTCAGTTTATTCCACAGATGCAAGGCTAGCTCAATATCTGCAAATAAGCCAATGTGATAACCACATTAAAAATAAAACATTAAATAGAAGTATTAAAACTAATAAATACATGCAATAAAATTGCAGAGTACAAAATCAATATGTAAAATTCTGTTGTGTTTCTCTATATTAACAATAAACTATCAAAAGAAAAATTAAGTAAGCAATCTAATTTATAATTGCATCAAAAATAATAAAATACCTAGGAATAAATTTAAGGAAGTGAAAGGCATGCATAATGAAAATGATAAGACATTAATGAAATAAATGGAAAATACAAAGAAATGGAAAGATAGTCTGTGTTTATAGACTGGCAGAATTAACACTGTTAAAATGTCCATACTTTCCAAAACAATACACATATTCGATGCAATCCCTACTAAAATTCCAGTGACATTAAGACCACAAATAGCCAAAGCAATCTCAAGAAAGAATAAAGTTAAAGACATCATGCTCCCTGATTTCAAACTACACTACAAAGCTGTAGTCTGACATAAAAACAGGCACATAGATCAATGGAACAAAATAGAGAGCCCAAAAATAAACCCATGTATATATAGCCAACTAATTTATGATGAAGAAAGCAAAAGTATACAATGAAAAAGGACAGTCTCTTTAATAAATGAATAAATGGTGGTGAGTAAACTGGAAGCTGCTGCTACTGCTGCTAAGTTGCTTTAGTCATGTCCGACTCTTAGCAACCCCATGGGATTTTCCAGGCAACAGTACTGGAGTGAGGTGCCATTGCCTTCTCCAGAGTAAATCGGATAGCCATATAAAAAAAAAAAAAAAAAAAGAAACCACTATCTTATACCATAAGCAAAACTTCACTCAAAATGTATTAAAGACTTGGTGATAATTTCTTTAATCCAACACCAAAAAAAAAAAAAAAAAAGCAAAAATGAACAAATGGAATTTTGTTGTTGTTCAGTTACTAAGTCATGTCTGACTCTTTGTGATCCCATGGACTGCAGCATGCCAGGGTTCCCTGTTCTTCACCATCTCCCAGAGTTTGCTCAAATTCATGTCCATTGTCTAAGTGGTGCTATCTAAATATCTCATCCTCTGTTACCCTTTTCTCATTTTGCTGTCAATCTTTCCCAGCATCTTTTGCAGTGAACTGGCTGTATCATGTGGCCAAAGTATTGGAGCTTCAGCATTAGTCCTTCCAATGAATATTCAGGGTTTATTTCCTTTAGAATTGACTGGTTTGATCTCCTTGCTGTCCAAGGGACTCTTGAGAGTCTTTCTCTAGTACCACAGTTTGAAAGGATCAGTTCTTCGGTGCTCAGTCTTCTTTATGGTCCAGCTCTCACATCCATACATGACTGCTGGAGAAATCATAGCTTTGACTAGATGGACCTTTGTTAGCAAAGTGGTGCCTTTCCTTTTTAATACACTGTCTAGGTTTGTCATAGCTTTCCTTCCAAGGAGCAAACGTCTTTTATTTTCATGGCTGCAGTCACTGTCCTCAGTGACTTTGGAGCTGAAGAAAATAAAATCTGTCACTTCTTCCATTATTGCCCCTTCTTTTGCCATAAAGTGAAGTGAAGTGGGACTACATCAAACTAAAATCTTGTGCACAGCTCAGGAATCCATAATCAAAATGAAAAGGCAACCTTCTGATTGAGAGAAAATATTTGCAAGTCAAATATCTGATGAGGGGCTAATATCCAAATTATATAAAGAACTCATAAAACTCAATAGCAAAATAAACAAACTAACCAAACAATCTAGTTAGGAAATGGGCAGAAGATCTGAATGGATATTCTTCCAAGGAAGATGTATAGATGGCCAACAGGTACAAGCAAAGGTGTTCAACATCATTAATCATCAAGGAAATGCAAATCAAAACCACAGAGATATCACCTCATACCTGTTAAAATGGCTATTATCAAAAGGACAAGAAATAAGTGTTGGCAAAAATGTGGGAAAAAGGAAACCCCTGTTTTCTGTTGGTGGAAATGTCAATTTGTGCAGCCACTATGGAAAATAGTACGGTGTTCTGGAAGAAAAATTAAAAATAGAACTACCATATGATCTAGCAATTCCACTCCTGAGTATTTATCTGAAAAAAAAAAACAAAACCACACTAATTTGAAAAGATATATGTACCCCCATCTCATTGCCACATTACTTAGAAAAGACAAGATGTGGAAACAACCAAGATGTCCACTGATGGATGAATGGATAAAGAATTGGTATATATACACAGTGAAATGTTCAGTTCAATTCAGTTCAGTCGCTCAGTCATGTCTGACTCTTTGCGACCCCATGAATTGCAGCATGCCAGGCCTCCCTGTCCATCACCAACTCCTGGAGTTCACTCAGACTCACGTCCATCGATTTGGTGATACCATCCAACCATCTCATCCTCTGTCATCCTCTTCTCCTCCTGCCCCCAATCCCTCCCAGCATCAGAGTCTTTTCCAATGAGTCAACTCTTCGCATGAGGTAGCCAAATTACTGGAGTTTCAGCTTTAGCATCAGTCCTTCCAAAGAAACCCAAGGACTGATCTCCTTCAGAATGGACTGGTTGGATCTCCTTGCAGTCCAAGGGACTCTCAAGAGTCTTCTCCAACACCACAGTTCAAAAGCATCAATTCTTTGGTGCTCAGCCTTCTTCACAATCCAACTCTCACATCCATACGTGACTACTGGAAAAACCATAGCCTTGACTAGATGGACCTTTGTTGGCAAAGTAATGTCTCTGCTTTTGAATATGCTATCTAGGTTGGTCATAACTTTTCTTCCAAGGAGTGTCTTTTAATTTCATGGCTGTAATCACCATCTGAAGTGATTTTGGAGCCCCCCAAAATAAAGTCTGACACTGTTTCCACTCTTTCCGCATCTATTTGCCATGAAGTGATGGGACCAGATACCATGATCTTACTTTTCTGAATGTTGAGCTTTAAGCCAACTTTTTCACTTTCCTCTTTCACTTTCATCAAGAGGCTTTTGAGTTTCTCTTCACTTTCTGCCATAAGGGTGGTGTCATCTGCACATCTGAGGTTATTGATATTTCTCCCAGCAATCTTGATTCCAGCTTGGGCTTCTTCCAGCCCAGCCTTTCTGCATATAAGTTAAATAAGCAGGGTGATGTACTCCTTTTCTATTTGGAACCAGTCTATTGTTCCACGTCCAGTTCTAACTGTTGCTTCCTAACCTGTGTATAGGTTTCTCAAGAGGCTGGTCAGGGGGTCTGGTGTTATTCAGTCATAAAAATGGGTGAAAGCTAGCCATTTGTAACAAAATGGTTGGATCTCAAGGGCATTATGCTGAGTAAAATAAATCAAAGACAAACACTGTACCACGTTTCACAAGCAAGATCTAAAACAAAAACCCCAAACTAAAACAAAACAAACAAGCCCGTAGCTACAGACGACTGGCTGTTGGTTGTCAAAAGCAGGGTGTGGTGGGGGGGTGGGAGAAGAGGGTTAACTGATGTGTATGTGTATGTTTAGTTTAAATAAATAGGAAAAAATAAAAAAGATCAAGAGGGCTGCCATTAATTAATTCTATGAGATTCCCTAACATGTCCGTCAGGCCTAATTTCCCTATGGGCTTTGTTCTCACTGTTGTTTAGAAGTCAAGAGTTAAGTTAAACTGAAGAAGTCTAACTTGTTTTTGGTTATTATATTGTATTATCACTGTTATAAAAATAACATAAAATGTTAAGAAAAATGAAGCACAGTTGAAGTTTTCCATAACTTATTTCTTCTTTAAGTTATACCTAGGAGAAAAGTAAGCAAAAGAGGCAAAGTGTTTCTTCTATTAAAATACAAAATCTCCTTAATTTGGAATTCATTTGGCTGAGCACCTCTGGGTGGGCACCTCTGGGAGATGGTTTGGAACGTAGCTTGATCTGTTTCTTCTCCGTGCAGCTATTAATGACTCCATAACATCAAGGTGTTTAGACCAAAGAAATGTTAATATGACTTTTAGTACAGTCTACACTAATTTTTTCATTTTACAGATGAGGAAATGGAGAAAGAGAAGGGTTTAGTTTCTTTCCCAAGGTCAGTGGTTAATGAAAGTTCATTCTTATTTTGGCAATGAGGACATTACTTTCTTAAGCCCAAAATTCACTTATAAGTGAATAAATTAAGAAGCTGGTACCTTTTGTTTGTTTGTTTGTTTTAGGCTTTTATACCTTTTCCTTCTTATCAGAGCCTCCTCCCTCATTTTTTCCCCCTCCCTCATTTTTTTCCCCCAAGGTCCTTTCTTCTCTCATATTTGCACCTGAACAAATGATGTACTGTGAACACTCCATCCAAAGAACTCAATTTAGATCTGTGGCTGAGGATGGGATTCCATTGTTTGTGTTTCATCACATGTTCACAGAAGCCCAGCCCTAGCAGAGGAGAGAGAAAAATGGTATCTCTGTGGATGGATGGTATCTAGCTCTCATCAGACAGGCTGCATCCTGGGCCTGAGGACATAAGAGGAGCTCCAAAGCCCACCCACTGGTGGAGAGTGTTGACCTCACCCTATACATTTAAATGAGACTCACTCATTCACACAGCACATAACTTGAGGCCAGTGTAGACAGGCTACAGACATTCCAGTTTTGACATCATACCGCCTAGGGACAACTTCACTCACATTCAGATCCTTGGTTTTGTCTACTGTTTTCTGAAACTTTTATTATTCTTTGGACTTGCTAACTGAGTTTGGTATCCTCAGGTTGGTCCTCAGCTCTGAAGATGATAATGAAGATAAAATAATAATTCGTATCTACCATGTGCCAAACCACTATATTGTAATTATACTGTTAGCAATCTATAATAATCCTTTATGATATTCAGTTTGCAGACAAGGAAACTAAAAGTCATAGCTATGAAATAATCTCAAGGCCACACAACTTAAAGGGACCATGCTGAAATTTGTACTTCGGCCTCCATGCACCTAAGATTAGGCCTTCCTACCAGATTACATTCTTTCTCTCAGGACCTTGTATTAGGTACATCATTGCTCTTGTTCTCTTCCAGGTTTTCTTGAGAAAGTATTTCCTTTAGCTCCTCCTCTCAAAAGCCAAACCCTAGATATTGTCCTCACTGAAACCATGCCAGTCCCTAGTAGAACAAGGTTATAGAAATCTCTTTAATTCTGCCAGATAAGGAAATGGCAACCCACTCCAGTATTCTTGCCTAGAGAATCCCATGGACCGAGGAGCCTGGCGGGCTACAGTCCACAGGGTCGCAAAGAGTCGGACACGACTGAGCAACTTCACTTATTGATAATACTGTTTCACTTTTGAGTCTAAGTTCCTCCATACCTGCTGATTATGGGCAAATGATAGAATAAGGTAAGATGCAGGAGGAAGGAGCTGCTAGGAAAGTGATACAGCAGGACTTACGTAGGGCATGGGAAGGATAGAGAGGCAAAATAGTATTCAGTAGCCCGTCAAAGGGGCTTCCCAGGTAGCGCTAGTGGTAAAGAACCCGCCTGTCAATGCAGGAGACAGAAGGGATGTGGGTTTGATCCCTGAGTCTGGAAGAACCCCTGGAGGAGGGCATGGCAACCCACTCCAGTGTTTTTGCCTGGAGAATCCCACAGACAGAGGAGCCTGGTAGCCTACAGTCCATAAGGTTGCAAAGAGTTGGACATGACTGAAGCCACTTAGCAGTAGTATCAAAAAAGCATCAAAGACTTTTTTTTATGGCACAATAACCCATTAAACTGTGAGACCCATTTGTAATGGGACCTCATCCAAGGGTGCATTTATTTATTTAATCATAGTCCCTCTTCTACCCCACTGCCACAAAGCCCTTGGGCATTCCTAGCACTGAGGATGTATAGTTTTATTTCATAATTAACTGGCCCCAGAAGGCGTAAATACTTCCTCAGGAACCAGACCTTTGGAAGAAGCATAAAGACTAAAACGTTTGTGGTTATTTTAATGCCTCTACTGAATGGACTGACCAAGACACTGGAGATCTTTGGTGGTGGCACTTAAAGCAATAAATCACATGCAAAGATAATGTTAGATTTCAGCATCTTTAGCTTAGAGCCATTTTCACCAAGCGCAATCCAAGGGTGGTCTCAAAATAGCTTTGTCTTTTAATGCCTCCATGTGGACATCATTCACATCTTCTCCAAGCCATGAGGCACTCTCAGTCTTTCTCTGTCTCTCTCTGTCTCTCATACACACAAACACAAAATATTGGCTGTTTTCATCTTAGATAATGCCTTCCTCGGACACAGAAATGAGACCAAGATGATCTCTGTGTCTTGACCCAGTTACATTGATAAGCCTTGTAGCAAGAATAGGCTTCCCAGGTGGCACCAGAACCTGCCTGCCAATGCAGGAGACAGAAGGGATGTGGGTTCGATTCCTGGGTTGGGAAGATCCCCTGGAGGAAGGCATGGCAACCCACTCCAGTAACCTTGCCTGGAGAATCCCAAGGACAGAGGAGTCTGATGAGCTACAGTCCACGGGGTCACTCAGAGTTGGACATGACTGAAGCAACTTAGCATGCATGCATGTAGCAATGATGACTAAACGTTGACCCACTATTCCTTAGGAGCATCCTATCAAGCCAAAGCAGACAACTGCAACAGACCCTTTTGATCCTTGACCACTATGAAGTCAATTTAGACCACTGCAGTATGTTTATGGAAAGGAAATGGAAGCCTCTTTTGACCTGGACAAGGCCTGTGATAGCCTTCATTCCCCTCTGGCCATAAAGAAGCCCGTGGTGTGTCTGTTCTGAATTAGCAGCATGTGGAAGAAGTGATTCTGATGGTGATGGAGCCTTAGATTGCTAGTATAATTGCTGCTTTCCAATAGGCTTTTACGGACATGAGACTCATACCAGTAGCAAAAGCCAGAGTTAGTGCTCAGATGTGGTCTTTCCATTGCTTCTTAACTGTATTTCTTTCCCATAATAAGAACAAAATTGTACAAGCAATCCACATTTGGGTGGATTTCATCACCCCAAAGTCCTTGACTTTTATTTAATAATGACTAAAAATATTCCATAAGCTTGCTTTCTCTGAAGTTAATATCTTGTCATCTATATATGGTTTTTCCAGTGGTCATGTGTGGATGTGAGAATTGGACTGTGAAGAAGGCTGAGCACTGAAGAATTGATGCTTTTGAGCTGTGGTGTTGGAGAAGACTCTTGAGAGTCCCTTGGACTGCAAGGAGATCCAACCAGTCCATTCTGAAGGAGATCAACCCTGGGATTTCTTTGGAAGGAATGATGTACTTTGGCCACCTCATGCCAAGAGTTGACTCATTGGAAAAGACTCTGATGCTGGGAGGGATTGGGGGCAGGAGGAGAAGGGGATGACCGAGGATGAGATGGCTGATTGGCATCACTGACTGGATGGACGTGAGTCTGAGTGAACTCCGAGAGATGGTAATGAATAGGGAAGCCTGGCATGCTGCGATTCGTGGGGTCGCAAAGAGTCGGACACGACTGAGTAACTGAACTGAACTGAACTGATATATTATTGTTTAACTTTATATATATATATTCTTGATGTGCAATTTTCCAGCCTCATCTCCTGCTTACTCTCACCTTTTATTCATTGGCAACCCTAGATTGTTTTATTACCTCTCTTCTGTGTGATACCCTTTTCCCATTTTATGAATCTGAACACATTTTCTCAACTCTCTCCTGACTTTCCCCGTGAATTATTTCACCAGGAAATGCCTAATGTTCCTTCAAAACCCAATTAGGCACAAAGAGAGCCGTGGTGATGAAAAAGGGAACTCTCAGTTTCAACAACAGGTAGAAACCACAGGAGGAAAGATTCTCAACCAACTTCTCAGCTGTCTCTTCGTTTATGCCTGCTGCCGAAATAAGAGCTCAACGAATATTTAATTTATAAAAATTAAAAAATTCAGACACTACCTTCTTTGAGAAGCTCTGGTGCTGCTGCTGCTGCTGCTGCTAAGTCGCTTCAGTCATGTCCAACTCTGTGCGACCTCATAGACAGCAGCCCACCAGGCTCCCTGGTCCCTGGGATTCTCCAGGCAAGAACACTGGAGTGCGTTGCCATTTCCTTCTCCAATGCATGAAAGGGAAAAGTGAAAGTAAAATCACTCAGTTGTGTCTGACTCTTAGTGACCTCATGGACTGCAGCCCACCAGGCTCCTCTGTCCATGGGATTTTCCAGGTAAGAGCACTGGAGTGGGGAGGTCTCTTTCAAATGCCAGAACAAATGCCAGTTGGAGGGATAATTGTGTCCTACACTTAAAATGAGTGATAAACACACTGCCAGAGGCCATTCTGGGGACAGTCCTCCATATCTGCAGAAAGTATAAAACTAAATCAAATAAATATAAACAGAATGATCCTGGGTAGCCCTGAGGCTGATCTCTGCACAGCGCTAACATCCAAAGGACATAAAATTGGACTTAAAAGAGCCTTGAAACTAATGTAAGTGTTTGGAGATCTTCTGAGGAGGCAGAGATAAGGGAAAAGATCACAGAATACACTGAACTATAATATTCTTAAACCTCAAAACCTGACTAAATTCAACCCATTAGTAAAATGAATTCCTCTGAATGCATGTACTTGTTTACAATTCCTTAAATAAACTGCATATCCAGACCGGAAACAAGTATCTAACCAACAAGAGGGAGAAAATTTAAGGAGTGATGCTGGCCTCAGGGTATTTGGGTGGCTGTACACCACAAGACTGGCATTTCCAGGGCAGTCTGTTTGCTACTCTGTGTGATGCAGGATGTGTAACAAGCATATTTTATATTTATGCCATTGTGATCTTACATTAGGGGACTTTAGCTTGGGAAAAGATAGCTTTTAGGAAAAATTGGCCTTTCCATGTTACTATCCCCCTCTTCTCACTAAAGAAATGACTCTATAATAGATTTTTAAAATATCTTTTCCAATGGCATTAAATTGTACTTCTTAAGAGAGAAAAAAAGAGCAAAGAGCCATGTCTCATTTTGCTCTCTTCAGTACTAAAATTCTGCTTACCTTATCAGTGGCTGTGCAACTGAATGTCATTCAGCTAACAGACTTCTTTTTCAAATTTTAGATTTGCACATCAGTTTAAGCAAACACACTTATTACCACTGACAATAATGCTTGATGATGAGACCATGTTGTAGTGCTTTACATTTTAAAGTTGATTTTTAAAGAAACAATGGCTAAATAGGCATTCTTCTCTATCTTTATGGTATGCCCTTCATAATTTTCAAATGTGTCTTTGAAATAAAAATAGATTAATGTCTGTGTTTCAGACATTCAGTGTTATCTTGATGTTAAATGGATGGCAGGTTCTGTGATACACATTCAGTGAGACGGATGGAACACCCGCCAGAGAAGGTCATCTGGGTTGATGACTGTGGGGGTCAAGTCAGCCTGAACAGTTCCATCCTAGCCCTAGAGTATGCTGCAAAAATGTGGTGTTGTGAAGCCAGCTAAAAGAAGCCAGGGTAGTAACAGAGAAAGTAACAGAGAAAGGTGAGCAACTAGGATGACCAGGGAAGTGCTCATGCTCAGTCATGTCCAACGCTTTGCGACCCCACAGACTTTAACCTGCCAGGCTCCTCTGTCCATGGGATTTCGCATGAAGAGTGGAGTGGGTTGCCATTTATTACTCCTGATAGCTTATTCAAAAGCAGATACATTACTTTGCCAACTAAGGTCTGTCTAGTCAAGGCTATGGTTTTTCCAGTAGTCATGTATGGATGTGAGAGTTGGACTGTGAAGAAGGCTGAGCACCGAATAATTGATGCTTTTGAACTGTGGTGTTGGAGAAGACTCTTGAGAGTCCTTTGGACTGCAAGGAGGTCCAACCAGTCCATTCTGAAGATCAGCCCTGGGATTTCTTTGGAAGGAATGATGCTAAAGCTGAAACTCCAGTACTTTGACCACCTCATGTGAAGAGTTGACTCATTGGAAAAGACTCTGATTCTGGGAGGGATTGGGGGCAGGAGGAGAAGGGGATGACCGAGGATGAGATGGCTGGATGGCATCACTGACTCGATGGACGTGAGTCTGAGTGAACTCCAGGAGTTGGCGATGGACAGGGAGGCCTGGCATGCTGCAATTCATGGGGTCACAAAGAGTCAGACACAACAACTGAGCGACTGAACTGAACTGAACTGAACTGAACAGGGAAGGGGGGCTAACGAGGTTGGTGGCCGGGAGAGGAAGAGACACACAGGGTGAATGTGAGGTGCATCCAGGGTTAGCAACTCTGAACTTTGCCCAAGAGAGAAGAGATAGAACTCTTGATTGATATCAGTGTTGCAGTGGTGGATGTGAAGAGCAGAAGGTGGCAATTGTCCCCCTCTACCACTGCACTGTGTGACAGAAACTGTCAATTAGGCACCAACATCTTTTTTCCCCTTCTTGCTAAGTATAAACATCTAAACATTAGTTGAAAACTTGAATGCCAGGAATCAGAGACTACATTTCTCGGACTCCGTTGCAGCTAGATGCTCCTGTGACTGTGTTCTATTGGGATGTGAACAACAATGGAAGTGCCTGAAAACAGTGAAGTCTTGCTCTTCTTCTATAACTTTCTCTTTGGAATGGTGATGTGATGGCCAGAATGCAGCACCCATCCTAGGCCACACATTGAAAGGTTCCACTGACAGCAGAAATATAAGGTGGAACAGGGCTTCCCTGGTGGCTCAGAGGTTAAAGCGTCTCCCTCCAATGCGGGAGACCCGAGTTCGATCCCTGGGTTGGGAAGATCCCCTGCAGAAGGAAATGGCAATCCACTCCAGTATTCTTGCCTGGAGAATCCCATGGACAGAGAAGCCTAGTAGGTTACAGTCCACAGGGTCGCAAAGAGTCGGACATGACTGAGCGACTTCACCTTAGTGCAGCTCAGGACAGCTTAAATTTTCACGAGAAGGAAACATATTTCTTTTGTGTTCTTTGTGGCCCTGTTATTTTGTTATTTCAGTTGCTTGTAGTTAATGTTATGTAATACAAGTAGAGAGGAAGTAAAGAATGACATATTATCTCTTCTTGGTTTTCATTCTTTCTTCTCAAAGAGTAAGGTTGTAAAAACATCATGGGAAACCTTGGATTGACTTGGAGATTAAAGGGCTGAACAAGAAGGAGTTTGCAGACTTATTGATTATTCCTGACATCTCAATTTGCATTGTAACAGTCCATGATACTAAAAAACCATCAGATTCAACAAAAAGATGAACTTAAAAAAATGTTTATTTATTTTTGGCTATGTTGGGTCTTAATTGTGCAATGTGTTGTAGGCTTAGCTGCCCTATGGCATGTGGAATCTTAGTTCCCAGCCAGGGATTAACCCTGCATCCTTTGCATGGGAAGGTAGATTCTTAACCACTGGACTGCCAGGGAAGTTTCCAGAAAGGTAAGCTTATCCTGACATATCAAAGGCCATCTCAATCATTGGATGTACTTTAAAGAACACAGACATTTTCTCCAGATTTCCTTTACCTTTCCTCAAATCTACTTTCCAGACACCAATAGCACCCTTCCTGCTTCCAAACTAGGTGGGGGTGGGGGGTGGGGGTGGGGAGTAGAGTAGCATAGGGTCAGCAGTTGACAAAGTATAGCCCACAAACCAAATCTAACACACCACCTGTTTTTGTATAGCTGGAGACAAGAACAGTTTTTATATTTTTAAATGCTAAAAAAAAGCTAAAAGAAGACTATTTTGTGGCACGTGAAATGATATAAGATTGTATTCTTGAGCCAGTAGTGAAATTTTGCTGGCGTGCAAGCATGCTCATGGGTTTACTTATCTGCTGGACATTTTCACAATCCATCAGCAGAGTTGAGAAGTCAGGCTAGAGACTGTATGGCCTACAAACTCTGGCCCTTTATTGAAAAAAAATTGCCAACCCCTTGGAGTTGGTAAAAGTAGCAGATTTGGTTTAAATTCTGGCTCTGTTGCTGACAAGCTGAGATGAACTTGGACACATCTTTTAACCTTTCTTATCTTCAGTGTCCTTCTGTGTAAAATTTGGATACTAATACCTTTCTTGATAGTTTAGGGAGAAGAAAGTGAGATAAACACTTGGGAGATTGCCTAGCTTGAAGTGTGCACTTAAATATGATGTGTGTGCTCAGTCACTCAAGCATGTCTGACTCTTTGTGACCCCATGGATTGCAGCCTCCCAGGCTCCTCTGCCCATGGGATTTCCCAAGTAAGAATACCTGAGGGGGTTGCCATTTCCTCCTTCAGGGGATCTTCCCTGACCCAGGAGTCGAACCCACGTCTCTTGTGTCTCCTGCATTGGGAGGCACATTCTTCACCACTGTACCACCTGAGAAGCCCTTTAAATATGATAGTTACTGTTATCTCAGATTCCCTACTCCTGGAAAGCTGAAGTCTTCTAAGACAACAATCTTTCTCTATGCACACAGGATTTTTTTTTTCCAGATATAAATCTGAGTAGCTAATGTTGATTGCTGATTAAATCAAATGGCACTAGAGTGTAACCCATATACATGTGCCTCCAAGAGTGTTTTTAAATTTCAAGGAGGGGGACTTATCTGGCAGTCTAGTGATTAAGGCTTCACCTTCTGATGCAGGGATGCAGGTTCCATTCCTGGCTGGGGAGCTACGATCCCACAAGCCTCATGGCCAAAATACCAAAATATAAAGCAGAAGCAATATTGTAACAAATTCAATAAAGACTTTTTAAATGGTCTACATTAAAAAAAAAAATCTTAAAAAAATTTCAACAAGAGCTCTCAACCCAAGTAGGTCTCCATTTGATAAACTGTACTGATGATACATCTGTTGGGCTGCTGGTTCTTGTATATTTCTGGATTATTCTGAAAACTATAACTGCACTGGTCCTCTGGAACACATGTGAAGCTTGCTCCCCTCTTTTGTAGTGCCTAAATAAACTGCTGACATTGTATATTCAGTGAGTGCTTATTAGGCTTCTACTCTGTCAGTGAGAGGTACTATGCTAGGTTCCAAAGATAACCTGTAAAAGTGACAGTCACGGTCCCTGCTTTCATGGAGCTCCCTGTCCATAGGAGATCACAGGTAAAACTGAAGACAGCCTGAAAAAGTGACAGTCACGGTCCCTGCTTTCATGGAGCTCCCTGTCCATAAGAGATCACAGGTAAAACTGAAGCTGTTTACCTCCAATTGGGACTTGAACCCCCATGACTGGGACTGGAACCTGGCTAAAACCCCCAGTTTTCCAACTGAGATCACACACCTGGTTTCAGGACCTAACGAAGCTCAGGCTCTTGATGTCTCATTGCAGAAAGAGTCCAATGAGAGACAAAGTGATTGGTAAGAAATGGATTTACGTAGAGAGAAACACATTCCACAGAGTGTGGGCCATCTCAGAAGACAAGAGCAGCCTTGAAATGTGTTGTGGTTAGCTTTCACAGGCTGAGTAATTTCATAGGCTAATGAGTAGGAAATTACTCAGCCCATAAAAGCTAAGAGGAGCCTGGCGGGCTACAGTCCATGGGGTGGCAAAGAGTTGGACATAACTGAGCAGATAACACTTTCACTTTGGGCTTCCCTGACGGCTCAAGCAGTAAAGCATCCACCTGCAATGCAGGAGATGTAGATTTAATCCCTGGGTTGGGAAGATCCCCTGGAGATGGAAATGGCAACCTGCTCCAGTATTCTTGCCTGGGAAATCCTATGGACAGAGGAGCCTGGCAGGGCTACAGTCCACGGGCTCACAAGAGAGTTGGACACAACTGAGCACTCATGCACGGTGAGTGGGAGGCTTATTCCAACAATCTGGGGAAAGAAGCAGAGATTTCCAGGACAGGCCACTGCCCTCTTTTGACCTTTATGGTCGCTCTTGGAAACTGTCATGGTACCTGAGGATGTGTCCTAGCTTGCTGATGTGTTACTTCAGTGTACACTGAGGCTCGAGGCCTAGTGGATGTCAACTCATCAGTCATGTGGATCTATTTGGTTCCAACCAGCTTATGCCATGTCCATGGGCTATGTCTTCCTTTTTAAATGCTGTGCCCTACCCCCTCGTGTTTCCAAACCTTTAGGGGAGAAAAAAATAATGTTTATGGTCAGTTAGATGATTAATAAATGATTTAGGTGGAATATTCATCACTGATCTGAAAAGAAATGTAAGAAGTCCTAATTGATATATATCTTTGTATTCTTCTGTTATTTCTTCTAGGTCACCTTGTGACAATCACAGAATATGTGTGTGTATGAGTGCATATATGCTCAGTCATGTCCAACTCTTTGCGACCCCATGGACTGTAGCCCACCAGGCTCCTCTATTCTTAGGATTTCCCCAGCAAGAATACTGGAGTGGGTTGCTATTTCCTCCTCCAGAGGATCTTCTGGACCCAGTGATTGAACCCAGGTCTTCTGTGTTGGCAGACAGGTTCTTTACCACTGTGCCACCTGAGAAGCCTTCATAGGACAGCAAGTCTTACGAAATTGTCTTTCCTCTAAAGATTGTTCTTAGCTAAGTTATAAGAATGTTCTCGTGTGCTCACATAAGGAAAAACTTTAAAGCAATGATATAATAATCTTAATGAATTGTAGGAAATACAAGCTCTTGATAAGAAATTCTACTCTTCATTTAAGTTAACAAAGCTTTACTGGAAGCAAGCCATCTGATGGGAGTGTTTTCCTTTAGGTCTTTATCTTGGTCTTCTCATGGAAGAGAACACTTGTGCATTGTACTATTTGGATTCTCAGTCTCACAAAACTGAAACAACACACCAAAGTGGCTTTATCATACTTTTGTGCATCAAATTCAAGGTGGTTAAATAATTGCATTTTAAAATCATTAAAATATATTAAATTTCATTCCTATTTGTGGCAGTCAGATTAGACGAGAATTTTTTAACACACCCACCTGGAAATTTTTCAACAATTCATTTTTCTTTTCTTTTTGATGTATCTTCTGGCAATACAAATAATCAAAATAGTTGGAATTCCATTATAATATCATAAACTTTAGAACAAATAAAGGAGAAGACTCTTGAAAGGCACAATCAAAAAAAATTTAAGAGGATGTTTTTATACTATGTGCTATGTTTTTTTCTAGTAGGATCTTTTCCCATTTTATGCCTGAGAAATCCTAGCCTCCTTCAGAACTCAGATAAAACATTACCTCCTCTACCAAACCTTCCTGTGAAAGTTGTGTCCGACTCTTTGCCACCTCATGAACTTCAGCAGGCCAGTCCTCCCTGTCCTTCTTCACTATCTCCCAGAGCTTGCTCAAACTCATGTCCGTTGTGTCGGGGATGCCATCCAAGCATCTCATCCTCTTGTCCCCTTCTCCTCCTGCCTTCAATCCTTCCCAGCATTAGGGTCTTTTCCAATGAGTGGGGTCTTTGCATGAGGTGGCCAAGTATTGGAGTTTCAGTATCAACCCTTCCAATGAATATTCAGGGTTGATTTCCTTTAGGAGAAACTGCTATTCCTCAAAGGTATATACTATATATTATTTATCTTTGGATCTTTTGCATCTGAAGCATTGCCTGACACTTATGAGGGCTCTGTAAGTACTGGATAAAGAAGTTAATAAGGAAAAGATCTGATAGGAAATCAACACTAAATACAGTCTTCCCTGGGCTCCCTTGTCAAGATAAAAGTCTGGCTTTCCAAGCTGCTCCTTAGTTGAGAACAACGCTCCAGATTCCCTCTCTCACATCCACCAAAAATTAAATCTTTGACTTGTATGATTTAATTCTAACTTCTGCTTTCTACATATCATTCTACTCTTAAAGCCTCCCATTGGTATTTGCCATCCAGACAGTATTTCCAAAATTTCTCAGTGGTTAATAATCTTATAGCCCTTCATCCTTCCCTCCCCTAACCATTTTCTTTACTTTTAGTGGTTTCTGCCTTTTTATACTTTCTTACTTTAGTGGGGTTTTGGCTATGAAAGAAGACCACAGAAAAATGCTCTGTATGCCCATATAAATGAGAAACTCTTGATTCCTCAAAAGATAAATGGAAGACAGAAAGGCTGGGATTCCTCTTCTCACAGTATTTCACTTAAGAACAATCTTTAGTGCCATATTTGCAATTCATGTGATGCAGTACTTTTTAAAAATCGATATAAATGTCATGTTATTAATAGAGATTCAGTGCCCACATAAAGGAGATGGGGGTGAACTCAGTCCATTTAATTCTCTGTCAGTCAGAGCTCACCTGGCTAAAGTGTTCCATTCAAAAGGCATGTATCCAAATGGAAACAGACAGGATGAAAAAGCCTAGGAATAATGCCATATAATGAAAAGCTGAAGAGATGATATGGTGTTAGAAAACATGAATTAGTCCAGGACAAGCTTTTTCTGTTTGAGGAGTAAGCATGCAACTTGGCAAAAAAATTTGGACTTTGAAATCTAATGAACCTTTTTTTTTAATAGTTATTTTCATGTATTGATTTGACTGCACCAGGTCTTAGCTGTGGCATGTAGGATCTTTAGCTGCAGCATGTGGGACCTAGTTCCCTGACCAGGGATCAAACCCAGGCTCCCTGCACTGTGAACACAGAGTCTTAGCCACTGAACCACAGGCAAGTCCTTCCAATGAACTATGTTTTAAACTTACTTCTGTAAGGACTCATCCCCTTATTATAAAGTGAGGAAAGAAAACCTTTCATCCCGGGATTATCTTGGGTGTCACAGATCAATCAGCCTTGTGCTAGATCAGCTCTGATATAATTCAGTACCTGGGTATAGATATGTTACCTACCTTAATTTTGATCAAAACTGAGTAAGGCAAGCCCTGTTCCTCCTGATTTACATATGAGGAAAACGCTGCTTACAGAAGTTAAGGGACTTGCCCATCTGTGTAAGTGGCATTCAACGTAGAGAGGAAAAGAAATAAGAAAGAATGAACTTGGAATTGCTCAGTTGTGTCCAACTCTTTGTGACCTATGGACTGTAGCCTACCAGGCTTCTCCTTCCATGGGATTTTCCAGGCAAGAGTACTGGAGTGGGCTGCCATGCTTTCTCCAGGGGATCTTCCCAATCCAGGAATCGAACCCCAGCCTCCCACACTGTAGACAGATGCTTTACCATCTGAGTCACCAGGGAAGTCCCATGTAGAGAGGAGCCCCCCACCCCAAAAAAAATCCATTATTAGCACATGAATGAAGAAGGCATTATTCTAGGTTGCCCCAGTAACTATCACAAGCCTTTCAGCATGAGAAAATTATCAGCTTAAGGAAAATTCTTATTACATTTTGGAGCTGTCTAGCAGTAAAAACAGTTTTCTTAAAAACCCAGAAACTTCCTTGTCCCTTGATTTGTTCACACTGGGGCTGGCAAAAGAGTTTCCGAGAATCTAGAACTGAGATTTCTTCACTGTGTGGAAGGCAAGACTCCAAGGCATGTAACTGTCTCCAGCTGCTGACAGTTATTTCATCCAGACACCTGTTACCCAAAAATGCACGCCCTGACATCTATGTCATTCTCCACTCCCTCACCCAGTGGTATCTTCCTACTTAGCAGTGCATCTCTACATGTGGTAATACATATTATTTCTTTATTTGTTACACTGTATTTCCTGCCATCCAGAGCAGAAAGAAAGCTTCATGAGGCCAGGGCCTGGGTCCGATCCCCAGCTGAATCCCCAGAGCTGGGACTAGCCCTCATAGACACTGGGCAATATTTGTTGAAGGAATGAATAATGAATGCCCCAAACCATAGTGGAAAAGAGTATTAAAAAGAGTGTATACACATGTATGAGGAGGGTACAGCAGCCCACCCCAGTATTCTTGTCTGGAGAATCCCATAGACTATAGTCCGTGGGTTTGCAAAGAGTCAGACATGACTGAGTGGCTAATCGCAGCACAGTCATATGTATAACCGAATCACTTTGCTGTACAGCAGAAATTAATACATTGTAAATCAATTAAACATTAAGTAAAAATAATGACTACCTCACTTATATCCTCAAACTCATGAATGGATTTAGAAACACATCCACTCTCTTGTTCTTTCCCTGGAAACCCTTCATCCCGCCATGATACCATCACCCTCCCACAGACCCAGTTTGGATGACTCAGCGTTCCCATGAGGAGGGGTTCCTTTTCTATTTTATGAAAGCCCTGAGTGCAACTTCTGGTAACACGGCCAAATCCTGTGCAGGGTGCTCTGGCCATTTAGCAGTCCATTTGCCACTGCCATGAACATCTGGAAATCCCTATGTGTCAGCCTACACGTGACAGAGACTATTCTCATCCAGGGTCCCACTCCAAGGGCCACAGTGCTGAAGAAGGAGAAGAGGTGGTTCCTTCTCTTTGAGAGAGAAATGGCAAATGAGAAGAAATAAATGAAAATCCACTATTGGGAGTACTGCATCCCACCCCTGATGTATCCTTCTGTGAAGAGCGACATCTGTTAGAGGGAAGTGCCCAGCCTTTCTCCTCCCTCTGGCTTATTTATCTCTGGAAGAAGAGGGTGGCTTTTCTGAGTGGGAAAAGCCCATTTAGGAGAAGGAACCAACCATTCCTTCTTCTTCTCTTGGAAAAGTGCAGCTGGGAGGAACTTGTGCTCTAGCTTGTTCTTTGCCAAATGGTCCCCTTAGCAGCCACGGCTCTGCTCCTGTGGGGAGACTTGATGTTTCCTAACACTGTCTCAACTTGTGTGGATTGATTAACTGGGGTACAGCTTTGAGCCAACTCATTATAACTGCACATCTAAACTATATCTTCCAGTGGAGTCTTTTTTTTTTTAACTTTATTTTACTTTACAATACTGTATTGGATTTGTTATACATTAACATGAATCTGCCATGGGTGTACACATGTTCCCCATCCTGAACCCCCCTCCCATCTTCCTCCTCATACTGTCTCTCTGGATCATCCCAGTGTACCAGCCCCAAGCATCCTGTATCCTGCATCGAACCTAGACTGGCACTTCATTTCTTAGATGATATTATACATGTTTCAATGCCATTCTCCCAAATCATCCCACCCTCGCCCTCTCCCACAGAATCCAAAAGACTGTTCTATACATCTGTGTCTCTTTTGCTGTCTCACATACAGGGTTATCGTTACCATCTTTCTAAATTCCATATATATGTGTTAGTATACTGTATTGGTGTTTTTCTTTCTGGCTTACTTCACTCTGTATAATTGGCTCCAGTTTCATCCATCTCATTAGAACTGATTCAAACGTATTCTTTTTAATGGCCGAGTAATACTCCATTGTGTATATGTACCACAGCTTTCTTATCCATTCATCTGCTGATGGACATCTAGGTTACTTCCATGTCATGGCTATTATAAACAGTGCTGCAATGAACATTGGGGTACACGTGTCTCTTTCAATTCTGGTTTCCTCGGTGTGTATACCCAGCAGTGGGATTGCTGGGTCATAAGACAGTTCTATTTCCAGTTTTTAAAGGAATCTCCACACTGTTCTCCATAGTGGCTGTACTAGTTTGCATTCCTACCAACAGTGTAAGAAGGTTCCCTTTTCTCCACACCCTCTCCAGCATTTAGTGCTTGTAGACTTTTGGATCACAGCCATTCTGACTGGCATGAAATGGTACCTCACTGTGGGTTTGATTTGCATTTCTCTGATAATGAGTGATGTTGAGCATTTTTTCATGTGTTTGTTAGCCATCCGTATGTCTTCTTTGGAGAAATATCTATTTAGTTCTTTGGCCCATTTTTTGATTAGGTCATTTATTTTTCTGGAATTGAGCTGCAGGAGTTGCTTGTATATTTTTGAGACTAGTTGTTTGTCAGTTGCTTCATTTGCTATTGTTTTCTCCCATTCTGAAGGCTGTCTTTTCACCTTGCTTATAGTTTCCTTTGTTGTGCAGAAGCTTTTAATTTTAATTAGATCTCATTTGCTTATTTTTGCTTTTATTTCCAGTATTCTGGAAGGTGGGTCATAGAGGATCCTGCTGTGATGTATGTTGGAGAGTGTTTGCCTATGTTCTCCTCTAGGAGTTTTATAGTTTCTGGTCTTATGTTTAGATCTTTAATCCATTTTGAGTTTATTTTTGTGTATGGTGTTAGAAAGTGTTCTAGTTTCATTCTTTTACAAGTGGTTGACCAGTTTTCCCAGCACCACTTGTTAAAGAGATTGCCTTTAATCCATTGTATATTCTTGCCTCCTTTGTTAAAGATAAGGTGTCCACAGGTGTGTGGATTTATCTTTGGGCTTTCTATTTTGTTCCACTGATCTAGTCCAGTTGAGTCTTAATCAGTAATAAAGCACCTATTGTAACTTCATTTCTTTGACTGCATTTTGTCTCTCTTTCAACTGGTTCTAAACTTGAATGAGAAGAAGGGACACAGCTTATGAATCCCTTTGTCTCATAATAAAACTGAGAAGGACCATAATATAGTTAAGGAACTCTCTCTCACCCAGATAAAATGGGATAAGAAGAGTTAAGCATTCTTAATTTTTCTCCCAGGTTGAAGACAGTGATGGTTCCCCATGTCTTTTTGTCTCCTTGTGTATTTACATGGAGATTTATTGAAAATAGGGTACCAAGGACTTGAGGGCATCTCCTGGGAGCTAAGTTAAAAATTCCAATGATGGGTAAAAACTTTTCTCTTCCAAGGAAGTTAGAAATCACTGTTTCCTCCATTGCCAAATGTAGTTTGAGAATGCCTATGGCTCATATGAATCTCCTGGAACCTCCAGCATATGACCAGTAACTCAATATTTTCTCCAGGTTTCCACTTGTATGTCTGCCTCACCTCAACAGACTGTGAGAGGATGAGTCCTGTTACCATCAGCCTAGTTGTTTTGCTTTTTTGATCATATCTCAAAGATGAGCTAAATTCTAGTGGGATCTCACTCTGGTTCACAATCTTGCATAACATTTTGACTTTTGCTCAACTCTCAGAACGTGGATAATGATGGTGGTCCCACACGACAACCTTATTCCTACATTAAACATGTGGTAAGGGTGAGGACATGGAGAGCAGCCCTCCATCTTTACCTTGCAGCTTGACCTCCAGGCTCTTCCAACATCCTTGTCCTCTGGAACCTGGGAGACTTGGTGAACACAAATTAACTTGCTGCAATTCATCTGCCTCTTGTCTCTCCCTGTTTACCTAAGTCTGAAGCTCCTGATCATTTCCTTCTGTTACAAACTTACTACTTTTGTTAACCACTCTTTCCTCCTGTGTTACTAATAGAACCATAATAATAGAGGTCTATATGGAATCTATAGATAGATAATAATGGGATTAGTAAGGGGTGAAGAATAAAATTCAGTAAGCTGTATTCTTGTAAGGTGTGCTATTTTTTTTTTTACTTCAATCACTAACATTTCTTGATCGTTTGTTTTTAAGGCCATGAACAGGCAGTTGCAAACAGGACTGAGCTGTACACCAGAAAGAATGGAGACTGAGGCATATAGAAGTAAAGGAAGAAATTCAGTGATTAGACACATGCTAAAGGCTCTTTTTCTTTTTTTAAGATATACGAAAGGTGTATGTATATATGCAGTCCATGGGTTTGGGAAGAGTTGGACATGACTTGGCAACTGAACAACAACATACAAAAGGTGAGTATTTCTTAATCACTGATTTGATCCCAGATAGAAGGATAAAGAAGGGGGTCTTAACAATATTCACACAAAGAGCAGGCCAGGCACCATGGCTGGAGGCACAGCTAGTTTTCCAAAATGGATTTGCTCATGTGTTGCCTCAGGGCCTGGGTGCCAGGCCATGCCCTTTATATACATGTGAAGTGAAGTGAAGTTGCTCAGTCATGTCCAACTCTTTGCGACCGCATGGACTGTAGCCTACGAGGCTCCTCTGTCCATGGAGTTTTCCAGGCAAGAGTACTGGAGTGGGTTGCCATATCCTTCTCCAGGGGATCTTCCCAACCTGGGGGATCGAACCCAGGTATCCCGCATGGCAGGCACCAGGGAAGCCCTTTATTTACATTGCCAAGTGTAATCTTCATAACCCTTCTGTGAAGTAGGTGTTTGCTTCTCCTAACAGGGGAAGAAGTGGAAGCAGAGAGAGGGCAAAGTAACTCACAAGGTCAAAGGGTTTGTGAGCCCAGAGGCTGGACTTGAATGAGCTCTGTCATCTCTAAGGCCAGAAGTTTCATCCCAGACCCTTTAATTGATCCCCCTACTTTGTAGGGTTCTCTCAATCATCTTTTCTAAAACTGAAATACATTAAAAATATAACAGTGTAATTTAAAGGTATACTGCATGTTGACTTGATACATTTGTGTGAAGTGAAGCGAAGTCACTCAGTCGTATCCAACTCTTTGCAACCCCGTGAACTGTAGCCTACCAGGCTTCTCCATCCATGGGATTTTCCAGGCAAGGAAACTGGAGTGGGTTACCATTTCCTTCTCCAGAGGATCTTCCCGACCCAGGGATTGAACCTGGGTCTCCCGCACTGGAGGCAGACGCTTTAACCTCTGAGCCACTTGTATGCTGTAATAAAACTGCCACTGTATCTTTACTAGCACCTCTATCACATCACATAATTGTAATTTCTTTCATTTTGGTGGCAATAAGTAAGACCTAGTAAAATGTGGTGATTAGACTATCGTATCATTGTCTGTATTCACTATACCGTGCATTAAGAACTCTAGAACTTGTCTACTAGTTGGAAGTTTGTGCCCTTAGACAACATCTTCGATCCATTCACTCAACCACTAGCGACTCCTTGTCCCCTCTAGTGGCTCAGCTGGTAAAGAGTCCACCTGTAATGCAGGAAATCTGGGTTCCGTCCCCGGGTTGGGAAGATCTCCTGGAGAAAGGAACAGCTACCCACTCCAGTATTCTGGCCTGGAGAATTCAGTTTGTACCTTTTGACAATTCCTTTGATCCTTTCAATCAGCCACTACTGATTCTTTGCCCCCTAGAAGGGACAAGGACACTGCCTAGTGTCCCACGGGAGCAGGCCTGTCAGCAAGCTCTGGTTAGGGGACTGGGACCACCGTGGGGCTGCTGTCTGCTGGCCCTGCTAGGTGGTGGCACACACACACATTCCCATGATGTATTATTGTTCCTGGAAGACAATCCAGGAAGGGCCAAGGGTGCTTTTCTTCCTTGGAAATCCGTCTCCATGCAAAAAAAAAAAGAATCTGAGCAGGTAGGGATGAAGATGGTAATGAGGCACCAGTAACAAGTCTATGTGGAGGCTCACAGCAAGTTGGTGAATATTAGAAAACACCACAGTCTTCTCCTACCACCCCAAGACCCTAGCTAAGACACTTCACATGCCCGGTTCCCTGCAGGTGAGGCATCCGTGCTTGCCGGCAGCAAGGAGGTGGTGAGACTTCATGACAGTGCCATCTTGCCTTATGAAAACTCATCATACAAAACTGGGTAGTTATTAGCTTTATAAAACTATTCTGCTTACTTAAATAGTCAGTGAAGGTCATATAGAGCATGGACTTCTCTGATGGCACAGTGTATAAAAATCTGTCTGCCAAGGCGGGGGACATGGGTTCAATCCCTGGTCCGGGAAGATTCCACAGGCCTTGGGTCAGCTGGGTCTGTGTGCCGCAACTACTGAGCCCGTGTGCTGCAACTGCTGAAGCCCGTGTGCCTAGAATCCCTTGCTCCACAGCAAGAGAAGCCACGCCAGTGAGAAGGCCAGGCACGACAACCGTGAGCAGGCCCTGCTCACTGCAACTAGAGAAAGCCTGTGCACAACAGTGAAGGCCCAGTGCAGCCAGACATTAATTAATTTAAAAATCCTACAGAGCATGAATTGGGTTATGGAAATTCAGTTAGGCTCAAACTTGAGCCCAAAACATGAAACATAAAATAAAAGAGAGACCCGGTTGTACCTGTTGAATTGGAAGCTGGTGGTGAGTGAGCAGGACGTAAGCAAAAGATTTTGGAAATAATTTGCAACCAAGGTGCAAAGACTGAAATACATGTCTGATTACTCTCCTGTGCATGGGCTTGCTGAGGTTTCTAAATCTGCCTTGGCATCCTCTCCTGGCCAAGGACACTGACATTTTCACCTCTTGCCATTTCACCCTCTAAAATCTGGGGCAGCCAGCAACACTATCCATGTTTGGGGCTGGGGAGACGCAAGCCCCAGCCAAAGGGCA
The DNA here is from genome assembly GCA_917880005.1 of Nanger dama. Classification (NCBI taxonomy): domain Eukaryota; kingdom Metazoa; phylum Chordata; class Mammalia; order Artiodactyla; family Bovidae; genus Nanger; species Nanger dama. The sequence goes on from CAKJTW010000044.1 coordinate 15,047,264, forward strand.
CCGCTGGGTTATCGCATCAGGCCGTCTCAGGTAGCTGCTTAATTTTTAAAAATCCACACTTAACCCTTGGGCCCCGGGTCTGCACTGGTTCAGAGCAAGGGCACAGAGGGACAATCTGAGCTGTCTGTGTGGCTGCCACTTCGTGAGGATCAGATGGACAGATCACACCATGCCCCACACCAGTCATACCCTCTCAGCAGGAATTTATTCTGGGCTCTGTTTCACAGATACTAACACTTGCCACTTGGTTTGGGGACTGGAAATAGCACACACGCCCTTTTTAGAACCTACACATGGCTCCCAAGAAACTCACCTCGAATAAAAACCCTGAGGCCTATTTGGAAGACTTCCCATGTCAGATCCTCAACCTGCTTATCCATCCAGACAAGCTGTTCTAGTTCTTGATTTCTGCATTTACGTCCCAAGGCCTAGATAACACTGCCAATCTCGCCTTTGAAATTAAGCTTTCCTCCCTCCACCATCCTACCAGGAGTTGACCATCACAAGGACAATGACAACATCTATCTATTTTTACTTATGCTGATATCTCCAGGGTGTAGCCCACTGCTTGAATCATGCCTCCTGCACCATCAGATGTTAAGACAAACTAAAGCCACAGTAATTAAAGCAGTGTGAGACAAAGGCACAAATAAGCAGATTCTTGGGACAGAAGAGAGAGCCCGGGAACAAACTGAAGGATATGCAAAAATGTAGCGTTGTAATCTGTTCTTTTACAGATACTTATTGGGCAAGTGCACACATCATGCTTGACAGCGGGAACATTTGGTGAATAAGCCAGATATGTTCCTGGCCCTAATGAAGCTCCCAGTGGGTCATAGGAAAGGCAGACTTTAAATGGATAGTTTCATTCGTAATAAGTACTCGAAAGTGATGGATTTTATGCTCCCATCTCAGGAACTTTATAGTCATTGCTCCGTCCATGTGGAATTCTTCTCTCTTTACCCTAAGATACTGGCACGGCTATTCCTCCACTTCATTCAGATCTCTACTGAATGCCACCTCCTTCTATGAAAGGAAGGAAGAGCCTTCTATGACCCACCCTTTCCTGAACATCAGTTGCTCATCACCCTCTAAACATTGACCCTCTTCAGTTTTAATTTTTTGATCACACTTATACATCTAATAGTATGCTATAGATTGGTATGTTTTGTAATGGCTTTTTGTTTGTTTGTTCTGCTCCTTGAATGAGAGCTCCCTAAGAATACCAGCATTGCTCACTTTTGTATTCCCAGGCCCTGGAACAGTGCTTACTGATCAAATATATAGTGAGTGCATAAGCATGAGCTTAATGAGGAAGAGTCTTTTGAATCAGCAGAAAAAGCACACATAAATCAATATAGGATTTGGGGATAATTTTCTGTATACCCTACACATAAATGCTAGATAGTTTGCTTAGTAAATTTATTAGTGATGTGTATATGAAAAAGGAAGACAACAGGTTACACAGGTATAGCCAGACAGCTTATCACAAAGTGATTGCCATGTAAGCGCCACTCTGGAGTAGAAAGAGATCAACAACTCAACAGAGTCACCATACAAAATCCTGCCAATTATAGTGACCAAACCATTCAAGTTTGTTTGAGATTAACCCAGTTTTCACACTGAATACCCTGATTAAGGTCTCAGCCCCAGGTAAATCAGGTCAGTTGGTCACCGTATCGTCAGTTCCTACTATGCCGTTCTACCAGTCTCCCCTCTCCTGATTTCTAACACTGTAGATTAGCCTCATCTATATTTGAGCTTCATATAAGTGAAATAAAGCAGGTTTTCTGCTTGTTTTTTTATAAGACTTATTCATATTTTTCGTGTAGAAGGAACTCATTCATCTCATTGCTGTGAAACCTTCCACTTATTTATTCCCTCTTCTACGGATGGCTATTTTGGCTATTATCAATAAAGTCGTTGTGGGTATTCTTAATCTCGTCTACTGGTAAACCTGGGTGTTCACTGCTGTTGGGTACATCTATCTAGTCCTAGGAAAGGAAGTGCTGAATCACAGAGTATAAATACGTTCAGCCTCAGCAGGTAGTGCCATGTAGTTTTCTGGAGAAGCTGCACTAATGTATGTGCATTCTTCCAGGAATGTATGAAGATTTCAGTTTCTCTACAATTGACCATTTTGATACAGTCAATCCTTTTAACTTTACCTATTCTAGTGATTATTATATATTTTTAATAGTGACTGTTTGAATCTTTTTCTGATTTTCAATATATTTTTTCTTTTCTTTTCTATCAATATTTTCTTTATTCTTATATTCTCTTTGGGTTCTGGCTATGAGTCTTTTGTTTGTAATATAGATTAAAATATATTCTCCAAATGTTTGCAATTCAGTTCTCTCAAAAAGTGGCCAATGGATCTGTTTTCCTTTATAAATGGTGCCTGTATTTTCCTGTTTAAGGAATCTTTGCTAAATTAAATAGTCCCCTTCTTCTGCACCTTCAGTAGTCCATTTAAACTGGAGCTGTGTATGTGGGTTGAGGTAAGACCATGTTCTGGTTCACCGTGTTTTATTTTTCCATATAAACCTTAAGTTGATCCAGCATCACTATCGTCAACAATATCCTCTTTTAATTCTGTCATAAAGCAAGTGTGTTTTATGTATAACTCTATGGGCTTTTACTCTGTTTCACTGGCCTACTTGTCTGTTCTTGCACTAATTAATATATTAATTACAATGTCTTTATAACCAGTTTTGACATCAGTTGGTGGAAGTATTTCAAGTTTATTCTAGCTACCTTTGGTGTTTGGCATTTCCATATGAAATTCAAAATTCAGATTCTTTGTTCCCAAAAATAAACCTCCTGGTATTAAGATCAACCTGGAAAAATCAACAAATTTGCAACACTGTCTCTTCTAATCCATGAAACAGGATATAGTCTTAACACTTATTTAGGTTTCATCTGTATTCTTTAATATTGTTCTGCATTGTAAAAGCCTTGCACATTGTTTATTTTTAGGCATTAGGACTTTTGGGGATATTATCCTACATGGTATTATTTGTTTCATTCATTTGTAAAAATTGTTGGATGCTGGACAATGGGAATAAATTTATTTTTATATTAATTTTTATCTAACCACCTTACTAAATTTATTTACTAATTCTAATGATTTATATATTTAAAAAAAAGTTTTCTTTGTGTAAAACCATGTTGTCTGTGGGTGACAACTTTACTTTATTCCTTTATAATCCACTATGTTTATTTTGTAGTAATATACTGCAGAGGTCACAGCCTTCAATACAATATTAAACAGGAATGGAGAGGGCAGAGTCATTGTCTTCATCCTAATTGTCGATAAAAATTGTAATAATTGATCATTAAATATGATGTTTGTTTTTGGTAGATACTCTGTCAGATAAGGAGGCTCCTTTTATAGTTAGTTTGCTAAAAGATTATTCTTTAAATAACAAATCAGGGTTGAATTTTGTCAAATATTTTTTCTTCATCTATTGAGAAAATTATTTGGTTTTTCTTTCTTCTATTAATAGGATGAATTGAATCAATTGATTTCTGAATTTTAAACCAATATTTATTCTTAGAATAAGTTTAAAATTGATCCTAATGTGGTACTTTAAATAAATTTAGCAAGGCAAGTTTTTTTTTTTTTTAATATACCCTTGATCTCTGTGTGAAACAACAGTTTTTTGAGAAAGATGTACCTGTAATTTTCATTTCTTATAATGTATTGCCAGTATGGGGAATCAAAATTACACTGACCTCATAGTATTAATTATAAAATATTCACTCTATTCTCTGAAAGATCTTATATAAGACTGTTGTGGTCTTTCCTTTAATATTTGTAACTATACTTCAGTGGAGACATCTGGCCTTAGAGTTTGCTTTGGAAGGTTTCACATGTGTTTTGCTGGTCAAGAATTGAAGCAAGATGCAGAAAGAAAAGCTCCTGTCTGTTCTGTGAGGCATGAGAAAAAGTACATTCATCATTTACATCCAGACTTTTAGAAGTATGTTTATCACTGAAGATAATCTGCTGCTGCTGCTAAGTCGCGGCAGTCGTGTCCGACTCTGTGCGACCCCACAGATGGCAGCCCACCAGGCTCCCTGTCCCTGGGATTCTCCAGGCAAGAACACTGGAGTGGGTTGCCATTAGTCAATCTGTATTCAAGTCATCTGGTCTTGAAATATTTTTGTCTGTTAAAAGTTTCTTTTTTAACTCTGTATAGAGTTCAAATAACATTCTCAATCTTTGATTTCATGCTTTTTTCAATTTTCTGATATTATTCTCAATTCTCTCTTCAAATATCACTTCTATTCCAATTTTTAATCATTTCCTTCTGGTATATGAATTATCCAAATATTACAAATATTAGATCTTCTTAATGTATCTCCGGTCTAATATAAACGTTTATACACTTTGATGCTTTTTTCTCTACATAAGTTGATCTGAATATTTTCTATTGAAATATCTTACAGTTCACTAATCCTCTTTTCTACTGTGTCTAATCTGCTCATCTACTAATTACCTTAATTAGTCCTTAATTTTTATACTTTCATTAGTCTCTTTTCAAAATGAAATTATCAAGTTTGCCATCTTTTCTGTTTTCTCTCTTCATTTTTAGTTTTTAGTCACTTAACTCCTAGAATGCATGATAATTTCTTTTTGAGAGTCAAATATTATGTATGGGAAATTATCAAGATCATATGAGACTCTGGCTGACATTCCACAAAGAGTTTATTTTTTTCTTTCTGGTAGGCAGAATTGAGTCAGATCTCTTCAATCCAGTTTGTGATTGAGCAGTTTGAAGACTGGTTTCAGTTTTTAGGATGGATAGTCTATTTCCAGTTCATTATCGCTCTGGTGTGCTTACCAGGGTTCTGTCTATTTGATGAGCTCTGACCTTGAATATCTGCCTTCCCAGCTCTATGAGATTACCAACATCTTTGCTCAGCCTCTCAGCCTCTTAGACACAACTTTATACTCTACCTCTTAGGCGCTTGGCTCTGAGCTGCTTCAGGATAGTAATACCTCAAGTGGGAAACATGTCTAGAATGTCAGGCTCACATTAAAGTGCTTCTCTGCTGCTTTCTTTTTAAGGATGATTATCTGTTTCTCTTGGTGATCATTTATTTTTAAAATTATTTCTTTATCAAGATATAATTAACACTTTACATTATATTAATTTCAGGTGTACAACATAATAATTCAATATCTGTGTATATTGTGAAATGATCACAATATGCCTAGTTAATATCTGTCACCATACATAGTCACATTTTTTTCATGTGATGAGAACTTTTATGATTTATTTTCCTAGCAACATTCAAATAGCGGTGCAGTATTATTAACTATAGTCACCATGAAGTGAAGTGAAGTTTCTCAGTTGTGTCTGACTCTTTGCGACCCCATGGACTGTAGCCTACGACGCTCCTCTGTCCATGGGATTTTCCAGGCAAGAGTACTGAAGTGGGTTGCCATTTCCACCATGCTATACATTATATCCTCATGACCTTTGTCCTGAACTACTGGCTCTGATTCTGTATTTATATACATTATTGCTCTTGTTGGCTTCAGATCTTTGCACTAATCTCCAACTTTGAGCCCCGTCTCATCTTTCAGTCCTGGGGTTTGTGTCTGTTTTCCCAGTGAAGACCATGCTCCTCTCCTTAACTAAAATTTCTATTTTATTCTCTTCCTTGTTGTACTGCCTCAGGCCAGCAGGAATGGTGATGAGCAGAACAGATGGGATGACATGGAATCATGAAGATGGATGGTTTGACAGGCATAATCAGTGTCCTAAACATTGTCATTAATAAAGACACAGCTGCTTTCCTATATTTTCCATCCTAGTTTTTCACTATTTCACTTTTGTTCTCCACCCAACCCCACTATAGTACTTCCTCCCAATGGGACTCAGAAAATGATCTGAAGCTCATCCCACGTTACCTTTCTACCTTATCTGCATGTGGCTTTGCTTCTTATGTAACATTATCATGTGCTCAAGGGTCCATAACAGGACAACCAGGTCCAATATACATGGTGACTTCTGCTCTACTAGCCAGATTCTAAACATTTTTCCTTTTCACCTCATTGTATGGATCTCAAGAATATAGAATTTTCATGGAATTTTACTCTTTAGCACTATACCTGTGTCTTCAACTTACTGACTACTACTTGTTCTAAATCCACAAGATTAAAATATCATATTTTTACAATATATCATAAAGAATATTTATAAGAAAATTAACCATGTAATTTTATTTTTAAGACCTTCTAATGTTAAATTTTGTACTTAATTTTTAACCTAGTAAATATCCTTCAGTTCAGTTCAGTCATTCAGTCATGTCCAACTCTTTATGACCCCATGAATTGCAGCATGCCAGGCTTCCCTGTCCATCACCAACTCCCGGAGTTCACTCAAACTCATGTCCATCGAGTTGGTGATGCCATCCAGCCATCTCATCCTCTGTTGTCCCCTTCTACTCCTGCCCCAATTCCTCCCAGAATCAGAGTCTTTTCCAATGAGTCAACTCTTCGCATGAGGTGGCCAAAGTACTAGAGTTTCAGCTTTAGCATCAGTCCTTCCAATGAACACCCAGGGCTAATCTCCTTCAGAATGGACTGGTTGGATCTCCTTGCAGTCCAAGGGACTCTCAAGAGTCTTCTCCAACACCACAGTTCAAAAGCAGCAATTCTTCAGTGCTCAGCTTTCTTCACAGTCCAACTCTCACATCCATACATGACCACTGGAAAAACCATAGCCTTGACTAGATGGACTTTGTTGGCAAAGTAATGTCTCTGCTTTTCAACATGCTATCTAGGTTGGTCATAACTTTTCTTCCAAGGAGTAAGTGTCTTCTAATTTCACGGCTGCAGTCACCATCTGCAGTGATTTTGGAGCCCAAAAAGATAAAGTCTGACACAGTTTCCACTGTTTCCCCATCTATTTCCCATGAAATGATGGGACCGGATGCCATGATCTTCATTTTCTAATGTTGAGCTTTAAGCCAACTTTTTCACTCTCCTCTTTCACTTTCATCAAGAGGCTTTTGAGTTCCTCTTCACTTTTTGCCATAAGGGTGGTGTCATCTGCCATAAGGGTGGTGTCATCTCATATCTGAGGTTGTTGAGATTTCTCCCAGCAATCTTGATTCCAGCCTGTGCTTCTTCCAGCCCAGCATTTCCCATGATGTACTCTGCATAGAAGTTAAATAAGCAGGGTCACAATATACAGCCTTGACGTACTCCTTTTCCTATTTGCAACCAGTCTGTTGTTCCATGTCCAGTTCTAACTGTTGCTTCCTGACCTGCATATAGGTTTCTCAAGAGGCAGATCAGGTGGTCTGTTATTCCCATCTCTTGAAGAATTTTCCGCAGTTGATTGTGATCCACACAGTCAAAGGCTTTGGCATAGTCAATAAAACAGAAATAGATGTTTTTCTGGAACTCTCTTGCTTTTTTGATGATCCAGTAGATGTTGGCCATTTGATCTCTGGTTCCTCTGCCTTTTCTAAAACCAGCTTGAACATATGGAAGTTAATGGTTCATGTATTGCTGAAGCCTGGCTTGGAGAATTTTGAGCATTACTTTACTATCCTTATTCCAGTATAATAAATTCCCTTCAGTTAATACTACCCATCAAAAGGGCGATGGCTTTGAAAGGATATATTTCAAAAGCCAAGCCTGTCATTCTTTTCCAGTTGAAGAATGTTGCTATGCTACTGTTCTGTGCTCCATTCCTCTAAACCAGGGGCTGGCAGAGTGCTGCCCATGGGCCAAAGGTAGCTCTCCTCTTGTATTTGTAGGGCCCAGTGAACTAGGAATGATTTTCACCTTTTTAAATGATTACATTTGAAATGCTTCTATAGGTCTTTGCTTTTGCCTCTGGGCTTGCAAACCTAAACCATTTATTATCTCGTCCTTTATGAAAGAGCTTTCTGACCCCTTGGTGAGCTCATAATAAACCCCATGCCTTTAAGGCACTAAGTAAGGTGTCAACAGAGGTCAAAATCACTGGTTCTCTTGAGTGGAGCTGCAGGACAGTAGGTTGTTTGTGTCAAAAGCCACTGGGCTCTGCTCTGCTCATTATTATTATTATTTTTAGTTATAGCTTGGACACTTCTTTTTTAAAATACTTATTTACTTGGTTGCATGAGATCTTAGTTGTGGCATATGGGATCTTTAACTGTGGCATATGAGATCTAGTTCCCTGACCAGGCAGGAAACCTGGGCCCCTGCATTGGGAACTCAGAGTCTTAGCCACCAGGGAAGTCCCTCTGCTCACTTTGAGATAAAGACATCATGACTTTCTGGAGGATCAAACTAAAAGATCGTGTAGATTGCCAAAAAGCAGCTTTGGGTAAAAATGTGTCCTTCTCCAGAGACATCATTGCAATTCCCTTCCTGCTAGTCAAAGACCCAACGAATGCTGGGAAAGATTGAGGGCAGGAGGAGAAGGGGGGTTACAGAGGATCAAATGGTTGGATGGCATCACCGACTCAATGGAAGTGAATTTGAGCAAACTCTGGGAGTTGGTGAAGAACAGGGAAGTCTGGCGTGCTGCAGTCTAAGCAGTCGCAAAGAGTTCAACACGACTTAGCAACTGAACAACAACTGAAAATGGAAGTGCCTATTCCAGTGCACAATTGTTTTGATTTCCACAGTTAACACTCTGCCAATCTTGTTTCTCCAGGCTGGGGCCGCGGGGGAAGGAGCAGAACTGGGAAGGCAGTGCTTCATGAGATGAGACATTTTGGAATCCAGTCCTTGGTTTTGTAGGCTCCGGAACATGACTCTTTTTATCACTCAAGTCTGATCAGGCTCTCGGGCAGTGACTCACACTAATTCAATTCACGACCAGATGCCAGGTTGCTGATTTGCACTGGGAGGAGTACTTGTCATGAGACACAGGGCTGGCTATTTCTGCTGCTGGAAGAACTCTCTCTCTCTGGGAGAGTGGATTGATACAGGAGGCCAAACTGAGGTTGTCAGCAAGCTCTGCAAGGTCTTAGAGACCCAGAAGGTTTTTAAGGTTATCTGCATTACAGTTTCATAGTCCTTTAGCGCATTTTTGCCTAAAAAAACTTCAGTTCATGTAGACCAGAGGACAGCAGACTATGGCCCGAGGGTTGGTCACCTGTTTTTGTAAATGAGTTACTGAAACACAGCCATTCTCATTCGTTTATGCACGGTCTGTGACTGTCTTCTGCAATAGAAACTGTATGTCCTACAAAGCCTAAAACATTTACTATCAAGCCCTTCAGAGTTGTTGTTCAGTTGCTCAGTTGTGTCTGACCCTTTGCAATCCCATGGACTGCTCTTTAGAGGCCAGATAGTAAACTTACACTACTAATCTAATCTACTAATTTGCACTACTGTTTCTCAAGCTGTAGTTTTGACCTATCGGTGTTTTAAAAAATCATTTCAAAGATTTATGATCAGCATTTTATTTCAAGTAGAACAACAACAATGGGACATATCAGAGTCCATTTTATTTTCAAGGTAAGTATTACACTGTGAAATTTTTTTTTTTTGAATGCTGTAATGGTTAATTTCAGGTGTCAACCTGATGGTCCAAGGGTTACTCAGATGTCTGTGAGAGTGTTTCTGGAAGAGATTAGCATTTGAACTGTGGACTTTGTAAAGCAGATTCAGTTCAGTTGCTCAGTTGTGTCTGACTCTTTGTGACCCCCTGGACAGCAGCATACCAGGCTTCCCTGTCCAGCACTAACTCCTGGAGTTTGCTCAGACTCATGCTCTTAGAGTTGGTGATGCCATCCAACCATCTCATCCTCTGTTGTCCCCTTCTCCTTCTGCGTTCAATCTTTCCCACCATCAAGCTCTTTTCTAACAAGTCAGTACTTCGCCTCAGGGGGCCAAAGTATTGGAGTTTCAGCTTCAGCATCTGTCCTTCCAATGAATATTCAGGACTGATTTCCTTTAAGATAGACTGCTTTGATTAAATGTGATTAATTAATGTACATTTAATTTAATGTGTATTAATTTTTTAAACACCATCCTTGTAGAGAAGGGGGACAAAAAGAAGCAAATGTAGAAAAATATGGGAAACCTATTGAAAATGTGTAAATTTCCTCAGTACCCCTTGCTGACCAAGGGACTCTTAAGAGTCTTCTCCAACACTACAGTCCAAAAGCATAATTTCCTTGGTGCTAATCCTTCTTTATGGTCCAACTCTCACATCCATACATGACTACTGGAAAACCATAGCTTTGACTATTCATACCCTTGTCAGCAAAGTAATGCCTCTGCTTTTTAATATGCTGTCTAGGTTGGTCATAGCTTTTCTTCCAAGTAGTAAGCATCTTTTAATTTCATGGCTGCAGTCACTATCTGCAGTGATATTGAAGCTCAAAAAATAAAGTCTGTCACTGTTTCCCAATCTCTTTGCCATGAAGTGATGGGACCGGATGCCATGATCTTAGTTTACTGAATGTTGAATCTTAAGCCAACCTTTTCACTCTCCTCTTTCACTTTCATCAAGAGGCTCTTTAGTTCTTCTTTACTTTCTGCCATAAGGATAAAGCAGATTGCCTCCTCCAAAGTGGAAGAACATCATTCAATCTGTTAGTGCCCTGGATAGAACAAAAGGTAGAGAAAATCTGAATTCAGCCTCTGACTGATTGAGTTGTGGCATCAGCCTTTGCCCTTGGTGTTCCTAGTTTACAGGCCTTCAGACTCAGACTATAATCTACACCCCCAGCTTCCTAGAGGGCTTACCAGGTGGTGCTAGTGGCAAAGAACACACCTGCCAATGCAGGAGACATAAAAGATGTGGATTCGATCCCTGGGTCATGAAGATCCCCTGGAGAAGGGAATGGCTACCCACTCCAGCATTCTTGCCTGGAGAATTCCATGGGCAGAGGTGTCTGACAGACTATAGTCTATAGGGTGGCACAGAGTCAGACATGACTGAAGCAACTTAGCATGCATGCATGCTGGCTTCCTGGGATTTTTTTTTATAGTTGATAGAGAGCAGATCATAAGACTTTTCAGCCTCCATAATTACATGAGCCAATGTTTTACTAAATCTCTCTGTATACCTTGGTTTGCTTCTCTGGAGAATTAATACACATGCACATATACAGATATGTGTATATGTATCCTGGCTCCTAATGTAAAATGACTTTTCTTATGGATGGTCATGTTAAATGAAGTTTCAAAAACACTGACCTAAAAAAAACTTCCTGTATTCTTAGACAATTTTGAGAAACACTGAAGAACTCTAAGTTTCAGACTTTCCTTTTGATTTTCATTATAATTTATAATAATAATATTGTATGGTACATCATCATTTTTAAGTGTCTTTCACACAGAACCCCACAAATTTTCACAGCAAACTGCTGAACAAGGAACTGTTATCCTTCATAGAAAAACTACGGTCCCCGTTTAGCTGTCTTGGTCAAGGCCACAGTTCTTTTATTTTGGCCACACTGCATGGCAAGTGGGATCTTAGTTCCTCAATGGATTGAATTTGTGCCTCTACTTTGGGAGCACACAGTATTAACCAGTGGACCACCAGGGACATTCCAAGGCCACCCTTCTTAAAGCTGAAGTTTGTTTTAAAACCCCTGTCTTCTGACTCATCATCCAGGGCTTTTCCAACCATGAACTGTCTTTTTAGAGTCTAAGAAACTCCTTCCTGTCTGCTAATCCCTCTTAAAAGGCTTTAGGATTTTCAGGATTATCTTCTTTACATTCTCTTTTATGCTGGTAGCTTTGGGATAAAGTGTTCTAGAGATGCCTCTTGCCAAAACCATCCCTGAACTCTTAGCAAGGCCAGGACATGACAGCTTCATGGTGTTTCTCACTCTCCTCTATTGAGGACTTACGAGGATAAGGATCTCCTACTGCCAACCTGGCAAAACTGACTGCTTCAAAATTTGGAAACGAGTATGTCAAGGCTGTATATTGTCACTCTGACTATCTAACTTATATGCAGAATGAAGTAACAGTCACTCAGTTGTGTCGGACTCTTTGTGACCCATGAACTGTAGCCTGCCAGGCTCCTCTGTCTAGGGGATTTACCAGGCAAGAATACCAGAATGAGCTGCCATTTCTTTCTATGGGGGATCTTCCTGACCCAGGGATCAAACCCAGGTCTTGTGCATTGCAGGCAGATTCTTTACCATCTGAACCACCAGAGAAAAGTGCATCATGCAAAATGCCAGACTGGATGAATTACAAGCTGGAATCAAGATTGTCAGGAGAAATATAACAACCTCAGATATGCAGATGATACCACTCTAGTGGCAGAAAGTGAGGAGGAACTACAGAGCTTCTTGATGAAGTTGAAAGAGGAGAGTGAAGAAGCTGGCTTAAAACTCAACATTCATAAAACTAACGTCATGGTATCTGGTCCCATCACTCCATACCAAATAGATGGGGAAACAATGGAAACAGTGATAGACTTTCTTTTCGTGGGCTCCAAAATCACTGCAGATGATGACTGCAGCCATGAAATTAAAAGATGCTTGCCCCTTGGAAGAAAAGCTATGACAAATCTAGACAGCATATTAAAAAGCAAAGACATCACTTGGCTGACAAAGGTCTGCATAGTCAAAGCTATGGTTTTTCCAGTAGTCATGTACAGATGTGAGAATAGGACTACAAAGAAGACTGAGAGCTAGAGAATTGATGCTTTCAAATTGTGCTGCTGGAGAAGACACTTAAGAGTCCCTTGGACAGAAAGGAGATCAAATCAGTCAGCCCTAAAGGAATCAGTCAACCCTACATATTCATTGGAAGGACTGATGGTGAAGCTGAAGCTCCAAGACTTTGGCCACTTGATGTGAAGAGCTGACTGATTGGGAAAGACCCTGATGCTGGGAAAGATTGAAGGCAGGAGGAGAAGGGGATGAGATAGTTGGATGGGATCACCAACTCAATAGACATGAGTCTGAACAAACGCCAGGAGATAGTGAAGGACAGGGAAGCCTGGCATGCTGCAGCCCGTGAGGTTGCAAAGAGTCGGACATGACTTAGAGACTGAACAAGAAGTATCTGGCAAGACTGGGAATGCAGAGTGACACGGACCCACCCACTTGGTCTTTACCCTTCCTCACCTTTCCCAGGGGTGAGCAAAATTAATTTTAAACTGCCAGATAGGGAGGGGCCAATGTTTCTTCATGCACTGGGAGCTGGGTAACATCATTTGGGAGGTTTGTCTTTGGCACTGGAAAATGCCTTCTACCTTGACATTGGAGAATTAAGAGAACTTGAGGAAGAGTGGTGGGAGACAGACGTGAGCTCCAGGTGTCACCCCTGACATGAAGAGCTCGCCCTGCACCAAAAGCTTTTACCCAGATGAGCTCAGTTCAGCTCCCACAGCTCTATGTGACAATGGAGTCTGAGATAAGCTGGTGGTCTGTGCAAACCCGCAGAGATGGCAGTGGCAGAACTGGGCCTCAAATTTAGGCAATTTGACTCCTGAGCCCATGTTTTTAATCACTGTAGGTACTGACACCCTCCTACCCCCTGACTACCCCTTCTCTGCTTTTTTTTTTTTTTCCCCCAGTTTTGGCTGTGCCATAGGCCATATGGGATATTAGTTTCCTGACCAGAGATCGCACACATGCCGCCTATATTGGAAGCACAGTCTTAACCACTGGATTACAAGGGAAGTCCTACTCTCCCTTTTTGAATGAAGGGAGTATACGAGCTCTTGAGATTGTCTCCTTCTAGGCTGTGCAGTATAACCCACCAGATAGGAAAGTAGGGCCTGGGTGAAGCCTACTTTGGGGTCAGTGCACACTTGACCTGATCCTCCTTTGGGCTGTAAGTGTCTGGACTTGATCACAAAAGATGAAAGGCACCAAGGACAGCAGGGAACTCAACATCTGCTGAAGATGGCTAGACAAATAAAAGACTAACAGCATGGGGACAAAGGTCCCCCTCAAGTTTTGGGAAAATGGGTAGGAGGGTTACAATCTTGCTGGTAGTCACTTTGATACTCAACGGGAAGATAACTGTCTTGAAGATGATGGTGTAAAGTTGACTCTCTCCCCCTGCTCCTTTCTTCCTGTAAATGAATCCTAGGAAATAAAGAGGGGAGTGAAAACTAAAAACAGTAACTCCATTTTCATCACTGGGACCCACCTTCTGCAAGGCCACAGAAGGATGCTGGGAGCATGCGGATATTCCAGGAGCCCTGAATTCCGAGGTTCTTCCCAGGCAGGGCCAGTGGCTGCTGAGATAGCAGGAGTGGTAGGAGATGCCTCCATGTCCCTTCAACATACACAGCTAAAGACATTTTCTGAAAATCCTTCCCGTCCTGGGGGAGGTTACTGCTTAATAACAATGAGGCCTGATCCTCCAGGAGTTGATTTTATTTTTTTAAATTTAATTGTATTAGATTAATGTTACTGGAGTATAGTTGCTTTACAGTGTTGTGTTAGTGTCTGCTGCTGCTGCTGCTAAGTTGCTTCAGTCGTGTCCGACTCTGTGCGACCCCACAGACGGCAGCCCACCAGGGACCTCTGTCCCTGGGATTCTCCAGGCAGGAATACTGGAGTGGGTTGCCAGCTAAGTCACTTCAGTCGTGTCCGACTCTGTGCGACCCTATGGACAGCAGCCCAGCAGGCTCCTCTGTTCCCAGGATTCTCTAGGCAAGAACACTGGAGTGGGTTGCCATGTCCTTCTCCATGTATTAGTGTCTGCGGTACAGGAAAATGACTCAGACATGCATATACACATAACCCTTCCCTTTTGGACTTCCTTCCCATTCAGGTCACCACAGAGCACTGAGTAGAGTTCCCTGTGCTATACAATAGGCTCTCATTAGTTTCTGCTTTATACACAGTATCAATAATGTATATATGTCAATCCCAAACTCCCAATGCCTCCGGCTCCTCCTGCTTTTCCCCCTTGGTGTTTTTGTTCCTTGTCTGTGTCTCTTAGGCATTGATTTTAGATGCTGAAGCTTCCTTGTCTAGTGTCCAGTGACTACTGTAAGTGGGAAGGTGGTGGGCAGAGAACAGCCAGTCAAAGGCTGTGATGTCAGTTGTCGCTGGTTTCAAAGGACTAGGTCATTACACAAGCTAAGTTGGGGTTGATGACAGGTTGAGGAAGAAATCTATGTGGGCTACGTAGGTGGGGTGGGGGTGGGGGTTCTAATCAGCAGATCAGCACATCCTAGAGACTGATGTGAGGTCTCTAACCAAATTCCCAGGAGTTATGGAAAAGGGAGGAGGAAAGGAAAAAGAAAGCTACCAAATTGTAACCCCTGTCAGGGAGGAGAGAGGGGAAGGGAGAGGAGACGCAAGAGAACAGTCATGAACTCGCAGCTACAAAGTACTGTCTCGGAGTCTGAGAAATTTTTCAGAGTAGCTCAATCTCTCAGGTACTTGTATATTAATTAAGTAAGGTGCTCATTTACAAGCCTTCTAGTTCCTTCTGGGGACACCTATGTTACAGTTTATTTTGAGCTCCCACAGTCCAAAATAAGGTCAGGAAAGAGATAACAAACTCTGTAGGAGAGGAAATAATTTCCTCTGCCCTCTTAGATCCTCCAACTTGCATCTGCAAATTAAACTGAAAAACAGATTAACCAAAGAAAAGGTGTGTGCATTTTATTTGATGCTAATGTCAATATGTACATAAGGAATTCATAGAAAAGAAATGAAGTTCCAAAGGGGCAGTTAGACTCAGAACTTTATATACCATTTTAACAAAGGGTGATATATTGTGAAGACATGACTTGACAAAGAAAAGGTGTTTGGGCTTCTAGGAGTGGTAACTATGAGAAGATAAATATTTGGGGGTGGGGGGGCTTGTTCATTAGAAGAAAAGCTATGGCCAACCTAGAGAGCCTATTAAAAAGCCTATTAAAACATTACTTTGCTGACCAAGATCTGAATAGTCAAAGCTATGGTTTTTCCAGTAGTCATGTATGGATGTAAGAGCTGACTATAAAGAAAGCTAACTATAAAGAAGAATTGATGCTTTTGAACTGTGGTGTTGGAGAAGACTCTTGAGAGTCCCTTGGACTGCAAGGAGATCCAACCCGTCCATCCTAAAGGAAATCAGTCCTGAATATTCATTGGAGGACTGATGCTGAAGCTGAAACTCCAATACTTTGTTCACCTGATGTGAAGAACTGACTCACTGAAAAGACCCTGATGCTGGGAAAGACTGAAAGCAGAAGGAGAAGGGGACAACAGAGGATGAGATGGTTGGATGGCATCACTGACTCAAAAGACATGAGTTTCAGCAAGCTCTGGGAGATGGTGATGCACAGGGAAGCTTAGAGTACTGCAGTCCATGGCGTCACAAAGAGTTGGACACAACTGAGGGACTGAACTGAACCAAAATGAACTGAACTAGGAGAAGGTAGAAGTTACTTAGTAAGCTTCTGTTTGTGCTTGACACATCCCAGAGCTATCTCTGCTCATAAAGATTGTTCTTGGGATGTCCCTGATGCTCCAGTGGTTAAGATTCTGCCTTGCAATGCAGGGGAAAATGGGTTTGATCCCTGGTCTGGGAATTAAGATTATCACACAACACGGGGCAATTAAGCCTATGCGTCACAACTACAGAGCTTGAGAGATCTGACAAGAGATCCCACCTGATGTAGTGAAGACATCATGTGCTCCAGATGTTTTGCTATCTGAGCCACCAGGGAAGCACAGAAAGGAAAAATATACCCATTTAAATGCAGAGTTCCAAAGAATAGCAAGGAGAGATAAGAAAGCCTTCCTCAGCAATCAATGCAAAGAAATAGAAGAAAAGAACAGAATGGGAAAGACTAGAGATCTCTTCAAGAAAATTAGAGATACCAAGCGACCATTTCATGCAAAGATGGGCTCAATAGAGGACAAAAATGGCATGGACCTAACAGAAGCAGAAGATATTAAGAAGAGGTGGCAAGAATACACAGAAGAACTGTACAGAAAAGATCTTTACGACCCAGATAATCATGATGATGTGATCACTAATCTAGAGCCAGACATCTTGGAATGTGAAGTCAAGTGGGCCTTAGAAAGCATCACTACAAACAAAGCTAGTGGAGGTGATGGAATTCCAGTTGATCTATTTCAAATCCTGAAAAATGATGCTGTGAACGTGCTGCACTCAATATGCCAGCAAATTTGGAAAACTCAGCAGTGGCCACAGGACTGGAAAAGGTCAGTGTTCATTCCAATCCTAAAGAAAGGCAATGCCAAAGAATGTTCAAACTACTGCACAATTGCACTCATCTCACATGCTAGTAAAGTAATGCTCAAAATTCTCCAAGCCAGGCTTCAGCAATATGTGAACCGTGAACTTCTAGATGTTCAAACTGAAAGGCAGAGGATCCAGAGATCAAATTGCCAACATCCAATGGATCATCAAAAAAGCAAGAGAGTTCCAGAAAAACATCTATTTCTGCTTTATTGACTATGCCAAAGCCTTTGACTGTGTGGATCACAATCAACTGTGAAAAATTCTTCAAGAGAGAGGAATACCAGACCACCTGACTTACCTCTTGAGAAACCTGTATGCAGGTCAGGAAGCAACAGTTAGAACTGGACTTGGAACAACAGACTGGTTCCAAATAGGGAAAGGAGAACGTCAAGGCTGTATATTGTCACCCTGCTTATTTAACTTCTATGCAGAGTATTTCATGAGAAATGCTGGGCTGGAAGAAACACAAGCTGGAATCAAGATTGCCAGGAGAAATATCAATAACCTCAGATATGCAGATGACACCACCTTTATGGTAGAAAGTGGAGAAGAACTAAAGAGCCTCTAGATGAAAGTGAAAGAGGAGAATGAAAAAGTTGGTTTAAAGTTTAATATTCAGAAAACTAAGATCATGGCATTCGGTCCCACCACCTGATGTGAAGAGCAGACTCATTTGAAAAGACCCTGATGCTGGGAAAGGTTGAGCAGGAGGAGAAGGGGATAACAGAGGATGAGATGATTGGAAGGCATCTCCAACTCAATGGACATGAGTTTGAGCAATCTCAGGGATTTGATGATGGACAGGGAGGCCTGGTGTGCTGCGGTTCATGGGGTCACAAAGAGTCAGAAATGACTGAGCGAATGAACTGAACTGTGCTACAGGGATATAAATACATAAATAATTTTTTTTCAAAAAGGATTATTCTCTTTGTGATGTGAGAGGGGGGGCACCTTCAGTAAGGGAAAATTATGCCCCTGTTTTAGACAGATTGGGGAAGGTTAGGAAGCTTTTCCTATGTTTGCAATTTCTCAGTTTCCTTCAGCTCAAAATAATCTTTACATCACAGTGGCACATGTTGGGCTGGCATATTCTGATCCCCTTCTAGGAGGAATGTCTGGCAGCAGAAGTAGTATTACAGTGGGCAAAAGATCACAGTCCTGAGGTAGAAACTGATAGATACAAGAATGGTATACAGGGCAACATAACCACATGCTACTGATTGTCAAAAGACTCAGCCTCTGGTCATAGAGAAGATAATACTTGAAAATCTTTAAAAATAGGGTAAATATTATTTTAAAAAATTCTATGACTTTGGATCAAGTTTGATATATTGGGTTGACCAAAAATTTCATTCAGATTTTTTTGTAACACCTACAGAAAAACCTGAACAAATTTTCGTCCAACCTAAGAGAGCCAAAACAGCAAATGTGCCACCCATCCATCTGTCCATCCATCCATATGTCCACCCATCCATCCATCCTAATCCAGTATGTGCCAGGAGCCATACAATGCAGGCTAGACACTAGAGACCCAGAAATGTCCATGCTCCATGTACACAAAAACTCATGGTCTTGCACAGGAGAAAGACATGTGCATGTATAATTACACTGAAACTCGATTAGTGATATGATCTAGTAACCAAATATGTCAGAAGAGCCGAGTGTGGGTGTTATCCCACAGGTGTGGCAAATGGTTCTTACCATCACTGGGGGCACAGTGCTGGGCGTGGCATTCCTGCTCTCGTCTGGACACTGGATGAAATCCTAAAGCGGCTTACTGGTTTTGTCTAAGGATGATGGTGTCCTGTGTCTCATGGCAACTAGTGCACTGGGGCTGCTGCTCCAGCTCAGCCAGCACCTGAGTTTAAGAGCTGCTGACTTAGGGGCCCCGGGAAGACTCTTTCCAGCAGGTGTGTTTACAATAAAAGACAGAGTGATGTTTATTCAGGTTAGCAATAATAATTTCTTAGTGAGGAGGGGCTGAAAATTAATGCTGAAACCAAATACCACATCTGCAGTTAATCTTAGGTGTTGTGCATGTGTGCATGTGTGTGTGTGTGTGTGGTGTGTGTGTGTGTGCACCCTCGAGCACCTAGTGTCTGGATATATAAACATATATGCATAAACATACGTTATTAAGATGTGTCTAAGCTTATGTCAACCTATTAGCAAACCAAATATAAATGTGTATCCTTGAAATAACTTTTTTTAAAGAGCATGGGTTCACTTTTTCTTAAACATTTTTTTCATTAAAATTTTGAAATTCAAATTCAATGATATAGCTATCATTCACCAAAGGACTACTATGATCTGGATTCATTTATATTTATGAGTTTCTGAAATAGGTACTGCTGATCTTACTGTAAAGACAAACAGAGCCTTAAAAGAGATTATATTTAGTACTTTGCCCACCCAATTAGTAATTACCGAAGATGCACTTTGAGCTCAGCTTATCTGATTTGAGGTTCATTCCCTTTTATCACATTATGCTGCTTCATCCTACTGAGGAGAAATAACTTCAACCAAAGGCTGTTAACTCCCTTGGCCTGTAGCATCCTGGTACCCAGAACGGGTGGACCTTGGAGGCCTTGCAGAACAGACCTGAATGAAGTGACACCTACAGAAGGGCTGACTTCCATGAAGCACCCTCATGTGCAGGCAGAGAAGAGTATCCGCAAAGAGTAAGCCACTGGTCCACCCCCAGGTTGTTGCTGAGCCAGGTGAGCACAGCATAAAGCCAGCTAGGCCAGCAGTTAAGCCTCATGGAGTGTTACTGTGCCAGACCCTTTGAGACCCTTTGAACATGGAGTTTTAAAAATGACTTCTCTGCTCTGAAGTCCATGTATGATTTGAAGAGGAGGACAATTTTAAGTCAAATCAAGCTTCCATGAAAACACATGCCCAAGAACCCACAGATACTTAAGGAAGAAAATTTGTCTTCTGAGAAAATAGATACATAGGATGGGGTTATCTGTTTCCAGAACATTTGGCCTAGCAAGGACTTCCTATGGCATAATAACAATCTCTCTGCTGCTGCTAAGTCTCTCCAGTCATGTCCGACTCTGTGCGACCCCATAGACAGCAGCCCACCAGTATCTCCGTCCCTGGGATTCTCCAGGCAAGAACACTGGAGTGGTTTGCCATTTCCTTCTCCAATGCATGAAAATGAAAAGTGAAAGTGAAGTTGCTCAGTCATGTCCGACTCTTAGCAACCCCATGGACTGCAGCCTTCCAGGCTCCTCCATCCATGGGATTTTCCAGGCAAGAGTACTGGAAAATGGGGTGCCATTGCCCTCTCTGAACAATCTCCTCTAGTAGTTTTCAAATATGACCTGGAGAGCAGACGGGCTTTCTCTGCTCTCCTGCAGGAGTCTTGCCATTTGATAATGGAAGGCTTGCACTTTGACCAAGAATGTTAGTAACTCAGTCGTGTCCAACTCTTTGTGACCCCACGGACTGTAGCCCACCAGGTTCCCCTGTCCATGGAATTCTCTAGGCAAGAATACTTAAGTGGATAGCTGTTCCCTTCTCCAGGGTATCTTCCTGACCCAGGGATTGAACCGAGGTCTTTTGCCTTACAGGTGGATTCTTTACCATCTGAGCCATCAGGAAATCCCCTGATCAAGAGAGACCTGCTAACTCTAGCCACACAGTTGCGCAAGTTCAAGGGGATTCAACAAAAAGTCAGGGGAAGAATCTGATCTTGGACCACTTGATGGTGGAGAGGTTATTTGTTAATGATCTTCAGGAGCAGAACAATGTGTCAGTGGAAGGGCAGGGAGAGTAAGGTGTCACACTTTGAGGTCAGAGGTGGGCATGAAGAATGACTGAGGAGCTTGGCCTCCATGACTGGAAATGGCCAATCAGAGAGGAATAAAAAGAGTGCTTGTCATGCAGATGAGGGTCACAGCAGAACTGCAACCTCCTGACCCCACGCGCTCCTTGTGTCCTTACAACAAAGTTCACGTGTTCCTGGAATCTCACCAAGTCATCTCAGTCACCCCCCTGCCCCTAGGAGAGCTCTTCTTCCTCCCTTATTATGCAGAGCTGCTACTCCACTCCTCCACAGGGGTACTTAGCACATGTGACCTGATCCTGTATCTATTCCAGTTTGCGTCCTATCTTCTCTACTATATTGTAGAAGGAGAGTCGAGGTCTTTCTTACCAAATCATTTTTTTAAAATTGGGATATAGGTGCTCTACAATGTTAGTTTTTGCTGTACAATGAAGTGGATCAGATAGATATATATATATATATATATATATATCCCCTCTTGGGTCTTTCTCCCTCCCTCCCATCCCACCCTGTATCCATCTAGGTCAGCACAGAGCACAGAGCTGAGCTCCCTGTGCTTACAGCAGGTTTACACACGGTAGTGCCCATACGTCAATCCCAGCTCCCAGGTCATCCCACCCACCCCCTAGCCCTGTGTCCACAAGTCTGTTCCCTTTGTCCGTGTCTCTGTTCCTGCCCTGCAAATAGGTTCATCTGTACCATTTTTCTAGATTCCACATATATGCATTAATATATGGTATTTTGTTTTTCTTTTCTGACTTACTTCACTCTGTATGATAGACTCTAGGTACATCCATGTTTATCCAAATGACCAGTCTTGTTCCTTTTTATGGCTGAGTAATATTCCATTGTGTATCTGCACCATATCTTTTTATCCATTCATCTGTTGATGGACATTTGGGTTGCTTTTGTGTCCTGGCTATTG
The DNA here is from genome assembly GCA_917880005.1 of Nanger dama. NCBI lineage: Eukaryota > Metazoa > Chordata > Mammalia > Artiodactyla > Bovidae > Nanger > Nanger dama. The sequence continues at coordinate 15,069,146 of CAKJTW010000044.1, forward strand.
TAAATAGTGCTGCAATGAACATTGGGCACATGTGTTTTAGTTCTATTTTACCAACTTATTTTCCATGACATTCAACATAAAAGCTGGTTTTTGTCTTTTTATACCTAGAGCAGAACACAGCTGTGCAGTGGCATTAAAGAATCCTAGGGACTCAGAAGAGCACTTGGTGACTGAGTGAGTGATGTGCTGACCCACCAAACATGGAGGGAACTAGCAATCCTGTTGGCTTCTATAAAATGGGATAAGGCTCAGGCTTTGCCCTAGGTCTTCACAGAATCACTGACCTCACATCTCCACAGCTGCAGCTTTCTCAACTGGGGAACCTGTGATGACAGAGACCCTCCTTGGGAGCAGCCTCATCCTGAATTTGGGCACACAGAGGTCCAGGGCTCTAGGCTTAGCACCTCAGCACCAGGCCAGGCTTGGGGTTGGTCCCTCCTCAAACCTGAACCTCTGGTCCAGTGACTGAGTACTCAGTCATCTGCCTCGTTCTCTGTCTTGTCCTCATTTCCAAATAGATGCAGACTCTGGCCCTGAACACCACTCCCCTTGAGCTGGCTTTGGACCTCCCTGGAACCTCTCTCCTGCTTCCTTGTGCTTCTCTGAATGCATCTGATGAATCTATCGGCCACTGTCTCTTCCCTGTCGGTCACGTTTCCCTTGCTCAGGTACAGCTCCTAACCTAGGCACTGGATTTGGACCAAAGGGCCACACGTCCTTCTCGAGAAGAGTAGCTCTTATCCTAACTCCCTGTTCTGATTCTGCACCTTCATCTGGTTGACTGGACCAACACTTGACCCCTGGTCCCTCCCAATGTGAGGTGGAAGGAAAATAGCATTTTGGAGATCGCCTGACCAGAGCTCGAGTTTCCACCTGGGTAGACCTTGGAAGAGTTATTTGACTTCCCTGAACCTTGTATCCTCAACTGCAAGAAAGTGGACTTTTAGATTTACCCAAAGGGTGATGGTGACAGTTAGATGAGATATTCTGAATTCAGAATTAAGCATGGTGCTTATCATGGAAAGGACTCAACCAAGACTCACTTCTCCTTTGCTTGCTCACCTAATTATTTTTCCCATCACCAGTTATGATGGAGTCCATCTCAACATTTCCTAAAAACCCTCCATTTGCCTAACATATATTCTTAACTATTCCAGAATACTACCATTAGAGTGACATTTGCATTAGATTCACAAGCAGGAGATTATGTATAAAAGTTGAATTTTTTGACTAGAAGGGATTTTCTTATTGGCAGCATATTTTCAGCATTTAATTTTGTGATTTAACTGATCATTGCTTCCATCCCTAAACTGTGAATTTTGGGCCAGGTGATGTTCCTGGCTGAGGCATCCTTGGGTATAGGGAGGAAGTAGGTAGCAGTGGAAGAGGTGGTCAAGGTTTCAGATTGGGAGGCAGGCCTAGCAGGTGGACGGATGCCCCATTTGCCTGGACTCATCCTGCCACCAGGGTGTCTGGATGTGATGGGCAGAAAGAAAAGGAAACCTCCTGAAACATGCCAACCCTGGCAGCTGGCAAGATGAAGCCAGGGCACTGTGAAGATCCTTGGCATGCTCTCAAGGCAGGGGTGGTAGTGCCAGCATTAGGCATAAATAATAAAAGGCCAGAATCTTCCATGAGCTCTAGAGAGTGAGAATCTGGAACTTTGCTCTATTTTTAATACCAATTTTCTCCCAACCTTGCTCTCCTCTCATATATAAAGATGACCTCAAGTGCAAAAATATGATTCCACTAAAGTGGAAGAGAGTCAAAGAATTTCTAGATGATTAGCCTTGGGAATTTTTTTCCTGTTTCTGCTACAGTGAAATAGATATTGGCAAATAGTGAAACCTGCGGGGACTCAAACTGAGTATGGAAGAGCCTGGTCAGTTATAATTAGAAGAATTACATCATTCTCCTTTTCCCAAAGAGCAAGAGAGTGGTATTTAAAGGGCCAGTGAGACACATGCAAACAGCTTTGACTCAGCAACAGTCGAGAGCCCCCTTATAAATGATTGTACATTTTGCCAAAAAGTAATTAAAGCTCTGATTTTTTTCTCGAATGCACCTAGACTTGGTTGATATAAGGTGGTTATATGTCAACAACAAATTGTATCCATGTTTTATCTGTAGTTTTTATTGAGCCTTTATGTACTGATGACGAAGATGATTATCTTGTCTCTTAGGAAAAAATTAGATAAGTACATTTAAATCACATGCATATAAAAAGACCTGTTCATTTCTCCTGGCTCTGATAAGGGCAGTAGGAATGTAATTTCCTTTTGTATAAACAGCTTGGTTGCATTCAGTTGTATTAGACAGACAAGGACTGAGCACCAACCCCAGGAGGGTTGAGGACTCTGACAGGAGGGTGGAGGACTCTGGGTGGGGCGGGGAGATGCAGGCTGTGTATCTGAACAGTCAAGGGCATTGACTTCCAGGACAGATTGGACTTGAAACTTCTCTCAGCTCCTTTCTGATCTCATGACCTTGGTCAGACCTTAAGTAGCCATACAGCTGCCAGACCTTACACAGGACTGGGAAAAAGACCCTTGTAGGGGACAAACAGAACCTGTGTGCACCAGGACCCAGGAGAAAGGAGCAGGGACCCCACAACAGACTGACCCAGACTTGCCTGGAAGTGTCCAGGAGTCTCTAGTGGAGGTGTGGGTTGGTGGTGGCCTGTTGCAGGATTGGGGGAAATGAGTGTAGAAGTACATGAATGGAACCTCTTAAAGGAGGTCGCCATTCTCTTCATCACCTCCACCACAGTTTTGCCCCCAGGTAAATAGCAAGGAAGGAACACAACTCCACCTATCAACAGGAAATTGGATTAAAGATTTACTGAGCATGGCCCCTCCCATCAGAACAAGACCCAGTTTCCCCCTGGTTAGTCTCTCCCAACAGGAAGCTACCATAAGCCTCTTATCCTTCCCCATCAGAGGGCAGACAGATTGAAAACCACAAGCACAGAAAACTAACCAATCTGATCACATGTACCACAACCTTGTCTAACTCAGTGAAACTAAGCCAAGCCATGTGGGGCCACCCAAAACAGATGGGTCATGGTGGAGAGGTCTGACAGAATGTGGTCCACTGGAGAAGGGAATGCAAACCACTTCAGTATTCTTGCCTTGAGAACCCCATGAACAGTATGAAAAGGCAAAATGATAGGATACTGAAAGAGGAACTCCCCAGGTTAGCAGGTGCTCAATATGCTACTGGAGATCAGTGGAGAAATAACTCCAGAGAGAATGAAGGGATGGAGCAAAGCAAAAACGATACCCAGTTGTGGATATGATTGGTGATAGAAGCAAGGTCCAATACTGTAAACAACAATATTGCATAGGAACCTGGAATGTCAGGTCCATGAATCAAGGCAAATTGGAAGTGGTCAAACAGGAGATGGCAAGAGTGAATGTTGACATTCTAGGAATCATTGAACTAAAATGGACTGAAGTGAAGTGAAGTGAAGTGAAGTCGCTCAGTCATGTCCGACACTCAGCGACCCCATGGATTGCAGCCTTCCAGGCTCCTCTGTCCATGGGATTTTCCAGGCAAGAGTGCTGGAGTGGATTGCCATTTCCTTCTCCAGGGTATTTTCCCTACCCAGGAATCGAAGCCGGGTCTCCCGCACTGCAGGCAGACGCTTTACCATCAGAGCCACCAGGGAAGCCCCAAATGGACTGGAATGGATGAATTTAACTCAGATGCCCATTAAATCTACTACTGTGGGCAAGGATCCCTTAGAAGAAATGGATTAGCCATCATGGTCAACAGAAGAGTCTGAAATGCAGAACTTGGATGCAATCTCAAGAACGACAGAATGATCTCTGTTCATTTCCAAGGCAAACTATTCAATATCACAGTAATCCAAGTATATGCCCCAACCAGTAATGCTGAAGAAGCTGAAGTTGAACAGTTCTATGAAGACCTACAAGACCTTTTAGAAAGTGAAAGTGAAGTTGCTCAGTCATGTCCGACTCTTTGCAACCTGTGGACTGTAGCCCACCAAACTCCGTCCATAGGATTCTCCAGGCAAGAATACTGGAGTGGATTGCCATTTCCTTCTCCAGGGGATCCTCCTGACCCAGGGAATGAAGCCAGGTCTCCCACACTGCAGGCAGATGCTTTAACCTCTGTGCCACCAGGGAAGTCCTTTTAGAACTAACACCCCCAAAGATGTCCTTTTCATTATAGGGGACTGGAATGCAAAAGTAGGAAGTCAAGAAACACCTGGAATAACAGGCAAATTTGGCCTTGGAGTACAGAATGAAGCAGGGCAAAGGCTAATAGAGTTTTGCCAAGAGAACACACTGGTCATAGCAAACACCCTCTTCCAACAACACAAGAGAAGACTCTACACAGGGACATCACCAGATGGCCAACACTGAAATCAGACTGATTATATTCTTTGCAGCCAAAGATGCAGAAGCTCTATACAGTCAGCAAAAACAAGACTGGGAGTTGACTGTGGCTCAGATCATGAACTCCTTATTGCCAAATTCAGACTTAAATTGAAGAAAGTAGGGAAAACCACTAGACCATTCAGGTATGACCTAAATCAAATCCCTTTGGATTATACAGTGGAAGTGACAAATAGATTCAAGGGATTAGATCTGATAGAGTTCCTGAAGAACTATGGACAGAGGTTCCTGACATTGTACAGGAGGCAGGAATCAAGAACATCCCCAAGAAAAAGAAATGTGAAAAAGCAAAATGGCTGTCTGAGGAGGCCTTACAAATAGCTGTGAAAAGAAGAGAGGCAAAAAGCAAAGGAGAAAAGGAAAGATATAAGCATCTGAAAGCAGAGTTCTAAAGAATAGCAAGGAGAGATAAAAAAGCCTTCCTCAGTGATAAGTGCAAAGAAATAGAGGAAAATAATAGAATGGGAAAGACTAGAAATTTCTTCAAGAAAATTAGAGATACCAAGGGAACATTTCATGCAAAGATGGGCTCGATAAAGGACAGAAATGGCATGGACCTAACAGAAGCAGAAGATATTAAGAAGAGGTGGTAAGAATACACAGAAGAGCTATACAAAAAGATCTTCATGACCCAGATAATCACAATAGTGTGATCACTCACCTAGAGCCAGACATCCTGGAATGTGAAGTCAAATGGGCCTTAGGAAGCATCTCTACGAACAAAATAGTGGAGGTGATGGAATTCCAGTTGAGCTATTTCAGATCCTAAAAGATGATGCTGTGAAACTGTTGCACTCAATATGCCAGCAAATTTGGAAAACTCAGCAGTGGCCACAGGACTGGAAAAGGTCAGTATTTACCCAAAGAAAGGCAATGCCAAAGAACATTCAAACTACCATACAATTGCACTCATCTCACACACTAGTAAAGTAGTGCTCAAAACTCTCCAAGCCAGTCTTCAGCAATATGTGAACCGTGGACTTCCAGATGTTCAAGCTGGTTTTAGAAAAGGCAGAGGAACCAGAAATCAAATGGATCATTGAAAAAGCAAGAGAGTTCCAGAAAAACATCTATTTCTGCTTTATTGACTATGCCAAAGCCTTTGACTGTGTGGATCACTACAAACTGTGGAAAATTCTGAAAGAGAAGGGAATACCAGATCACCTGACCTGCCTCTTGAGAAATCTATATGCAGATCAGGAAGCAACAGTTAGAACTGGACATGGAACAACAGACTGGTTCCAAATTGGGAAAGGAATACATCAAGGCTGTATATTGTCATCCTGCTTATTTAACTTCTATGCAGAGTACATCATGAGAAACACTGGGCTGGAAGAAGCACAAGCTGAAATCAAGATTGCCGGTAGAAAATATCAATAACCTCAGATATGCAGACGACACCACCTTTATGGCAGAAAGTGAAGAACTAAAGAGGCTCTTGATGAAAGTGAAAAAGGAGAGTGAAAAAGTTGTCTTAAATCTAAACATTCAGACAACTAAGATCATAGCATCTGGTCCCATCACTTCATGGCAAATAGATGGGGAAACAGTTGAAACAGTGGCAGACTTTATTTTTCTGGGCTCCAAAATCACTGCAGATGGTGACTGCAGCCACAAAATTAAAAGGCGCTTGCTCCTTGGGAGAAAAGTTATGACCAAACTAGACAGCATATTAGAAAGAAAAGACATTACTTTGCCGACAAAGGTCCGTCTAGTCAAGGCTATGGTTTTTCCAGTGGTCATATATGGATGTGAGAGTTGGACTATAAAGAAAGCTGAGTGCCAAAGAATTGATGCTTTTGAACTGTGGTGTTGGAGAAGACTCTTGAAAGTCCCTTGGACTGCAAGGAGATCCATCCTAAAGGAGATCAGTCTTGGGTGTTTTACTGGAAGGACTGATGTTGAAGGTGAAACTCCAATACTCTGGCCACCTGATGTGAAGGACTGATGCATTTGAAAAGACCCTGATGTTGGGAAAGATTGAAGGTGGGAGGAGAAGGGGACGACAGAGCATGAAGTGGTTGGATGGCATCACCAACTCAATGGACATGAGTTTGAGTAGTCTCCGGCAGTTAGTGATGCACAGGGAGGCCTGGTGTGCTGCGGTCCATGGGGTCACAAAGAGTCGGACACGACTGAGCAACTGAACTGAACTGACCTGACCTGTTAACCTCTCCAAACCCATTGTATGTAGTAATTCTACTGTATACAAAGGAGTTCAATGCCAAGAACACATTCATAAATCCAATTCATTTCTAAGTCCAACAAGGTTAGCCTAGGTACCCAACTCCCAGGATCTGTTATATAGTACTGTGCTGTAATAGGTTTATAATACTGTTCACACAAATAATACACAAAAACAAATTTAAAAATGTTTTTAATCTTACAGTACAATTTCTTGAAAACTACAGTAATACAGTACAACAGCTGGCTTACAGGAGCTGGCAAGAAGGGCAAGTAAGAAGAGCTCCTGATGGAGTTGGGAGAGGAGGTGGGAGATGGTAGAACTGAAGAATCGGCAGCAATAGGAGATGGAGGGCAAGCTGCCATTTCACTGACGCCTGACGCTGGTGGCACGGGTTCTGATTCCTTGCTGGATTTAATTCTATCCACCCTCCTGAATGAGATGATGTGGGGTCTGGATAGTAGCCACTTTTTCTCATACAGATGACACGGTAGCACTGGATTGCTTTGTGGACGGCTGCTGCAACCTTTCTGCAGCCTTCTCTGTTCAAGGCCTGTGCCTCAAACGCTAACAGCACCCCCACAAATATAGAAAATCCCTTTCCTTCTCCTGCATCGTGAATCCCTTTAGTTCTCCAGTTACTTCTTTGTCATCTCTCTCTTTCTCCTTTCTCTAGGCACATTTGGATTTTTTTAAGTTTCCAACTTGAAGGTTTGTATGTAGGGGACTTAGTGTATTTGCAAAGCAGGAATAAACATAATGCCTAGATTAGATCCAGCTGTTTTTGGTCGCAGTCTTCTGGATTTTCTGTATATAAAATCATGCCATCTGCAAATAGAGACAATTTTACTTCTTCTTTTCCAATTCCGATATGTTTTATTTCTTTTTCTTGCCGGATTGCTCTAATTAGGACTTCCTATCATGTTAAAGAGGAGTGGTGAGAGTGGGAACCCTTTGTCTTGCTCGTGAACTGAGAGGAAAATCTTTCAATCTCTCATCATTGAGTATGATGTTAGTTGTGGGCTTGTCCCAATAATATATGACCTTTACTTTGTTGAGATAAGGTAATATCTTAATATGTTGAGATAACAAAATGGACACTGGGTCCATTTTGGAGAAGGCCCCTAGGGTGAAGGTGAGTATATGCAAACAGGACATTAGAATATAACACAGTAAATACAACAGTAATGCTACTCTATCACAGAAGGACCACCGTAGGGCTTAGGAATTAATGCTTAGTTGCCTGGACTCAGCACTGAGTTGTATTCTAAAGGAGTAAGAAGAGACAGTCAGGTGAGAAAAGCATCACGGATACAGGGGATAACTTGAGCAAGAGTGAGGCACAAAGCACCACAGGGGATACGAGCAGATGACCAGTGGTGCCTGCCCACAGTTCTCCTGGGTGCTGGCCCACAGTTCTCTGGGGTGCTGGGAAATGACCTCAAAGAAGAGCAGTGGGCGGGGGGGCAGATAGAGGGCCAGAATGGGGCCAGGTAAGCAGAACAGAGTGACAGAGCAACCAGAACATAAGCTACTAACATTTGTCTGTCTGACACTTTCAAAGTTCAGAGGTTTTGATAGAAAGTGAAGTTGCATGATAAAGACAAGAAGGAGGCTTCACATTTGCAACAATATGGATGCAACTAGAGATTTTCACACTAAGAGAAAGACAAATACCATATGATATCGCTTATATGTGGAATCTAAAATATGGCACAAATGAACCTATCTATAAAACAGTAACAGACTCACAGACATAGAGAACAGATTTCTAGTTCCCAAGGAGGAGCAGGGAGGAGGAGGGAAATGTGGGTTTAGCAGATGTAAACTATTATATATAGGATGAATAAACAGCAAGGTCCTACTGTATAGCACAAGGAACTATATTCAATATCCCATGAAACTCCAATGGAAAAGAATATGTACCAAAAAAGAATGTCTGTATGCGTGTAATGAAAAAGTCACTTTGCTATACAGCAGAGATTGGCACAGTACTGTAAATCAATTATACTTCAATTAAAAAAAAAAAGTAGGAGGCTTTGGTTTTCTTGAACTTTTTGACACAGAACTGTGTTTACAAGGCCCTATATGATCATGAAATGATTCTTTAATTTACTAGAAGTTGGCAAAAATGGGGCTACATTTGATGTCTCCACAGAAAGATGCATGGACCAGGCAGGGACCAGGAGGTAAGAGGGAAATGCAGACAGTACCTTCCAGGTCTTAGGCAAAGTGACAGGGCTGGGGGGCTTGTGTTAGGTCTTCCCACCTGGGCAGGGGAGATGGCCTATCTTCCGAGGAATCAAAGGGAGAATACGGTGGTGAATAATGAGGCTGGGGGTTCAGACTGTGACCTCTGCTGCATCTGTAAGTAGATGGAACATCCTTCAGGCCCAAAGACATGCTGTATGAGAGGCCACTGGGCTACCTGCAGTGTGGGAGACCTGGGTTGGGAAGATGCCCTGGAGCAGGGCATGGTCACCACTCCAATATTCTCACCTGGAGAATCCCCATGGACAGCAGAGCCTGGTGGACTACAGTCCATGAGGCTGCAAAGACGCTAAGCCCACACACACACTGGTCTTAAGGTATCAGAAATTCTCAAAGAAGTTATATGCATATATGGGAGTACTATATAATTTCTATGCAAATATGATCTGAATGGGAACATGTATATTATCATACGTGAAACAGATCACCAGTCCAGGTTTGATGCATGAGACAGGGTGCTTGGGGCTGGTGCACTGGGATGACCCAGAGGGATGGGATGGGGAGGGAGGTGGGAGGGGGGTTCAGGATGGGGAACACTTGTACACCCGTGGTGGATTCATGTCAATGTATGGCAAAACCAATACAATATTGTAAAGTAAAACAAAACAAAACAAAAAGTATTAAAAAAAAGAATAGTAAGAGGTTACATGTATATGCATTAGTAATAGCTGAAATTAAAACAGCTTTGACAAAGGGATGCTGCAGCTGCTGCTGCTGCTGCTACTAAGTCGCATTAGTCATGTCCGACTCTGTGTGCGACCCTCTAGATGGCAGCCCACCAGGATTTCAGTCCCTGGGATTCTCCAGGCAAGAACACTGGAGTGGGTTGCCATTTCCTTCTCCAATGCATGAAAGTGAAAAGTGAAAGGGAAGCTGCTTAGTTGTGTCCGACTCTTAGCGATCCCACGGACTGCAGCCCACCAGGCTCCTCTGTCCAAGGGATTTTCCAGGCAAGAGTACTGGAGTGGGGGTGCCATTGCCTTTTCCACGACAAAGGGCAGTATGTGCATATCTTTTGATCAGTATCGAACTACAACAGGGAAAAAGAAACATAGTTGTGGTAGGCAGCCTTGGAAAATGGTCCCCAATGAGCCCTACCTCCTGGAAATCACACTTTTGTATAATCTTATCCCCAGGAGTGTGGGTTGTACCTAGTGGCTTCCTTTAATGTGTGGAATATGGGAAAATTGAGGAGATGTCAATCCTGAAGCCAGGCTGTACAAGAATGTGACTCCCCTCATTCTGTCTCTTAAGTCAGCTACCATGTTGAGATGCCCCTGTGGCAAAGAATGCAGGGTGGCCTCCTGCCAACACCAGTGGTAAACTGAGGTCCTCAACCAACAGCCCATTAGTAACTGTCCTGGTCAGCTCATTAGATGATGTCAGCCCCATCTGACGTCTCGGCTGCAGCCTATAAGAGACCTTGAGCCAGAGGACCCAACCAAGTCACACCTGGATGCCTGACTCACAGAAATGGTGAGATTAAAATGTATCGTTGGGACTTCCCTGCTGGTCCAATGATTAAGAATCTGCCTTACAATTCAGGGGTCCTAGGTTTGATCCCCAGTTGGGGAACAAAGATCCCACATGCTGCAGAACAACTAAGCTTGAGCCACAGCTACTGAGCCTGTGTGCTCGAGAGCCTGCAATGAGAAATCGCTAATGATGCAATAAAGATCCTGCATGCAGCCAAATAAATAATTTTAAAAACCACAAGTGCCTGTAATAAATCTTTAAAAATAAATAAATAAAAACCAAACTAAGGTACTATTATAAGCTGCTAAGTTTGGGGGCAATTTGTTATGTAGTATAGATAACTAATACAGGGACTAACATTAATTATTATCATATTAATGCATACTTTATTTTGTTCCCTAACTTCTAAGAGGGCTGCATGTTTAAGAACACGTAATATTTAAGAAACTTGCCAAAGATTCCTCAGCAAACAAAGATTCAAACCAGGACTGACTGGCTCCCAATATGTATGCCAAGTCAAAAGGAAAGCATTCTCTCAAATGAAAGGTTGTCTGGAGGAATCAAGAACCTCTTAGGCATGAGACTAAGGCCTGCCTGCCCCCAAGTATCTCTCCTACTTCTTCTTTTTAAAAAACAGTATTTTCCCCTTTCTCTTTCATTTTTAATGAATTTACTTTTGACTACGCTGGGTCTTCATTGCTGCACGTGGGCTTTCCTCGTTGCAGCGAGCTTTCTCTAGCTGCAAGAGTTGCGGCTCCTCTCTGGCTGTGGTGCCTGGGCACTGAGGTGGCTTCTCTTATTGCAGAGCACAGGCTCCAGGCACGTGGGCTCAGCCGCTGTGGCACACGCTTAGTTGCCCTGCTGCCTGTGGAATCTTCCCTGACCAGGGAGCGAACCAATGTCCCCCGCACTGGCAAGCAGATACTTTGCCACTGGTGGTAAAGTCCCACTCCTGCTTCTTTTTCATGCTATCAATCCCATGAGTCACTCTGAGTTAAAGTCTTACCCCCAGACAGGTACCACAGAGACTGTGGAACTGGATTCCAGGCAAATTTCATCACCTCGTTTTCACCTTGGTAGGATATGGTAAACAGTGAAGCTCTGAAGAGAGAAAGGGCAAGAAACAGCCCATACCATGTGGGATGCTGGTTCAGAGGGAGGCACATGGGGGAGAGGACAGGGTAAGGTAAGAGGCCCCTGATGTGGGCCAGAGCTGTTTGGAAAGTACTGGGGACAAGGAAGGGTAGAGTGGGTGGTGAGGTTGGTTTCTTGCCCAGGGAAAAAAAAAGGAAGGTGAAAGGGATCATGGATAAAGACAACCTCCAACATGATTTAACCTCTGGCTGGAACTCTGAAAACAGTAAGTTTGGGAAGTTTTATCTGTAATGCTATTGTCAAGTCTTAAGGACTGACTGAAAAATTGAATAGGACTCAAACACAGGCTCTAAGTGTGGAAATGGACCCTGCCTGCATCCCATCAAAGGGGATTTTTGTTTCCTTGCATTTTGCTCCAGCATTGTGCCTAACTCACCAGGGGAGATGAAGCAGGTGCAACACAGATGCAAGCTGGTTATCCAAATGCTAGGATGCTGTTGAGGGCGCTAGACTCTCAGAGGCTTCGAGCTGGGAAAGACCCACCAGTTAATTTAGTCTACGCTGTTACAGGAATTGCCTCTGAAACAGCGGTCCCCAAACTTTCTGGCACTGGGCACTGGTTTCATGGAAGACAATCTTTCCAGGGACCGCGATGGGGTGGGGGATGGTTTGGGGATGATTCTCATAAGGAGCATGCAACCCAGATCCCTCACCTGTGCAGTTCACAGTAGGGCTCATGCTCCTGTGAGGACTTAATGCTAACAGTGATCTGACAGGAGGCAGAGCTCAGGCGGTAAAGTGAGTGATGGAGAGCAGCTGTAAAGACAGATGAAGCTTCACTCACTTGCCAGCCACTCACCCCCTGCTGTGCAGTTCAGTTCAGTCACTCAGTCACGTCCAACTCTTTGCGATCCCATGGACTGCAGCATGCCAGGCCTCCCTGTCCATCACCAACTCCCAGAGCTTACCCAAACTCACATCCATTGAGTCGGTGATAGCATCCAATCATGTCATCCGCTTCTCCCACCTTCAATCTTTCCCAGCATCAGGGTCTTTTCAAATGAGTCAGGTCTTTGCATCAGGTGGCCTAAGTATTGGAATTTCAGTTTCAGCATCAGTCCTAATCAACACCCAGGACTGATCTCCTTTAGGATGGAGGGGTTGCATCTCCTTGCAGAAGACTCTCAAGAGTCTTCTCCAACACCACAGGTCAAAAGCATCAACTCTTCAGTGCTCAACTTTTTTATAGTCCAACTCTCACATCCATACATGACTACTGAAGGAACCATAGCTTTGACTAGATGGACCTTTGCTGGCAAAGTAATGTCTCTTTTAAGATGCTGTCTAGGTTGGTCATAACTTTCCTTCCAAGGAGCAGGCATCATTTAGTTTCATGGCTGCTGTGCAACCCAGTTCCTGATCCCCAGGGGCTGGGGCTCTTGTTCTAAAAGACATTCAGCTTTAATCTGAGACTTTTCAGTAAAGGCAGCTCACAAAATCTGTGTTTTGATATTATAAAATTTTTCAAGCACAGAGATATACAACAACAACAATAATACTAGAGATAATTAAAAGCATGTATTCACTATCTGCTTTTGTTAAACTGAAATATTTTTCCATATTTCCTTCCTATCAAAAACAATAATTCAGATAAAGCCAAAACTCCCTTTGTAATTGCTCTAAAGCCATTCCTTATCCTACTCCCTGAGGTAATCTTCTGAAAGTTGGTGTAATCATTTTGAAACACATTTTCTACTTTACCATATATACATGTATACATGTATGTACAATATATCATTTATTTTTGCATGATTTTAAAGTTTATGTGTTGAATACCACATTGTATATAACCTTTAAAAAATGGTCTTGATAATTTGTGTTGAGATTTGTCCACATTGGTACATAATTTACTCCATTTATTTATTTAAAAAATTATTTATTTTTAGAAAAATTATTTTTCATCGTTTCACTTTATTATGCTTCACAGATACTGCATTGTTTTTGCTTGTTTACATCTACATTTTTACTTTTTAACATTCTTTTATTTATTTTGGGGGCTGCATCGGGTCTTTGCTGCAGCACGCAGGCTCTCTAGTTGTGGTGCGCATGCTCTGGAGCACACAGGCTCAGCAGTTGTGGCATTCAAGCTTAGTTTCAATGTGGCCTCTGGGATCTTAGTTCCCCAACCAGGGATTGAACCATGTCCCCTACATTGCAAGGCAGATTTCTTAACCACTGGACCACCAGAGAAGTCCCATAGTTCATTCATTTTACGGGCTATTCATTCCCCATTCTGTGACTATTCTACATTTTTGGAACACACTGTGTCAGTAAATATATAGGCTCTAAATTTTTCTGTATTTTTGGTCTGCTATTATATGCAATTCTAAATTAATATTCTACTTGTCTCCTTATATGCATGGGTAAGAGTTTCTCTGTGGACAGGTAGCATTGCCAAGTTGTAGGATATCCACATTTTTAGATTATTTTAAATATGTATTACCATAGTGCTTTCCAAAGTTATACCATTTACACTCCTACTTTCAGTGTTTGAGTGTTCCTTTCACACTCTATCCCTCCACCTCTTCTTTGCATTAAGTGGTTTCCTTGATGCAACATCCACTGAGGTTGTTCCCCTCTGGCTATCCCTGGTTGGCCAAGGCCCTTTCTAACTATGGTGCTTAGGACTGAACAAGATACACTTGGTGATGACTCTGTCCATACAAATGTCTGTAGGACTCTCACTTCCCTTAAGCTTGTTAGTGAATTTCTTCTAAGGACCTGGTAGTTCATGCTGAGCACCCACCTCCTCTGTGGCTGATACTGTCCATCCTCTTACAGTCCTGGAAGCACCAGTGACCTGAAGACTAGCAACAGTTCTATTAATGTATGCCACTAATTCCTAACCTTCGTTGGAATTGAGACTTTTGAAAGTTGTAGACACACACACACACACACACACACACACACACACTCAGTTTGACATACAATTCCAGAAGGTTAATTGACCCCCATAGCAAAATTTATGGACCTTGAGTCAACCCTGCACTGCTGTGTGGAGGAATTAAAAAAAAAATTAGAGAACAGTTTGCCTACTGAAATATGTTTAAATTTTAGACTATTGAAAAAATGTCTCAATGCCCAAAAGAGTTGTAGAAATTTTAATGAAACTTAATATGCAAAAAGCAAGAGTGTTCCAGAAAAACATCTACTTCTGCTTTATTGACTACACCAAAGCCTTTGACTGTGTGGATCACAACAAACTGTGGAAAATTCTTCAAGAGATGAGAATACCAGACCACCTGACCTGCCTCTTGAGAAATCTGTGTGCAGGTCAGGAAGCAACAGTTAGAACTGGACATAGAACAACAGACTGGTTCCAAATTGGGAAAGGAGTATGTCAATGCTGTATACTGTCACCCTGCTTATTTAACTAATATGCAGAGTACATCATGTAAAATGGCGGGCTGGATGAAGCACGAGGGGAATCAAGATTACTGGGAGAAATATCAATAACCTCAGATATGTAGGTGACACCACCCTTATGGTAGAAAGCAACGAAGAACTAAAAAGCCTCTTGATGAAAGTGAAAGAGGAGAGTGAAAATGTTGGCTTAAAACTCAACATTCAGAAAACTAAGATCATGGCATCTGGTCCCATCACTTCATGGCAAATATATGAGGAAACCATGGAAACAGTGAGAAACTTTATTTTGGGGGCTCCAAAATCACTGATGGTGAGTGCAGCCATGAAATTAAAAGATGCTTATTCCTTGGAAGGAAAGTTATGACCAACCTAGACAGCACATTCAAAAGCAGAGACATTACTTTACCATCAAAGGTCCGTCTAGTCAAAGTTATGGTTTTTCCAGTAGTCATGTACAGATGTGAGTTGGACTATAAAGAGTGCCAAAGAATTGATGCTTTTGAACCATGGTGTTTAAGAAAACTCTCGAGAGTCCCTTGGACTGCAAGGAGATCCAACCAGCCAATCCTAAAGGAAACCAGTCCTGAATATTCATTGGAAGGACTGATGCTGAAGCTGAAACTCCAATACTCTGGTCACCTGGTGTGACCAACTGACTCACTGGAAAAGACCCTGATGCTAGGAAAGATTGAGGGCAGGAGGAGAAGGGGATGACAGAGAATGAGATGGTTGGATGGCACCATCAACTTGATGGACGTGAGTTTGCGCTATCTCCTGGAGTTGGTGATGGACAGGGAAGCCTGGCATGCTGCAGTCCATGGGGTCACAACGAGTTGGACCCAACTGAGTGACTGAATATGTTTTTAGGAATAATTTTTCTCTTGGCTGCGCTGGGTCTCCCTTGCAGGGCGTAGGGTCTTTGCTGAAGTGCAGGGTCTTCTCTAGGTGTGGTGCTGGCTCAGCAGTTAGCAGCTTGTGGGCTTTGCTGCCTCACAGCATATGGGACCTTAGTTGCCCTACCAGGGATCAAACCCCCATCCTCTGCATTGAAAGGCAGACTGTCAACCACTGGACCACGAGGGAAGCCACAGGGTTAATGCTTTAAAATCAACTTTCAACAGTATTCATTGATGCAGCAAGGTAGAATGGAAAGAGTTTAGACTCAGGAGTCCACAGAGCCAAGTTTAATGTGACACTTCTTGGTTGGGTGAGACACATAACCTCTACTAGCCTCAGTTTCCTCACCTGTCAAATGTATTCATATCTCAAAATGTTCTTATGAAAGTTAGTCACAATTTTGGGAAGGAATGTGATAAATACTGAATAAATACTGGTTTTCCCTACCCTACCTTTTCCCCTCGGAACACCACCCAGCAGATCTATGAACAGATCTATGAACAGAGTCTGATGTTGGTATTTCCTTGGGCTGTTGTGGGTTTTGATGAGACTACATTGGTAACATTTGCTATGCAGAGCTGACCATCAATACATGTTAATTTCCTCAAAGATCATTTTTTGGAGGCTAGGTTTTGGAGAAAAATCCAAAATTTAATTTTATTTATTTTTGACATTTCTTCAACATTCTATTTCTGTACTAATGAGAGGCTGGTGCTTCTCTACACTGGCCCCTTGACATCTCACTAGTGTCCATGTCATTTCTCCTCATCAGGGCTGTTGCCACCTCTGATAATCACAAAAGAATGTTGGCACTGCCTTGTCAGGTTGTATCATGGAAGAATTATCATCAAGGTGCTCTCTAGGGCCCTGGAGAAGTCCCTGATTCCCCACATGTCTTTCAAAGGCATATATTGTTTCAGGCACCTGTAAAAATAATAGCCAGGGATTATTTGTAGATGAATATTAATGTGTCCATTTCGAAGCAAAGCACAAATTGAATAGCTTTATCTACATAAGGCCCCAAACAGATTTAGTAGAAGTTTCCTTCCAAGTCATATATTATTTACTCTTAATATTCAATAAAAATTCACGCCAGTGAATGTAATGTTTTTGACACCCTTCACTTATAAACATCAGAAAAAAATGTCTGGAAAGAGATTGAAATCGTGATTACTAAACCTGTTCCAATTCTGTCTCTGTCAACTATACAATTTCTAACAAGAACTGCTTGACTTAACAAGAGAATTGCCATTTTGAAAACATATATTGATGATGAGGAATTACCTGCCCCCTACCACCCCAAAGCCTCCTAGGATTAGGACTGAAAAAGGGACTTCAGAGGGTGGCTTCCCCAAGGCTCTCATTTTCCAGGTGTCCAGGAAGGTGAAGTTACAAATCCAGGATTACTCAGAGCTAATGGTAACTGAGAGCAAGATGGTATCAACAGATGCCATGATTCCTGATGTGAGGGGTTAGAGAGGAAAAATGAAGTCAAAGCTATTTCCATTCTGTGACGCAATATCAAACAACAAGATTTACATAAGGAGAATTTGAGGTCTATTATTTCAAAATACGGAGAAGGCAATGGCACCCCACTCCAGTACTCTTGCCTGGAAAATCCTATGGATGGAGGAGCCTGGTGGGCTGCAGTCCATGGGATCGCGAAGAGTTGGACACGACTGAGTGACTTCACTTTCACTTTTCACTTTCAAGCAAAACACACAGAAGATACTCTTGGTCTTCCTATGTAGTGAATTCAGTCAAGCCATTCTGTGCACAAGTGTGATGCCAATATATATGACCCCCCTTGATATCCAGTGATATTTGTCATCTATCTATCTATCTACCTACCTATCCATCCAGGAGGGTGTGGGCCCAACAACTACCAAAAGGAAAGAAAGCAAGCAGATAGCTGCCATTTTTTGTTCAGTCACTAAGTTGTATCCAACTCTTTGTGGCCCATGAATTGCAGCATGCCAGAGTCACAGGATAAACTCTTGATTTTTGGCAGCTTCTGATTTTTTTTTGACAAAATTGTAATGAAATCGTGAATGTTTTATATGACCACCAAATCATTTTAATGGAAAGAGATAGAATTTTTCATCTTATAGACTTTGGTTAACCTATGGGAAATGTGCCAATCATGTAAACATGTCAGTGACATCAGTAATAAAATCACAATCATTCCTTTGGCTAGGCAGAATGTGTATCATGAGGACAATGTCCTTCTAAGCACCACTGAGTCACGCTCTGAATCCCAGGAGAAAGAGGACACAGTCCCTACTGCAGATGAGCTAAATACTGGGTTTACAGATAATATAAACCTGGAAGGGAACAAATGCAATATATGACAGAGTCAAGGCTTCCAGTGACTTTGATGGCATACACTGTAATCCAAAATTATACAAAATATATATGAAGTCTTGCTGTTGGGTATAAAAAAGAAATAAACATACACAATACAGGATAGGGGAGATGGAACCTGATGTGTAGGTAAACTCTCAGTGCAAGGGGTGGGGGGTGCATATTAATTTGCCATGGCAGGTGTGATAAGGTGCCAGACCTAAGTGACTTAGTGTTAGTCACGAAGTTGTGTCCATCACTTTGTGACCCCATGGTCTGTGGCCTGCAAGGCTCCTCTGTCCAGGGAACTCTGCAGGCAAGAGCACTAGACTGGGTTGCCATCCTCCAGGGGATCTTCCTGGCCCAAGGGTCAAATCTGCATCTCCTGCATTGGCAAACAGATTCTTTTCAGTCTGACACCAGGAAAGCCAACTTTAGGTAGTGTCAGTTCAGTTCAGTTCAGTCGCTCAGTCGTGTCCAACTCTTTGCGACCCCAGAACCGTAGCACGCCAGGCCTCCCTGTCCATCATCAACTCCCAGAGTCCACCAAACCCTTGTCCATCGAGTCGGTGATGCCATCCAACCATCTCATCCTCTGTTGTCCCCTTCTCCTCCAGCCCTCAATCTTTCCCAGCATCAGGTTCTTTTCAAATGAGTCAGCTCTTTGAATCAGGTGGCCAAAGTATTAGAGTTTCAGCTTTAGCATCAGTCCTTCCAATGAACACCCAGGACTGATTTCCTTTAGGATGGACTGTTTGGATCTCCTTGCAGTCCAAGAGACTCTCAAGAGTCTTCTCCAACACCGCAGTTCAAACCATCAATTCAGTGCTCAACTTTCTTCACAGTCCAACTCTCACATACATACATGACCACTGGAAAAACCATAGCCTTGACTAGACGGACCTTTGTTGGCAAAGTAATGTCTCTGCTTTTCAATATGCTCTCTAGGTTGGTCATAACTTTCCTTCCAAGGAGTAAGCGTCTTCTAATTTCATGGCTTCAGTCATCATCTGCAGTGATTTTGGAGCCCCCAAAAAAAAGTCAGCCACCGCTTCCACTGTTTCCCAATCTATTTGCCATGTAGTGATGGGACCAGATGCCATGATCTTAGTTTTCTGAATATTGAGCTTTAAGTCAACTTTTTTCACTCTCCTCTTTCACTTGCATCAAGAGGCTTTTTATTTTATTTTTTGAGGCTTTTTAGTTCTTCTCCACTTTCTGCCATAATGGTGGTGTCAGCTGCATATCTGAGGTTATTGATATTTCTCCCAGAAATCTTGATCCCAGCTTGTGCTTCTTCCAGCCCAGTGTTTCTCATGATGTACTCTGCATAGAAGTTAAATAAGCAGGGTGACAATATACAGCCTTGACGTACTCCTTTTCCTATTTGGAACCAGTGTGTTGTTCCATGTCCAGTTCTAACTGTTGCTTCCTGACCTGCATACAGATTTCTCAAGAGGTAGGTCAGGTGGTCTGGTATTGCTATCTCTTTCAGAATTTTCCACAGTTTATTGTGATCCACAGTCAAAGGCTTTGGCATAGTCAATAAAGCAGAAATAAATGTTTCTCTGGAACTCTCTTGCTTTTTCAATGATCCAGCGGATATTGGCAATTTGACCTCTGGTTCCTTTGCCTTTTCTAAAACCAGCTTGAACATCTGGAAGTTCATAGTTCATGTATTGCTGAAGCCTGGCTTGGAGTATTTTAAACATTACTTTACTAGTGTGTGAGGTGAGTGCAATTGTATGGTAGTTTGAGCATTCTTTGGCATTGCCTTTCTTTAGGACTAGAATGAAAACTGACCTTTTCCAGTCCTGTGGCCACTGCTGAGTTTTCCACATTTGCTGGCCAATTGAGTGCAGCACTTTCACAGCATCATCTTCCAGGATTTGAAATAGCTCAACTGGAATTCCATCACCTCCACTAGCTTTGTTTGCAGTGATGCTTCCTAAGGCCCACTTGACTTCACATTCCAGGATGTCTGGCTCTAGGTGAGTGATCACACCATTGTGATTATCTGGGTCGTGAAGCTCTTTCATACAGTTCTTCTGTGTATTCTTGCCACCTCTTCTTAATACCTTCTGCTTCTGTTAGGTCTCTACCATTTTTCTCCTTTATTGTGCCCAGCAGAATGTGTAGTGTAGTAATATCATATCTTGTTTTAATCACATAAATGTCTAATTATCCCATTCTAAATAACCATCCAAAGAATTTTTTTAAAATTCACCTGCAGTAACTCCTTTTTTTAAAAGAGAAAAAAGAAATTTTATCTCATTGAAATAATATCTAGATCTTTTGGGATTTTTTTCCAAGTATCTGGTGATATTCTTAACTGCTCTTTTTAGCATCTATAAGACCCACTGGGAAGGGCTCAATGAAGCTTCCTAAACTAGTTTTTCTCGTTCAAAAGAGTTCTTAGGTTAATTTCACTTTTGTTTTATAGGTAATAACAAAACAGTTGTTTACAATGAGAACGCTCTAGATTTAATAATTTGTTAGTTTCTCTAATTTTAAAAGGATCCATCATTTGGCCACCAATTAAGAAAGCAAAAGTTGCTTCAACAACATGGAAATTTCTTGTCTAAGATCGCAGTCTCGCTAGAATGGGCTCCTTCGCAGCTGTGAGGAGCCTGTTCTGTTTCTTCCCCCTAGGTCCAGGTGCTTTGCTGGCAATCTTTGGCATGTCTTACCTTGTAGAATCTCTGCCTTCACCATCACATGGCATTTTCCCTGTATGCATGTGTCTTAAATTTACCATTTTTATAAAGACATGATTCATATTTGACTGAGGCCCACCCTCATGACCACATCTTGACTTATTACATTTGCAATGACACTATTTACAAAGTCCATTTTGAGGTGCTGAAGGTTAAGATTTCAACATATGAATTTAGGCGGAGGAGACAGTCAAATCTATGACCGAGGGCTTTCAAGACCTAAATTGTAGCTTAGGTAATATTTATAGTCTAATTATAAGAGACTAAGTCTAGCGAATCCTTGACTGATTTTTTTATTATTAAAATATGGTTTACAGAGACTTCCCAGGTGCTCCAGCGGCTCAGACTCCACGCTCCCAGTTCAGGGGGCCCAGATTCAATCCCTGGCCAGCGACCTAGAACCCATAAGCCACAACCAAAGATCCTGCACACTGCAATGAAGACCAAAGATTCTGAGCGCTGCAACTAAGGCCCAGCACAGCCAAACCAAAACACTAATAAATAATTTTTCAAAAAAAAATATGGTTACAGACTCCAGCCGGAATTGTCCCACTGGACTCTTACAGTACGCTCACCTTGTGTAACCAATCTTGAAAACTCTTCATCCTGCAGAAATGAAACTCTGCATCCATTACACAATACTCCCCATTTCTCCTCCCCCAGTCCCTGATAACCACCATTCTATTCTCTGTCCCTGTGAATTTGACTATTCTAGGTACCTGATACAAGCGGAACTTTGCAGTTTTGTTCATTTTTACGACTGGCTTATTTTATTGAGTGTAATGTTCTCAAAGTGCTTCCCTGGTAGCTCAGTGGTAAAGAATCTGCCTGCCAATGCTAGAGATGTGGGTTCAGTCTCTGAGTCGGGAAGATCCCCTGGAGAAGGAAATGGCAAACCACTCCAGTAGTCTCTTTTTAATATTTCCTTAGACTGCACTAGGTCTTAGTTGTGGCATGTGGGATCTAGTTCCCTGACAAGGGATTGAACCCAGCCCCTCTCCTTGGGAGCATGGACTCTTTATTGCTGGACCATTAGGGAACTCCCTCACTCCAGTATTCTTGTCTGGGAAATCTCATGGATAGAGGAGCCAGGCGGGCTATAGTCCGTGGGGTTACAAAAGTCAGACATGACTTAGGGACTAAACAATGACAACATTCTCAAGGTTCATCCTTGCTATAGTATATGACAGGATTTTTCTTTTTTACTTTTAAGGCTGTATAATGTTTCACTCTCTATATATACCAGCGAACTGCAAGCTTTTAGTATGATCTCCTGAGTTTCATGAAATCTGTCTGATCCAGACAATGGACAGACTGATGTAGGTAATCTGGTGACTGGAAAGGGAAAGGAAGTCAGAATTCATTTTAGCCTGGATCTTCTAAGGAAAACAGCTTCTTTGTCACTACAAGGTAGGGAGTAAGCACCTCACAGAGTGAGTGAGAGAAGGAGGAAAAACCAAGAGAAGGATGACTTGGAGTCAAGCCACAGCCAAGGGACACTAGAAACCAAATTCTAAGGGACCAAGGGTCCAAGGATGCAGGGACAGACCTCCAAGAAGCCTTATCAATGGTCACAGGACAGGGGAATGGAGAAAGACAGAAGGATTTCTCCTGGGTCCTGTCTCCATCAGAGATCCACTCTATGGGGGTAATCCCCATGCCCTTCAAGGCCATGTGCAGGTGAGCACCAAGCTACGCTCTGCAGCCTCCCGCACCTCAAGTCCGTAGGATGGCCATGATGGAGAGGAGCAGAAACAGGCAGGCAGAAGACACTGCCAGGTTGCCCCCTGCTTGAAGTCTAAGTCAGAGCCCACGCAGAGCTGGTTGCTGTTACAGGGGCTGAAGCAAGAACAGATGAGGCTGAGAGCATCTGAAGAGGTTCAGGAGAGGAGTCAGGTACAGAAAGTGAGGGATGACAAGTGATTTGTGGTGGATCCTCCTAATGTCCAGGCATGTCACAGGGAATTTCCAATGCAACCCTCACACCAATCACAGGCATTGCTCAAGCTCAGAGAAGTTAATAAGCTGACACAAAAGTTACAAGATAAGAAATACAGGGGCTACATTTGGATCCACATCTGATTCTAACCTAGGATTTCTGTATTGAGAAATTGGGATCCTGTTCTATCTGTCCATAACATTATAAATTTGTCTGAAGTGATTGGTCCATTCTAGGTCCTCTGGATAAGTTGAGTTTCTAGACCTATGGACCTGAGGACCAGAATCTGGGATATAGAGACCTCACTGAGAATAGCTTCTGTATCTCCACCCTTTCTCTCCCAATGAATCTGAAAATATTTGCAAGTCTGTTAGAGGATTGGTGTTGAGCTTCTTCATAGCATATACATCACTGGGAGCAAATTTCTACTCTATACAAGGTTTAATAACCATAGGGTGCTCCAGGAGGTGAAAACTTTTGGGGTTAAATGACTTGGATGGACCAAGGCAGCACTAGTTTCCGTGAACACAAAGATCTCACTGAGCTGAAACTCTGTATGTTAAGCATTAGCAGAAAACCATATTCTCTTCTCTTGGTATAGAGCTGATTTCACTCAAGGAAGATCTGAGTGGCTATGCCATGTGTCCTTTTCATTCACTCATCCTTCATCTTCTTTTCCATCTCTTTTATCCATTTCTTTCTTCTATCTCTTCTTCCCTCTCTTTCAATTTTCTATCCTCTCTATTCCTTCCATTTTCCCTCCTTCCACCTTTGCTCCTCTGTTGCAGACTTCTTTCTGTTCATCCTTCCACTTTGTCACCAGTTAACGGCTTTTCTGGTTGTAAGCAATAGACCCAAACGCTGGCTACTTTGAACAAAAGAAAATTTGAGGAAAGAATCTTGAGAAACATTAAGAATCAGCAATAAGAGCAGAAAACCAGACAGGGTACAATCTCAAAAATGACAGAATGATCTCAGTTCATTTCCAAGGCAAACCATTCAACATCACGGTAATTCAAGTCTATGCCCCAACCATTAATGCCAAAGAAGATGAAGTTGAACAGTTCAGTGAAGAACTATAAGACCTTCTAGAACTAAAGATGTTCTTTTCATCATAGGGGCCTGGAATGCAAAAGTACGAAGTCAATAGATACCTGGAGTAATTGGCAAGTTTGGCCTTGGAGTACAAAATGAAGCAGGGCAAAGTCCAACAGAGTTTTGCCAAGAGAATATACTGGTAGTAGCAAACACCTTTTCCCAACAGCACAAGAGGTGACTCTACACATGGGACATCACCAGATGTTCAATAAGGAACTTAGATTGATTATTCTTTGTAGCCAAAGATGGAGATTTATATAGTCAACAAAAACAAGACTGGGAGCTGATTATGGCTCAGATCATGAGTTCCATATTGCAAAATTCAGACTTGAAAGTAGGGAAAACCCGGTATGACCTAATCAAATCCCTTATGATTATACAGTGGAAGTGAGAAATAGATTCAAGGGATTAGACAGACAAGAGTTCCTGAGAACTATGGACGGAGGTTATAACATTGTACAGGAGGAAGTGATCAAAACCATCCCCAAGAAAAGAAATGCAACAAGGCAAAATGTTTGTCTGAGGAGGCCTTATAAATAGCTGAGGAAAGAAGAGAAGCTAAAGGCAAAGGAGAAAGGGAAAGATATACCCATATGAATGCAGAGTTCTGAAGAATAGCAAGGAGAGATAAGAAAGCAATCTTAAATGAACAACGTGAAGAAATAGAAGAAAAAATTAGAATGGGAAAGACTAGAGATCTCTTCAAGAAAATTAGAGACGCCAAGGGAACATTTCATGCAAAGATGGGACTATTGGACAGAAATGGTTATGTACCTAACAAGCAGAAGATATTAAGAACTAGCAAGAATATACAGAAGAACTGTATAGAAAAAGTCTTAATGACCCAGGTAATGACAATGGTGTGACCACTCACCTAGAGCCAGACACCCTGGAGTGTGAAGTCAAGTGGGCCTTAGGAAGTATTACTATGAACAAGCTAGTGGAAATGATGGAATTCCAGCTACACTGTTTCAAGTCCTAAAAGACGATGCTGTTAAAGTGTTGCATTCAATATGCCAGCAAATTTGGAACTCAGCAGTGGCCACAGGACTACAAAAAGATCAGTTTTCATTCCAATCCCAAAGAAAGGCTATGTCACAGAATGTTCAAACTACTGTACAATTTCCCTGACTTCACATACTAGCAAGGTATCACCCCAAATCCTTCACTAGGCTTTAACAATATATGAATCGAGAACTGCTAGATGTTCAAACTGGATTTAGAAAAGGTAGAAGAACCAGAGATCAAACTACCAACATCTGTTAGATCATAGAAAAAGCAAGAGAGTTCCAGAAAAACATCTACTTCTGCTTCATTGACTATGCTAAAACCTTTGACTGTATGGATCACAATAAACTGGAAAATTCTTAAAGAGATGGGAATACCAGGCCACCTTGCCTGCCTCTTGAGAAACCTGTGTGCAGGTCAAGAAGCAACAGTTAGAATGAGACACGGAACAAAAGACTGGTTCAAAATTGGGAAAGGAGTATATCAAGGCTGTATATTGTCATCCTGCTTGTTTAACTTATATTCAAAATATATCCAGCAAAACGCCAGGGTGAATGAAACACAAGCTGGAATCAAAATTGCCAGGAGAAATATCAGTAACCTCAGATATGAAGATGACACCACTCACTTAGTCAAGGCTATGGATTTTCCAGTAGTCATGTATGGATGTGAGAGTTGGACCATAAAGAAGGATAGCACTGAAAAATTGATACTTTTGAACTGAGGTGTTGGAGGAGACTCTTGACAGTCCCTTGGATATCAAGGAGATCAAACCAGTCAATCCTAAATCAACCCTAAATATTCATTGGAAGGACTGATGCTGAAGCTTCCATAATTTGGCCACCTGACGCAAAGAGCCAACTCATTGGAAAAGACCCTGATGCTGGAAAAGAGTGAAGGCAGGAGGAGAACGGGACAACAGAGGATGAAATGGTTGGATGGCATCACTGACTCAGTGAGTTTGCACAATCCCTGGGAGATGATGAAGGACAAGAAAGCCTGGCGTGCTGCAGTCCATGGGGGCACAACGAGGTGGATGCAACTGAGCAACTGAAAAGCAAGAATTATGACATTTGGGGCTATCAGAGCTCTTCAGAAGAAATGAATGAAACACAACAATTTTTCTTCATCCTTACATCACTTTGGTAGGACACAATGTTCCAGGAGACTCTAACCTGTTAGCTAAGTAATGCAGAACATTTCGACAGAGGAGGTAAGTTCTCAAAGGATATCAAAGTTAAAATATGAAAGAGAATAGATGCCCAGTGGCTAAAATATTCCTAAAATTGTTCTGTATGTGTCCTTCCTTCCTCCTGTTCCCTCTGCCCTCCTTTTCTACTTTCTGACTTGACAAGAAGGCGTGAAGGTGGCTTCCAGGAGCCAGTTGCTCCTGGTGAAGGTCTGGGGCAGTGTTCTGTCATTTCCTTCCAAGTGATAATGAATCATGCCCTAAAGCACCCTGCAATCTGCCTTGTGCTTGCATACTCATTATCTCCTTGCATATTTACATTTGCTTCGTCTTGTGGACTGAATTATGTCCCCTGCTCCCAAATTCATATGTCAAAACCATAGCCCCTTAGATCTGACTCTGGCTCTATTTAGAGAGGAGAGAGGAGAGATGATTAAGTTTAAATAAACCTGTTAGTGTGGGCCCTCCTCTCTAGGACTGGTACCCTGACTGTTGTTGTTCAATCACTTAGTCATGTCTGACTCTTTGCGACCCCATGGACTGCAGGGTGCCAGGCTTCCCTGTCCTTCATCTCCCAGAGTTTGCTCAAACTCATGTCTGTTGAGTCAGTTTTTGCCATCCAACCATCTCATCCTCTGTCATCCCCTTCTCCTGCCTTCAATCTTTCCCAGCATCACAGTCTTTTCTTATGAGTTGGCTCTTTGCATCAGCTTGCCAAAGTGTTGGAGCTTCAGCTTCAGCATCAGTCCTCCCAGTGAATATTCAGGACTGATTTCCTTTAGGATTGACTTGTTGGATCTCCTTGCAGTCCAAGGGACTCTCAAGAGGCTTCTCCAATGCCACAGTTCAAAAGCATCAATTCTTCTTGATTCTTGTCAGGTATCCTGATAAGAGGACGTAATTTGGACGTAGAGAGAGAACACAGTGATGTGAGCACAGGAAGGGATAATGGCGTGAAGGCACAATGAGAAACAAACCTGCAATGACGAAGTGTCTGCAATACAAGGAGAGAGACCTCAGGAGAAACCAACTCAGGATATTGGACTCTCACCTCCTGAACTATGAGGAAATGCCTTTCTATCATTTAAGCTATCCTGTCTGTGGTGTTTTATTACGACAGCATCAGCCAACTAATACCCTCTGTATGTAATGACCACTATTGCTCAGATAGGAAAACCAAAGCTGAGAAGTCATGATATTTGTCAAAGACTCACAGCGAACCTAGATCTGGTTCCAATCCAGTTTTCTCCCTGCTTCATCCTTCTACTTTTCTACTTGCTGCTATAGCCTTCCTTCTGTAGACCAACCCTGCCCTGATGGGTCTCTGTCCTTCCCTCTCTAGTTAGGCTCTCTCAGAAGGAGTAGAAAGGACCCATGGCTCTTGGTTGACTATACGCTGTGGAGGACATCACCATCCATGACTGCCAGCCTCATCAATCCTTTCCTAAATTCCTCCTCTTCAATCCCTCTCGCTGATGAATTAAGACAAGCCTTTAACTCAGTGATGGCTGTTGACAGGAGAACAGCTGACACGGTAGTCACTCTTTCTCAAGAGTTGGCTCTCTCCTTAATGCATTATGGAGCTTTAAGTATAGTTGATTTATCACAGATTTAATCAAGGCATATTATTTCAATAATGTTTAGCCATCTTGTTGAAAGCGGTCATTGTAAATTTGGTGATGCCTCTACTGAGATTACCTACAACACATAGTAATGTTATATTTAAAGAGGCCCTTGGTCAGCCCAAAAGATACTGGGTTTATAGCGAGAGTCGTATTTCTTTTTGTAATCTTATCCTTACAGGTTTAACCTCTTGCTCCCATCTAAACTGTATATTTTTAACTGGGGTGAGGCATATGCATCTATAAATAAAAATCTTTCTAGAGGAAGCTTTGAGACACCAGTTAATGAAGCAAATCCCCTTATGTCACATATTATCTCCTTAGGTGTTGAATGTTTCAATGTCTGTTTGGCTTTGACCTCCACTGCTGCCAATTCTTCTTCCTAAAAAACTGCCTCCACAAATAAATGTACATTTAACCCAATTCTGAAACCTTATATTTCAGAGTATAAAGCCAATCCAGATGGATGGCTCCTCAGTGTTGCCATGATGTGTGATAACGTAACCAGCAGGAATTTGTCACTCGCACCCACACGGTCCTGAAGTAGCTCGTGTGTGCCCAGCCTTGGAAGGCTCCAGGTGTATGTACACAGATGACTTCCTTAGGAAGGCAGCCCCACCAGAGCACAGCACTGTGGAGAAGCTTTTGGAAGGTGCTGAAAAATTCTTAGCTCAGTCACATTTTTCCTTCTTTCAGGGCAATGTCTCTCACTCAGTGCTTTCAAACCAGTGAAGAATGCTCGTTGATTCTGATGTGGTGGAGGACAAACTGCCCCAACAGGCAGACATGCAAGGCCATTACCAGATGAAGCAAGAGTCTGAGTAGCGCAAGTCATACAAAGGCTGAGCTAAAGGAGAGGTGGGCATTTGCTTCTCGTATAATAGGACAGTCTCTATTTTCTCCATTTGCTCCTGCCACAGAAATAACGTTCCTTGGTGAACTCAGCACAATGTTAACATGAGGACTTTTTCTGTGAGGACATTCATGTACTCTGATTAGTGAAACAGAAGGGCTTGTTGGTGTAGAATTTTATCTAGTTGTCTATTAACCAAATACCCATGACAAATGTTGGGAAAACATATAAGGTTACTCAAAAGCCTTACATTTGCCACAGTCCAGCTGTTAGGATAAGCAAGCCCTTACCTGGAAGCTTAATATTGTTTCTCAGTATTGTTTTTATAACTCCTCAAGTTGTCAGTGTGAGTTTCATCATTTTTCCAGGTTTTCATGAGTTTTATGTAAATATCAACAACTTTGGTCTTATATCTAATCCCATTACCATGATTGGAGTAGTGGGAGTGGACAAGGGAATAAGACTTGACCCTGAGGGCTCTGTAATAACAAATATCATTTATTGAGATAAGAATTCTGAAGGATGGGACAGGTGGGCTGGAAGAAGGCTTTAACATACCATTCATGATGCTTGGAACCGTGGGGCCAGTATAGAATTGTGTGAAAAGAGAACAGATCTAAACTCAAGGTATTGGAGAAAAGAGTTGTGAAAGGCTTTTGTGGTTATTCATTCTAAAAAAGAATAAAATGAATGAAAGCAGAAAGTCACAGACATAAATAACCACAGTGTGAGGCTGTTTGCTAGGTGAATACAATATAAGAGGAGAGACACAGACTTAGAGAGCAAACTTATGGCTGTCAGGGGGAAAGATGAGGGGAAGGGATAGTTAGGGAGTTTGGAATCCACATGTACACACTGATATATTTTCAATGAATAACCAAAAGGATTTTGGAATTGTGATGTGGCAGCCTGGATGGGAAAGGAGTTTAGGGAGAATGGATCTATGTATATATATGGCTGAGTCCCTTTGCTGTTCCCCTGAAACTATTACACCATTGTTTGTTAATCAGATATGCCGTAATACAAAGTAAAAGCTTTTAGAAAAGAGAGGCAAGAGAGATTTAGCCAAGGATTATGTGATCTGTCCAATGGGGGTTTTGGGGTGAGTAGGGATGATGCATGGATGGGCCAACCCTAGACCGCCTTAAAAATGCCGCATTTCAAATGAATTCAGAATAATGTTTTTACTCAAATATCTCCGCCAAAAAGTCATTTCAGATGAATTAGAATAAGAAGATAAAAATCAGCCAAGTCAAATCATCTTATGCAAAAGTAAAAAGCATGTGTGTGTAGTTGTTTCCAAAATAGAAACATATAATAAGAACTTGTGACCAGCTTTTCATATCAATAAGTGTATTTCCACAGTGTAATTTTAACTGTTGGGTAGTGTCCAATAATATTAAATGACTTATTCAATTTACTATTATTGGGCATCTAGGATGTTTTAAGCCTATAATAAATAATGTTATACTGAACAACTTTACAATGAAATCGTTGTGCTTACCCCTAGGAACACATTTTACAAATGAAAGTACTGGAACAAAGCATATAGACAATTTAAAATCTTTTTGGATATCTCCAAATTACCCATCAGGAAAGTCGTGTCAGAGTCCATATCTCACCTGTAATGTACGAGCATGCCTGTCTCCTTGTACCTCTGCCAGCATTGAGCAATTATAATTTTGGAAATTCTGCCTGATCATTTCAGTTGAATTTGCTATTTCTGCATTTGGATGGGGATGATCCTGCTAATGTCCTTCTCTAAAACACACACACACACACACACACACACACACACACACACAGATATGTCTAATTGAAGCAGGTCCAGTACAAGGCCAGTAGTACTAAACATGACCAGAGGGTTTATTATGAACCATTTTCAAATATATAAGGGCATGGAATGGCAGGGCTTGGAGACCATTAAAACCAATTCTTATGAGTCATCTTAACAAGTTTGAGGCATTCTGAATGCTCACATTTCTTACTGACGGTTGCTTCTTCTACATGTGTGTAAGCATTGTCAACTGTCAGACACTCATTTCCTACTGTAGGGTGTGTGTGTATGTGTGTTGTAGGAGGGGTGCTAACTTGTATGGAAGTTTGTTGGGAGAGGGCAAGGACAGACACAATTAGAATTTCAGGAAAACGGTCCAAGATATCATGCAACCAGAGAAAGGTTGGGAGGGAGTTGAAAGTCAGGAGTCTGAGATGAAGGGGAAAGAGAGATGTTCCGTTGAACGTTATTATCCAGACATTGCAAATACCCCATTCTTCTCTACTTCCCAGGCACCTGGAATTCTGTGTTCCCCAAATAGCAGTCAAGCTAGGTCTGTCAGTGTCTAGTGAAGCAGGACTCTCTGCCAACCTGTGTTAGTCATAGAAGTTGGTCTGGGTAAGCAAAAATTCATCGTTGGGGTAAGCCACTGAGATTCTGGGTTAATTTTGGTATTGTCTAATTTATTTAAAAGAAAACTTTTAATTTTATATTGGGATATGGCCAATTAACAATGTTGTGGTAGTTTCAGGTGCACAGCAGAGTGACTCAGCCATACATACATTCTCCCCTAAGCCCCCTTCCAGCCAGGCTGCCACATAACGTTGAGCAGAGTTCCGTGTGCTATACAGTAGGTCCTTGCTGACTATTCATTTTAAACATAGTAGTTTGTTTTATTAGTATATAAAAATCAAGTAGTTTATTCCCACAAAAGTCATGGGAAATAAGTGAGAAATATACTTAAGTGATTGCCTAGAAAGATTTATAGTCTTGGACCTTCCATTCAGCACTCTTTCATGAAAGGTCAGTAATTAAAAGACTTAGAGCTGCCTTGAAGATCCTTCCTCCCTCACATGGCAGCCCTGCAGGAGCCTCTTCATTAACCTCAAAGATCACCAGCCTGAAAAACACACAATTAGCATTTGTAGACTTTCAGGAGTATTGTGAGCATGACATCAATCCAGGTTATTTTTTGAATTTTTTTTTGGATGCAGATCATTTTAAAAATCTTTATTTAATTTGTTATAACATTGCTTCTGCTTTATATTTTGGTTTATTTGGTCTTGAGGCATGTGCGATCTTAGCTCTCTGACCATGGTCTGACCCACATGCCCAGCACTAGAAGGTGAAATCTAACCACTGGATTACCAGGGAAGTCCCATCAATTTAGTTTAGAAGGGCAGTGGTCTCCACTTAAGGTTTTGTATAAAATTTCAAATAAAAAGCTTAATTTCAGAAACTTAGTTCACCATTTATAAGAAGTCTAAAACATAGTCAACGCAAATTCAAGTTAATAATCAGTTCAGTTCAGTTCAGTCACTCAGTCCAGTCTGACTCTTTGTGACTCCATGAACCGCAGCACGCCAGGCCTCCCTGTCCATCACCAACTCCCAGAATTCACTCACGCTCATGTCCATCGAGTCGGTGATGCCATCCAGCCATCTCATCCTCTGTCATCCCCTTCTCCTCCTGCCCCCAATCCCTCCCCAAATCTGTGACTTTTCCAATAAGTCAACTCTTCACATGAGGTGGATAAAGTATTGGAGTTTCAGCTTTAGCACCACTCCTTCCAATGAAAACCCAAGACTGATCTCCTTTAGGATGGACTGGTTGGATCTCCTTGCAGTCCAAGGGACTCTCAAGAGTCTTCTCCAACACCACAGTCCAAAAGCATCAATTCTTCTGTGCTCAGCTTTCTTCACAGTCCAACTCTCACATCCGTACATGACCACTGGAAAAACCATAGCCTTGACTAGATGGACTTTTGTTGGCAAAGTAATGTCTCTGCTTTTTAATATGCTATTTGGGTTGGCCATAAATTTCCTTCCAAGAAGTAAGCGTCTTTTAATTTCATGGCTGCAGTCACCATCTGCTGTGATTTTGGAGCCCCTCAAAATAAAGTCTGACACTGTTTCAACTGTTTCTCCATTATTTCTATGAAGTGATGGGACCAGATGCCATGATCTTACTTTTCTGAATGTTGAGCTTTAAGCCAACTTTTTCACTCTCCTCTTCACCTTCATCAAGAGGCTTTTGAGTTCCTCTTCACTTTCTGCCATAAGGTGGTGTCATCTGCATGTCTGAGGTTACTGATATTTCTCCCGGCAATCTTGATTCCAGCTTGTGCTTCTTCCAGCCTAGCGTTTTTCATGATGTACTCTGCATAGAAGTTAAATAAGCTGGGTGATAATATACAGCCTTGACGTACTCCTTTTCCTACTTGGAACCAGTCTGTTGTTCCATGTCCAGTTCTAACTGTTGCTTCCTGGCCTGCATACAGATTTATCAGGAGGCAGATCAGGTAGTCTCATATTTCCATCTCTTTCAGAATTTTCCACAGTTTATTGTGATACATACAGTCAAAGGCTTTGGCATAGTCAAGAAAGCAGAAATAGGTGTTTTTCTGGAATGCTCTTGCTTTTTCAATGATCCAACAGATGCTGGCAATTTGATCTTTGGTTCCTCTGCCTTTTCTAAATCCAGCTAGAAAATCTGGACGTTCACATACTGCTGAAGACTGGCTTGAGGAATTTTGAGCATTACTTTACTAGTGTGGGAGATGAGTGCAATTGTACGGTAGTTTGAGCACTCTTTGGCATTGTCTTTCTTTGGGATTGGAATGAAAACTGACCTTTTCCAGTCCTGTGGCCACTGCTGAGTTTTCCACATTTGCTGGTATATTGAATGCAGCACTTGCACAGCATCATCTTCCAGGATTTGAAATAGCTCAACTGGAATTCCATCACCTCCACTAGTTTTGTTTGCAGTGATGCTTCCTAAGGCCCACTTGACTTCACATTCCAGGATGTCTGGCTCTAGGTGAGTGAACACACCATTGTGATTATCTAGGTCATGAAGCTCTTTTTTGTACAGTTCTCCTGTGTATTCTTGCCACCTCTTCTTAAGATCTTCTGCTTCTGTTAGGTCCATGCAATTTCTGTCCTTTATCGAGCCCATATTTGCATGAAATGTTCCCTTGGTATCTCTAATTTTCTTGAAGAGATCTCTAGTTTTTCCCATTCTGTTCTTTTCCTCTATTTCTTTGCATTGATTGCCGAGGAAAGCTTTCTAATCTCTTCTTGCTATTCTTTGGAACTCTGCATTCAGAGGCTTATATCTTTCCTTTTCTCCTCTGCTTTCCACTTCTCTTCTTTTCACAGCTATTTGTAAGGCCTCCTCAGACAACCATTTTGCTTTTTGCATTTCTTTTCCATGGGGATGGTCTTGATCTCTGTCTCCTGTACAATGTCAGGAACCTTCATCCATAGTTCATCAGGCACTCTACCAAATCTAGTCCCTTAAATCTATTTCTCACTTCCACTGTATAATCATAAGGGATTTGATTTAGGTCATTCCTGAATGGTCTAGTGATTTTCCCTACTTTCTTCAATTTAAGCTGAATTTGCCACTAAGGAGTTCATTATCTGAGCCACAGTCAGCTCTCGATCTTGTTTTTGCCAACTGTACGTAGAGTTTCTCCATCCTTGGCTGCAAAGAATATAATCAATCTGATTTTGGTGTTGACCATCTGGTGATGTCCATGTGTAGAGTCTTCTCTTGTGTTGCTGGAAAAGAGTGTTTTCTATGACCATGCATTCTCTTGGCAAAACTCTATTAGAGTCTTTACTCTAATGCCGAATTTGCCTGTTACTCCAGGTGTTTCTTGACTTCCTCCTTTTGCATTCCAGTCCCCTATAATGAAAAGGACATCTTTTTGGGTGTTAGTTCTACAAGGTCTTGTAGGTCTTCATAGAATCATTCAACTTCAGCTTTTTCAGTGTTACTGGTTGGGGCATAGGCTTGGATTACCATGATATTGAATGGTTTGCCTTGGAAACAAACAGAGATATTTCTGTCATTTTTGAGGTTGCATCCAAGTACTGCATTTTGGATTGTTTTGACTATGATGGCTACTCCATTTCTTCTAAGGGATTCTTTCCCACAGTAGTAGATATAATGGGCATCTGAGTTAAATTCACCCATTCCAGTCCATTTTAGTTCACTGATTCCTAGAATGTCAATGTTCACTCTTGCTATCTCTTGTTTGACCACTTCCAATTTGCCTTGATTCATGAACCTGACATTCCAGGTTCCTATGCAATATTGCTCTTTACAGCATCAGACCTTGCTTCTATCACCAGTCACATCCACAGCTGGGTATTGTTTTTGCTTTGGCTCCATGCCTTCATTCTTTCTGGAGTTATTTCTCCACTGACATCCAGTAGCATATTGGGCATCTACTGACCTGGGGAGTTCCTCTTTCAGTATCCCATCATTTTTCCCTTTTCATACTGTTCATGGGGTTCTCAGGGCAAGAATACTGAAGTGGTCTGCCATTCCCTTCTCCAGTGGACCACATTCTGTCAGACCTCTCCACCATGACCCACCTGTCCTGTGTGGCCCCACATGGCATGGCTTATTTTCATTGAGTTAGACCAGGCTGTGGTCTGTGTGATTAGACTGACTAGTTTTCTGTGATTATGGTTTCAGTGTGTCTGCCCTCTGATGCCCTCTCACAACACCTACCATCTTACTTGGGTTTCTCTTACCTTGGACTTGGGGTCTCTCTTCACGGCTGCTCCAGCAAGCGCAGCCGCTGCTCCTGACCTTGGACAAGGGCTGTCTCCTCAGGGCCGCCCCGCCTGCCCTTGGATGTGGAGTAGCTCCTCTCAGCCCTTCTGCACCTGTGCAGCCACCACTCCTTGACGTGGGGTTGCTCCTCTCTGCTGCCTCCCCTTACCTTGGGTGTGTGGTAGCTCAGCATTTAAAAAGGCTATCCACTCCAGTATTCTGGCCTGGATAATTCCATGGACTGTATAGCCCATGGAGCTGCAAAGAAGCAGACACGGTTGAGTGATTTTCACTTAGCATTAAAAGGGCTTCCCTGGTGGCTCAACTGGTAAAGAATCTGCCTGCAATGCAGGAGACCCCAGTTGATTCCTGGGTTAGGAAGATCCACTGGAGAAGAGATCGGCTACCCACTCCAGTATTCTTGGGCTTCCCTTGTGGCTCAGCTGGTAAAGAATCCACTTGCAATGTGGGAGACCTGGGTTCGATTCCTGGATAGGGAATATACCCTGAAGAAGACAAAGACTACCCACTCCAGTATTCTGGCCTGGAGAATCCCATGGACTGTATAGTCCTTGGGGTTGCAAAAGAGTCAGACACGACTTAGCAACTTTCACTTCACTTCATTTTTCATAGCATTAAAAAATAACTTTTCTAAAAGGTCATAAGCACATGAGTGAATTGTTTGACACAGAATATTTAATTGGTTTGGAATAAGAAAATGATATATGCAGATGATACCACTCTAATGGCAGAAAGTGAAGAGGAACTAAAGAGCCTCTTGATGAGGTGAAAGAGGAGAGTGAAAAAACTGGCTTAAAAATCAACATTTGAAAAACTAAGATCATGGCATTCACTCCTATCAGTTCATGTCAAATAGAAGGGGAAAAATCAGGAAAAGTGACAGATTTTATTTTCTTGTAGACAGTGACTACAGCCATGAAATTAAGAGACACTTGCTCATTGGAAGGAAAGCTATGATAACCCTAGGCAGTTTATTAAAAAGCAGAGACATCCCTTTGCTGATGAAGGTCTGTATAGTCAAAATCATGGGTTTTCCAGTAGTCACATACAGATGTGAGAGTTGGGCCAAAAAGAAGGCTGAATGCTGAAGAATTGATGCTTTTGAACTGTGGTGTTGGAGAAGACTCTTGAGAGTCCCTTGGACAGCAAGGAGATCAAACCAGTCAGTCCTAAAGGAAATAAACCCTGAATATTCATTGGAAGGACTGATGCTGAAGCTGAAACTCCAATACTTTGGCCACCCAATGTAAAGAGCTGACTCACTGGAAAAGACCCTGATTCTGGGAAAGACTGAAGGCCAAAGGAGAATGGGGTAGCAGAGGATGAGATAGTTAGATAGCATCACCAACTCAATGGATACAAATGTGAGCTAACTCCAGGAGACAGTGAAGGACAGGGAAGGCAGTCCATAGGGTCGCAAAGAGTTGGAGATGACTTAGCGACTGAACAACAACAAGAAAATGAGTGCTTTCAAAGAGTTGAAGCAAAAATTTTGAAGGCATGTTACTGTTAAAAGCATCAGACAACTGATCCTTGATTCTGATGTCCTTAGGATTCTAAAATATCCCAGTGATGACTGATTCTTCCATATTAGAAAAACAAAGCTAAATACTTAAAGCTACTCTCACAAACTGTAAGATAACACATCTTCTTCCCTATTAATAAGCCATCTCTTCAAAAAATTTTTATACGTATTTTGATCAAATTGCACACTACTCAGTGTGCAACTAAGTAGGCCTGGTTAATCGGAGACTACTTGGCTGCTGGAGTCAAGGTGGCCAAGAGTACGAGGCTGTAATGTTAGAATGAACGCTGCATCCTTAAGACATTATGTGAGGTGCAAAAAGGAGTGGTCAAGTGAACACTTGAAGGGGAAAAAAATCTTCATTAAATCTTGACTCTCTTCCTATTTTGGGAAAAGGATTTTCTGGGGGATGCTGTGATAGAGCTTTTTTTTTTTTTTTAAACCTTAAGTGAAATTCCTGGGGATTTTAAACAGCAGGCAGCCCAAAGGAAAGCTCACAATTAGCCAATTAATGTGACCACTGTGCAGAGCAAAGACTGGTAAAGAAGACCAGGAGAAAAATCACCCCAGTCCTGAATTAACAGGACTGGTTATTTACACCAATCAGAAGACGTGGCTGCCAGAACTTTGTTTTACTTTGCACTGTGTAGGTCTGCCCTATCCAGGAGCAGGATTTTAATGATACATATATTATAAAGAACAGCCATATGCTGCCTTGGAAACTCAGCAGAGTCAAGTCCTGTGATGACAGAATACCTCTCCCTCTCTCATTATTGGAATCCGTGGAGCTTCTTGTTATAAATTACCAATATTTGGAGCCCTTCAGATAATGCTCTATTACATTATACTTTAATGCAGAATCAAAAGAAATTTTGAAAATTAAGGATATGCAAATCAGATTTTCTGAACTCTGAAGATGTCTTTCCTGATTTTAAATCTTATATATCCAGTTTGGGATATAACAAGTATCTTTGGTGTTGCAATTAACAAAGTTTCAGGAAAAAAATTCCATCATGTGCCAGTGCAAATGCCAAATAATATATCACAGCAACTACATAGGTGATGGCTAATTTTATGTGTCAACTTAGCTGAGCCAGAAAGTGCCCAGGTATTTGGTCAAATGTTATTATAATTTTTTTACCTTTACACAATTTTTATTACATGCTTTGGTTTTTAATTTTTTTAATTTCTATTTTTACTTTATTTTACTTTACAATACTGTATTGGTTTTGCCATACATTGATATGAATCAGCCACGGGTGTACATGAGTTCCCAATCCTGAACCCCCTCCCACCTCCCACCCCATATCATCTCTCTGGATCATCCCCATGCACCAGCCTCAAGCATCCTGTATCCTGTATCAAACATAGACTAGTGATTTGTTTCTTACATGATAGTATATATGTTTCAATGCCATTCTCCCAAATCATCCCACCCTCTCCCTCTCCCACAGAGTCCAAAAGTCCGTTCTAAACATCTGTGTCTCTTTGCTGTCTCACATACAGGGTTATCATTACTATCTTTCTAAATTCCGTGTATATGTGTTAGTATGCTGTATTGGTGTTTTTCTTTCTGGCTTACTTCACTCTGTATAATAGGCTCCAGTTTCATCCACCTCATTAGAACTGATTCAAATGTATTCTTTTTAATGGCTGAGTAATACTCCATTGTGTTATTCTGGGTATGTGTATGAGGGTGTATTGGGATGAGATCAGCATTTGAGTCGTTAAACTGAAAAAAGCAGATTGCTTTCCCTGTTGTGGGTGGGCCTCATTCAATCAGTTGAAGATCTAATAGAACAAAAAAACTGACTTTATGAGTAAGAAAATTTTCTTCTGCCTGACTGCCTTCAAGTTGGACACTGGTTTTTCCTGCCTTCAGACTTGAACTGAAATAGGGGCTCTTCCCGGTTCCTAGCCTGTAGACTCTGGGCTGGAACTACACTGCCTGAGTTCTAAGGTCTCAGACCTTTGAACTTGAACTGAACCTAAATCATCAGCTCTCTTGGGTCTCCTGTTTGCCAACTGCAGATTCGAGGACTCAGTCTCTATAGTCACAAGAGTGTCCCTGTAAACACTGTTATAAGAAATTCACCAATTCCTTATAGTAAATCTAGACAGGTGATAGGCTGACAGATGGATACATTGATAGATTGTAGATAGACAAACAGATGATAGGCAGATAGGTAGATTGATAGATACAGAGATATGGAGTTATATCAGTCTTATTGGTTCTGTTTCTCCAGAGAACACTGGCTAATGCTGTAGGAAACGACACCATGTCTGACTGAGGGTCACAATCTTTTTAATCACTGAAAAACAGGACACTTAAAAATTACTTTTGGACTTCCTTGCTGGTTCAGTGGTTAAGAATCTGCCTGCCAATGCAGGGGACTTGGGTTTGATCTCTGCTCTGGGAGGATTCCACATGCCATGTAGCAACTGAGCCCACGGACTGGAACTAGTGAGCCCATGTACCACAATTACTGAAGCCCACATTCCCTAGAGCTCTGCTCTTCAGCAAGAGAAGCCACCGTGATTAGAAGCCTGCACACCACAGTAAAGAGTAGCCCCCACTCTCTGCAACTAGAGAAAGCTCCTGTGCAGCAACAAAGATGTAGCACAGCCAAAAGAATTAAAAACTAAGAGTAAAACTTCATACTTTCAACTTTACACTGGCTCTAGGTATCACTGAGAGGGACTGCTGTGAGGTTTCAGATCCTGTATACTATTTACTTAATTAGGATAATTTCCAGAGAATATATTGTGTTAATCTATCACTCTGAATTAAATAATAGCTAAGGAGCAGAATTGTCTGATGCTTTCTTGTAAACAAGAAGGCTGATGTTATCTTCTCTACAGTTAATTAAGAAGGGTGAATTAGTTTTTGCCTGCTTGAGTTTTCAAATTTCTGGCCATTAAAAAATCGTATTGCTGGTTTATTTTATACTTGACTCATGTGCAACCTTAGAGTACAAGATCTGAAGTATTTGCTCTTTCCTAAGTCCAGTGTCCTCTAGTCCCTGTATTTTTTTGCATATTTCAGTACTTTGGCTTGGGGCAGGGTGGGGTGGGGTGGGAAGAGGATCCTAGGATATATCTCTATGGAAGACACCTCTGCTTCACATCTTTAATATTCTAGTTCAAGTGCCATCTTCTCTGGGAGTCTTTTCTTAGTCTCCAGAAAACTTGGAAACACTCTTCTAAAGTTTCCAGAAGAATTCACCTCCACTATGGGGATTATCCTACTTGTTCCATCTGTTTATTTTAAACCCTGCCTTCCCACTGGAAGGCAAACTTCTGGAGACAGGATCTTCTTTTATTTTTTCCACATGGTGTTGCTGTCATATGAACGTTAGCACTTACTGAGCACTTATGTTCTGAAAATCTTTTTACAAATTAATTATTTCTGTCTTTTTGACAACACTATGGGCTCATATGGGTAGCTCTATCTTAAGCTGAGGACATTTAGGTGTGGAGAGGTTAAGTAGCTTCCTTACTCTCATATCAATCAATCTTCTCTTCCAATTGGCTGACCTATAGAGCTTTCAGCCTATAAATTTTCTTTGTGGAATAACTTTCTGGGTGTCTGCTGCCAGTAGTTCTGGGATTTCCTTTTTCATGAAAAGTCTGGCTTTTGTTAGCTGGAGGTGAGCTACCTACCCACTTGAGTGTGGTGAAAGTGAAAGTGTTAGTCTTTTAGTCATGTCTGACTCTCTGAGACCCCATGGACTGTAGCTCACCATCAGATCCCGTAACAGGAAGTCAAGTTCAAGGCAGGCTGGTCCCGAGGCTCAGTAAGTACTTGACAAGTTATGCTACTTTCATTTTTTCAGCTTTATTGAGGTATAATTGATGAATAAAGATTGTGTATGTTTAAGGTGAACAACATGAAGTTTTGAAGTCTGTATACACTGTGAAATGGTTACCACAATCAAACTAATTAGCAGAAACAGATCCATCATTTCACAAGTTACTTTTTAATTAAATTTTTTGGGGGCACTGTGTTGGATCTTCATTGCAGTCTATGGGCTTCTCTAGTTGTGGCAGGGGCTTAATTGCTCCTCAGCATGTGGGATCTTAGTTCCTTGACCAGGGATTAAACCCACACCCCCTACGTTGGAAGGCAAATTCCTAACCACTAGATCACCAGGGACGTTCCTAATTAATTTTTATTGGAGTATCACTGCTTTACAATGTTGTGCTCATTTCTACTGTACAGTAAAGAGAATTGGCTATATGGGCACATATATCATCTCTTCTTTCAGACTTCCTTTCCATCTAAGCCACTACAGAGCACTGAGAAGAGTTCCCTGAGTATACAGCAGGTTCTCATTAGTTATCTATTTTATACGTAGTATCAGAGGTGTGTATATGTCAATCCCCATCTCCCAGCTCATCTCACTCCTCCCTCTTCCCCCTTTGGTGTTCATATGCTTGTTCTCTATGTCTGTCTCTATTCCCTTTTCTTTATCCTTCTAGTGAGA
This sequence comes from Nanger dama, assembly GCA_917880005.1. Lineage (NCBI taxonomy): Eukaryota > Metazoa > Chordata > Mammalia > Artiodactyla > Bovidae > Nanger > Nanger dama. The sequence continues at coordinate 15,110,290 of CAKJTW010000044.1, forward strand.
ACACTTAAGATCTACCCTCTCAGAAAATTTTTAAATATGCATTACAGTATTGTTAACTCTAGTTATCAGGCTGTACATAAGCTCTCTGGAATTGATTCATCCAGCATAACTGAAACTTTGTGCCCGATGAGCAATAGCTCCCCATTTCTCCCTAACACCCAGCCCTTACCAACCACCATTCTACTCTGCTTCTGAGTCTATCAGATTTCATATATGAGTACAATCATAAGGTATTTTATTTTTCTACTTCTGGCTTATCTAACTTAGCATAATATCCTCCAGGTTCATCTGTGTTGTTGCAAGTGGCAATATTCTCTCTCTCTCTCTCTCTCTCTTTAAGGCTGAGTGCTATTCCACTGTACAGCATCCTCTTTATCCATTCATCCACTGATGGACAGTTAGGTTGCTACCATTTCTTTTGCATGCATGTGTGCTCAGTCATGTCCAACTCTTTGAGACCCCATGCACTGTAGCCCACCTAACTTCCTGGTCCATGGAATTTTCCAGGTAAGAATACTGGAATGGGTTGCCATTTCCTACTCCAGAGGATATTCCTGACCCAAGGATCAAATCCCTGTCTCCTGAATTGAAAGGCAGATTCTTTACCTCTGTGCCACCTGGGAAGTTACCATTTCTTGGTTGTGGGGAATAATGTTGCAATGACAACAGGAATGTGGATGTCTCTTCCTGGTACTGTTTCCATTTCCTCTGGACATGTACCCACAAGTGGGACTGCTGGATCATATGGTAGCAATTCTTAATTTAATTATTCTAAAATAAATAATTTTTAATTGGATTAATATGGTGATTTTAAATTTGAAAATTAAATCTATTTTTAAATCTGTAAAGAACTTCCATAGTGGCAGAACCAATCTGCACTCCCACCAACAATGTATGAAGATTCCCTTTTCTCCACATCCTCACCAGCACTTGTTATCTCCTGTCCTCTTGATAGCCTTCATTTAAAAAAAAATTTTTTTATTTTTTAAATTTCTATTTCTATTTTATTTTGCTTTACAATACTGTATTGGTTTTGCCATACATTGACGTTTCTTTTTATTTTCTCTCCCTCTCACATGAAGATGCAACTTCCAGATTTTACACACAATACCCAAATGTTCTATTAATGGTGATTTTGAGGGGACAACAGAGAGCAACGGTGGAGGGAGAACCCTGTCTGTGGAAAGGGGAGCGGAGAGAACACTGAGGGGGTGGGCTGAGGTCAGCAGACCCTCCTGGTCTCCGGGCCGGGCTCTTTCTCTGCCGACCCCAGCTTACCTGCGTCTCTCCCTGCACTGTTCCTTGTCTCTCCCTTGATCTCCCTGTGCCTCACAGGGTCTCCATCCCTCGTGCCCCTCTCAGGCTATAACTGAACATCTCAGAGAAACCCCTGATGGGCCCGTTGCAGTTTGTGGGTCCCTCCTGGAAGTGTCTTGATTCTGGTCAGGCGGTTAAATGTTGGAAAGAAAACCTTGTTCAAGGACTTCAACCTGCTTGAATCACTCAAGGAGAAAGACAGGTGCTCAAAATTGGATGCCAGCGCACAGGAGGCCTGCTGGAGATGATCTAAGAATGCATCCAGTTTTCCAAAAGAGCCACACATCTGAGGGAGGTCCCTGACCTTAGCTGGTCAAGCTCAGTTTGGAAGATTCGAGTTCTGAGCTCACAGAAGTGAAGAAAAACCAAAGACTTGTCTGTCACAAGGGACTTTAAAATACCTATCAGTGTTTTACCTCTGGAGAACCACCCAGCAATTCCTAAATTTATATTATGTCCTCATCATTTAATCTATGTTCATAGGAATGAATTCTGAGTAAACGAGTGAACCTCTGAGTCAATGAATAAATCTTGAACTGAAACAGCTTAGAGAGGACCGATGTCCCAGAAACAGGATCTTCAAGTCTCCACCAAACCTTTGAAGCCATCTGTGATGCTCTCATTAGATAAGGATGCAAATTACCTTTGGTGTGACTTCTCAGAAGATGCCTCCTTTTGGAATGACTATAAAGTTGTTTCCAGGCTCTCTTGAGAAAACAGATAATGAATACCTCTTTCAAAGATATGTGCCAAATGTCCATATTGTTTTCAAGTCCTTCCCATGACCAGGGAAGTAGGCAGTAGGCCAGTAAGTTGTTGGATTAACAAGTTAAGCAGTAGAGTGTTAAAGAGATTTTCTTTCTCATAGTCAAAATGTGAGACCAGTGGTAGCTGTGCCACTCACATGATACTTGAATCGTCACACAATTATGATTATGTCAGCAGTTAGAAAAGAAATAGAGGATGAGATGATTGGATGACATCACCGACTCGATGGACGTGAGTCTGAGCAAGCTCTGGGAGTTGGTGAGACAGGGAAGCCTGGTGTGCTGCAGTCCATGGGTTCGCAAAGAGTCAACACAACTGAACTGAACTGAGAAAAAGAAAACCTCAAGATGTAATTAGAAAATGAAAATTTGGATTCATTCAGAATTTTATTCTCTTGCGCTAGCCTGCTATATGGTCCTGCAATACAGGTGAACATCTGTGTTCTAGGAAATGAAAAGACACGAGGAGTCTCCCAAGGGAGGGGGTGGAGGGCACCAATTCTACCATCATAGACCCCTCCTCAGTCAAGACACCTGTGTTTATTACCAAACACTTTCCACTTGTAGGTACCTCTATGTCTGTGAAGAGGAGCGCCTGTTAAAATATAATGGTAATTAGGGGCTCTCCAGATGGTGCCAGTGGTAAAGAACCTGCCTGCCAATGCAGTGGCAAAAACCTGAGACATAAGAGACTCAGGTTTGATCCCTGGGCTGAAAAGATCCCCTGGAGGAGGGCATGGCAGCCCAGCCCAGTATTCTTGCCTGGAGAATCCCATGGACAGAGGAGCCTGGCGGGCTACAGTCCATAGGACTGAGAATAGTTGCACATAGTGACTTAGCACATTTTTCTATAAGACAAAGGAAACTGGACTAGGAAACTAATTGTGTTCAGTGCTTTCTTGAAGGAGCCTGTATTCCCAGGAGAATGACTGAAACTCTGCAGTGGTGGGCAAGTGATTCAAGGGGTTATCTAAACAAACCGCCATGAATGTTGGGGCCCCCTTGAATGTCCCCTCGAAGTGACAAGCCTTTCTGCAAAAGACGTAGGTGCCACTGCGCCCAGACAGACTGTTATACTCTGAACCTTTGTTCTGTGAGCTGATCCGGGCACTGTGTCCTGAGGCGGGGATTCAGGGGTATCAGTATCGCCCTTACCTAATCAGAAGAGTCACACACTCACCAAATGACCTCATTGCACTTAAACTTGATATTCAGCACAGACTTGTGGGAGCGTCTCTCTATTATAATTTCATGCACAGGTATCACGATGACCAGTATAAATAAGAGTTTGTGACAGGGGCTTATTTTAAATGTCCTTGCCAGTCAGGGCAGACTGTGGACCATAGGAGACATGAGGCTGCTATTTTCTTGTAAAATGTAGCTAATAAATATGTAAATCAGACTATTTTTATTCATAACCTGACAGGGATCAGACAGGAGATAACAGCCAAAAAACACTATGTTACCTATAATATTAAGTGATTTAATATCTCAAAACCTCAAACACTGGGATAAAAGCATGAAAGAACCCTGTTTTTTCCTGGCCAGTTCTTGGCCAGCAATATTTAACATACCTGTCAGGGCTCACTGTGCACACGCGTGGGTCTTGATAGATATATTGCTGCCTTTTCTAAGCCGCCTTGTGCTTACTGCATGGGGGTGACCCCTTCTGATATTACCTCACTGTCAGAAGGTGCTTCTTCAGCTGCGGCCCCACCTTTCCAAGTGGCAGCTCCATGCCTACGCTTTTACCTTCCTCATGGGTTCCAGGACCCCATGAGGTGGAGGAAGCCCCTTGAGTCAATCCTCTGCCGCCCTTCCCTTCATCTTGACCCACCAGGCTGCTGATGTCTGATTCCCTTGAGACCTGTGTTGCCAGGAGAACTATAAGAAGCCAAGGAGCTCATTTTCTTCAGATGGGTTTCTCTCTGGGTCATCCAATTATCCTCACTCAGCAGAGTAATCACTGAGACTCTATGCACTGTTGGAATTGAAGGAATTTGAGAGGTCATGCACCAGGTTTATACACTGAATCTCCGGAGGAAAAAGCCCCAGAAAAGCAGAGATGGAGCCTCAGTCTGGCACCAGCATCTCCCGGCTCTGTGCCCTGACCTTGGGGTGGTTAGGTCACTTCTCAGCCACGAAACTGGGATAATGATGTTCACTGTGAAGATGAGAAGATGTCCCTGAGGTGGAAGGCTTACACAGTAAGTGGCACAAGGTACACACGTGGCAAATGTGAATTTCTGCCCCTCATCACTTTCTTGTCCCAGTAATGAGTTCATGTTAAACTTGGGGTCATATGGATGAAAACATTCTTCCTCAAACAGTAAGCGTTCTTCTCATGATTTATGACTTATACGGCCCTTTCGCATGTATTCTTTCATCCCATCCTGGCAAGTACAGCTAGTGAGTGTCATCCACATATTCTATACGAGTGTGTGGGGTCTTGGAGAGGGTAGTCCTTTGTGGTCTTCCCTCCTCCTGCTGTGTGCCTCCTGTGAATCCTGCTCCATGTTTTCTCTCTTCCATGGCACTTATCAGCCACCCTTGTGGCACAAGATAGCGTGTCTGACTCCATGCACTCCTCATCTTTATCTTACACAGCTACTGTGTTTACTGTTTGTCTGTCTATGCCTGCTAGCATCTGACCTTCACGACGACATCAAACTGTTCTGCTTATTTCCTACACTAGCCCGAGGACCCAGAATGGTGCCCAGAAAGGAATATGTTTCCCACTCAATATCTGATGAACAAACTGACCAAACTCATGCCCTTAGTAAGTGACAGAAGGGGCTCAAACCCCAAACTCCTATCTGTGTATTCCCCCTGTCACCTAGCAAGGGTGTGACGTTGATTAGTATTAAAGAGCATTTGAGCTGATTAAGATGGAGAGATGACAGGGAAGAAGGAAACAGAGAAAGAGGGAAGGAAGAGAGAAAGAGAGGAGAAAAGGAATGAGGAGGAAAAAGTGAGAATCTAGGGAGGGGTGCACAGGGAGCTTGCAAACGTTGTCTCCTCTAGTGCACGAGGAGGATAATGTTTGATTTTTCATGTTTATTGACTTTTATTTTGGCTGTATCAGATCTTCGTCACAGCGCGTGGGCTCTCTAGCTGTGGTACATGGGCTTAGTTGCCCTGCTTACTTGGGATCTTAGCTCTCCGACCAGGGACTGAACCTTGTCCTTGGCACTGGAAGGCAGATTTTTAACCACTGGACCACCAGGGAAGTCTCATGAGGGGGGCATCATTATACCCATGCCTGGACTGCCCAGCTGCTTGGTGGATAATGCCTTGAAATACAGGATAAACAATGAGGTATCTGCCCCAGCTCCCTCACAGACTAGGCACTGTCCCACCAGACATTTCAGCTCATGGCATCCCCTTTAGAATGTCACCGTGATACGAAGAACCTCCTACTCAGTTCAAGATATGACTGCTAGGAGTGAGAGAAGCAATACATTTTTAACTGTGCAAGCCTAGGACTACATCACTCTGGGTGCTTAGAGCTGGCCCCAGAGGTGGGTGTCATCTTCCAGGGCAGGTGCACAGCAGTCACACTGAAGACATTTTAGTAACTCCATGTGCTATTTAGAAGGAAAGACACTGGAAGGTCTGATCAGGAAAAGAGCAACATTACCTCCCAGAAGCTTCACCAAAGTTCCAGGGAAAAGGGAAACTGGAATTTAAGTCATTTTGAGTCTGTGTAGGTAGCTTTCTGAAAAGGAAAGCTCATGTTCCACCCCCACACCCAAAGTCTGTTCTCAGAAACGTTTATGTGATGAGTTGTGGAGACCTCTTGTGCCCAAACCATGATGGGAGCATTTCCTGTCTTCCTTGAGTCAGCATGTGTCAGAGCAGACCTCCCTTTCTCCAGCAGAGCCTGGCTCCGGAAGGGCCACTGCTGTCCCTGTGCACCTCTCTCCACCAACGTGCTCACATGCTGGGGACCCTGTGGGGCATTTCCTTCCTCATTCAACCGATTCCTGTTATTTGAGATAGTCACAGTTTACAAAGTTACTGCAGACACAGAATTAGTGAATTCTGAACCACTTACTTCTAGGGGAAATACATGGCTGGGTTCCTGAGAACCTCTGATCCCATTTGCATCAAACCATAAGTACATAAACTTGTTCTTTGTGTTTCTGTCTAAAGACACCTTATTCAATAGAAAACTGGTTCACTGAGTTCATGATCAACAGCACTTTGACTCACGGCTGAATGAAACGTATCCTTTACATTCATTTTCTTCATAAGGCGTGTCACAAGTCTTCTTGCACGTAGGGGCACTGAGCAGCACTGCCTTTGGGGACCATTCCAAACAGCAAGATCACCAACAAAGAGTACAGAAACGTGAAACACGTGGCTCTAAACAGACCGTGAAAAGAACACTTGCTTACAGTCTGAGAACTGAAACAAGAAGCAGAGTGTCACCCTCTTTGACCTCCACTGGGAATGTGTGTCCTGGGGAATTCAAATTTTTGCCGCTCTCTGCATGTCTACAAGTGACCGCCAGTTTCATGAGTATTGACTTTGACTTTGAGTTGCAAATAAATGTTGGCAGTATGTGAATTCACAAATATGGAATCTGTGAATAAAGAAGACTGGCTGTATTTATAGAAAGTGGTTGGCACTGCTGTGAGGTTTCTGGTAAAAGAGACCTAGATTAGTACGCCAATAAACTCTATCAGCAGTTCATCAACTTTGCCCACAAGATAAGGAGCTGCAAAGTCTTCAGTAAAGCCTCTGTGGGCTCAGCAATACTCCATACCATCAAATCATAATCAAAGTATCACACATTCATTCCATATTTGGTCCTGAAAGCCAAGATGTGGCAGTGGGGGATAAGGGACCAAGTAGAGGAGAAATTATCACGATCATCTTCATCACCATCCTCACTGCCACACCGCTAGCATCATCACCACCATCAACAATAACACGTGAAGCGCTTACAGTGTGCTGACGCTGTTCAACCGCTCTACATGGTTAATTTTCACAACTCAGGAATGCTGGTTCTGTTACTATCCTTATATCGTCAAAAAGACACTAAGTCTCAGTGAGGTTAAGCACCTGGCTAGTTTCAATAAGGAGAAATGTGCACCTTTCCTGTGAACAACAGATGAGTTTCTTTGAAAAACTGCATGGTGCAGGTCAAATCCTGATTTGTTTCCCATTGTACCTTTGAAAAAAGTGGAAACCATCTATCTTCAGAGGGTTGCGCTTAATGCGAAGGCACTTAATGCCACTGAATTGTTCACCTAAAACGGCAAGTCATATATTTTACCAGGAGACACAGACACGTGTGTGCACACAGGTGTACACACACACACACATACACCACAAGTAGAACAGTCTGTATTTCCCCAACCCCACCATGAGATTCAACATCTTCTGTGCCTTTGCCTTTGCTGTTCCTTTTCTCTGAATGTTCTTTCTTGATCTGCTTATTCACTCTATAAAACACGCCATGAGCAGGGTCATCTCCTTGGTGAATCCTCCTTTCCTGCTTTCTTCACCCTTTCTACCCACAGAGTTAATCTCTCCCTCTTCTGAAGCAGTTCTGGACCTCTTTGTATCTATTATTATTGCACATAAGATGAAAAAATGAAAGTTGCTCAGTTGTGCCTGACTCTTTGTGACCCCCTCCTTGGAATTCTCCAGGCCGGAATACTGGAGTGGGTAGCCTTTCTCTTCTCCAGGGGGTCTTCCCAACCCAGGGAACGAAGCCGGGTCTCTCTCGTTGCAGGCGGATTCTTTACCAGCTGAGCCACAAGGGAAGCCCTGTTCACTGCAAGTATTTGTTCGTGCGTGTTTTGTTCCTGTTTGTCCGCATCTCTCAAGCCTGTTTAAGTTTCTGGCACACAGCAAATGCTGTATGGATGCGTGTAGCACAGAAAAAAAAGTTTTACTAACCAATTTACAACATCACTCAAGTGATCACATCGGGACCTAGGCCTAAGACTTGAAACGAGGCAGAAATTGTCACTGCGAGTTTAGACCCACGTTCCTCTCCAGCCCAGAGATTTGTTTGAAAGTGGCAATTGCTTTTCATTATCAGGGCAGCCTGTCTTCAGTGATGTCAATCTAAAAACCATCTAGGAATGCCATCCATGAAATTATCTAAACTTTTCTGTAGCAAAACTGACATCATGTGACATTTTTATTTTACTCAAATCTTGCCTATACACTTCTTCAAAAAAAAAATTGGAGTATAGTTGCTTTACAATTTTGTGTTAGTTTCTGCTGTACAGCATAGTGAATCAGCTATATCCTATAAATCCCTTTATTTTGCCATCAACCAGGCACAATGTGGCAACCTGGGGCAGTGGTACCAATATTTGAACCTGCCTGGGTTCCAGTTCCAACACTGCCACTGTCTAGCCCTTTGGGTGTGGGTAGGGATGTAAATGTTCTGGCTCACAGCTTTCCTCTCTGTAACATGGAACTAATGCTCTGCTCTTTGTCCCAAGTATCAAATGAGATAGTACATGTTAAATATCTTTAAAACTTGTAAAGCATCTTGAAAACAGAAAGTGTTTTTGTAATCAGGTGTGGATGAAGAATGTGGCCTGCTATGCCAGTAAACAGAGGATGTTGTGGGTTGTGGTCATCAAGTCCTCAGCCCCTGCAGCAACCCCCACTGTACACTCTGATGTGAGTCAGGATGGAGAAAGACAGGATAGTGGCCTTAAGTAATTAAGTTGCATATCAAATGAATGATTTCAGTGAGCCCAGACGCTTGCATCTTTCCATACATAGAAAAGCATGAAACATATTAACTTGAGATGTCTGGTTTTCTTGAAGTAACATAATCTTTGATGTTTTAACTACCTGTTGAAAAAAATTTGCACAACATGAAAGCTGCGAGTTAAGTTTTATTTTGGGGCAAAATGAGGACTGCAGTCCAGGAGACAGCATTTCAGATAGTTCTGAGAAATTGCTCTGAAGAGGTAAAGGGAACAGTGAAGGTGAAAGTCACGCAGTTGTGTCCAACTCTTTGCGCCCCCATGACTACACAGTCCATGAAATTCTCCAGGCCAGAATACTGGAGTGGGTAGCTGTTCCCTTCTCCTGGGGATCTTTCCAACCCAGGGATCAACCCAGGTCTCCTGTACTGCAGGCAGATTCTTTACCAGCTGAGCCACAAGGGAAGCCCGGTTATATAGAACATATGCAACAAAGGGAAGATAGTCAGAACATCAAGAGATGATTGTTAATTACAGAAAACCAGATACCCCCAGTTAAGGAATTAAGTGCTTTTCTATATATGGGAAGATGCCAGAGTTTGGAGTCCCTGAAATCATTCCTCTGATATGCACTTCAGCTGTTTGGGTCCAGTGTTCTGTGTTTTCACATCCTGAGTGCCCTCAGAGCTCACCATGGAGAGTGGCTGCAGGCTGAAGGGTCTTCTTTTCTTTCCTGAGATCCCTCAGGGTTCACTAGCTCATCATCCTGGTGACTGCAATTGCCGGTGACTGTGACATATGTTGTTTACTGATTTGGCAGGAAATATTCCATTTCTTACTAGATTTTGTTGCAAAACTCCCTTATATCCTGGCTCCTCCCTTACCTCAAACTCGAGAGACTGCCTTCTGGGCTTGAGTTCTCAGAAAAATCCACCAAATAAAACAAACTCTCACCTGTAAGTTGTGCTTTTTTTTCCCCATTGACATAGATTTATCAGTATAATATCTAGCTTCCTTTCCACATGTGTGCATGTGTGCTCAGTTGCATTTGACTCTTTGCAACCCCGTGAACTGTAGCCTACCAGGCTCCTCTGTCCATGGAATTCTCCAGGCAAGAATACTGGAATGGGTTGCCGTTTCCTTCTCTAGGGGATCTTCCTGACCCAGAGATTGAATCCATGTCTCCTGCACTGGCAGGCAATTCTTTATCACTGGGCCACCTGGGAAGCTCTCCTTTTCCCATATATGTCTCTTTTCAAGACCTAAGTGGGTTCTGCTGTAACAGAACCTCATGACATAGCAGAGGGCATAATATAGCCTGCACATCACTGCCTCCTACCCCCACACTCATGCAGACATCATTAATCAGCCACAGTACTGCTGATGATCTTTCTGAATGCACTACTCTGTGTAGGGCATCTTTTTTTAAATTTACTTATTTTTAAGGACTGCCCCCCCTCCTCTCTTTTAATGTCTATCCAATTGTAGACCAAAATGCAAGTCCTATTGTATATGACTAGTATATAGCTCATGCTGCACAAATCCTGTAAGCCTGATAACACCTGAAGTGGTCCATGCCCTGCTCAGTGCAACAAGTCTACTGATTACATGCATGGATGTTATGACAACATTGAATTGCTATGAGATTTATAGCGATGTGGATAAACTTAGAGTATGTCATACAGGGGGAAATAAGTCAGAAAGAGAAAAACGAACTTTATATATTAACACATATATAACATCTAGAAAAATGGCACTGATGAAACTCTTTGCAGGGCAGGAATAGAGCCACAGACATGGAGAATGGATTTGTGGACACAGGGCGTGAGGGAGAGGATGGACAAACTGATAGAGCAGCCTTGACATAATATACACGACCGTGTGTAAAACAGATAGCTTGCAGGAAGCTGGTGCATAACACAGGGAGCTCAGCTTGGTGCTCTGTGATGACCTAGGTAGGTCGGGTGGGAGTGGGGTGGGATGGAGGCTCAAGAGGGAGGAGATATATGTGTACATATAGCTGAGGTCACATTGTTTACAGCAGAAACTAACACAACATTGGTGAGCAGTTATACTCCAATTAAAAATATGATAAACCATGGACTGGTAGTCTGTTGGGCTCCTCTGTCCATGGAATTCTCCAGGCAAGAACACTGGAGTGGACTGCCACTCCAGACTCGAACCTGAGTCTCATGCATTGCAAGCAGATTCTTTACCATCTGAGCCACCAGCAAAGCCCCCAAATGTGATTATTCACAGTAAAAAATTGCTATGAGCATTCCTCAATGATTATTTTCTATTTCTACACTTGAACTCTAACCTGAATAACACTGCTATAGCCAGCAGGCCTCAGCTGATATGGGTCAGAGACTTGTGTGACTAACCTCCTTTGCCACTCCTGATGCTGGCTCTCCTGTAAAATGAAATGAACAGCATCGACTTCACAGGCTTCTCACGAGGATCAAATGAGACAATTTGTGAGAAAGCTCTCAGTAAACTCTGCCACGTTATCCAAATTTTAGGTTATTACTCTGATCCCCATATCCATCTCCGAGTCCTTGAAAATCATGCAACAGCATGTATAAAAGCTTTGTTCAACAAACACAGGGTACTTTAAAAAATTATGATTGTCTCCTTTTTGTGTCTCCTAGACCAAGAACGCTCATAATTTTTTGTTGTTGTTCATTTCTTTGCCAGTATTCCAAGCCTCTTATAAGGGGATGGTAAATGTCAGCCTGACTAGGGCTCCCAGCCGGGCTCTGAAGCCTTGAAACAGTCCTTGAAACTGCAAGCGCCCCCAGTCCTCAGCAGGGCATGCTGAGAGGATGGAAAACCAGCTCAGCACGCAGGGGCCCTTCATCCAAGTCCAGGCTTAAGACAGGTGGTAGATGGAGGGTTTCTTTGGCAAAGTTGTCAGGTCTCTGGGCTCCTCCCTGTATCCCTGGGAGGGTAGTAAGGGCTTTTTTTCCCTCTTATTTTAAGTCAAGTGAGAGGGTTTTGATGGAACCACCCCAAGAGCGTAGCATGTGCCCCACTGGCATGTGGGGCACCCGGAAACATGTGTTGAAACATCATCAAGAGGAGCCAAAGAGGAGCGAGTGGGGCTGACACTGCACCCAGAGACCACAGAGAACAAAGGTCAGCGTTCTCTGGGGACCAGAAGAGGACTTGGTGAAAGGGACCAAAGAAGACAGACTGGTGGGACAGTGTGATCCCAAGAGAGGGCTGGGCCATCCCAGTCCAGAGCCTGAGAAGTGGAGTCTTGCCTGTGCTGAGGAAGCCACTCTCAGAGGTATGGTGGGGTGGTATGTGTGCATGTGTGTTCGTGTGTGTGTGCTGTGTGTGTCTAGGGTGAGGAGCCTGCAAAAGTGCCAATGAGGGCGAAAATGGTTATCTTTGCCTCCCATCCAGAGGGACCAGCCCAGAAGACAACAGGGCAACACGTATGACAATTTCTTTTTCACCTAAACCCTGTTGGCCTTGCTTGGGATATTCAGAAACAGCACCTCAGGAATGGCAGAGACCAGGCTTCCAACCTGAAGCGAGTGTGTGCTGGGTGAGAAGTTTACAAGGTTTCAACTATTGTATGTTACTCCCTGGGAAATAGATAATTATTAGATTTGGCTTAACATTTTGATGCCAGAATGGAGGGCTTAATTGTTCAATATCTTAAAAAACAAACAAACAAGAACCCCAGAAAGTCCTGTGTAACATTTCATCCGGGAATGGGAGAAAAGTTGGATTCGAAGGGACCGAGGGAAAAAATTAAACTGATCTTCTGAGCCTCTCTCAAGTCAAGTTCATTCAATACATGGGCCTCCTCGTCAGTTAATTCCCTTCTGGACTTTTCACAGCCACAGGAAGTGTCATGAGCGGGGACATGAGCAGAACTAGGGAACTAGTAAAGTCCTGCATGAAAAGATGCTTTGCAACAGCTCTCACGAATGCCCTTGAAAAGACCTGATCAACTCTGATGACCAACCAGCCAGGGTTGTATTCCCGCTGAGGAAACCACCCTTGCTTTAGGAATGAAATGCAGTGAAGCCACCTTCCCTATGCCTCCATTTCCACCACCTCCACCTCCTCTCCCACAGCCTCCACCTCCACCTCCACCGGGACCTCCACCCCACCTCCACCCCACTTCCACCCCTCTTTCCAACACCGCCACCACCCCCATGCCCAGCAGTGCCACTTGCCACCACTGCTCCACTGCTCCCAGCACCATCAGCACCACCAGGATCACTGCCGCCACCACGATCTTCCCCCGCCGCCACCACTAAAGCTCCACCTTCTGTGCCACAGCTGCCCGTTACCACCACCACCGCCATCGCTGCCTCACCTCCACACAGCTGCGCTGACGTGTCGCTGCAGCCACGGCCACCATGAACCATGTGTCAGCATGTGCTCAGGGCTTCCCAGGTGGCGCGAGTGGTGGAGAGAGCGCCTGCCAAGGCAGACGTAAGGGATGCAGATTTGATTCCTGAGCCAGGAGGATCCTCTGGAGGAGCACATGGCAAGCCACCCCAGCATTCTTGCCTGGAGAATCCCATGGACAGAAGAGCCTGGCAGGCTGCAGTTCATGGGGTCGCACAGAGTTGGACACGACTGAAGGGACTTAGCACACACAGTGTATGCTAAGGCCAGTGAAAAATACTACATACTGAGTCCTCACAGCTGTCTTTGGAGGTAAACACCATCGTCATCCTTGTTTTACCAAGCAGGAAACAGAGGCTCAGAGAGATAAAGTGATCCAATGATGCAAAATGGCATTTGAACCTTACTTTTAATTGGTGAATATAAGGAAAATAATACAAGTGTTATTCGTGGAAGAACCCTCATTTCAACAGCAGCTTTCAGGAAGTCCACAAGTCTAAGATAGTCACCTTCCTCATGTTTTATCCTTTTAAAGATACTCTTTGTCATCGTCATTCAGTCGCTAAATCATGCCCGACTCTTTACAACTCCCACCAGGCTCCTGCATCCATGGATTTCTCCAGGCAAGAATACTGGAGTGGACTGCCATTTCCTTCTCCAAAAGATGCTCTTAAAGAGGTTTGATTAACAGAGAAAAATATACTGCAAACACAAAATTAATAAAAAAAACACTTAAAGGCTAAAAAGTTTAATCAAATTCTAATCTCCAAATGTTCAGGAGTGTTTTCAAGCACTTGTTGAGAGTGAAAAGGGCAACCAATGGAGAGTGAGTAGGAGAGATTGTTCCTTCTGTGGTTGCTTCATTATTAATTTCCTGAAACATTTACTTGTTCCCTAAAGACAAAGGTTTTGCACTTGGCGAAATCACTGCATCAATGAGGTAATTCTTTTTGGTAACACTTATGATTATTTAATGAGAAAAAAAATTGCCCTTAGTCTCAGCGTCATCTTAAAGCCTCCTTGCTGGACTCTCGCTCTCTGATTACTTCCTCTTTTGTACCAGCATCATCTTCCTTGATTCCCATCAGAGTAATAACTCTGTAATCCCAAATCATCATTTACCTTAATGTTTTTCTTTCTCTGCAGCCCGGGTCCTAATTCTGACTTGAACATACTGAGTTTGAGTTGCCATTGTGTGATCATGGTAGGCACGCTAGTCGGGCGTCTAGATACATAATTTTAGTTCAAAGGAGAGTTCTGAGATATGGAATATTCCATGTTTGGGAATTATTAACATACAGAGTATAATTGTAGCAATAGGAATAGACAAACTTTCCCACATGGAGCATAAAGAGTGGGGAAGGAAGAGGGCTGGGTAGAGTATGCAGCAGAGTTAAGTCCTGCTATAGTGTGAGCTAGATATGGAAGTAGTTAGGTGCAGGAGTTCAACACTGATACACAATTGCTATAATACGGGAAGGGCTGCTTTAAGAAAAAGAATATCTTTAAAAACAACCCATACATAACTATGGTAGAAACTCAAGAGAATGAAAAAACAAGATCACAAGTTAACATCACTGTATAGCCCAGAGATCATTATTATGAACATTTTATGTACCTCTTCCCAGCCATTTAAAATATATTTTATGTTACATATTTTTATATTGAGATTATAGAACATATATCTTCTTTAGTGGCTTTTTATAGGCTCCTCGTGATGTTACAAATGTCATTTAGATGTGTGCCTAAAGGAATACTTTTAAAAATTTCATCCTGACAGCAAAATTTATAAGTAGAAGTTTGTCCTCTGTCTGGGTATAGGAGACATACTGGATTTAGGTTCAGTTTGGAAGGGAGGGGAGAGCCCATTTTGAGAAGCATTTGTGCATGCAACATCTCAAGACTTCCATGAAGTTATAATTACTTTACATGAGCTCAGCACTTGTTTTCCTCTTTAAAACTGAAGTCATTCCTTCTATTCTATTTTCAAAACCTGCCAAACGCGTAAGGGAGTTGAGGGTTTGAATATAATGTTGAGTTCTAGAGACATTATTATAATTATACAAGAATAAATAGAAGGTTGCCTAAATTACAGACAAAATAAGTCATCTTCTGCCATTTTTGGTTTCCTGTAATGAGAAAATCTCACAAACAGAGACACTAGAGCCTAACATGCACTTGCCGTATTTTCCAGAGGTGGATGTAGTAACACACCATGTTAAGTACATGACAAATGCCTCCTGCATTTGTACTGACACATAGTTTAGAATGCTAGAACTGGCGAGGCTTTCTAGCAGATACACGGGGGAGGGATTAAAAACAAAGCAACAGCCCTGAACTGGGACAGGCAGCAAAGAGTAGTGAGCCAGTATTATTTCCAGGGAAGTCTGTAAAATTGGGCATCTATTCATCCTGGATTACTGATGGAGTTTGAGGGACCAATACCCTAACAGGCTTGCTGTTCTGTCAAGTCCCTGCAAGTGCTAAACAAAAAGTGAGACAACCAAAGAGTTGTTCCTTTTCTTTTGTAGCTCAGTATAGTATGTTATCAGGCTTCCCAAGAAATGGCAACCCACTCTAGTATTCCTGCCTAGAGAATCCCATGGATGGAGGAGCCTGATAGGCTACAGTCCATGGGGTTGCAAAGAGTTGGACACGACTGAGTGACTTCACTTTCACTTTCAGGTGGTTCAGTGGTAAAGAATCTGCCTGCAATGCAGGAGACACAGGCTTGATCTCTGGGTCGGGAAGATCTAACCTTGGAGAAGGAAATGGCAACCCACTCCAGTATTCTTGCCTGGGAAATCCCATGGACAGACAAGCCTGGTGCTATAGCAAGAGAGTCAGACACTATTTAGCGACTCAGCAGCAAATAGGATGTTATTAGTGGTGAAATTTTGTTCCTTGCCATCCTGACCAAATAGCCATCTCCAGTCCAGGTCTGAACTTTGACAAGTCACTAAACTAAGTCCTGAGGCTCAGCTTCCTCACTGTGGCACTCTGCCTCATAACTACAGCACGAGATAGTATGCGTTATGGTATAAAACATAAAGAACCATCTGAACAACAGTGATAACTTTTCCTAGCAGTTTTGCAGATATGATAACAGAATTGTATAGACTAATATATCTGCAAGAATGATTCATTTCTGCCAAGTGTAAAGTAGGTCCCAGTGATCAGTAGAAATTTTTGTTTTGTAATCTCTCATCATCTTCTACCTCTGATTTGTGTCTGATATTTGATACAATACTTTTCACTTGCTTTTGAAGTCAGGAGAATGACTACTTCATGTACTGTGATTCTCCCGGAATGGTTTGAGTGCCTTTGAGATTGATGATAAATGTAGAACCCCTCAGAAAATTCTTTGGTCTAGGTAAGGTTGAGAAATTAAATGTTAGTTCATGCCCAAATCCCACACTTTCATGGGCTACAAACCCAGGGTTTCCTCCCAGTGGCCCAAACAGCAACGATGACGGACAGTCTGCAGTCTAGACCGAGTGCTTTCCACACACTCACGAGACATCTGTGGGGCTGAGTCTAGGGCCTTCCTTGTTTGAGTTTTCTTGTTCAAGTTCAGATGTGATATAAAATCCACTTTAGCCTGTGCTTTAAATTTCTCTCAGTGACAAACCCTGGGAGTATCCAATAAATGTGTAATCCACTAAGGTACCAGACTGAAGCAGGAATATAGTAGCTTAGTGACTCCGGGGCTCTGGCCATATTTCTTAATTAGCAAATATTTTTGGTTCTGTTTTTCTGCCGTGAATGAGTACTGTACAGCTCATTTGTAAGACAGAGAGCAAAGGAGAGAGGGAGACTTATTCTCTACCTATCCCCAAATTCTAAAGCAGTTGACATCACAGGTTTGTCTCTTTCTTTACCGGCTAAGGTTTCTTTGTGGCCCAAGTCCTAATTCCTCTTGGAATTCTTTGAACAGTCACTTATTTTTTCCAACTGAATGATAGGCTTGTTTCCTGGTCAGTGATCAAGAAATCCTTAGCATTCTTCACATGTTCTTCCTCTTCTGCGAGGCCTGGCCATCAGCTTTGCATCCACTGCCTTCTGGCCTGTGTTCAATGAATGGATGGCCTCATGGCCTGCATGACTTAAATTATTCACTCTTCATTTTGATCTTACTTATGCTTTTCCTTCCATTTTCCTTGCGTGTGCAGCTGAATGAATCAAAGTGGAACATGCATACGATGCACTCTATTCTGTTATTCGGGACCACCTCACGTGCTCTGTATACTGACTTTGTGATCTCGGCTCCAACACCTTGTTTCCACTCTGCCTCCACACAAACTAGAGGCAGCCAGGCCAGCGTTCTGGCTCCCCTGGCCATGCCTTTGTGGCCTGGACTCTCCGGCCTGCCAGGTTTGCCCGTTTATCAGACTCTAAGCCCTGGGGGACTCTTGCTGATGTCCCAGAGGTTCAGAGAACACAGTCTCCTGTTCTGCTCTGCTCTTGCTCGTCTGACTTGCATTGTTTGTGGGCATGTGCCTCTAGAACACTAGGAATCAGAAGACCTGGAAAACAGCCCCATGTGTGCAACTAGAGAAAGCTCAGGACCCCTTTAACAAAGGGTTTGTGAACTGATGTTTAGAACTCTTGGTGGCTTGTCAATCTCTTTCCCTACATTTTAGAAACAAACATGACCAAAGGCTTGGGAGGCTCCTGGACTCTCCAAATGGTTGCTCACCAGGCATTCATGCATGTCTCAGAAAGAACACAGACATGAATGAGTGCGTATTCATTTTCAAGGAGAAATTCTATAGCTTTCATCACATTCTCTACGGAGCTGGAAACTTCCCAATTATACACCATTGTTTTGAAGAGGTTTTCTTATCCAGTCAGGGCATGCCCCCACATTTGATTAACTAGCCCTGCACTTCCAGTGAAAAAAGAAAACTGAGATTACTGATTCATTTCAAAATAATAATTATCCAAAACAATATGCCTTCCTAAGTGCCCAACAACAGGTAAATGGATAGAGAAGATGTATGTAGGTATATACCACATACAAAGAAATACTAGCCTTCAAAAAGAATGAAATTTTGCCATTTGCAGCAACATGGGTGGACTTGGAGGGCATCATGCTGAGTGAAATAATCAGACAGAAAAAGATAAACAGTGTGTGCTATCACTTATACGTGAACTCTAAAAAATAAACCTACTGAGTAAAGCGGAAAAGAAGCAGACTCACAGACATAGAGAACAAAGTAGTAGCTACTGGTAGTCAGAAGAAAGGTGGGAGGGGAAAGGTAGGGGTGGGGGAAAAGGGTTATTATGGGATTTTATGAAATCATATGTGTGGAACATTGGAAAATTGTGAAGTGCTATAGAATTTTTAGATAAAAATTATAAAATGTTTAAAAATGTAAAAAAGCAATATGCCTATATTTTGAGATTATATATAATCTTAACATACTTTCATATTTTATATATCTTTTCATATCATCATGTATGTTTGTATGTATAGAAATAAACAAAAATATATAAATCCAGACTAAAAAGACATAGGTATATCATCTATAATTCCAAAATACTTAATGTGTGTGTTAGTTGCTCAGTGCTGTCCAACTCTTTGTGACCCCATGGACTGTAGCCCACCAGGCTCCTCTGCCCATGGAATTCTCCAGGCAAGAATACTGGAGTGGGTTGCCATTCCCCTCTCCAGGGGATCTTCCCCACCCAGGGAATGAACCCAGGACTCATGCACTGCAGGCAAATTGTTTACCATCTGAGCCACCAGGGCAGCATTTATAGACATATATAAATTAGAGCTGAGGTTCAGTCATCTGTCCCCCTTGCCCATTTGAGTTTTGCTCCCGTTTCTGGAGTGTGCCTCACAGGATTGTGACTGGTGCTTTCTGCTGTGGTGTCTTCTGTTTACTAACTTCTCTCTATAGCTATTTTTTAACAGTCTTATTTTTCTTAAATTTAATTATGTATTCAGCTGCGTCAGACCTTAGCTGTGGCACATGGCGCCTCTACCGCGTTGCGTGGGCTCTTATTGCGGTGCACGGGCCTGCCAGTTGTGATGCTTGGGCTCAGTAGACGTGGCATGGAGGCTTAGTTGCTCTTTTCCCACTTTTTGAAAAGAAAAAGTTTCTTGTGACTTGAAGGGAGAAAAAGTGTAAATGTCACATCCCTGGATTATACTTCGAACAGCTGTGTCTGCCATTGAAAACTCTCATTTTCTACCAATGTTTACATATAATTTAGTGCACACCTTTGAAGTAAAAATTGGGACCAATTAACTGATAACCAAATGGTGCTTATATTTCATGTTTTTTGGAAAGCAATTGATTTAAATAATGACTCTGAAAGAAAACATCAAATAACCTTCATCTCAAGAATAACTTTTTCTCATTTAGTTTCCCAGGAGCGTAGGGTTTGTGTTGCATGGCCCATGTTAGCAAAGATCAGTTCAGCTCAGCTTAGCTCAGCTCGGTCATATCCAAATCTTTGCAACCCCATGGACTGCAGCATGCCAGGCCTCCCTGTCCTGGTGGAGGACAACTCCGGGAGCTTGCTCAGACTCATGTCCATTGCGTTGGTGATACCATCGAACCATCTTATCCTCTGCCGTTTCCTTCTCCTCCTACTTTCAATCTTTCCCAGCATCAGGGTCTTTTCCAGTGAGTCGGTTCTTCACATCAGGTGGCCAAAGTATTGGACTTTCAGCTTCAGCATCAGTCCTTCCAATGAACACCCAGGACTGATCTCCTTTAGGATGGATCTCCTCACAGTCCAAGGGACTCTCAAAGTCTTCTCCAACACCACAGTTCAAAAGCATCAATTCTTCTATGCTCAGCTTTCTTTATAGTCCAACTCTCACATCCATACATGACTACTGGAAACACCATAGCTTTGACTAGACGGACCTTTGTTGACAAAGTAATGTTGTTGCTTTCTAATATGCTGTCTAGATTGGTCATAGCTTATCTTCCAAGGAGCAGGAGTCTTTTAATTTCATGGCTGCAATCACCATCTGCAGTGATTTTGGAGCCCCCAAAATTAAGTCTCTCACTGTTTCCACTGTTTTCCCATTTACTTTCCATGAAGTGATGGGACCAGATGCCATAATCTTAGTTTTCTGAATGTTGAGCTTTAAGCCACCTTTCTCACTCTCCTCTTTCACTTTCATCAAGAGGCTCTTTAGTTCTTCTTTGCTTTCTGCCATAAGGGTGGCATCATCTGCATATTTGAGGTTATTGATATTTCTCCCAGC
This sequence comes from Nanger dama, assembly GCA_917880005.1. NCBI lineage: Eukaryota > Metazoa > Chordata > Mammalia > Artiodactyla > Bovidae > Nanger > Nanger dama. The sequence goes on from CAKJTW010000044.1 coordinate 15,130,668, forward strand.
AATCTTGATTCCAGCTTGTGCTTCATCCAGCCCAGCATTTCTCATGATGTACTCCACATATAAGTTAAATAAACAGGGTGACAATATGCAGCCTTGACATACTCCTTTCCCAATTTGGAACCAGTCTATTGCTCCATGTCCAGTTGTAAATGTTGCTTCTTGACCTATATACAGATTTCTCAAGAAGTAGGTCAGGTGGTTTGGTATTCCCATCTCTTTAAGAATAGGCTCTGTGAATAAACAGTGCTGTATCTGGGGAAATTCTTGATGTTTAAAGCCAAGGAAATCTAGATTTGATGCCCAACTAACAACATGGCTTAATGCTCCAGACTCTCAATCTCTTCATTTCTAACAGTGGGGATAATGGTGCCTATTTTGCAGGGTTGGTTGTAAAATAATGATTGTACTTCCTGGCACACAGTGGTGGCTATTTTTATGAATTTCAGAGCTAGATGTTCAATAAGTATGAGATAATTGAATGCCAACTGCACTGAAGAGACTCAGGTCCTACTGCAGTTGTGACTGGAGGAAACCCAGCTGCTATGGAGAAGGCAGGCCCTTGATTTTGCTTCTTGGGTAATTACACTTCATTTCCCTTGTTTGTGGAGTCCATTTACTGTCTACATTGATTCAACAGCATGACGTTGTAGTGGAGACAGGCTTGAGAAATACATTATATGTATTCATCGAAGAGGCCAATTTTTCAAGCAAATGCATAATGAAGCTTCGGATTGTCTCAAATGATTTATTCCAGTGGCTGTTCATTAAGGCCGGTATGCGATTTTGTTGCTGAAGCTGGAGATTATCACAGTAGACGCAAGACCTGTGGTTTTTATGAGTATTTTGAGAAAATTCCATCATTGAACCAATAGCTATTAGTAGTGTCACTGAATTTATTAAATCACGCACAGCTGTTAATAATGCAGTCTCTTTGGAGCACTGTTGATTAATTAGAGACTAAATCAACTCCTGGGTCTCTTCTTTTATGCTTTATTTTCTGTATTAATTGGATAGAAAGGAAAATTTTCATGGGCCCATGACTAACTGTTCTCAAAGGAGAACAGTACCCAGGGAAGTTCTATCAAATACTATGACTCAGAGGTGATCTAGTACAGTGGTCTGGTTTCTTAAGTTTTAAAGAAAAATTTTTTTGCAATAATGTTAGATTTATGGAAAAGCAATTTCAGACTTTATACAGGGAACTTACAAATACTTGTAACCCAACTTTTCCTAATGTTAACATTATACAGAGCTAGGCTGTATTTGCAGAAACCGAGAAATACATATTGGTACAATTCTTTATAAACTACAGGTTTTATTTTGTCAGTTGCATTTTTAACAAGTACCCTATTTCTGTTCCTGGATACCATCCAGGACACCACATTTCCTTTCGTTGTTATGTCTTTTTAGTCACCGCCAGTCTGCAACAATTTCCCAGTCTTCCCCTGTTTCCCACGACGTTGGCAGTTTTAAAGAGTGCCTGTCAGATGTTTTGTAGACTGTCCTTCAATTTGGGTTTGTTTCCTGTTTTCTCATGATCAGACTAGGGTTAAGAGTTTGGGGGAAGAACACCACAGTGAAGTGCTCTTCTCACAGTACCATATCAGGGAACATATGGAATCAATGTGACTTACTAGTGATCTTGGTTAAGGTCTTGGTTAAGGTCTTGGTTAAGGTAAAGATCTGCCAGATTTTTCTACTGTCAAATTACTCTTTTCCTCTTTCCAAAAGTTAGTTTTTAGTTCAGGCTGACGTCAGGAGGAGAGAAATTACATTCCACTTCTTGGCAGAGGGAGAATGTACATAAATTACATGGAATTCTTCTAAAAAATACGTATCCCTTTTACTCTTATGTATTTATTTACTGGGGCTTCCCTGGTGGCTCAGCAGTAAAGAATCAGCCTGCAATACAGAAGATGCAGTTTCATTCCCTGGGTTGGGAACATCCCCTGGAGAAGGCAACAGCAAGCCACAACAAAGTATTCTTTCCTGTAAAATCCCATAGAGAGGAGTCTGGTGGGCTACAGTCCATGGGGTCGCAAAAGAGTTGGACATGACCTAGCAATTAAACAACAATAATAACAACAAATTTATTTATCCAATCAATTATTTACATCTTTATGGATTCATGGACATTTATTTTATTCTTTGGGTTACAATCTATTATTGCTGTTATTTTTCTTTTGCTACTCACATTGTTCTAGGTTTGACCACTGAGCGACTTTAGATCGGCTCCTGTATCCTTTTGACAAACTCCACTTTTCTTTCCTCCCTTCCTTCCTTTCTTTCTCGTTTTGCTTTTATTTTGGGGGGGTGATGAGGGACACTTCCTTTCTTTTTGACATTATAACATGTTTCTCATTCGTCTTGTATTTTCCCTTCGCCAACTCTAAAATCAGTCTTTTCTCCAAAGAAGTACAGTGATTTCATTTTTAACACAGACTTTTTAGCCAAAAGCCTGATTTAATCCTAGTCATGTCATAAGCTAGCTCAACAGTTAGGGCAAGTTTCTTAAACTCCTCAAGTCTTGGTTTGCAGAGCCACAAAAAGTGGATGATAATAGTGCCTACATTGTGGGGTTGTGGTGTGGACTAATCCAGGCAAAGGATCAGGCACAGTCTCTTCAGTATCAGTTCTCATTGCTTCCCTTCCTTTCCTGGCAGAGGCAATGTGAGGGATACCAAGAAGAGGAAAAAGAACTGGCAGAAGTATTGCAGGAAGAGAAGGCAAATCCATATTCGGAATATGTATTACCGTGATCTTAGACAGCACGGAGGTCAAACCAGTCCACCCTAAAGGAAATCAACTCTGAATACTCACTGCAAGGACAGACGCTGAAACTAAAGCTCCAATACTTTGTCCACCTGATGTGAATAGCCTACTCACTGCAAAAGACCCTGATGCTTGGAAAGATTGAGGGCAGGAGGAGAAGGGGGCAACAGAAGATAAGGTGGTTGGATGGTATCACCAACTCAGTGGACATGAGTTTGAGCAAACTCAGAGAGATAGTGAAGGACAGGGAAGCCTGGCATGCTGCAGTCCATGGAGTCACAAAGAGCTGGACATGACTGAGTGACTGAATAATAACAACTATGAAAACAAATGTTACTTTCTCTACAATGTAAGGGCAGCATTGTAATTAATCTACAGACAAGTGACTGGCAGGTCCCTAGAAGGATAGTCCCAATCAGGTACTTAGTGTTGGCTACTCTTACAATTGAGAGGACCATCAGCAAGAGCACTAGCCAAAAGTCCAGGCTTTTGAGCCGAGGTGTTTTCTGCATCCCTGTTGTCAAGACCACTTTATTCATGGCCATCTGAGCAAACACTAGTGTGGATGGGAAAAGAGACTGACTGATACTATGTTTTTCGTAGAAAGATCTACAAGATGTCTAATAAAGTGGCTGTACCATTATACATTCCAATAAGTAGCATGTGAAAAAATCTGTAATTGTGTGCCCTTGCCAGCAATTAGTATTTGAGTTTTGTTTGGATTGTTGCCATCCTAATAATTGTGTAGGATATCTCATCCCTGTTTTAATTTGCTTTTCTTTAATAAACAGTGAATTCCTTTCTTCATAAAAAATAAGAGCGAGAGAGACTGGCTGACATTTACAGGACAGATAATCTCATCTGATTGTTTATAGCCTCCTCCAGTATGGATACACTCCAGAAGGCATTATGGAGAATATGAATATCTTCACATCTCCTACTAGTGCACTGGCTGATCCCCCAAAGAATGGTGCCATGTGAGTGGCCTTACTCCAGAAGTCTATAGATTTCCACAGTGATTCCTGTGTTGGGGTTCACCAGGGCTTTCTTGATGCATCCCTGTCTTCCTCACTTTGCTTATCATTGGATTTTCTGGATCAGCCTCCAGGGGTTCAGAGCTTATAGGGAAGAGTAGACAGTGGATCTATGGGGGAAAATGGAGAACATTCATCTTGTCGATTTCCCGTGACCAACCTATCTAGATAAGCTTTCCCTCATCTCTCAGTGTCTATATTGTACACCTAGTTTATTTCCATCAGTGGCACCCCACTCCAGTACTCTTGCCTGGAAAATTCCATGGGCGGAGGAGCCTAGTAGGCTGCAGTCCATGGGGTCGCTAAGAGTCGGGTATGACTGAGCGACTTGACTTTGACTTTTCACTTTCATGCATTGGAGAAGGAAATGGCAACCCACTCCGGTGTTCTTGCCTGGAGAATCCCAGGGACGGGGGGAGCCTGGTGTGGGCTGTGGTCTACAGGATCACACAGAGTCGGACATGACTGAAGTGACTTAGTAGCAGCACTTATAAAGATCAGAGTTTATCTTACTTATTTACTTGCTAATTATTTGTCTCTTCTAATAGGATGTAAATGCCACAAGGGAAAATAAGCTGCCTATTTTATTCATTTCTGCATCCTCTATGTATGAAAAAATGAGTGACATGCAATAGGTACTCAATAAATGTTAGTTGAAGCCATGATTCATTGTAGGGTCTCTTCTAGCTCTAATATTTCTATCATTCACAGTGTCCATAAGCATTCGATAACTATTAGGTATTCTTAGGATGGTATATTTTATTTCCACTCATCACATAGTCTGCATAGCTCAGTGGTTCTGGAAGGCTATCATTTTCTGAGTCTAGGGAATCTGTTTTAATGAGACAGCCAGCTGTGGTGTAGAATAGCTATGAACTTTGGAATCAGCTAGCATATCTAAGTAACTATGATCCAGTATGAGGCCCATAAGCATTTGTTAAATATTTGTCATCTATTCACAAACACCACACACACACACACACACACACACATGCACGAGCATGGCATTTGCTCTCTAGAATTCCAGGAAGGCACATGCATGCTGCCTTTTGCCCCAGTAAGAATGGGCCTTTGTAACCATGGAAAAGGCCTGGTCGCAGTCCAATGCAGCATTGGTAAATTCCTCAGGCAAAGATCAAGAACAGGGCCTTAGTGTTCTGTTAGACCCTTGTGTCTGGGTTATCTTAACTCCCCAGCTCCCATGTCCACTTGACCCCAGTTGGTGTCACGGGACAGGAGCCAATCTCCATCTGCTGGGCAGACTGAGGCCCGGTCAAAAGTGAGTATCCTCCACCCTCCATTCTGCTTAGCAATGGAAGGAACTGTATTTAAGACTGAGCTGACCAAAGGGTCACTGACTGGGGACCATTTTTCTGGGGGAAGTATTTTTTTTTAATTGGAGTATAGTTGCTTTACAATGTCGTTAGTTTCTACTGACAGCAAAGTGAGCCCACTGTATATATACATGTGGCGCCTCTTTTGGATTTCCTTCCCATTTAGGTCATCATAGAGCACTCAGTATAGTTCCCACAGCTACACAGTAGGTCTTCATTAGTTATCTATTTTATACATAGTATCAATAGTGTATATGTGTCAATCCAATCTCCCAATTCGTCTCACCATCCCCACTTTCTGGGGAGAGTTTTCACTTTACATTTAGAAAGTGACCCAAATAGAAATGATAAGAATTTTACAGACCAGCAACCATAGCTACAATTTTTTTTCCTTCTTGTTAAATGGCCTCAGAATCTGAGTTTCTTATCTTGGCTACACCGTGAGGTCCAAATGGCAGATGCAGGGCAATTGTGTGCAGATATGACGAAGAAGGGACTTTCTGACAGGTGCAGCTATTATCTCTCAAATCCACTTCATCCTGGGAACTTTGCCTTGTTGAGACGTGTGAGCGACCCTCCAGAGCCCTCTCTGGAACCCTCCTGGATGGGCTTTCCCTACTGGCAGTTTCTTGGTGTAGTTCTCCTGATGGGCTGTAACTCCTCCTCTGGATGCCTGGGGCTCAAAGTTGGGGAGAAGCCCCCTATCTCCTTCCCCTCCATCTTCACAAGACTAATACATGGGTTCCATGTAAACTTCTTTGCTGAACAAGGGAGGGCATTTTGGAAAGTAAATACAAAGTAAAAAAAAGGCAACAGATAAAATTCTAGCCAAGGTAGAACCTCTTAGCCACACACGAGGGAAGATACACCTGGATATAGCAGTGTATCAATGTCTTGGCAAGGGACTACTTGCCAAGAAGCTAAAGAAGACAGCTCCAGTTTCTCACTTACGTGGACTCCTATAGACCCTAGGAGCTGTCCTAGCAATGTGTTCAAGGGCTTGTATGTTTTTAGACAACTGACAGAAGTATGATTTTTTAAACTGCAAGCAATTAAGAACCACTCTGAATTGCATTCCATTTTCTTATCTGTCACACATCCCCTCTGGTTAAAAGCCACTGGTGAGACCATGGACATGTGTTTCAATATAAAGTATTTATGTTATTGTACTCATTGTCCTATGTAGTTGCTCACAGCTGTTTGGTATTGGAATGGCTTCTAGGAAGAGCCCCACATGCTAAGTCACCCAGCATCATCACACAAAGGAACATGTCCCAAGGTCATGTGAAGATCTCATACAGGGTCTAGACGACAAGTGTGTAGTCAGTCAGGGAGACAAATGAAGATATGAGACATGTTGGGTCAGACACAAGCCTGGAAATTTCTTCCAAATCTACAGCTCAAAGAAGAAAGAAAAGAAGATACTGGTTTTCAAAAACTGATAATTTTTAAAAATCATATTACAGTACAAAAACTTGTTTTTCAACAATAAAGTGATTTTTTAATTTCACAAAAGAATAAACACTAAAATAAAGCAGCCCTGGGGATGGTTAATGAGACAATGATGTCATCAAGGATGCACGTTATTTCTTGTTCTCTGTCACCCTCAATATTTTGGCTTCAGTTTAGTTCAGTTCAGCTCAGTCTCTCAGTCGTGTCCAACTCTTTGTGACCCCGTGAATCACAGCACGTCAGCCTCCCTGTCCATCACCAACTCCAGAGTTCACTCAAACTCATGTCCATCGAGTTGGTGATGCCATCCAGCCATTTCATCCTCTGTCATCCCCTTCTTCCCCTTCTTCTCCTGCCCCCAATCCCTTCCAGCATCAGGGTCTTTTCCAATGAGTCAACTCTTCGCATGAGGTGCCCAAAGTATTGGAGTTTCAGCTTCAGCATCAGTCCTTCGAATGAACACCCAGGACTGTTTTCCTTTAGGATGGACTGGTTGGACCTCCTTGCAGTCCAAGGGACTCTCAAGAGTCTTCTCCAACACCACAGTTCAAAAGCTGTTTCCACTGTTTCCCCATCTATTTCCCATGAAGTGATGGGACCAGATGCCATGATCTTTGTTTTCTGAATGTTGAGTTTTAAGCCAACTTTTTTCACTCTCCTCTTTCACTTTCATCAAGAGGCTTTTAGTTCCTCTTCACTTTCTGCCATAATGGTGGTATCATCTGAATATCTAAGGTTACTGATATTTTTGGCTTAGTTATCTTAAATTGGAAGACAGTCACTGAAGCTCTGTGGCTTGAGTGGGTAACTTGAGAAGAAGATCAGTTATTATACTATTGGCATTTTACCAAAAATACTTTTTGAAGCTAAAAGAAAATCTGTAATCTCTCAATAATTAAAAATAATAATAATAAGTTTTACTTACTAAAGGAAAAACTGAACCATCTTCTTATTCTCTCTACAGGAAATAATGCAAAATCCCAGAGATAGCTAAAAACTATGGGCAAACACTATTTAAGAGGTGTGTCAAATAATCAAAGATTTTATTTATACTTTGCTTGTAGTAAGTAAATTGTTTAAATGCTTTTTAAAATTAGTAATCTGTTGTAATTTCCTTCTACATTCTAAATAAATGATCATTTTTGAAACTAACTTTTGTATCTTAAGTACTATATTTTTTTTTCAATGCAGACCCTCAAATTGTATGTTTCAAACCTAGTAAAGTTTAGAACTGCTCTGCGAGGACTCATCTTCATGTGTGAAACTGATCTTTCTACCCTCAGGACCACAGTGTACAGCCCTTTTAAGCCTTTGCAGTCTGACAAGCTTTGGGAAAATCCATCTCTTCCACAAGAGATCTCACCTTCTATCCAATACTCTGATCTCATACTCCAGGTTCCACGGAGCCTTGCACTCCAGCCAGGGGGATGATAACACTTCACAAGTGCTGGGGTGATGATTAGCTCAGTTGGATGGGCAAGGGTAAAGTTGGATCCTCTGTCTGAGTGTCCTTTTCAGTTATGGTCTGTGGGTCCCTTTGTCAGGCTACCTATGAAACTCATTACTCTAGTACAACCATTTATTTTTCCTAAAGATGACAGAAGATGAAATCACAATGGGGAAAAATTACTTCTCTTATCAGCATAGAGATACTGAGACTCCATCATTTTCCTTTTAAGTATTAGGTTCTTCCTGGCTTGGTTTAGGATGGAGGTGAGATTGGCTGAAGACCACTTAACATGGTTTCACAGACTGAGATGGGACTTGGCTTAAAGGAAAAGCAACTGATAAGGTCATGATTTAATGCTGCTGATGGAAATCACCATTATTTTAGAATCAACGGTATGAAGTAAGTCATCACTAGCAGTGTGCAGAATTAAATCTCTTCAATTAATCTATTAACTGATTAACTGAGCAAATATTATATGAAGGCACATAAAGAAATATAAACCCAATTTTTTCTACACTTGGGTAAACGATCAACTAAAAAATGTTTGAAGAAGAGAAATACTAAAGGGGCACAGATATCACAGATTTCTACAGTGGTCCAGTAGCTAAGACTCTATGCTCCCAATTCAGGGGCTCTAGATTTGGTCCCTGGTCAGGAAACTAGATCCCACATGCCACAAATGGGCTCACATGCCACAACTAAAGATCCTAGAGGCTGCAAAGAAGATCGAAGATCCCGTGTGCCACAACTGAGACCTGGCACAGCTAAATAAATAAACAATTTTGAAAAGGGCATAGATAGCAGTGCAAGTAATATTAACACAGTGTCAGCTCGAGCTTTGTATGATTACCATGCTCTTGGCACTAGGAAGCCACCTCACAGATTATTTCACTAAGCCTTGCAATGAGCCTATGAGATGGGTGATATGATTATTCTATATTAAAGTGAGTATACTGAGGTTGAGAAAAGCTCCACAAAGTCACACAGCTAATTATGGTGCAGCTGTAACTCAAGCCCACGTTTGACTGCAGAGTCTGGTCATGCAAACACTATTTCATAGCTCCTCATACCTCATTCTGTGGATACTGCCATGTAGCAGCCTTTCATTCAAAGAAGGAACAGTGAGAGGTGACCCAACCTGACATCAACTTTAAAGACCAGAATTGCGCTTCTTTTTTTTGGTTACAATAAATAGCTTGCTCCTGGGAGCAACACCTATACAATCTGGACTTTAAAATGCTGTTGAAACCATCATAGAGCAACCAGGGCAGCCAAGTATCTTGAAGGGCCAAGATACTAAAAGGAAAGGAACAGATTAATGTGAATTCCACACTCACCGCTTTCCCCTCTCAGAACATTTGAAGACGTCTGTCACAGAGCACAGAGAGCAAAGACTTGCAAGTGGGGAAAAAATAAAATTGGAATTTAGGGTTGTTAAGGTAGACAGGATAAAAAAAAAAAACCAAAAACCCAGCAGGAAATGGACTTCTGTATTTGAGAAGTGAGCATGCATAAAAAAGTAGAAAAACCAGGTATGCACCCACCTTCCCAACCTGTTTTATGAGGATTGCATAGCCTTAATAACACACTTGAGCAAATATATTAGAAGAAAAGCATTGTTTTTCATCTCTTTCATTAACTCAGATGTGAAAGTCCTAAACAAAATATTAGCAACTAGAACCTAGTGACACATAAAAAGGATAAAACATCTCATCTGGGTTGGGATTATTTCAGGAATGCAAGGTTGGTTTAGGATTTGAAAATTAAATATTAATTCACTGAATAAATGAAAAACTAGGGTAGATAATATGATTATCTCAGTAAGTGCATGAGATTGTTGTTTAGTCACTAAGTTGTGTCAGACTCTTTGCAACCCCATGGACTACGGCCCTCCAGGCTCCTCTGTTCATGGGATTTCCCAGGCTAGAATACTGGAGTGGGTTGCCATTTCCTTCTCCAGGTCATCTTCCCAACTCAGGGATCAAACCCACATCTCCTGCATTGCAGGTGTATTCTTTACCACTTAGCCACCTGGGAAGCCCTAAGTGCATGAGACATGCAATATAATTCACATTCACCCATGATAGAAACGCTTATTAGCGAAACAGAAATAGAGGAGAGGTGCCTTAATCTGACAAAGGAAAGGTTATCTATAAAAACCCTATAGCAGGGATTTTCCTGGTGGTCTAGCAGCTAAGGATCTGCCTTGCAATGCAGGGGATACAGGTTCAATCCCTGGTTGGGGAACTAATATCTCACATGCTGAGGAGCAACTAAGACCATGTACCACAGACACTGAAGCCCAACTGCTGAAACCCAGGCACCGCAACCAGAGAATCTGCACTGCAATGAAACATCCTGAGTGATGCAGTGAAGATCCCATGTGCTGCAACTAAGACTCGAGGCCGCCAAATAAATAAATAATTTTTTTAAATGTATAGCAAATCTCATGTTGATTAAATATTGAAAGCTTTGCCTCTGAGATCAGAAATAAGACATGGATCTCTGCTACCACCATTTGTATTCAATATTTTCAGTTCAGTTCAGTCGCTCAGTCATGTCCGACTCTTTGCGACCCCATGAATCACAGCACGCCAGGCCTCCCTGTTCATCACCATCTCGTGCATTAAAGCAAAGGAAATAATGGAAAAATAAATTGAAAAGGAAGAAATAAAACATTATTTGCAGATGACATGCTATATGTAGATAATATATGTAAATAACTCAAAAAATAAGCAACATATTAGACTTAATAAGTTAATTTAGCAAGGTTGCTGGCTATAATCTAAGGATAGCAAGATAAAATTTCATTTCTATATAGCAGGAACAATTTGAAAATTTAAAAACATACACTTACAATAAACACCAAAAATAATGCCTAGAAATAAACCTAAAGAAAAATCTACAAGATTTTACTTATAAAATCATATAACATTACTGAAATAAATTTTAAAAGACATAAGTAAATGGAGTTGTGGATAACATTTGTGATTATATTAAGTATTGTAACGATGTCAAATTGTCTCCAATTTATCCATAAATTTAATGAAATCTCAGTCAAAATCCCAGCAGATATTTCTGTACAACTTAACAAGCTAGTTATAAAATTTATATGACTATGCAGAGCACCAACAAGAGTACAAAAAGAACTTTAAATAGAGTGAAACTGAAGGATTTTTAATACCATATTTCAAGACCTACTATAATGCTACAGTAATCAAGACAGAGGGGTGTTACTATAACAGCAGACAGATACACCGGAAGAACAAAATAGACAGCCCAGGAGTAGGCCTGCATATCTGTGGCCTCCTGATTTATGACAGAATTTTGCCACTGGAGTTTAGAATGTCTTTTTAGTAAATGGTCCATATAGAAACTGGATATCTAAATGGGAAAAAACAAATTTCAGGTAGATCACAAATCTAAATGTATTAACGTAAAGCAATAAAGCTCCCAGAATAAAACAGGAAACTATCTTAAACTATCTCAAATGTCCGTAAGACACCACTGATACAGTGCATGGGCAAATCACAGAAAAAGAAATGAGCTGCATCCAGGACTTTTCCAAATCAGTAATTAAGGAAAACATTATCAAAATGTTCAACAAAGAAAAACTTGGGCAAGCATCTCACAAATGAGAATATACCCACGGTCAATAGGAACACAGAAAGGTGATAACAGGAAAGTCCACATTTAAGCCCAATGGCATGCCATTACACACTCTCCAGAACGGGCAAAATTAAAAGCCTAGCACAGCCGGTGCTGGGGAACATGTAGAAGACATCAACTCTCAGTCACTACGTTTGGAAGTGGAAACGAAAGAACAAATACCTTGAAAACTGTTTGGCAGTGTCTACTAGAGAAGAATATGTCCATTCACGATGACCCAGAAATCCCACTCCTAGATCTATATACAACAGAGGCACAAGGGAAAACATTTTTAGAAGCATTTTTCATAAAGCTCCAAAATGGAAACAAATCCAAAGAGTAGCAATGAATGAATAAATTGAGGTTTGTTCACACAGTGAAATACTACATAGCACTGAAGAATAATGAATTCTGAATTATGAAGAACAATGTAACAATATGGATAAGTCTGCAGACACTTTTTTGAGTGAAAGAGCCACACACAGAAAAACTTCTATTATTCATATATTTACGAGAAGGTTAAATTGACCTATGATGACAGAAATCCAGACAATGGCTACCTTTGTGAATGGGAACTGAGAGAGGCAGGAGGATGCCTTCTGCCAGGCTGGAAATAGCTTTTATCTGGATCGGATGGCAGTTCTAGGGTGTATGTTCATAAAAGGTCTTAAATCTCTTCACTAAAAGTTTATGCACTTTTCTGAATGCTTTTATACTGAAATTTTAAAAAGAGTTAAAAGAGAAATTTAGCTTATTTATTTAGAAACATATGCTGAGGGTCCGCTCTGTGCCAGGCCTTATGCAAGAACTTATAACCTTAGCAAGCATATAAATTCAGAAACTTACTGGTGTTGATATAGACAAATATTAAATATTACGGTAGACTTCAGGGGGCCACAGGAAGTTCCCATGTAGGGGCAGGGTGTGTGTTTTGGCAGAAGGCAAGTGGGTGAACTCAGTATTGGGGCGACTTGAATTTCTGCCCTTGAAGGACAGCGGGTTCAGTCTTTTCAGAGCAGACTCAGACAAAACCAGATATCAACTGGCCAGGTCTTTTCAAAAATTTGATGTCACAAAAAAAGGGATGGAGCAGCTTTTCTTAGAAATATTAGAAAAATTAATGTGTGAATTTTAATTTTGCCTCTAATTTAAGAAAAAAACTGTTTTCAAAACAACTGGAGATATTTGAATATGGATTCAGTATTGGATGATGTAAAAATACTTCCGGTATGATATATCTTACTGTTGTAGTACACTATAACGGAGAAGGCGACGGCACCCCACTCCAGTACTCTTGCCGGGAAAATCCCATGAATGGAGGAGCCTGGTAGGCTGCAGTCCATGGGGTCGCTGAGGGTTGGACATGACTGAGCGACCTGACTTTCACTTTTCACTTTCATGCATTGGAGAAGGAAATGGCAACCCACTCCAGTGCTCTTGCCTGGAGAATCCCAGGGACGGGGGAGCCTGGTGGGCGCTGTCTATGGGGTCGCACAGGGTTGGACACGACCGAAGCGACTTAGCAGCAGCAGTAGTGGTAGTGTACAAGGATGCCTTAGTGTAAGGAGAGGTGTGTGGCAGCTATACAGGTTGAGGACATGTGGGGGATGGGGCACCATAGCATTCTGCTCCATTTCAAATCTCCCTTTTCTTGGATACTCCTCAGTGACATACATTGTGAGTAGTTATACCTTGTGACAATTTCACTAGAAAAATTTTTTTTCCATTCTAAACACTGGCATCAAAAATATGGTTAAAAGCAAAATAATAGCTTTCCATGGGAGCTTATTAAATGTTTTACTCAGTTTAGCAGTATGACCTGAAAGTTATCAAAAACCTGTATCTGTTTAATAACTTTTAGAACATTTACATTAATGACATTTACCCACAAAGTATAAGCTAAGATTTTTTATCACTTTTATTTAACAATGTTCTCCATGTAATTTAATGTACCAAATAATCCCAGTTACTTGAATATTTCTTCTGAGATGCCTCAGGGGCCTTCTGGAATACTCAAAGTTAGCCACAGAAGAAACTTGCCATCTGTTATCACAAGCAGTTCAATATTCCAGGAAAACTTTGTTCTTTTCACAGAGAAAGAAAACCAAATTCCAGTCTTGAACCAGCTTACTATTAATAACAAAATTAATTTATCTAATTAAATTCTTAATCAGTCCTGACAATGTAAAAGATTCTTTCCCCAAAGTTTCTTTTTCACAAACCTTTTATTACTTTCTGGATTCATATTAATTTGTCCCTCATTTTCCCCATGTATTAGCAATCTGCTTTAGAACAAAATTATTTTACTTTTTTCTCAATAAAAACGTCTCTAGTCTTTATACCTTCTCTTGCCAGCATATCCTACATACCCTACTTACTTTACACACTGAAATGCCTCCTTCATCATTTTAGCATCTTTAATTATGTACTACTATTTTTAACCTTTAAGAAACCTTAACAAAACCAAGAAGAGAATCCTTGAACATTATACCAGCATTTTCTGATTGGCAAACTTAAGAACATATTCCATAACCTCAAAAACCACATTTTTTCTCATAGCACAATTTAATATGGTACAAAGTATGTGTTTAATGAACCCAAAGATCTTTTGAAGTTCTACTAATTAACCCAAAGCTGAAGTCTCAGGCAAAGTGAACTGTATTTGTATTTCAAGGACATGATAAGAGTTCAATTCAAGCTTTGTATTAGGCATATTTTGTTCTCTCAGAATCAGAATTCTGAAAACAGTATTTTATCACACTAGATTTCTCTAACTGCATATGCAAAAAGAACCAATTTCAGAATTTCAAAAAGGAGTTTCATCTTAACCAATTTTTGCTGGAGTCTAATATTGCTGCCATACATTGTTAAAAAAAATCATCTATCCTTTTCTTGAGCCATAATTTCATAGCTAAAAATCTTCTAACGCATTGAACCTGAATTTCCCATTTGACAAAAGACAACAAAGATACCAGTCACACAAATGGAATTCACACATCGGAAGACAGAACTCTCGCAGACCCTGGGGAAGGACGATCAGTATGGAGCCCGAAACAAACATCTTCCCAATACAAACGGTCCTTGATGTCAGACATGCATCCGAACCAACTGGCAAAAATGCCCAGATGACACTCAGTGACCGCAAATGGTCCTCAATGGCATACAGACGTCAGAACCTGCTGGCAAAGTGCCCATGTAGCACTTCGTGCTCACGAATGTTTCCTCGTACCTAACACGAGAGAACCAGCCGACAAGAACGCCCAACAGCACTTCCTGTTCGCAAATGGTCTCAACGTCAGACAACATCAGGCCGATCAGCAAAATGCCCAAACAGCACTTTGCGCTCAAAGGAGTGTTTTCCCAGGTGCATACCGGTGGACTGAGTCCTGCAGTTGTCAGCTCTTCCGTTCCACCAAGGAAAAGCCTTAAGTTGGCAGCCAGTGCCCAGCAGGGGAGAAAGAGGAGGATCCCTGCAACAAATGGTTTCGGCAGCTGCTAGGAAAGTCCCCCAGATCCCTCCCTCAGGGCCGGCTAGTCGGGAGCAGCAGACTCCTTGCAACCATCCCGGCCCAGCATCACGGCCGCCGCTCTGCTTCGGAAAACCCCACGGAGGCAGGTATCGCCAGAGTGCAGCCCCCACCCTCGGGGCCTGAAAAACGGGTACTGAAATGGGCGGTCTGGCTGCCCACCTCTCTGAATCCAATAAAAGGGCAAGGTTGGTGGAAAGGAAAGTTTGCTTTATTTCAGAGGCCAGCAACATGAGGATGATGGGGGGTTGTGGAGAGGGTGGACTCCTACCCAAAGACAGACTTGCTGCTGCTAAGTCTCTTCAGTCGTGTCCGACCCTAAGCGACCCATAGACGACAGCCCACCAGGCTCCCCCATCCCTGGGATTCTCCAGGCAAGAACACTGGAGTGGGTTGCCATTTCCTTCTCCAATGCATGAAAGTGAAAAGTGAAAGTGAAGTCGCTCAGTCCTGTCCGACTCTTAGAGACCCCATAGACTGCAGCCCACCAGGCTCCTCCGCCCATGGGATTTCCCAGGCAAGAGTGCTGGAGTGGGGTGCCATCGCCTTCTCCAAGACTGCTTACGTGCTGACAATCCAGGTGGTGGGGGCTTCGTACAGAAATCGCACGCTAGCTCTGACGGTCATCTTGAAACTACTCATGCAGTGGTCTGATCAACGTCAACTTGATCGTTTTCAGTACAGTTAGTCTTTGGTTCGAGTATTGGTTTATTCCCATTTCTTTGAGGCCAGTTCTCAGATTTGTGTCAGCTTATGCCATGGCTATCGTCTGGTCTCCCTGCCTCACTCAGTCGTGTTAGGCTCTTTGCGACCCTATGGACTGTAGCCTGTCAGGCTCCTCTGTCCCTAAGATTCTCCAGGCAAGAATACTGGAGTAGGGTGCATCTCCTCCTCCAGGGAATCTTCCTGACCCCTAGATCAAACCCACGTCTCCTGCATCTCCTGCATTGGCAAGCAGATTCTTTACCGCTGACAGTCTGGTCATCACTTAGTTAACTCCTTTCACCTGGTGGGCTTTCAGTATCTCTAAGACAGCTCACAGGATAGGGCTCAGAATATTATCTATAGCCCTTGAGGAGAAACCAAAGGTCCTTTACTTTGCTTAAGGGCTAAACTATTATTATTTAGTCTTGTTTGACTGTTTACCTTTGTTTCTGCATTTTCTCACTTCTCTGATTAAACTTATTGTTTGGCTAAAGTCTTCCACAGACAAAAGGCTGGCAGAGAACATGGTGTGTGTGAGTGTGAGTGCGAGTCTGAGTGTGTGTGTGTGTGTGTGTGTGTGAGTATATGGTTGAGGGGGACTGTAGGGTCCAGCTCCATTTCAAACTGTCACAAAAATAACTTTTAAATGTTTCAGGAAAGAAAGATGCACCAATACACATATATGGATAAAACAAGATTGTCAAAATTATTGATGCTAAATAGTATGGACATAGGTTATCAATGAATTTTTTTGTATGATGTTGGAAAAATAACAAGCAAACTCAAGACAATAGATTGTTGGGTTTGAATCCAATTCTGTCATGCAATGAGCTTCCCCAGTGGCTCAGATGGTATAGAATCTGCCCGCAGTGCAGGACATATGGGCTTGATCCCTAGGTCATGAAGATTCCCTGGAGAAGGAAATGGCCACCCACTCCAGTGTTCTTGCCTGAAGAATTTCATGGACAGAGGAGCCTGCCAGGCTACAGTTAATGGGGTTGCAAAGAGTCAGACACGACTGAGAGACAAACACACACTCTTATTTAGTAGCCGTGTGACATTGGCCAAGTTACTTAATTTCTCTGTACCTCAGTGTGTTAAACTGAATAATAAAAATAGTACCCACCTCTCTGGGGTTTTGTGTATGTATGTGTCTGGTGTGTGTGTGTGTAATCTTAATGCCCCACTCAGTAGTCTTCATGAAGCCCATTTTTACCAGTAGCTCCGGCTCTTAATTCTTGCTTCCAATCTGGATTTATTCTTACCCCAAAGCATTTACCCCTGTTAAAAGTCATCCCAAACTTCTTTGTTCTAGTATCCTATTTTGCAAGTCCTTTCTGTGATCCATCTCTTTCCATTTGCTCTCTTAGAGCCCTGATTAATGTCCAGACACTGGAAATCTTGGACTCTTCCCTCTTAGCTATCTTCTAGTCATTTAGAAAGATGCTAGAATAGGCAGGTATTAATGCCCCTTGGGGGCTTCCCTGGTGACTCAGTGGTAAAGAACCTGCCTGCAATGCAGGAGATGCAAAGGAGGCAGATCTGGTCCCTGGGTGGGGAAGATCCCATGGAGAAAGAAATCAATACCCACTCCAGTATTCTTGCCTGGGAAATCCCGTGGACAGAGGAGCCTGGTGAGCTACAGGCCATGAGATCATGAATCAGAAATGACTTAGTGGCTAAACCAGCACCACATACTCATTCCTGAGGGACTGTGTACTTGCACCATCTCAGGGCACAAAAGTGTGTGAGGACTAACAGCAAACTAATAAAACAGGCTCAGTGGGGGTCTAAGGTGGCTCCCCAGCCTCAGCTATTTACTCCTGATATAACTAAAGGAGCTCCATTTTTTTCAAGCAGAGAAGGGGTTTTGGAGAAGCAAGGGTAAGGCTCCTGAGGGGAGGTGTGAAGAGGAGAAGGGAATGAATGGCCCTGTGTGCTGAGTGGCAGAGTGTGAGTCTCCTCCTTTAGTCAGCAACCCTCTCTCACCTCCTGAAGTTTGGGAAACAGGTTGAAGAAATAATGGAAGATTAAAAGAAGGAGCTGGAATTTCCCATGTGCTCACTCTCTCCCACCTCCCGGGAGGGGAAAGGGGCTGCATTCTGTAGCACGGTGGATGGCAGGGCCATGGATCCCTGGTCTCCCCCACCAGAAGAGTCCCTACATTGTACTGAAGACATTTCATCTCAAGCAGCTGTGTGCAGGCTTCCAGAGTCCCTAGGCTGCTCCAGCTCAATTTTCCCTAGTTGATAAAATGATCTCTGGAGTGGGCAAAGAGAATTCATCTGCTGGAGGAATCTGAGGGCCACTGGAGAAGAGGAGACTCATCAAACCACCATACGGATGGAAGTGGAGGATATGCTGGCTAAGCATGGAGGGTTGTAAGAACTAGGGAGGCAGGAAATGAAAGAGAAGGAAAGATGGTGATGGGGTACGTCTTTTCCCATCATCTCACCTTGACTGTGCTTACATTTAGGGGATATGGACTGCCCAATATAATAGATACCCCCAGAAATGCTATATAGCACAACCCTAAGAGTGAGACATTGCAAGAAGATGCTGGCATTCTTAAGCTTGCTTTGCACACCAAAGCAGTGAACCAGTGGCCAGAGAGAAGTGACAGGGTAAACTCTTCCAGGCCTCTGGCAATTCATATCTTCAGTGTATTCCTATTCTTAAACACACACACACACGCGCGCACACACACACACACACAAAACTTTGTAAGATTTATCTCTTTTTGCCCAAAATTCTCAACTATGCTTGGGAACCCCTTTTAAGATGCTTCCCCAAAATTAACTATTTCACATGGACAAAACCTGTCTTCGTAGTTTTCAGCTTATGCTTAGGATCCAATCAAGATGTATCCAAGCCTATTAACAAGCTAACCCAGTGAATAGGGAAAGTACAGATTTAATTTATTTTTGTGGATCACCCCCCAAAAGATGGTGGAAGATTAAGGTCTTATCTTTTTGTGAACTGGTTTGTTTTAATGCATATCAACAAGTCCCATATGCAGTCAGGTTTGTGTAAGATCTTTGATAGATTTGTCATCAGATCATTATTGGATTTTAGCAAAACGCCCAACAGAACGGATAGAATGGGCTGGTGTTTACAGTGGGCTTTTGACCCAGTAGTTTCAGATTCTGTACCCACAAATGTGGGTTTTTTTCCCCTGTTGATAAGTAATAATGATTACTTGGGGGCGTGATTGCTTCGTGTCTTGTTCTCTGGCCCTGCAAACTTGTGTCCAGTCTGGCAGTTGGAGATAAGTATTGGCTTTGTCACTGATATTCTTGGTCATGTAAAGAAGGCCCTCAGATGTGCCCTTCACATAGTTTGGTGAATGCTTTGTGAGTAAAGAACGAATGGAGCATTGTGAACTCTGAAGAAAAACACTGTGTGTTCTACCCGTTATTCACTGCTATACAAGGACTTCCCATGAGAACTCAAGGACGCACTGCGGCTGGGCTATCACAGGGTGTAATTTATGACCTTTCTGCCCTGAGGCCATATTATCACTTACTGTTCTGAAAACTCAACTGCCTTCAAAACATCCTTTCTTAGTTAAAAAAAAAAAAAAAAAAGACCATTGGTAAAAGGGATAGAGACTGGCAAGTGGGCATCATTTGAAGTGGGACAGATTGGGTTTGAGATCTTATAAAGGTTTAGGCTGCCCCTTTCAGGAGTCAACTACAGTCCTTATTACTTCCTATAAAGTCAAGGAGATACAAATAAAATATCCCTTGATATCAGCTTCATTTAATTTTTAGAAGAGAAGTTGCAGGGGTATGACAATTTTGTACAATTATTATTTTTTTAATTTTTAAACTATCTTCTTGGCTGCGCTGGGTCTTTGTTTCTTTATGCAGGCTTTCCCTAGCTGTGGTGATGAGGGGCTACACTCTAGTTGTGATGCATGCACTTCTTATTGTGGTGGTTTGTCTTGTTGCAGAGCATGGGCTCTGGATGCAAGGGCTTGAGTAGCTGTGGCACAGGGGCTTAGCTGCCCCACAGAACGTGGGATCTTCCCGGACCAAGGATCAAATTTGTGTCCCCTGCACTGGCAGGTGGATTGTTAACCACTGGACCACCAGGGAAGTTCGTGTCCAATTATTAATCTGGCATTTGGAGAGAAGTATTGGCTTTGTCACTGATATTCTTGGTCATTAAAAGATGTCCCCTGGAGTTGATGCAGCTTATAGAGTCCCTTTTTCAGGTGCTAAAAATGGGGTCTTCAGATCCAGTGAAAAGTGATCCCCTTGTTCTTTTCAGTTGCCCAGTATCTTTCAGAGATAGGGGTTAAATATGGCCAGAGCTAAAACATTTCTTTTGAATAACTTGTGCGGTGGTAAATCTTTGTCCTTTAAGTCTGGCTTTTTTGGGAAACAGCCTGAAGTCATTTAGAACAAATCTGGTATGAAATAAGGAGGCCAGTCATGCCAGTGGTGAGTACTTTATTCTGTTCAGAAATAAGGCAAATAAATCAAGTAATGGGAGCGCTTCTCCTCTCCTGGTGGACTGAGCAATGAGTCCCATGAATGTTCAGGGCAGGTTAGACAAGCAGGCATCTACCCAGCAGGTGCATTATTAACTGCATCCTCAAACTGAAGCTCCCTGGATAGAGAGATGGCTGACCTCAGTGGAAAGAACATCCGTTCAAGAGTCAGAGCAACCTGCTTTAAATCTGCACAGTCAGTTGTGTGCAGTCCTGGAGAAATCAGTCAAACTGTCTGAATTTTAGTCTCTCCATCTATAAAACGGGGATTGTTTATACCTATCCCCAAAGGTTTTCTGAGTGTTAAACTGCAGGGGAATTAGCTACTTGGTTTTGCGCTGGCTCTGTTCTGTTGGAAAAACTCTCCCAGCCATATTCTTCTGCATTCCCTGACCCTGACCTTGAGAGTTTCCTCCTGCTGTTCCCTTCTTCGCCACATTCACATCTGAAGGAGTTTTCGCAGAGTAAGACACCTCTGGCAGTGACACAGCTTTTACAGCTTATTCTATATGTGAGAATTTGGAGGATCTGGGACTTGCTTAAAAATCTGGAGTGTCTGCAAACCAGTTTTATAATTTTGTTGGCAATACAACTCCATTTGTGCCTAGTGAGTTCCATATGCCAGAAGCCCTTCCCAAGTTCTCTCCTAGACATTACCTTAAGCCCACCTTGTTGTTATACCCATCACACTTCTGTAGCTGAAGAGTCCAGTTGCTTGCCACTGAAAATCCAATAAAGAGGCCAGGTTGATGGAAAGGAAATTTTGCTTTATTTTGGATGCTGGCAACTTGGGGGATGGGCAGATTCCTGTCCAAAGGCCAACTCTTTGACCCCCTATCCTGACAATCAATGGGTCAGAGCTTTTATGGGGGGCGGTGAGGGCTACATGCAGAAACAGCACAGTCAGGCAACAGTTATATGGGCAAGTGGTCATGCAGTGGTCTGGCCAGCGTCATCTTGATTGTTTTAAGTACAGTTAATCTTCAGTTGCACGGTCAGTTTGTTCTCATTTCCTTGAAGCCTGTTCTTGGAATTGTTGCAGCTTAGGTCAAGGCTACAGTCTGGTCGTCATAAGGCTAACTTCTTCCACCCGGTGGGGGGTTTCAGTATCTGTAAGACAGTTCACAAGACATGGCTCAGAATATTATCTATAGCCCTCGAGAAAGACCTAAAGGTCCTTGGCTGTGCTTAATGACTGCTTTATTATTATTTGGTCTTCTCTGACTGTTTGCCTTTGTTTCTGCATTTTCTCACTTCCCTGATTAAACTCCTTTGACTAAAGTTCTTCTACAGACAAAAGTCAGGCAGAGGACATGGTGGGAAGGACCATAGAGTCCGGCTCTGTTTCAGTTCCACAATTTGATAGCGCCACACACTAAAGCACTATGTTAAAACACTAAGTTGAGTTGAAAGGCAGCATCTTCATGTGATCCTTAGTCAGTGAGGGCTACTTTTGTTTGACTTACTGTTTAACTAAAAGATCTCAATTCAATGGGTCTTTGAAAAATGTTTTGAACAATAGTCCCCTCTCTCTAGCTATGTAGGGCATAAATAGGATAGCCACATAGTTTATTTTTCAAACTGAAACACTTTTGCCCATATAAACAAGGATTATCTCAAGGATTGGTTCAAGGAAACCAGGTAAATATTCATAGCCTTTTCCAACACAGTGAAAACCTTAATCCCTGGATGACTTCTTCCCTTCCATCTTGCTTGCTCTCTGGCAAATCCCTACTGGAGCTCAGTTTTTCTTGAAACACCTTGTGAGGAACAGCCAGCACAAAGGAATCCTCTACATCCTTATAATCTTTTCCTGTTGAGTTAGTAGTTTGGTAGGTATATAGTCTCACTTCCAAGTTTTAGAAAGTAATGTGTATACATGCGTGCTTAGTGACTAAGTCATGTCCAACTTTTTGTAATCCCATGGAATACAGCCAGTCAGGCTCCTCCATCCACGGGATTCTCCAGGCAAGAATGCTGGAGTGGGTTGCCATGCCCTCCTCCAGGGGATCTTCCGACCCAGGGATCTAATTGCATCTCCTGCATTGCAGGTGGATTCTTCGCCACTGAGCCACTGGAGAAGCTCTTAGAAGGTAACAGCTTTTTATTAAATGTTTTCCCTGAGCATAAACAAGTTAAGTTTGCAACTTGCAAATCCATTTGCTGTATCAGTCAGCATTTAGTTCAAGAAATGAAAATCACCTCAGGTGTTTTAAACAGAAAGAAATCGAATTTTTTTAATGGGTGCTTATGAAATTATTGGAAAAGTTGGAAGGGCAGGCGCTAAAGAGATGCTGCTGCACAGCTCTGAAACCCTGCCATAGCAATTGTGATCTGAGGTTCTCTGCAGCTGCCAATGTCAGCATCCTGAGTCCATGAGCCTGGTGATTCCACTCCTGGTGGAATGTGGAGTTGGGTTATTGCAAAATCCCAAATCTACTGGAGCTCAATTGTCAGCTACACAGAGATTAATGTCTCCCTTCTTCCTTCTTTCCAAATCTTCTGCAAGAACATCTCAAGGGCAAAACCTCAATAGCATCCATAACTCCCAAGGCAAGGGATTCTGGGAAATAAAGTCCAGGTCCTTTGTGTCAGTTTGGGTCCTTTAAGGAGCAAACACCAAGATGGAATTAGAAGTGATTAGATGAGCAATGCATTTACTTGGGGGATTGTCTCTGACTAAAAAGGGAGAGAAAGCACAACTGGGCAAGGAGAGTCTTTAGATTCCAATTACAGATCAGATATCTGTACGAGAAGAGAGGGGAGAAAGGATTGGGTTGAATGAGCTTCAGACTGCAGTTCTAAGTGAAGACAGGACAATGGGGCATCCCCAGCGATGGTTGCCCATTAAAGGAATCGTGTTGAAGGCGGGAATGGCCTGGCCCTAGGACCTGCCAGCCACATGGAGAAAGAGAGGTCTTAGCACACATGTAATGGATGTAATTGGAGAGAATGTGAAGTTATCCACCAGCGACACTCCCAGCAAGCAGCAAGTTCTCTTGGGAGTGAGTGGCACACGTCCGCAGCCACCCCACCAAGGGCGGAAGGGATGAGAAAGTCCTGAATCCTACAGTCCTGAGAATAGAGTCCTTACTGAGTTCCTCCAATCTTCCCCTCCTCACCGGTTCCTCTGAAACAGCTTGTATTGGCGAAAACAAGAAATAACCCTTTTATTCTTGTTTTTGTCTTAGAACTTCTGGGGGTGCGACATCCATCAGGAACATTACATGAAAACAAACTAAAACTATTTTAATGAAAAAGTACTTTAATCTGATTAAAGAAGGCACAAAAGGTCAGCTTGGATTAATACACTGGGTAGCCTTGTTATTCTCTGTAAAATTCTCGGAATACCAACACAGGTTTAACTACCTTGTTCTCTGAGTTTGGCTCAAATGCCGTGTCCTTTATAAAAAAGTAATTTTAACCTATGTCAGAGTGCAGTAATTATAATAGCTACCACGAGTATTTGTGATGTACCGAGCAATTTACCAAGTACTTTGCATGCCTTCCCTGATTCCGTTGGCATAATGGCCATCATTTCACTTCACATGAGGAGCCTGAGAAATGTTGTGCAGTTCATCAAGGTCAGGTGGGAGGGGAGTGGAATGAGACATGGACCCCAGTTTGGTGCCAGGTCACATTTGTGCCCTGCTCACACTCTTGGAGCCCTTTCCATGTGCTCAGCACTGTTCTACAGGGACAGTCCCATCAGCCCACTGCCCCATTCAGGTCTCCTTGAAGTCAGACCATTTCCAGAATCCGGAAGTTTTCAAATTTTCAGAAGGAAGTTCAGCTCATGTACTAGTAAAATATTCCCAGCAAGGTCTGGGGCAGTACTTCATAATCAGTGTTACTATTTCTACCAAGTATGGTAGAGACTGGGCTTCCCAGGTGGTGCTAGTGGTAAAGGACCTGCCTGCCAATGCAGGAGACATGAGACACAGGTTCGATCCCTGGGTCAGGAAGATTCCCTGGAGGAGGGCATGGCACCCCACTCCAGTATTCTTGCCTGGAGAATTCCACAGACAATGCCACACTGAACTTCATCTCCCTAGGAACTGTGGTTGGCAAGAATTTCTTACTCGGCTTGGTATCCCTCCCCCATAAACACCCCCTCCTGGCCCCTGGGGCTTCCCAGGTGGTGCAGCTGGTAAAGAATCCGCCTGTCAATGCAGGAGATTTGCAAGAGACACAGGTTCAGTCCCTCAATCAGAAAGATCCTGTGGAGAAGGGAATGGCAACCCACTCCAGTATTCTTGCCTAGAGAATTCCATGGGCAGAGGAGACTGGCAGGCTACAGCCCATGGTGTCACAAAGAGTTGGACACAACTGAGCGACTAACACACTATTATTACATCAGCTCAGATCATCAGGCTTTAGATCCCAGAGGTTGGGGACTCCTCTTCTAATCCTAAATTCTTTGTTTGGTTCCCACTAACCATACAACCGGACTATTGGTCCTGGAGGATCTGTACAGTGAAGACCGGTCTCAGCTAGAAGAGTTAGTAGATGGCACCACTCAGCTGGGCTTCCACTTGGCCACTCAGAGGCCACCAGTATACTGTCTTGTCCAGGTTAGTCTTAGGGGCGCCAACTGGGAGAATTGATTGCTGCTTGCCATGGGCTTAGCTGGCACGGTGTGTGTGCACTCAGTAATGTCCAGCTCTTTGTGACTCCATGGACTGTAGCCCACCAGGCTCCTCTGTGCATGGGATTCTTCAGGCAAGAACACTGGACTGGGTTTCCATGTCCTCCTCCAGGGGATCTCCCCGACCCAGGGATCAAACCCAGGGCTGCTGCATCTGCTTCATAGGCAGGCGGATTCTTTACCCAGTGTGCCACCTGGGAAGCCCACAGGTGGTTGGTAACTTCAGTTTGTTGCTATAAGTGTCTTCGTTTTCTTAGATGTCATGACTCTAAGCTCTGCTAGGTGAGTAAAGGCATGTTTTGTTATAATATAAAAAAAAATGATTTATTATTCCCTAGGATGTGGAGGCCATCAAGGCCCTGGGCTTGCATACACCTAGGGTCAAGCCTCAACTTTAACTTTCACCTTAACCTTACTTCGGGATTTTCATGGGCAAGGTGGAAAGAAAAACAATAGTGCCTGCTTCAAATTAAAGTCCTTGTGAGGATTAAATAAAAATCACATAGCAGAGCACCTGGTTCTTAGTAAGCACTCCATTGATATTAAATAGGAATAATAATATTATTATTACCATTAATTAAAGCCTGTTACAGTAAGGGCACAGTTTAAATTTTTAGGTGACTAAGTAGATTCACATATTCTTGGTAATCAAGACAGAGCTCCGGGAAGTGATTAGTGACTATTGTTAATTAACTCTCTCCAGTAAAAAGGACCTTGGAGAACTCTGCACTTAAACAGCTGATTGCAATACAATGAGCTCTATTATGCAAAGGCTCTGGTTGGGGGCCCTCTGCTTTCCGCTCAGAGAAAACAGACGTTACATAGCAAAAAGATCACCGTGTTCTCCTCCTTTTTAATTAGAAAGCACTAAGAAGATGAAAATGCATCATAAGTCTCTGCAGTAGTTAATCGTAATTCGAGTAATGTGTGCCTGGGGGTCCCTCCAACATGGCTCCTCCTTGCAGAGAAGTGCTCTTGAGAAGGAGCAGGTAGGAGAAGGGCGAGGCTGGACTTGGCTTCTCCGCAGCTCTGCTTGGCCACTGCCTAGCCAAGGGATGTTTCCAGGGCACTGTAACTTTAAGGAGCCTCAGTCGCCTCATCGGTACAAATGAAACCTACATCTGAGTATAGTTATGAGAGTAACTGTGGGGAGGTAGTGTGATAGATGATGCTACTGGCCACCACTTCTGAAAGCATATCACATCCCAGCCATACTTAGGCGCCCCATGGACATTAGCTCTTGGTATTAATATCATCTGGGGAGAAACCACGGATCCAGTTTGGATTCTTTCACTTGTAAGACCATGGGTCAGAAGAGTTTGGGAGGGGTGTCAGGCAGATGACACCATCTTTGTTTTCTGAATCAAAGATTAAGTCTTGACTTGCCTAGTGGTCCAGTGTTTAAGAATCCGCCTTCCAATGCAGGGGAGGCAGGTTCAATCCCTGGTCGGGGAACTAAGAGCTCATGTGCCGCAGGGCAACTAAGCCTGCACGATGCAACTCGAGAGCCTGTGCACCACAGCTAGAGAAAGCCCTCGCCCTGCAAAGAAGACTCAGCACAGCCAGTAATAATTATAAAGTAAAACCTTCAAAACAAATAGGCTGTGAAGTCAGGAGTAAGAATGTATGGAGATGGGGCAGGAAAGAGGGGGATGGCAAATTCTCGATTCTTTCTTGCAGCTTCCGCCTCTAGAAAGTTCTTAGCAGCAAGGGTTAAGTGGCTTTGAGAAGAAGTCAGCGCAGCACAATGGTGAAGGGGCTGTAAACTCAGACTGGGTGGGTTGAATGCCTGCCTCTGCCATTACTAACTTTGTGACCTTAGAAAGTTAAATTCAATACCTCCATATACTCATCGGTAAAACGGGGGTAAAATAGTGCTAGCCTCTTTGGGTAGGTGGCAGTTCAACCAGTGCCTACCATGTGGCAAACATTAGCTGTTCCAAACATGAACTGCTTTGCAAAATCAGCAACTAATTTGTTTCTGGAATTCATTCAGGGTTACAACTTGATTTCTTATTATTCAGGTATTAAGTCCGGTGAAAGCTTTATCCCTTTCATTTTGATGAAACCCAAGAATTTGGACCTAGAGTTCCTTGAAACACAACCAATACGCACAGACATTTCAGGAAAGACATTTGAAATAATGGGGAGCCCAGTTCAAAGGGTTTCATTCTATAAATACCAAGAACTGAAGCAGTGTTTCACATTACAGTCATGATTGTTGATATTATGTTTTGCGACTCAGAGGAGTCCTCACGGAAGTATGAACTGGCTTTTCTCTTTGTGTGCTCCTTTGCTTTATGACAGGTACATCTCTACTGCCTGTTTCTTTTTAAAATATTTACTTATATTTTGGGGACGTAGTTGCAGCCATTCTGTGTAAAGGCCGCGGGATCCTTTTTATTTGCTTGGATTTCTGGCTACACTGGGTCTCTCTGCTGCGCTGCATTTTCTCTGGTTGTGGCCAGCAGGGGCCACTCCAGCTGCCGCGCAGGCTTCTTATTGCGGCGGCTTCTCCTGCTGAGGAGCGCAGGCGCTCGGTACCCGGGCTTCAGTAGCTGTGGCTCGTGCTTAGTTGCTCCTCAGCATGTGGAATCTTCCTGGACCAGGGACTGAACCCGTGTACCCTGTGTTGGCAGGTGGATTCTTAACCACAGGCCCACCAGTGAAGTCCAGGATCCTTTTATAATGGTAGGAGGCTGGTATCCGTGGAGTTCTGGGGTGTCTGTGTTTGTATGCCTTGCAGGATGCTCCTGCAAATCACTGACTTGTATTTGAGATGTGTTGCTGTGGTGATTGCGTGAAATAGAATGATGTCCTGAGTTTATTGATCCCCCAGAGAGGTGGTTTGCACATCGTGCTTGCCCTACATAGCTTCAGGGTTCCATGGATACAGGGGGATACTTTGCAGATACAGCACTGACCCTCGCTGTATCACAGCTAGCTCTCATTGGCTGGTGGGAGCTAATTAAATTTTCAGAAATTCTGTGACCCAGTTGTCAAGTAGAAACAATAAAAATGCGAGTTAAATGCAAAAACAACTAAATGTGTGCATGCGTGCTAAGTTGCTTCAGTCATGTCCCACTCTTTGCAACCCTATGAATTATAGCCCACCAGGCTCTTCTGTCCACAGGATTTCCCAGTCAAGAATACTGGGGTGGGTTGCCATTTTCTTCTTTGGGGGATATTCCTGAGTCAGGGATCAAACTCATGTCTCCTGTGGCTCCTGTATTGCTGGTGGATTCTTTATTGCTGAGCCACCAGGGAAGCCCAAACAACTAGATAAATTACATTAAAAGAAAGAATATTCTCAAAACTCACAATTTTTAATTATTTTACTATGTATTTAAATTATTTACACTAGATATTATGTCTGGAGAAGGAAATGGCAACCCACTCCAGTATTCTTGCCTGGAGAATCCCAGGGATGGGGGAGCCTGGTGGGCTGCCGTCTACGGGGTCGCACAGAGTCGGACACGACTGAAGCGACTTAGTAGTAGTAGTAGGTATTGTGCCTATTTTATCCTTATAATGAAACTACTTTATAATAGAGTTGTTTTGTTGTTTAGTTACTAAGTCATGCCCGACTCTTCTGTGACCCCTTGGACTACAACCCCCAGGCTTCTCTGTCCATGGGATTCTCCAGGCAAGAATACTCACGGGTCACCATTTCCTTTTATAGGGGATCTTCCTGATCCAGAGATCGAACCCGCGTCTCCTGCACTGCAGGCAGGTTCTTTACAACTGAGACACCTAGGAAGCCCACATAATAGAGTGCTACTGTGTTTCCAGCCCCCACTCTGAGTTCAGTGAAATTGGTCCTGGTGGGAGTATTTACATTACACATCACAGAAATCAGAAAAAAAAAAAAACCAAACACTATAAAACAAAACCTTCCCACCATGGAACCAGTTGTTAGCAATCAGGAAACTTAACATAGGTTTGGAGGTTTGGAAAGTCTGAACAGACTGTGCACTACGGTACAAGGGTGGGTGTTGGGGACTTGAGCCTGGGTCCCCATGATCAGAATAGGGGCTGAAGTGGTAACTGGAGCTTGTAACAAGCATGAAAACCACAGGGAGAGGGCTGCAGAACCCAGGAGGAGAATCCAGGGGTGTGCATGGGACCTGCCAATCAGGGCACCTTAACAGGCATCATCAGTGTAGGAAGCCGCACAGTGGGTGCAGAGGAGGGAACAGGCAGCTGAAACAGTTTCCAACACCAGCTAGTATCAGCCAGATTTCCATCACAAGACAGAGATACACCAGTTTTTAAAACACAAAGAATTTAATATCAAGAATTATTAGCAAAGTAGAAAGTTGTTACCTACTTAAATGTGAAGAAAAAGAAGACGGTCTTAAGGTTTTACAACCGCAGAAAAGTAACCACCACCTTGAAGGCCTGGAGGAACAAAATAAAAAAGACTGGAACTTTTTTTCAACCTTAGAAACTCAGAGGAGGATTCCTGTAATTGAAACTCAAAATCTTTATGGGGGATGTCGCTTGGCTGCATCTGGCATCAGTGGGGCAAGGGGTGGAATATACGATAAGCCATTTTCTGCAAAGGCTGAAAACTTATCTGTTGACACAGGACGGAACTGCTGCTGCCACGAGCAGCTTCAGTGAGCCTGAAAGGGACAAGAGAAAGGAGCAAGCGCCTGCCTCCTCTTGCAGCCTCACAGTCGCTCTCTAGCACCCCCTACTGATCATGACTAGTGGGACACAGCTGTTGCTGTTTCCTACTCTGCGACCTCATGCAATGTAGCTGGCCAGGCTCCTGTGTACATGAGATTTCCTGGGACAAGAATACTGGAGCAGGTTGCCATTTCTTTCTCCAGAGGATATTCAAGACCCAGGGACTGAACTTGCATCTCCTGCATTGGCAGGCAGACTCTTGACCACTGAGCAACCAGGGAAGCCCCCAGGACACAGCTGGTCAAGTGGAAATGTGGTTTGCAGAGAATTCAGAAAACTGGCAAGGAGGCCCAGGCGGCACTACTGGTAAATAACCTACCTGCCAATGCAGGAGATGTGGAGACTCAAGTTTGATCCCTGAGTCAGGAAGGAGGATCCCAGGAGGAGGAAACGACAAGCCACTCCAGTATTCTTGCCTGGAAAATTCCAGGGACAGAGGAGTCTGGTGGGCTACAGTCTGCTGCTGCTAAGTCGCTTCAGTCGTGTCCAGTTCTGTGCAACCCCAAGAATGGCAGCCCACCAGGCTCCCCCATCCCTGGGATTCTCCAGGCAAGAACACTGGAGTGGGTTGCCATTTCCCTCTCCAATGCATGAAAGTGAAAAGTGAAAGTGAAGTCGCTCAGTCGTGTCTGACCCTCAGCGACCCCATGGACTGCAGCCCACCAGGCTCCTCCGCTCATGGAATTTTCCAGGCAAGAGTACTGGAGTGGGTGCCATTGCCTTCTCCGGGGCTACAGTCTAGGGGGTTGCAAAAACTCAAGTCAGACATGGCTGAGCGAATGAGCGCACGCACACACACAGAACCAGCACTCCTGGGTGGTGTGTAATGCTGCCCCTAGACATGGGAGACGATTAGGTCTGGCGGTGGGCAGAAAGCATGACGGTCAATGACTGCACACCCTTTCTGCTAAACCTGAAACTGAAAGGAGAGGGGATCTCTGCTTTCTTGCCCAAGTACTGCTTTGGCTCCTCTGTTGTCAGTTTAGGAAGAAGAAAACATCACTTCAGCTTTTTCATAGGCTGAAAGAGTGGGCAGTGTTTGGAAAATGAGACAAGATTCTGGAAAAAGAAGAAAAAAAATAATTGTGTGAGAGAGAAGGCTCTGAAACCAAGTGAAAGCCTCGATAAGCATATGTCCTGTCAGCATTTATTTAAGTGGCTCATTTAAAGTGGGCTTCTGTTAAGCTGTTTTGCATTAGATGGGAATGTAGTCATTTTATGTATTTGAGATTTTTCAGGTATATTTTAAGGTTCCGGCTCTTCTCTGATTCCCAGTTGACCTGTTTTCTCAAAGGAGTTGAAAAATTCACATCTTTGTCGTGGAATCCATTGATAATTAACAAGGTCATCGTTTTAGATAGCAATACAAACTTCAGTAGAGAAAATCTTCATCCTCTTGAAATGTATCTTAACAACTTAGTAACTACAATCTGCTGCTCACCTTTTCCCTGCCAGGTTCTGGGTTAAATGCTGAAGAAGGATGCGGTAGTGAGAGAGACCCGGTCCCTGCCCACAAGAGGTTATATTTAATGGAGGAGGTAGCGACGCAGCCAACACAGGACTTGGAGGGGGCGTTCGTTGTGCCTGGAGGTGAGTTAGGAGGCTGCAAGTAGTTAAAGATGAGAGATCCACAGATAACACGGGACATTCGCGATAGCCTCTGAAAAATAAGCTTCCCTTGTGGCTCAGTTGGTAAAGAATCCACCTGCAGTGCAGGAGACCTGGGTTCGATCCCTGGGTTGAGAAGATCCCCTGGAGAACAGAAAGGCTACCCACTTTGGTATTCTGGCCTGGAGAATTCCATGGACTGTATAGTCCATGGGATTGCAAAGAGTCAGACACAACTGAACGACTTTCACTTTCACTGAAGATTAAGCAGGACCTTGCTAAGGAGAGAAGAGAGAAGGACATTCTAGGCAAAGAGAATTTGCAGGTATGTGAGTGTAGGAGGAACAAGGAGGGATTAGAGAGAGGCCTCCGAAGGTTCAAGGAGGCTAGGTCAGAAAAGCACCTTTCTTGCCCTGTTGAGGCATTTGACATTTATCCTATAGGTGATGGGGAACCATCAGAAGAAGCTGTTTATACAGCAGCTCTGCAGTTGCCAGTACTCAGCTTCCCATCAGCCAAATCTTTTCTGAAAATAATGCTGGAGAGGATGTGGAGAAAAGGGAACCCTCTTGCACTGTTGGTGGGAATGTAAACTGACACAGCCACTATGGAAGACAGTATGGAGATTTCTTTAAAAAAACAAAACAAAACAAAACTAGGAATAAAATGACCATATGACCCAACAATCCCACTACTGGGCATATACACTGAGAAAACCATAATTGAAAAAGCACATGTACCCCAGGGTTCACTGCCGCACTATTTACAACAGCTAGGGCTTAGATGCTTGGAGAAGGCGATGGCACCCCACTCCAGTACTCTTGCCTGGCAAATCCCATGGACGGAGGAGCCTGGTGGGCTGCAGTCCATGGGGTCACGAAGAGTCGAACACGACTGAGCGACTTCACTTTTACTTTTACTTTCATGCATTGGAGAAGGAAATGGCAACCCACTCCAGTGTTCTTGTCTGGAGCATCCCAGGGATGGGGGAGCCTGGTGGGCTGCCGTCTCTGGAGTCACAGAGAGTCAGACACAACTGAAGCGACTTAGTAGTAGTTAGTAGTAGTAGTTGTAGGGCACAGATGAATGGGTAAAGACACTCTGGTACATATATACAATGGAATATTACTCAGCCATAAAAAGGAGTGGCTTTGAGTCACTTCTAGTGAAGTGGAGGAGCCCGCTATTCAGAATGAAGTAAGAAAAATTATATATTAATGCATATATATGGAATCTAGAAAAATAGTACTGATGAACCTATTTGCAGGGCAGGAAGAGAGACTCAGAAATAGAAAGCAGACTTATGGACACAGTGGGGGAAGGAGAGGGTGGACAAATTGAGAGAGTAGTTGGAAGCACGTACATTACCATGTGTGAGTTAGCTAGTGGGACGTCTCTGCATGGTGCAGCAAGCTCAGCCTGGTGCTCTGTGACAGCCTAGAGGGGTGGGATAGGGTGGGAGGTGGGAGGGAGGTTCAAGAAGGACACATCTATTCCTATGGCTGATTCACATTCTTGTACGGCAGAAACCAACACAACATTGTAAAGCAATTATTCCCCAATTAAAAATAAATATATTTTAAAAAATAATAAAATAAAATTCCTTTAGAAAAACTGCAAGTGCAACCAAGCCCTAACCTCCTCTGTGCACACCTTATTTCAGCTTCACCTAATTTGCAGGCTCTGGCTACTGATCAGTGTGCGTCTCTCTTGCGCCACGACTGGCCAGAGGTGGCCCACATCAGAGTTAATCTTCTTTCCCACACACTGCGCACTCCCTACTCCACAGGGCTCATTGCACAAAGCAATGGCCAGGCTGCAGCAAAGCACAAGGTCTGCTCAGTGGAGAACTGCAGCTGATAGTGATACACAAGTGCTGAGCTGCAGCTCTCAGAGAGGCTTTCAACGGGAGCCTCCTTCTTTCTGCTTTGAGTTGTATCGATGAACTATTGTTGTGTAACAAACAACTAAAACACAGAGCTTAAAACCAAGTGGTTATTACTCGTGTATCTGCAGTGGAAGATGGTCCTATCCCATGCTTTCCGATTCCCCCGTTAGGATCTTCTCACAGAGACAGAAAACAGAAAGAGGGAAAGTGGAAGCAGGTGTAGCCTCTTAAGACAGACCTCTACTTCATTAACTTTTCCACCCTTATATTATTGGCCAAAGTCAGCTTCATGGCCACACCCAAAGTCAAGGCTCAGGAAAGTACAACCTGTCCCTCGTGAGGCATGCAAGTGTGTAGATGCAAAGAGGGTTGAGAAGCTGGAGCTCATAACTCAATCCACCGTAGCTGCCTGGTGACTGCATTCTCTGGCTCTTCTAATTCTCTCCTTCTCATTCTCATGGGCCCTGCCTAAGTAGGAAACTCAAATTGCACAACGGTGCTTGGGTCTCACTTTGGGTAGGCTATGATAGTATACCTACTATGGTGGCTTCATCCAGTGTAGACTTGGCTAAGCTGGAACTGCCTCCCGCAGAATCCTGTCCTTATTCCATGGTTGCTGGTGAGGGTTGGCCATGAGAGACTTTAGTGCCGCATCTATAAGATCATCAGGCATGAGTGTAGCCCATGATCTGTCATCTTGCCTTGTTGGCCTGGAGTATCAGTTCTGTCCTTCAGCTTGAGCTGGATCTCCTGTGTCAGCTGCTCTGAATCTTGGCCAAGGTACGCATACAACTCCATGGTAGAAAGGCACCGCAATATCACAGATTATTGAGGTTGGAGGCAGACGTGCATTCCGATCTGTTCTCATGGGTCCCCCAGTTTGTCCTGGTTTCACCCACCCCATGTCTGCTTTCCCTCCCAGTTGCCTGCACTGCTGGCTCCAGCCTTCTCCTCAGATGAAGAAGCAATGGCTTTACGGAGACTGCTTAAACAGCTTCTGCAATTCTGTAAGGGCCAGTTCTCAGATATATCTTTTATTCTAGTTCATTCATTTGTGATCCTCCCTTTCTAATCAAACCCTGGCATGCCTATGGTTTGAATAGGGCATTTAAAATAGTTGAAAGGTAGAGTGAAGGTTGACCTGTTTATGTACTTGTTTATTCATGCTTCCATTCATCTATCCTCTATTTTTGACTATGTGCAGCATGGTAACCCTCGCTCTGAGTATTAAAGGTCTATCATATAGATTCTGTACAATAGGCTTGCTGTCCAGGAAACACAGTCTACTGACAGGAGTGCTGTTTATAAATGAAGGGTTATAAGACAGTAAGCTGACTGCTGCCATAAGGAAGCACAAAATGCCGTGGGGTGCAGAGAAAGGTGCATCTCCTACAGCTTATGGAAAGTAAAGAAAGGTTTTCCTAAGTGGAATTTGGTGAGCAGGAACATAAAGGATGAATGGGGCTGTCCCAATTAGGACGAGATTGGGAAAATCTTCAGAAATGGTTGTCATTATGATCGTGGAAGGGAAACCACCACTGAGAGGCATAGAAATGTTTGCGTAATGGTCGTGAGTTTCCTTGTAGAAGGCCTTATTCAATCCATGGCTTTTGAAGAATATTTAGGATGATTTAATATGCATGACTTATACATTCCATTGTGTCAATCAATTCCTTTCCCCCTCTATTTCCTGCTTACCACTCCAAAGTGACCCATGGAAACAAAAAGAAATTTCAGCTAGTGAAATTGCTATGGGGTCGATATCACAGGTCCAGGCACTGTGGACTGTAGATCCATAATAGTGACTTCCTTGGGTCATCAGTGTGAACTGGCAGCTACCGTTTGACCTGTGCACTCCACGGATTTAGGATCTGTAGCGCTTTCATTGCACTTTCATAGCACTTTCAGTGCTACGTTCTTGTAGCACTTTCCTCAGAAGTTACTACTCCCTCACTGTGATGGTGTGTACTTTCTGATAGGAAACCCGAAACTTTGATCTTCTTACAACTGATCACAAAACAAGTTTTCTCTCTTTCATTTTGCAGCTTTTGTTCACAGATTCATTTTCCTCTGGCCCTTACAACTACACTCCATTGCACATAATCACCACATTGCCAGGGACCACCTTCCCCGACACATGCTATGAGATGATGTAAACCCATTGGGATGAGCAGACCAACCTCCTGCAGACACAATTGTGAATTAAATTTGGCTTTTGTTCCCTTTTTATGTGCCATCTCTTACTAGTGGTGCCGCTTGGGCAAGTTATTTAAACCCAGTGTTTCAACTCTCTATAATACTGGGATACTTACTGTGCTTGCTTCGTAGAATTGGTGAAGGATAAAATGAGCTAACATATATAAAGTATTTAGAAGAATATCTGACTTGTCTGGTGAAGTATCTAGTAATGTTATTATAGTTATTACTATTGTAACTAGGTTCTCCATCATCTCTTTTTGTCCTTAGGCTGGCCTAGAACAATGGGATTTTTAAAAATTTGTTCAGTCCCTAAGTCATGTCCAAATCTTTGCGACCCCACAAACTGCAGCATGCCAGGCTTCCCTGTCCTTCACTGTCTTCTGGAGTTTTGCTCAAACTCATGTCCATTGAGTCAATGATGCCATCCAACCATCTCATCATCTGTTGCCCCCTTCTCTTCCTACCTTCAATCTTTTCCAGCATTCGAGTCTTTTCCAATGAGTCAGCTCTTCACAGCAGGTGGCCAAAGTATTGGAACAATGGCATAACACTAAGCAAAGTAGTGAATAGCCAGAATAAACACATGAAAGAACATGTACTCCTGCAGTCTGGAAATGCAGTCCATCTGGTGAGGCAAGGGGCTAATTAACACTTCAGGGTATAGATTGTGATGCCATTCAAGTTTCCAGTAAGCACAAATTGTGCTTTCGAAATGGTGGTCTGCCCTACTCTTTCACTCTTTCCAAAATGCATGGTACTTCTAGAAGTTCCTGGAGACCAGATACTATGTAATCTTAAAATATTATAGCATCAGTAGTGGTTCTAACCTTGAAGGAAACAATCAACATGAAACCTAGTATTATATAGGTGCTGTCTACTGAAAGTAACGAAAGGAAAGAGGCTATAAACAGTGTCAAAATAATGGGTTTACCCAAAAGGAAACCATGTGATGAGAAAGATTACAGTGTTAAGTTGAACTGTGTAAAAAAGAAAAAGAGTTTCACTGACAATGAAGCAAAGAGTTTGCTGATATAGGGGGAAAGGAAAAAAGAAGAATCCGGAAAAAGCAGCAGATGAGTTTAAGTGAGAACTGACATTTTCAAAGCCATTTGTGAGTCTTTGGAAAAAAAAAAAAAAAAAAAGAGGCTTCCCAGGTGGCTCAGTGGTAAATAATCTGCCTGCAATGCAGGAGGCGCGGGTTTGATCCCTGGGTTGGGAAAGAGGTCCTGGAAAAGGAAATGGCAACCCATTCTGGAATTCTTGTCTGGAGAATCGCATGGACAGAGGCGCCTACAGCCCTCTGTAAACTGGCAAGCTACAGTCCATGGGGTCACAAAAGAGTCAGACAATAATTTAGTGACTAAGCAGCAACACCAAAAGAAGGGGAGAACACAGATTTCCTAGAACTCAGACGGGAAGGAGCAGGAAACGAAGTTCAGATGACCAGAGAAAGCCCTAACTGAGGCCAGATTGGAGGCAGCCTTCAGCCAGAAGCGAGGTTTAAAAGAGAGGGCCTGGGAGAGGAATTAGCACAGAAAGCCAGCTTTGAAAAATCAAAGACTAAGGTGCACAAATTGGAGATGAAGGAAGATGGCTTTAAGAATTCATGAAAGGAACACCCATACTGTTCTTCACAGGAGCTGTGTTGATTTACGTTCCCACCAACAGTGCAAGAGTGCTCCCTTGTCTCCACACCCTCTCCAGCATTTATTGTTTGTAGATTTTTTTAATGGTGGCCATTCTGACTGGTCTCATCACTTCATGGCAAATAGATGGGGATACAGTGGAAACAGTGACAGACTTTATTTTTAGGGCTCCAGAATCACTGCAGATGGTGACTGCAGCCATGAAATTAAAAGATGCTTGCTCCTTGGAAGAAAAGTTATGACCAACCTAGACAGCATATTAAAAACCTGAGACATTACTTTGCCAACAAAGGTCCATCTAGTCAAAGCTATGGTTTTTCTAGTAGTCATGTATGGATGTGAGAATTGTACTCTAAAGGAAGTTGAGCGCCAAAGAATTGATGCTTTTGAACTGTGGTGTTGGAGAAGACTCTTGAGAGTCTCTTGGACTGCAAGGAGATCCAACCAGTCCATCCTAAAGGAGATCAGTCCTAAATATTCATTGGAAGGATTGATGCTGAAGCTGAAACTCCAATACTTTGGCCACCTGATGCGAAGAATTGACTCCTTTGAAAAAATTCTGATGCTGGGAAAGATTGAAGGCAGGAGGAGTAGGGGACAACAGAGGATGAGATAGTTGGATGGCATCACCAACTCAGTGGACATGAGTTTGAATAAACTCCGGGAGTTGGTGATGAACAGGGAGGCCTGGTGTGCTGCAGTCCACGAAGTCACAAAGAGTCGGACATGACTGAGTGACTGAACTGAACTGATTCTGACTGGTGTGAGGTGATACCTCATTGTAGTTTTGATTTGCAATGCTCTCATAATTAGTGGGGTGGATGTTGTACATCTTTTCATGTGCTTCTTGGCTAGATATATGTCTTTTTCGGAGAAATGTCTACTTAGGTCTTATGCTTTTTTTTTTTTTTTTTTGATTGGGTTGTTTGTTGTTTTAATATTGAGTTGCAGGAGCCGTTTGTATATTTTGGAGATTAATCCCTTGTCATTTGCTTTGTTTGCAAATATTTTCTCCCACTGAGAGCTGTCTTTTCACCTTGCTTGTGGTTTTCTTCTCGGTGCAGAAGCTTTCATGTAAAATAGATAGCTAGTGGAACCTGCTAGATAACACGGGGAGCTTAACCTGGTGCTCTGTGATGACTTAGATGGGTGGGATGGAGAGGGTGGGAGAGAGGTTTAAGAGGGAGAGGGGTGTATGTATACAGATAGCTAATTCAGTTTGTTGTACAGCAGAGACTAATGCAAAGCATTGTAAAGCAATTATACTACAATAAAAATCTAAAAATAGTAATAAAATAAAAACAAATTTAAGAAAATAATTCATGAAAAGAAGTATATGGAGGGGGAATCTCTCAAAACTCTGTCAGAAAAAGAACTCCCCGAGAAAGAATGGTTCCATTCACCAGTATTTATTGAGAACCTATGATGGGCCATATGCGGAGGTATATGCTAAAGCTGGAGAAATAAAACAGCAGTACCAGCCACCATAATCTTAATTACTGTCTGCAAACATGTGCCGGTTCTGGTGATGTGCAATGAAAAGTGCCTGCTTTCCAACTGGTTTTATAGAAGATATTTTATTTGTTTCTACCACTAGCCCCCTGGAGTACAGAGGGCAGATATTATTATTTTAATTTCACACACCAGGAAATGCAAGCCCAGGGCCATTAAGTGAATGGCCCATTTGGTACTTCGAGGCCAGACACCCAGCAAGACGGAGACCAGGCCGTCTGACTTCTGCCCTAACCTGTCCAAGAAGAACTGCCTGATAACTGGTGACCATTTGTGTTGATTAAACCCAGGGCAATTTTCTGTGGTACTTATAAATCTGTATTTCTATGTTATGCTTCTTGAACATTATTCTTCTAAGAGGCCTGAGGCATTTTACACATCTTTAATTCTGATTCATTCAATCTTTCTTGGGAGATACAGAATAACACATAATTTTCAAGTGGTTGGCATTTAATGGAAAAACAGAAATACAGCAATTTACATTTCCTTCTTGAAAAATACCCTCTGACCTCCTGGTAGGGAAGTAAAAGTAAATGAATAATAAATTGAGGTTTGAACTAATAATGAAGTCAGAAACTAATGAGAGTTCCAAGGAAGAGCTGAAATATTTGTATTCAAAGGCATTTGCCTGGAGAGTTCCACGGCCTAAAACATGAAAGGCAGACCCCGCCACACAGAGCAGTCAGATCAACAGGATCCGAGTAGCATCAAGGTTGGACATAATCCTGGAAAATCTGTCTTCACAACACGGCCAGTTTTTTTCTTCTTTTTGTAATTGCATTTTTCATGCCCCAGGGTGTAAATTAATTGATTTGATTTGTCAGAAGCTCGTATTTTCAAGGCTCTCCAATTGTAACTTGCCTTCTTAAATATGTGTGTTTGTTTTCACAAGTTTGGTCTGCACTTTCTAAGATGGATTAGATCTTTTTCAGAAAAGGAAGTAACACGAACAACAATATCAAATTCCTTTTTCATTTCTAAATGACTTCATCATCCTTACAGCATAGCAGCCAACTGTGTGGTCTCTTCCTGTCCTCTTGCTCTTCCCTCAACGTGCCTTCTAGCAGGAGCCCGGGATTTCAGCCTTGCTCTCTTTAGACGGATGGGTGTCTACAGGGCGATCCATTTTTCACATGGCCATTAGGGAGATCGCTTTAGAATGCAGCTCTGAAGATGCCGTTTCTTTCCTTAAAGTATTTCAATGGCCTCTCATCATCTTTAGATTAACACTTATGTCCCTCAGTTTGGTGTACAAGGTCCTTCAATTTATCTATATTTCCATGTCTTTGCCCATGTCAAGGCACTCTCTAGCTGGGACTCTTTTTCCTCTTTTCTACTTTCTTAGGCCTATGAACTCCTACCCATCCTATTCCCCGGAATACCCCACCTATTTGTCCCTTACTTCTCTATCTCACACTTAACCCATTAAGTTTTAATTTTCTGTCTCTTTGACTATTTCTTCTTCTAGAGCACCAGTGTCCAGTATTCTCTGTGCCACAGATGTCACTTTCAATTTTCTAGTAGCCACATTTTAGAAAGGAAAACTATAAATCTTAGGTGATTACTTTTAATAATATATTTTATTTAATCCAACATAGCCAAGGCATTATTATTTAAGAAACATATACATTATTCATTTTACATTCTTCTTTTCATGCTAAGTCTTAGGAACTCAGTGTATCTTTTACACTTAGAGCCCATCTCAAGTTGGATGTTAAATTTTCATTAGAAATACTTGATCCATGCTTATATTTCATAACATTTACAGTTCAAAAGGGCTTCCCTAGTGGCTCCGCTAGTAAATAATCTGCCTGCAGTGCAGGAGATCTGGGTTCTATTCCTGGGCTGGGAAAATCCCCTTAAGGAGGACATGGCAACCCACTCCTGTATTCTTGCCTGGAGAATCCCCATGGGCAAAGGAGCCTGGTGGGCTACAGTCCATGGAGTGTCAAAGAGTCAAACATGACTAAGTGACTAAGGACACAGAGTTCAAAAAGGAGACTCACCTTCCCGAGTTGTTTCAAGCATACTTACAGTTTTCTAGAAATAAAATCAAGTATTGGAGAAAGAAACGGCAACCCACTCCAGTGTTCTTGCCTGGGAAATCCCATGGACAGAGGAGTCTGGTGGGCTACAGCCCATGGGGTCACAGAGAGTCAGACATGACTGAGCACATGTGTGCATGTTCAGAGGAGGAAGAATTGGTTTTGAAGTTAATTGGAATAGAAGCAAATTACAAATGCAGCCCCTCAGTTACATTTCAAGGGCTCAGTGTCCACAAGTGACCAGTGGCTGAGTGTTAGCAGCCCTGATCTAGGCAACAAGGTCCTTCAGGGAGGGTGGTCCTTCTATTTGTAAAACTCTGGGGGCACCCTTCTCTGCATCTTGTCCTGAACTGGGACAGCCTTGGGGCATAAACAGTGTCTCTCTTTCATCTCCAGGCTTCCAGAAGCCAGGATGGCATACAGAAGGTGCTCACTGCATGTCTGAATGAAGAACTAGTCGGAACTGGGAGTTAATGGTGAGGGTGAAAGAAATCACTTTAACCCGGACCCCTCTTCAATTTCCAGTGAAGATATATGAGCACGAAGAAGCTCCCAGATCCTCCTCCTGAGTGACAAGTGAGTTCACACAGTGAGATAAAAAGAACAAAAATGGCGTAGCCAACTTTATTCCCAGAAAGTTTGTCCTGTTTTTAAGTGTCTCTGTGATTCTGGATTCTATCCAGACCCTGATGTGGCACCGTCAAGCTTCTTCTTCTTCTTCTTCTTTTTTTTTTTTTAATGCGATTTCAAGAGCAGACTGGTCCCAACGGGAAAGGAGTTTCAGTGATATGATGAGGGTTTTACAGTTTCTTTGGGAAGATGCAGGAGCTCTGAGCAATTCTGTAATAAGCTTAAGAAGGAAGGATCTGCCCATCTAATTGCTTCTGGTCTAGTTAGGGGATAAGTCAGAGTGATGCAGAGGCAGGTGACAAGGTCACACCTACTTGACCTTCTTATCCTTTGTATGGAAAGAGGTGCTCCCACTGCCATAAACCCTAAGCACTGCAACCAGAAGTCAAAGGGCCCAGGTAAAGGGAGAGGAGGTAGGCACTGGGACCCTGGAAAGATGGTGTATTGTGTGACTAAAGGGCCGTGGCTGCACTGAGAGTTTATTAGGAACACAGTATTTATAAATAACTGCACTTTGCCCAGCATGTGGAATTTCTGGACAATGATGGAGAGCCTGCCACTGCTGCACGCATTGCCTCTTAGATGTGTAGCTTGTACCTGATTTGAGGAGCACCTGGATTCTTGAAAGAGATCGGATAGCAGGCTTGTGTCTCGGATGCGTAGTTTTGCAACCAACCTCAGTTATAGCTCTTTGTGGCTTGAGGTAAAGTCTCAGTTAGTGCTTGAAACTCTGGGATCTTCCTTGTCAGCCATAGTAAACCTCCGCTGAGGACAAACAGCTCTTTCTAAAAATGAGAAAGGTGCCAGAGAGCAAGAAGCTACAGCCCCCATCACTGCCCAGGGCTGTGAAACTCCATGACACTCCATGCAGAGCCTTGTGAGGGTTTTGGATTTTAGTCTAAGGCAGAGATGAGTCATCGAAAGGTTTTAAACAAGACAGAGACCAGATCAGATTTAGGTGTATTTAAAACAACAACAACAACAACATTGCTTGGCCCTGCACTAAATGGGTCTAAGAGGGAATCTGGGAGATGAACCAAGACCACTATAATTGTCTTAGATTTGATGGTGGCTTGGGAGAGGATGAAATTGAGAGATACTCAGGGGTGCATTAGTGGGGATTTGGAACCCGATCTGGTCTGGAGAGGGAGAACTTGAAGAGGGACGCTTGGCACGGCCACATATGGAACCATTTCCCTCCAGTTAACTGCGGACTTCCCATCAGAACTTCTTACAGATGTGGAAGTGACATGATTCCCCATCATAGTAATAAGTGCATATTTCTGCACATGAAGAGTATTCTTTGAAATTAGATAGACTTCAGCTTCAGAAAGACAGGGTGTCCCCATTGTTTGAATTAACACAAGTAGGACATGGGCATACTGGGCACCGGAAAGCTGTCTGCACTGGCTCACGCTCTGTTTATTTTTAGAAGCTTCCTAGGCAGCTCAGTGGTAAAGAATTCACCTGCCAGTGCAGGAGACCCAGGAGACATGGGTGCAATCCCTAGGTCGGGAAGATCCCCTGGAGGGGAGGGCCTGGCATCCTTCTCCAGTACTCTTGCCTGGAGGGAGAATCCTCATAGAGAGAGGAGCCTGGCGGGCTACAGTCCATAGAGTCATGGAGAGTCAGATATGACTTCGGGACTGAGCACGCACACTGTTTACTTTTATTTTTAGATATTTATTTATTTGGCTGTGCTGGGTCTTAAATGTGGCACTCAGGATATTTCATTCTAGCTTGTGAACTCTTAGTTGCGGCATGTGGGTTCTAGTTCCCCAATCAGGGATCGGATCCTGGCTGCCTGCATTGGGGGTGTGGAGTCTTAGCCTCTGGGCCACCAGGGAAGTCCTTTTTGCTGTGTTTAGGCATGAATGGTAGGCTACCTAGCTACACTGTTGCTCAGTGAAATAGAATGCAACTTTGTAGCGCTGGTGAGAACCACAGAAATCCTACCTTCATGGCAAGCTTTCAGTTCAAATTTTTCACTTTATTTTTCATGTAAGAAATGATTCAGCTCTTGTCTCTCTTCAACATCACTTACAATTATGGAAGCTGAGAGAAGAAGAGCAAGAGCGAAATTCTATTTCATGTCACTGAAAAGCATAGCCTTTACCTCCTAAAATATACAACTTGCCCAGAAAGCGCTAAGCAGGTTCTAAAAGCTGTCACTCTCTTGCTCTGTAACTATGATGAAAGGTGTCACAGAACAAGATGAATGGTGGCTCTTATTC
The DNA here is from genome assembly GCA_917880005.1 of Nanger dama. NCBI lineage: Eukaryota > Metazoa > Chordata > Mammalia > Artiodactyla > Bovidae > Nanger > Nanger dama. Next base: position 15,174,193 of record CAKJTW010000044.1, read on the forward strand.
CAAACCCTCTGCCCTGTCTCCAACCCTGTAACACATATACTAATTCAACAGGTGTTTGGTGAACAAATTATATGTAACTGAAAACCTACGAAGTGATGTATAGCAAGTACAAGTAAAACTTCTAAGAGGGAATAAACAGTAAAAATTACGGCACAGTAAGTCCTGTACATGCCAGTGCTCAGGTTGTGAACTTTCAAAAATGTGAGTGTGTGTTTCATTAATGTCAGGCGTGAGCAAAATCACAGCTTGCCCTCCTTCTCCTATTGCAACAATCCTTCAGCTCTACCATCTCACCTCCTCTCCCTCCTCCATCAGTAACTCTTCTTGCCCGTTTACTCAATGCCAGCCCCTCTGTGCCAGCTGTTGTAGTGACGACTGTACTTCTCAAGGTCCCGTACTGTAAGATTAAAGATGTTTTCTTTGTCTTGTGTGTTTGTTTTTCATGTATTATTTGTGTGAAATGTATTAGAAACCCATTACAGTACAGTGTTATATAGCCAATTGTGTTAGTTGGATACCCTGGCTAACATTGTTGGACTTATGAACAAATTGGACTTACAAATACACTCTTGAAACAGAACTTGTTCGTATGTAGGGGACTTGCTATATAGGAATTCAGCTGGAGCTGCCTGGGATTAGGAGACTGAAAAGAGAGCTAGCCGGGACTCTTGGGCCCTTTGTTAAACCAGTGGCAGAATGGGAAAGGTCCCTAAACTGTGAGGCATTGAAAACCTTGGTCTCAACTTCTGCATCTGAAAACAGCTCCCCGTAATGGAATTGTCCGAGATGCTGTATGAATGGTAGGCTACATACCTATGTAGGCTGTGTAATGGTAAGGCTGCATTAATCCTTCCACTTCTAGGATTCAGAAAATTTTACTGTGAGCTTTGTCCTCTTCTCATGATGTATCAGGGCTCACACATGACAGGGGATCTGCCTTAATGAAAGGCACACTTGCTCTGGGGGGCTGGCTTCAACCCCCACCCCAAGTGAAGTATGTGGCAAAGATACCACAACCTATGAAATCACACTGTTCAAATCCAAAGAGACAAGGTGCTATTTCTTTCTATTTTTAACAAAACATAACTTCATCGGGACATTACCTAGGAACAATTATTTAAACTTAAATCTCCCCAAAGAATCTGTTTGTGAGAATGCACGTGATACAAGGATTTTGTTAGAGGCACCACAACATTTTTAGGTCGTTGCTGACACAACCAGAGTGTACCCCGGAGATGTGTTATAAACTGCCATCAACCATGAAAACTGAAACCCCTCATGAACAGAAAAATGAAGTGGCCCCTCCCACACTGGCAAAGCCCAGGGAGTGGCCTGGGGTGACCTATTCTCCTGGGGTAAGGACACAGACCGAGAAAATCATTTCTGTGATGCAGACTCTTGCGAGAAAACCCCTAGGGTGATGCTCTTTCAGAACAAGTTTCCAAAAACGAGTCAAAGGAAAGCGTTTCCAGTTTCTCCATTCCTCAGCAGTATTTTGGAATCAGCTTTTTCCTATTTGTTCCAGATGCCCAGACCCTATGAACGACTTTTGTGACATTGTACTGCATTAGCCTCTCGTTGGAGGCAGCTGCTTTCTGGGATTCAAAGATTGGGGGAAAACAAATCAAAACAAAACCTAATATTTCAGGGGGCTATATATGTAGGCCAGGACTTAGCTTCTACCATGAGCCCATCTGCCTCTAGGACTGAATCTTATCTGATCATTTCCATGGCAACAGCTGTGGATTAGAATAGGATGAAGGTTTAGGACGAGTTGCTGGAATTCAGTCGTAGACGAGTGAGGATTATTTAACTACACACTTGTGTTGCCATGGAAACACAAATTTACAAATCAGGCAGGATTTTCGTAGCTCAGTAGCATGGTATTATATTCTTAGGGTTGTTTCAAATCCCCCAATTCCATCTACTCTCCCATCAGGGGGAACTATCCCACCAGATACAATTTAATATTCCCCAGATACTTTCTCCTTTAAATGTTTAAAACAGACACATGAATAGACTAAGGTGAGGACCAAAGAAATTGTTCTTAAAATGCTTTTCCATTTTGTTGTTCAAAGAAAAATTCAAGTAAGTTTAAAGGAAGAACCTAAAACATATGATGGCAAGCATACTCATACAAGGCATTTAGGTACCATATAGGTCCAAACTGAAACTGTGCTAATTAAGAAAATGATGTTTCAGTATTATAAATCAACTAAACTTCAATAAAAAAAAAAAAAAATTTATGATGTTTATTTCTTGTAGGGCCTGTCACCCCTGGACTTCTAATTCGTTTAACACCAAGTTGTGGTTTTCTGCTTTTATTTTATTTAATTTTTATTGGTTAGTTGCTTTTCAATGTTGGATTACTTTCTACTGTACAGCAAAGTGAGCTATACATATACATTTATCCCCACTTTTTTGGATTTCCTTCCCATTTAGGTCCCCACAGAGCACTGAGTAGAGTTTCCTATGCTACACAGTAGATTCTCATTAGTTATCTACTGTACACATAATATCAATAGTGTTTACATTTAATACCAAGTTAATTTCAGGAAATCTCCAGTGTTGACCATCGTTTTAGATTCGACAAACCACTTTCACAGTCTGCATCTGGAGATGAGAAACTGTGGTCTGAAGTATTCTTGGGACTCACCAAGGCAGACAGACTTCTCCTCCTCCCCTCCCCTTCTCCCCCACATCCATTTGGTCTATTCATGGGAATATTCATTAGGATATCCGTGAAAACATTAACTTCTTATGATGTCACTTACTGAATGCCTCAGAAAGGGACTCATTTTATCTTTCCTTGCCTGGCCATCTTTCCTTAAATTATCCATCTTCTTGTGCAACTCTTTGTGACCTTATGGACGATAGCCCACCAGATTCCTTTGTCCATGGGCTTCTCCAGGCAAGAATATTGGAGTGGGTTGCTGTGTCCACTTCCAGGGGATCTTCCTGACCCAAGGATCGAACTTGCATCTCTTACATCTCCTGCTTTGCTAGGTGGGTTCTTTACCACTAGTACCGCCTGGGAAAGCTGGTCATCCTTCCCTAAATCACCCTGCTCTTTGGAGGTGCACATTCTTTGGACAGGAAAGACCTATGGTCTTTCTTACCTCTGACTTCTGAAGTGGGGAACGTGAAATACATGGGGCTCAGTATGACTGTATATCTCAGAGCTTGCATCTATGCAGACCACTCAAGGAAACCAAAAATAGCCAGACCAAGACGGGCTGGGATTAGAACTAGCTCCTGTCCTGAAGTGAAGCAGGTGCTGGGGGCGGGCAGACCCAACTGCAGGCACCAAAGGAAAGTCCAGTGAGAAGCCAGAGTGAGTAACGGGAAAGAGCAGGAACAGCAGAATGTCTGTCTGCCAGGATGTGGAAGAGTTCTGACGGTGACGATTCTCACCAACTAAACAGCTGCGGTCCAGACACACAGTCCTGCAGGGAGAGCTGGGAGTTTGGGAGAAGCTGGGAGGAGGGATGCATGGTGTAGAAGTGCCCGGCACATCACTGAGATACAGCTCAGGCAGATGCCGAAGGGCATGGAAAAGAGCGCGTGCTGAGAAGAGTCCTGGGTTCATGGTGAGCTGGACCGGCCACCAGGAGGAACTGATGTTGACTTCTGAGCCCTGGTCTGAGACTGTTAGGACTGGGTGCAGAGGCTGAGAACAGCACATGGGGTGAAGTCCAGCTATGGAGAGAAGATGTGGTATTATCAGAGCCTGGGCTGAGGAAAGGCCACTTCAAGGCACCACCCAACCAGGTGGTTTGGAGCCGGCATGCATGTCAGACTCACCTGAGACTGATACCTAGTTCCACCCCTTGCCTGAAATATCAGATCAGGCCAGCTACTTCATTTCTCTCTCTATTTTCTTCTCTGTAAAATGGGAATAATTAGTCTCTGTTATCATTGGGGTGTTTTGAGAAGCGAGTAAGCTAATTCTTATGAAGTGTTTAGTCAAAAGCTTAAGAACAGGAAGTATTTACTCTTCATTTGATAGCACTTCCAGAACACTTATGATAATGTGGTGTCAAAACTCTATTTAGCTGGGGCTTGAAGAAAGCAATATGGAAAAGAGAGTAAAAGTAGGGTATTTCCAATAATCTAAGTGTGTGACACAACTGGGCCTGATTCTGATAGTGTAAGTGTGTTTAGCCTTAGACAGGCTTGGATTTTTCTATTCCACAAAAGTTCTTTCTTAAAAGTAACAAGTTATATCACAGGGAACTCTACGTGATATTCTGTGGTGACCTAAATGGGAAGGAAACCCATAAAAAGGGGACATATGTACACATATAACTGATTCCCTTTGCTCTGCAGCAGACACTAGCATGACATTGTAAAACAACTATACTCCAATAAAAATCAATTAAAAGAAGAGTGACAACCTACATCACAGCTCAAGCCACATCCCTTTTAGTTGTATCAAACCATCAGTAAGGGAACTAAATGTTCATAGTGTTATTCTAGCCATATTTTTATTGGTTCCCTGAAAACTAAAAAATAGCCATTTAGTATTATGCCCACCTCCATGTCCCTTCACACATGCAAATGCTGAAAACATCACATATGGCTGACACCACCTTCTGCCACTAACCCACCCCCTCCCCCAGCTACTTAAGTTGATGCAGTGACAGAAGCTGTCAGAAGTTAAGTGATTTTATTCAAGGTTAAGTAGGAATGCAAAGCAAGAACTATGACCAGCAGTCAGAGAATCATGAATCAGAACATGAACTGACATGGCCCTTTCTTGGACAGGGAAATAATGGCCCATTTGCATGTTTGCATGTTGACTGGGTCTCTGGCTCAAACCCTCGCTATCAAGAAGGAAAACTACACCCAGGGATGCAAGGATTCTTCAATATCTGCAAATCAATCAGTGTAATTCACTACATTAACAAATTGAAAAATGAAAGTCATATAGATTATCTCAATAGATGCAGAGAAGGCCTTTGACAAAATTCAACATCCATTTATTATAAAAACTCTCCAGAAAGCAGGAATAGAAGGAACATACCTCAACATAATAAAAGCTATATATGACAAACCCACAGCAAACATTATCCTCAATGGTGAAAAATTGAAAGCATTTCTCCTAAAGTCAGGAACAAGACAAGGGTGCTCACTTTCACCACTTCTATTCAATATAGTTCTGGAAGTTTTGGCCACAGCAATCAGAGCAGAAAAAGAAATAAAAGGAATCCAAATTGGAAAAGAAGAAGTAAAACTCTCACTGTTTGCAAATGACATGATCCTCTACATAGAAAATCCTAAAGACTCCACCAGAAAACTACTAGAGCTAATCAATGAATATAGTAAAGTTGCAGGATATAAAATCAACACTCAGAAATCCCTTGCATTCCTATACATTAGTAATGAGAAAGTAGAAAAAGAAGTTAAAGAAACAATTCCATTCATCATTGCAATGAAAAGAATAAAATACTTAGGAATATACCTACCTAAAGAAACTAAAGACCTATATATTGAAAACTATAAAACACTGATGAAAGAAATCAAAGAGGACACTAATAGATGGAGAAATATACCATGTCCATGGATTGGAAGAATCAATATAGTGAAAATGAGTATACTACCCAAAGCAATCTACAGATTCAATGCAATGTAGCTTGATAGGGATCAAGCTACCAGCAGTATTTTTCACAGAACTAGAACAAATAATTTCAAGATTTGTATGGAAATACAAAAAAACCTCAAATAGCAAAAGCAATCTTGAGAAAGAAGAATGGAACTGGAGGAATCAACTTGCCTGACCTTCAGGTTCTACTACAAAGCCATAGTCATTAAGACAGTATGGTACTGGCACAAAGACAGAAATATAGATCAATGGAACAAAATAGAAAGCCCTGAGATAAACCCACACACCTATGGACACCTTATCTTCGACAAAGGAGGCAAGAATATACAATGGAGTAAAGACAATCTCTTTAACAAGTGGTGCTGGGAAAACTGGTCAACCACTTGTAAAAGAGTGAAACTAGAGTGAAACTAGATCACTTTCTAACACCACACACAAAAATAACTCAAAATGGATTAAAGATCTAAATGTAAGACCAGAAACTATAAAACTCCTAGAGGAGAACATAGGCAAAACACTCTCCGACATAAATCACAGCAGGATCCTCTATGATCCACCTCCCAATATACTGGAAATAAAAGCAAAAATAAACAAATGGGATCTAATTAAATTAAAAGCTTCTGCACAACAAAGGAAACTATAAGTAAGGTGAAAAGACAGCCTTCTGAATGGGAGAAAACAATAGCAAATGAAGTAACTGACAAACAACTAGTCTCAAAAATATACAAGCAACATATGCAGCTCAATTCCAGAAAAATAAATGATCCAATCAAAAAATGGGCCAAAGAACTAAATAGGCATTTCTCCAAAGAAGACATATGGATGTCTAACAAACACATGAAAAGATGCTCAACATCACTCATCAGAGAAATGCAAATCAAGACCACAATGAGGTTCCATTTCACACCAGTCAGAATGGCTGTGATCCAAAAGTCTACAAGCAATAAATGCTGGAGAGGATGTGGAGAACAGGGAACCCTCTTACACTGTTGGTGGGAATGCAAACTAGTACAGCCACTATGGAAAACAGTGTGGAGATTCCTTAAAAAATTGCAAATAGAACTGCCTTATGACCCAGCAATCCCACTGCTGGGCATACACACTGAGGAAACCAGAAATGAAAGAGACACATGTACCCCAATGTTCATTGCAGCACTGTTTATAATAACCAGGACATGGAAGCAACCTATATGTCCATCAGCAGATGAATGGATAAGAAAGCTGTGGTACATATACACGATGGAGTACTACTCAGCCCTTAAAAGAATAAATTTGACTCAGTTCTAATGAGATGGATGAAACTGGAGGCGATTATACAGAGTGAAGTAAGCCAGAAAGAAAAACACCAATACAGTATACTGACACATATATATGGAATTTAGAAAGATAGTAATGATGACCCTCTATGTGAGACAACAAAAGAGACACAGAGGTATAGAACAGACTTTTGGCCTCTGAGGGAGAGGAGAGGGTGGGATGATTTGGGAGAATGGCATTGAAACATGTATACTATCATGTAAGAAATGAAGCACCAGTCTATGTTCAAAACAAGATACAGGATGCTTGGGGCTGGAGCATGGGGATGATCCAGAGAGATGATATGGGGTAGGAGGTGAGAGGGGGTTTCAGGATTGGGAGCTTGTGTACACCTGTGGCTGATTCATATCAATGTATGGCAAAACCAATACAGTATTGTAACATAGAATAAAGTAAAAATAAAATTAAAAAAAAGAAGAGGAAGAAGGAAAACTACAGAGAATAGAGTAAGGTGAGCATCCTCCAGTGAGGAAGGTGGCATTCCAAGAATGAAACACATCATTACCGTGTTGGTACAAGACAAACCATATAATGTATTATAAAGCGGAGATGTCACTTTGCTAACAAAGGCTGTATGCTGCTGAGTCACTTCAGTCGGGTCTGACTCTGTGCGACCCCACAGATGGCAGCCCACCAGGCTCCCCATCCCTGGAATTCTTCAGGCAAGAACACTGGAGTGGGTTGCCATTTCCTTCTCCAATACATGAAAGTGAAAAGTGAAAGTGAAGTCGCTCAGTCGTGTTCGACTCTTAGCGACCCCATGGACTGCAGCCCACCAGGCTCCTCCATCGATGGGATTTGCCAGGCAAGGGTACTGGAGTAGGGTGTAGATGTATAGTTTTTCCAGTAGTCATGTTTGGATGAGAGTTGGGCCAGACAGAAGGCTGAACACTGAAGAAATGATGGTTTCAAGTTGTGTTGCTGCAGAAGACTCTTGAGAGTCCCTTGGACTGCAAAGAGATCTAACCAGTCAATCCTGAAGGAAATCAACCCTGAATATTCATTGCAAAGACTGATGCTGAAGCTAAAGTTCCAATACGCTGGCCACCTGATGCAAAGAGCTGATTTATTGGAAAAGACTCTGATCTGGGAAAGATTGAAGGCAGGAGGAGAAGGGGGCAAACAGAGGATGAAATGGTTAGATAGCATCACTGACTCAGTAAACATGAATTTGAGCAAACTCCTGGACATAGTGAAGGACAGAGGAGCCTGGAGTGCTACAGTCCATGGGGCCACAATGAGTCTGATATGACTTAGTGACTGAACAGCAACAAGATGTTAGCCTGGGCAGTGCTTGGGTATGGTTGGGGCTGTGGAGTGAGAGAGATTAGAACCTGTCCTGGGCTAGGAGAGTTTTAAACATCCATGCCAGCTCTCTCATCTCATCCCCTGAGGATGGTGTTATATGTGGGGGCATGATTTTGCAAGGCAACCTAGTCACATTTATTCATATCCAAAGTCACGTGGCTTTTAACCTCTGAACACTTCCAAGTTATTATCTTATAAGCACCAACACACAAAGATGTTTATTGTAGCACAGTTTGTAATAGCAAAACATATGAAACAAAATCTACTCACATCTGGAGACAATCTCAATATCTCTTAATAGAAAAGTGATAGTATACATAAGACATAAATATTCAATGAACACTGTGCTGCTGTTGAAAAGATGTAAATGGTCTATATGTACAAACATGAAAAGATCTCCAAAATGCAACGCTAAATGAGACAAACAAGATGCAGAATCAAGTGTGGTCCAATTTGTGTACAAATATAGGCACCATATGAACAGAGACTGCAGATGTGAAAACAATTTCTAAAGAGACCATAAGAGGCCACAGTTACTTCCGAGAGTGGGACAGAGGTTCAGAAAGACAGGAAAGCATTTATTTCTCATTTTACACTTTTCAGTGTGTCGTTTTAGTGTTAGCTGCTCATTCATGTCCGACTCTTTGCAACACCATGGACTGTAGCCTGCCAGGCTCCTCTGTCCATGAGGTTTCTCCAGGCAAGAATATTGGAGTGGATCGCCATTCCCTTCTCCAGGGGATCATCCCAACCCAGGGATCAAATCCGAGTCACCTGCATTTTTTTGTAGGCAGATTCTTTACTATCTAAGCTAACAGGGAAGTCAGTACTCATTGTAATTTTTAAATGAGTGTATATATATATATATATATAATGAGTGTATATACATATATATATGTATACACATATATATTCCTTATTAGTAAAATTAGCCTTAGAAAATAATGGAAGGGGTTGAACTGGTATGACAGACCGAAAATGGGTAGGGAGAGAAAAGAGATTTAAAAAAAGAAGAAAGGGAAAGTAGAGAAAGAACTACTTTAATTAGTAGGAGTGAAATGATCTTTATATCATCTTTGTAAAAAAATTAACAGCTTTGTTGATATATAATTTACATATCATAAAGTTCCATGCTGTTTAAAGTATAGAGTTCCATGGTTTTAAAATATATTTAGAGAATTATGCCATCATCTCCATAGTCTAATTTTAGGACATTTCATCACCTCAAGAGAAACCTCTTACCCATTAGCAGTCACACCTCATTCCCCATGTCTTCACCTCATCCCTTGGCAAATACTAATCTGCTTTCTGTCGCTATAGATTTGTCTGTTCTGGATACTTCATATCAATGGAGTCATACCATATGTAATTTTCTGTACTGGGTTTCTTGCACTTACTATAAAGTCTTCAAACTTGAGATCAAATTTCTGATTATTCCAGAGTATGCCCTTGTGGCCAAATAGCCTCATGAAATATCCACAGAAAAGAAAGACAATGATTTCATGGTTAAATAATCTTGGGAATAATTTCATGGTTAAATAATCTGCATACTCTATTTACATCATGGAGACTGAGGACTTGAGAAGTCCCGTAGTAAAGAAACCTGCTTAGCTTTGCTGAATTCACCGTTTTCCAATGATACTCAGGTAACAATCCGAAATAAAGTGTCCCTCTGTGTTCTGAGGTCAGAGAGATGACCTTGACATGAGATTCACAGCAGATTACAGAGGCAGAAATCAGGAAAGGCGGGTCAACCCATTTATCAAAGGAAAGATTCATTTCATTTTAATAATTTTCCCAAAAGAGTCAAGCCTTAAAGAGCTTGAGTTCTTGGCTGTCTTCCAATACTCCTAAGCGAAACTTTCCTCTGTTTAATAAACACACTGTCTCTCCCTTGCATAGTGCCTGTGGAACTTCAGACACATAGACAGTTTCTATCATATTTGCAGAGACAGCTTCTAGAAAAATGTTGGAAAGGTTTTGAAACCCAGGCCAAGCCTTTTGCATCCCTGGATAGTTGAACAAGCTGTGGATGGGTGCTCTGAATCAATCCTGTTGCAGAGAAATCCATTAAAATGCCAATCAGCATATCTCTTGGCTGAAATGTTCCAGTGTTGTGTGTCTGAGACCTAGGGAAGGAGTTTAGTCTAGACCTAAAGTAATTAAATGGTTGAGTTTGAAGTGTTTCCTATGAGAGGGTCAAATTTCTCTCCAAATGCAGTATTTCAGCACTACCTGCTAGAGATTTAGGGTAGGAAGTAAGCAGATTTCAGCCTCCAAGTCCCTCTTTTGGGTCATTTTTCCTCTGATGCAGAGTAGTTCGAGGACCATGTTTATAGCTCCCTTTAATCCTGATTATGCTTAACACATTATGCTTGGTATTGCAATTTATAAGAAATCTGCGTTTGGTGTTCATCACCTTTGCTGGCCCAGAGTTCCTAACACCCTTGGAATTTCCTAAGGGATAAGAGCTCTGGGAGCATCTTTTATTCTCATGAGGTGACTCTTAGTGGGCTCCTAGATTGCGGTCCATTGCCAGTAAGACCAAGATGTGATTAGAACCTACCTTAGAAGTTTAATCTCCACCCTCCTTTCTCCAGAGAGGGGAGAGGGGCTGGAGATGGAGTTAACAGTTGATCATGCCTATGTATTTCCCTGGTGTCTCAGATGGTAAAGCGTCTGCCTACAATGCAGAAGACCTGGGTTCAGTCTCTGGGTTGGGAAGATCCTCTGGAGAAGGATCTCCCACTCCAGTACTCTTGCCTGGAAAATCCCATGGACGCAGGAGCATAGTAGGCTGCAGTCCATGGGGTCGCAAAGAGTCGGACAAGACTGAGTGACGTCACTCACTCACTTGTCACTCACGCCTATGTAAGGACGCTTCCATAAAAATCCCAACAGTATGGGGTTTGGAGAGTTTCCAGGCTGAAGAACACATCCACACACCAGGAAAGTAACACACCCCAACTCCACGGGGACAGAAATTCTTGCACTTTCAACCCTCCCTGCCCTCACCTTATGTATCTCTTCATCTCTATCCCTTATCATGCCTGCATGCATGCTAAGTCGATTCAGTCGCATCCAACTCTTTGAGACCCTCTTGATTATAGCCTGCCAGGTTCCCCTGTCCATGGGATTCTCCAGGAAAAAGCACTGCCATGCCCTCCTCCGGGGGATCTTCCCAACCCAGGGATCAATCTTGCATCTCCTGTGGCTCCTGCATTGCAGCGGATTCTTTATCCTTGGGCCACTGGAGCCCATCCTTTATCATATCCTTCAATAAACTTGTAGCCTAAGTGATTCCCTGAATTCTATGAGCTGCTCTAACAAACAAATCAAACCCAAGAAAGAGGTCTTGGGAATCTCAGGTTTATAGCCATTAGGTCAGAATCACAGATGATAACCTGGGACTTATGATTGTGGTCTGAAGTTGGGGGTAGGGGGGCAGGCTTGTGGGACTGAGGTCTCATTCTGTGGAATGTGATGCTATCTCTAGGTTAAGGGTTCAGTTCAGTCTCTCAGTCGTGTCCAGCTCTTTGCAACACCATGAATTGCAGCACACCAGGTCTCCTTGTCCATCACCAACTCCCAGAGTTCACCCAAACTCACATCCATCAAGTCGGTGATGCCATCCAGCCATCTCATCCTCTGTCATCCCCTTCTCCTCCTGCCCCCAATCCCTCCTAGCATCAGAGCCTTTTCCAATGAGTCAGCTCTTTGCATGATATGACCATAGTATTGGAGTTTGAGCTTTAGCATCAGTCCTTCCAATGAACACCCAGGACTGACCTCCTTTCGAAGGGACTGGTTGGATCTCCTTGCAGTCCAAGGGACTCTCAAGAGTCTTCTCCAACACCACAGTTCAAAAGCATCAATTCTTTGGCACTCAGCTTTCTTCACAGTCCAATTCTCACGTCCATATGAGACCACTAGAAAAACCATAGCCTGGACTAGACGGACCTTTTTGGCAAAGTAATGTCTCTGCATTTGAATATGCTATCTAGGTTGGTCATAACTTTCCGTCCAAGGAGTAAGCGTCTTTTAATTTCATGGCTGCAATCACCATCTGCAGTGACGGTGTGGATCACAATAAACTGTGGAAAATTCTGAAAGAGATGGGGCTAGCAGACCACCTGACCAGTTTAAGGGTATCAAAACTCAATTAGATTGTAAGACACTCAGCTGGAGTTGCAGATAATTTCTTGGTGGGGGAAACCCACACTCATCTGGAGTCAAGAGTGTGAATGTGATAGTAATGTGAGCGTAAAGGAGAAACACAAGAGGAAAACTGTCTTTTTTTTCCTACACAACACTGTTACAGCCATTGCATATGCTCAAAAATTACAGACTCGGGGACTTACCTGGTGGTCCAGTGGTAAAGAACCCACTGGCCAGTGCAAGGGACATGCGTTCAATCTCTGGTCCAGGAACTAAGACCCTACGTGCTGTAATGCAACTAAGCCTGCAAGTCACAACCACTGAGCCCTCGTGTTGCAACGACTGAAGGCTGGGTGCCCTTGGGTCCATCTTGCACAGCAAGAGAAGCCACCACAGTAAGAAGCCTGTGCACTGCACCAGAGAGTAGCCCCTGCTCAGCACGACCAGAGAAAGCTTGTGCACAGCAAGGAAGACCCAGAGCAGCATAAATAAATAAATAAATTACAGACTCAAGAAGAAAAGTTTGCAAAGATGATACCTCAGAGCATCCAGTCAGGAGGAATTAGGGACGTCTAATATTCTGGGTATTTTATTAGTTAGAGCATGCGTGCACGCTCAGTAGCTTCAGTCTAATCAGGCTGTTTACGAACCTATGGACTGCAGCCTCCAGGCTGCAGGCCCCAGGGTCCTCTGTCCATGGAATTCTCCAGGCAAAAATACTGGTGTGGGTTATCAAGCCTTTCTCCAACAGATCTTAGCCACCCAGGGACCGAACCTGCATCTCTGGCGTCTCCTGCATTAGCAGGCAGATTCTTTACCACTAGGGCCACCTGGGAAGCCCCTTGTTAGTTAGTAGGCTTCTTCAATTCCATCGCAAGTCATGCTATGATGTATTTCCACTGTGGCCCCTTCAATTTCAGTTCAGTTATTAACTGTTCTTGTTCCAGGCATTACTACCCCATGTGTTGTTCGCCAGATGTAAGCCTCATGAAGCTTACACACTAAGGAAGGAAAAGGACCACTTCATGTGCACTACATGTGCATTACAAGTAAGAGCAGTGTGTCTGGATGCACAGTGGAGAAATAGATCATGGAGATGAAGAGGGTCTAGGATGGCTTCCTATGGGAAGCAACACAACACTTAAGAAGAACTGTGAAGGGCAAATAAGAGTTCCTAGTGCCGGATGTTCATGACAATGTACAGGAGGCAGTGATCAAGATCATCCCCAAGCAAAGGAAAAGCAAAAAGACAAAATGGTTTTCTGACAAGGCCTTACAAAAAGAAGAGAAGCTAAAGTCAAAGGAGAAAAGGAAAGACAAATCCACTGGAATGTAGAGTTCCAAAGAATAGCAAGGAAAGATAAGAAAGCCTTCCTCAGCAATCAATGCAAAAAAAGAGAGGGGGAAAATAGAATGGGAAGGGCAAAGATCTCTTCAAGAAAATTAGAGATGCCAAGGGAACATTTCATGCAAAGATGGGCACAATAAAGGACAGAAATAATATGGAGCTAACAGAAGAAGATATTTAGAAATGGTGGTGAGAATACACAGAAAAACTATACAAAAAAAGCTCTTCGTAACCCAGATAACCATGATGGTGGGATCACGCACCTAGAGCCAGATATCCTGGAATGCAAAGTCAAGTAAGCCTTAGGAAGCATCACTATGAACAAAGCTAGTGGAATTCCAGCTGAACTATTTCAAATCCTAAAAGATGATGCTGTGAAAGTACTACATTCAATATGCCAGCATATCTGGAAAAAACAGCATTGGCCACAGGACTGGAAAAGGTCAGTTTTCATTCCAGTTCCAAAGAAAGGCAATGCCAAAGAATGTTCAAACTACCCTACAATTGCACTCATCTCACACACTAGCAAAGTAATGCTCAAAATTCTCCAAGCCAGGCTACAACAGGATGTAAACAGTGAACTTTTACGTTTAGAAGAGCTGGATTTAGAAAAGGCAGAGGAACCAGATATCAAATTGCCAACATCCACTGGATCATCAAAAAATCAAGAGCATTCCAGAAAAACATCTATTTCTGCTTCATTGAAAACACCAAAGCCTTAGACTGTGTGGATCACAACAAACTGTGAAAAATTCTTAAAGAGATGGGAATACCAGGCCACCTGACCTGCCTCCTGAGAAATCTATATGCAGGTCAAGAAGCAACAGTTAGAACTGGACATGGAACACCAGACTGGTTCCAAATAGGAAAAGGAGTACGTCAAGGCTGTATATTGTCACCCTGCTTATTTAAGTTATATGCAGATACATCATGAGAAACACTGGGCTGGATGAAGGACAAGCTAGAATCCAGATTGCCGGGAGAAATATCAATAACCTCAGATACACAGATGACACCACCCTTATGGCAGAGTGAAGAAGGACTAAAGAGCCTCTTAATGAAAGTGAAAGAGGAGAGTGAAAAAGTTGGCTTAAAGCTCAACATTCAGAAAACTAAGTTCCATCACTTCATGGCAAATAAATGGGGAAACAGTGGAAACAGTGGCAGACTTTCTTTTTTTAGGCTCCAAAGTCACTGCAGATGGTGATTGCAGCCATGAAATTAAAAGATGCTTACTCCTTGGAAGAAAAGTTATGACCAACCTGACAGCATATTAAAAAGCAGAGACATTACTTTGCCAACAAAGGTCCGTCTAGACAAAGCTATGGTTTTTCCAGTGGTCATGTATGGATATGAGAGTTGACTATAAAGAAAACTGAGTGCCAAAGAACTGATGCTCTTGAACTGTGGTGTTGGAGGAGACTCTTGAGTGTCCCTTGGACTGTAAGGAGATCCAACCAGTCCATCATAAATGAAATTTCCTGAGTGTTCATTGGAAGGACTGATGCTGAAGCTGAAACTCCAATACTTTAGCCACCTGATGCAAAGAACCAACTCATTGGAAGAGATCCTGATGCTGGGAAAGATTGAAGGCAGGAGGAGAAGGAGACAACAGAGGATGAGATGGTTGGATGGCCTCACTGACACAATGGACATGAGTTTGAATAAGCTCCAAGAGTTGGTGATGCCATGCTGCAGTCCATAGGGTCACAAAGAGTCAGACATGACTGACAGACTGAACTGAATTGAACTGAGTGCCACCCAGAGGGGAGTGGCATTTCCAAGAGAGAACTGTATGAGTGAAGGTGTAAAAGCATGAAATGACAGTGGTTAAGTAAGGACCTCTGTGTCATATTTATGCTCCTGGAGCAGACAGTGTTGGTGCATAAACAGTGTTGGCCATTTCCTCAAAAGCAGCTGGTTAAACCTGAGTGTACCTCTCTATCTGCTCATAATGCTGTTGCAGATTTTAAGCCTACATATAAATAAACACTCTAAATATTTGCCACTATTATTACCACTAATTCTAAGACCTGTGCGGATGTCTATTTAAAAAAATATTATTTATATTTTCACCATACCATACAACATGTGGAATCTTAGTTCCTGATCAGGGATCAAACCTGCAGTCCCTGAATTGGAAGTTCAAAGTCCTAACCACTCTGCCACCAATGAAGTCCCTAACGTCTAAATAAAATAAGGATGTTTTTAGGAAACAGGACGTCCAAGACAGTCTGTCTTGATACTAATTTAAAAAAATTTTGCTGAAATGTGGTCATTCTACATAAAATGCTTTTACGTTCTTCTTTTGAAGGGTACATTAACAATTAAATAGCCAACATTTGTTAGAACTTTATTTCTGCCAAGTATTTTTTAATCTGTCTATTTATCTATCTATCTGTCATCCGTCTATCATTGATCATCTCTCCAGGCAGGAGGGAATTCTGGATAAAGCATCTCTATTTGGTCATTTGATTTCTGGGCTCACACAAAAAATGCCTACATTTTAGCAGGAAAGGAGGAATCAGGGTAACATAAATGTGTCAACTAGTGCTGAAACTGTACTCCAGTGAGGCGGCAGGTGAAAGCCCAGGCTGAGTCAGATAATCCTAAATCTACTTCCCAACTGTGCCACTGATGCTCTGGGAGAGCCTGGGTGAGCCAGCTGAGATGTCTAAGCCTCCTCCTTCTCACTGGTAAAATGGGGCTAAAGGTGCTAGAACTGTCTGAGAACTAAAGAAGGTAGTCATCTGTAGCACCGAGCATTCATTTGCTACATAGCGAGCCCTAAATAATAGCTGTTGGCAATCAATAGCCTGCAGTGCGGGAGATCTGGGTTGGGAAGATCCCTTGGAGAAGGGAAAGGCTACCCACTCCAGTATTCTGGCCTGGAGAATTCCATGACAGTCCATGGGGTCGAAAAGAGTCGGACATGCTGAGTGACTTTCACTTTCATTATTATTCACCCAGTCTCTATTGACATGAAATAAGCTGTAGTGGAATCTGCAGTCTAATTTTTTTAATAAAGATTAAACATAGTCTTTACATGATTTCTTTATGTGTGGTGGCCCTGGGCCCTCGTTGCTGCACACGGGCTTTCTCTGGCTGTGGTGAGCAGGGCTGCTCTTCCTTGCACTGTGCGGGTTTCTCGTTGTGGTGGTTTTCCTTGTTGTGAAGCGCAGGCTCCAGGCAAGCGGGCTTCAGCAGTTGCAGCTCTCGGGCTCCGGAGCTTGGGCTCAGTAGCTGTGATGCATGGGCTTAGTTGCTCCACAGCATGCGGAATCTTCCCAGATCAGGGATCGAACTCGTGTCCCCTGCATTGCCAGGCAGATTTATATCAAAGGAAGTCCAGAGGCAGGCTTATACTTTAGAGAAACAATGACAAGAAGCAGAAAGAGGGTATGCCACTTTCCAGGACCTATCAGCCAATAACTTGACAAGTGTCTAGCCTCAAACATTTATTGAGCATTTACTAGTGCCAGGTATTTTCCTAAATATTGTGGTTGTAAGGATGAGCAAAACAGGAAAAAATTACTGTCTTTGTAAACCTTATAATCTAGTGGAGGAGGAAAGACAATAAACATCAGAATAAGTAAAGCATATCATATGCCAGATGGTGATAAGTACTAAGCTGGAAAATAAAGCAAAGATGAGGAAGTATGCCTGCTAGAGTTTAGGGGAGGGTTTGTAATTTTGAGCAGGGTGATCAGTTCCAAAAACTCTCTGTGGAGGTGATTCAGGATTTGTACCCATTCATAGAAGAAACTGCTTGGGACCCAAAAGGGTGCCTACCACTCAAAGCAGAAATTTGGACCAGGAGGTGGATATGTGGGTGAAGCCTCCTGGCAGTCTCCTTGTAAGCAGCTCTGCTTCTTTTTCCCACTAGAGTTTTTTTGTTGTTGTTGTACAATGTGGGCTAGTCCCGGGAGAACAGGATTGTCACACACAAGTCCTAAATGCCACCCAAGCACGTTTGAGACTTGGAGAGGTCCCTGCTGCCATCTGGAGCACCCTTGGAGATGGAGCTCTGAGTCCCTGAGCCAGTGCTGCTCTGGGTGGAAGCTGCCAGGCACACCCACTTGCTTGGAATTGACAGCTCTGCCAGAAATCACTGTTCTCTCATTCCACAGAGCCCTGGGCAAGCAAGAAATCGTATTTAGTGATGTACCCTGACAGCAGGAGTTAGAGAGGAACAGATTTGTCCCTGATGAGAATTTCTTGGTGGGATTTGAAATTCTCAGTGGACTTCCCTCAACCTGTTGGATTTCTCAGCCCTCAGATCCTTTGCCTCTTGATCACAATGTCAGTCAGCATTCATGGCAGGAAGAAGGGAAATGGGCAGCCTTCTTCATTTGTCGTGTTTATCAGGGGAGCAGTTTTCCTCCAGTTACCCTGATTGGACTTCCTGTTACATTTCATTGGCCACAACTGGCATCATACAGTCACCCCTAATCGTGAAGGAGGTAAGATTTGGTCTAAAGGTGTGTGTGTGTGTGTGTGTGTGTGTGTGTGTGTGTGTGTGTGAGAGAGAGTGTGTGTATTAGTTGCTTAATCGTGTCTGATTCTTTGAGATTCCATGAACTTTAGCCCGCTAGGCTTCTCTGTCTGTGGAATTCTCCAGGCAAGAGTACTGAAGTGGGTTGCCATTCTCTCCTCCAGGGGATCTTTCCAACCCAGAGATTGAACCTGGGCCTCTAGCATTGCAGGCAAATTCTTTTTGGTCTAAGCCACCAGGGAAGCTCTTGGTATAAAGTAATGGTTCCTGGGGTCTGTTAGAACACAGATTGTAAGGCATCTCCTCTAGACACTCTGATTTCTTAGATCTGGGGCAACATTGGGAACGTGCAGATAACAAGTTCCCAGGCAAGCTGCTGCTTCTTGACCCACTTGGAGAAGCATGAATTGAAAGGAAATCTTTTATAATTTGGCTGGCATTCGCCTAAACAGAATCTTGCTTTCAGTGAACTTTTGGAATAACCTCTTACCTGTTCTTTTTCTTTTCATGTTATACATCATTGCCACATTTACTTTCCTAGTTTTAGGTCTGATCTGTCTACTCAAAAATTGTCAGAGATCCCCATTGTTTGATAGTCTCTAGAATCCAAGGTCCTTCGTGATTACATACTAGTGTGCAAATGTTTCCATTATACATGGCCCTAAAAACAAGGCCTTGAAATGGCTCAGTTCTATCAAACCTCCATCTTAACAAGAACAACTATAAAATCTGGTTAAAAAGAGATATGTGAAAGATCACAAACTACCCAAAGACAGCCAGAATGCTTAGAGATCAAATATCCAAGAAAAAGAAAAATGCAGAGATAAGTTCTTTCAAATATACAAGGAGTAAAGAACCCAGTGTTACATAAAATTTTCCAGACTAGAAAAAGAGAGACGGCCTCATGACATATGTATGAAACCAGCGTAACTTCAGTACCAAAACTGACAGGACATTACAAGCTGCTGCTGCTGCTAAGCAGAGAAGGCAATGGCACCCCACTCCAGTACTCCTGCCTGGGAAATCCCATGGACGGAGGAGCCTGGTAGGCTATGGTCCATGGGGTCGCTAAGAGTCGGACACGACGGAGCGACTTTACTTTCACTTTTCACTTTCATGCATTGGAGAAGGAAATGGCAACCCACTGCAGATTTCTTGCCTGGAGAGTCTCAGGGATGGGGAGCCTCTTGGGCTGCCATCCATGGGGTCGCACAGAGTCGGACACGACTGAAGTGACTTCTAAGTCATGTCCGACTCTGTGCGACCCCATGGACAGCAGCCCAAGAGGCTCCCCCATCCCTGGGACTCTCCAGGCAAGAATTCTGCAGTGGGTTGCCATTTCCTTCTCCAATGCATGAAAGGGAAAAGTGAAAGTGAAATCATTCTGTCGTGTCCGACTCTTAGCAACCCCATGGACCGCAGCCTACCAGGCTCCTCCATCCATGGGATTTTCCAGGCAAGAGTACTGGATTGGGGTGCCATTGCCTTCTCTGTGACATTACAAGAGAGCCAAGTTATTTTCCAATATCTCTCATGAACTTAGATGTAGAAGCGCTAAATAAAGAAAATAACAAATTGAATCCAACAATACACAATGCACCACAAACAAGCTGGAATCCATGAAAGCGAGGTTAGTTTTAACACTAAAAGAAAAGAGGTAAAAACCATATGGACCTTGTAAGAGATGCACAAAAATTACTTGATTAACTTCAATCCTTGATCATGAAAAGAAAACATACATTTTTAACAAATTAGGAATAGAAGGAAACTTTCTTAATTATACAGAATCTATCTACAAAACCTCATCTGCAAACATTCCATAAAACATTGAAGTAGTGAAAGTCAAATTTGGGTCTAAATCAGTGATGCTGCTTATAATTATTTCCACTTAACCTCATACCAGAGGACATAGGTATTGCAGAAAGTAAGAGAAAGAAATAAAAGTATAACAACTAGAAAAGTGAAAAAAAAAAAAACATGATAAATGTCCACAGATGATTGTGCTTTTCAAAATTAAGGATGGGACTAGAATATTTATGGTCATATCTAGCAAAGGACTTGCAAGGAACTAGGAAAGCACTTATATCAAGAATATGTATACATATATAAAAGAATATCTAAAAATCAACAAGAAAAGAATCCATTGGAAAAAAATGAGGAATTGAGGAAAAGACTTTTTGCAAGTTTTGACAAAGATTTGATGTAACTGACATGCTTATAAACCACTGGTGGGAGGGTTAATTTGTGCAAACACTTCAGAAAACTGAGCACGGGTATATTCTCTGCTTCAGCAATTCTGTACCCAGATATGTCCAACAGAAAGGTGTGCCTGTGTGGAGCTCCTAGGCCAGGATTCCCAGAAGCAGATCTTGAGATGGATATCTCTGTACAAGCAATATATGAAGGGCATGCACTCAGGAGAACTCCTGAAAGGGCAGCTGGACCGAGACGGGGAAGAAGTCCAAAAGTTGTGGTTTCAGGCAAAGCCCTAGGAAGGCAGCTTCATCCTTACCTTGCATAGAAGGTGTGGAATGTAAAATATATCCCAGAGTTTATTCTATCAAGTCAGTTCCAGGATTCCCCTAATCCTTGATGTCTAATTTAGTAATCTTCCATCCATTGACCTCCACTTGCTCCTCAGATATAAATTCCCACTTGGCCTTGTAGTATTCAAAAGGGAGCCTGGTGTTCTATTGATGTCTTCCCCTACCACAAGTGCCAAGTTGCTTCAGTCGGTCCGACTCTTTGTGACCCCATGGACTGTAGGCCGCCAGGCTCCTCTGTTTATGGGATTCTCTAGGCAAGAATACCGGAGTGAGTTGCCATGCCCTCCTCCAGGGCATCTTCCTGACCCAGGGATTAAATATGCATTTTTTTAATGTCTCCTGCATTGGCAGGTGGTCTCTTTACCACCAGTGCCACCTGGGAAACCAGTCTTTCTGAATTAAATCGGCCTTTATTTCTTTGCCTTCTGTCTGATTCTATCTTTTATGTATTCATTTTACATCAGACAGAACAATACGAGAGAAGATGAAGGGAAACAGCAAATATAGGTCCTGAGTCTGGGGAGAAAACTTGTCTTTTTCTAGAAACTGTTGGAAGGCCAGTGTGCTGGATGTCATGATCTAGGAGCAGAGAGAGTGGAGATGTCTGGGTTGGGGGTAAGGAGGGGTGCAGATCATCTGGGATTCCTAGGCCATGATAAGCAGTTTAGTTTTATTCTAATTCAATGGGAGGCCATGGAATTGTTGAAGGAAGAGAAGCAAGGCATGGTTTCTTGCATGAATTAACATAGTTCTCTTCCAAAGAGACTGGCACATCCCCTATATTCAAATGAATAACAAGGGTAAAAGCTGAGTGAGCACTAAAAGAGAAATGTAATTCTTGACTAACATGGTCAACGGGTTTATTGTTAGACAAACATATTGCCTTCACTCAATCAGCAAATATTCATCTACAGTAAATCCTCTACATAGTTCATAAGTCCAGTGTGTTCCTAAGGCCATCAAAGTTAGCCTAGGTGCCCAACTAACGCAATCAGCTACAGAGTACTGTGCTGTAATAGTTTTATAATACTTTTCACAGAAGTAGTACATAGAACACAAACACAAAAAATAAAGGAAACACTTCTGACCTTCCAGTACAGGACCTTGAAAAGCACAGGAGTGCAATATGACAGCTGGCAGACAGGGGCGCGTTTGTACCTTTGACAGTTTGAAACTTGAAGGTTCGTATGCGGGGGACTTAACTGTAACGGAGGAGCAGTGTGGTTTAAAGGGTGAAAGCAGACTCTTTGTCCACACCCTCCCATTCAAAGTGAGTCTCAGGGCAGCAAGTCAGCATCGCCTGACTTGGTAGAAATGTGGAATCTCAGGCCCCACGCGGACCTGGGTGACAGCCCAGCCTTTCGCCTTCTAACAAGGTCTCCAGGTGACTCTCCTGTAGCCTAATGTTGAGAAGAACCGTGTGGGTTAGAACCCTGGCCCATCTCTTAGCACCTACGTGGCCTAAAGCAAGTTTCTCAAACTCCCTGTGCCCTAGTTTCCTCATGTGAAAATCCAAGATAATCAGAGTACATGGGATTGCTGTGCAATATTTGCTGCCCAATAAATGCTTGCTATTAACCCAATGCCATAGAACCAAGATCTCTACCCTCCTGCGGTCTGCCTTCTGACGAGGGAGATGATACACAATACACACCTGAATTTATGTGAATTCTATTCCCTAGCCCTATACTTTGGGGTGTATAGGTTCTAAGCCTTGGTTTCCTCATCTACTCAGTGAGGGTTAAAGTAGCCCATTCTGTATGTCTGTCATATAAATGACTGAGATAATGCATACTATGTTCCTAGCACAGTGCCTGGTAATTTTGAGTTTTCACTAATGACACAGATTATTAGATTTAGAAACATAGATTGTGAGGTTAGACAGATAGCTCAAAAGGTAGAATTTAAAAATTACTGGAGTATAGTTGATTTATGTTTTGTTGGCTGTACAGCAAAGTATACATATATCCACTCTTTTAAAGATTCTTTTCCCACATAGGTCATTACAGAATATTGAGTAGAGTTCCCTGTGTTATATAGTAGGTTCTTATAAGTGTTAAGTGTTAGATGCTCAGTCGTGCCCAACTCTTTATGACCCCATGGACTGCAGCCCACCAGGCTCCTCTGTCCATGAGGTTTTTCAGGCAAGGATACTGAAGTGGGTTGCCATTCCCTGCTCCAGGGGATCTTCCCAACCCAGGGATCAAACCTGGGTCTCCTGCACTGAAGGCAGATTCTTTACCGACTGAGCTACAAGGAAGCCTTATAAGGGTCCTTATAAGTTATCTATTTTATGTATAGTAGTGTGTATATCTCAATCCTAATCTCCCAATTTATCCCTCTCCCCCTTCCCCCACTAGTAACCATAGTTCAGAAAGATATTAAACGTACACCCCAATGTTC
This sequence comes from Nanger dama, assembly GCA_917880005.1. Lineage (NCBI taxonomy): Eukaryota > Metazoa > Chordata > Mammalia > Artiodactyla > Bovidae > Nanger > Nanger dama. The sequence continues at coordinate 15,197,373 of CAKJTW010000044.1, forward strand.
ATTGCAGCACTGTTTACAGTAGCCGGGACATGGAAGCCACCTAAACGCCCACAGAGTCAGTCATATACCTCTGTGCAATAGAAATGCTTGTTAATTGTTCCCCATAGTGTGTCACTGGATTCTCAGGTGGCTCCACGGTAAAGAATCCACCTGCTAATGCAGGAGATGCAGGAGATGTGGGTTTGATCCCTGGATCAGAAAGACCCCCTGGAGGAGGAAATGGCAACCCGCTCCAGCTGTAGTCCATGGGTCGGAAAGAGTCAGATACAGCTGCCTTGGGCTACAGTGGCTCAAAGCGGGGTTTCAGTTCCCTGCTAGAGATTGAAGCCAGGCCGAGGCAGTCAGAGCACTGAATCCTAGCCACTAGACCCCCAGGGACCAGTGACAGAGCCCCGGCCCACGGGCTTGATAGAAATGAATTTCCACAAAGAGATGGAAAGGGGCAAGACCAGTAAAGTTGTCTATTAGGAGGAAAGAGTACGTGTGAATAGGAACACAGGTGGGCTCAGAGAGAGAGAGTCATGCCTTGTGGTATTTAATAGATTGAATCATTTATATGAGGCGTTTCTTCCAGGTTTCCTTGGGAAGTCAAATAGAAAATACCCGGCATAGGTTCCTCCCAACAACCAAAACCAAGAGTCCCCAAAGTGAAAGGCAATGCCACCCCCTTCACCTCCAGGAAGGACCTGGTCTCCTGTTGATATTCAGTGGAGAGACAGCTGAGTACACATAAGACATCTTTACACACTGCACAGTAGTCGTAACAGAGAATACTGTTCATATCAGAGGTCCCAGAAGCCCTGTTCCAGGGAGTCCATGCCAGAGAAAAAGTTTGCAATTTTAAGAAAGCCAGTAGAAAATATGAACTACATCACTAGACATCCTTCAAAAGGTAGCATGTCAAGCAGCTTTTCTCTGTGGACTTCTCAGACTCTAAAATGGTGAAAGGAAAGCTGTGTCTCCATTTCAGGAAAATGCAATAGGAGCAGAAATAGCAGTTGACCTCAAGGGCTGGACATCAGCAGGACCTAGAGAAATATCAGTGCCGGAGGGGGAAGGGGCTGGTCATGGTCTGTTAGAGCACAGGTGAGACATAGACCAGACATAAACATGATGCTTATGGCTGCAGGTGACGGGAGTCCAATCAAAATAGAGTAGTTCAAAAAGGGAGACTTTTCAAATATAAGAAACTGTGTTTAAAGCTGAGGGTACGAATAGCTATAGGACAAATGTGTGGTCATCTGTCCCAACAGTCCTTTGAAGCTAATACAGCAGTCTTCAGAGTTTACCTCAGAGTCAAGAACAAGAAAATTTAAAACAAACAAAAACCCAAACTTTGTATAAGTCACAAAACATAAAATTTAAAACAAACAAAAAACCCAAACTTTCTATAAGTCACACTATTTTAACCACATCTAACTGTACAATGGCACTACATACGTTCACAGCATGCTGCAAATCTCACCATCGTTCATTTCCTGAAATTTTCACCTTCATAAACTTAAACTCTGTCCCCGTCAAATCCTAGCTCCCTCCATACACCCACCGTGGCATCTCCCAGAGTACTTTCTGAATCTATGGATTTGACTCTTCTAGGACCTCGTATAAGTGGAATCGATCAACATTTGTCTAGGTATGTTAGTCATTCAGTCGTGTCTGACACAGTGACCCCATGGACTGTAGCCCACCAGGCCCTCTGTCCATGGGATTCTCCAGGCGAGAATACTGGAGTGGGCTGCCATCCCTTCGGCAGGGGATCTTCCTGCCCCAGGGACTGAACCTAGGTCTCCTGTGTTTCATGTGGATTCTTTAGCATCTGAGCCACCAGGGAAGCCCTAGACACCAGGGAAGCCCATTTGTCTATATCCAATGTATGACTTCCCAGGTGTGGCTCAGACGGTAAAGCGTCTGTCTACAATGCAGGAGACCTGGGTTCGATCCCTGGGTCGGGAAGATCCGCTGGAAGAGGAAATGGCAATCCACTCCAGTACTCTTGCCTGGAAAATCCTATGGACAGAGGAGCCTGGTAGGTTACAGTCCATGGGGTGGCAAAGAGTCAAACGTGACTGAGTGACTTCACAATGTATGTAAGAACAAGAGAATTTAATTGGCCAACTCTGGATCAGATCTAACCAGAGATGGCAGTGCTTTTTCAAGTGTGGTTCCCAGACCAGCAGCATCAACACCTGGGAAGTTGGTGGAAATGTGCATTTCCCAGCCCTATCCCAGTCCAACTGATTTTGAAGTTCTAGAGGTAGGCCCCAGGACTGTTATCACAAGTGTTCTCCTCATGATTGATTCTGATGTATCCTGAAATTTAAAATTCCTTGAGCTATGGCAAGAGGAAGCAGGGCAGGGATTACAGGAGTGAGGGAGGCAGGGTTATAGGTGGTACCGATGACTTCAGTGGCCCATTTCTGTGAATGGGGAGGGCTCACATAGTTCTCAAAACAGGAAACTGGGATGGGACGAAGCCCCAGAAACTGCTATTATTCCTTCCCCCTGAATCTTGGTAAAGAATCTGCCTGCCAATGCAGGGGACGTGGGTTCAGTCCCTGGATTGGTAAGATCCCTTGGAGAAGGAAATGACAACCCACTCCAGTATTCTTCCCTGGGAAATCCCATGGATAGAACCTGGTGGACTATAGTCTACGGTGTCACGAAGAGTTGGACATGACTTAGCAATTGGGCACTTGATTCTTAAGAGAGGTATCTGAGGTTTGAACAATTCCATTGGATGGGGACCATATCAAAGATTAATATTCTATTATTGCTTGTATGAAACCATTGTATTTCAGTGCTGGTCTGGACTAGGGCATGATAGATTACAAATAAAAACTTAGTTACTGAAATAATACAGGAACTGCACAAAGATTGTTCTACTATACTGTTTCTCAACTTTAACTGCATATTGGAATCTCTTCAATCATCTGGGGAGATGTAAAAAACACTGACACCTGGGCCTTACCCACCCCCACCCCACCCCCGCAACTCTGATTCAGTTGATCTATGGTACAACCTGGGCTTCAGGAACTTTGAATGTTCACTAGGTGATTCTAGCATCAGCTAAGTTTGAGGAGGACTAGGTTAATAATTGATCACCGAAGCTGTGAGCTTGAAGTACTTTTTGAAGGTAATAAGGAATATGATTTGCTCCAAGAGAGTTTTCCAGAGTGTACAGGTGGGATTTAGCTTAAAATTGGCATGAAGTTTGCTTTGGTAAAGTAGAGAGTGAGATTGCATGTTTACAGTAGAATATGAGATTCAGTTCAGTCCAACAAACAGTAATTGACCATCCTGTGCCAGGCACCCTGCTGGGGCATAGGACACAGTGCCAAACAAAAGTCCTTGTGTTCACCTCCCCGCTTACTGCGGGCATCAGGCACACAATGTGATCTGGGTTTTGTGTTGTTTGCATATTAATGGTTCTCTTTTTTTGTGTGAGATTAATCAGTTGTTAGTATGCCATAGTTATGTGTTATCATGAGCTAAAGTTTCAATGTTTGCAAAGAATTTACCTCTGGATAAATGAATTATGGTGAATTTATAGGTATCCTCAAAGTAGTGTCACTCACGTCAATTCCAGCTTTTGATAAGAATTAGAGACAGTTATGACTGAGAATCGTTCCTAACCCACACAAAATGAGCCATACAATCTTAAATTATCTATGGAAGATTTAGTTACATCTGTAGTTTGACCAATTTTATCAGTAAATTCAGCTTCTTCAGTCACAGTGGTGGGTTGATTTGTTTCGGGCAGAACTGTAATAGATACGAGGGGATTGGGGCATTTTAAAATAGAACAGAGAGAATTAGGAACAACAAGAGTGAGGCCAGTGAGTCCACATACTTATTATGTAGCACCTGAAAAGTTCTCTGAAAATAGCTTCCTCATCTTGTACATCCTTGCACATAGTATGTGATCAACAAATGTTTAAATTTTGAGTTGAATGGCCGGTTTGCTGGATGATCCACAAATCACAGGATTGCCATTATCGTAGTGTATTTGTTAGGGCACTTAGTGAGCAAATTTGGCAAAAATCTTTTCAAACTGGTGCAAGCACGGTTTAGACTTGCCCTTGTATATTTTCTTTCTCAGTAGGCTCTGCTGTTCACTGTGTTGGCTTCCAGACTCTCCCTCTGTTGAAGCCAGTTGACCACTGGTTCCTCTAGCCTGCTATTCTATTAGTTTAGCAGCCCCAGTGGAGAAAGAATTCCTATTGGTTACAACAGTATCCTTGGGGTGGGGTGGAGGGAGGTATCAATCCAGATTGGCCTGATTTGGACCACATGGCCAACTGAATGTGTTTATTTCAGAGCCAAGCCATATAACCAACGCATGAAGAGTAAGGTAGATCCTGACAAGTCAGCTGAGAGTAGAGGAGGGGCAGTCCCCAAAAGGAAAACTGAGTTGCTATTTCCAGTTCTACAAGTAGATACTATTTGAAGTAGGCATTATTCAAAGTAGATATCATTTGAGGAAATCAATGTTGAGAAAAATGAAGTGGTCTGACTAAAATCACATGGGTTATAAGCAGCAGAGACCCACTTGCCCTCAGTGTGCTTCCCCCAACACATGGGCCTCATGTACTCATGAAGCTAAGGAAGTTCAAACTTCAGGGTCCATCGTGTACCTGAAAGGGTCCTAGCAATTAGAGAAAACAAAGTTTTGTATCTCTTTTTCAAGGAGCATTGTGATAACTGCATAAGCTTTCTCCCAAAGGAAGAATGTGACTTTGGCTTATCTTCCTGCTCATACTTGAATGCTTCACCTGCTTGCCCTAACCTCATGCTTTGGGAAGCAACTTAAAATTTTATTCTTACATCATTTCTGAATTGAAACATTCTCTGGCCTCCTGTAGAACATGATTATTTCCTGCTCCTGGTGTCTTCTTTTAAGATCTCTTAGGACACTTATTAGGGTCTTCCCTGGTGGCTCAGGGGTAAAAAAAAAAAGCAGCCTGCAATGCAGGGTTCAATCCTTGGGTCAGGAAAATTCTCCTGGAGAAGGGAATAGCAACCCACTCCAGTATCCTTGCCTGGAAAATCCCATGGATTGGTGGGCTACAGTCCATGGCGTTGTAAAGAGTCAGACAGGACTGAGCAACTGAGTGTGCATGCACATGCATGGGCACACACACCCACGCACACACACAGAGGACACTCATTGCAGGCTTCCTTGTGTTGTTTTAACTGTCTTTGTACATATCTTATCTTTCCCATTAAAATGTAAGTCACTTTCAGAGTGATATTTATTTTCTCATTCTGCCAGTAGTAAGTATATTGTTTAATAGAGTGTATGTACCCAGTTTATGCATGTTGAGTGACTGGATAAAGTCTGAATGCATGCCAAGGCTTTCTTTGTCTTCTCTTCCTAGAACTCTTGCATTATTATTATTATTTGTATTTTGAAGCAACTCCTTATTAGTTGGTATATGTTGATGAAGGTTGAACTTTGAAGACAAAGATGTAAAATATATTGTAGACCAGATATTCTTTAGTTTTCCAAGGGTCATAAAGGATTCATGAACAGTTGCTAGAAATGCTTTCTCTTATAATTTTCCTGTGTGTCTCCCCTCTGGGACACTTTCCCCACTTATTTGAATGCTTAAGAGGTAGTGGAATTGTTGTCAAGTCTTTACTGGTAAATATTTAATCAGTAGAAGCTTTTTGCAAGTCTTTCTAATGGTGTATATTCCAAATAATACAAGAAATAATAGACTTCTCTGACATATATCCTGGACGACCTATGGAAAAATGCACAAATAACCAGAATTAAGAGTGCAATTTTTCTGTACAAGATAACCTGACTATTCTCTTTTGTGTTAGATGTATCTTTAACCACTGTATTTTTTCTAATTACTTTTAAATGAAATTTATTTTTATCTATTGAAAATGTAATAGATGCTCATTGTGGAAAACACACACGAAACACATGCCAAGGGAAAATGTCTATATGAATACTTTTCTTTTGTAGATTTCTGAAACATTTAACCAAGGTTTTTAGTGATTTGATAGAGGATTATTAATTTCCTTTCACAGTACATATTTTTGTGTGCCCCCAGTGATACCTAAATTCTATTTTAGAACAGCTGGAGAGGAATCATCACCTCACCAACCAGTAGAAACAGCCTTACAAATCTATTAATGGATATGATTAAGACGAAGCAAGCAGACCAGAGAAATAAGTGCATGTACGTCAAGGAAGATGAATCAGAGCCTCTGTGGGCCATGACTGCAGACTGCTCTTATTTGCATTCAGAATGCTAGTTACATTTTAATTTCAATAAGCAGATTATGCCGTGAAAACCTCTATTGTTAGACTTTTGAAATTTTTGTTATTGTTGTTCATTTTTCTCCAGTAAAATTTGCCTTTAGAAAAATGCTTAAATTCTTTTGGGGCAAAAAATGAAGGGAAGAGAGTTTTTATACTGGGTCCAGGTGCAAGGAGAACTCAGGGAGCCTTTAGAAGACAGATGCTAATGGAGCCTGGACCTACTCCCAGCAAGCTGGGGAGGAGAGCATGGGATCTTCATAATGGATCGTTTTCCACTGAGACTTACATCACCTGCTCTGCCTGGGTCCTCAGAGATCTCTACCATCTCATGAGTCACTCACTGGCACTGAATTGTGAAAAGCCATCTTAACATGGCCACTTCCTTCAAATTCAAACATGACTGATCTCCTACAAAGTGCTTATTTTACTGAACGCACTGAAACAGGAGGGAAGGGGCGGGGCACAACCGTCAAAAGAATGTCATGGCCATATTTATATTGGTGGTGGGCTTAGTAAGGGGAGAGCCCAAGAGAACCGGTTATATTTAACTAAAGAGAACTAAAGACTGGTTAGAACCAACTAGGTCCAAATGGCAGAAGATTCGATTTTCAATGGACCCTGAGTCTCATTATGCCCTCATTACAATGGCATAAGCTAAGTGACACACCCACCGGCACCGTGATGGTTCTGAGGCTAACCATAAAGGTCAAAAGTGGGCAGTGACCCAGTTCCTGGAAAGCTCCACCTCTTCCCCCAAATAATTGAACTAATCCACCTAATTAGCCTATGGAATTACAGAGCCTGTAAAAACTAACCACGCAATATTTTGGGGCTCTCTCATTCTGAGATAGCCTGCATTCTGTCTGTGGAGTGTGTTTCTCTCTAAATAAATCCACTTCTCACCTATCACCTCATCTCTGAATTCTTTTGCAATGAAGCAAAAACCTCAAATGTGTCGGAAAGAGTGCCACCACTCTGCAGTAATCCCCAGTCCATAACTGTAGTCAGTTTTGGAACCTCTCTTCATCTGTCCTCTACCACGGCTTCTCCTCCATCCCTCACCAAAATAACAGAGACATACTACTGGTGAGTCCTTAGAGTTCCTTTTCCTACTCTGTATTACCATGTCTTCTCTACGTTCTTTAGTTCAGTTCAGTTCAGTCACTCAGTCGTGTCAGATTCTTTGCAGCCCCATGGACTGCAGCATGCTATTCTTCCCTGTCCATCACTAACTCCCTGAGCTAGCTCAAACTCATGTCCACTGAGTGGGTGAAGCCATCCAACCATCTCATCTTCTGTCATCCCCTTTTCTTGCCCTCTATCTTTCCCAGAGTCAGGGTCTTTTCCAGTGAGTCAGTTCTTCATATCAGGTGGCCAAAGAATTGGTGCTTCAGCTTCAGCATCAGTCCTCCCAATGAATATTCAGGACTGATTTCCTTTAGGATGGGCTGGTTGGATCTCCTTGCTATCCAAGGGACTCTTAAGAGTCTTCTCCAACATCTCAGTTCAAAAGCATCAATTCTTCAGTGCTCAGCTTTCCTTATGGTCAAGCTTTCATATTAATACATGTCTACTGAAAAAAATCATAGCTTTGGCAATATGGATTTTTGTTGGCAAACAAATGTCTCTGCTTTTTAATATGCTTTAGTTACCACCTTACTAATCTTATCACCAATATAAAACGTCGCCATATCCATCATGTTCTATCAGTTTTCTCTTGTGATACCCTTAACATCCATTTTCTAAAGCATTCTGAGCGCCATCACTACCTCATTTCAGGGATCAACCTCACCGTCTCCACAGTGTTCTGCAGTTTCTTGCTCCTGATATGGCACTGCATTCTGCTTCCCACTCCAGCCCTTCTCCATTTCCCAAACTCTCCCCTGGACTGACTGACACTGTTGCTAAGGTTAGAACTCAGGTGAGCCAAGTGGGGTTATGTTAATAGAAGGTAAAAAGATAGAGTGACTGGGATGTTTAGTATATTTACACTAAAATACATGATGTTGTTAAGGGGAACCAGCTTCCAGTTAGTTGGAAGTTGAAGGGAACACCTGGAGAACTTGAAGATGTATTGGAAGTGAGCAACTGATGGTAGAGCAGCAATCAGGATTCAACAGGACCAGGATTAGGGCGAGAGTGCAATATGTTAGGGAGGTGCAGTAAAACTCAATCATCAAGATAAATATTTTAATACACTATTTTAAAGTAAAAATTCCTAGATAACAATACAAGATGAATAAAATATCATTTTAAATAAGAACATGATTCAACCCTACACTAGCATGACTCAGCCTCACTTGTTGTTCAGTCTGTAAGTCATACCTGACTCTTTGCAACCCATGGACTGCAGCATGCCAGGCTTCCCTGTCCTTCACTATCTCCCAGAGTTTGCTCAAATTTATGTCCATTGATTCAGCGATGCCATCTAACCATCTGATCCTCTGTCACCCCTTTCTCCTCTCCCCTTCAATCTTTCTCAGAATCAAGGTCTTTTCCAGTGAGTTGGCTCTCCAGGTGTTCTCTTCAACTTCTGACTAAACTGGGAGCTGGTTCACCTTAACAACAGCATGCATTTTAGTGTAAATACACTAAACATCCCTGCCACTCTCTTTGCCTCTCTACATGGTAAAAACCCAAGTGAGTGAGTGAGTGAAAGTTGCCCAGTCGTGTCCAACTCTCTGTAACACCATGGACTACACAGCCCATGGAATTCTCCAGGCCAGAATACTGGAGTGGGTAGCCTTTCCCTTCTGCAGGGGATCTTCCCAATACAGGGACTGAAACCAGGTCTTCCACATTACAGGAGGATTCTTTACCTGCTGAGCCACAGACTATGATGAATTTATCGATTTGTTTCCCCTGTCTGTGTGTTAGTAGATGTGGGCTCTGGAGAAAAACTCTTCTATCATGAACTCATGATTACCAGTTTAAAATGGGTGTTGAGCTCTGTCTGATAATCCTATCAGAGCTCTCTGGTTAGCACTGTTATCTATTCTGCACAGTTAATTCCAGTCACCTTGCTGCTGCTGCTGCTGCTGCTGCTAAGTCGCTTCAGTCGTGTCCGACTCTGTGCGACCCCATAGACGGACCTCCTACCAGGTTCCACTGTCCCTGGGATTCTCCAGGCAAGAACACTGGAGTGGGTTGCCATTTCCTTCTCCAATGCATGAAAGTGAAAAGTGAAAGTGAAGTCGCTCAGTTGTGTTCAACTCTTAGCAATCTCATGGACTGCAGCCTATGAGGCTCCTCTGCCACGGGATTTTCCAGGCAAGAGTACCGGAGCGGGGTGCCATTGCCTTCTCCTCCAGTCACCTTAACTCTCCTCAAAATTATGTCACCCACCTATAGCCTCTGAATCAGCACTCACAAGCTCTTCTCAGCATATGGTCAATCCCCTATCTTCTAGAGTATTTGCCAATAGATAGAAATGCTCCAAATGTCCTTCTCTTATGCTTATAACCTTTACCGCACCTTTACCTATACTATTTCCATTATTTCCACTCCTTACTGGGGATCTCTAACTTCCAGGACAAGTGCATTTCTATCTCTTCTGGTTGTTCCTTCTTTTCTCGCACCCAGACACCTGATGATATTTTCAACATCTTCCTGCAAAGATTTTTTCATGCATGCAAATTGTTCACAGACAGGTCCGAAGAAGACTCTACCCCAACTCTTCCTTGTAGGAGTTCTCTTCCTTTAGCTTCCACATTGTTCTCAGAGGCTACTTCTACCAGTCTCTCAACCTTTGGACTTATAAGGCATGAGTCAGATTGCAGGCCACTGTTTAACTCCCCACTGACGTTGAGGGGACACGTATTAAGCAATCTCTCTTGACTTATGGTGAAGAGGAGGCATCACTCATCTATTTGAGATTCCCAACATTCCAAAATTATCTTTAAATATCTTCTGTGACTCTTCTATTTGGATTCCCTGTCACTAAGCTTGGGCCCCTAATCCAGAGAGTCTAACCTTAGTGGGTAGGATATGGTTGCAGCCCACTAGAAGGGAAACAAATTCACTGGGTTGCCTTGCTGCCTGGAGCTGGTCCACTGTTGGTGGGTTGAGGTTGGCAGGCAGAGAAATGGGGTGAAGCTAACAAGATAGCCTGATATTAGGGTTCAGTTCAGTTCAGTTCAGTTGCTCAGTCATGTCCGACTCTTTGCAACCCCATGAATCGCAGCACACCAGGCCTCCCTGTCTATCACCATCTCCCGGAGTTCACTCAGACTCAAGTTCATCAAGTCCATGATGCCATCCAGCCATCTCATCCTCTGTCGTGCCCTTCTCCTCCTGCCCCCAATCCCTCCCAGCATCAGAGTCTTGTCCAATGAGTCAACTCTTCGCATCAGGTGGCCAAAGTACTGGAGTTTCAGCTTTAGCATCATTCCTTCCAAAGAAATCCCAGGGCTGATCTTCAGAATGGACTGGTTGGATCTCCTTGCAGTCCAAGGGACTCTCAAGATATTAGGGTACTGTCAATTTAAGGCTGGTAGGCAGGAAGCCATCAACTGGTGTGTTAGAAAAACTAAATGGGAAGCTGCTCATGAGGGATGCTATTGAACTTACTGGGGAGCTGGCTGGGTCATCAGTATACCAGAAAGCCACCAGGAAGACACCTGCAGAATAGGTTGCTGTATATGCTGAGAAATTGGCTAAGACATACTTGGAACTTTATGGAAAGCTTCACCCTCAGGGGCGTCTCTGAAACTTTCTGTGCATGAACTCCACTGGTAGCTCTCATGCCAGATGAGCACTGCAGGATAAAAAGATAGAGAAATCACACCAGACTCAGGAAGAAGCCCTTTCCTTCTGCAGTATTTGTGTGCCACATCTACTAGCATAGAGGAATGGTTTACAAGATCCATCTCTAGTATCCCAAGCAGGGAAATAAAGGGTGGATCAGGAGCTGAGAGGCAGTAAATTGATAACTGTCATACCGCACATGTTTAAAACTCTCCTACTTCTCATTTTTATTGTTCTTAGATTAACATCTGAAGTTTTCCATTATTGAATGCCTATATTAACTATAAATGAATGAACATTTGGATATTTGCATTATCCCCTGGTTGGGAATACTGTTGCTCGCCAAATACTCCTGGCTGTCTGCATACATGGCAAATGGTAGGATTGGCCTTCTCAATTCCTTTGCATTTGAATTGACCCATGTGGACAGTTTTGAATGATAAGTTGTGAGTGAAAGTTCAGTGAATCAAGAAGTGTATTGGTGGCCACTTAACAACTGGTTCTTTTGGTGGCAGGGGGCAGGCGGAGTGTGATTTGTAGCACTAGTTTATTTCTCTGGTGCAAATACTCCTGCCATGGCTGATTTCTAGCTACCAACTTCACAGCAATGAATATGGAGTTGGGAAGAGCTGTGCACAACTGGCTCTTGTAAGGCCATATAAACTGACTCCAAGACACCACTGTGTGAGTCGTTTCAGAGCAAAAGATTAAATTGTTGGTGTGAGACCCTCTGGACTTTTCTTTTGCTTTGTCATCTTATGTGAAAGTCATTCAGTCATGTCCAACTCTTAACAACACCATGGACTATAGAGTCCATGGAATTCTCCAGGCCAGAACACTGGAGTGGGTAGCCTTTCCCTTCTCCAAGGGATCTTCCCTGGGATCAAAGCCAAGTCTCCCATATTGCAGGTGGATTCTTTACCAGCCGAGCCACCAGGGAAGCCCAAGAGTACTGGAGTGGGTAGCCTATCCCTTCTCCAGTGGATCTTCCTGACCCAGGATTCAAACCAGGGTCTCCTGCATTGCAGGTGGATTCTTTACCAACTGAGATATCAGGGAAGCCCTTTGCTTCATCATGGTATTTGTCAAAGTTTAAGACAGTGGTACTACCAACACTATTGAAACCAAGCAGGACCCTGTGGGGTTTCTGGGTACAGAAGTTTTTTTGGGCCCCCATATTTCTTGATTCCTGGAAATAGGCTTCAGTTAGCCTCCATAACTCCCTGAGTCCAAAAGGCAGGTTCAGAACCTCGCTAAGTAGTGAAGGGAGGGGATTCAGAGACAAGGGATGAGGAGTGCAGGGAACAACAGAGCAGCCTCGGGATAGGGGCCTGTTTCCCCCTCAAGGGATATACCTAACCGTATCTTTGATCTGTTTTGCACATACTGAAACTCCCAGTAGGTGGGAGAAGTTAAATGTATGCTTCCCATAGGCAGACTCCAGACCAGTTGGAACCAGAAGTTGGTGATGCTGACTCCCACTTATCTCACCACTAACTAGTCAGAAGAATGTCCATGAGCTGATCACACCCTCTTTGAACCATTACTGTAAAACTCCTTACTACCCCCTCCAGATCAGGACACACAGTTCTGAGGGCATTAGTCCAGTGTGGCCCACTTTGCCTGGCAAAGTGATAAAGCTTTTCTTTTCTACTTGACTCAAAACTCTATCTCTGAGGTTTAATTTGTTGTCAGGGTACACAAGCAAGGTTCAGCTTCACTATTAGGCTAGATTCCTGTGTGAACACGTCGTATGAGTGAAAAGCAAATATGTTTGTGAGTCTTTAAGTCATGAGAGTTTTGAAGCTCTCCCTTTAGCATGACCTAGCCTAACCCACCTGATAGCCTCGTAACTGGTTCAACTGGAATACTTTGTACTCCTTCCAATTATTCTTTTATACTCTGCCATATTAGGTTCTATAACCATGTTTTCTTCATATTTCATCTCTAATTAAAATATCTACTGGTCCCATTCTGTCCCCTGCCTCATGCCAAAATATGAAGTCCCAACTTTTTGGCATAGTTCTCAAAATTCTCCAAATATGTCCTCATTCTACGTTTGCTATCATATTGCTCACTATTTTTTTGTGTGTGCAAGCACACAATTCCTCAGCATTTCTTTTGCTCTTTCTGTGCTTCACCTTTGCCTCTACTGGCATGCAGCATGTTGAACATGGAGTGTATTTTGAATGTTCTTTCTGTTCGTCTCTACTGATAGTATTAAAAGCATAATGATACAGGCATCAGATAAATGTGAGGTTCTCCCAGGGCCTGAAATTATTGACTAAGCAGAAGAAATTATCTCCCTTATGAGCCATGAATATATCTTAAACACACATATACACACAAATTATAATACTCAGAAATAGAAACGTATGGTAGCGTTAGAGTCTAGACAAAGCAACAAAAAAGAAATTGACAAGGCAGAGGAGGAAAATGAGTGACAGAAAACCCAGCTCAAAAGACTAGGAACGGTGATGAATAGCAAGAAGCAAATTCATTGACAGCACCAGAAACCAGTGACTGAGAAGAGCACATTTCACAAAAAAAAGCAGAGAGAAGAAGCATGAACAGGAAGTGTAGTACAGACTGCAGATAAACAAAAGGAACAGCTAATGTTTCTATGTGCCAGGCAATGGAAACAGGTTATCTTATTGAATTCTTACACTTCTGTGAAATGCAGGTATTATTTTCATGTTTCAGGTTTAGAAATTAAGACTTAAAGATGTTAAGTAATGTGCCCAAGATTTCACAGCTAGTGAATCAGAGTTTATTTCTTTCTCTCCATCCATTCTTTTTGCACAGTCCCAGTTTTAATTACCTTATTCTGTGTTCTTCAGTCTAGGGTATAAATCTTGATTTTTCTAAACCAAGCCTGATAATTGTATCCTCCCTGCCAGTATTTGGCTAGGGAGGTGTCCATGAGACCCCATTCTAAATGAAAAGACATCAGAAGAAGGCTACTCTGAAGTTTCTGGGAAAGGTTTTGTCCCTTTCAAAAGAAGACCTAAAGAAGAAATCATCTCTTTTTTTCTTGGAGGCTGCTGTGATGATTGTGACAGGTGTAACTGCTATATGTCCATATGTAGCCTGAGGAAAAACTCAAATTCTAGGTATGAATAAGAAAAAAAACCAGAAGAATCTAGTTCTGTGATGACTTCCCAAAGTGAACATTCAGCTGACTCTAAAACCACCTTACCTCCCAACTTTTTGATATGAAATAATTTCTTTACCATGTAAGGCACATGAGTTCAGGTTTTAAATTACTTACACCCCAAATCATGTTAAATGATGAAGCAAAGATTTTAACCCAGCTCTTTTGACTACAACTCCATGCTCTGTATGACTATACATACTTTGCCTCTGTGGGCTTTGCTTGATGTTCATAACAGTTATCCTAACTCAGGAAGACAAAGTAAATGGCATCATATATGTCATCCTATTTTTTTTTTTAATTTAGTTGCACTGGGTCTTCGTTGCAGCATTCAGGATCTTTAGTTGCAACATGTGAACTCTTATTTGTGACATGTGGGATCTTGTTCCCCGATCAGGGATCGAACCTGTGTCCTCTGCACTGGGAATGCAGTCTTAGCCACTAGACCAGCAGAAAAATCCCCTTCACTCTACTTTCTTAGGCAAAGAAATGTGTCATATTTTAGCGCTGAATTTTTTGTTTTTAATCTCATGACTTAGAAAGATAATCTTCAATTTCTCAAGGTTCATTTTCTCAAAGTAGATTCCTCTTAACCCTGCAGGACACTCTTGATGTGTTACTATTGATTGTACTCAACACAAATATATCATTCTGTGAAGACTTCATGGTCTCTATATACTGGATGTTAGTGAATTTCAGGTATTTAGTAAATACTATGAACTATGTCAATGTCTTGAAAAATACATGTGCTGTGAGGTCAAAGTAGTATTATTCATCAAATTGAATAACCTATTATAATGGCTTGTAATGATGATGATTTATTTTTAGTACGCCCTAATTACACTCTCCCTCTGATAATAATTCATATGACAGAAAGAGAGCATAGTTGATATAATGTATATATCCAGCTAGTTGGCTTGATGTGTCTCCTAATGGTCAAGAATCATTATGGTTATTGAAGAAAGAGATACTGAATTTGAATTTACACCTGACCTAGGGCACTAAAATAGAGGAGTTGTTTAAAGTTTAAAAGAACCAAGTTGTTTAGACAACTTAATCTCAGCCTAAATTCAAAAATGTGGTGATACTGTAGGAAAGAAAAACCAGCAATGAAAGGTAGCAAAGAAACACAATTAAAAGTACACAAGATGCATGCATTAGAAGATCCAGGCCATGAAAACGAATTCCTGATATAGTAGGAGCATTATAAATAAGTTCAAAGGACATGCGGGGCCAGGAAGTAGCCCTTCACAACTCATGTTTTGAGGACATTCTCCTGGTGGCTTTTTTTGAGGTGACAGGATTATTAAAATGATCCTTCAGGTAAATGGATTTATAAAGAGTTAAGGGAGACAGCAGAATATTTTTAGGTGAGAGCAATGCCATATGCAAACAGAAGGAAATAATAACCAGCTTACATACGGTAGAATTTGAGTATGATTGCTACTGAAGACTTTATTAGAGACAAAAGGGGAAGGAAGCTGGCGAAGTACTTACACGGTATACTGGAATATCCTTGGAATCCAGCAATTGACCATTCAGATTAAAAAGATTCGCTACCTTTAACCGGACAGGTATTAGCTTATTAGTGTAAAAATCTCTAGAGTTAGAATCTGAAGACCTGGGGCTGGCTTCCAGGTCCACTGCTTATTCCACCATAGCCTCCTCGTCTATAAAATCAGGATAATGATATTAGCTAACTCGCATCGTCATTATGCAAACTAAGAGGAATAAGATGTGTGGAGGGATCTAGCTTAATACTTGACAAAGAGGAGGCTTCGTGAGTGTTCCTTCTTGAGGATTATTCACAACTGAAGCATATACAACCCCACATGGTTATATTTGACATATCTTGTTAAGAGGCTGTAAATACACTTAAGTAAACAGAACCCACCAGAAAGTCTACCAGTTAGTTAGTAATGAATCAGCATGAATTTACTGAGTAACCAGAATATCAGGTCTTGAAAATCTTCTTTCTTAAATCAGTTACTTGACTTTTGAGGTGAATGAATTTCCACTGTGCGAAAGTGAGGACGCTCTGCAAAGCTAGAGCCGACCCTAGAAGCCCACTTGCCCTGTGCCATCACCAGGCACAAGTCCTCACTCACACTTCCTTTGCTATATCCTTGGCAGTCAACAGGTGGCACTGTGCTAGATGATCTATAAAAGGATTCCCACAAAAATGCTCTTTTGTCCAAAGTTTTGATTGAAGCAGCAACCAGCACTGTAATCAAGCTAACATCACAGTTTATCTTCCTTCCAACCACTGTAATTCCTCTTCTTGCCCACAGAGTGTTGTGGCACAGTTGCTTTCAAAGATCTTTTTCAGGAAATGCTCTGCGAGCAAATTAAAGAGGAGGCAGAAATAGCTGATAATTATCTATGCACCAAACAGTCCAATGGCAAGTTCTCCTGTGACCACAAAGAGGAAGTACTGGAAATGATGAAGGGAGCCTGAGTGTGCAACCCACAACCCCACTGGATGCAGGAATAGAAAGGCATTCGAGAATCATGAAATGTTAACACTTAGATGAGAAAATAAAGTGCTCATCTTTACTTTATTCATCTGTGAAATCAAGATAGTTACCAAACATGCTTTTCTCAAAGGCAGAGAGAATTTTAAATGCAGATTTTATAATTGAGAATAACATTGTCCAGTAGAACTTTTAGAGATGCTGGAAATAGTCTATATATCTATACCATCCAACATGGCCTTGTGGCTACTGAGTACATGAAGTGTAGCTAGAGTGACTAAGGAACTAAATTTGTAGCTTTAATTGTCATGTAAATAATCCTATGTGGATAATGACAATTGCATTGGATAGCACAGTTCAGTTCAGTTCAGTCGCTCAGTCGTGTCCGACTCTTTGTGACCCCATGAATCGCAGCACGCCAGGCCTCCCTGTTCATCACCATCTATCAGAGGTCACTCAGACTCACGTCCATCGAGTCCGTGATGCCATCCAGCCATATCATCTTCGATCGTCCCCTTCTCCTCCTGCCCCCAATCCCTCCCAGCATCAGAGTCTTGTCCAATGAGTCAACGCTTTACATGAGGTGGCCAAAGTACTGGAGTTTCAGCTTTAGCATCATTCCTTCCAAAGAAATCCCAGGGCTGATCTTCAGAATGGACTGGTTGGATCTCCTTGCAGTCCAAGGGACTCTCAAGAGTCTTCTACAACACCACATTTCAAAAGCATCAATTCTTCGGTGCTCAGCCTTCTTCACAGTCCACCTCTCACATCCATACATGACCACAGGAAAAACCATAGCCTTGACTAGACGGACCTTAGTCGGCAAAGTAATATACTATCTAGGTTGGTCACAACTTTTCTTCCAAGGAGTAAGTGTCTTTTAATTTCATGGCTACAATCAACATCTGCAGTGATTTTGGAGGCTAAAAACATAAAGTCTGACACTGTTTCAACTGTTTCCCCATTTATTTCCCATGAAGTGATGGGACCGGATGCCATGATCTTCGTTTTCTGTATGTTGAGCTTTAAGCCAAGTTTTTGCTCTCCTCTTTCACTTTCATCAAGAGGCTTTTAGGTCCTCTTCACTTTCTGCCATAAGATTGGTGTCATTTGCATATCTGAGGTCATTGATATTTCTCCCAGCAATCTTGATTCCAGCTTGTGTTTCTTCCAGTCCAGCGTTTCTCATGATGTACTCTGCATAGAAGTTAAATAAGCAGGGTGACAATATACAGCCTTGACGCACTCCTTTCCCTATTTGGAACCAGTCTGTTGTTCCATGTCCAGTTCTAACTATTGCTTCCTGAATGCATACAAAGAGGCAGGTCAGGTGGTCTGGTATTCCCATCTCTTTCAGAATTTTCCACAGTTTATTGTGATCCATACAGTCAAAGGCTTTGGCATAGTCAATAAAGCAGAAATAGATGTTTTTCTGGAACGCTCTTGCTTTTTCCATGATCCAGTGGATGTTGGCAATTTGATCTCAGGTTCCTCTGCCTTTTCTAAAACCAGCTTGAACATCAGGGAGTTCACGGTTCACATATTGCTGAAGCCTAGCTTGGAGAATTTTGAGCATTACTAGTGTGTGAGATGAGTGCAATTGTGCAGTAGTTTGAGCATTCTTTGGCATTGCCTTTCTTTGGGATTGGAATGAAAACTGACCTCTTCCAGTCCTGTGGCTACTGCTGAGTTTTCCAAATTTGCTGGCATATTGAGTTTAACACTTTCACAGCATCATCTTTCAGGATTTGAAACAGCTCCACTGGAATTCTATCACCTCCACTAGCTTTGTTTGTAGTGATGCTTTCTAAGGCCCACTGGACTTCACATTCTAAGATGTCTGGCTCTAGATGAGTGATCACATCATCATGATTATCTGGGTCATGAAGATCTTTTTGTACAGTTCTTCCGTGTATTCTTGCCACCTCTTCTTAATATCTTCTACCTCTGTTAGGTCCATACTATTTCTGTCCTTTATTGAGCCCATCTTTGCATGAAATGTTCCCTTGGTATCTCTCATTTTCTTGAAGAAATCTTTAGTTTTTCCCATTCTGTTATTTTCCTCTATTTCTTTGCATTGATCACTAAAGAAGACTTTCTTATCTCTTCTTGCTATTCTTTGGAACTCTGCATTCAGATGCTTATACCTTTCCTTTTCTCCTTTGCTTTTGCCTCTCTTCTTTTCACAGCTATTTGTAAGGCCTCTCCATACAGCCATTTTGCTCTTTTGCATTTCCGAAATGGGAATGGTCTTGATCCCTGTCTCCTGTACAATGTCATGAACCTCATTCCATTGTTCATCAGGCACTCTATCTGTCAAATCTAGTCCCTTAAATCTATTTCTCACTTCCACTGTATAATCATAAGGGATTTGATTTAGGTCATACCTGAATGGTCTAGTAGTTTTCCATACTTTCTTCAATTTAAGTCTGAATTTGGTAATAAGGAGTTCATGATGTGAGCCACAGTTAGCTCCTGGCCTTGTTTTTGTTGACTGTATAGAGCTTCTCCATCTTTGGCTGCATAGAATATAATGAATCTAATTTCGGTGTTGACCATCTGGTGATGTCCATGTGTAGAGTCTTCTCTTGTGTTGTTGGAAGAGGGTGTTTGCTATGACCAATGTGTTCTTTTGGCAAAACTCTATTAGTCTTTGCCTTGCTTCGTTCTGCATTCCAAGGCCAAATTTTCCTGTTACTCCAGGTGTTTCTTGACTTCCTACTTCAGCATTCCAGTCCCCTATAATGAAGAGGATATCTTTTTGGGTGTTAGTTCTAAAAGGTCTTGTAGATCTTCATAAAACCATTCAACTTCAGCTTCTTCAGCATTACTGGTTGGGGCATAGACTTGGATAACTGTGATATTGAATGATTTGCCTTGGAGAAGAACAGAGATCATTCTGTCGTTTTTGAGGTTGCATCCAAGTACTGCATTTTGGACTCTTTTGTTGACTATGATGGCTACTCCATTTCTTCTGAGGCATTCCTGCCCGCAGTCATAGATATAATGGTCATCTGAGTTAAAGTCACCCATTCCAGTCCATTTTAGTTCACTGATTCCTAGAATGTCGATGTTCACTCTTGCCATCTCCTGTTTGACCACTTCCAATTTGCCTTGATTCATGGACCTGACATTCCAGGTTCCTATGCAATATTGCTCTTTACAGCATCGGATCTTGCTTCTATCACCAGTCACATCCACAGCTGGGTATTGTTTTTCCTTTGCTCCATCCCTTCATTTTTTCTGGAGTTATTTCTCCACTGATCTCCAGTAGCATATTGGGCACCTACTGACCTGGGGAGTTCCTCTTTCAGTATCCTGTCATTTTGCCTTTTCGTACTGTTCATGGGGTTCTCAAGGCAAGAATACTGAAGTGGCTTGCCATTCCCTTCTCCAGTGGACCACATTCTGTCACACCTCTCCACCATGACCCGCCCGTCTTGGGTTGCCCCGCAGACATGGCTTGGTTTCACTGAGTTAGACAAGGCTATGGTCCTAGTGTGATTAGATCAACTAGTTTTCTGTGAGTATGGTTTTAGTGTGTCTGCCCTCTTATGCCCTTTTGCAACACCTACCATTTTACTTGGGTTTCTCTTACCTTGGGCGTGGGGTAGCTCTTCATGGCTGTTCCAGCAAAGCACAGCCGCTGCTCCTTACCTTGGACGAGGGGCATCTCCTTACCACCACCATTCCTGACCAATGTGGGATAGCTCCTCTAGGCCCTCCTGCACCTGCACAGCCATGGCTCCTTGGGTTGCTCCTCCCAGCTGCCGGCCCTGGCCTCGGCGTGGGTGCCTCCTCCCAGCTGCCACCCCTGGCCTTTGCTCGGGGTGGCTCCTCAGGTCACCATCCCTGGCCTCGGGCGCAAGGTGGCTTCTCCCAGCCGCTGCCCCTGACCTCGGACGTGGGGTAGCTCACAGAGAAGTTAATAAATCCAAATTATGCTTCTTTATCCACATTCTTTCTACAAGTATTCCATACCTGTTATCTGGTATTTGTCTAACCTGAAGTTTGTTCACCAGCATGTGTGTGTGCTCAGTCACGTCTAACTCTGAGCAACCCCCACTATGGACTGTTGCCCACCAGGCTCCTCTGTCCATGGGAATTCTCTGGCAAGAATATGAGAGTAGGTTGTCATTTCTTCCTCCAGGGTATCTTCCTGACCCAGGGATCAAACTCGCATCTCCTGCGTCTCCTGCATTGCAGGTGGATTCTTTACCGCTGAGTCACTGGGGCTTCAGTCTTTGTCTGGGTGTTCCAAGATGGCCCCTTGCAGTGTGGGCCCTGCTAAGAGAAGGATGAACGTATTACTGCCTCCTAGGCGGCTTTTTCTGGGCCTTCTATCCTGTATTCTCAGTGCTTCCTTCTGGTACACCTATAGATATAATTCCTCAATCTAGCAGGGGTGGGCATTTGCTCTTAAGACCTTGTGCTTAAGAGCACAGCTTCTGGAATCAGACTGCCTGGTTCTAAGCCTCAGCTTTACCATTTATCAAATGTACATCAGAGGAAAGTTACAAATCACAATTCTAGTTGCAATTTTCCTCATCTGTAAGAGCCTAGGAATTGGAAAATTAAATAGACTTGAACATGTGATACTGTCAGTAGAGGGCATGGCCCGTTGCGGACAATTCAGAAGTGTGAGCACCTTTTATTGTTACTGATGTCCTCTGAATGCCCTTCCATTTGTCAATGCCTCTTAAAATGCAAGGCCCAGAACTATGAGGGTGTGTGCCCAGGTGCTTCATAAACTATATGTTCATAAAATAGAGTATCACTATAATGCTTTTGTTCTCATTGTTGTGGTCCCAGGGCTCCCCTCTTTCCTCTTCATCTCTAATTTTAGTTGCCATGGAATTTGAGGTTTTTCTATATCTTAAAGGAATACAGCTTCTTGAGTGGAAGAATCATAGAACATGTTATGAGTTCAGGCCTAACAGAGAGAGCTTCCACAAACATTTATAAATCAAAATATTACCATATTTCCCAGTCTATGTTTATGAGCAGTTCCCTTCCATCAGGCCATATGCCAGAAAGTATTGGAGGAGAAATACTTGAAACGATAGAGCCACAAGAATTACTCTTCTTTCATATGGCAGAATTTATACCCATCCCTCAGCCAAGAAGTAATTTACTTATGTTTTACATATCAGTGGGACTGTGAAAAATAATTGTGAGCAATCAAAAACAAATAGAACAACAAAACAACAGTATTATGCAAGTACATGATCATCAAAGCCATACTATCCAGTTGGAGTGAAGTGAAAGTTACTCAGTCATGTCCAACTCTTTGCGATCCCACGGACTATACAGTCCATGGATTTCTCCAGGCCAGAATACAGAGTGGGTAGCTTTTCCCAATCCCAGGGGATCTTCCCAATCCAGGGATCGAACCCAGGTCTCTTGCAAATGCAGACAGATTTTTTTCCCAGCTGAGCCCAAGAATACTGGAGTGGGTAGCCTGTCCCTTCTCCAGTGGATCTTCCTGACCCAGGAATTGAACTGGGTCTTCTGCATTCCAGGTGAACATCTTCAGGTGGTAATTCATGAAAAGGAGGACAGGCAGAACCAGTGTTATGCTGGAATCTTCTCAAAGGGGACTTCAGGGAAGTGATTGCTAAATTTTCAAAAGTTTGGTAAGCAAGCTGACTTCACAGTGGTAGTAGCTTGAAATTAGCCATGGAGGGAGAATTTATATCATGGAAATGAACAAGTACTATACCCCCACACATACCATCATGAGCCTTCTTCCCTGTTCCAGTCTCCCTTGCTTTATGTGTATGTCACTTCTGTTTTGAATGCAAAAATTATGGATTCCCACTCATTGAGTTTAGCATGGCAATTTGGAAACTTTAATATTACCAGGTCATCTTGGATTAATTGGAATAACCAAGCACCTGAGGGAGAAATTGTTAGGTATTGTGTTAAAAACATCTTTGCTCACATATCTTGGTGATTATTTTTGCTTGTTTTTGCAGTGGGTATGAGCACCAGATTAGCAATTAGAAACTGAGTCCAATGCTGCCTATATCACAAGATTCATGGTGAGGTCTGAGGAGATCATGTAGCCTTGATTAGCTGTCCAGGCTGATCTCAAGTTTTCTCTGGCATGGATCTTTGGCAAATTAACTAAAAAGAGAGTATAAATTAGA
Organism: Nanger dama; assembly: GCA_917880005.1. Classification (NCBI taxonomy): domain Eukaryota; kingdom Metazoa; phylum Chordata; class Mammalia; order Artiodactyla; family Bovidae; genus Nanger; species Nanger dama. Next base: position 15,220,176 of record CAKJTW010000044.1, read on the forward strand.
GTGGAAAACATAAAGGTCTCCTTAGTGGCTGACTTTCATAGGATACTGGCCATGTGGATTCTACCATGAAAGGCAAGTATACTATGGGAGACAATAGCCAATTTTAGCTCAAGAGAACCAAGAAATGATGTCGAAAGAGTAATACCAATCACAGTTTCCAACAGAGGGAGTGTGAGGGCAGAGGCAGTGGACAGAGCAGTGTTGAAACCAAGCAGTGATGCCCTCGGAACATCACTATGAGGGGTCCTCACCTGAGGCAGAAATGAGGTATCTATGGCAAATGACATTGTTAATCAAAGAGGGAAACAATCAGGCTGTTCTAACTTCACGAGAGCAGATGGATCAATATAGGTAGACGTGGGGAAGACAGAGATATAGTTTGGAATTATGGAACCAAGCATCCTTCCAATGGCAAGAACAGTGCAGAGCAGAAATTGAACCCACACAGAAGCTAGCATCGTACAATGGCTGTGATGGGCTCATTTTGCCAGTACTTTCATAAGGACCACAGCCCCTGGTCAGGCTCCAGACTGTGGTCCTGTTTACAGGTGCAAAGTCCGGAATGTCCTGAAACCTGCACCGAAGCCCACAGCTGGCTTTGACATCTAGGGGCGCCACTGTGCAGCACTGAGAACCGCACGGTGGTATTCAGTTTTTTGTTGAACTCATTCCTCACGACTTAGGTTGAGGAAGAAACTAGTCCCTTAAGAACTGTGTTCTTGCTTAGCCATTTTTTATTTCCTCTGCTCACAAGAAATGTTCATTTCGTGTAATGAAGGAGATCCATGTGAGACCTTACAGTGGGCAACTTTTTCTTATTTTTGCCACTGCTTCTTTCTTCTTGACAGATCAGACTCAAAACTATCAAGCTTCTAGGAACCAGAAAGGTGACAGAGGGGTAGGTGATTCAAGAAAAGTCAGAGCCACCAAGGTTCCTGCTTTCTCAGTGGCCGGTCAGTTCATTTAAGGACACAAAATTGGGCTGGGTAAGTGGAAGCAGGAGGAAGACTCAAAGGGACCAAATACTGGTATGTTTTATCACTTTTACAAGTGTATTAAAATACATTTTTGTGCTGAATACTTGACCCTGGGAATCCTGAATAAAATTATATTTGACAACACTTAGCAAGTACTGTATTGTTAGTGGGACTTTGGAAGCCAGTAATTTCAGAGTAATTATGGTTTTACATGGAATGAGATTTTAATACAACATTTATCCTGTCTTCTAACATCTCTCTTTAGTGTCTGTCTGTAGAAGGCAGGAATATCAAACCTTTCATATCTCGAAAGTTCTGCTTTGTTATTCTGTGAGAGAACTGTTACACAAACTTCATGTTTGCAAGTCCCTTTGTGATCAATTATTAATCTCTTCCAGGATCAATCTTTTGTCATTGAATTCTTTCTCCTCTTTCTGTTTTTCATGGGAAAAGCTATATACCAGTAATATTAATTGTAGTTAAATAAAAATCATCCATAATCCCCAAACCCTAATGCAACTTTTCTCATTTGCATATACTTTCTAGCTTTTGCTTTTATGAATAAATATTTTTACAGCAACAGAATTGTATGCAAAATTTAATATTGTAAGATTAGCATTGTGTCTTGAAAATGACCTTTATTCCTATATAATTTTGGAGTATAATTTTCATATTTTGCTGTATATGTGCAAGTAAATTGTCTCATAATATATAAAATAATCCTCTGTCATTGGACTTTAACGTTGTTTCCATTTTTCTCTATTGCAATGAGGACTGAAAAGTAGACTTTTGTGGAATAAACTTTTTATTTTTCTTCATTTCCCCAGATCCTAGCAGAGAATCCCGTTGGCAACAGGCACAAATACATATTCAAAAAGTTAATTAGTAAAAGATACTCTTGTTTCCTTTTGATAAATTATTTCTTCAGGATGAACTTATAAGAATAAGAGAGGTTATTGAGTCAAGAAGGAAAGAAAGTGAAGTCTCTCAGTCGTGTCTGACTCTTTGCGACCCCATGGACTGTAGCCCAAAGTGCTTAATATATGTTGGTTTATTAAAATTTATTTCAATTCTTTTTCAACTATTATTATTTCAGATTTTGGCTTAGCCATCAAAATGGTGCCTCCAATGTTTTTATTTTATTTGTTTTTAAAAAAATCTTTTGTTACTTTTAAAATTGCTTATTTATGTGGTCCTGCCATGTGGTATATAGGACCTTAGTGCCCTCACTAGGGTTCGAATGCACGTCCCCTGCATTGAAAGCATGAAGTCTTAACCACTGGGATGCCAGGGAACTCCCAATGTTGTTTTCATTTGCACAGTGGAATATACATAGAATCATACTTGCCAGTTTCCCCCACTGGACACCTGACAGTATTTTGATCTGCCTTGAATTCCAGGTGTTTGGCACAGAGTGTGGGACTTACGCTGTTTACTTTAATGTTTTGGAACATCTAGAAGAGAAAAAGAGTAGTGGTTAAAACAACAGTGCTAGCCCCTATTTCCTATGTCTCTGGGATCAGATGGGTTAAAATCTATAAAATGGAGATATTACTATCTCAAGTGTCTTAGAACTGTGGTGAGGATTACATGATGTAATATAAATGCATGATCGGTTCCATGAAAGCACTTAACAAATATTACTCACTTTAATCTGGGTCTATTCATTTATGAAATCTTCCTGTCTCTCTTATAAAATTGAATGGATGTAATTATCTTCCAATTAAAATAAGTAAATTTAAAAAAAGAAAGAAAATTAATCTGCCCTTTCTGCTAAAATGCAAGAAAATATTTTATTTATGATTGCTTTGCTGGATTTTATAGTAGGGACCCATTATGTCTGATTAAAAAACAAGGCAAAATCCAGAAATTTAGATTTTAATTAATCGAAAGTACAAAAAAATGAATGGGATATTAATGTGTTACAAATATTGATCTCTTGTTTTTACAAGATTAGTGCAAAATTTTGCATATTGTGCATGTCTAAATTTTACTTTTTGTTATCAGATTAATGTATTTTTAATATTACATATTTGAAATGGTCATAATTTTGTTTAGTGACTTTTTTTCAGATTCATGTTAACAAGGTCTTGATCTTTTCCCCAATTACCTACTTAACATTTTGCTGTATTTTGTGTTCCCTGGTGGCTCAGTGGTTAAGAATATGCCTGCCAATTCAGGAGACACAGGTTCGATCCCAGATCTGGGAAGATCCCCTGGAGAAGGAAATGACAACGCATTCCAGTATTATTGCCTGGACAGAGGAACCTAGTGGGCAATAGTCCATGGGGTCCCAAAGAGTCAGACATAACTTTGTGACTGAAAAACAACAACAAATGTTTTTAAAACTAAAATTTTAAATCTATTTAGCCCTTTAATAGAGCCAGAATTTTGTTGTATTTCATGCTGTATAAACCTACAAACTTACTCTTTCCTCCTTCAACTTGCTGTCTCATCATTATTGATAATTCTTTCTCATCTATTTGATTTGAACATATTAAGTACATTTGCACTGTTTCATATACTGATCAATTTCTGAAGATTTATATTTCAGTTTTGATGCCAGAGCCACACTGCTGAATAGGTTTTATAACATATTCTATTATCAGTAAGCTAGGCCCTATATGGGAGAAGGCGATGGCACCCCACTCCAGTACTCTTGCCTGGAAAATCCCGTGGACAGAGGAGCCTGGTGGGCTGCAGTCCATGGGGTCACGAAGAGTCAGACACGACTGAGCGACTTCCCTTTCACTTTTCACTTTCATGCATTGCAGAAGGAAATGGCAACCCACTCCAGTGTTCTTGCCTGGAGCATCCCAGGGATGGGGGAGCCTGGTGGGCTGCCGTCTCTGGGGTCACACAGAGTCAGACTGAAGCGACTCAGCAGCAGCAGCAGCAGGGCCTATGTGGGCTTCCCAGGTGGCGCTAGTGGTAAAGAACCCACCTGCCGACGCAGGATACCTAGGAGATATGGGTTCAGTTCCTGGGCTGGGAACACCCCTTGGAGTAGGAAATAGCAACCCACTCCAGTATTCTTGCCTGGACAGAGGAGCCTGGTGGGCTACAGTCCATAGGGTTGCAAAGAGGCAGACACAACTGAAGCCACTTAGCCCACATGCATGCAGGGCCTGTATACCTTCTTTCCAGTTCATGACATTACAATGATCTTACTTTGAACCATCATTTGAAAATATAGCTCACCAATGTTTAATAAGCTTTGCTGGAATTTTATTGGAATTGTTTTAAACATAGGGACTAACATGCTCTACTTATTTAAAAAGCATGACTCTTCACTTTCAGAAATGATTAAATTTCTCCCAAGAAGACTTGGTTATGTTTTTAATGCACATGTCATTTTCCTTTAAGTTTTCTTCTAAGTATTTTACTGCACTGAATCTGTAATAGCTCATCTGTCATCACTTTCTAGTTGACTTTCATATATACATCATCATGTGTCAATTTCTGAGCATTTCTTTTGTGTCTGGCCATTTTAATAAATGCTTATTTACAATTTTAGAATATTATTATATTTTCATATATATAATTATGCTATCCACAAGTAAAGACACCGTTGCCATTTTTCCGATGGGGATTTATGGTTTAATGATTATCATTACTGTTTAGTGGATACAGAGTTTCAGTTTTGCAAGATGAAAAAGTTCTGGAAATGCATAGTGTTGATGGTTGTACACCACTGTGCATGTATGTAATGCCACGGAACTGGACACTTTTTTAGGGAGTAATTTTTTGTTACGTGTATTTTGCCACAAGTAAACATAAATAAGTAAACAATAAGATGCGTGTGTGTGTGTTAAGTCACTTCAGTTGTGCCTGGCTCTTTGCAACCCTATGGACTGTAGCCCACCAGGCTCCTCTGTCCATGGGATTCTCCAGGCAAGAACACAGGAGTGGATTGTCATGTCCTCCTCCAGGGGATCTTCCCAACCCAGGGATCAAACCCATATCTCTCACATCTCCTGCACTGGCAGGCAAGTTCTTTACCATGAGTGCCACCTGGGAAGCCTCAGTTCAGTTCAGTCTCTCAGTCGTGTCCGACTCTTTGTGACCCCATGAATCACAGCACGCCAGGCCTCCCTGTTCATCACCATCTATCGGAGTTCACTCAGACTCACGTCCATTGAGTCTGTGATGCCATCCAGCCATCTCATCTTCGGTCATCCCCTTCTCTTCCTGCCCCTAAATCGCTCCCAGCATCAGAGTATTTTCCAATGAGTCAACTCTTCGCATGAGGTGGCCAAAGTACTGGAGTTTCAGCTTTAGCATCATTCCTTCCAAAGAAATTCCAGGGCTGATCTCCTTCAGAATGGACTGGTTGGATCTCCTTGCAGTCCAAAGGACTCTCAAGAGTCTTCTCCAACACCACAGTTCAAAAGCATCAATTCTCCGGCGCTCAGCCTTCTTCACAGTCCAAACCTCATATCCATACATGACTACTAGAAAAACCATAGCCTTGACTAGACGGACCTTAGTCGGCAAAGTAATGGCTCTGCTTTTGAATATACTATCTAGGTTGGTCATAACTTTTCTTCCAAGGAGTAAGCGTCTTCCAATTTTATGGCTGCAGTCACCATCTGCAGTAATTTTGGAGCCCCCCAAAATAAAGTCTGACACTGTTTCAACTGTTTCCCCATCTATTTCCCATGAAGCGATAGGATCGGATGCCATGATCTTCATTTTCTGAATGTTGAGCTTTAAGCCAACTTTTTCACTCTCCTCTTTCACTTTCATCAAGAGGCTTTTTAGTTCCTCTTTACTTTCTGCCATAAGGGTGGTATCATCTGCACATCTGAGGTTACTGATATTTCTCCTGGCAATCTTGATTCCAGCTTGTGTTTCTTCCAGTCCACCATTTCTCATGATGTACTCTGCATATAAGTTAAAGAAGAAGGGTGAGAATATACAGCCTTGACGCACTCCTTTCCCTGTTTGGAACCAGTCTGTTGTTCCATGTCCAGTTCTAACTGTTGCTTCCTGACCTGCATACAGATTTCTCAAGAGGCAGGTCAGGTGGTCTGGTATTCCCATCTCTTTCAGAATTTTCCACAGTTTATTGTGATCCACACAGTCAAGGGCTTTGGCATAGTCAATAAAGCAGAAATAGATGTTTTTCTGGAACTCTCTTGCTTTTTCCATGATCCAGCAGATGTTGGCAATTTGATCTCTGGTTCCTCTGCCTTTTCTAAAACCAGCTTGAACATCTAGAAGTTCACGGTTCACAGGTTGCTGAAGCCTGGCTTGGAGAATTTTGAGCATTACTTTACTAGCATGTGAGATGAGTGCAATTGTGCAGTAGTTTGAGCATTCTTTGGCATTGCCTTTCTTTGGGATTGGAATGAAAACAGACCTTTTCCAGTCCTGTGGCCACTACTGAGTTTTCCAAATTTGCTGACATATTGAGTGCAGCACTTTCACAGCATCATCTTTCAGGATTTGAAATAGCTCAACTAGAATTCCATCACCTCCACTAGCTTTGTTTGTAGTGATGCTCTCTAAGGCCCACTTGATGTCACATTCCAAGATGTCTGGCTCTAGATGAGTGATCACATCATCATAATTATCTGGGTCATGAAGATCTTTTTGTACAGTTCTTCCATGTATTATTGCCACCTCTTCTTAATATCTTTTGCTTCTGTTAGGTCCCTACCATTTCTGTCCCTTATCGAGCCAATCTTTGCATGAAATATTCCCCTGGTATCTCTAATTTTCTTGAAGAGATCTCTAGTCTTTCCCATTCTGTTGTTTTCCTCTATTTCTTTGCATTGATCGTTAAAGAAGACTTTCTTATCTCTTCTTGCTTTTCTTTGGAACTCTGCATTCATATGCTTATATCTTTCCTTTTCTCCTTTGCTTTTGCCTCTATTCTTTCACAGCTATTTGTAAGGCCTCCCGAGACAGCCATTTTGCTTTTTGCATTTCTTTTCCATGGGGATGGTCTTGATCCCTGTCTCTCGTACAATGTCACGAACCTCAATCCATAGTTCATCAGGCACTCTATCTGTCAGATCTAGGCCCTTAAATCTATTTCTCACTTCCACTGTATAATCATAAGGGATTTGATTTAGGTCATACCTGAATGGTCTAGCGGTTTCCCCTACTTTCTTCAATTTGGGTCTGAATTTGGTAATAAGGAGTTCATGATCTGAGCCACAGTCAGCTCCCAGTCTTGTTTTTGCTGACTGTATAGAGCTTCTCCATCTTTGGCTGCATAGAATATAATGAATCTAATTTCGGTGTTGACCATCTGGTGATGTCCATGTATAGAGTCTTCTCTTGTGTTGTTGGAAGAGGGTGTTTGCTATGACCAGTGCATTTTCTTGGCAAAACTCTATTAGTCTTTGCCCTGCTTCATTCCGTATTCCAAGGCCAAATTTGCCTGTTACTCCAGGTGTTTCTTGACTTCCTACTTTATCATTCCAGTCGCCTATAATGAAAAGGACATCTTTTTGGGTGTTAGTTCTACAAGGTCTTGTAGGTTTTAATAAAACCTTCAACTTCAGCTTCTTCAGCATTACTGGTTGGGGCATAGAGTTGGATAACTGTGATATTGAATGGTTTGCTTTGGAAATGAACAGAGATCATTCTGTCATTTTTGAGACTGCATCCAAGTACTGCATTCGGACTCTTTTGTTGACCATGATGGCTACTCCATTTCTTCTGAGGCATTCTTGCCCGTAATAGTAGATAGGAACAATAATCTTTGAGTTTTTTTTTTTTTAATGAATTTAAGGTGCTATTTCTTTTGATCCATGCTGATTTTAATATATATTTGTGTTATAAATAGTAACTTTATTATGAAAGAGTCTCATTTCTAAGTTCTTTGTTTTGAATGGATATTAAATTTTGGCTACTGATTTTTCTGTGTTCTCTGATTGTTAAGTCATATCTGATAGTATATTTTCTTAGGCACATTTGCAATCACCAAACATTTATTGAAAATCTATTATGTACCAGACACTCTTCTGGAAGCTTTATTTACTCTGAAAATAGCTGATGAATTTTGCATGTTGAAATTGAGAGTCAAGCAGCCAGTCATGCCCCAAGCCACAGAGCAGAAACTGTTGGAGCTAGGTTTCCATTCTTCTAATAGAGCAAGTTTCATTTTATTTCACTAGCAGCAGCATTACCCTGCTCGTAGACGTGATTAACTTGGTCAACAGGGTGTTTTAAACATTTTTGAGTCAACATTTAAAAACTTGGAGAATTGTCACAGCCATCCAAACTAGGCTCCCCTCTTTAGCAGACAGTGGGTTTTCTGCACAGCCCACTCCTGTGGGTTGTCAGTTGAGCCCCTTGGATGAAGAGCTTGCCTCTAGCGCCCTGCAGTTTCAGCCACTCTCTCTAGCCAGTGAAGATTGGAGTCAGCAGCCACTTGCCACCTGCTCACACTGATGCTTTCTTGACTGTAGAGAAGTTTATCCCTGAAAATAGGTCCTTATGAAAAATAAAAGTTACGCTTGGAGGGATGATGGAAGAGAGTATATGTTTCTTGTGAAAATGAAGTTTATGCGCATGCATTTGGTGTGAAAGTCACTCCACCCCTGCTCCTCTGATAGATTTAGAAATACTGCAGGTTATAAATAGCCTACTGATTCTTATAGGACTCTCTTTCTATGAATAATCAAATTTTATTTCTACTGTAGTATTTGATAAAATCATTGTGTTGCCAAGGGTTGAATTATAAAGCCACTTGATTCAGTGGGGATAGAAGTGTCTTGTGATCTAGAGTTTCAGACTGGCAATAACAACATATTTTTTCCTTCAGGAGTAAAAAGACTAAAAGTATTTTTAGAGCTGTAAAAGAATGGCTATAAAAATCTGACATCACTGAGTGATCAGATTTGATCATAGGAGCTGATTTGTGGAAGTGACACCTTTTCCTTTTTTATTCCTAACATTACTATTATTGGCACAAAGACACTCTGACCTTATTCTCTCCACCATTATTGTCTGATGAACAAAGTTCAAAGCCACCTAAACTGAATTGTCATTTAGCTAGCCCAGTGGTTTCCCCCAGCCTGAGCTGTGTTTCCAAATCCTAATTATAACATTATGGATACAGCTCCCAGGAATTCCAATCACTCTCCCCAACCAATCAACCAAGTTAATAACAAGTAGCATTATTCTTGCCTGGAAATATCCATGGACAGAGGGGCCTAGTGGGCTACAGTCCACGGGATCTCAGAGTCAGACACGACTGATCATGCACGCCTACCTACATAAATATACAGTGTTATGAAGTCCCATTTATAGAAGTAATACATGCTTTAATTTTTTTTCTGAATATTCTTCAATGAGATTACTTGTACTGACAAAGGGAAGAGGAGGGAAGGAAGGTGGGGTGAGAAGGAGAGAGGAGGGAAGGGAGGGAGAGTGGGCTAGAGAGAGAGCGAGGATAGAAGGAAGCAAGGAAAAAAGCAAGCCTCTGTATGAGTTTGCTAGGGCTAAAACCACACCACAGATCGTGTGGCTTAAGCAACAGAAGTTAATTTCCTCACAGTTTTGGAGGCTAGAAATCTATGATCAAGGTGTCAGTAGGGTTGGTTCTCTTTGGGGCCATAAGGGGAGACCCTGTTGCAGGCCTCTCTCCTGGCTTGTACAGGAAGGTCACTTCCTTCTGCTTTCACATGATCTTTCCTCTGTGTGTGTGTCCTAATCCTCTCTTCTTATAAGGACATTCTATTGGATTAGGGCCCACCCTAAGAACCTCATTTTTATTCGATTATCTCTTTAAAGACTCTATCTCCCAACAAAGTGACATTTTCAGGAAGATATTATGGGTTAGAGCTTTAATATATCAAATTGGGAGCACATATTCACCCCATTAACAGTACCTGCCCTTCCATCACCATATAGTGGGAATTAGGAAAACTTTGATGTATAAAAGGGCTTTCCTTATGGCTCAACTGGTAAAGAATCTGTCTGCAATGCGGGAGACCTGGGTTCAATCCCTGGGTCAGGAAGATCCCTTGGAGAAGGGACAGGCTACCCACTCCAGTATTCTGGCCTAGAGAATTCCACGGACTGTATAGTCCATGGGATTACAAAGAGTCGGACATGACTGAGCTACTTTCACTGAAGTATACAAAGAAAGAAATCATTCATTCACATCCACAGTGAACCACTCTCAATATTTTAACTTTTTTTCCCTTCCCAGTTTCATTTGTCAGAATGTATTGTTTTGTTTTTCTTATGTGACTAAAATCATACTGTATACACAATTTTGATTCATATCTTAAACAAGTAATCTTATAAAACAGGCAGTTTGCAGGTTTTACACATTTAAAATTTTGCTGTTATTTTTTTCTAAGTTTGGGGATTACAGTAAAATTTGCCTTATAAAAACACTTTTAAAATCTGATCCTGTTTTTTGTACTGCTATAATTTTGTAGTTTAGTATGAAATTTGAAAGCATGATACCACCAGTTTCATTCCTTTTGTTCAAGATTGTTTTGACTTTTAAGGATCTTTTGTGGTTCCAAACAAATTTTAGAATTATTTGGTCTGTTTCTGTGAAATATCCCATAGGAATTTTGATAGGGATTACATTGAATCTGTAAATTGCTTTGGGTAGTAACACATTTTAACATTAATTCTTTCAAACCATGAACATGGAATATCTTTCCATTTTTTGAGTCATCTTCCTCTTATTTTATCAGTGTCTTATAGTTTTCAGTGTACTTGTCTTTCACCTCCTTGGTTAAATTTATTCCTAGGTATTTTATTCTGTTTGATTTGTTTGTAAACAGTTTGTTTTCTTAAATTACCTTTCTGACAGTTTCTTGTTAGTGTGTAGAAATGCCACAGATTGATTTTGTATCCTGCAACTTTACTGAATTCTTTCACTCTCCGAGAGGTGTGTGTGTGTATGAGTGTGGGGGTTGTGTGTGCATGTGCGTGCACATCTGTGTAGTCTTCAGAATTCTTAAGATATAGTGACAGTTTTACCTCTTCCTTCCCATTGGGTGACTTGTATGTCTTTTTCTTGCCTAATTGTTGTGGCTAGAACTTCTAATACCATGTTGAGTGAAAGTGGTGGGGGTGGTCATCCTTGTCTCGTTGCTGATCTAAGAGGAAAAGCTCAGCTTTTCACCACTGAGTACAGTATTAGCTATGGGTTTGTCATATATGACTTTTATAATGTACAAGTACACTTCCTCTATATCCACGCTGTTGGAAAATTTTTTAATCATAACTGGATGTTGAATTTTGTTAAATGCCATTTCTGCATTTATTGAGGTAATCATATGATTTTTATCTTCTATTTTGTTGTATCATGTTGATTGATTTGTGGATGATGAAACCATCCTTGCAACACTGAAGTAAATCCCACTTGATCATGGTAGGTGATCCTTTTAATGTATTGTTGGGTTAGGCTTGCTGATATTTCGTTGAGGACTTTTGCAGCTACATTCATCAAGAATAGTGACCTGTAACTTTGTTTCCTGTGGTACTGAGAGCTGACCTTGGTATCAGGGCAATGCTGCTTTTGTATGTTTGGAAGGTTTTCCTTCTCTACGATTTTTGGAAAAGTTTAAGAATAGAGATAAAATCTTGTAATGTTTTGTAGAGTTTGCCAGTGAGAGCATCTGGTTCTGAACTTTTATTTTGGGGGATATTTTCAATCTCCTTACTAGTAATTTCTACACTATGGTTTTCTATGTCTTCATAATTCAGTCTTGGATGATTGTATGTTTCTCATAATTTATCCATTAGTGTCTGAAACAATTTAAAACTAAGTTTCTATTTTTTTCTGAATTGGTAACTTTGTAATATTTTTGTCAATTCTGTTTTTGGTAATATTCTGCCCAGGCCTTTTATTTCATTCATGCATATTGGTATTTATGGTTTTTTAATAGGATATAGAATTTATTGTTTTTCAAATTTGTGTTAATTTGCTATATATTAATCTATCATTTCTATGAGATTAACCTTTTATATTAGTTCTTTACCCATTCTCATTTTAAATGTTTTATTCCTTATTATTATTTTCTCTACTTTTTCATTGTTAGATATACCAAAAATTAATTTATTTTAATAGAGTTTTCAAGGTCATCATAATATTTATTCAGCATTTCCAAAGTTTTCATAAGTTTGTCAAAATTTGTTTCTTCTTTCATCCTCCCTGTTTCATTTTTTCTTGAAATGTTTATCCTTTTATAATTTGAAAATTCTAACAAAACTCACATATTATTTTTAATGATTATTATTACTTTTGTGGAGAGTGAAAAAGTTGGCTTAAAGCTCAACATTCAGAAAACGAACATCAGGGCATCCAGTGCCATCACTTCACAGGAAATAAATGGGGAACAGTGGAAACAGTGTCAGATTTTATTTTGGGGGCTCCAAAATCACTGCAGATGGTGATTGCAGCCATGAAATTAAAAGACGCTTACTCCTTGGAAGAAAAGTTATGACCAACCTAAATAGCATATTCGAAAGCAGAGACATTACTTTGCAGACTAAGGTCTGTCTAGTCAAGGCTATGGTTTTTCCAGTGGTCATGGATGGATGTGAGAGTTGGACCGTGAAGAAGGCTGAGCGCCGAAGAATTTATGCTTTTGAACTGTGGTGTTGGAGAAGTCTCTTGAGAGTCCCTTGGACTGCAAAGAGATCAAACCAGTCCATTCTGAAGATCAGCCCTGGGATTTCTTTGGAAGGAATGATGCTAAAGCTGAAACTCCAGTACTTTGGCCACCTCATGAGAAGCGTTGACTCATTGGAAAAGACTCTGATGCTGGGAGGGATTGGGGGCAGGAGGAGAAGGGGACGACGGAAGATGAGATGGCTGGATGGCATCATGGACTCGATGGACGTGAGTCTGAGTGAACTCTGGGAATTGGTGATGGACAGGGAGGCCTGGCGTGCTGCGATTCATGGGGTCGCAAAGAGTCAGACTCAACTGAGCAACTGAACTGACTGATTATTTTAAATAATAATAATAATAAGAATTATTATTTTATAAATAATTTATCTTAAGAGCTATATTGTCAACTACTCATTATTTATATAGAAGAATGCAGCAATTTTACTTCTATTGTTATCAAATATTCTGTCCTTATATTCCTAATTAAGTCTTTCAGCAGCAAATTATGCAGAGTGGGATTGTCCTTTTTTCCCTTGAGATTGTTTTGAGCTAATCCTTGAGAAAGTGATCCAACAGTAGATGCATTAGAGGACCGTTACAGAGGATGCACAGATGAGCTGCTGACACCTGCAGGGGTGCAGCCTCACAGGATGGAAGCTTTATGAATGATATCCCTTGAACTTGAGCTGTGTACAACCTGCAAGAAAGTATTTAAGGTTGTTTTTATGCTTTTTACCTCAGTAAGTTCTGTCCCGGAATTTTATCTTAAGAAATAATTCTGCAGAGAAGTAAAATGTGTTCATTCTTATCCACGATAGTAAAACTGGGGACAGTTACTGTATACTACTTTTTGGTATCTACCATTAGAAATGATCATAAATGTTATAAATTTATGTATTATATATGTCAAATATGTGAGCTGTTACACACTTATTAATAATAATAATTATGAAAAATTCAAGCAGATATCTCAGCAACAAAGCTAAGAATCATAAAGTACTACATACTTTCTGACTTTAACATTTTATATCAATATTTATTCACACGACCAAAATGAACACATATTAAAACATGTAAAAAGTTACAGATTGTTTTCTTTTGTAAGAGTAGTACCAAATGTTATAGTTGCACATAATCTTTTCTTTAATGGAAGCAAAGAAAAGAGCTGTGGCTCTCAGAAAATTAATATTTGGAGGTTTAAAAGTCAGAGCATTTTTCTTTAGACTGAAGCATACTTTTGTCAAAGGGCATTTCAAGCACAATGAGTGTTCCAGTCTAGTGTCCCCTTGCTCATTGTGGAATAAGTGGCTCTGTTCTCCTTTGTCAGAGGTTGCTCTGGCCTCTTCCTGTCACTCTGAATCTTTGTACCATTAAAAATTTTCCAAGATCCAAAATGCAAAGCCTCCTCAACCAGCTAACCAAAATCTGCAAGTGTGGAGGCAGTTTTTTCTCGTCCAGCAGTGACCATCCATAAGAAGGCTGTTTTTTTCATACTGTAGAGCCGAAATCAGCAGCAGGCGGTCTTCAGTCATTTCGACAACACCTCATTGGGCTGGCAGCTCTTCCTAATGCACAGCAGGAAAATTGCTCAGCTGTCAATCCATACTTGAGGACATGCTGGGTTTTTGAAGAATTTCCCTCAAAAGCCTGCCTAATTTATGATAAAGCTGTTGGCTGCCTTTGGACTTCAGTTAGATCATTAAAACAATGTCATCAGGTTATTCAGTTTCATGCAGATGTTATTTGAGAGTAGCCTTGTCTTATTTTAAGAATCCAGGTTATGTGTATGATAGCATATGCTGAATTATAGCGTTAGACACTTACGAAGCAGATTTTTCCCTATAGGATCTGCATAGATTCTCAGCCTGACCTCGTGAACAGCATCCTTGATAATGCTAGTCCCCTGAAAAAAAAAAAAAAGAGAGAGAGAGAGAGAATTCTACACATATGCATATGAGAGTATGCTTATACTTTTATGAGTTTTTAAAGGATACTTATGCTTCTAAAGACTTTTAAGGCATCTTTAATAGAGAACAAATGTATGTATACCAAGAGAGAAAGTGAGAGTAAGATAAATTGAGAGATTGGGGTTGATATCTATCTATCTATATGATAGATAACTATTGAGAAACTACTCTATAGTGCAGTTCAGTTCAGTTCAGTCACTCAGTCGTGTCTGACTCTTTGCGACCCCATGAATTGCAGCACGCCAGGCCTCCCTGTCCATCACCAACTCCCAGAGTTCACCCAAACTCACGTACATCGAGTCAGTGATGCCATCCAGCCATTTCATCCTTTGTCGTCCCCTTCTACTCCTGCCGCCAATCCCTCCCAGCATCAGAGTCTTTTCCAGTGAGTCAACTCTTTGCATGAGGTGGCCAAAGTACTGGAGTTTCAGCTTTAGCATCAGTCCTTTCAAAGAACACCCAGGACTGATCTCCTTTAGAATGGACTGGTTAGATCTCTTTGCAATCCAAAGGACTCTGAAGAGTTTTCTCCAACATCACCATTCAAAAGCATAAATTCTTCGGCACTCTGCCTTCTTCATAGTCCAACTCTCACATCCATACATGACTATTGGAAAAACCATGGCCTTGATTAGACAGACTTTTGTTGGCAAAGTAAGGTCTCTGCTTTTGAATATACTATCAAGGTTGGTCATAACTTTCCTTCCAAGGAGTAAGCGTCTTTTAATTTCATGGCTACAATCAACATCTGCAGTGATTTTGGAACCCAAAAAAATAAAGTCTGACACTGTTTCCACTGTTTCTCCATCTATTTCCCATGGAGTGATGGGATCGGATGCCATGATCTTCGTTTTCTGAATGTTGAGCTTTAAGTGAAGTTTTTGCTCTCCTCTTTCACTTTCATCAAGAGGCTTTTTAGCTCCTCTTCACTTTCTGCCATAAGGGTGGTATCATCTGCATATCTGAGGTTACTGATATTTCTCCCAGCAATCTTGATTCCAGCCTATGCTTCTTCTAGCCCAGTGTTTCTATTATGTATTCTGCATATAAGTTAAATAAGCAGGGTGACAATATACAGCCTTGACGTACTCCTTTTCCTATTTGGAACCAGTCTGTTGTTCCATGTCCAATTCTAACTGTTCCTTCCTGATCTGCATATAGGTTTCTCAAGAGGCAGGTCAGGTGGTCTGGTATTCCCATCTCTTTCAGAATTTTCCACAGTTTATTGTGATCCACACAGTCAAAGGCTCTGGCACAGTCAATAAAGCAGAAATAGATGCTTTTCTGGAACTCTCTTCCTTTTTCAATGATCCAGCAGATATTGGCAATTTGATCTCTGGTTCCTCTGCCTTTTCTAAAACCAGCTTGAACATCTGGAAGTTCACAGTTCACATGTTGCTGAAGCCTGGCTAGGAGATTTTTGAGTATTACTTTACTAGTGTGTGAGATGAGTGCAATTGTGCGGTAGTTTGAGCATTCTTTGGCATTGCCTTTCTTTGGAATTGGAAGGAAAACTGACATTTCCCAGTGCTGTGGCCACTGCTGAGTTTTCCAAATTTGCTGGCATATTGAGTACAGCACTTTCACAGCATCATCTTTCAGGATTTGAAATAGCTCAACTAGAATTCCATCATCTCCACTAGCTTTGTTCATAGTGATGCTTCTAAGGCCCACTTGATCTCACATTCCAGGATGTCTGGCTCTAGGTGAGTGATCACATCATCGTGATTATCTGGGTCATGATGATCTTTTTGTACAGTTCTTCTGTGTATTCTTGCCACCTCTTCTTAATATTTTCTGCTTCTGTTGGGTCCATACCATTTCTGTCCCTTATCAAGCCCATCTTTGCATGAAATGTTCCCTTGGTATCTCTAATTTTCTTGAAGAGATCTCTAGTCTTTCCCATTCTGTTCTTTTCCTCTATTTCTTTGCATTGATCCCTGAAGAAGGCTTTCTTATCTCTTCTTGCTATTCTTTGGAACTCTGCATTCAGATGCTTATATCTTTCCTTTTCTCCTTTGCTTTTTGCTTCTCTTGTTTTCACAGCTATTTGTAAGGCCTCCCCAGACAGCCATTTAGCTTTTTGCATTTCTTTTCCATGGGGATGGTCTTAATCCCTGTCTCCTATACAATGTCACGAACCTCATTCCATAGTTCATCAGGCACTCTATCTCTCAGATCTAGGCCTTTAAATCTATTTCTCACTTCCACTGTGTAATCATAAGGGATTTGATTTAGGTCATACCTGAATGGTCTAGTAGTTTTCCCTACTTTTTCAATTAAGTCTGAATTTGGTAATAAGGAGTTCATGATCTGAGCCACAGTCAGCTCCTGGTCTTGTTTTTGTTGACTGTATAGAGCTTCTCCATCTTGGCTGCAAAGAATATAATTAGTCTGATTTCGGTGTTGACCATATGGTGATGTCCATGTATAGAGTCTTCTCTTGTGTTGTTGGAAGATGGTATTTGCTATGACCAGTGTGTTCCCTTGGCAAAACTCTATTAGCCTTTGCCCTGCTTCATTCTTTATTCCAAGGCCAAAGTTGCCTGTTACTCCAGGTGTTTCTTGACTTCCTACTTTAACATTCCAGTCCCTTATAATGAAAAGGACATCTTTTGGGGGTGTTAATTCTAAAAGGTCTTTTAGGTCTTCATAGAACCGTTCAACTTCAGTTTCTTCAGCATTACTGGTTGGGGCATAGACTTGGGGTACCATGATATTGAATGGTTTGCCTTGAAAACAAACAGAAATCATTCTGTCATTTTTTTGAGATTGCATTTTGGATTCTTTTGTTGACCATGATGGCTACTCCAATTCTTCTGAGGGATTCCTGCCCACAGTAGTAGATATAATGGTCATCTGAGTTAAAGTCACCCATTCCAGTCCATCTTAGTTCAATGATTCCTAGAATGTCGATGTTAACTCTTGCCATCTCCTGTTTGACCACTTCCAATTTGCCTTGATTCTTGAACCTAACATTCCAGGTTCCTATGCAATATTGCTCTTTACAGCGTCAGACCTTGGTTTTATCACCAGTCACATTCACAACTGGGCATTGTTTTGCTTTGGCTCCATCCTTTCATTCTTTCTGGAGTTATTTCTCCACTGATCTCCAGTAGCTTATTGGGCACCTACCGACCTGGAGAATTCCTCTTTCAGTATCCTATCATTTTGCCTTTTATACTGTTTGTGGGGTCCTCAAGGCAAGAATACTGAAGTGGTTTGCCATTCCCTTCTACAGTGGACTACATTCTGTCAGACCTCTCCACCATGACCTGCCTGTCAGGAGGGCTGAGAGGAGCTACTCCACATTCAAGGTCAGGATGGGCAGCTGTGAGGAGATAACACTCCTCCAAGGTAAGGAGCAACGGCTGCTCTTTTCTGGAGCAGCCCTGAAGAGACACCCCACAACCAAAGTAAGAGAAACCCAAGTAAAGATGATAGGTGTTGAGAGAGTCATCAGAGGGCAGACACACAAATCATAACCACAGAAAGCTAGGCAATCTACTCACATGGACCACGGCCTTGCCTATAGTGCGAGGAACTCTAATTACTCCTCTGTAATGACCTATATGGAGAAAGAATCTAAAAAGAGGAGATATAGGAATCAGTTCAGTCACTCAGTCATGTCTAACTCTTTGTGACCCCATGGACTGCAGCACACCAGGCCTCCCTGTCCATCACCAACTACTGGAGCTTACTCAAACTTATGTCCATTGAGTAGGTGGTTGCCAGGGTCCAGCCCCGGTGAATCCAGGGTAATTCAAAGCGGGGACAGCGTGGACCGAGGAAAAACTTATTTATTTAGAAATATAAAAGAGAGATTAGGAAAGAACAGTGTAATAGAAAAATTTAGTGGAGAAAAGATGCTGAATAACTTGGCTTACATGGAGAACTAATAAAATCTCAGGACAAGAGATTTGTGCCATCTACGTTAGGCCACTGGCGCCCATTTGAATAGCGAAGGGTGCCCTGCCTTGGGGTCCCTCTCTCATGGATCTTAGAAGCCGGATCAAGTAAGTAGACATGGTGAGCCTCCATGCCCCAGATGGGAATTCAGCCAGAAAACAGAGTAAAGAAGACACGGGGGAAACCAGTCTTTCCAGTGACTGGCCCATCCTCTATTGTTGTAAAGGCTTTTTATACCTTTTTTTAACATAGCAATCAATGGATAATATAAAATTATGCAGTGTCAGCAGCCCTGACTCTTATCGAGACCAGGCTTTCTCTCTGCATACCTAACTGTATACACAAGTCTTAGGTGATTACATCATCTTCTGGCCAGAAGGTCAATTAACATTTTATGGCCCTTTTCTGATAAGGGTTTGTCAACCAGAAGACTTATTTGTGTTGTTCTTCCCAGAGTCTGGTGCCACTCTCAGAAAGCACTAAATAAATTTACATTCTTTCATAGCAAGGACACAACAATTTATAACAAGGAAAAAGGAGTACAGTGATTTATAACAAAGCGAAAATTAATTAACTCAAAACTCTAGTATTGCTAACATCAAAACTACTATATTCCTATTTCTGCATCCTGATTACATTGATTAATATCCTCCCAGGTGCCTAAAAGATAAAGGATATGGAGGCCTGAGAGCAAACATTAACTCAACAAACTCTTCAGTAAACTAATCTTAGCTCCAAAAGGCTCTATATCTTTAAGATGTTTTAACCTTATGCCTCTCATCGTTGGGTGCTGTAAACAATCCACAAATTATAAAGTCGAGCAGACCAGTCAGATAAGTTAGAAATCCATCAAAGGGGTTTAAGCCAAAACATTCCTTTTATAGGCAGGAGACTGTTAAATGGAGCCCTAAGTGAATTCCTTTTAGAGGCAGAAGAGTGGAAAGCACAGTACAATAAGACAGGCAGACTCTGGTTTTAGGGGTAGATGTTCAGGCAACCCCAGGGGGAACCCCTGAAGCCTGACTCGCCTTGCCCATCAGGCCTCTCCGCATGGGTGACCTTATCATGGGTGGGATCTCCCGTGCTGGCTCTTGGCAGGTGGTGACATCCAACCATTTCATCCTCTCCTGCCTTCAGTCTTTCCCAGCATCAGGGTCTTTTCAAATGAGCCAGTTCTTCACATCAGGTGGCCAAAGTATTGGAGTTTCAGCTTCAGCATCAGTCATTCCAATGAATATTCAGGACTGATTTCATTTAAGATTTACTGGTTGAGTCTCCTTGTAGTCCAAGGGACTCTCAAGAGTCTTTTCCAACACCACAGTTCAAAAGGATCAATTCTTCAGCGCTCAGCTTTCTTTATGGTCCAACTCTCACATCCATACATGACTACTGGAAAAATCATAGCTTTGACTAGACAGACCTTTCTTGGTAAAGTAATGTCTCTGCTTTTGAATATGCTATCTAGGTTGGTCATAACTTTTCCAAGGAGTAAGCATCTTTTAATATCATGGCTGTAATCACCATCTGCAGTGATTTTGGAGCCCCCTCAAAATAAAGTCTGACACTGTTTCCACCGTTTCTCCATTTACCATGAAGTGATGGGACCAGAGCCATGATCTTAGTTTTCTGAATGTTGAACCTTAAGCCAACTTTTTCACTCTCCTCTTTCACTTTCATCAAGAGGCTCTTTAGTTCTTCTTCACTTTCTGACATAAGGGTGGTATCATCTGCATGTCTGAGGTTATTGACATTTCTCCCAGCAATCTTGATTCCAGCTTGTGCTTCATCCAGCCCAGCATTTTTCATGATGCATTCTGTATATAAGTTAAATAAGCAGGGTGACAATATACAGCTTTGACGTACTCCTTTCCTGATTTGGAACCAGTCTGTTGTGCTTTGTCCAGTTCTAACTGTTGCATCTTGACCTGCATATGGGTTTCTCAGGAGGCAGGTCAAATGGCCTGGTATTCCCATTTCTTTAAGAATTTTTCAGTTTGTTTTGATCTACTCAGTCAGAGTCTTTGGCATAGTCAATAAAGCAAAAGTAGATGTTTTTCTGGAACTCTATTGCTTTTTTGATGATCCAGCATATGTTGGCAATTTGATCTCTGATTTCTCTGCCTTTTCTAAATCCAGCTTGCACATCTGAGAGTTCACGGTTCACATACTGTTGAAGCCTGGCTTGGAGAATTTTGAGCATTACTTTGTTACCTTGTGAGATGAGTGCAGTTGTGAAATAGTTTGAATATTCTTTGGCATTGCCTTTCTTTGGGATTGGAGTGAAAACTGACCTTTTCCAGTCCCGTGTCACTGCTGAGTTTTCCAAATTTGCTGGCATATTGAGTGTAGCACTTTCACAGCATCATCTTTTAGGATTTGAAATAACTCAACTGGAATTCCATCACCTGCTCTAGCTTTGTTCATAGGGATGCTTCCTAAGGCCCACTTAACTTCACATTCCAGGATGTCTGGCTCTAGGAAAGTGATCACACCATCGTGGTTATCTGCGTCATGACGATCTTTTTTATAGTTCTTCTGTGTATTCTTGCCATATACATATAGCTGATTCAGGGCTTCCCAGGTAGTGCTAGTGGTAAAGAACCCACCTGCCAATGCAGGAGATATAAGAGACATGGGTTTGATCCCTGAGTCTGGAAGCTCTCCTAGAGGAGGGGATGGCAACCCACTCCAGTATGCTTGCTGGAGAACCCCCGGAACAGAGGAGCATGGCAGATTACAGTCCCTGGAGTCACAAACAGCTGAATAAGACTGAAGAATCTCAGCTTGCATGCACACATAGCTGATTCACTTTGCTGTACAGTAGAAACTAACAGCATTGTAAAACAATTATACTCCAATAAAAAAAATTTTTAAGTCTTTAATCTCTGCTACAGTATAGACATTGGTGACAGTTAAGACTGGGACATTTGAAGAATAGATGTAAACATTTGATTCTAGGCAGATTTATTCCTCTGAACAATAAACACCATAAATGATAAATGATAAATGTGACATCTTGACTCCACTAAAATCCCAAACCCTATTATTTAGAACCAGTTGGGTGCTCTGTGGATGTTGCTTTCACATAAACTCAGAAGATAATCACTTAAATAAATAGTTTTTCAATTTATGAATTTGATGTAGTTGGTTGCCATCACGAGAAAGGCAACTCCATGAAACTTTGGAGTCCTCTCTCATCTATGGGGTTTTTTTAAAATCAATTTTATACTTAATATATGTTACTAAAATGGAAAAATTTGGTCAAATATCTTAAATCTATGTGGATACTGCTTTCATAAGTTTCTTGAAGCTTTGAATCTTTTTTTTTTTCCACTTTCATTTCCACTGCTCTACGTCTAGTCCTCATGCCTTGACTCAATGGGGCTAGAGATATCCAGGAATTAGGAGGAACAAAAGACGACAGATTTCTTAGCTGAGGTTTTACCACCTGATTCAGAAAGGTGGCTTTCAGGAGTAAAATCTCATGGGCATTTCCAGTCAGAACCAGGGAGAGTCTAGACTCAGGTCAGTAATCTACATGAACCAACCAGTGTGAACAGACAGATAAGATGAAGTTGGGGTGGGGAAATTTCAAAGATCAGTGTTACGTAAGAGAGTCTAAAATGCGCCTGTCCTAAGACAAAGTGTAAGTGGTTCCCCTGTCCTTAAGTGGCTTGTCTGTCAATGCAGGAGATACAAGAGATGCAGGTTCGATCCCTGGGTCTGGAAGATCCACTGGAGTAGGAAATAGCACCCCCACTCCATTATTCTTGCCTGGAAAATCCCATGGACAGAGGGGCCTGGCAGGCTACAGTACATGGGACCACAAAGATTTGGACACAGCTGAGCATACACACACATGGATATGCAATGAATCTAAAGGAGGAGCTGCAGAGAGGTCAATTCAGTTCAGTTGTTCAGTTGTGTCCGAATCTTTGTGACCCCATGGACTGCAGCATGCCAGGCCTCCCTGTCCATCACCAACTCCAGGAGTTTACTGAAACTCATGTCCATAAAGTCGGTGATGCCATCCAACCATCTCATCCTCTGTCACCCCTTCTTTTCCTGCCTGCAATCTTTCCCTCAGCATCAGGGTCTTTTCAAATGACTCAGTTCTTTGCATCAGGTGGCCAAAGTATTGGAGTTTCAGCTTTAGCATCAGTCCTTGCAATAAATATTCAGGACTGATTTCCTTTAGGGTGGACTGGTTGGATCTCCTTGTAGTCCAAGGGACTCTCAAGAGTCTTCTCCAACACTACAGTTCAAAAACATTAATTCTTTGGCACTCACCTTTCTTTATAGTCCACCTCACATATCCATACGTGACTATTGGAAAAACCATAGCTTTGACTAGACTGACCTTTGTGGGCAAAATAATGTCTCTGCTTTTTAATATGCTGTCTAGGTTGGTCATCGGAGAAGGCAATGGCACCTGACTCCAGTACTCTTGCCTGGAAAATCCCATGGGTGGAGGAGCCTGGTAGGCTGCAATCCATGGGGTCGCTAAGAATCAGACATGACGGAGCGACTTCACTTTCAATTTTCACTTTCATGCATTGGAGAAGGAAATGGCAACCCATTCCAGTACTCTTGCCTGGAGAATCACAGGTACAGGGGAGCCTGGTGGGCTGCCGCCTCTGGGGTCTCACAGAGTTGGACACGACTGAAGTGAGTTAGCAGTTAACAGGTTGGTCATAACTTTTCTTCTGAGGACCAAGCATCTTTTATTTTCATGGCTGCAGTTGCCTGCCATCTGCAGTGATTTTAGAGTCCCCAAAATAAAGTCTGTCACTGTTTCCACTGTTTTCAGAGAGGTCAGTTCAGTAAGTTCAGTTGCTCAGTCGTGTCTGACTCTTTGTGACCCCTGAATCACAGCATGCCAGGCCTCCCTGTCCATCACCAACTCCCAAAGTTCACTCAGACTCACGTCCATCGAGTCAGTGATGCCATCCAGCCATCTCATCCTCTGTTGTCCCCTTCTCCTCCTGCCCCCAATCCCTCCCAGCATCAGAGTCTTTTCCAATGAGTCAACTCTTTGCATCGGGTGGCCAAAGTAATTAGAGTTTCAGCTTCAGCATCAGTGCTTCCAATGAATATTCAGGACTGATCTCCTTTAGGATGGACTGGTTGTATCTCCTTGCAGTCCAAGGGACTCTCAAGAGTCTTCTCCAGTACCACAGTTCAAAAGCAGCAATTCTTTGGTGCTCAGCCTTCTTCACAGTCCAACTCTCATATCCATACATGACTACTGCAAAAACTACAAGGGATCCTGAAAAAAATGGTATCTGGAATTTTCAGTTTCTATGTCCCACCAAGACACAAAAGCTAGCTGCTATTATTGTTGTTTACTTGTTAAGTCATGTCCAACTCTTGTGACCCCATAGATTGTAGCCTGCCAGGGTCCTCTGTCCATGGGACTTACCAGGCAAGAATACTGGAGAGGGTTGCCATTTCTTTCTCCAGGGCATCTTCCTGACCCAGAGATTGGACCTCCTCTCCTGCATTGGCAGACAGAGATTCTTTACCACTGAGCCAAGGGGAAAGCCTACAAAAGGTAAGGAATTACTTAAATACAGATATGAGGTCTGTATGCTGAACAAAAAATATCAAATATGTACTAAAAGTGCCAATTATGGGATGGGTTTTTGCTAGACACTTTACATATATTTTCTTATTAATTCTTGTAATTATTCTTTGTGATCAGAACTATTATTACTGTTTTCAATATATAGGTGATAAAATTAATGTTTAGAAGGTTTAAGTTACTTTCCAAGATTATGTTCATGATATGAGAATGCATTCCTAGGTCTATCAGATAACAAACTATGTATAGCAAAGGGGTTCCATAAAATTTGAGTGCTTCATTGCAGTAGATATAGGGGACTAGTGAATTCATTTCTAGCCCAATTAAGCTTAAAGTTTATTGGATATACTTTCATGGATGGAGAGTCAAGAGTATGCCTTCTGCAGTAACAAATTTATTTCTCTTCCTATATATATTTTTATTTATTCATTTGCAGGGGGCGGGGGTTGTGCTGGGTCTTTGTTGCTGCGTGGGTTGGTTTGTTTTCTTTGCTTTATTTTCTCTAGCTGCAGCAAGCGGGAGCTGCTCTCCAGCTGTGGTGCACAGGTTTCTCATTGCAATGGCTTCTGTTGCAGATTGTGGGCTCTATGCTGTGCGGGCTTCAGTAGTCGCTGCATGTGGGCTCAGTAGTTGTGGCTCCTGGTCTCTAGAGCACAGACTCAACAGTCGTGGTACACAGGTTTCACTGCTCTACAGCATTTGGGATCTTTCAGGATCAGGGATCAAACCCCTGGATTCTTTACCACCGAGCCACCAAGGAAGGCCCTCCTCCTATATTTTTAATTGATGAGTTATGTAAATGAAACCTATGTGTATCAAAGTGGTTCTGGAGATGGACTTAAGTGATTTATAGAAGACTAATGCTCTGGAAAAATACGCTTGGCAGGGAAACTGGCCCAGGTTCCTCTTGTGTCAGAGACAAAAATCACCCATTTTCTTGGGGACCTTTTCTCTACCGAACAGTTGGCACACTACACATGCTGTTAAGTAATGTAAACCCCACTGACTTTATTATATAGTTACATTTGAGTGCTCAACACAATAAACCCAGATTCACAACACTAGGAGACAGGATAAGCTGCCAAATTCCAAGCAGGTGAGTACACCTTCCATGGTTGCTCACTGACATGTCCTCCCATGCCAGACTCCAACCATCACTTCAAATTGGATGTATCACCTTCTGTAATCAGACACTAGTAAATCCACCTGTTCTTCCCTTCATGGGGTAATGATGTAATATCTAAATGCAGGGCAGTCGAGAGAATCCTAGAAGCTCTGAGTTTGCAAGGCTCTCAAGGACACTTCTCTGGTTCCTAGTGAATTATAACAATTACTCTGTACCCTTGAAGGAGAAAACAGACAGAGCAGGCTACATCTTGAAAGCAAGACTCCATCTTGGGCCTGACTGTGGATTTTGATCTATATGCCCAATATCTATGGAAATGACATACCAACTGGAAAACCAGACCACCCTCCACCCACCCACCGATGGAAAAGCCCCAGGGCTCGTACCTAGACTCTCTGCCGCCTAAAAGAATACCCTAATTATCTGTGTAACCAAATAGAATCACAAATTCTACTATGCTTATTGGGGTATGACCACAGGCTTATTGATAATTGTCCACTGTTAACTACCTAGGCTTAAGATATATGAATCACGGGTTAACTTTGATTGTATCTTTCTTTTTGTTCAGACTGTTAGAAGCACACTGATTGAAACCGCCCACCCTGGCCAGGCACCATAGTAACCATCTGCATGAGTTGTTTTATGACAGGAGATCCTAATAAGGAATACGGAACTAATAAGCCACCACCAACCAGAAGAGTTTGAGAAACGTCGAAAGGAGACACCGCGTGTCCGTTCACTTCCCGGAATCCCTCTCGCTAGCATCCATCTTGGGTGAGCGATGCATGTGCCATCAGGAAAGACTCTGAATTAGAATGATTGGCCAAAGACCACCTGGAAACTAATCCCATCACCATAAAACCCAAGACAGAGGTTAAACTGTCTGCCTCCAATGTGGGAGACCCGGGTTCGATCCCTGGGTTGGGAAGATCCCCTGGAGAAGGAAATGGCAATCCACTCCAGTATTCTTGCCTGGAGAAACCCATGGATGGAGAAGCTTAGTAGGTTACAGTCCACGGGATCGCAGAGTCGGACATCGCAAAGAGTCGGACACGACTGAGCGACTTCACCTTCCTTCCTTTCTCTTGAGCCACGCAGGAGAGCAGTTCTCCTGGGTTTCCTTACCCTACTGCTCTCCACCCGGGTGCCCTTTCCCAATAAAATCTCTTGCTTTGTCAGCACATGTGTCTCCTCGGACAATTCATTTCTGAGTGTCAGACAAGAGCCCAGTTTCAGGCCCTGGAAGGGGTCCCTCTTCCTGCAACAAGACTAGTTTCAGGGAATTTGGGGAAGCGGGTTTGTGCAAGTACACTTAGGCTATATAAGGTTTTCACAAAAACTGGTCGGGGTCCTTGGCTAAGAGGAGACTCTGCCTTGGGCCCACTGGTGTAATAAGCTGCACTCCACTATCTGGATTGTCCTTCTGAGTGAGTTTGTTTCCAGGAACGCGTGGCTACAACACTCTAATGTGGACTGAGTGTCTCTACATAGGAAAGTGGTTCTATGTAAGAGCTTACTGAAAAATCTGAACAAAATTTTTGGCCAAGCCAATAATTCTTTCTTACCTAAAGAAGGGCAGAGAATGGGAAAAAGGAGGTTTTTCCTCAATTAAGGTAAAGAAAATCCAAGGTTCATTTGTGGGCCATTCAGCCCAAGAACCCTACCAAGGATCTCTCCTTCTTTCCACAAACACACCGGCCCTTATCTATGATGCACTTAGTGAGGCCCTAGCGTACTGAAGCCTCTCACAGTATACACTGATGATGGACTTCCTGGTTTGCCTTCCTCCAGAAGCGAAGCCTGAGAAGTGGATTTGAGTAAAGGTCCAATAGAGTGTATGTTCATGATGGGTTTATCTCTGCCGTGGGTAACCGAAGCTGAGTTCTGCTGGGGACTCTCTGGGAGATGGAGAATACAGGATGTTTTAGTTGACTCAGGCTGCTATAATAAAATACCCCAGAGTGAGTAGTTTAAACAACAGAAGTTTACTTTCTCAGAGTTTTGAAGACTAGCGGTCCAAGATTAGGGTGCTGGCAAATTCAGTTTTCTTCCCAATTTGCAGAGGGTTGCCTTCTCACTGAGTCCTCACATGACCTTTTCTTGGTGCAGTCACAGAAAGAGAGAGAATTCAGGCTCTCTGCTGGCTTCTTATAAAGACATCAATCCTAGCAGATCTTCAGATATAGCCACACTGGAGGAGCAGGGGGTGGTGGTCAGGGGCTTTAATATAGGAATTGGGGGCAGGGGCACACATATTCCATTTGTAATACAGGATGTAATACTGGTGCAGTGTTTTTCCACCAGCCCCCCATCCTCTAGCACAAAGGAAGATGAGCAATTCTTATCAGGTTGTAAT
Organism: Nanger dama; assembly: GCA_917880005.1. Lineage (NCBI taxonomy): Eukaryota > Metazoa > Chordata > Mammalia > Artiodactyla > Bovidae > Nanger > Nanger dama. Next base: position 15,247,700 of record CAKJTW010000044.1, read on the forward strand.
CTGGCAGGGCCCTCTGAGGACTTCCTGGGGCAGACTCCTCCCCCACATCCTTCCCTCTAGCTCTCAGAAGTACCTAGATAATAGTACCTGATGCATATTTCTTGAGTTTTTCAGAAGCAAAAACCATCACCAAATGGAAGAAATTAACTATTTATTGATCATGAGCACATAGCCTCCAGACCTTTTGGAGCCTAAGGATTGATCACCATCAACCAATCAGAATTGTGCACCAGCTGATCACAGACCCTGAAACTTCCCTCCTTTACCTTGCCTTGAAAAATGCTTTGCTGAAACCCTTCAAAGAGTTCACGTTTTCTTTTCTGTTTTGTTTTCCCTTTTTAAAGTATGAGCTACTGTTCTTGCTTGGCCTTGCAACTAATCATTCTATCCTCCAGACTCTGATGTTTAGTTTCGTTTGGCCTCACTGTGCATTGGGCACAAGAATTTGTGTTAGTAACAAGGTCAACAGCAGAGCAGGCTGAGGAGAGATGGGCTGTGAATGAATCTGCTTGCTCTGTGTGTGTGTGTGTGTGTGTGTGTGTGTGTGTGTGTGTGTGTGTGTGCACGCTCTCGCGGGCATGTATAAATCTGTGGTTCATAGGTCTTAGAAACTAGTCCCTGGCCCTGAACCCTGGACACTGACCCTTGGCAAGAATGCTTGAATGCTCCTAACGTTTCGGGGTGACTGACTCAGGCTGCCCAGTGCATAGCTATCAGCCCTCCAGCAATGGGTCAAAGACAGAGCGAAACCCAGGAGAAGGCAAAAGCTATGAAGCTTTTCATCCAAAGAAATCAACTGCCTCATGCTTTACATTTTCAAAACCTTTGAAGCATTTGTGAATTGGGAGGATAACACATGAAGCACCATTTCCAGCTGCCATTCAGTGTCATTCTTTCTCTAAATATATATGAGTGGACTACTATGTGCTTGTCAGGTGACCAGGACATATAATTATTCTTTCTTTTCTTAAAAAAAAAAAAAAAAAAACAGATGGGAAAGACTGCATTAGAGCCCCCCATCACTTGTATATATTAGTGAGCTTAGCAGCCCTGAAATGGAGAAAGCAATGGCACCCCACTCCAGTACTCTGGCCTGGAAAATCCCATGGGCGGAGGAGCCTGGTAGGCTGCAGTCCATGGGGTCGATAAGAGTCGGACACGACTGAGTGACTTCACTTTGACTTTTCACTTTCATGCATTGTAGAAGGAAATGGCAACCCACTCCAGTGTTCTTGCCTGGAGAATCCCAGGCATGGGGGAGCCTGGTGGGCTGCCGTTTATGGAGTTGCACAGAGTCAGACATGACTGAAGTGGCTTAGCAGCAGCAGCAGTCTAGAAACTCTTTCATTCAAAATCTTTCTTACTTTAATGTTATTTATTTGTGTCATTATTTATTAACAGTTAAGTTGGCTTACACGTATGAGAGCAATTTTCATTCACATTGCACAAGTGTCTGCCTCCATGGAATCAGAAAACAGCAGAGCCTCATTTTTATTATAAAATCTGCAGAAGAAGGAAAGGAAATGAGTGAATATTTTTAGCATCTTATTGTGGCTTCCCTGGTTGGCTCAGTGGTAAAGACCCACCTGCAATGCAGGAAACAGATGATTCAATCCCTGAGTCAGAAAGATACCTTGGAGGAAGGCATGACAACCCACTCTAGTATTCTTGCCTGTAGAATCCCGTGGACAGAGGAGCCTGGCAAACTACAGTCCATGGGGTCCCAAAGAGTCAGACACAACTGAGCGACTAACACACACACAGACATAGTCTAAGAGCTTTCCCTACTTGAGCCTCATAAAACCTTATGAAAATGCAATGCAGTAGATATTATTACTTTTACACTTTACAGACTTTTACGCTTTACAGATTTTTTAAATGAGAAACAGAGAGGTGAAGTAGCTTTCCCAGCGTCACACAGCTCTGCATGGTAGAGAAGAATGTAACTCAACCAGGCTGGCTCTCTTGGCCATAGTCTTAACCACTAGGGTGTTTTTCTTCTTCATGTGCAATTATGTGGTCTTACAGTAGTCAAGGAACCTATGAAAGACATGCTGATAGCAAGTGGTGGAAACAGATTCACTCCCAGAACTACCTGTCTATTAGGCCTTTCCATTCTATACTCTGAAGTCCTAACCAGGCAACTCTTTAGGTTATTTTTTAAAAGCTTGTTTCTTTCATCTTTGGGTCAGACTTTCCCTGACAGACTTTCATAGGAATCTGTTGGATGAGAAAATTCCATATATTCCATTGTTATGCATTTTTATATTTACATCTAAGTTTACGTTACAAAGAATTCAACATGGCTAATTTTCAGTGTATTTTGCCTCACAGCTTAAATTTTTGAATTCGCTAAACGTGGTCACACAGAGAAGGAGGTGGTAGTTTAAAACTAGCTTATAGGAGGTAAATTTAGGTCAAGTAAATATAAAGATGATATGGAGCTTGTTATCCAAAGATAAAAAAAAACTATAAATAGGTTCAAAGATGGCTGAGATAAATTTGTAAATCACAACCCTTCTAGACGTTGTTAAGGAAATTAGTATGTATGAGAAATACACTCATCCTATTTATGGGATTTTTGTCTAGTTTGTACGTTTTCTCATTCCATCATTTCTGAAATGGCTCGTCTTTGTCTTCTGCCAGCTTCTTAATGGGCATGGGGGCACTTTTGGCCCCCTGGTTTTACCGTTGTCACTGGTAAAATTCTGAATAAAGGAGAACATAGTAAGCAAGGTGGCTTGTGCACTGCCCAAGTGAGCCCCCATTCACAGTGTGCTCTGAGGCTCCCATCTGGGCAAGTGTCCCAATTCCAGAGCGAAATCGCAGGCTACAGCCATTTTACAGAAATGTATTTCTCACTGCAATCTGAATGCTGAAGGGAAGAGCACAACAGCACATTGGCACACATTTGTTCACCACTCAGCTAGGAAAGGCTAAATGTACCTATCAAGAGACTCCTGGAGGATTGTCAAGAATCTTGAAGCTCATGGAGTCCAGTGGAGTCCCCTCCTTTCTTTTTAATTTAATTTTTTACTGGAGTCTAGTTGCTTTACAACGCTGTGTTAGCTTCTGCTGGGCAGCAGAATGAACTAGCCATAAGTATACCTATAGCCCCTCCTCTGGGACTTCCTTTCCATTCGGGTCAGAGTGAATGAAGTCGAGTTCCCTGTGCTATCCAGTAGGTTCTCATTAGTTATCTATTTTATACATAGCATCAACAGTATATATGTATCAATCCCAATCTCCCAATTCCACCTAACCCCCTTTTCCCCCTTAGTATCCATATATTTGTTTTCTATATCTGTGTCTCTATTTCTGCTTTGTAAATAAGATCATCTATACCATTTTTCTAGACTCCACATACATGTGTTAATATATGATCTTTATTTTCTCTTTCTGACTAACTTCACTCTGTATGACTCTCTAGGTCCATCCATGTCTCTCTACAGATAACCCAATTGTGTTCCTTTTTATAACTGAGTAATATTGCATTGTATATATGTATCTCATCTCCTTTATCCATTCCTCCACTGATGGACATTTGGGTTGTTTTACAGACGAGGATACTGAGGCCCAAGTGGTCCAGTTATCAGTTGATACATAATGAACTACTCCCAAATTTAGTGCCTTAAATCAGCAGTCATTTATAGTTCCCAATTTAGTGTGTGATGAATTTAGACAGAGCTCAGGTGGGTGTTTCCTCTGCCCTATGTGGTGACAACTGTGACTGCCAGGTGTTATTTGACTGGTGGAGGGGCTTTTCCTCTCTCTAAACTTCAAACCAGGTGTCACTAGTGGTAAAGAATCCACCTGTCAATGCAGGAAATGAAAGAGACACAGATTTGATCCCTAGGTCAGGAAGATCCCATGGAATAAGGAACAGTAAACCACTCCAGTGTTCTTGCCTGGGAAATTCCATGGACAGGAGAGCCTAGCAGATATAGTCCATGGGGCCACAAGAGTCAGACGTGACTTAGAGACTAAACCATAGAAACAGATTTCCAACCAGAAAGCTCCCATTTAGTCCAGAGCATCTCCCCTGATAGGAGGGAGTTCAACTTAGAGGATTCCAAACTGCTTCCCACAGTTATCTGTCAGTGATCCAGGCTACATCATGGCATACGTCAACAAAAGCATCTTGCCTTCAGCTCTATATCGTACCAGACCTTGTATCAAGATCTCTTCTAAAGCAGATCAGCATCTCTGACCTCCTAGCTGTTTGGTTATCACTTTCCCATGCTTCCTTTGTATGTGTAAAGACAAAAAGCTAAAATTTTACGTAACCTCCTGCTCCTTCTGTCTCTATAACCCAGCTTGCTCCTTGCGAAGTCTAGATCACACAGGTCTCAGAAAGTGGGGATTCACAATACTAGGAACTGGAGCTTATCTCACTCACCCTTGTCCTGCTCTTTGCAATCACCCTAGCCCCTGCAAACCCACAAACCCACTAATCATGCCTGTCCGTGTGTAAAAATACTCTGTAACCCCTTTGTTCAGGGCTCAGAGCTTGGAGTGTTAACTCCTCTGGGCTCATCGGCGTAATAAACCTGAGTTCTCCAACTCTCTGAGTGTGGTGCTTGGTTTCTCGAGTACTGGTTTCTGCAATGTGTGTACCTTCTCTCCTTCCTGGTGAGTGGAGGACCCTAGAGCATTTGCTTTGCTTGGCATGTGATCATGTCAGAAGGAAGTAAGAGACTCTGGGTTTGGGTTTCAGTGCCCTGCCATCCAAGCCAGCATTTCTGAATTGTGCAGTTCCCAGGATCATAGCTTCTATTTTCTTTATATTTTTTGCTAGAGAGTGAAAAGGGGTAGCAGGTGTGGAGGGAACGCAGCAGTCCAGGCTATCATTATTTCTGGACAAACCAACCATTCTGATGAATGATATCAAATATGAATCTGGAACTAGATGCTCCTCAGTTCTTCTTGGCATCTTCCTCTGGCTTCTTTTCAAAGATACAATGTGGGAAAAGACATGCCCCCTATAAATTATTTTCCAGTGCAGACATCAAAGATAGCATATCAATGAGCTACTGCTTTCCCCCTTTGTTCTATGTGGCTGTGAGTGTCACTTTCGATTTAGTATTTCGTATTTATGTCTTTGCTTTCTATGTGCCCTCCCATCCCCAAATCTGCAGGGGACCAGAGAAGAGCATCTGAAAGATCAGCTGTGCAGTCAATGGGCAATGGGCTGTTTACTTAAGTTGTCAAATAGAAGAATTAATTGAAAGAGAGGATTACTGAGGAGGATAGAAGGAGGCTATGTGAACATTAGCGTTAGACAGGTCTGAGTTCAAATTCTTGCTCTGCCATTTATTTTCCATATGAGCTTTGTTGTTGTTCAGTCACCAAGTCGCATCCAGCTCTTTGCAGCCTCATAGACTATAGCCCGTCAGGCTCTTCTGTCCATGGGATTTCCCAGCCTAGAGCACTGGAGTGAGTTACCATTACCTACCATGTGAGTTACAGCAACTTAAAGTTTCTGAACGTCAGTTTTCTCATCTGCCAAATGGGTATAACCATACCTGAGTCATATGATTATATTAAGGACTGAATGAGATGGTGTATGTTCTGTGTCTGCCATGATGGGAGTTCAGTAAACGTCAATGTCCTTTGCTCAGAGAACATCTCTGTGAGTAAATACAACAGGTAGAAAATATCTTAAAGACATTTTTATTAATATCTAGAAATGAGAGATCATAATAAATACTGTTTAGCATTCCACATTTTTAGACTGCTAGGCTCTGTGGAGACAACATGGAAAACCGAGACCCCAGTACAGGCAGGAGGGTGCGGGGAGTGGAGGTCAGTATAGCAGCCACAAATCTAGAAGATAATGATTTTAAAGGGGCTGTGCAAGCCTGGTGCAGAGACTAGAACTGCAGTGTTCAGACAGGGGGTGATACAGTTCATTCACACCAAGAACAGATAAGCTGCATGCGGTCATGAACTCTATGGGCATTTTTATTTGACTTTGAATTTTGATCACCCATTAAAGGAAATCAGTGGTCCAGAAGAGTTAGCAAAAATATTATAAGAAAAAATTCCCTCAAATTCAAAAACTATAAAAATTGAGATAAATTCAGAAATCATAAAAATCAGATATATAATTTTGGGGGAGATTAAAAAATTATACAATGTGTTTTTCATAACTTTAAAAGATTGGTTAATTTAGAAATAATAGATGTATACTTCTATACATCAAAGGTTATTTTTCCATTTTAACAATTTGAAATAATCTGACTTAAAATTTGCAAATGTAGTACTTGGAATTCCTGTATAACCTACTATGATTTCTCAGAGTTAATATTCTAATACTGTTACTTTATTCTCTATCTAGTTATATTTTTAAAAATCTGAACTGTTTGAGGATGAGCAGAAAGCATTATACTCCTTTACCTTTAAGTCTCGGTATCACACTTAAAGGGCCTGCTGGGTGACAATGCAGGAGACACAGGAGACACGGGTTTGAACCCTGGGTTGGGAAGATCCCCTGGAGGAGGGCATGCCAATCCACACAAGTATTCATGCCTGGAGAATGGTGTGGACAGAGGAGCCTGATGAGCTACGATCCATGGGGTAGCAAAGAGTCGGACCTGACTGAAGGGACAGCAGCAGCGGCATCGTACCTAAAACAAGGATACTCTGTAATACAACCACAGTACAACTATCCAAATTTTAACTTTGATACACTCATATTATCCATCTACAGATATTAAAATTTTATCCATTGTCCCACCAATGTCTTGTATGGAAAAAGAAGCACTTATCTGGCCCAGAATTCAATTCAGAATCACACACTGCATTTACATACCATGCACCACATTCTTTTTCTATCCTAGCCTTCTTTGTCATTCATGGAGAGTGAATTTTTGAAGTGCATGTACCAGCGGTTCGTAGAACGTCCCTCAACGTGGTCTCGTCTGATGTTTCCGTGTGGTTAGATTTGTAATATGCATTTTTGTCAGGAATACACAGATGCGGTGATGTGTTCTGCTCAGTGCAGCATATCTCATTATTGACCAGGGAATTTTTGCAGAAACTAGTGCATGTGGCTGGGGATTTTTATTTTGGCCAGCCAAAAAATTAATTCTGTTATCTCACTAACACTTTGTGGGTTGTAACATTCAATAGGTACACCAGACACACTTGTAAAGTCTTCTAATTTTCATGAAATGTTGCCTTCAATCCACTCCTCCATAGAGTCAAAGGAGTATTCTTCAGCACTGCGAGTTTTATTTTCACTTTCCATATCAGAGTCAATCACTAAGGTTATTTTTTTTGTCTTTGTGTTGGTCTAATAATCACATTGTCTGACTCAGAACTATATTCTGAAAAACTATCATCTTCTGAGACCCTATTACATATGTTACTCAGACAGAGAACGTATTTTCACAAAATTCACTGAAAAATGCTTCTTTCCTCAAGATCTCATGATGCACCATATTTTAAAATTTTACATTTATAATATGCACAAGATTGGAACAAAAATATGGACAACAACAATCATAAGTTGTATGATGAAACTTTGATCAATTTTAAGCTCTAACAACTTCACACAGTGGTGTTGTGTCTCTCTCTCTCTCTGAAAGCATATTGATAGGTCTCCAATCAATAAGGTTCATATAATGAAAGACATATTGATAGGAGTCTAGTCAATAATGTGATATCAGGAAACACTTGGTCATGCTTTCTTTCTTCCCAACCACTTGGTTAGACTTACACCAGCCATATTTCTCCACTGAAAATTTACTTTTCCTATTCCTAGTGAATGAATGGGCTTTCCTGGTGGCTCAGTGGTAAGGAATCCACCTGCCAATTCAGGAGACCCAGGTTTGACCCTTGGGTTGAGAAGATTCTCTGAAGGAGGAAATGGCAGCCCATTGCAGTATTCTTGCTGGACAGAGGAGCCTGGCAGACTATAATTCACTGGGTCACAAAGAGTCAGACATGACTTAGTGACTAAACAAAACCACAATGAATGGTTATCTTGTGAGGAGATTAAAAGACTGTGAACAAGGGCCTTTGCTCATCACAGTTTTGCCCACTTGTTTTAGCAACCTTGGAGACTTTTATCTAGAGCAATTATTACTATAGTATTTGCCAAATAGCAATATCTAACAATTTCTCCTACATTTAGCTGAAATTTTTCTGTAAGGGAGAGCTTTTCTTCTGCAACATTATTTTTTTTCATTTACATGTTTATATTACTGAAAAGTCAAAGGTTCTTTTTTATTCTATAGGTTACTATGTTTTTATTTTGTTGCTCAAATTATTCTGTATTTGATTAATGGAAGCCCCTTCAAGTTAGCCTGTATTCTTTTCACAAGAACCTCGTTTCGCGTTATCTATGCCCAGCTCTGGAATCAGCCATTTCTCCAAGGAGCCATTTTACTGGGGAATGTGTTTTATTTAATTGTAAAATGCAGTTCATTCTTTTTCATTTTCAGCAATAACTGAGCATCCATTATATTTAAGGCAGTGAATGTGGTATTCCAGAAGCTCAAGATGTAATTCTTTATCCCAAGGAGTTTCTATCTTAAAGGAAAAATAAGGCATATACACAAATCCCCAATAAGAGAGAAATGATGCATCTGAAGAAGGTTAATATGAGATGTTGTGGGATGCAGAAAAGGGGAAAATCCCTTCAGGCTGTTAGAGTCCAGGCAGGCTATAAAATGGAGATGGTATCCTAGCTCTAACCAACCAACCAAGTGCGAGCTTAGTCGTGTCTGACTCTCTGTGACCCCATGGACTGTAGCTCACCAGGCTCCTCTCTCCTTGGGATTTTCCTGGCAAGAATACTGGAGTGGGTTGTCATTTCTTCCTTCAAGGAAGAGTTAAATAAGGAATAAATGGATGGAGACAGAAAGATGATCAAGTAGAGAAAAATAATTTGCCAATTTGCTCATTATTGAGACAACAGATGCAAATTTACTAACTAAATTTACATACGATTATTTTGTTAATGCATTTAATTTTTTGGCTGCACTGGGTCTTTGTTGCAGCCAATGACTTTCTCTAGTTACAGTACAAGGACTTCTTGTTGCAGTGCACAGGCTCTTGAGTTGCAGGGTGCAGGCTTAATCACCGTGGCATGCGGGATGTTAGTTCCCCAACCAGGGATGGAACTCAAGTCCCCTGCACGGGAAGACAGATTAACCACTGAACCAACAGGGAAGTCTCCCTATGACTATTTTAAAGCTATACCTCTTTTAAGATTTTGAAGATTTGCACTCCTCCCTTTTAAAGTAATTTCTGACACCACAAAAGAGGCACAAAGATTTATTTCACAGAATTTTTCAAGGAGTAGGAGAACAGGGCTTCTCCCAAGCCTGACTTTGACCTTCCTCCCAGCTTGACTGAAGGAAAGCCTGCTCTGATCTGCTTGTGGCATCAGACAGGGTGAGAGAACCTGGTCTCACTTCACCCCAGTTCATCTTGTCTCCTCTGGAGGTCCCTGACTATGGCTGCTGGACACAGACCTGTCCACCTTACCTGGGTGCAGAAGCCTTGTGGGCTACAGTCCATAGCGACACAAAAGAGTTGGACATGACTTAGCAACTAAACAACAACAAATTTTTAATTTTAGTAAGACCATGCTGGGCTCCCTGGTGGGCTTAGTAGTAAAGAACCTACATGCCAATGCAGGAGACACGGGTTCAATCCCTGGGTTGAGAAGATCCCCTGGAGAAGGAAATGGCAACCCCTCCAGTATTTTTGCCTGGGAAATCCCATGGAGAGGAGCCTGGTGGGCTACAGTCTGTGGGGTCGCAAAGAATTGGACACAGTTTAGTAACAAAACAAGATAAGAACAAGCGTTTTCTTAGGGCCTCCACCTCCCACTGAACTTGAGGGCCTGGTTCACGGATCTGTTGCAATGATAAATGGATGCACAAAAAGAATGTGGTAACCTATGTGAATTCTTTCCGTCTGTACCTCATGCAACAACTGGATTTCCCCGGTGGCTTAGCAGTAAAGAATCTGCCTGCAATGCACAAGCCACAGGAGATGTGGGTTCAATCCCTGGGTCGAGAAGATCCCCTCAAGGAGCAAAATAGCAACCAACTCCCATATTCTTGCCTGGAGAATCCCATGGACAGAGGAGCCTGGCAGGCTACAGTTCATAGGGTTGCAAAGTCAAAGTCAGACTTGCTGAAGTGACTTAGCACACATGCAATATTTGGGACATATTTATACTAAAAATTGTCCTTTGTTTATCTGAAATTCAAACTGAACCAGGCATTCTCTATTTTATCTGGTACCCACACTCATGGGAAACAGAAGTCAGTATTGACCTCCTGCCCTATGACACCTTCCCCCAAGGACCCAGAGGAGCTAAAACTTTCTGAAATGCCCTGAAGACTGTGCCCCACTTGCTTAATAATGGTGCAGTGTGAGACTGGTGGATAAATTAGACATTATGGGAATTAATAGTCAGATGGTACATACAAACACCAAGAGATAAATTACCCATATTAGTTTTTATTTAAACTGTAATTGAATATGTGAATAGAAAATTAGTGTAAAGTATTGATACCATCTGGTGTTCCAATTTCACACCATTTTTTTTTCATCTATCTTAATTTAAACAAGATCAAATTTTACCCCAACACACAATTTTATTTCATTTAATTACTGTTTTCACCATCGTGTTGACCATAATCCTAAGTGGATTTAATAATTTGTAGATAATAGAACAGGTGTGCTGTCTTCAATAAGCCAATGTTCTTCCTAGTTATACAAATGCTAAGACTCAATAGCTCACCTGCATAGCAAGACTGAGTAGTAAAACAGTGCCCAGCACAGAAGTGATTTAAAGGAACTGGAATTCTTTCACTCCTGTATTCCTTTCAGTATCTCTTTGTCAACTGCCTACTATGTGCCCCGGACTTAATAAGTCCTAAGGCTAGAATGAGTCTGGTGACACATTCAGACCTGTCAGCAGGTTACACCTGGCAGCGTGAGTCAGTAAGGAGCAGTTACAGTGCTCTGGGTCCACAAAGAAGGCCATCCCGCATGTGATAGAACGAAGAGAAATGAGCAACGAGGAGAGGCAGCTGGAGAGAGCAAAGCAGCAGCCAGAAAAGGCATTTAACATAACCCCATTTTCTAGCTCTGTTATTTGACTACGAGCTCTTAGACTAGTGTAGGACTCTGTGGTTTAACAGCTCTTTCATAGGCATGGGCTCAAGCACACACATACATGCACACATGCATGCACACACTCACTGTGGAAATTGTAGTGTGAGATTGTCCTATTTTTGGCTGCCATGTGGCATGGGGGAATCTTAGTTTCCTGACCTAGGATCAAACCTGGGGCCCCTGCATTGGGAGCACAGAGTCTTAACCACTGGACCACCAGGGAAGTCCCCTTTGAAGGGCAAAGAAGCACAAAGAAGGAGAGACAAAAGGCAGGTGGTGTTTCCATTTGGGTGCTCACCAAGAGAGCAGGCAATCGGGACACAGGCACCTTAACTGGTTCAAGGTCTGGGTTTACGGGCACTTTTTTCTTTGGTGTATCTATATTTTCTAATTTGCATGCCTTACACTTGTGTTCCTCTGTTGCGATTTTTTAATGTGATTTTACATTATATATATATATAATGTAATATATATATTTTCATGTACTTTTATACCACATTTATATATATGTATATAATATTTTATATGTACCTATGTTTATACTTTTAAAATTTATTTAGTTTTTGATTGGAGTATAATTGCTTTACAATGTTGTTATATTTGTACATTTTGATATATTGAGATGGCCAAGAGGCTCATTGGGGTTTTTCTGTAATACGTTATGGTAAAATGCAGATGAGCCTTTTGACCAATCCAATATTTAATCTATGTCTATATAAATGGACAGAGTGCAAACGATACCTGATGAAGTAAACAAGGAAAATGTTAACAAAAGTGAAGCTCAGAAAAAGTATATGTGTTCACTGTATTATTTTTATTCCAGCAGCTTTTCTGTAAATTTGAAAAAAAATTATTCTTTAAGAGCACTGTATACATTGTCTTTCTGATCCTAACAACGATCAAGTAATGTGGGGTTTATGATTCCCATTATACAAATGAAGATATTTAAAATTGCATAAGTGGAGGTTTCCCAGGGACTAACCATTCCCACTCCAGTGGTTAAGACTCTGCACTCCTAATGCAGAAGGCAGGAGTTTGATCCCTGGTCCAGAAACTAAGATCCCACATGCCACATAGCATGACCTAAATAAATAAATAAAACTGCATAGTGGCCATCAGGGGACTAAAATCCAGGTTTTCATGCCCAACGCCTGTGTTTGTCTGATTGGTCTCTTTAGGCAGCCTCATAACTGACCTTATTGAGGTCCATGTGAAGGGGGGATTAATTTCTTGTAATATCTTGTCCCAGATAAACACAATTCCCCCACACAGAGGTTATGGGTCTGAATTTTCCTTGTTCGACACCCTAACTTCTCTAACTTGTGTCAGAAGAATCTCTGCTCCTCTGAGACTTGATCTATTTGGCTAAATCATTCTGTGTCAATCTCCTCATTCTCTCCAGCTAGCCAAATGGTCACATTCCTGCATTTCCTGAAGAGATGGATATCTGGTTTACCGCATTTCTTTTCTGAAAGTTCTACCACCATCGTGCATGACATCAGCTTCCCACGCATCGCACCCAAAGCTCTGGCTCTTCTTTGACCATCTTTTCTCCAGTGAGATGTATCTTCACAGCACGTTTTCAATCCATTGTAGAGCTATGCCCTCAAACTTTCCTATTTTACAAACTATTTGTTCAAGGCAGGGTGATTGGTCATAAACAACAGAAATCAATTTTGTCTACTAAAGCAGATGGAAGATCCAATGGAAGAGATCTGCTGGTTTATGAATGACAGGGAAAACCAGAATGCCAAGTCAGAAGACAGGGGTCAAGAGAGCCTGGACAACTGAGAGCATGGCCTGACCTGTGTCCTGGGACCCAAGACCAGCACCACTGCAGCAGGCACCGCTGGCCCTAACATCGGACTTTGGCCCTAACATCACATCTCCTGTAAGTAATCGCTAACTGCCTCTTCTTCTGGGATTCTTCTGGGATAATGTCAAATGGGAAGAGTGCTAGATATTTGGAAGTCAAAATTGACAAGTTCTTGCATAGTTAATGTGCTTGGCAATCCTATATCCTCATATACTCTTCTTCCCATAATCACTTTTCAAAATAAAGTCTTCATTTAGCTACTGCTGTTCATTCTTATATGTTGAAAGCTCATTTACAGTGCCATCTCCCAGTCAAGGATACATCACGAATCTCTCAGCAAATGCATCCAGGTCTGAGTCCAGGTTTCTGAGGAATGTCTATTCCTCCCCCTGGCTCTCTCTTGAACCAGTCACACTATTTTGAAGCTTATGAACCAACACAACCTGTAGATAATGATGGAGGGAGAAATGGAAGATATAACAGAAAAACCTTGTGTGTGTATACACACACACACACAAATATATATAGAGAGAAAGTATGAGGGAAGGCCGTGCCCTTGTACTGCATCTGGTCTCAAGGTCGTAGCTGATGTACACGACTCTCCCCTGTGCCCTTGTTCTCTAGGCTGTCAGCCAGCAACCATGGTGATTGCGGATGCTTGCCTAGTGAGCTCAGACCTTCCTTCCTGAAGGATCTGAGCTTGGTGGTCCTGCCAATTAACATCGCAAGAATGGAGGAACTAAAGGCACCCAGGGGAACCTGTGTTCCATTTATAGTCCTTTCTACCCCACTGCTTGATTCAAAACCATTTCCCCTTGGTGGGATTAAGTGCCCTGGCCAACAATCTAGTGTCCTGTTTTGCTGGTTAATTGAATGACATGAGGAACACAGAGTGGACAGATGGTATTCTTAGGCTCCAATTCTATGAAATCATTGTTGGATTCAGGGCTGGGAGCATTCTGTAACTGGATATTCAAATATCTAAACTAATAGGAGTCTACAGATTCAGGCAGGAAAGCAACATTTTTGCTAGTGAGTCACCAGATTTAATTACATGACATGCTCCCCAATTCTAGCCCCTGTAATGGACACTTGTAATATGACTATGAGAGTCACAAAATGATATACTGGAACAATTCTGAGCATATCCTTTATTCTACAACACTGCTTCCCTTCCAAGGAAGGTTTTGCCCCTTAGTTGAGCCAGGGGACTGATTTTTCAATACACACATAATATTTAATATGACATGTACAGGTACCTAGCAGAAGTATCATTAGCAGAGAAAGCAAATTCAAATTCAGAATGTAACTCTTTCACTAAGAAGGAATTGTTTTATTATGAAAGACGGCCTATAGAATCAATCAGCCATTAGGTTCCAAAATGATCCTCCAAAACACCGCACCACAGAACTGCAATTAGCTGTTGCTACTGGAAAGTAGGCCATTCAGCCAAGGGGTAGACAGATAAGCACTGGCTAAGAGAAATCCATGCTGAAAAGACCCAAGGCCAAAGGAGAAGGGGGTGGCAGAGGATGAGATGGTTAGATAGCATCACCAACTTAAAAGGCATGAATCTGAGAAAACTCTGGAAGATAGTGACAGACAGGGGAGCCTGGCATGACCTCTGCAGCCCATGGGGTCACAAAGAGTCAGACATGACTTAGTGACTGAACAACAACAAGAACCACTCTACCCTTAGCATTTACACAATGCCTGAATTATAGTGATATAGTTGTCACATTGACGAGTGAAAACATAGGGCAGACAGTTAAATCTGAAGTCCTAACCCTTTATTACCTTGGCTGTTAGAGATGTCCACCTTCACCCCACTGGCAAGTTTCCCTAATGGAATCAGAGAATATAAAATGTAAATGTTCAAGAGGGGAAAGTTGGGCCAGAATCACAGATAAACCAACGTCTTTTCTTCTGTCTAACCTAGACATGAGCAGAAAGGAGGGAAAGAATGTCTGAGAGTTGTTCCAGAAAGGATAGTGGTCATTTTCCTCCCTGGTTGGATACTTAGTACAGGGAAATGGCAGCATTCTCAGATAGATTAGAAAATCCAAGAATAGAGATGTATGTCCAGCCTTCCATCCAGTTCCCTGGGAAACTGAATAAATCAGCTACTGCCGTGTAATAAACACCACAGAACCTTGGTATATAACACTAGGCATTTATCTTTGCTCACAAGTTTGCAGGTTGGTTTTGCTGCCTGTTTCAGGCTGTGAGTCTCCCCCCATGTGTCCTCTTTGGGGGCCAGGTGTGAGGGTAGTGACTTCCTATGAATCTACCAGGGAGGTAAGAATTTTTCAGACTGATGAGCAGAAACAAGGCACACCCCTTCAGGTCTAGACTCAGATCACAGACACTATTGCTTCTGCCCCTGTGCCATTTGGTAAAAGAATATAGGACCAAGCTTAACATTAGTGGGTTTCAGAGGAAAATTTCTTCCATAGGGTAAAGATTTGCTGAATAATAATTGAATCTACAACCAGGATGGCAAATTCAGCTGCAGGGGTGCTGAGGCAGAAGAGATGGTGGCCATCTATCAGAGCCCTTGAATTTTTCCTTGAATAGAGGGAGAAGAAAAATACTTTCCTCCGTGCCCACATAATTATGAAAATTACATAGTACAATGTCTTAAGTATTGTAAGTGCTCATAGATACTTGCATTTTCTTGGCAGCTACTCCATGGGGCTTCCCACGTGGCTCAGATGGTAACAAATCTACTTGCAATGCAGAAGACCCAGGTTTGATCCCTGGGTCAAGAAGATCCTCTGGAGGGGAAAATGGCAACCCACTCCAGTAATCTTGCCTGGAGAATACCATGGACAGAAGAGACTGGTGGGCTACAGACCAGGGGGTCACAAAAGAGTTGGACGGAACTTAGTGACTAAACAACAACAGCTATGCCATAGGCTGTGGTTTATCCAGCCTTTAATTGGACACTGCATGTTTGACAAAATAGTTACCAGTTTTTGAAGGCTTGGTGTGTGTAATTTTTGTCTCAATTAATCCGTTTGATGGTCCTGTAAAATAGATCTTATTCTTGGTTTGTGTGTAAGAAGGCCGAGACTAGGAAAGCTGAGTCCTGAGCCCTGGTGAAAACCGGAAGAACTGGTATGAGAACGCCCACGGGCCTGGGTACAGAGCCTGTGTCCTTCCTCTGCCCTGTGCTGTAGCCTGTGAATCCAGGTCTCCTCTCTCCTAGACCTGTCCCCTTCTGTTCTCTCCCAACAGCTGCTGAGCTCTTTCAGAAGTCAACTTCCAGCCACAGCCATGCAGAAACAAGGAGGAAATCTTAATGGGGTGAATGAGGCAGCTTTCCCAATAGGACTTTGGTAAACAGTTCAAAACCAAGACCAGTGGAGTCCAAGGAAGCGTCTCTTCCAAGAGGCTTTGACAAGGGGCAGCTTGCCTGCCTCCAGCCAACCACTGGGGAGTCTAGGTGGGGAAGGGAGACTGAGAGTGTCACAGACTGTGAGGGGTTGGCAGACTCCAGCAAGGCTGTCCAGTCTGACTACCACCAGTGATGCTCTATACATCAGGCTCCTGGCTCTGGACTTGGCTTTTACAGCCGCTGCTGAGTCCATGTGTCAGTCGCTCAGCAGTGTCCTGCTCTGCAACTCCATGGACTGTAGCCCTCCAGGCTCCTCTGTCCATGGGATTCTCCAGGCAAGAATACTGGTGTGGGTAGCTAGTCCCTCTTCCAGGGAATCCTAACCTATTCCTTCCTCCAGGATCGAACCCTGGTCTCCTGAATTTCAGGCAGAATCTTTACCATCTGGGCCACCGGGGAAGCTGAGTTCGTAGTGGGAGTATTTAATTAAAATCACTGTGGCATTACAGAAAGGAGAGACTGGGCAGAGCACCAAGCTTTGCAAGTCTTTTCTCTCTACGGTCCCTCTGTGCAGAGCCCTGCCACCAGGACCCAGACCTGTGACTGCCCTCTGTCCCTCTCACCAGGCAAATGGCACAATTGGCTCCTGTGGAAGAGCATGGCCAACCCTGGACCTTCAACCTCGAAAGTGAAACACTGGGGCTTTTTAGAGTTGTGCACATGGACAGAGGAGATGTAGCTTCTGTTTTATTCACTAGATCATCCTGTGGAGGCTGGTGACACTGGCTGGAAGTAGAGTTGTGATGGGATTCTTCTGCATCACAGACCAAACTGTGTTTCCAGGGAATGACATGTGCCAGGAACAACAATCAATGGAGAACCAAAATACTGTTTTATTAGGATTGTGAGCCTGAGATTGTGGCCCAAACACCTCTGATGAGCTCTCTGGGAATCTGGGCAGAAGTAGATGGCCAAGGCCAATGCAAAAGGACCCTACTTCTTCTTGGAATTTGATGACCTTCCCTCAGTAGGTTTCACTGAACAGCACATGGAAGAGGCAAGATTGCCTGAGCAAAGGTTTAGAAGTCTAGAAGAAAAGAGAGAGCTAGAGACAAGCGTCTAGGGGCATCAGCCTGCTCCAGGTAGCCAAGTCAGGTGAACACTGAGTATAAGATGGAGAAAGATGGGCCCTCTAGGACATAACTTTATAACAGGTGGGGCAAGTGGGCCCGGGAGCTATCAACTCTTCCTGCATGAAACAGACCTGAGGAGGCACACGGGGACTGCAAGGGAGCGAATGGGGTTTGCATGGCATCCTGAGCAGTATGCTTGTCCCTCCTTGTGGTATACTGTATACTTTTCTCGTCTGTTTTACTACCTGGCTCTGAGCTCCTTGAAGGTGGGGCTTGTGTTTTTTTTTTCCCTCTTTGTGAAATCTTTCCCAAATTCAGTGCCTGGTGAAAAGTACGTACTCACTAGCTACTTGTTGAAGGGATGAAGAGTTGGTAGAGTTAGAAGTGGGTTCCAAGAGATGTGGGAGAGTGGAGGAGGTAGGACCTTCCCTCTATGGTAAGAAAAATCCAGGAAGCTTCATGGAGGAAGCAGCCTTTGAGCTAGGCCCTGTACTTCCACTATTTGCCAACTGATCTTACAAGTCTTAGTGCTCTCATTTGTAAAAGGAGATACATAGGCTCTGGGGGAGAAAATACAAAATGAATATAGAGAATTTAAGACAGTGCCTAGTACACAGTAAGATCAATACATGGTAGTTGTTTTTATTATCAATGCATACTTTACAGGGAGATCAAACCAGCCAATCCTAAGGGAAATCAACCTTGAATATTCATTTGAAGGACTGACTCTGAAGCTGAACCTCCAATACTTTGGCCACCTGATGCAAAGAACTGACTCACTGGAAAAGACCCTGATGCTGGGAAAGACTGAAGGCAGGAGGAGATGAGGAAAACAAAGGATGAGATGGTGGGATGGCATTGCAGACTCAATGGACATGAGTTTGAGTAAGCTCTGGGAGATCATGAAGAACAGGAAACCCTGGCATGCTGCAGTCCATGGGGTCGCAAATAGTCAGACACAACTGAGTGACTGAACACCACCACAAATGCTTTATAAGTGGCCCATTAGAACCCAGGCTGGCCGATGTTGAAAGCAGGGTCCAGAAAGGTGGATTGAGCCTCACTGAGAAGGGCCACCTGGGGAGCCTGATGTATCTGGCCTTATTTTCAGAGACTGGAAGGTCGTGTTGGTATAGGGTTCTAAGTATGGTCTCTGTGGTCAGGCTCCAGACCTGGCTTGACTTCTTGATAACTGTGCGAACTGAGGAGTCTACTTCACATTTTAGGCCTCAGTTTCTTCATTTCAAAAGCAGAGACATTACTTTGCCAACAAGGGTCCATCTAGTCAAGGCTATGGTTTTTCCAGTGGTCATGCATGGATGTGAGAGTTGGACTGTGAAGAAAGCTGAGTACCAAAGAACTGATGCTTTTGAACTGTGGTGTTGGAGAAGACTCTTGAGAGTCCCTTGGACTGCAAGGAGATATAACCAGTCCATCCTAAAGGAGATCAGTCCTGGATGTTCTTTGGAAGGAATGATGCTAAAGCTGAAACTCCAGTACTTTGGCCACCTCATGCGAAGAGTTGACTCATTGGAAAAGACTCTGATGCTGGGAGGGATTGGGGGCAGGAGCAGAAGGGGACGACAGAGGATGAGATGGCTGGATGGCATCACTGACTTGATGGACGTGAGTTTGGGTGAACTCCAGGAGTTGGTGATGGACAGGGAGGCCTGGCGTGCTGCGATTCATGGGGTCGCAAAGAGTCGGACATGACTGAGTGACTGAACTGAACTTTTTCATTTGTAAAATGGGGATCATGAGAGCACAGGGCTGCTGTAATGTTACCTTAACCCTGCTGACTTACAATAGCCAATTTATTCTCTCATACTCAGAGGAATCAGAAGTCTGACTCCAAGGTGTCAAGAGAGTCACATCTCTTCTGAGACCCTCTGGAGAATCCTTTCTGTCTTTTCCAGGGGACTCCAACCAGCCCCTGCCTTGTGTGTTTACACGGCTTCTCCTCCTCTTTCTGTCCACTCTCCTAAGGCTACTTGTAAGATTTAGGATAATTCAGGATGATTTCATCTCTAAGATGCTTAATTTGATTACATTTCTGAAGACTCTTTCTCCAAATAAGGTCACGTTCACAAATTCTGGGGTGTTGACCTACCTTTTTGAGAGCCATCATTCAATCTATTGAAAGAGTATATAAAAATATGATGTGAAATTTCAGTGATGTGCATGTAAAATGTGTTTAAGAGAGCAGTAGGTCTTTCCCTGATGAAGCTGAATGCAGGCCATGGTGTATGCTTCCCTCCGAATTCTGTTGTAGATTCCACGTGCATGCATGCTAAGCTGCTTCAGTCATGTCCAACTCTTTGCAATCCTATGGACTATAGCCCACCAGGCTCCGATGTCCATGGATCTTCAGGCAAGAATACTGGAGCGGGTTGCCATGCCCTCCTCCAGGGGATCTGCTCGACCCAGAGATCGAACCTGTCTCTTGTGTCTCCTGCATTGGGTTCTTTACCACTAGCGCCACCTGGGAAGCCCGTATATTCCACAGACACATGCTTTTCTGGGAACCTCTACTCCTAGACTACATTGGTTACTTGTTTTCATTGTCTTCTTCCTGTCACAATACCCATCTCACTTTCTGGCTGTTCCTCATGCTGTTTGATTTCCTTGCCTGACTGTCTTTTTTCAGTTATTATTGTATCAGGTCTCCTACCAATATTTTTGAATGCATGAATGTTTTTTTCACTAACAAACCACTATGGGGGCGTGAGGAGAAGTGTACAGCTTTTAAGCAGACTTGAGTGAATCTCAGCTCTGACATTTTTCTGAATCTTAGTTTCTTCATCTGAAAAATGGGCACATTATCTTACCCTTGAAGAATTATTGTGAGGATCAAACTGATATTATTTACTACTTCACTTTATACTCAGTCTTATTACTCTCAATCTGCCTATCCACAGTACACATATTTTTCCTTAATTTGTCTTCCTGGGTGATAAATTCATTTTCCCAACATTTAAATTACCTGAAAAAAATCCAAGATTTTATCTGATTAAGACTAATATTTCACATGTCTTACTAAGACAGTGCCAGAGCACCTCTGGCTGCCTGCCTTTTTTTTTTTTTTAAATTCATCATCATTGGGAGAAAAGTTCTTATAGTATTGTGAACATAGCTTACCCAATTTATCCACAACTGAAATAAGTGAATAAAGTAGCAAGTTGGAAACAAAACTACTACTAAAAATCATAGCAATTGCCTCTGGACACCCTGTGTTTAGACACATTGACGTTTTGTGTAAGTCTTAACTGGTTCATCTCCTAAGTGAAATTACAAATAAATACCATACTTACCAAGCTTGAAATATGCAATTTCTTTCTGTTATTCAGTGCTGGATTAAAGAGTGCACAGTGAGACTTCCTCAGGAGAAAACTAACCACTCTTGACAGAAGGAAAATAGAAATGTGCCTTTTGTACACAATCTGCAATCTTTGGCTCAACAGTATTAATACTTTTAATTTCTAATTGAGCAGAGTGGAAATAAGAGCAATTAACTGTCCATCTTCCGCACTCTCAGTGTTTGAGGTTCAGGAAGGGTTCAGCAATTGACGGGTCTTATTATGATTTCACAAAGACAGTTGCCATAAATGAAAATGCTTTGCTAGAAACTTGATAGTATTTTATTCTTGTGGCTTTTTATCACTTGAAGTGTTTTTTTAATTGAAGTATAGTTAATTTACAATGTTGTGCTAGTTTCAAGAATACAGCCTTGTGATTCAGTTTTACATATATTTATATCTGCATATTTTTTTCAGACTCTTTTCCATTATGGGTTATGACAAGATATATAGTATAGTTCCCCATGCTATACAGTACACCCTTGTTATTTACCTATTTTATATATAGTAGTGTGTGCCTGGGTGCTGTCATTTCAATTGTGACTGATTCTGCGACCCCATGGACTGTAGCCCACCAGGCTCCTCTGTCCATTGGATTCTCCAGGCAAGAATACTGGAGTGGCTTGTCATGCCTTCCCCCAGGAGGTCTTCCTGACCCAGGGATTGAACCCTCATCTCTTACATCTGCCTGCACTGGCAAATGGATTCTTTACCACTAGTGCCACCAGGGTATAAATAAGCACCACCGTTATATATAGTCATGTATGTTTGTACTTTGTTGCGGAGTCACGTCTGACTCTTTGTGACCCCCATGGACTGCAGCCTGCCAGGCTCCTCTGTCCATGGGGATTCTCCAGAATACTGGAGTGAGTTTCCATGCCCTCCTCCAGGGGATCTTCCCAACCCAGGGGTCGAACCCAGGTCTCACACATTCTTTACTGACTGAGCCACCAGGGAAGCCCAATATAGTAACATATATCTGCTAATCTCAAATTCTTAATTCATCCTTCCCTCCCACCCTGCTATCCCCTTCGGTAACCATAAGTTTGTTTTCTGGGTCTGTGAGTCTATATCTGTTTTGTAAATAAGTCCATTTGTATCATTTTTTTAGAGTCCACATATAAGTGATCTATGATATTTGGTTTTGTCTGACTTGCTTCACTAAATGTGATAATTTCTAGGTCCATCCATGTTGCTGCAAATGGCATTATTTCATTCCTTTTAACAGCTTAGTAATATTGCATTGTGTATGTGTAACACATCTTTATCTGTCCATTTGCTGATGGACATTTAGATTGCTTCCATGTCTTGGGTACTGTAAACAGGGCTGTAATGAACATTGGAGTGCATGTATCTTTTAAAATCAGAGTTTTCTGTGTCTTCCTTGAAGTTTTAAGGAAAAGAAAACATGTGGGCCAATATAAGATGCTAAAAGGAAGGCACAATTCATTACTCTATCTCCAGGCATTTGGCCCTGGTCAAAGCTCTCCATCAGTAATGAGATATCAGCTTTCTAAGGCTGACATTTTTGTGCACTTGATACTGTGCTTGAAAGGTGGGTACATTTTCCCATGCAACTTATATTTTATAGAAGCAGGATGGGAATGGTCGTGTGGACACCTGTCTAATTTTCCAGCTCCTCACTGGGTCACTTACAGAAATCGTGTCCCTTTCCTAGCTCTCAGATTCCTCAACTATGAAATGAAAATCTCAGACCAGCTGCTGTTTATATATTCTCAAGATCCATTCTTCTGAGGCTCTGGGAAGTGACTCTTCCACTGGCCAAGCATATTGGCCCAATAGTTCTTTCATCAAAGATAAGGAAATGATACATATCATTTTATACTTTTAAAAGAGCTTGGATAAGATATAAACCAGTGGCTCTCAATCTTGGCTGTGTATTAGAATAACCTGGGGAGATCTTTTATTTTAATTAAACTTTTGAAGAAGTATCATACAATGTACATACAGGCAGAAAAGTGAACCAATTAGTGAGTTTTCAGGAAGGGAAAATTCCCATGTTTCATAAAGTGAGGGTTTCCCACATTACCACCTCCTGAAGAGCTTTCTAAGGCTCAGCTCCCAAGTCATTGAGATGACCACTGAATCAGAATCTCTAGCAAATGAACCAGGGACCGTTATTTCAGTAGGCTCCCAGCCAGGCTGACATTGCCATTTGGAAACCCCTCGTGTGTACTTGTGTATTAGTTGTTCAGCCACGTCTCACTCTTTTGCAACCCTGTGGACTGTAGCCTGCCAGGCTCCTCCTCTGTCCATGGGATTTCCCAGGCAGGAATACTGGAGTGGGTTGTCATTTCCTCTTCTGGTGGATCTCCCTGACCCAGGGATAGAACACAGGTCTCCTGAATTGTGGGTAGATTCTTTACCATCTGAGCCACCAGGGAAGGAAATGTCTTCCTTAGGTAGATGGTAATTTGTTGTTTTTCAAAGAAATGTGAAGGCTCCAGTCATCCACTTGGGAAGGGACTAGATATGTTAGCCTGAGGCCATGTGAATCAGACATCTTGTCAGCATGGAGTAACCATCCCACAGGAGAGGGGCTCAGGGACTTATGTATATTCTAATTCCTGTGATGACCTGGCAATGGTTGAATTACAGTCTTACTTTCCGGAAACTGAAGTGCAAGCGGTTAAATAAGGTGCCTGAAATCCCACAGCCAATGTTGGGTTTAAGACTCAAGTCAACCAGATGTAAAACTCCATGATCTTTCCATCTTCCTTGACACACAGACCTCATCTCTAAGATTGAAACCAGTCCCAACAAAGCCCAACAACTGCTGGATATGTGCCAGGGTGCATCATGGCAGATGCTGGTGCTAGCTCATGTCAGAGTTTTCAAGCACTACCTCATTTCCAGCATAGGTCAGTTCTAACTGAATTGGGGAGCATCTAGAAAAACTTTTTGATAAGTCTAACTTTTTGAGATCAGAAAAAATGTTTCTCCATGTAAAGGATTTACAGTGGAATATCTTTAATCTAAAATGTGGCTTTGGTCATTCGGAAGTGTAAGGAGCTGTATATATTCTTTTACTGATTAAGAATTTTTGTTCTAGTAGACCTCGTTGGAAAAAAATTCTTGTAAAAACTTCTAGTGCTTAAACATGTTCTATAAATCCCCCCTCTGCCATATGTGTTTAACTTTGTGGCTAATTGTAGGGCCAAGTAGGATCAATATTCTGTAAAACTGTGTCCTGTGAAATTCATAGTCGATTCCTCCATGGCTCTTTCTTTAGCCTTCTTTTATTTTATCATTCTTTTATTTTATTTGTTTTTTGACCATACTGTGTAGCCTGTGGGATCTTCATTCCCTGACCAGGGATTGAACCCATGCCCCCTTGGAATTGGGGAGTCTTAACCACTGTGTCACCTTGGAAGTCCCTTATTATGTTTTCTGTTTTCATATTTGGGGGCTGGGAAGTGTTGGCAGTGGTGTCTTCCCTCTGACATGCTGTGTAAGAAATATAAACTGTAATGTGAGTAGATAATTTGACAGAGACGAGAAACACTGAAGCCAGAAGATCAATCAAATCATCTCTTCTCAAGGGTAGTGAAAGTGAAAGTGAAGTCGCTCAGTCCGACTCTTTGCGACCCCATGGACTGTAGCCTGCCAGGCTCCTCCCTCCATGGGATTCTCCAGGCAAGAGTACTGGAGTGGATTGCCATTTCCTTCTCCAGGGGACCTTCCCAACCCAGGGATCGAACCTGGGTCTCCTGCATTCCAGGCAGACGCTTTAACCTCTGAGCCACCAGAGAAGACAGGACAATAATGTTATAATGATACATCCTTGTAAAACAATATGTAAATACAACATAGCTCCTTTTAATCAACATTCTGGACATGAAAAGTAATGACAGATAAGGGAGAGTGGCAGAGATATTCACCTTTGCTTCGAAAAGTAGATCTCAAGTAGAGGGGGCTATTTGCGCCACTCCTCCTGCCCAGGAAATATTTGGCAATATTGTTACAGTGGGAGAAAGGATATGCTAGTATCTACTGGATAGAGATCTGGAATACTAATACTAAATATCCTATAATACATAAGGTAACCTCCCTCCCAACAAAGAATCACCTAGCCCCAAATACAAATACAAATGGCACCAAGCTTGGAGAACCTCGGTTCAGGAAATGATAACACATTTCCCACAAGGCTAGCTTTTTTAATATATAAAAACAATTGGAAAGACAACATTATTTCCACTCAGATTGAATAACACAGTGCTAAGCAGACCGTGTATTTGACAGCCTTTGCTTAGACTCTAAGCTAGTTCCCCTCAGGGCTATATTGGAAAATGGAGCTGAGAGAAAACCACTTCCTCTTTGGGACTCAGGTTATTAAGTCTTTCTAATCTCATCTACCCTCAGCATTCTCCCCTCCCAGCCAATTCTCCTCTGAGGGCAGAATTTGCTATTCTAATGAGAAATAACACAAAAACTAAAAATGATACCAATGCAAAATGCATGTCTCTTGAGCAAAGTTAATTTAGGTATATAAAATCTCAGTTGAAAAACTGTCTTTTTTTTTTTTTTTTTAAAGAATCCTCACTTTGAATATATGTGGCTGCCATGGTGTCCCTAGGAAAGGGTTGCTAAGGAAACCAAAAGCCAACCCCACAGTCAATGCATCCTATCCCCGTGGAATACCATTATGGCCCATCAGTCATCTTGAGAGTTAGAGACACCACAGTGAACAAAATGACGACTTTATCTGTTTATCCCAAGAGAACAGTTTCAAGGAATAGATTTACCCAAAGCCATCAGAAGATTATCTAATGACCCCTCCTGGTAATGAGATAGAAAATGCATGTCACTCACAGCAATGCTACCTGGGAATACATTTTCTAGTCTTTAATATTGTGATTATAAAAATGCAAAATATACTTGATGATAGCCTGAAAGACTGTATCCCCTATAATAACTATAAGTAAGGTCAATTATATACCACACATAAGTGGTTATTGCTTGGGACACAGTGCACTAATTTAAATATAACCCTTGTACAGTTGCTCAAAAAGCTGACAAAAATTCCAGGAAACTCTTCTCCAAGATGCCAGGCACAGGAAGTAATGTTTTTGGTGTATTCTCTACCAGCCTGATGGCATCTGGAATACTGCCACAGACAATGGCCGGAGAAAGCTCTGTCAGTGTGACCAGGGTTACAATGCTCAGAAAGAAGAGTTGTCAGAAATTAGGATTTCTTGCACTATTGGTGGGAATGTAAATTGATACAACCACGGTGGAGAACACTACGGAAGAGGTTCCTTAAAAGTAAAAATAGAGCTACCATATGACCCAGTAATCCCACTACTGGTTGTGTATTTTGAGAAATCCATAATTCAAAAAGAGATATGTACCCTAGTGTTCACTGCCTCACTATTTACAGTAACCAGGACATGGAAGCAACCTTAATGTCCATTAACAAGTGAATGGATAAAGAAGATGTGGTACACAGGTACAGTGAAATATTACTGTAAAGATGAGCCTATTTGCAGGGCAGGAATAGAGACACAGATGTAGAGAATGGAAGTGTGGACACAGCAGGGGAAGGAGAGGGTAGGGTGAGTTGAAAGAGTAGAGCTGACATATTTACATTCCCATCTGTAACACACCTGCCTAGTGGGAAGCTGCTGCATAGCACAGGGAGCTCAGCTTGGCTCTGTGATGACCTAGTGAGGTGGGATGGGGAGAAGGGAGGTTCAGCAAAGCGGGGATTCATGTAAACATATGGCTGATTCACGCTTCGCACACCAGAAACTAATACAATGTTGTGAAGCCATTGTCATCCAATTTAAAAACACTTGATGTTTAATATTAACGGGGGAAAAAAAGGAAATTGGGATGGTTCACCTGATAGATAAACAGGAGAGTAAAAGAAATGCCCTAACACCTGCAGAATTGCCCTAGTGATCCCGTGGCCCCATCTGGATGTGGACCAGCCCAAGCCACATGCACAGGTGTTTTAGTACCTGCGGAGAGACACCTCTCCAGCATCGCTCCATGTTCTGCCTGGACACCCACCAGCCTCAGTAATCTAATCTGTTTCCTAAGGAGCTACCATATCAGGCACTGTGCTCCAGGCCTTGCATCTATAGGAGCCCCTCAGCTATGTCTGTGTGTCATTGCCAGCCTCGGCTCGCCTAACCCCCAGATTTTTTTTCCTGCCTTCCTGATGCAAATGTCTGTGCACCCCCAAGAATGGACACTGACTCCCTCTATTTGTGGACCCAAGCAGCCTGTTCTTGTTTGCCTGGGGACTGAGGATTGAACTTCCAGATGTTCAAGTTGGATTTAGAGAAGGCAGAGGAACCAGAGATCAACTTGCCAACATCTGTTGGATCATTGAAAAAGCAAGAGAGTTCCAGAAAAAAATCTACTTCTGCTTTATTGACTACACCAAAGCCTTTAACTGTGTGGATCACAACTAACTATGGAAAATTCATCAAGAGATGGGAATACCAGACCACCTGACCTGCCTCCTGAGAAATCTGTATGCAGGTCAAGAAGCAGCAGTTAGAACTGGACATGGAACAACTGACTGGTTCCAAATCAGAAAAGGAGTACTTCAAGCATGTATAATGTCACCCTGCTTATTTAATTTATATGCAGAGTACATCATGTGAAATGCCGGGCTCATGAAGCACAAGCTTGAATCAAGATTGCTAGGGGAAATATCAATAATCTCAGATAAGCAGATGACACCACCTTTATGGCAGAAAGTGAAGAAATAAAGAGTCTCTTGATGAAAGTGAAAGAGGAGAGTGAGAAAGTTGGCTTAAAATTCAACATTCAGAAAACTAAGATCATGGCATCTGGTACCATCATTTCATGGCAAATAGATGAGGAAACAATGGAAACAGTGAGAGATTTTTATTATTTGGGGCTCCACAATCACTGCAGATGGTGACTGCAGCCATGAAATTAAAAGACACTTGCTCCTTGGAAGAAAAGCTATGGCCAACCTAGACAGTATATTAAAAAGCAGAGACTCTACTTTGCCGACAAAGGTCCATCTAGTCAAAGCTATGGTTTTTCCAGTAGTCATATGTGGATGTGAAAGTTGGACTATAAAGAGAGTTGAGGGCCAAAGAATTGATGCTTTTGAACTGTGGTGTTGGAGAAGACTCTTGAGAGTCCCTTGGACTGCAAGGAGATCCAACCAGTCCATCCTAAAGGAAATCAGTCCTGAATATTCATTGGAAGGACTGATGCTGAAGCTGAAACTTCAATACTTTGACCACCTAATACAAAGAACTGACTCATTTGAAAAGACCCTGATGCTGGGAAAGATTGAAGGCAAGAGGAGAAGGGGATAACAGAGGATGAGATGGTTGGATGGCATCACTGACTCAATGGATGGGTTTGAGTAAGCTCTGGAAGTTGGTGATGGACAGGGATGCCTGGTGTGCTGCAGTCCATGGGGCAGCAAAGAATTGGACATGACTGAGCAACTGAACTGGGTATCACCTAGGGTGTTCTGTAAGCCAGAGTGCTTCTCTGCCACTCACTGGGCTACACCCACACCTTCTCCAATGAAATTGGAACCTCTTTCAAGCTGATGCTTCTTGGGGTACTCTACAGAACTGCCAGAGTACCTTTAGGGTATTATTTCCTTTTTAAAACTTTCAGTTTATATTGGAGTATAGTTGATTATTCAATGAAAGGACTGTTGCTGAAGCTGAAGCGTCAGTACTTTGGCTACCTGAAGCAAAGAGCCAACTCTGAAACAAACTCTGGTGCTGGGAAGGATTGAAAGCAAAAGGAAAAAGGAGTGCCAGAGGATAAGGTGGTTAGATAGCATCACTGACTCAGTGAACATCAATTTGAGCAAACTCCAGGAGATAGTAGAGGACAGAGGAGCCTGGCATGCTATAGTCCATGGGGCTGCCAAGAGTCAGACACAGCTTAGCAGCTGAACAACATTCACATAGTTGATTAACAATGTTGTGATAGTTTCAGGTGTACAGCAAAGTGATTCAGCTATACATGTGTCTATTCTTTTTCAGTTATACATGACTCTATTCTTTTTCAAATTCTTTTCCCATTTATGTTATTACACGATGTTGAGCAGAGTTCCCCGTACTATACATTAGGTCCTTGTCAGTTATTCATTCTGCATAGCAGTGTGTGCATGTCCATCTCAAATTCTCTAGAATTTTCTATATTTTTTGTTCCTTCTCATCATAACTTAATTATCAATTCTGTTTACACTTCCTCTGTCCAAATTACTTCGTAGTGTTTGTCTTTGGGTGGGACCCATACTGATACACCCTGATACACAACTGATACACAACCTCTAACCCAGAAATTATGTCAGTTCATAAAAATGAATGTTGATTTCATTTGTTTGGTTAACAAGAACAAAACCAAAATTATGTACAGGTTCTAGAAACTGTCCCACATTTCCCAAGGTGGCTGCTCTCAAAGGTAGATTGCTCTGATGAGGCTTGAATTAAAGCAAGTGTCAGCTTCCTTTTCCTAGAAATGCACACTCTTTCCAGACAGGAAATAGCCCCTTGTTTCAACAAACTACATGGATCTGTAACACAATTTACTGCGTGAGAGCATGAGAAGTATCATGCTCCTCTCAGTAGAGGAGAATTACTTTCCTGTCTCTGCAGTGAATGTTAAATCCCATCCCCATCTTTCTCCATCACTGTGTGTGTGTGTGTGTGTGTGTGTGTGTGTGTGTGTGTGAGATGGAGTTACAACTGCACAGTGCTTACTATGTGCTAGGCACTTTTTAAACATCTTTATATCCTAACTCATTTAATCCTAGTCACCTAGTTAGTTAGGTACTATTAATCCTCCCATTTACAGATGGAAATCGTGGCCAACAGAGCTTAGTTAATGTGTTCAAGGTTGTGATGCCACTTGACGTTTGTCCATTCACCTGCACCATCCTTCACGCTGGCTTTATTCATATCTCAAATAAGGGACGGTAGGAAGCTAATGAGTCACTGGCCCCAGGGAAGTAGCTCTTCATTATACATGATTAAGATGGGAAAATGTACATCATAAACAAGGTGCATTCTGTTTTTTCATTTGCTTTTACCCTAATGTGTTGGGAGAATGAATATTAAGACCAAACTATGTTCTTCCTTTCCCTCCTCCATCTTAGATACCCAGAATCTCACTTCACAGGAAAGACTGTATGAGACCAAGAAGACACCAGCCAGAGGGAAGGTTAACAGAACATTCACATTCATGGATACTTAGGATCATAATAAATGGAACCAGGGGACCAGGAGTACGATGGCTATATTATTTTGCAAAACTAGAATAATTGTGAGAATAAAAGAGTATGTTGTTAATAATCAGGCTGGCATGAATCATGTAAATCAGAACAGTACTGGGCACACCTAGATATGTGGTAACTCCATTAGCAGTAGAAGGAAAGACCACCAGAATCTAGGCATAGAATCAAATGGCCATTTAACTGGAGAAATTTAATGAAGAGGCTGTTGGCTGAGATACGAACAGAAATGTGAAAACCAACAAGGATGTTGATTACCAAGGGATTAGCAAAGGCAGAAGGAATCACCAGCCCTTAATCATCATGAGCTGGAGCCAGAGAAGAGGTGCTCCCCACAGATGGGGGCTTAAAGAAGCACAGCCATTACCAGAACTGGAAGAAGCTGGGAAAATGCCAGCCTCTCTCTCCTCCTTCTTTCTGATCTGCTACTTTCCCCCTGGTTTTGATCAGTGGGAATTCAATGACCAATAGCCTCTTAATGGTCCAGCCTGCAAGGAAGCTAGACTCTCAAGACATGGAGAATTGCAGAGAATGGATCTGAGATCAAACAGTCATATTTGTGGCTAATTTCATAAGCCCGCTCTCCTGTTCTACATCAGTTACCACAAAAAGCTAAAGACTCTCTCCTGTTATCTGTCTGTAAAGCTCTGCACATAACCTAATCTGACCACATTGCCACCCTCAACTCCTGCCTCCCTTTCTCTGTGCTTTTGGAACTCAAGGAAGCCATTAGCAAAGTTTTTTTTCATCTTTAGCTTCTCCTCTCACTGTGCCCTTTGCACACATGAAACTTGACTATTTGTGGAGTCTGATGTTTTAAGGATCTCCACTTGCCACATATCCCTCTTTAGCGACTGCATCCATGTCTATGCTCTTTTTGCAGGATGAAAAGAAAGCAAAAGTGAAAGTCACTCAGTCACTCACTCTTTGTGACACAGGGGGTCCATGGGATTCTGCAGGTCAGAATACTGGAGTGGGTAGCCGTTTCCCTCACCAGGGGATCTTCCCAACCCAGGGGCGGAATTCAGGTCTTCCACATTACAGGCGGATTCTTTACCAGCTGAGCCACCAGAGAAGCTTTTACAGGATAAATATAGTCAAATAAAATCACTGCATTTCCTTTCCTCCTTTCCTCTCCTGACCCCACTGTCATTCTGATTTTCATCTTTTACCACCACTGAAATAGTTCCTGTCAAGGATATCAAGTATCTCCTCACCTCCAAATCCAACAGGAAATTCTCAACACGCATCTTACTTTGTTCATTAATGTTTCAAGTAGTTGCTTGCACCTTCCTTCTCCGAGGACGTTCTTTTTCTGTTGGAGGATAACTGCTTTACAATGTTGTGTTAGTTTCTGCTGTACAACGAAGTGAATCAGCTATCTGTGTACATATATCTCCTCCCTCTCAGATCTCCCTCCCCTCCACCCCATCCCAGCCCTCTAGGTTGTCATAGAGTAGCAAACTGAGCTTCCCACCAGCTAGCTACCTGATGCACGGTAGTATACATACGTCAATGCTACTCTCCCCACTCATCCCACCCGCCCCTTTTCCTTCCTGTGTCCACATGTTTGTCCTCTACATATGTATCTTTATTCCTGCCCTGGAAATAGGTTCATCTTTACCATCTTTCTAGATTCCAAATACATGTGTTAATACATGATATTTGTTCTTCTTCTGACTTATTTCATTCTGTATGACAGACTCTAGGTCCGTCCAAATCTCTATCAATGACCCAATTTCATTCTTTTTATGACTGAGTAATATTCCGTTGTATATATGTGCCACATCTTTTTTAAAATCTATTCTTATACTTAGTTTTTAGGCTTCCCTGGTGGCTCAGTGGTGAAGAATCCACCTGCAATGTAGGAGATGCAGGAGTTGCGGGTTCAATACCTGGGTCAGAAAGATGCCCTGGAGGAGGGTATGAAAGCTAACTCCAATGTTCTTGCCTGGAGAATCCCATAGACAGAGGAGCCTATTGTGCTGCAGTCTATGGAATCTCAAAGAGTCAGACACGACTGAGTGACTGAGCAGATAATGAGTGTAACAGATAGGAAGGCCAGAGGACCCCAAGCACCAGGAGAAAATAAATTGCAAGTGGCAGACGCTTTTTGTTTGTTTTTATTTCTTCCTCGTGCTTGTTGACCTCTGTCCTTCCTACCTGCTACCCTCTCAGTACTTAGTTTTCACACCTCAGGGGTCAATCCTCATTAATCAGTCAGTGTACCCATTCACTCCTATCTCCAAATGTTGGAAATTTCCAGGTCTCACTCCTTGGACTACATTCCTCTATCGAAATCCACTTCTTAGTGAGATTTTTTTGATCACATAATTGTAAATACCATTTATGCCCTGATAACTAACTACCAAATTTATATCACCAGCCTAATTATCTCCTACAAAGCTATACTCTTATATTCAGCTGCCTGTATAATGCTGCTTGTCTAATATATATTAAGACATTTGAAACATAGCCTGCATGAAATATAATTCCTGACACTTCTAATTATCCCCCAGACCTGCTCCACTTACCATCTCATTTATTGCAGTTTATGGCAACTCCATCCTTGCAGCTGCTTAGGATAAAAACTCAAAGTCCCCACTGACACCATTTAATCCATCAGTAAGTGTTGTGTTCAGTTCAGTTCAGTTCAGTCACTCAGTTGTGTCTGACTCTTTGAGACCCCAAGGACTGCAGCACACCAGGCTTCCCTGTCTATCTCCAACTCCCAGAGCTTGCTCAAATTCATGTCCATAGAGTCAGTGATGCCATCCAACCATCTCATCCTCTGTTGTCCCCTTCTCCTCGTGCCTTCAATCTTTCCAAGCATCAGGGTCTTTTCCAATCAGTCAGTTCTTTGTATCAGGTGGCCAAAGTGTTGGAGTTTCAGCTTTAGCATCAGTTCTTCCAATGAATATTCAGGACTGATTTCCTTTAGGATGGACTGGTTGGATCTCCTTGCAGTCCAAGGGACTCTCAAGAGTCTTCTCCAACACCACAGTTCGAAAGCATCAATTCTTAAGTGCTCAGCTTTCTTTATAGTTCAACTCTCACATCCATACATGACCGCTGGAAAAACCATAACTTTGACTAGATGGACCTTTGTTGGCAAAGTAATGTCTCTTCTTTTTAATATACTGTCTAGGTCGGAGAAGGTGATGGCACCCCACTCCAGTACTCTTGCCTGGAAAATCCCATGGACAGAGGAGCCTGGTAGGCTGCGGTCCATGGGGTCGCAAAGAGTCAGACACGACTGAGCGACTTCCCTTTCACTTTTCACTTTCATGCATCGGAGAAAGAAATGGCAACCCACTCCAGTGTTCTTGCCTGGAGAATCCCAGGGACGGGGGAGCCTGGTGGGCTGCCGACTATGGGGTTGCTCAGTCCGACACGACTAAGTGACTTAGCAGCAGCAGCAGCAGGTTGGTCATAGTTTTTCTTCCAAAGAGTAAGCGTCTTTTAATTCCATGGCTGCAGTAACCATCTGCAGTAATTTTGGAGCCCAAGAAAGTAAATTTTCTCACTGTTTCCATTGTTTCCCCATATACCGTGATGTTAGTTTTCTGAATGTTGAGTTTTAAGCCAACTTTTCACTCTCCTCTTTCACTTTCATCAAGAGGCTCTTTAGTTCTTCTTTGCTTTCTGCCATCAGTGTTGTGTCATCTGCATATCTGAGGTTATTGCTATTTCTCCCAGCAGTCTTGATTCCAGCTTGTGCTTCATCCAACCTCACATTTCGCAAGATGTACCCTGCATATAAGTTAAATAAGCAGGATGACAATATACAGCCTATACCCAAAATTTGACCACTAATCACTACTCCAGGCTCTAAGGTCTTCATACAAACTCTATCCTGGATCCATTTCTGGATCACTGAAAACATCTCCTAATTGGACTTTCTGTTCTTTATCTTTCTACTGCTTTTCCTAAGCCAGCAGCAAGAAGTTGTGTCACACCATGAAACAGCCATTTCCCACCTCACTCGGGGTATGAGGGAAAGTCTATATAAGATCTAATTATGGTTTTTCTGGAATCCCATCTCCTTCTCTTTCTCAGTGAACTCCAGTAATACTCTTTTTTGCTGATTCTTAAGCATTACATGCTTGCCACTTCTTCCTGGGACATTCATCCATGGATAGCTGCATGACCGATACGTTTATTTATTAAGCCTCTCCCCTTCCCTCCTAGGGCTTCTCAGGTGGCTTGAGTGGTAAAGAATCTGCCTGCCAATGTAGGAGATGCAAGAGACACAAGTTTGATCCTTGGGTTGAGAAGATTCCCTGGAGAATGAAATGGCAACATGCTCCAGTATTCTTGCTGGGAAATTCCATGGACAGAGGAGCCTGGGAGGCAACAGTCCATGGGGGTCTCAAAGAGTCAGACATGACTGAATGATTGATCACCTTCCCTCCTATATCATCACACAGTGACATACTCTATTTTATATATTGTCTGCCTAGCATCTGCCCCTTCCACTAGAATATAGCCTCCTTGATGGCAGTGGACAATCAACAAATAAATTTTAGAAAATAGAGAATCGAAAGTGCTTAAAGAGAACCACAGCATTTGTATACCAAAATTCTCTCTCTTTCACTGCCAGTGAGCCAAAGACTCAAACAGAACCTGATAAACACATCTTTGAGACTGTGACTACCTCATCATTAGCATATTGCCTTGGTGAAAAGCATCTTTGGAGACTCTGTGGGGAGAGTCCTTTTCAAAGGGGTTCAGAGCAATGAGTCCACCTGATAAGGCTCTGCGGCTGCTGCATCGTGTCAGTCGTGTCCAACTCTGTGCAACCCCATAGATGGCAGCCCATCAGGCTCCCCCATCCCTGGGATTCTCCAGGCAAGAACACTGGAGTGGGTTGCCATTTCCTTCTCCAATGCATGAAAGTGAAAAGTGAAAGTGAAGTCATGTCTGACTCTTAGCTACCACATGGACTGCAGCCTACCAGGCTCCTCCATCCATGGGATTTTCCAGGCAAGAGTACTGGAGTGGGGTACCATCGCCTTTTCTGGATAAGGCTCTAAGTCTGTTTAAAACAAATTCCACTCTGCACCTATTCTAAGCCTGAAACTTTGCAGCTGAGCATGGCTTGGGGCGGGGGGTGTCACACTGATCATGCAACCTTATATGTGTACTCCTTCAATCTGAAGGGAACCCAGAGGTCAGTTCTGGTGATCAGAGAAGGAAGAATGTCCGAACCAGAACCTGAATTATGACAAGAATCCAGCTGTGCCGAGTTCCAAGGGATAGCACTCAGGCAGAGGAGCAGTGAGAACAGAGACCCTGAGGTTGGAACAAGCTCAGTGGATTCCATTGAGCAAATGGAACATGTGGCCACACTTCAGTGACCTTCAGTGTATGTCAGTGTAGCCCTCATCAGAGGGCTGAAGAGATGGGAGGGACTGTCATTGGCTAAATCACCCACTGCTGCTGCTAAGTCACTTCAGTCATGCCCAACTCTGTGCGACCCCCATAGCCGGCAGCCCACCAGGCTCCCCCGTCCCTGGGATTCTCCAGGCAAGAACACTGGAGTGGGTTGCCATTTCCTTCTCCAATACGTGAAAGTGAAGTCGCTCAGTCATGTCTGACCCTCAGTGACCCCATGGACTGCAGCCTGCCAGGCTCCTCCGTCCATGAGATTTTCCAGGCAGGAGTACTGGAGTGGGGTGCCATATGGATTGGAAAATCATTGGAGGATTTTGAGCCAGGGAGGGATGGAGTTCTACTTTCCTGTTGCCATATAACAAACATCCCCTACATGTAGTTTCTTGACACAATGACAGTGTCTGTTTTGCTCAGAGACCCACCATATGGGCAGGGCTTGGCGAGTCAGCTCATCTCTGCTCATCTCTGCTCAGCTTGGGAATGGCAGTCATGTGAAAGCTTGCTCACTCACATGTCTAGTGGGAAATGTTGGCTTTACAAGGTGAAGAACTTAGATTAAAAATTTAAGCTTGGGAGGCAAGCCATGCCTCCCGGAAAATAGCTTTCTCCTTATCGGGAGGCAAGGCCGTGGTAGCTTTCTCCTTATCGGGAGGCAAGGCCGTCCCGGAAAATAGCTTTCTCTGTTTCAACTTAATTGCTTTCTGTAGACTTTCCCACCAATCAAGCGTATCCCCCGCACCTATGGCCCCTACTTCAATGTATCCCATAACCAGACTTCATCCCCACCTGCCTGTGATTATTGTATAAAAACCCCTCACTACTGACGCTGGGGGTTTCTCCTCCCCGAGGAGACTGAACCCCGGAGCGCCAGTTTAATAAATCCTCTTGCTTATTGCATCGAATTCGAGTCATTGTGGTCTTTGGAGCGACAGGTCCTGAGAAAAGGCCGTGAGGTCTTACAAAGGCAACCTCAGCTGGATTGCACCAAGCCCTTCCATATGCCTTCCTGGCTTCCTCACAAGATGGTGGCTGGATTCCCAAGGCAAGCATTTCAAGAGAGAGAGCCTGGTGGTAGCTTGTACCACCTTTATTAACTTAGTCTTGAAAGTCTGCTGTGTCTTATTCATGGAGTCCATCCCAAAGCCTACTCAGTGTCAAGAGGAGGGAATATAGAACCTTGTAGTGATGGTGGGGTCTCAGTATTACCTTGTAAGAGCAAGTGGAACAAGACCTGTTGGTGCAGTCATCTTTAGAAAATAAATTCTGTCCCCCAAAGTATGTGAATTATGTGCTTGAAAGGACACTCTGGTTGCTTTGAAGAAAATAAATTATCGGGGGACAGGGGTAGAAATGAAGCCTAGACTGGTAGCCCAGACAGGCTTGTGGAGAGACGCTGGTGGCTTAGACTATGATAAAGGGAGTGTATTTTAAAAGTAGGAAGAATTCAAGACTTAGGGGCCAAATTTCAGTTACTTCAAAGACCCAAATGGCTCTAAAGACAAAGGAGAATGAGCAAGAGACACTTCTCTCACTTTCAGAGGTACCTGGCCCTCAAGGGCAGCAGCATGTTTATATTTCCTCCCTCTTCCAATGTCTGGGGCTCACTATTGGAGGTTACCTAAGAGTGATCTGTTGTTTTGGTTATATTATCATCATTATGTTAAACACTTATATTTGGAATGTATATTTTGGCAGAACAGAATTGCTCTGCTAAATAAAGAACCATGATAGATCAGCAGAGAGCACCTCACCTTGGTGATGGAAGAAAAATATGGAAAACTGTTCTCTGCTCCTCCAGACTGCCTATGGGCAGCCTGTTTGGGGCAGACATAGACTGGGGTGAACACAGTACACTTGACCTCCTCCTTGGAAGGTGTGCCAGGACCCAATCCTCTCCAGTTATAATGGGGCTGTGTTCTTTGACACGGAGAAGGAAATGGCAACCCACTTCAGTATTCTTGCCTGGAGAATCCAATGGACAGAGGAGACTGGGGGTTCCACAGGGGTGCAAAGAGTCAGATACAACTGAGAAGCTGAGTACATTCTCTGTTAAGCAAGTCATCAGGACTTAGGGAAACCACAGCACCTACTACTATAGGACTATGCTTATCAGTAAGATGAGAGTCCATCTTCTTCCTTGGGTTCCGTGTTCCAGACTTGTCATAGTAGAGTCCCCTCAGCCCTGCTTTGAATCATAGAAGTGAGGAAAAAGAACTAGCATTGAAATCAGACAGCGCTAGGCTCAAGTTCTAGCTCTGCCACTTATGGCTGTTTAGCCTTGAGAAAGCTATTTGGGTCTGCTTCCTTTTCCACAAAATGATGACACTAATCCCATCTCAAGGGGGTTACTGTAAAGATTAAGTGAAACACCAGAAGAGTAGCTAACAGAATCTGATGCACAGTGAGTCCTCAATAAATTGCAGTGAAGACTCACATATTAAAGGAGAAGGATGCCACAATATTTAGAAAGCCATTCCAAAATTTCCCACAGCTAGCACCACACATACAGACCATTACGGGAAAACTGACACCGCTTGCTAGCTGCGGTCATGTAACATCTTTTCATGGCTCAGTGATTTAACATTTAGAAGATGGAACTTTCACAGCACGAGCAAGTTGAAAAATAAGTAAAACCCCAGAGAGCATTTAGGCACAAACCAACTTAGATGAACAGGGATTTCTAACTTGGCCTGCTAGCTGGGTGGTTTTTACATTCTGCTTGAGAAAATCTATGCTATCCCAGAGGTTGTTGTAAATTCACAAGTGCTATATGCATGTCAAAAATTCAGGAAGAGATTAGCTTTGAAAAGCTGATGTTTTTGTACATAACACCAAAGCCTAGAGTAAATGGGTGTGTGAGGAACACTTTGAGAGTTTTAAGAGGGCTAATGAGAGGAGCTGTTACTTAGACCTGAGCTTCTAGGTGACCCTGAGTGGATGGTGGGGCATCTAGGTTTTTGCACAAAAGCAAGTTTTCAGATGTTGGAAATGCTTTGTTTTTGTTGCTCAGATGCTCAGTCACGTCCAACTTTTTGATTCCATGGACTGCAGCATGCCAGGCTTCCCTGTCCTTCAGTATCTCCCAGTTTGTTCACACTCATGTCCATTGAGTCTGTGATACTATTTGACAGTCTTATCCTCTGCTACCCCTAATCCTTTTGACTTCAATTTCTTTAAGCATCAGAGTCTTTTCCAATGAGTCGTCTCTTCACATCAGGTGGCCAAAGTATTGAACTTCAACTTCAGCATCAGAACTAATGAACATTCAGGATTGATTCCGCTGGTTGGATCTCCTTGCAGTCCAAGGGACTCTCAAGGGACTTCTCTGGCACCACAATTTGAAAGCATCAGTTTTTCAGAGCCCAGCCTTCTTTATGGTGCAACTCTCACATTCTTAGATGACTACTGGAAAAACCATAGCTTTGACTATATGAACTTTTGTCGGCAAAGTGACAGCTCTGCTTTTTGGAAATACTTAGATCATTGTTTTTATTTTGTTCATTTTCCTTCCAGCTAATCATCTAGTATCCGAGAGCTCAGTGCATCCTAACAATGAATTCTAACTAGCGTATCAAAATAAGTCTTTCATTAGGAGCCTCTGCTGATATGAGACTTTCTTTCCAAGGTCACCTATAGCTACTTTTTATCGAGTGCCAAAAAATGCCAAGAGATTTTATATACACAATCTCAGTTTATTCTAACAACCAGAATCATTTGTTCATCCATTTACCAAATATTAACTGACTGCCTCAGAGTCATTGATGCCAGCATACTATTCTGCAAATGAGGCATTCAGGTTTCAGAGAAGGTAGGTGATGTGCTGAAAGTCATGAAGGCGGTCAGTAGGAAAGCCAAATATGAATGAACTTAGTTCCCACTCTGTCCCCACCAAGCCATACTTCTCGGGAGTGTCAACACGGTGCGAGAAAGCAACCTAGACTGGACTGCGGATCTAGGTAACACTTCTGCTCATTTGTGTCTTACTCTTTTGTGACATCATGGACTGTAGCTTACCAGGCTCCTCTGTCCATAGAATCTCTCAGACAAGAATACTGGAGTCAGGTAGCCATTTCTTACTCCAGGGGATCTTCCTGAACTGTAACCCACCAGGCTCCTCTGTCCATGGAATTTCCCAGGCAAGAAGACTGAAGTGGGTTGACATTTCCTTCTCCAGGTGATCTTCCTGACCCAGGGGTCAAACCTGCTGCCCAACATCAAATCTTTTCCAGATAAAGAGAATATTGTAAGACGTCCCTTATATGCAGAATCTAAATAGAAATGATACAAGTGAACTTACTTACAAAAGACAAACAGACTCACAGACTTAGGGAAGGAATTTATGGTTGCCTATGGGGGAAGGATTGGGGAGAAAGAATAGTTAGGGAGTTTGGGATGGACATGTACACACTGCTGTATTAAAAATGGATAACCAACAAGGACCTGCTGTCTGGCACCGGAAATTCTGCTCAGTGTTATGTGGCAGCCTGGGTGGGAGGGGAGTTTGGGGAGATTGGAGACATGTTTATGTTTGGCTGAGTCCCTGTGCTGTCCATCTGAATCTATCACAGCATTGTTCATCACCCATATTCCAATATGAAAAAAAGTTAAAATCTTTCCACTCCCCTCATCTATTTCTCATACCAAGCAGTTTCCAAACCACACTTTGCCCAGACCTCCTTCAAGTGAATTTTTACTGAGCTCTTCTCTTACCCAGCATTTCTATCAGTATAATTTCTCAAAATTTCATAATTTTCAGAGTTCTCAAAATTTTCTACTTTGAATATTAAGCATTTTGCTTATAAGGAAATCCTTTTGTAAAAGAAAGTAGTACTAGTCTGTAAAACAAATAAGGACTTTAATGGAAGGAACATTCCTAGGTTTTATTATCAGAAAATGTTCCTTCTCATAGACACATGGGTGTGCATTCAGTACTCAACAATAAGAGACACTCTGCCTGAAAATTTTGAGAAAAGATTTTTTTTATTCTTGTGCAGAAATGTTATTCTACAAACTCTTGTATTTTCTGATTATTAATTTTTTATTGGCACATAGTTGACTTACAATGTTATTTTACTTTCTGTTGTATAGTAAAGTGAGTCAGTTGTATATATCTTCACTCTTTTCCTGTGTAGACCATTACAGAATATTTAGTAGAGTTCCCTGTGTTATACGGAGAAGGAAATGGCAACCCACTCCAGTACTCTTGCCTGGAAAGTCCCATGGACGGAGGAGCCTAGTGGGCTGCAGTCCATGGGGTCGCAAAGAGTCGGACAGGACTGAGCGACTTCCCTTTCACTTTTCACTTTCATGCATTGGAGAAGGAAATGGCAACCCACTCCAGTGTTCTTGCCTGGAGAACCCCACGGACAATGGAGCCTGGTGGGCTGCCATCTATGGGGTCACACAGAGTCGGACACGACTGAGGTGACTTAGCAGCAGCAGCAGCAGCAACCTCTTCTTTAGCCATTCCTCTCTAGAAGGACACTTAAGTTGCTTCCATGTCCTGCTTCAATGAGCACTGGGGGAAAAGATTTTTGAGAAATTTTGAATGGAAGAGCTGAGCAAAAATTCATTTGAAGATGATCTGGGAGAAGTGTGACCACCTAACTGGAACAATTTCGTTTCTAACCTCTGATCCAGCTCTCTTCTCACCTCCCGAGTGTCCCTACTTGGAAAACAAATTACATGGTCACCCTCCCTGTAATCTCACTGGCCAAATAAAATCATGATTAATATTTTATTATAAACCCATCCCAGTCATTTTTTACCTATTTTACATCTTTAGTCTCGATCTACATGTAAAATTTTATACTTTACATTTTACACTAAAACCTAGGCATTTTATAATATTATTCAAAATATTTTACAGATATTTTGAGTGGCTACATTTTTTAATTCCAATGTAATTGATATAACCCTTATTTTTGGAAACAATATGCTTCCAAATTTTAGTATTACAAATAGCATTGCAATGAAAATCCTTGGCAGGAAACTGTGCCTTCATTTTAGATCATTTCCATCAGTAGAATACCAGAAACAACATTTTGGAGGTGAGGATTACAAATACCACAAGTATTTTAAAGGCTCTCCCATTCTCCCCTGTCCTCTGCTGAAGGCTCCAGCCACTCTGTTATTCCTTCAGCTGTGCTGAGTGTCTTGGTCACTGCACTTAATCTCCAGTATCCAACATTCATTTGTTACAGTTCTATTAATCTGGCAGGTTAAAAATAGTGTCTCATTGTTATTCGAATTTCTATTTCGTTGATAATGAGTGAGGCTGAAAAATGTTCAAATGTTTATTAGCCACTAATGTGTCTGTGTTTTAAATTGTCTTTGTCCTTTTCCCTCTGTATTTATTGGAAACTTGATGGTTTTCTTTTTACCTTTTGGCATGAGCTCTTTTCTTATTAAGTACATCACCCTTTGTCCTGTTCAGAGCAAGTGTTTCCCCTGGTTTATTTCCTGTTAAGCAATTTTGGGAGAAAATGTAATTTGTATGTGAAATCCCCATTGATCTTTTCCTTTGTTATGTCTGCCACGCTTTTTGAGAGCTTGGGAAATTCTCACCTCAGTCTTGTGTCTCAATTTGATCCCTTCTCTTTCCTCTTTCACCTCCTATTTTCTCTGATTTATATACATTTAAACAAGCTCAATTCTTCTTGGTCAGGCACACTATATACTGCTGGGGTTTCATAGGAAGTTTTAATTTATATTTTGTTTTGTTCTTCTGCCTGGAAATTCTATCACTGTTATTGATTGTCCATTTTAATAAGGTGCCTCTGCTTCAAAGCAGTTATACAAAGGACACAACTGGAAACATAAATAATGAAGA
Source organism: Nanger dama (assembly GCA_917880005.1). NCBI lineage: Eukaryota > Metazoa > Chordata > Mammalia > Artiodactyla > Bovidae > Nanger > Nanger dama. Next base: position 15,289,990 of record CAKJTW010000044.1, read on the forward strand.
ATAAGTGTTTTTACTCTCACTTTATTATTCAGATAGAGGAATGCTAATTTTTATTCAAACAGATATGCCCCATTTTTAACCAGATAAATGTTCTAAAAGAAAAAAAGAAATCCTTCAGCTGGGATAATGGTAGAAATAAATTGAAGTTTTGAATTATTATTATTTTTATTATTTGAGAGGCAGTATCTGGCATAAAGAAGGTAACTCCTAGTCCAAGGGTTTCTTTGAGTTGTTAACCAAAAATTCAGTGACAAAGGCTACAGTAATTTTACAATGCAAAAGGAAATGCCTAGCAAATTCTCCAGACAATAGACTATTTATCACAGTTTGCAGAGGTGGAGCAAGTGCATGATTTTTTGATCCAGTTGACACATTCAATTATCTTCTAAAACTTTCAATCACAGGACTTCTCTCAGCCATTTATTGGGTACAAAAATATAATCCTTAATTACAGATATTTCATGTGCCTTATATCAAAAGCCCCAACAATCCTTCCTGAGGCATTCTGTCTTCCAGACAAACTGGGAGAAAAAAAATAAATGCTTGGCAATCAAGACTTGCAAAGTGACCGTGAGGGGCAGTCAAGGAGCTGACAGCTGAAAATGCTGAAAATGCGAGGGAAAGAAATCCGTACAATGTACCCTAGGGTTGGGTTTTCAGAGAAAATAATTTGTTGTATATCATAGTCTCACAGATGTCTAGGACTGAAAGGGACTCTGTGAACATTAATTTAGTCTATCTACCTGCTTTGAGCTGTAACCAATAGAATTTTCTGAGTCTACATGCATATCTTAAAGATCAAAACGTAATATGGTGGGAAAATCAGAGGCTAGGTTTGAGGTTATTTCTACCATTTCCTAATAACATTTCCTTGGGTAATAATGTGTTTAACCTGAACAATCTTGGATTCTTTTCTGAATATATCAGGTTATTATACTTACCTGGCTGGGCTCTTATGGTGCCTAATAAGATACTGTTTGTGAGATGATCTGTTACTTGTTATTAATAACAATAAATGTCAGTCAGCCTTACTTCACCCCTCCATACCAAGAGATTAGGAGAGACAAGTTGTCAATTAACTTCAAGGTATTTCCTACTGGTTGGCCTCCTAAAGACAGGAAACTTTCCTCATGCATACCTCAAATTCTTCACCTTGTAGCTCGAGTGCTTTTCCTCTGGTTAATTAACCAGTGGAATTGTAGACCAGAGATGATCAAACTTAGGAAGACCATCTGTCATCTGATGTGTCCACAGGCTTGAGAGCTGCCATCCATGGGTGGTTGACAGGCCTTTTACTCCTTCCTGTAGGCATGAAACATGAAACGGGACTGCAAGAAGACTGAATTGACCAACATCACTCAGTCATGCCCAACTCTCCTGTGACTCCATGGACAGTAGCCCGCCAGGCTCCTCTGTCCATGAGATTTCCCAGGTAAGAATACTGGAGTGGGTTCCCATTTCCTACTCCAGTATTGCTGAATAACATCTGACAAAAATCTTTTTTTTTCCTTTGTATCTCATCTCTAACTCCCCTACTTCCACCCCATGTGCTCCAGTTCTATAATTCTAGCAGGGAACTCCTAGACATAACATCTGGTTTGACATTGGATTGTTCTCTTTAAGTTGCCTCACTCATCACTGCAAGGGCCAAGGAATGAATTTTGTGAGTTTTTGCCTCAGTTGTCCATGAATTATTTTGTGATAGTGAACCTGGCATTTGATCTGAGTCTTCCCTCTAATGAATGTCAAGTGAAAGTGAAAGTTGTTTAGTTGTGTCCAACTGTTTGTGACCCCATGGACTATACAGACATGGAATTCTCCAGGCCAGAATTCTGGAGTGGGTAGCCTTTTCCTTCTCCAGGGGATCTTCCCAACCCAGGGATCAAACCCAGGTCTCCCACGTTGCAGGCGGATTCTTTACCAGCTGAGCCACAAGGGAAGCCTAAGAATACTGGAGTGGATAGCCTATCCCTTCTCCAGTGGATCTTCCTGAGCCAGGAATAGAACCAGGGTCTCCTGCATTACAGGTAGATTCTTTACCAGCTGAGCTATGAGGGAAGCCATGGACTATGAAAGTATTAGTCACTCAGTTGTGTCCAACTCTTTGCAACTCCATGGTAGCTCACCAGGTTCCTCTCCATAGAATTCTCCAGGCAAGAATACTTGAGTAGACTATAGGCCACCAGGCCCCTCTGTCCATGGAATTCTCCAGGCAAGAATACTAGAGTGGGTAGCCATTCCTTCTTCAGGGAATCTTCCTGACCCAGGGATTGAACCCATGTCTCCTGCACTGCAGCCAGATTCTTTACCATCTGAGCCACCAGGAAGCCAAGCTCCAAGTGACTATGTTAAATGCTTTTCTGTGTTGCTTGAAATGCATGAGACTAATCTGTCTAATGGAAAAGTCCTTTAATTTATAGAAAATATCCAGGAAAGTAGGGGGGAACTTAACAGAGCATCTTTTATCTTTCAGATTAGGAAAACTAAGACTCAGAGATGCCTAAGGAGGCACCAAAGCCAAGAATATAGCAAAGAATAAGTCACTTATGTTCACACATTAAGTCTGTGTTTCTAGAGAGCATATTAAAAAGCAGAGACATTACTTTACTGACAAAGGTCTTTCTAGTCAAAGTTATAGTTTTTCCAGTAGTCATGTATGGATGTGAGAGTTGGACTATAAAGAAAAGTGAGTACCAAAGAATTGCTGCTTTGAACTGTGGTGCTGGAGAAGACTCTTGAGAGTCCCTTGGACTGCAAGGAGATTCAATCAGTTCATCCTAAAGGAAATCAGTCCTGAATATTCATTGGAAGAACTGATGTTAAAGCTGAAACTCCAACACTTTGGCCACTTGATGTGAAGAACTGACTGGAAAAGACCCTGATGCTAGGAAAGGTTGAAGGTGGAGGAGAAGGGGACAACAGAGGATGAGATGCTTGGATGACCTCATTGACTTGATGGACATGAGTTTGAGCAAGCTCTGGGAGTTGGTGATGGACAGGGAAGCCTGGTGTGCTGCAGTCCATGGGTTTGCAAAAAGTCAGACGTGACTGAGCAACTGAACTGAATTGAACTGAACTTAATTTGTGTTTGTCTATTCCCAGGCTGATGCAAAGAATTTGAGCAACTCAAGTGTCTCTGAAGTCAAACTTTAAAACCAGACATCAAAGTCACCATATGGTTGGGAAAGCTTCACGTTACTTGGGGAAAGTGGCTAAGGTAGACCTTAGCACAGAATTCGTAACCAAGCAAAAGCAGTAGAAAGAATCAATAATTATTTTTCCACCTACCCATCAGCAGCATTATCATCAATTACTATAACATTATTATGATAGCGTGACAGTTGAAATTACCTTTCATCAAATATTCCTTTCTTTTCTTATCTTACTGTGCTATTGCTACTGCTAAGTCGCTTCAGTCGTGTCCAACTCTGTGCCACCCCATAGATGGCAGCCCACCAGGCTCCCCTGTACCTGGGATTCTCCAGGCAAGAAGACTGGAGTGGGTTGCCATTTCCTACTCCAATGCATGCAAGTGAAGAGTGAAAGTGAAGTCGCTCAGTCGTGTCCATCTCTTAGCAACCCCATGGACTGCAGCCCACCAGGCTGTTCCATCCATGGGATTTTCCAGGCAAGAGTACTGGAGTAGGGTGCCATTGCCTTCTCTGTATCTTACTGTAGGTGGAGATTAATCTATCCCATCGATGGTGGGGTTACCATGTGACTTGCTGTGACAAATGGAATGTTTTTAGATATTATGGAAACAGAGACCTTAAATGTGCTTGTGTCTTTTGGCTTAGCTTGGTACTCAAGTGATGCATTATGAGAAAACATGACCCAGTTAACTGTTGATTCTTAGCCTTGGCCCTGGAATAAACCCACAAGGAACAGAACTGAACCCAACCAGCATCCTAGAGCCAAGTCCAGTTTGCCTATTTGGGCCCATAGTAATGCAATCAGCCTGCAGACTCTTGAACAAAAGAGTAAATGTGAATTATTGTGAGCCACTGAGTTTGGAGGTTTGTTATGCAGTATCCTTGTGGCAATTAACACCATTAGATATAACTAACCTTTGAATAGTCATTGGAAAGACTGATGCTCAAGCTGAAGCTCCAATACTTTGGCCACCTGATGCAAAGAGGCAGCTCATTAGAAAAACCCTGATGCTGGGAAAGATCGAAGGCAGGAGGAGAAGGGGATGACAGAGGATGGGATGGTTGGATGGCATCACTGACTCAATGGACATGAGTTTCAGCAAACTCCAGGAGATGGTGAAGGATAGACAAGCCTGGAGTACTGTAGTTCATGGGCTCGCAAAGAGTTGGACATGACTGAGTGACTGAATAACAATAACAAAGCCTTTGAATATGAACTATGAAACAGACAGACTCTGTGTTCAGTGCTTTTAATCATCTCATTTCAATCTGATAATAACACCATGAGGTATGACATTATTTAACCTTTGCTGGAGCAGCCGTGAAGAGATACCCCATGCCCAAGGTAAGAGAAACCCAAGTAAGATGGTAGGTGTTGCAAGAGGGCATCAGAGGGCAGACACACTGAAACCATACTCACAGAAAACTGGTCAGTCTAATCACACTAGGACCAAAGCCTTATCTAACTCAGTGAAACCAAGACATGCCTGCAGGGCAACCCAAGATGGGCGGGTCATGGTGGAGAGGTCTGACAGAATGTGGTCCACTGGAGAAGGGAATGGCAAACCACTTCAGTATTCTTGCCTTGAGAACCCCATGAACAGTATGAAAAGGCAAAATAGGATACCAAAAGAGGAACTCCCCAGGTCATTAGGTGCCCAATATGCTACTGGAGATTAGTGGAGAAATAACTCCAGAAAGAATGAAAGGATGGAGCCAAAGCAAAAACAATACCCAGCTGTGGATGTGACTGGTGATAGAAGCAAGATCCAATGCTGTAAAAAGCAATATTGCATAGGAACCTGGAATGTCAGGTCCATGAATCAAGGCAAATTGGAAGTGGTACTTATTGGAAAAGACTCTGATGCTGGGAAAGATTGGAGGCAGGAGGAGAAGGGGATGACAGAGGGTGAGATGGCTGGATGGCATCATGGACTCAATGAACGTGAGTCTGAGTGAACTCTGGGAGATGGTGATGGACAGGGAGGCCTGGTGTGCTGCTATTCATGGGGTCACAAAGAGTCAGACACGACTGAGTGACTGAACTGAACTGAACTGAACCCTATAGTCACCAAACATTATATTTGTGAGATTTCTCCATCTTATTACTTTATAGCACTTAATTCTCACAGAAACACCAAGAGGAGCTTGGGCTGCTATAACAGAATGCCATAGATTGGATGGCTTAAACAACAAGCATTGATTTCTCTCAATTCTGGAGCCTGGGAAGGACAAGATCCCAGTGACAACACAGGTCTGAATCCTCATGATAGCCCCTTTTGGGCTTCCCCAGTGGATCAGCAGGAAAGAGATTGTCTGCAATGCAGGAGACACAGAAGTTGTGGGTTCAATCCCTGGGTCAGGAAGATCCCCTGGAGGAGAGCATGGCAACCTGCTCCAGTATTCATTCTGGGAAAATCCCATGGACAGAGGAGCCTGGTAGGCTACAGTCCATGGAGTTTCAGTAAGTCAGACACAACCGAAGCGATTGAGCAGGCAAACTCATGGCAGAGTAGAGGGAGTTTTAGTCTCTTTCTCTTCTTCAAAGAGCACTAAATCCATCATGTGAGCTCTATCCTCATGATCTCATCTAAATCTAAAAGAGAAAAGTTGCTTAGACATGTCCGACTCTGCGATCCCATGGGCTGTAGCCTACCAGGCTCCTACATCCATGGGCTTTTCCAGGCAAGAATACTGGAGTGGTTTGCCATTTCCTTCTCCAGGGGATCTTCCCGACCCAGGGATCAAACCCAGGTCTCCCACACTGCAGACAGATGCTTTACCCTCTGAGCCACCAGGAGGACTAATTCATCTAAATCTAACTACCTCCCAAAGGCCCCAACATCAAATGCCATCACTAGGGATTAGGGATTCAACGTATGAATTTTGAGGAGTTGAAAATCTTCAGTCATTGGAACTGTGATAGAAAAATTAGTGTAGACAGAAGAGAACTCAAGGGCTCTATTTTGATTTGATTATTTGACATGCAAGTGGAAATATTACATGGAGACCTGAATACAGAAGTCTGGAGTTCAGAAGCTAGAAATTTGGGCATCATCAGAATATCTAACAGGGGGATAAATAAGTCCAATATTTGGAGGCTGAAATAAGAAAAAGAGCTTTAAAAAGTAGACTGAGAGGTAAACTGAGTGAGGTTGAAGGAAAAGCAGGAGGCTGATGCTTCAGAAGACAAGGAAGCGAATATTCAAGAAGGAAGGAGTAATCCACCTCCTTGAGGTCATAGTGCTTAGTTGCTCAGTCGAGTCCAACTCTTTTGCAACCCCATGGAATGTAGCCCACCAGGCTTCTCTGTCCATGGGATTCTCCAGGCAAGAATACCTAAGTGGGTTGCCATGCCCTCCTCCAGGGGATTATCTTCCCAACTCAGGAATCAAAGTCAGGTCTGGTGCATTGCAGGTGGATTCTTTACAGTCTGAGCCACCGGGGAAGCCCTAATCCACCTCCTCTAGTGGTTCTAATCAGACAAGAATGAAGACCTCACACTGGCTGCAGATTTAGCAATATGATTTCACTGATGACTGTTGTGAAAACTTGTCTCCTAGAGTGGTGAGGAAAAAGCATAAAGGGGGTTGGTCCAAGAGAGCATGGGAGTGGAGAGAGAACTGAAGAATTTTGTAATAAAATGCAAAGCAAGGTGGGGGTTAGAAGACTCAAGAGAAGGAGTCTGTTGATGTTTTTGTCTTAAACACGGGAGATAAAATGACATTTTCATGCTGCCTAAAATGGTCCAGAAGAGAGGAAAAACCTAATAAGGTAAGAGAGAAAGGGTGGGGTTGATGGTGAAACTGGTGGTTGAGAGTGTTCTGGAGGATGGGATCCAGGCTCATGTGGTTGGTTGGTCCTGGACCAGAACATGAATACAGGTAATTCATGGTAACAGAAGAGGAGGCAGGCAGTATCATGACAGATGGAGACAGTTTAAGGCATTAAGAGAATGAGGAAGTATTCTTCCTAGGGATTCTGTTTGCTCAACAAAATGAGGGTGAGTCACTGGTTGAAGCTGATGACGTGGACCCTTATATTGCAAACCTGAGGAAACAAGAGAGTAAGGAATCAGTAGAAGGGAGAGGATCACATGGAAGTGATGGGAGCTGAGCAAGCTTGTGAACTAGACCCTGGTCCATCAACCTGGGTGTGTATTTTTCTCAAACCATGTTTAGCTTTTGCATAACAGGCAGGGAATTGTATTGAATTTCTGTGTCAAACCAGGCAAGTTTGACACAGGATGAAGGGGCAAAAGCGTTGAGTTAATAACCCACCTGACAGACTTATGAGATGGAAGAATGAAACAATTCCTAAGCATTTTTAACAGTCTTCTCCCAAGAATGTTTTCTTTTCTACTCATAATAAATTGTACTGTCCTAGATGTAGAAGTAGCTTATTCAAGCCCATATGTAATTGTTACATTTTATAATGCCATTAATAGCTTGTCTTTTCAGACAAAATGGCATAAATCTCACATTAAATTGGTAATAACCCAATTGTATCAAGGTAAGTATGTCTTATAACAATATACATTATAGATGTGCTGCTAAATAGTAGAAACCCAGAGTAACTGAATGAGCTCATTTATCAATCTTCATAAAATGCAAAGGTCAAAATCATAGACAATCAAATATCCTTCTGTCACCTTCAACTTCACCAGCAGCTCTTTCTTGCTTTCAAGGATATTTCTTTGAAATAAACAATGTTTGAGTATTCTTCTTTCCTTCTTTCCTGCCTTCCTACCCTTCTGTCCCTCTGTCTTGCTACCTTGCCCTTCTTTTATTCCTTTCTTTTACTTTCTTCTTTTCTTCTTTCCTTCCTTCTCTCTTTCCTTCTTTCCTCTCTCTTAATATACTGATATAACATTTTAAAGAGGAAAAAAACACCCCAACTTCTAGAATTTAGCTGCTCATGTGTGCTAAATCCACCACCTTTCCTCGGCTTTTCAGAGCATTATCTGATTATATCATTTCAGAACTTGGAGAGTTACCATGGCAACAGTCTCCCAACCCTTTCCTTTGAAAAGGATCCCTCCAGCCCTCAGAGAAATCACCTGCAAGTAGCCATCCAGCTGCCTTTGTTATGCTCTGCCTCAGTCTTCACCCATTATCTGCTGTCAGACTTGGGTCAAGAGCCTTGCCAATGACCTGTGAAGTGGAACAGCACCCAGAGTGGCTGGTTCAGGCTGGGCCACATCCTGCTCTCCTCCTGGCCTCCTCCTCAGGCCCCTCCTCCCACCTGCCCTGGCAAGAGGTGGATTAAATCCAGGAGGGTGGGTCACAGCAAGGTGTCCTTCCTTTCAAAACCACCTGGAGGCTTTTTAACTCCATCCTGGCTGCTAAAGAATCAAGACTCTGTCTGACAATTTCCCACATCCCCTCCTCCATGAAACAGTTTCCCTCTTTATTGGTTTGCCAAAAGCAAAAGAGCATCCCCAAGCACCTGCCATTTAAACAAGAACAGATTTATTACGTTTTGCCAGAAAGATACTTGCTATAGCTGAAACAGTGTGTGTGTCAGCCAGGAGGAAAGTTGCCCGTAGTATTTTCCCTGGATGACCTATGAATGGATGGATTAATGGATGGAGGCTGCCTCAGTTACCCCTTATTGCCCTCTTTTTCCTCTCAGTATCCTTTCCTCCCATCCCTGTGATCCAGTCTTCATCTCTGATCTAGCCTTTGCCCTCTGGTTATAATCATAAGAAGAGATCAGAGATTAGTCACTTGATGGTGAGATGATATATGAACTTAGTCCCTGACATGGAGGCTCACTGTGATTTCTTTGTCTGACTCACTTTTGCAAATTGAGGGGCTGGTATCTATTCCCTGTGTGATCTGTTCCTATTTCACCAGCTGTCAGGGAGAGGATGCTAGAGTCAGCTATGGGTGCTGCTTTGGGGACTGTCTGCATGTCTGTGGCTGACTGTGTCTCTGCAATCCTGTTTGGAGCCTCAGGATATAATTGATCTAGGATATAATAACTGGATGCCAATAAGGTGGAACTACTTGAAGAACAGCTTTTCCTTTAACTTTGGTTTTGGAAACCTGAACTATTTCTTGGGTTTGGGGGCCTTTTTAGTAAAGTGGAGCTATTGCAATAAACAGGGCTTCCCTAATGGCTCAGATGATGAAGAATCTGCCTGCAATGCAGGAGACCCAGGTTCGATCCCTGGGTCAGGAAGATCCCCTGGATAAGCTATGTACTCCAGTGTTCTGGCCTAGAGAAGTCCATGGACAGAGGAGACTGGTGGATTACAGTCCATGGGGTTGCAAGAGTCAGACACAACTGAGCAACTAACACTCTCATTGCAACAAACAACGGTCAGAGAGAATACAACTCAGGATTGCAAATGTTTGTACCAAGTCTTTGGTTTTTGACGTTTGACTGCTGACAACCTTCTCCCTCTTCTGTTTTACATCTTGAAAAGCTGATAAGAAAGTCTGGGTGTTGCCTCCTTTGGCACTTATGGGAGTTTCAAAAATCCATGTAAGCCTCTTCCTGCATGTGACAGCCCTCACCCTGGCCTCACTGTCTAGCCACAGTAAAAATTCCAATCCAGTCCTTGTTATTGCTTAGGCCATTTTTAGAACAATCTGAAAGATATTTCCTGTGGTCCCCAGAAAGCCTCATTATGCAAGTGATAAAAATTTTTATACCATCTTAGTGGGTGTGTAGAATCAACAGTCTTGAGGTAAAAATCATGTTTTGAGTGGGAATCCATTGTGTGTGTGTGTGTGTGTATGTGTGTGTTTGTGTGTGTGTGTGTGTGTGTGTTTTAATTGGAGGATAGTTGTTTTACAATGCTGTGTTGGTTTCTGCCCTATAACAGTGTGAATCAGCCATCTGTATACATATGCCCCTCCTTCTTGAACATCCTCCCATCTCCCCACCCCAACTCACCCCTCTAGGCTGAGCACCAGGTTGAGCTTCCTGTGTTATCAGGCAACTTCCCATTAGCTATCTATTTTACATTGTAGGTTTGATCTCAGGCGTGTCTGACTCTTTGTGACCCCATGGACTGTAGCCTGCCAGGCTCCTTTGCCCATGAAATTTTCCAGGTAAGAATTCTAGAGTAGGGTGCTATTTCTTACTCCAGGGGATCTTCCTGACCCAGGGATCTTGAGTCTCCTGCATTGGCAGGTGGATTCTTTATCACTAGCACCACCTGGGAAGCCCATCCATTCTACCTATGGTATTATACATGTTTCAATGCTCCTTTCTCAATTTGTTGTACCCTCTCCTTCCCCCACTGTGTCCAAAGTCTGTTCTCTATGTCTGCATCTGTATTCCTGCCTGGCAAATAGGTTCATCCATATTTTTCTAGATTCTCTCTCTCTCTCTCTCTCTCTCTCTTATATATATATATATATATATATATATATGTTAATATACAGTGTTTGTTTTTCTCTTTCTGACATGCTTCACTCTGTATAACAGGCTCTAGGTTCATCCACCTCACTAGAACTGAGTCAAATTTGTCCTTTTCATGGCTGAGCTTTTGCATAATTTCCACAGCATTTTGTGTAACAATTTGTGTATAGGAAGAATGAGGAGACAACTTTTCAGAGCAAGAACAGAGCTACTCTAATGGTAAAATCTTGCCCATCTTTGTATCCAGTGAAGAGAGAAATTGCAGGGCTAGACTGATTTCGGTTCTGTGTTCCCTGAGCCTGGACCAAACATTAGGGAGGGGACAGACTTGCCCTACAATGATTAGCCAACTCTCATCCAGTGAAAAGTCCCAAATTCCATCCTTGCAAACCATTCAATCATCCATTGTCTGAAGGAAGCTGGTAGAATAGATAGGGCAGAGGGCAGAGTAAGGACAATGAAAGGGAAACAAAAATGGTGGCTGGAGGGGAATGCCAAAGTACAGACATTGAGGATGGAAGCAGAGCTGGGAATAAACTCTGAATTATAAGATACAGAGCCACTGATGATTTTTATAGAGAATTTGCAGATTCAGCTTTAGGTAAAGAGAAAGCCAAAGACTTTTAGAAGCTCGTCTATCTGTAAGAGGCTATGTATGGAACCTATGGAAAATCCCTTTTCCCATTTCATCTGGCAGGCACAGCTGGTCCTTGGCAGAGATGCTGGGGAAGACAGCAAGACAAGTGAAAGGGTTGTTCAGGGGGTGATACCTGGAGGTGGAGGCATTGTTCAATGGTTAGAAACCTAGGCTCTAAAACCAGATTTCCTGGGTGCAAATTTTTCTCTGCCACATGCTGGTTAGGTTGGACTCTGGCAAGCTGCATAACATAAGAAAAACTCGACTTAAATTTTTAAAAGTATTTTTAGAGAAAATAGAGTTCTCTTATAAAATGGTCAACTCACGAGGGAAATGTATATGTATGCACCTAATGATACAGCTCAAAACATTTAAAGCAAAAATTGATAGAAATACAAACAGAAATTAATACATCTATCATCAAAGTATGAGATTTTAACACAACTCTCTCAATATTGATAGCTGAAATAGACCAAAAAAAGCAAATAAAGTACAAAAAAAACATTTAAAAACACAGTTGATAAGCTCATGCTAATTTAGAGTCATTGCCAAATGACTTACTCCAATTTAGTGAGTGAAGTTGCTCAGTCGTGTCCGACTCTTTGCAACCCTGTGGACTGTAGCTCACCAGGCTCCTCCGCCCATGGGATTCTCCAGGCAAGACTACTGGAGTGGGTTGCCATGCCCTTCTCCAGGGGATCTTCCCAACCCAGCGATCAAACTCAGGTCTCCCATATTGCAGGCAGATGCTTTAACCTCTGAGCCACCAGGGAAGCCCACTCTAATTTAAAGTGAGATTATTAACTGTGTTTTTAAAGGTTTTTGGTATTTTATTTGTTTTGGTTTTTTTTTTTTGGTCTACTTCAACTATCAATATTGAGAGAGTTATGGCTTCCCTGATGGCTCAGAATGGTAAGGAATCTGCTGGCAGATTCTCCTTTACATAGGAGACCCGGGTTCAGTCCCTGGGTTTGGGAAGATCCCCTAGAGAAAGGAATGGCAATCCACTCCAGTACTCTTGCCTGGAGAATCCCATAAGCAGAGGAACTTGGCAGGCAACCATCCATAGGGTCACAGAGTCAGACACAACTGAAGCAACTTAGCACAGAATGAACATAAATAAGATTTGGCCCATCAATTTAGGAAACACACCCTTCTCCAGTACATGCAGTTTATTTAAAAAAATTATTGATCTATCAGGCCATAAAACAAATCTCAACAAATACCAAAGGATAAATAACATATAAGTAAAGCACATTTTCTGAGGAAAATGTATTAAAGTTAGAAGTTAAATTTTAAATAAATTCAAAATCCTCATATATGTAGAAATTTAGAAAGGTATATCTAAATAACACATGAGTTAAATAAGGATTCATAAGTAATACTTAGATGACATTCCTAGAAGATGACATTCTTAGAAGATGACATAAGAGAAAACCTACGTGAACTTGCATTTGGCAAGGACGTTTTAGACAAAGCACCAAAGGCATGATCCATAAATTTAAAAATTGAGAAGCTGAACTTTATTAAAGTTATAATGACTTTATTCAAGTTTTCTGACAAAAGACTGATACCCAAATATATACGAAGTACTATTAAAATTCAGCAGTAAAAAAATAACCAATCCAATTAAAACACCGACGAAAGATCTGAACAGACATTTCACCAAAGAAGATATACAGATTGCAAAGAAGCATATGAAAAGATGCTTTATATCACGTCATTAAGAAAATAGAAATTAAAACAGCAGTTTATAAGTGGCTAAAATCCCAAGTAACACTGACAACACCAAATGCTGACCACGGTGTAGAGCAATATGAACTCTCATTCAGTGCTGGTGGGGATGCAAAATAGTATAGCCACTTTGGAAGGCTAACTGCTGGTTTCTCACAAAACTAAACATACTCTTATTGTATGATCCAGCAACTGTTCTTTATTATTTATACAAATGAGTTGAAAACTTAAGTTCACACAAAATCCCTATTTACAGTCTCTATATTCATAAGACTCTTGAGAGTCCTTGGACTTCCAAGAGATCAATGCAGTCAATCCTAATGGAAATCAACCCTGAATATTCATTGGAAGGACTGATGCTGAAGCTGAATCTGCAATACTTTGGCCACCTGATGCAAAGAACTGACTTACTGGAAAAGACCCTGATGCTGGGAAAGATTGAAGGCAGGAGGAGAGGGGGACACCAGAGGATGAGATGGTTGGATGGTATCACTGACTCGATGGACATGAGTTAGAGTAAACTTCTGGGGATGGTGAAGGACAGGAAGGCCTGGTGTGCTGCAGTCCATGGGGTCACAACAGTTGGACATGACTGAGCTACTGAGCAACAACAAATACTCATAACTGCCAGAACTCGGAACCAATCAAGATGTCCTAGGACTTCTAGGTTGGTCCACCTCGTTAAGAATCCACCTAGCAATGCAAGGGACACATGTTCAATCCCTGGTCAGGGAACTAAGATCCAACATACCATGCAGCCACTAAACCCTAGCACCCCAACTGCAGCTACTCAGCCCACATGCTGGGTCTGGATGTCACAATTAGAGAGGCTGTGCGCCACAACTACCGAGCCTGTGCACCGCAACTCAGGGGTCCGTGCACTGCAATGAAAGATCACCCACGATATAACCAGGATCCCATGTGTTGCAACAAAGACATGACACAGCCCAAAAGGAAAAAAGATGTCCTTCACTAGGTGATTGGGCAAAGAAACCATGATATGTCCACACTGCGGAATATTATCCAGCAAAAATAAATAAATGTGCTATCAAGCCATGAACTGACATGCAGAAACAGTGCGTATTGATAAGTGAAAGCAGCCAATCTGGAAAGGCCACACGCTGGATGATTCTAACCACACGACATTCTGGAAAAGACAAAGTTACGGAGATGGAAAAACGATTAGAGGTTGCTGAGGTTCAGAAGGAAGAAGAGAGGGAGGACTGATGGAACACGGGGAGTGAAACTAGTCTATAGGAGGAAATGGTGGATACTTGTCATTATACATTTATAAAAACCCACAAAACATACAACACAAAGAGTGAACCCCAGTGTCAGCTATGAACTTTAGTTAGTAATGTATCAATATTGGTTCAGCGATTGTGACAGAAACATCACCCTAATGCAAGACGTCAATAATAGTGGAAATTGTGTGGGGGATGGGGAATTAAGTATATATGGAAACTCTCTGTACTCTCCATTCAGTTTTTCTGTAAATCTGTAACTGCTTTCAAAAATAAAGTCTGTTAATTAAAAAAAAAAAATTACATCTGAAGCTTATGTCACATTTCTATTAGACAGCACTGGTATAAAGTCTCTCAGTTTGGTTCAGTTCAGTCGCTCAGTCATGTCCGACTCTGTGACACCATGTATTGCAGCATGCCAGGCCTCCCTGTCCATCACCAACTCCCAGAGTCCACCCAAACCCATGTCCATCAAGTTGGTGATGCCATCCAACCATCCTCTGTCATCCACTTCTCCTCCCACCCTCAGTCTTTCCCAGCGTCAGGGTCTTTTCCAATGACTCAGCTCTTTGCATCAGGTGGCCAAAGTATTGGAGTTTCAGTTCAACATCAGTCCTTCCAATGAACACCCAGGACTGATCTGCTTTAGGATGGACTGGTTGGATCTCCTTGCAGTCCAAGGGACTCTCAAGAGTCTTCTCCAACACCACAGTTCAAAAGCATCAATTCTTTGGTGCTCAGCTTTCTTTATAGTCCAACTCTGACATCCATCATGACCACTGGAAAAACCATAGCCTTGACTAGACGGACCTTTGTTGGCAAAGTAATGTCTCTGCTTTTTAATATGCTTTCTAGGTTGGTGATGACTTTCCTTCTAGTCAGTGTAATAACAAATTAAATATATAAGAAATAGAGAGGAATAAATAAAATTTCTACTTTATTGATATAACCTCACCCCAAAACTATAGACAAATTATTGGAAGTAATAGGATAGTTGATGAAGTTGGAAGTACAGAAAATCACAACACAGAAGTGAATTTTTATTTCACTCTGAGGAACAATTAGAAAATGTAATGAAAAGAATATTCTGCTTAAAAGGATGACAAAAATTTAGCATGGATCTTTTTTTTTTCTGAGAGCCATTGAAAAAGACTAGAATAAATATAGAGAGATACCATCTTTGTGTGTAGAAAGACTTAACATCACAAAGATGCCAGTTTTTATTAGCAGCTGTCATGCTTGATCTCTGAATATTGGTTGTTGTTGTTCAGCCACCAAGTTGTCCACTACTCTTGGGGCCCCAGGGACTGTGGCCCACCATGTTCCTCTGTCCACAGAATTTTCCAGGCAAGAATACTGGAGTGGATTGCCATTTCCTTCTCCAAGAGATCTTCCCGACCCAGGGGCTGAACCCACGTCTCCTGCATTGCAGATTCTCCACCACTGAGCCAGCAGGGAAGCCCATGTAACTGGTACAGTTTGGTTATTTTCAACATGCTTGTATGTACAGTTAATTCTTACAAGATTATCTTCATTTTACAGATGATTGATACTCAGTAAGATTAAGGAATTAATACAAGGATATACAGTGCTGGCAAATGGCTGAGTTAAGAGAATATCTAGGCCTGACTCAAGAGACTACACCCTTGTTTCAAGAAATCTGCCTTGGGCTCTTAACATGCCTTTGCAAAGCTAGAAACATGGCTCTCATCCTTCATTTCACTCCCCATCTCCCCAACAGCCAATATTCCTTAAGCTCTGCCAATTTTACTTCTTCATATTTCCAAAATTTTCCATTGCTCTCCATCCTCCATGGGAATAACTTTTATTAAATTAAAACATCATCTCTTGCCTATAAATGAAACATTTTCTAATGAGTCCCTAACCTATTAATCCTCTATGTCATAGCCAGAATGATCTGAAATCCAAATTTGATCATCTGCATGAAAACTTTTAGCACCTTCCCACTGTGCTCAAGGCTTCCCAGGTGGTGCTGTTGGTAAAGAATCCACTTGCCAATGCAAGAGATACAAGAGATGCAGTTTCAATCCCTGGGTCAAGATCTCCTGGAGTAGGAAATGACAACTACTCCAGTATTCTTACCTGGAAAATTCCATGGACAAGAGGAGCCTGATGGGCCACAGTCTATGGGGTCACAAAGAGTTAGACATGACTGAGCACACACGTACATTTTACTCAAGACAGAAATTTCTTAACAAATGGTTTCATGGCAATTCTAGGCACTTCTAGCTCAAAAATATTTCTCTAACTTCATGTCTAGTTGCTCCACTCTGGAGCTTTCATGATCTTCCTTATTTGTATTAAGCTATCTCTTGCTTCAGTGTCCATTTATTTTCCTTTTCCCCTGCTTTTTTTAACTCCTACTTCTCTAGTTTCCAATATTTACCCCTTTAGGTTCTCAACATAAATCCTCTGGCATTAGCCTGGGGATAACATCCTTCAGAAAGTCCTCTTTATCACCTCAGCTTCCAAGAAAACCTATCTTCATTTTTGCTTTCATCTCACTGTTTTGTAATTTATTGTTAACTTTATCAGAAGCCCACTAGACTTGGCTTCATGAAGGCAGAGACCTTCACTGGCACACAGTAAGAGCTAAATACTTTTATGTTAATTTTTTTAGGTTTCACTTACAAACCAAGGGAGTACCAGTTAAACACTGAAAAGAGGATGTCACAGTTGATAATACATATAACCATTAATATCATATTGCCTTAATCTGGTAGGTCATTAGTAAGTAGGCATTAAGGAAATGTACTAAAAAATGTAAACTCTACAAGGAGTCAGAGCCCAAGATAATATTAGTAATGACTGCTAATCATTCAAGATGATATTGATAAAACCCCGACAGCATATGAAAGAGAGACTGAATGAGCAGCTCAGATTTTTCAGGACATTAAATCAAGGAAATTTTCCAGTCTCTGATTCTGACAAAGAGATTTAGAATTAAGGCAGCCTTCACTGCCAGAATAATGAAAATAAAGAGTCGTAATCATTGTTAGCCATATTATCTGTGGTTCCTGCCTCAGAAAAGCTTCATGAGACACTAAAAATAAAAGAAAACACATTGGGCTGTCAGATTCAAGGGCTTCCCATGGAGAAGATGAATGCCTGGGACACCGTGGGAAGGTCTGGGGAGAGGACTTATGAATACCTGGATGACTGACAGGAAGTGGTTAGAGCATTTCCCCCTGACATCTGCATTGCATTTAGCCTCATTATATTGAGTTTTATGAGGATAAAAGACTGACGAGACATTGTAGAAAATTGGGTGGCATTTCTGGATTTAAATATGTGTGTGTGCATGTGTGTGTTTTAAAGGAACTCATATTGGGGACATTTCTCAGCCTATTCATCTCTTTGTTAACACTGGAAAAATGTATTTGGCTTAAGTATTATAAACTACAAAATGGAAAATTTTAACCACTATCATTTGGAGAACAGACAGCATTTAAAAACCGGCATTGTTTCTTTGTGCCCAAGAAAGAATCTGAAGCACACTCCTGGGTGTTTTTCTAAATTCTTGCATTGCTCACTCCTTCATAAGAAGCTGCTGCTTCCTAGAAATGGAGAGAGGAGGTCTGGGCTAAGCTTATTTTCCTTCAAGCCTGATAAACTGATGCTTTCAAATTAAAACCTTCAGGCCAGATCCAAAAATGTAATCCAGTGGTGAGAGTAGATCAGCAAAAACAGAACAATTGAGAGATTCATTCTTTTGGATTTTCCCTTTCATAAAAGAAAAAGTTAACACTGAAAACAAATATTTCATTTCGGGGATCGTTGTGCTTGTAATGGTAAATGGATGCTTTAAGTTGGAAACTCTTAGTATATATCATGATGCTGCTCAACTGTAGATGTCAAATGCAGGTGACTCTGAGGCTGCTTGGTGGGAGTTTTAGGAAAACAAGAAAATTCATTGTTTTCTTGCATTGTTCTCTTTCCTTCTCTATACAAGTGGCAATTATCTAAGTAGCTATTTAAGAATTTTATTATGTTTTATTGATTTGAATTCAATTATATTTATTGACATTATAAACTGAAGAAATTGTGAAAAAAATAAATGTGTTCCAAAACTCAGTTGGAAAATATAACATAAAAAGATTCCATGACAATAGCAAACTGTGTTGTTGTTCTTCTGTTACTAAGTCGTACCTGACTCTTTGCAACCCCATAGACTGCAGCATACCAGGCCCCTCTGTCCTCCACTATCTCCCAGAGACTGCTCAAGTTCGTGTCCTTTGAGTCAGTGATGCTATCTAACCATCTCATCCTATGCCACCCTCTTCTCTTTTGTCTTCAATCATTCCCAGCATCGTGTATTTTTCCAATGAGTCGACTCTTCTCATCAGTTGTTGAGAACTTCAGCATTAGCATCAGCCCCTGAATATTCAGGGTTGATTTCCTTTTGGACTGACTGACTGGTTTGATCTCTAGAGAATACTTTAAAAGCTGGAGGAAAGTAACACAGACCTATGTGAAGAAAATTATTAAACCCCACTATAGTCATAAAATAACATCTAAGAAAAAGGAGATGCAAATCATATTTCTGGATGGAAATACTCAATAGCAAAAAGTATATAGTTCAAATTGATTTGTAAATTCAGTTCAAGTCTTATAAGAATCCCAATGGGATGTTTCATAAAATTTAAGTAACTTTATCTTTTATCTGGAGGAGTCAAAGCACAGAATTAGCCAAGGTGTTTTTAAAAAGCTTCTGTATTAATAAAACCACCCTCGTTATTAACAAAAAGATGGATGAACAAATCAACAGGTGAAGCTAAAAATCCAAGAAACAGACTCATGTCTATTTGAAACTTAGCATAAAATAAAAATGGCAATTCAATTTCAATTCAAAATTGGATAACTTATTGAATCAGTTCAGTTTAGTCGCTCAGTCTTGTCTGACTCTTCGTGACCCCATGGACTGCAGCAAGCCAGGCTTTCCTGTTCATCACCAACTCCTGGAGCTTGCTCAAACTTATGTCCATTGAGTCTGTAGTGCATTCGTACCATCTCATCTATACTCTGCCGTCCCCTTATCCTCCAGCCTTCAATCTCCCCCAGCATCAGGGTCTTTTCCAATGAGTCAGTCCTTCACACCAGGTGGCCAAAGTATTGGAGTTTCAGCTTCAGCATCAGTCCTTCCAATGAATATTCAGGAATGATTTCCTTTAGAATTCACTGGTTGTATCTCCTTGCAGTCTGAGGGACTTTCAAGAGTCTTCTCCAACATCACAGTTCAAAAGCATCATTTCTTTGACACTCAGCTTTCTTTATAGTCCAACTCTCACATCCACACATGACTACTGGAAAAACCATAGCTTTGACTAGACGGACCTTTGTTGGCAAAGCAATGTCTCTGCTTTTTAATATACTATGTGGTCATAACTTTCCTTCCAAGGAGCAAGTATCTTTTAAGTTCATGGCTGCAGTCACCATCTGCAGTGATTTTGGAGCCCCCAAAATAAAGCCTCTCACTGTTTCCACTGTTTCCCTATCTATTTGTCATGCAGTGATGGGACTAGATATCATGATCTTAGTTTTCTGATTGTTGAGTTTTAAGCCAACTTTTTCATTCTCCTCTTTCACTTTCATCAACAGGCTCTTTAGTACTTCTTCACTTTCTGCCATAAAAGTAGTGTCATCTGCATATATGAGGTTCCTGATATTTCTCCTGGCAATCTTGATTCCAGCTTGTGCTTCTTCTAGCCCGGCATTTTGCAGGATGTACTCTGCATGTAAATTAAATAAGTACAGTGACAATATACAGCCTTGATGTACTCCTTTCCTGATTTGGAACCAGTCCATTGTTCCACATCCAGTTCTAACTTTGCTTCTTGACCTGCAGACAGATATCTCAGGAGGCAGGTCAGGTGGTCTGGTATTCCCAGCTCCTTAAGAATTTACCACAGTTCATTGTGATCCACATAGTTAAAGGCTTTGGCATTGTCAATAAAGTAGAAGTAGATGTTTTTATGAAACTCTCTTGCTTTTTTGATGACCCAGCAGATGTTGGCAATTTGATCTCTGGTTCCTCTGCCTTCTCTAAATCCAGCTTGAACATCTGGAAGTTCATGGTTCATGTATTGCTGAAGTCTGGCTTGGAGAATTTTGAGCATTACTTTTCTAGTGTGTGAGATGAGTGCAATTGTCCAGTAGTTTGAGCATTCTTTGGCATTGCCTTTCTTCGGCATTGGGATGAAAACTGACCTTTTCCAGTCCTGTGGCCACTGCTAAGTTCCAAATTTGCTGGCGTGTTGAGTGCAGCACTTTCACAGCATCATCTTTTAGGATTTGAAATAGTTCAACTGGAATTCCATCACCTCCACCAGCTTTGTTCATAGTGATGCTTCCTAAGGCCCACTTGACTTCGCAATCTAGGATGTCTGGCTCTAGGTGAATGATTGCACCATCGTGGTTATCTGTGTTGTGAATATCTTTTTGTATAGTTCTTCTGTGTATTCCTGCCACCTCTTCTTAATATCTTCTTCTTCTATTAGGTCCATACCATTTCTGTCCTTTACTGACCCCATCTTTGCACAAAATGTTCCCTTGGAATCTCTAATTTTCTTGAAGAGATCTCTAGTCTTTCCCATTCTATTATCTTCCTCTATTTGTTTGCATTGATCACTGAGGAAGGCTTTCTTATCTTTCCTTGCTATTTTTGGAACTCTGCATGCAAATGGATATATCTTTCCTTTTCTCCTTTGCCTTTCAATTCTCTTCTTTTCTCAGCTATTTGTAAGGCCTCTTCAGACAACCATTTTGCCTTTTTGCATTTCTTTTTCTTGTGGATGGTCTTGATCATTGCCTCTTGTACAATGTCACAAACCTCCATCCATAGTTCTTCAGGCACTCTACTACCAGATCTGATCCCTTGAATTCATTTGTCACTTCCATTGTATAATGGAAGGAATAATTGTAAGGGATTTGATTTAGGTCATACCTGAGTGGTCTAGTGGTTTTCTCCACTTTCTTCAATTGAAGTCTGAATTTGGCAATAAGGAGTTCATGATCTGAGCCACAGTCAGCTCCCAGTCTTGTTTTGCTGACTGTATAGAGCTTCTCCATCTTTGGCTGCAAAGAATATAATCAATCTGATTTTGGTATTGACCATCTGGTGATGTCCATGCATAGAGTCTTCTCTTGTGTTGTCAGAAGAGGATGTTTGCTATGACCAGTGTGTTCTCTTGGCAAAACTCTGTTAGCCTTTAACCTACTTTGTTTTGTACTCCAAGGCCAAATTTGCCTCTTATTCCAGATATCACTTAACTTCTTACTTTTGCATTCCAGTCCCCTATAATGAAAAAGATATCTTTTGGGGGTGTTAGTTCTAGAAGGTCTTGTAGGTCTTAATATAACTGTTCAACTTCAGCTTCTTCAGCATTACTGGTTAGGGCATTAGACTTGGATTACTATGATATTGAATAGTTTGCTTTGGAAATGAACAAAGATCATTTTATCATTTTTGAGATTGTATTCAAGTACTGCATTTTGGACTCTTTTGTTTATTATGATGGCTACTTCAATCCTTCTAAGGGATTCTTGCCCACTGTAGTAGATATAATGGTCATCAGAGTTAAATATATAGTCCATGGAACTCTCAAGGCCAGAATACTGGAGTGGGTAGCCTTTCCCTTCTCTAGGGGATCTTCCCAACCCAGGGATTGAATCCAGGTCTCCTGCACTGCAGGCAAATTCTTTACTAGCTGAGCCACAAGGGAAGCCCAAGAATCCTGGAGTGGGTAGCCTATCCCTTCTCCAGCGGATCTTTCTGACCTAGGAATTGAACTGGGGCTTTCTGCATTGCAAGCAGATTCTTTACCAACTGAGCTATGAGGGAAATACCAAATACCAAGACACAGCTTCTTGAAACTGCTAAACTTTGAGGATGAAACGTAAATCTTCCAACCAACCAGAAAGAAAACTCCTGTCACTCAAGGAGAAAAAAGTTTAAGTTAACCTCATGTTTCTTCACCAAAACCAGCCAACAGCAGGTAACAATGTAGTGATGTTTAACAAGACCCAAAAAGAACCTGACTACCAGTGCAGGAGACTTAAGAGATGCAGGTTCAATTCCTGGGTCAGAAAGATTCCCTGGAGGAGGACATGTCAACCCATTCCAGTATTCTTGCCTACAGAATTCCATGGACAAAGGAGCCTGGGGGACTATAGTCCATGGGGTCATGTGGAGTCAGACATGACTGAAGCAACTTAGCACAAGCACACATGCAAGGAAAAAAATGGCATAAGAACTAATTGAAACCATAAATGATATGAAATTAAAAGAATTAGGAATATAAACCACCATGCATAAAGTAAGCAACAAAGATATTGATACATTGTACAACATAGGGAAATACAGCCATTATTTTATAATAATTTTAAATGGAATATAATCTATAAAAAATATTGAATCACTATGTTGTACACCTAAAATGAATATAATATTGTAAATCAACTATTACTTCAATGAAAAAAACTGTTGTCTGAGAAAAACTAATCTTACATCCTTACTCAGACTTATTATAGTATTACTTAAAATTTTATTATATTTGTATAGTAAATATAGTCAAAAGGGTTAAAAATATAAATTATATTAAAAGGTATCCACTAATAAGTTTTGCTTCCACTACTTTTTCCATTAATGTTATTCTACTTTCATTTTAGGAACTTTTGTGAATTTTTAAAACTCTTACCAGTATTTCTTTATGTGAAATCAAAAAATACAACAGTCATTTTAATTTTACCCCTCTCAGCCATAAAATGTAGCTGTCTAAAAACAATTTTTGGCACCTTGCATTTTTGCATGATAGCATATGATAAAGATGTTTCCATATCAGTACATATGGAATCTTCATTCCTATTTCATACCTGTGGATCATTGCATAAGGACATGGACCAGATACTTTTTAAAAGAGAATTTAAAATTTTATAAAAGTTAGCATTCCTCTTTGTGAAGATGATTCATGTCTCCAATTATTTAGGTCTTAGTTTCTCTCAAAATTTTCCTAGAAATCTCATATGCATCTATTAACTTACCTAGTCTATGGCACTTATTTTTATGCTGTTGTGAATGATATCTTTAAAAAAAAAAAACTGCCCTATTAGGGTAGAATTAACCTATTAAAAGCTGTAGATATTTAGTGCATACAACTGGGTGTGTTTGAGATCAATATTGGAGAAGGCAATGGCACCCCACTCCAGTGCTATTGCCTGGAAAATCCCATGGGCCGAGGAGCCTGGCAGGCTGCAGTCCATGGGGTCTCGAAGAGTCGGACACCACTGAGCGACTTCACTTTGACTTTTCACTTTCATGTATTGGAGAAGGAAATGGCAACCCACTCCAGTATTCTTGCCTGGAGAATCCCAGGGATGGGGGGAGCCCGGTGGGCTGCTGTCTATAGGGTCGCACGGAGTCAGACACGACTGAAGCGACTTAGCAGCAGCAGCAGCAGCAGCATACACTTGTGAAACCATCACCACATTCACTGCCATAAACTTATCCATCACCTCCAGAAGTTTCTTTCTGTTCCCTTTATTTGTTGTTATGCTTGTTTTGCTTTTCCTTTTGTGGTGAAAGCATTTTACATAAAGTACCCCCTTAGCAAAGTTCTAAGATTACGACATTGTTAATCATAGGTCATGGGTCCTAGAGTAGCCTTCCAGAACTTACCTCGCATAACTGAAACTTGAGCCTTTTGACCACAACTGCTCAGCTCTTCCGTCCTCCAGATCCCGGTAACCACTATTCTACTCTTTGCTCCTCTGATTTAGACTATTTTAGATTCCTCATATAAATAAGGCTGTGAAGTATTTCTCTTCCTATGACTTGCTTCATTCAACATAACGTCTTCCAGATCCAGTCATGTTGTTGAAAATGGCAGGATTTTCTTTCTTGCCAGGCTGAGGGACACTCCACTGAGCATCTATACCACATTTTAAAAACTCACTCCTCTATCCATGCACAATTAGGTTGTTTCCATACCTTGGCTATTGTGAATACTGCTGCAATGAGTGTGAAAGTGCAGATATCTGCTCAAGATCAAGATTTCCAATTCCTTTGGATATACTTCCAGAAGTGGGGTGGAAATATATTTGTTTGTTTTTTTTTAAAGTATCTTCATACTGTTTTCATAGTAGCTGCATCAATTTACATTCCCACCAAGAGCTGATAAGAGTTCCCTTTCTTCCACATCTTGCAAACATTTATTGCTTGGTTTCCTTTTATAATAGTCATTCTAGCCAGCACAAGGTGATAGTATCCCATTCAGGTGAATGGATAAACAAATGGACCACATCCATGCAAAGGAGAATATAGTTCAGTCACAGAAAGGAATGAAGTACTGATACAGCATGGATGAACCTCAAAAACATTATGCTAGTGAAAGGAGTCGGACACAAAAGATCATGTATTATGATTCCTTATACATTAAATATCCAGGAATTGAGACAGAAATGAATTAGGACTGCTGAAAGGGGAAATGATGTGTGGTTAGGGGTGTAGGGTGATTTTATTGGATGATGAAGTTTTTTGAAAGTAGAAAGAGATGTTAATAGTACAACACTGTAAATACACAAGATACTCTGAACTGAACATGTTAGAATGATGAATTACATTATGTAGACTTCATACCCATAAAAGAAAATAAAACAAAGTAAATTAATATGGCGAGGAACTTCTCTGGTAGTCTGGTGGTTAGAGCTTTTCTTTCCAATGCAAATTGGGTTCCATCCTTGGTCTGGGAAGATCCCACATGCTTCAGGCCAAAAAACCAAAATGTAAAACAGAAGCAAGATTGTAAAAAAATTCAATGAAGACTTAAAAAGTGGCCCACGTTAAAAAAAAAAAGAATCTTAAAAAAAAATATAGTGAATAACCAACATAACATTTAAGGGCATGAAGCAGAATTCACAAATGTCACTTATGTTGTTCTACCATTGGCCAAAATATAGTGATACAGCCACACCTACATTCAAGAGAAGTTGGGAAATGTAGCTCTTAGCTGAGTGGTCACATACGCAACTAAAATATATTGCCAGAGTATCGTGGTATGGGATGACTAAAAGCAAGAAGGAAACTGGATGCACGCAGATAACAGCTCTTAACTTGTCTTTATAAAAACTTGCTGAAAGCAACAAGGAAAAATTAGTGCACACTAACATTTTGGCTATTTCCAACTACTTTCTTAGATCTGAAAACTTAAATCGTCTGTCTTCCAGATGAATGTTGCCAAGTATTTTACCCCAATGTTACCCTTCAACAAACAAGAGTCATCAAGTCTGTAGCCTTCAGTATCTGTTTTCTTCCATCCTATTGTCTGGCTGTTGAATCAACAGCAGATATTTTAGTTCATGTTATGACAGCACCCCAAATCTGATATTTCTCCGTCAAAAGGAATAGATCTTGTATCAAAGATCTATTATCTTTGATACAAAGATATCTAAAGATACAAAGATCTTGTATCTTTAGATCTTGTATCAAAGAAACACAAATAAAATGCAAGTGGACAGAATTTATTCCACAAGGTCCTCTAGTGACCAGAGATGGAAACTCAACACAATTTCCATTATTGGGTCTGAGACAATTGCTCTGACTTTCCTGACTTACAGTGTTGAAATCACTATATCTGCATTTTACTCATTGAAGACACAGAAATAATACAGGAATATGAAGCAACTTTGTGTTTAAGGATACAAAGTTTAAGGTGCATATACTCCTTCTGCTTATATCCTGTTGATCAAAATCTAGTCACAAGGCCATAATTAGCAAAGACAGAAACTGACAAATGTTAGTAATGGTAATGCCATATGAAAGAATCATGAAGAGGACCTTGTAATAAGGGGAAGAAAGTCACATTGAATACTGGAGGACAGAAGCATCAAGCATGCACATAAAATTCCTAGAAACATGATGAAAAAAATATAAAGTATATAATTTCCAATGAGTAAAGAAAAAACATGGAATAATGAAAATTATTCATCAGTCTAACAGAAATCAAGAAATGAAAAGAAACATTTAAGGGTTAAGCAACTGAAAAGCACAAAATAAGATGGTGAAAATAGGTTCAAATGTATCAATAATTATAGATGATATAACAATAACAAACCTGGTAAATAAACAAATATTGAGGAAAATGTAGAGGAACAGAACATAAAAACTTAGAATAGTTGAAATTAAAGAATGAAGAATTGGAGAAGACTCTTGAGAGTCCCATGGACTGCAAGGAGATCCAACCAGTCCATTCTGAAGGAGATCAGCCCTGGGATTTCTTTGGAAGGAATGATGCTAAAGCTGAAACTCCAGTACTTTGGCCACCTCATGAGAAGAGCTGACTCATTGGAAAAGACTCTGATGCTGGGAGGAACTGGGGGCAGGAGGAGAAAGGGGCAACCGAGGATGAGATGGCTGGATGGCATCACGGACTTGATGGATGTGAGTCTGAGTGAATTCTGGGAGATGGTGATGGACAGGGAGGCCTGGTGTGCTACGATTCATGGGGTCACAAAGAGTCGGACATGACTGAGTGACTGAACTGAGCTGAAGTACTAAGCAGTAGGAAGCTAATTTACTGGTATTAATAGCAACTTAAGGAGACCCGAAGGCAAGCAGTACTAAATAGAAGTAAAACTGACAGTTACAAAATGTCAAAGCTTAAATTCATGGAGAAGGTATTTAAAATTTAAACTTGTATGGGTCAACAATTTAACTTCAAAATATATATAAAAGAAAATGTTGAAGGAATCACAAGAGGAATTGTCAAAGTTGCCATTGTGTTGCAGAATTTGGCTACCATCTCAGTAGCTAGTAGACCAAAGGAACAAAAATCAGTGGAGACTCAAAAGTTGTGATCAACACAAAGAACATGCTTAATTAGTGGACTTAAAAATTTCGCTATGCAGTGTAAAAAGCCAAGTGATTGAAGAATAATAGAGTATTATTATACACATATAATTATGGGAAGTTCAAAAGCTTGTAAAACCAACAAAAATGTTTAGAAAATCAATCATATGTTGTAAAATTAGAATAAAAAAATAAATTGAAAGACATTTTAATTTTAGATTGTATCTACTTATCCCTCTAATGAAAGATGGGATAACTGCATCTATACACTTCTCACTTCCTTTTTTTCTCTCATGTATTTTCAAGTTTCCAAACGTTAATGCTCTATTCTGCAAGCAATGTATGAGAAAGATAAGCTCACTGTCTTTCGTGACACTTGGTTTCATCCAGTTTCAATAAAGTCAAATCACAGAATATTCCAAGGCTAGGCTTTGATGGCTCTTACACCTCTATAAGAATGTCAAATTAATTGGCAAGGTGCTACCAAGAGGTGGTATATTCCTGGACTCATATTACTGGACTTATATATTCCTAGACTCCTGCTCTGGGGAGTATCTTCCATTTACTGTGCAAGAAAAGCAAGAAAAATCTTATTCCGAAAAGTGAATAAAAGGAGAAATGTGGTAAGATTATCTACTATGATATGCATGTAGTGGAAACTTGGTTTGAATGATAGTGTTAATGTAAAAGAGTATTTCTCACCATGTAGAGGTGTCCCAATCCCAAGTGGATTTGAATCCACTAGGAGAGACAAACTCCATGGCACTGCAAGGCTAAGAATTATGCTGTGTCAAGTTGGGTTGTTGTTGCTGTTGTCTAATTCCTAAGTCATGCCAAATTCTCTTGCGACCCTATGGACTGTAGTCTGCCAGACTCCACTGTCTGTGGGATTTCCCAGGATACTGTAGTGAGTTGCCATTTCCTTCTCCAGGGCATCTTCCTGGCCCAAGGATCAAACTCACATCTACTGCTTGGCAGGTGGATTCTTTACCACTCAGTCACCTGGGAAGCCCCTCAAGTTGGGTACAACTCCTTAATTTTCCACTGTTTCCAGCCTCCCTAGCAGCTAGCAGTGAATAATGAGAAGAAAATGGAAATCACTGGGTGAATCTTAAAATCAGCTCATCTAGTGAAGGAGAGTGTCCTCTGAGCCTCCCCCTTCCTTTTTCATTTCTTTTGACTCCAGTGTTTCAGTGGAATGATGGGTTGGCTCTTACAGTTTACCACGACAACCTTGAAGTGTATCTTTCTCCATCTGAAAGACCGGAAATCTGAAAACAACTTTCTCCATATCTCCTTGAAGCTGTGGTTCTGCATTGAATGTTCAACCCATCTAATGTGAAAGTGGAAGATCTGGAAGGCAGAAATAAAGCAAAGTGCTGCTCGGATTGTTTTTGTTGGCAAGCCCAATTGTGTGGGATCTAGTTATGCTGGAGAAGCATTAGCCAAGGACCTCATTTCCAGTCACTGAAGCCGTGGGTGCAAGCTGTAGCAGAAACAGTTGGTTTTGAGGACACCAGCAATGGTACAAGCTTCCCAATCATTGCAGCTTTGTGTTATGTGACTTTCTGTAATTGAATTTCCTCTCCCGTTGTGCAGTAGCCATGTGGCACTGGAGGCAGCAAGTGGGTTGGCAGCTTTAAACCAGGCAAATAGCTTCTTGATCAAAGAGGGGATAGCAAAAGAAAAAAGAGGATGGCAGCTCCCTTGATGGCCCAGTTCTTTCATGTGATTTTGGGAGTTATTCCAGAAATCTTAACCTAGAGTTAAGGTTTAAGAGTTAGTTTTTTCAGCCTTACCTATGATTCTCTAAGCCCTTTAGTACTCTCTAATGTAACCATTTGTATGTAAAGTAGCTAAAGTGGGTTCAGTTACCTACAATTGGAAACTGATTAATGCAAACGTGATGTGATGGGAAGAAACTGATCAGTTATCTTGGACCACGATGGAACTGTAGAGACAGAATTTGTAGTCAAAGATCGTGAAATAGAAAGGGGAAAGAAATTTAGGTGCCTAAGGAACCACTGCTTTAGCTCTTCACTGTCTATCTCTGAAATATTTTTTGTTTTAAACATGCAACATACTTCCTTAATTTAACTTATCTTACTTCAGCTCTCTGCTTCTTGCAGCCAAATGAATTCCTCTTGTATGACATTCATTTTAGCTATTTTATATTGACTTTATTAATCAGATCTTTTCTTACTGTTTTTCATAACTGGTTATTACCAACAAAAAGACAATTATTAACCTTTATTTATGATTGCATCCACCCACATGACAGAGGTCTCCTATTCATACTAGTAATTTTATGGTAAATTCTCTTTCATTGTATTTCTGCTCCAGTCAATCAGGAAAATGAAGGAAAAGCTAAAACAAGGTATGCTGTATAATCCAATATTTTTAATTTCTCATATAAATCTGGCTGAAATAGTCTTTGATTTTTATATAACCTCATATTTATTTTATTATGTAAGGCTGTATATTGTCACCCTGCTTATTTAACTTCTATGCAGAGGACGTCATGAGAAATGCTGGGCTAGAAGAAGCACAAGCTGGAATCAAGATTGCTGGGAGAAATATCAATAACCTCAGATATGCAGATGACACCACCCTTATGGCAGAACGTGAAGAGGAGCTAAAAGCCTCTTGATGAAAGTGAAAGTGGAGAGTGAAAAAGCTGGCTTAAAGCTCAACATTCAGAAAACGAAGATCATGGCATCCGGTCCCATCATTCCATGGGAAATAGATGGAGAAACAGTGGAACAGTGTCAGACTTTATTTTTGGGCTCCAAAATCACTGCAGATGGTGACTGCAGCCATGAAATTAAAAGATGCTTACTCCTTGGAAGAAAAGTTATGACCAACCTAGATAGCACATTCAAAAGCAGAGACATTACTCTGCCAACAAAGGTCCGTCTAGTCAAGGCTATGGTTTTTGCAGTAGTCATGTATGGATGTGAGAGTTGGACTGTGAAGAAGGCTAAGCGCCGAAGAACTGATGCTTTTGAATTGTGGTGTTGGAGAAGACTCTTGAGAGTCCCTTGGACTGCAAGGAGATCCAACCAGTCCATTCTGAAGGAGATCAGCCCTGGGATTTCTTTGGAAGGAATGATGCTAAAGCTGAAACTCCAGTACTTTGGCCACCTCATGTGAAGAGTTGACTCATTGGAAAAGACTTTGATGCTGGGAGGGATTGGGGGCAGGAGGAGAAGGGGACGACAGAGGATGAGATGGCTGGATGGCATCACCGACTTGATGGACGCAAGTCTGAGTGAACTCCAGGAGTTGGTGATGGACAGGGAGACCTGGCATGCTGCGATTCATGGGGTCGCAAAGAGTCAGACACGACTGAGTGATTGAACTGAATTGAACTGAACTGAACTGATCTGAAAATATATC
The DNA here is from genome assembly GCA_917880005.1 of Nanger dama. Taxonomy (NCBI): domain Eukaryota; kingdom Metazoa; phylum Chordata; class Mammalia; order Artiodactyla; family Bovidae; genus Nanger; species Nanger dama. The sequence continues at coordinate 15,320,395 of CAKJTW010000044.1, forward strand.
CAAATGTTTATATGCTTATTTTATTAAAAACAATTCCACATTGTTAGTAAGACACACTCAATATTTATAAAATATTGCTTTTGGTTACAGCTGTCCTACTAAATTAGTAAGATAAAAATATTTCCTACCTTTTCTTGCTGAATTACAGATGGCTTACCTTCCAAAGAATTAAGTACCTGTTTCACTTCTTTCAGTAAATGAAATAACTACAAAAATGATTTTTTGAGAAACTTCTGATGATAAAATGACTACTTCCAATGCACATTACTTTCCTTTGGATGCAGGGTTGTGGACAGAGAGGCAGGAAGCCAAGCATCTCCTGTTCAATCACACCAGGTTCCGTCCCTTTGCCACACCACCAGCGTCTCTGCACCACAACTTGTTAATAAGGAAATGCACCCTTTCCAGCTCTAATCTTCTGTGTTTCATAGATACACACTGAATGTACGTTTTGGGCAAAGAATCAGACATTTTTTTAAAATTGGAGGATAATTGCTTTACAATATCGTGTTTGTTTCTGCCATACAGCAACATGAATCAGCCATAAGCATACATACGTCCCCTCCCTCTTGAACCTTCCTTCCACCCCTAAACCCCATCCCCCCCTCTCTAGGTTGTCACAGAGCACCTGCTTGAGCTCCCTGTGTCATACAGCAACTTCTTACTAGCTCTGTTCTGCATGTGGTTATGTATATATTTCAATGCACCTCTCTGTCCACACTCTCCTTTCCCCACTGTGTTCAGGCAGTTTTTGTTTGTTTGTTTGTTTGTTTTAATTAAAGAAATGCAAGGGCAAAAGTGTAAAATGAACTCTAAAATATCTCCACCAGATTACACTTCCTTCAAAGGGTGATTTTCTTCTTCACATTTGGAAGTCTTTGAAATTGAGATACATCTTACAATCAAATGTATGCTTAATATGGCAGTTCTTTCTCCTAACCTCTCCATCTCCACCTCCCAAATAAATTCTTGCTATAACAGTGGTATATCATATATTCAGTGGAGGAAGAAACGGCAACTCACCCCTGTATTCTTGCCTGGAAAATCCCATGGACAAAGACGCTTAGTGGGCTATGGTTTGTGGGGTCACAAAGAATGGACATGACTTCATATACGACTTCATACATGCGTGATACATTCAATAACCTCTAGGAATCTAGGAAAAACAAAACAGGCACCAGGGTCAGATTCCCACATGAACTTATATACAGCTGTGCATGGGGTCAGGGGCTCACCAGTATCTATGTCAATTGGGTTACATGGGAATGGGGTGAGGGGAGAAGTCTTCCTGGAAAAATTTGTTGGGCAGATGCCTGTAGTCAGGGTCAGGAGGAAGATGGGTGAGCCCTGAGCCATGCTGTGTGGGTCTCCAGGTGCGGAGCTGTAAGACAGCTGGGGAGAGGAACTCCTGCCCCACCTGTAGGGATACCGTGCCCCTGCTTCCCGGCTGTGCCGGGCCAGTCTCCACTGTTCTGGTGATGACCTCAGGAACTGTGGCCAAGCCCCAGAGGGACCACAGTGCCTGGAAAGCACAGTGATCATTAGTGGAAGAGCACAGAAGAGGAGGCTCCCTGATGGAATCAGAGTAGGACCCAACAGAGAAAACTTGTGTGATAGAACCCCAGGGAAGCCATTAAGTTTAAACACGAGATCCTGTGAAGAAGTAGCTACTGTGAGCCTGTGAGATCTGAATACTAATATTAATGTGACTTCATCCAGACTCATAGACTAGGGAAATATTTTGGAATAGATGTACATAAATATACACAAACATTTTTACATATCTCTCTCTCTATGTATATGTATATATGAATATATATAATATTTTTATTATATATTTATATATAATAAATGTGTTAAATATATTATATATAAATTGTATATAATATATAATATTTATATATAATATTTCTATGTAGGTATATGGTGGTGGTGGTTTAGTCACTAAGTCATGGCCAACTCCTGTGACCTCATACACTATAGTCCACCAGGCTCCTCTGTCCATGGGATTTCCCAGGCAAAAATACTAAAGTGGGTTGCCATTTCCTTCTCTAGGGGATCTTTCCAACCTAAGAATCAAACCCAAATCTCCTATATTGTAAACAGATTTTTTTAACATCTGAGTCACCAGGGAAGCCCCATATATGAATATATGGAATAACAAAACCATTCTCACCAACCATGCAAAAATTAAGAAATAAAATAGTCTTTGCTTAGTATTTAATTAGGACTTTCTTATGAGTGCTAATTTCAAGATTTCTCTCAACTCTAAGGGAGACCTGGAGTTGAGTTTGAGTCAAATCTACTGAGCTACATCACACTACTTAACAAAATGTTATGAATTGGGTACAAGGAAGGGGTTGTCCTGTGAAGGAGGGGTCAAGAAGGGACAGAAAAGGCAAGCTTCATGAAAGAAGGACTCAAGGAATTTGAGTAACACAGATATAAAATATTCATCTTTAAGTCACCTGGTATGTAAGTCATTTGCTCCTCTTTCCACATCCAAATGTGTCACATGATTTCTGCCACACAAGCTATCGTTTCATGGAAATCAAGAAAGGATTTGAATTTCCTTTGTTGCCAAAATGTAAATTTAAAAACATATATGTGAACAATAATTCAGAAGAATGAAAAAATTAGGGCCAGTGGTTATCATGAGAATTCAAGGCCTTGGTATCCACAGACATTTTGGAAAGGGCATTGAGCTTTCATGAGTCAATAAATTGAACTTATCTAACGTAAGTCTTTGGAGAAGGCAATGGCACCCCACTCCAGTACTCTTGCCTGGAAAATCCCATGGACAGAGGAGCCTGGTGGGCTGCAGTCCATGGGGTCGTGAAGAGTCAGACATGACTGAGTGACTTCACTTTGACTTTTCACTTTCATGCATTGGAGAAGGAAATGGCAACCCACTCCAATATTCTTGCCTAGAGAATCCCAGGGATGGGGGAGCCTGGTGGGCTGCCGTCTATGGGGCCACACAGAGTCGGACATGACTGAAGCGACTTAGCAGCAATGTAAGTCTTAAGGGGGTGAAGCAATCTTTATAGGAAGAGATGGATGTAGGTATAGGTGTAGGTAGGTGATGTAACTACTTGGATTGCCCAGGACAGTTCCAGTTATTCTCTGTTGTCCTTAGATCTTGTCTATTTTTGCATTTGTTCCAAGTGTTTCATTTTCTAGTCAAATATGCTGTTCTGTGGAAAGTATATTCACATACTGTTCTGAAGTGTGAAGAGCCGACTCATTGGAAAAGGCCCTGATGCTGGGAAAGATTGAAGGCAAAAGAAAAAGGGAATGACAGGGGATAAGATGGTTGGATGGTGTCACCAACTCGATGGACAAGTTTGAGCAAACTCCAGGAGATGGTGAAGAACAGGGAATTCTGGTGTGCTGCAGTTCATAGGGTCACAAAAAGTCAGACATGATTTAGTTACTGAGCAACAACTGAAGCATGACTTGTCATTTAGATCAAAGGAAAATGACAAAGTTTAGATCATTTAGACACTTCTAAAATAATTTTCTCTAGCCTAAATCTTTTTTACTTGTAATAAAATAAGGCAACAGCTGTTTAACGTGCCAGTACAATTAGCAGGATGAGAACTTTGCAAACGTGAGATGCTTTCAATAAAAAATTAGGTTGATTCCATAAGTGGTTCAAATTTTCTGTTTAGTTTATGAAATTTTAACTCCTGTCACTGAAGTGAAACACCTGAAATTTTTGTAAAATGTGTTGTAAATTCAATTTTAGAAATTTAACAGGGAGGAAAAGTTATTCAGGCAATGATAATACAAATACAAATTTTAGTGGAGGATGGCATTCTAAAAAATAGTGTTGCTCTAAATTAAGGGACCTATTTGAATTGGCTGTGGTGAAAATAATCCATAATTATTTCCAGATAAGCAGTGATACCTTCTCAATCACAAAGAAGACAGAGCTGACAACACTGATAAATATTTTACACGTCCACAGGGTAAACAAGCCACATGACTTTGAATGTGAAGTTGAATGAGAATCTATTTCAGCATGGAAGTTGGCTTTCACCTTCTAATGCTCACCAAGAGCCACATTTGAGAAATGTATGGATCTTAGATCTATTTTTTTTTAAATCAAATTAAGTGAACTAAAACATTATGGAGCATTTTTGTAAGTGAGTTTCTTAATTTTGTTTGTACTGTTTATTAAGACTTACAACTTGCATTTCAGATCTCTTCACATCACCATGCTATGACCACAATCCAGAGCTGCAACACCACGAAACATGCCCTATCCCCACCAGTTCCCCACCCTACAGAGCTGCTTTAAATTATCCAGCCCAGGCCCTAAAACCCTTTAAATAGCTTTCTCTAATTTCTCCATTTTGAGTCAACACTAAGACTTTTTCATGGTGCTACTCTTCTACCCTGCAAAAGGTCTAATAAACTCAACATCACTTCATCAATGGGTAATTTAAACTTTGACTTATCAAGTTTAAATTAAATTTCCCCTTATTGTATTGTGCTAACTTTATCTCTCTTCATCTATATTCTGGTATTATCAATTAGGTCCATATGTTTCTGTTTCTTTTATGAAAAATATTTTCCCCAAAATTACTCTCACTACTTTGAAAAATCAACTGTAATGCATGCCAACAAAGTTTTCTTTCAGTTTATCCTTTCCAGGTCAGAAGGTTTTATTTTAAAGAAACACCTGGTCCTTCTTGCTCTGGAATAATATATTTAAGTAGTAGATAGGGTTTACCAGGTGGCTCAGTGGTAAAGTATCTCTTGCCAATGCAGGAGACGAGAAGACAGGGGTTCGATCCCTGGGTCAGGAAAATCCCCTGGAGAAGGAAATGCCAGCCTGCTCCAGTATTCTTGCCTGGGAAATCCCGTGGTCAGCAGGGCCTGGCAGGCTGCAGCCTAGTGAAAGCGAAGCTGCTGGGTCATGTCCGACCCTTTGCGACCCCATGGACTGTAGACTACCAGGCTTCTCTGTCCATGGAATTTTCCAGGCAAGAATACTGGTGTGGGTTGCCATTTCCTTCTCCAGGAGATCTTCCTGACCCAGGGATTGAATCCGGGTCTCCCGCATTGTAGGCAGATGCTTTACCCTCTGAGCCACCAAGGCCTATGGGGCCACAAAGACTCAGACTCAGCCGAGCACACGTGCGCCTAAGCTGTAGACACTGCAGCCGCTATATGGAGACAGCCTAAGCGCCCATCAGCGGATGAAGAGACAAAGAAGAGGTGGTATCTATGCTCAGCAGAATATTATTAAGCTAGGCGAAAGGAGATCTTGCATTTATCAATACAACAATGTGGATGGACCTTAAGGGCATTATGCTAAATGAAATAGGTTAGAGAAAGACAAGCACTGTATGATCCACAGCGAGACTGGATTTCAGATATGTGAGATCCAAATAATCTGAATTTATGGGAACAGCAGAATGCTGGTTACCAGGGATGGGAGGCAAGGGAGAAGGGAAACTGAAATTATTTTAGAAATATTTTAGAAATTATTTTAGCTCACAGACTTTCGACTAGCAGTTAAGTAAGTTCCGTAAGTCTAATGCACAGCATAGTGATTATAGACAATACCGTATTCATAACTTTCAAAGTTTCTAAAAGACTTACACCTTAATTATTCTTACCACAAAGAAGAACTGATAATTATACGACATGATAAGTGTCTTAGCTAATGCTAGCTCCTTAAGGTAATCCTATTGCAAAGTTAGATATATAAATGATGTATAAATACATCAAATCAGAACATTGTACACCTTAAATCTAAACTATGTTATGAATCAGTTACATCTCAATAAAGAAATATTTAAGCAACAAGGAAACATTAAAAAGCCAAAAGTTTCATAAGGTTACACGCTAAGAATGCCATCATTAATTGTACTTTATATCCTATAATCGGGATGCCAGGGGTGCCTGGGTTCTGTTCTGTAGACCAAACTGAGACTGTTTTTTGGCATTCAGTGGCAGTGCTGTGCTACAATGTAAGGCCCGAGATTAAGACTCCATATGTTGTGACACCTTGATATCTGATAAAACTGGGAGGGCTCTGTGTTGTGGTTGTTGTTCAGTTGCTAAGCTGTGTCTGACTCTTTGCGATCCCCCAGACTGCAGCACGCCAGGCTCCCCTGTCAATCACTATCTCCTGAAGTTTTGTCAGACTCAAGTCCATTGAGTCGGTAATGCCATCCAACCATCTCATCCTCTGCCGTCCCTTTCTCCTTCTGCCTCCAATCTTTCCCACCATCAGGGTCTTTTACAATGAGTCAGCTCTTAAGTTCAAGTGGCCAAAGTACTGGAGCTTCAGCTTCAGCATCAGTCCTTCCAATGAATATTCAGGACTGATTTCCTTAGGATGGACTGGTTGGATCACCTTGCAGTCCAAGGGACTCTCAAGAGTCTTCTCCGGATAACATCTTCTCGCCAAACACCCCTCCTTATCATGGGGCCCAGGCACAGAGCCTACTTGTTCCTGATTAGCAGGCTTCAGTTCCCTGCCAGCCCACAGAATTATTCAAGCAAATCAATCTCATTCTCTTGTGGGAACCGTGGAGCACCTCACCATCTTGATACTACAAAGCCTGCCTCCACAGCCCCTCCTCCTGTACAGACCTGTATAGCCCTGTATGGTGTATGAAGTCCTCCACTCCCAGGCTATGAGTTCATGTAACTAATACAGTGCAGCCAATCTCAACTGTCCAGTGTCAGAGGTCATGTATTCAAGCCACCTCCATAACCCTGGAGTTAAATCCCACCCACCAATGGGGGGAAGAGGAGGAATGCATAAAAGCCAGATAAATTTCCTTAAGAGGGGTGCAATAGGCTGCTTCTAGGGTTTTGAGATAAAGGCAAATCTCCCAAAGTACCACTCTGGTTTCCATGAGACTCAACAAACGCAAAACTACAGAAAGTGGTTTTGAATGTAAATACCAGGATTTCAAGCTCTTGAAATCAATGAACTGTTTCAATCACATTTCTAAAAGAGAACACAAGGGTAAGGACAGGCTTCCAAACCAGGCAACATAGATTCTGCAACATTTCAAAGCAGATGAGATCATCTTTGATCAGAGACCAGGTGAGCACAGCAGGCCCCACTGGGCATCTCACTATTTCCTCATGGCCCCGCCTTCTCCTACATTCACCTTCATACACACAGCCCCTGTGGTGCTTTTTAGGAGTAAATAGAACTCTCAGTGTGAGAAATCAGCCATGGGAGATACAGATTTCAATTATCCTTGCCACGGATCTTTGTCACTGTGGTTAAGTAACTAAGAGTGAGGCGCTCTTAGACAAATACAGAAAATGCACCAGGTGATGATATGGGTGCCTGATACTCCTGCAATTGACCTCCCAGGTATCTAGCACTATGCTTCAGTGCATGAGACAATGAAGAGGGTATGAGGGCTAATGCACATAAACCCACTTTTTGCATGTCAGAGATTGCCGAGAATGAAGTCCAAAGCAATGTGACTTCTGGCCTCAGGGGTGCTCTCTGAAAGTTTAAATGCACTCACCAAACATGTGCCATAGTGCTTAGTAGCAACAAGAACATACAAGCGGATTCGCAGCTTCTTTATGACCTGTGAGCTTGCTGGTTTCTAACTGACCTCCAGCAATTGTCTATAAGGGGCTTCCGAGGAGGCGCTAGCGGTAAAGAATCCACCTGCCAACGCAAGAGATATCAGAGATGCAGGTTTGATCCTTGGGTCAGGACGACCCCCTGGAGTAGGGAATGACAACCGACTCTAGCATTCTTGCCTGGAAAATTCCATGGACAGAGGAGTCCAGCAGGCTACAGTCCATGGGGCTGCACAATTGTCTACAAAGGGACTGAGAATGGAATGAAACCTCTCAGGACATGATAACCTCCAAGGAGCTAGGATAAAAATCCCTTTGTGGACACTGTTCTTTCCTTGTTATGTGGAAAGATTGCCCCAGGATTAAACTTAAGCTGCCTCCACTAAAATTCATCACGCTGGCATGTCAATTGTGTTGACTCTTGTCCTAGAAACAGTGTTTCCCATCAGTATCACACAGACAGCAGATTCCTGGGCCTCACATAATGAATATCTAGGTTCTGGAGATAGTGAGCAAGACACAGTGTCCCCTCCACAAGGACAGACAAAAAAGTTGGTTATAAAACTGTGTTGTGACAGACCAAGGACAGAAAGCTATGGAGCACTTGAGAGAGAACTTTGCCCTAAACTCAGAGCCAGGAAAGACTTCCTAAGGGAGGGCTAATTTGAGGCTGAAAGGTAGTTAGGTGTTAGCAAAGGATCAGGCTAGACATGTCCATTTTTCCAGAAGTGGGATCAATGTGTGCTTAGGCCTGGAGGTGTTAGACACCATCCGTTTCTATGTCAATGGTACACACCATCTCTAACTCCTTCCAAAATGGACATCATCACTCTTTAAATCTGTTCCTCATCTTGAATGTGTAAAAACGTAAACACTAGTAGAATAAAAAGAAAAAGGATGTTAATCCTATAAACCACAAATGAGAGAAAAACTAAAAAAGCACTTGAACGTTTAGCAAAGTTAAGAAGTATAGAACAATGAAGGGGCATAAGACCTCAGAAAGAAAGCAGGAAAACACAGCATCCAATATATCAATGATGGCAAGAGAGTGAGTTTAAAAAACAAGTTCTCTTAAGTCAGGGAAAAATAAACAACCTGCTAATAAGCTGTTTATGGAAATATGCATAAGGCAAATTGACATGAAGTCTGAAGGAAAAAAGGTGAGCCAAAATACACCAAACAAATATAAACTAATTTTTTAAAAAGCATGGGATATAAGATTAGGCAAGGTAGAATTAAAGCAACCAGATATAAAAGGGGAAAAGGATCATTTTGTATTGATAAAAGGTATAACACCAAGAAATCAAAGTCAGGATGAACCCTGAAGCATCAGACAATCTTGCATTAAAACGTGTAAAGCAAACTGCTAGAAATACAAGAATTTGATGAAGCTATAATTAAGGTGGGGAACGTTTAAACAGTTCTCTCTAAATTTGACACATCAAGTAAACAAAATGAAAGAAGTTTGAAGATATACTTCATTTAGACACAATTACAAGGAACTGAAAGCTAATTAAGATTAATTTGTCCTCAACAAGAAGACAAACCCAATTCAAAAATGAGCAAAAGACTTGGATAGACCGTGCTCCAAAGAAGATATACAAGCAGCCAATAAGCACCTGAAAAGATGCATGACATCATTAGCCACTGAAGTGAAGTGAAGTGAAGTCACTCAGTCGTGTCCGACTCTTTGCGACCCGTGGACTGTAGCCTACCAAGCTCCTCTGTCCATGGGATTCTCCAGGCAAGAATACTGGAGTGGGTTGCCATTTCATTAGCCATTAGAGAAATGCAAATCAAAAAACAATTATCCTCCAATTAAAAATAAATTTTAAAAAGATGTTTTACAAAAAATGCAAACAATTTTCAAGATGTCTCTGATCAAGTAGGTTGTCAAATAGTTTCAGTACTTTGTGCATGAGTTTGGTTAGTATCTTCTTCTTTGGTATCCATTTGGTAAACTGTTTAGAGTCAATCTCTTAAGTCTTCAGCTTCTCCATCAATAAAATGAATGACAAAACTTTGAAACCTTAGAATAAAGCAAATACAAAAGATTAAAAATAAACCAACCTACAAGATATCACTTCTAGGCCCTGAACCTTTCATACTTAAGTACTGAACTTAAATAGTAATAAAACACCATGGGACTGGATTTATTAAAAAAAAAAAAAATACTCATGCGAATATATGTCGATTCTCTTGACGTTCCAGGTTGTGTGTGTGTGTGTGTACTCAGATGCTCACTTCTGTCCTACTCTTTGTGGTCCCATGGACTGTAGCCCGCCAGGCTCCTCTGCCCATGGAATTTTCCAGGCAAGAATACTGGAGAGGGGTGCTGTGCCCTCCTCCAGGGGATCTTTCCGACCAAGGGACTGAATCCCTGTCTCTCGCATTTCCTGCGTTGACAGGTGGATTCCCTACCACTTACACCACCTGAGAGACCCAGGTTGCCACATACAATGAACAAATTCTTAGGCCCCTAAGAATTCCATGTTGGACAAGGAAATTTGCTTTCATTTTGTACCGTGCATAGCAATGATTTGTTTACCAGAATCTTGTTAACCTTTTAATATGAGGAATCCTCACCCTATTTTAAAGGTGAAGAGATATACACGGGGAAGTCAAGTGCATTGCCCACCACCCACACCCAGTGAATGAGCATGAGAGATAGGTTGGGATCTAACCTTCCCTTATACCAAAGTCGAGGCTTTTCCAACCATTTCACAATGCTGTCCTTGGTCAGAGGGAAAGTCAGGAGATGAACATTGTTAGATGTGACAGTAAGTGATTATAGAAATTGTAAACATGTTAAAAATGGAAAAAAGAAAGAGCAGGAGAAGAGAGGAAGGAAGAGGAGAAAGGCTGCACCTTGCCCCTAACTCTCAGACACCACTACTGCTCGCCCGGGTTGACTCACCATTCATCATCTCGTTTCATCCTCACAAGCAGAGCATTCTCTGAAGGGGAACAACTATTATCCTCATTTTCCAGATGGTAAAATAGAGACTATGGAATTTCAATAACTTGCCAAGTTCTCATAACTAAAAAGTAGGGGACTGGGGGTAAAATATAATACAAAAAAGAGTAATATTTGGAAATCCCTTAGACCTAAAAACAGGCAAATCAAAAGTAGGTTTTCCTTTGCTTTGTTTATTCTTTCTCTTCCCTAAGCAACGCCCGCTGTTTTTCTGGGTCACTTCTGTCTAGATGGCCACTGTGCAAAGAAATGAGGGGCCAGCCTCACCTTAGGGGTCTATGAAGGTGTCTGTACCAAGACAAGCTAGAAGGAACTCTATACTTTGCTCTTCTCATCAAGTGTGCTCAACTCAACCCAGTTATGTGAGGTTAATAGTAACAATAGCTACATTTAGTGAGGCTGATGCTAGGACTGACTCTCCTCTAACATAACGCTTCTAACCTAATTCTCAGCATTGTCTTTGAATATAGATGTGGCCAAGGCTTCAAGAGCCTGCCAGAATCTGTGCTGTCTTTGTATTCTGAGGCATGTAGCTAGACAACCTTGGGTTGGAAAGATCCCCCGGAGAAGGAAATAGCTACCCACTCCAGTATTCTGATCTAGAGAATTCCAAGGGCAGAGAAGCCTGGCGGGCTACAGTTCTCAGGGTTGCAGAGTTGGACATGGCTGAGCAACTTTCACATCTCTGGAGCCCACCATGGGAGCTCCTCTGTCCATGGGATTTTCCAGGAAAGAATACTGGAGTGGGTTGCTATTTCCTTCTCCAGGGGATTTTCCTGACCCAGGGATCAAAGCCCCATTTCCTGCATTGGCAGGCAGATTCTTTACCACTGAGCTACCTGGGGAGCCCTTAAGGGTGGTCAGACTCAACCTAAATGGAGTGGATGTGTGTGTGTGTGTGTCAGTTACTTAGTCGTGTCTGACTCTTTGCAACCCCATGGACTGCAGCCCACCAGGCCCCTCCATCCATGGGATTCTCCAGGCAAGAATACTGGAGTGGATTGCCATTTCCTTCTCCAAAAGGAAATATAGAAACAAAGAAAGTGAAGTTTCTCAGTTGTGTCCAACTCTTTGAAACCCCATGAACTGTAGCCTACCAGGCTCCCCCATCCATGAAATTTTCCAGGCAAGAGTACTGGAGTAGGTTGCCAGTGGATGAATGGTTTCTTATCACCCATTTCCTATCACATTACAAAAGCCTTTGAGTTTGAAGCTTGAGGAGTTAAAGCTCATGGTATTTCAGTCACAAGAAATGAGATTGGTAACCCTTAAGCTGAAGAAGGAAATGGCAACTCACTCCAGTATTCTTGCCTGGGAAATCCCATGGACAGTGGAGGCTGGTGGCCTACAGTCACAAAGAGTCAGACACAACTGAGTGACTGAGCATGCATGCAGGAGTAGCTGGAAGCAGGAGATGCCCGTGAGCAGTGTCTGCTGAAACAGGGAGACTGGCCTGTTGCCCCTCCACTCTGCTGCAGGAGCCTCACCCCCAAGGCTAGTCCTCTCAAGGTCCTGCTTATCCTCCTGGTAGCACGCATTCACCTTTAGGGTGGCATGACTGTTTCCTGTTGGCTTCTTAATTGTTATTCTAACTTCCTAATACATTTTTGGCTAATGTTGAAAAATCACAATAACTCTTATAACTGTTGATATTGATTACAGAGGAAAAAAGTCAACAAATATAGTTTTGGCACTTATCAGTCATATAATAAGTCATATAAAGCCAAACTCATAACTCTGGCTGCCATTTTTCCACCAGTAAGATCACTGGAGAAGTCTCCAAGGATGCCTAATCTCCAGTGGGGGAATTTATATTTAAATGTGAATGGAGGATGTGGGAGAAAAGTGTATGGGAGGATGGAGAGAGGTCAGGAACCCAGCACAGGGAAGAGGCACTTGAGTGCTATTACACAGTTCTTGCAAATCGCCAACCTGGAGGTGGCCCTTCCTTTAGCCAGCATCATGGGAATTGTTAGGGGTTCTAATTCAGTGACTACATAGTTTCTCTATTTGGAATACAACATTTGCGATATTTTTTCCCAAAGTTCACATAAAATTTTATCAGGAGGACAGAAGGAAGAATACAGGTATTATTTGGGGGTCTATTCATGGAACAGATAGACTTTGACTTCAGCCATACCACGTCTGTTTGTGGGCTCCAAATTCTGTGTCATGACGTGACTCTGAGATTTAGGGTTGTATCTTTTCCCAAGGCTTCCTTGACTTCCTATGATAGCATATGTAATTAGTTATTTCCCTTCCCTATTAAATTCTGCATATTATCACCACCACTCTGATTAAATCACACTCAAGAGGCCAACATTATGAAACAAGGATTGGGAAATCTGTCTTCATTAAATAAGAAACAGAATAATTGAGAGGGTCAAGATGGAAAAACAAGCCACAGCTGGGGGATGCTAATAAGAATCAATTGCCTACTTTTGCAAACATTTAGAATTTAAATCAAAGACATGCCAAGTTATATTATTTCCAATTCTTTTGGAAACTATTTCCTTGCACAGCATTACACAGCCCTTCTCAAGTTTGGAATGTGACCCAAGAGACTTAGAATATCTCCTGCCATATCAATAAACAAGGATGTCACAGTCATCAGTAATTCCAGAAGATCAGGGCATCTGGTCCCATCACTTCATGGCAAATAGATGGGGAAACTGTGGAAACAGTGGCTGACTTTATTTTGGGGGCTCCAAAATCACTGCAGATGGTGACTGCAGCCATGAAATTAAAAGAAGCTTACTCCTTGGAAGGAAAGTTATGACCAACCTAGACAGCACATTAAAAGGCAGAGACATTACTTTTCCAACAAAGGTCCGTCTAGTCAAGGCTATAGTTTTTCCAGTAGTCATGTATGGATGTGAGAGATGGACTATAAAGAAAGCTGAGTGCCGAAGAATTGATGCTTTTGAACTGTGGTATTGGAAAAGACTCTTGAGAGTCTCTTGGACTGCAAGGAGATCCAACCAGTCCATCCTAAAGGAGATTGGTCCTGGGTGTTCATTGGAAGGACTGATGTTGAAGCTGAAACTCCAATACTTTGGCCCCCTGATGCAAAGAGCTGACTCATTGGAAAAGACCCTGATGCTGGGAAAGATTGAGGGCAGGAGGAGAGGGGGACAACAGAAGATGAGATGGCTGGATGGCATCACTGACTCAATGGACATGGGTTTGGGTGAACTCTGGGAGTTGGCGATAGACAGGGAGGCCTGGCGTACTGTGGTTAATGGGGTCATAAAGAGTAGGACACAATTGAGCAACTGAACTGAACTGAACTGAGAGCACTGAATCCCTGATATCAGCAGCCATGAGATTGAAGACAGTCCTTACAGGGAGCCCTGAGGAACTCAGGATGTGAAAAACACAGGATACTGGCCCCAGGTAGCTGAGACGCATATCAGAGGAATGATTTCAGAGAGCCCAGACTCTTCCATCTTCCCATATGTAGTGTGTGTGTGTGTGTTAGAAGCTCAGTCATAGCTGACTCTGCAATCCTAGGAACTGTAGCCCACCAGGCTCCTCTGTCCATGAAATTCTCCAGGCAAGAATACAGGAATGGGTAGGTATTCCCTTCTCTAGGGGATCTTCCTGGGAGAAGGCAATGGCACCCCCACTCTAGTACTCTTGCCTGGAAAATCCCATGGGCCGAGGAGCCTGGCAGGCTGCAGTCCATGGGGTCGCAAAGAATCAGACAGGACTGAGCAACTTCACTTTCACTTTTCACTTTCATGCATTGGAGAAGGAAATGGCAACCCACTCCAGTGTTCTTGCCTGGAGAATCCCAGGGACGGGGGAGCCTGGTGGGCTGCCATCTATGGGGTCACACAGAGTCAGACACGATTGAAGTGACTTAGCAGCAGCAGGGGATCTTCCCAACCCAGGGGATCAAGCCCACCTGCCTTGCAGGTGGATTCTTTGCCATATGAACCACCAGGGAATACCTCAGCCTCGAGGGAAGCCCCCATATGTAAAAATCGCTAAACTCCTTGACTTGAGATCTCTGGCTTTCAATTCACAAAAATCCTTTGTTGCAAAATTCTATATAATCTGACTCCTCCCAGCTTGTCCCCCACCCCCTACCTTCTCTCAGTGTCATTTGAGATGCTGTTTCCCGGGCTTGAAGTCCTAAAAATTCCTACTGAACAGAACAACTCTCAGTTTTCAGGTTTTGACTGTTTTTTAAGTCAGCATCCATCATTTCATTATCTTGGAGTTGGGTTTTGAATTTCTACAATTTTATGAGAGGAGTTTACACTTCATGTTACAGTAACAGAACTATGTTCTAGTTGACTCCATTTCTTCCAATTTCACATCAATAGAATATACAATAATGGCCCAAGTGTTATTTACATCTATACTAAGTGGCTATAGAAAGTCAGTTTTATCTAAGCTGAACAGATTTAGACTACCAACATGTAATGAGAAAAATGGACTGTTCATGCTTCTTTTCCAGTTATAAAAAATGTTTCCAAGATTCATCATTGACTCATATGAATATGAAACATGTTACCTATCAAATATGTTCCCACAGTACAGCTGATGTCACCACAAAAGTAACCACTTGACAAGACATAAAGGAAGAAAAATACCTCAACTCAGAAGAAATATCCAATTTGATTGCTTCTTCATCCTATCCCTTTTCACCTCTCTATCTTGGCTTCAATTTTTAAGCGTTGTCAATGAGTGATGCTTTTAATTTGAGGAAAGAGATATTATATGGATGCATACAAATTAGCAGGAGAGGGCAGTTTAATTACAAAGGAGTCAGAGTCTTGCTGAGAAATATTGATGACTGTGTCCTGAGAGTTTCCACCTTGTCTAAAATGTATTAAAACTGAAAACTGAAGAAGAAATATAATGGATATTCTATAACAGGCTTAATTTGGAAAATAGAAAGGCAGTTCTATGCAACATAGCCTCTATTCAAGTGCTATTTTTGCTTGAACTAAAGATATTTTGTAGGCATTTTCTCAATAACCTTCCTTGTAAGGCAACCTTACTAATTGATTTAAGGAACAAAAGGTCAGCACTCACCCCTCTATTTCACTAACTGGCTCTGTAACCTTAGAAAGAAAACCATAATTCATTGATCACCAAATACAATCCAGGTACCATCAATTCAGTAAACATCCATTGATTCTCCTTTTATGCTGGCACTGAGTTAAGTCTTGGAAATGATAGGGACAGAGTAAAGGGACAAAATAAGTGATTAATAGCTAATTCCACTAGAGGACTGTAATTAAAAGATATGGGAGACCCCTGTAAGTTAATGATTACTCACGAAAGCACATTTGCTTAACCACAAAACCAAGCAGGCTTACTTAGCAACAAAACCATGTGACAGAAGCACGGGACATGCCCAAACAATAGAACAGTGGCGGCAGGAGCCCCACATCCTGCCCAGTGAGCTCAGTGAGTTAATGAGTCCTAGGACATGCTCTCTGCACACATTAAAAACAATCATTTGTGAACCTAGCTTGACCACTCAGGGACTAGAAAACTCCCCTGCTCAACCTGGAGGAGGAACTAACGATGAAAACATGCCAAATACTCAAAAAGACAAAGAAGGTCTCTCCCCTTCCCCACTTTTCCTTTGTTTATAAAACTGTAGCCTGCTAAGTTCTTGGAGCATGGCATTTCTCAACTGCCCATTTGTAAGCCTCACAAATGTCCTATTCTAATAAATCACTTATATGCAGAGTACATCATGAGAAACGCTGGGCTGGAAGAAGCACAAGCTGGAACAAGATTGCTGGGAGAAATATCAATAACCTCAGATATGCAGATGATACCACCCTTATGGCAGAAAGGGAAAAGCTAAAGAGCCTCTTGGTGAAAGTGAAAGTGGAGAGTGAAAAAGTTGGCTTAAAGCTCAACATTCAGAAAATGAAGATCCAGTCCCATCACTTCATGGCAAATAGATGGGGAAGCTGGAAACAGTGGCTGACTTTATTTTGGGGGCTCCAAAATCACTGCAGATGGTGACTGTAGCCATGAAATGAAAAGACGCTTACTCCTTGGAAGGAAAGTTATGACCAACCTAAGACAACATGTTAAAAAGCAGAGATATTACTTTGCCAACAAAGGTCCGCCTAGTCAAGGCTATGGTTTTCCCAGTAGTCATGTATGGATGTGAGAGTTGGACTATAAAGAAAGCTGAGCACTGAAGAATTGATGCTTTTGAACTGTGGTTTTGGAGAAGACTCTTGAGAGTCCTTTGAACTGCGAGGAGATCTAACCAGTCCATCCTAAAGGAGATCAGTTCTGGATGTTCACTGGAAGGACTGGTGTTGAAGCTGAAACTAATACTTTGGCCACCTGATGCAAAGAGCTGACTCATTGGAAAAGACCCTGATGCTGGGAAAGATTGAGGGCAGGAGGAGAAGGGGATGACAGGATGAGATGGTTGGATGGCATCACTGACTCAATGGACATGAGTTTGGGTGAACCTCGGAAGTTGGTGAGGGACAATGAGGCCTGGGGTTGCAAAGAATCAGACACGACTGAGCAACTGAACTGAACTGAACTGAATAAATCACTTCTTATTTATCACATTGCCCTTGCTGAATTCTTCTCTGCACTGAGACATGAAGGACTATAAGGTACCATAGCTCTTCAGAGGCCCCATGAAATAACACCAATCTGTTTTAGAAAGAAGATGGTAAAGATATGACCTTTTTCAAGAGGCTCACAGTCTAGTAATGCAACATAAAATACATCTGAAAATTTAACAATATAATGATACATTGTATGGGTTTCCCTTATGGCTCAGCTGGTAAAGAACCACCTGCAATGTGGGAGACCTGGGTTCAACCCCTGGGTTGGCAAGATCCCCTGGAGAAGGGAAAGGCTACCCACTCCAGTATTCTTGCCTAGAGAATCCCATGGACTATATAGGGGGTTGCCAAGAGCTGGACACAACTGAGCGACTTTCACTTTTCAGATATGCTATATAGAGTGTAAGCTGTATGGGGGTCCCACAGAGAAAGAATGATGCCAAAAGCTTGGTCTCTGTGTACTGGTGCTGAATAAAATCTCAGAGTTTGGGGGAAGTAGAAAACAGTAGCTTTATTGCTTGGCCAACCAAAGTGGGACAAAGCTGGCTCCTCCCTTGAAAAACCATGTGTCCCAACCATGGACAGAGGAGCCTGGTAGACTACAGTCTTGGGGTCACAAAGAGTCAGATACTGAGCGACTTCACTTCCCAACTTTGTAGGATTTGACATGGAGATTTACAGCAATGGTTCAGGGGTGGGATTGCTGATAAGATTAGGATGTGTGCTGGGCCTCCACTCCTCTAATCTTGTTATCATTCAGTCCCTCAGCCCTGTCTGACTCTTTGAATCCATGGACTGCATGCAGCAAGCCAGGTTTCCCTGTCCTTCACTGTCTCCTGGAGTTGGCTCAATCTCCTGTCCATTGAGTCAGTGATGGTATCCAATTATCTCATCCTCTGTCATCCCCTTCTCCTCCTACCCTCAATGGTTCACAGCATCAGGGTCTTTTCCAATGAGTTGATCCTTCACATCAGATGGCCAAAATATTGTAGCTTCAACTTCAGCATCAGTTCTTCCAATGAACATTCAAGTCGATTCCCTTTAGGATTAACTGGTTGGATCTCCTTGCTGTCCAAGGGACTCTCAAGAGTCTTCTCCACTACCATAATTTGAAAGCATCAATTCTTTCACACAGTCTTCTTTATAGTCCAACTCTCACATCTGTACATGACTACTGGAAAAACTGTAGCTTTGATTACATGTACCTCTGTTGGCAAAAGATGTCTCTGCTTTTCAATATGCTGTCTAGGTTTATCATAGCTTTTCTTCCAAGGAAGAAGTGTCTTTTAATATCATGACTGCAGTCACCATCTGCTGAGATTTTGGATCTCAAGAAAAGAAAATCTGTTGCTATTCCCACTTTTCCCCCTTTTATTTGCCATCTCAGGTGATCTTGATGACTGTCTCTGATTCCTTTAATGTAGCCTCATGTGGTCTTTCTCTGGTATGAAGAATGCTGCCATTTGCCACTTGTGTTTTAATGCTATAAAGAGCTTAAAGACATCGTTATGTGTATCCCTTGTGGGGGGAACCAGGGCCTGTCCCAAGGCTACACTGCTGTTTCCTAGTAGCCCCTCCCTTGTCTTTGCATCCCTTGCCTGCCTGGATTAGCAGCTGTCTGCATCTGCCCCTTGGAACTCAGTGAAGGTCATAGAGATAGGAGTTCAGGAACAGGACAGCATGGCTTCTGTGCCCAGGAGCCCTGCAGGGTCCTGCTTGGTTTCACGAGTAGTCATACGTTATCTCTTTAAATCCTCCTTAGTTGATTCTTAGTTTAGCAGACTGCTGCTGCTGCTGCTAAGTCACTTCAGTCATGTCCGATTCTGTGCGACTCCATAGATGGCAGCCCACCAGGCTCCCCCCGTCCCTGGGATTCTCCAGGCAAGAACACTGGAGTGGGTTGCCATTTCCTTCTCCAGTGCAGGAAAGTGAAAAGTGAAAGTGAAGTCGCTCAGTTGTGTCCGACTCTTAGCAACCCCATAGACTGCAGCCCATCAGGCTCCTCCGTCCATGGGATTTTCCAGGAAGACTACTGGAGTGGGGTGCCATTGCCTTCTTCAGTTTAGGAGACTAGGAAACCAAAATGTATGGAAATTGTATAATAAGGGAGATTATCACCCACTTCCGAAACATATGCTCCTTCTACTACACCAAGGAAGAAAATTTTTCAACTCATTTTCTTCAGAAAGTGAATGAGAATGACATCCTAATGCAACAAGCACATAGGATGGATAAAACTGAAAGCACTAATATTTGTCAAGCATCTACTAGCATCTAGGGCTTCCCTGGGAGCTCAGTGGTAAAGAATCTTCCTTTCAATGCAGGAGATGCAGGTTTGATTCCTGGATCAGAAAGATTCCCCTGGAGGCAATGACAGCCCACTCCAGTATTCTTGCTTGGAAAATCCCATGGATGGAGGAACCTGGTGGGCTATAATCCATGGGTTCACGAAAGAGTAGAACATGACTGATAGAATAAACAACTAGTAGAATCCAGATACTGTTCCAGGCACTTCATATGTGTTAAATTATTTAATCCTCCCACCACCAATTACATCAGGTAATGTAATTATTATCCTCAGTTTACTAAGAGGGAAGTGGGAAAGGATCATGAAGTTACTTGCTTGAAAGTACACAGGTGATATTCGCCTGAGCCACTGCACATCTCAGATGGAACACTGAAGAGTGAGAAGATAATGGAGCATGACAAGATTGAAGAATTTTCCAACAGGAATGCTCTTGTTGGAGTGTGGGGCAAAAGTCTTAGGTCTCCTAAGCCACTTCCCCTTTGGGCATTCAGTCCCATCTGGATATACGGACACGAGTGAAGACAGCTAGAAGTCATTAGTCAGGAAGATGGAGGAACGTTCTGGAAAGAGAGCTTTTGAAGGGAAGAGGGAATTAGGCAAAGACAATATTAGAAAGCAAGGCTGCATTAGAAAGCAAGGTGTGAAATGCCTACATTCTTGGCTGCTAACTCCAAGCAGAACTAACTGTGCCTTCTTCCCTGGAGAAGACTGGGTATTATGGCTCAGAATGGGAGACTACATGCCTGTGAACCCAGGAGGAGGGAAGAGTTTACTTCCAGAGTGCCATCGGTTTGGGGAAGAATTGTTACCCTTCCACCAGAGTGGTCCATCCATGTTTCCTTACTTAGGGAAAAGCATCCTTTGACTCGACTCTTCTAAGGGGCTGGAGAGATGACACTTTTGAAATGACTGGGCTACTGCTTCCTTAAAACCCAGTCCCCATGGGGTGATTTTCCACCCTGCTTTAAAGGCTCAGTTCACAAATCGTTTCCTCATACAGAAGCCTTCTGGTGTTACTAAGATGACCAGTCATTTTCATGGATCTTGAGGTTCCTCTGGAGGCTCCACAGGGAAGTCAGGCCTCATCTCACATGGAGACGTGCATGTCCACTTTCCTCCTGACCAGAACAACCAATTCATCTTCATTTGCTCAGGACTTACCTAATTTTAGCACAGAAAGTCCCATGTCCCAGGAAATCCCTCAGTCATGGGCAAATGAGCATATTTGGTTATTCTTACTTACTTGGACCCTGTTGGCCTCTTGCCAACCCACAGCTGAAGCTTCAGTATATTCATTCTACCACCTTATGTCCCTCCACCTCATGTGCAAGACCCTTGAGAGTCCAGCTCCCCAAACCTCACACCTCCACCCTCTCTGGACAGTTTCCTAGAGGCTCAATCTATGAAAGAAACATCACGTGTTTGTACCCATGACTTACTACATGCAAAATGCATTCCCAGTTGTCATCTCATAGAATCTTCCAAGAGTCCATAAAAAGGTTGAACAAGATTTATAAATATTCTGATCTCACAGATGATGAAATTATGGTTCAGGTGGAGACAATTTACTGAAGATAACACAGCTAGGGTGGGGCAGCAGTAGACCTTCCCTTTTCAAGATCCTGAGCTTAAAATCCTGCTCAAATTCACATCCTAGTCCAGCCATTCATGAGCTGTGTGATTTTGCACTACTCTTAGAACTTTTCCATGTCTCCACTTACTAATCTAAATTTTGGAACTGTAACCCAGAGCTTACTGAACTAAATGAAATTGTATGCGCATATGATAAAGGCTTAGTGAGCAATAGCTTTTAGGCTAGTTTGTCACTGGGTAATGTTTTTTTCTCATGGGGAAGGAGAAGTGTTTGAATAAAAGGATTCCTTACCATGGGAAGAAGTTTAAGCTTCCCAACTGAGCTTAAACTGGGTGAATTAGTCAGAATAGGTATGTACTCCAGGATTTAGAATGACAAGGTCAAAGGGAAAGGAGATGCTCCCCCCACTCTCCCTCAACCCGCACTGGTCAGCCTCTGCTGTTATTCCCCATAACTGATTGACTATTTGCACCATTCAAAGGAATCCATTTCCAACCAATAGATGAACACTGTGGAGAATTTCAGAGCACCCACAGTCCTCTGACTACTGGAACTCTTCTTAATTTCAATGGCTCAACCAAAGCTTTAAATCACTGTGCATGCATGCTCTTGTGTGCATGCTCAGTTGCTCACTTGTGTTTGACTCTGCACTTCCATGGACTGCAGCCTGCCAAGCTTCTCTGCCCATGGGTTTTCCCAGGTTAGAATACTGGAGTGGGTTGCCATTTCCTCCTCCAGGGGATCTTCCTGTCTCAGAGATGGAGTGCTCATCTCTTTTGTCCCCCTACATTGGCAGGCAGATTCTTTACCACTGCAGCCACCTGGGAAGCCCAAATCACTGTACATACAAAAACAAACCAGGGTCATTGAAGCTTAAGCACTTTCATTGATAAAAATGGTAAAGTAGCAAAGGCTGAGCCACTCCAGTAAGCAAAGCTTGTTTATGTAGTCCCATAATCCCATCATCCAGACATGGCTAACAGAACTGCTATACTTTCTTCTGGTATCTTATTGGTTTGACCAACCTAGATATTATATTCAAAAGCAGAGATATTACTTTGCCGACTAAGGTCCGTCTAGTCAAGGCTATGGTTTTTCCTGTGGTCATGTATGGATGTGAGAGTTGGACTGTGAAGAAGGCTGAGCACTGAAGAATTGATGTTTTTGAACTGTGGTGTTGGAGAAGACTCTTGAGGGTCCCTTGGACTGCAAGGATATCCAATCAGTCCATTCTGAAGGAGATCAACCCTGGGATTCCTTGGAAGGAATGATGCTAAAGCTGAAACTCCTGTACTTTGGCCACCTGATGCGAAGAGTTGATTCATTGGAAAAGACTCTGATGCTGGGAGGGATTGGGGGCAGGAGGAGAAGGGGATGACAGAGGATGAGATGGCTGGATGGCATCACGGACTCGATGGATGTGAGTCTGAGTGAACTCTGAGAGATGGTGATGAACAGGGAGGCCTGGTGTGCTGCGATTCATGGGGTCGCAAAGAGTCAGACACGACTGAGTGACTGAACTGAACTGAAACACATTTGTGGATATGTCTGAGTGCATATGTGCACACCTGAGTGTTTTTCTGCGTAGGCCCGTCCCTTACTTCCTCTGGTAACATCACAGCCACCTTTCCTTTGAAAAACTCCTCCTTGCCCACTCCAGTCTCACTGACCTGGGTGGTGAACAGGTGAGAGGACCTTGCTCCTCCCCAGCCTCTGCAGTGATTAGTCCAGAGATTAGTGATTAGTCTGGGCCTATCCCCAGTATAAGATATTATAATGGGGAAAGTTTATTTTTCCATATGGGTTGCTAACATGAAATAATGTGAGCTCACACTAATTTTAAATCCTAATAGTAAATTAAGTTATGTAAAAAAAAATTATAAGAATTTTAAAGAAAGAATCAGAAATGTTAAATGAAACAAAACTGTTTAATAAATAGAGTACTCAAAAAATGTCTGCATATAACAAGGTCACCATAATACTATCATACTGTAATGACTCTTACATCATGTAAGTTCTTCCCAAACATCATTTTTATATCTCATGTTGGCCTGGTAAATAAATGCTGCTGGGCAGACCTAAGATGTTTGTTTTGTTAGATTGCAAAGGCAACTGCATGTTGGTGCTATCAAAGGCAATTTACATACACAATTTACAGGCTATTTTGCTACCTTTCTGATTTAATGATTCAGTAGAAATGATCAAATTATCCTCTCATAGTAACTGTTGAAGATAAATACAGTGATCTATGCTTCCATTCTCATTTGTTCATGAATCAGGCACCTGTGTTGCATTATGCTTGAAGCTAAAACAAAGAAACTTGTTCTGCTAAGCTTGGTCTGTGGGAGTGAAATAATTGCCTCAAAAGAATTTTCTCTAAATTCTTATTTTCTGGCATTATTATTGGAGATGAACCAATTTTTAAAAGTTAACAAGATCTGTGGGTTGTCTTTTTGTTTTGTTTATTGTTTCCTTTGTGGTGCAAAAGTTTTTGAGTTTGAGTTGGTCCCACTTGTGTGTTTTTTTTTTTTTTTAATTTTTGTTTCCATTATTCTGGAAGATGGATCAAAAAAGATGTTGCTGTATTTATGTCAGAGAGTGTTCTATGTTTTCCTCCTTTATAGAGTCTGGTCTCACATTTAGGTCTTTCATCCGTTTTGAGCTTATTTTTGTGTATGGAGTTAAAGAATGATCTATTTTCATATGACCCTGCAATCCCACTCTTATTCAAGAGGACACATACACCCCAATGTTCACTGTAGCACTGTTTACAATAATCAAGACACAGAGGCAATCTACAAGTCCACTGACAGAGGAATGGATAAAGAAGATGAGGTATAACATATACATATATATAGATAATGGAATATCACTCAGCCATTAAAAAGAATGAAATCAGGCAGCAACATGGATGGACCTGGAGAGTGTCATACTGAGGGAAGTAAGTCAGTGAAGGAGAAATATCATGCGACATCCCTTATATGTGGAATACCAAAATAAACGATACAAATAAACTTGCGTACAAAACAAAAAAGACTCACAGACTTAGAGAATGAACTTATGGTTGCCAGGAGAAAGAAATGATTAGGGGGATAGGATGGACATGTACACATTACTATATTTAAAATGGATAACCAACAAGGACCTTCTGTATAGCACATGGAACTCTGCTCAGTGTTACGTGGCAGCCTGGATGGGAGGCAGGTTTGGGGAAGAATGAATACATATATATGTGTGGCCCTTCATTGTCCTCCTGGAACCATTAGAGCATTATGGTGGCTCAGACGGTAAAGCATCTGTCTACAATGCGGGAGACCTGAGTTCGAGCCCTGGGTTGGGAAGATCCCCTGGAGAAGGAAATGGCAGTCCACTCCAGGACTATTGCCTGGGAAAATCCCATGGACAGAGGAGCCTGGTAGGCTACAGTCCATGGGTCGCAAAGAGTCGGACACGACTGAACAACTTCACTACTACACTGCTACTATACTTCAATGCAAAACAAAGAGTTCAAAAAGAGTTAACAAGATCTATATCACGGTCTTTGATGTTCTGACTTACTCTGATGTTCTCAGGTAAATATGTGGTCCCCAATTTACTTTTCCTCTGCTATTTTTCATTGTTTTTTGAAATAGGATGTTACTTTTCTTGTCATAGGACCACATCTGAAATTCTCTGCCCTGATGTATATGCCTCTTTCCCCTTACGAACATAGGATTGTTACCCCTGTACTCAGTTGCTCAGTCATGCCTGACTCTTTGTGACCCTGTGGACTACTGTAGCCCACCAGGCTCTTCTGTCCATGAGCTTTTTCAAGCAAGAATACTGGAGCTGGTTGCAGTTTTTTTCCTCCAAGGGATCTTCCTAACCCAGGGATCAAAAAGCACATCTCTTGTGCCTCCTGCATTGGCAGGCAGATTCTTTACCACTGCACCACCTGGGAAGCCCCAGCTTCCTACAAAGCCCAACTGGGGTCACCATTGCTTAAGAAAATAAAGTCTCTTAGAAGGAATGCCTGTGTCATAGGCATCTTCTTATTCCTTTTTAAAAAATATTTTGGCCACTTGTGGCTTGCAGGATCTCAGTTCTCCAACCAGGGATTGAACCTGGGCTGCAGCAGTGAAAGCACTGATTCCGACCTGCTAGACTACCAGGGAATTCCTTGCATATCCCTTCCTGAAAAAGTTTGTTCATTCTGTGTATAGTAATCACGCCCATCACAATTTTTGAAATAAGATTCTAATTTGGTATTCATGGGAGAATGGTGAATGATGTTTTGAATTATTCTGAATTAAATAAGATGCAGTGTTTCCTAAAAGCCAGTTCTAAATAAGCTGCAAAAAAAAAAAAAAAAAGGTATATCATAACAGATCTCTGGTTATTTGTTCAGGATGTGTTCTTTCTGGTTCTGGCTGAGTGACTGTCAGGATCATCGACAAGAGGTCTGTGATCTTTGTTTAATGTCTGTTTTGGTTTCCTAGAGCTGCTTTGTTAAATCACCAGACACCTGGTGGCTTAAAACAATGGAAATTTATTCTGTCACATTTCTGAAGGTCATAGGTCTGAAATCGAAGGGTCCGTAGGGCCATATTTCCCGTGAAGGCTCTAGGGAGCACCTGTTCTTTGCATCTCACAGCGTCTGGCAGCTCCAGGCATCCTTGGCTGTGTCTGCATCACTCCAAGCTGTTCTACCTTCACGTCTACGAAGGAGAAGAGGGCCTTCTCCTTTCTCTTCTGTCTGAAATCCCCTTTGCCTTTCTCTCATGGGGACGCTTATCATTAGACTCCTCTGGATAATTTGGGGTGATCATATGTCAAGATCCTCAACTTACAAACATTTGCAAAGATACTTTTTCCAAATAAGTCTGCATTCACAGGTCCTGGGTAGACTTATCTTTTGAGACACCACTGTTCAACCTGTTACAGTGCCTGAAAATGTTTCCTTGAAAAATACTTGCACTTTGATCTAAGACAATGTGGTTATTCACCGTTACTGGGTCTTTGGGGAAGATTTAGTAACGTCCAGTGGTTGAGCACAGTGGGAGCTGGGGGTCTCCCTCTCCCACCTCTTCACTAGCTGGTTGTATGTTACAATGAAAGTGGGTCTCAGACCAAATTCCGGGCTTCCTAGGTGGTGCTAGTGGTAAAGAACCAGTACAGGAGATGAAAGAGACATGGATTCGATCCCTGGGTTGGTAAGAACCCCTAGAGAAGGGAATGGCTACCCATCCCAGTATTCTTGCTTGACAAATCCATGGACAGGGGAGCCTGGTGGGCTATAGTTCATGGGGTCTCAAACAGTCAGACAAAACTGAGCAACTAACACACACGAAAATGTGTGCCACGTATCCTGTGCCTCAGTGACTCCCCGACTCCTGGCCATGTCAGGCCCTCTAATGAGTACCTTGCTGGAAAGGCTCACTGATTGAATTATGCAACAGCGTTTTAGTCACAGGATAATGCTAGCTGTTTAGGCTAGGACTTTTCAAACTATTGTTTGCATCCCACTAGGGTATTACGAAATAAACTGAGTGATTGCAACAAACAATGAACAAAATAAAATACAGTACAATTGAATATAATAGAAAATAATAGAACGCATTACAAAAAGTGAGGGTAAGAAGTATTTTCTCTGGAAACTTTTCCTTTCAATGTGTGTGTATGTGTGTGTGCAGTAGTAGTAGGTCATGATATAAAATATATTTATTGGCTTCCTGGTGGCTCAAACAGTAAAAATCTGTCTGCAATGCAAGAGACCTGGGTTCAATCCCTGGACTGGAAAGATCTTCAGGAGAAGGGACTGGCTACCCACTCCACTATTCTTGCCTGAAGAATCCCATGGACAGAGGAGCCTGGCAGACTACAGTCCATGGGGTCTCAAAGAGTCAGACTACTAGCAGTAGGTCACGATATAAAATGTATTTATTAATCTGATCTAAAAAGAATAAGAAATTATTTCCTAAGAGGAACAGGATGCAGGACTTGATGGAGTCCTTTACAAAGGCACCTCTTCAACAGTTATAGACTGACTGGGACCCTAGACACATAATCCAGACAAGAAAGGAAGGTTGTTCATATACAATTTTTTTCTAGTCAGTCTAGATAACTGAATATCAGTCATTTCACTAGTGGAAGAGTACTTGCTGCTGCTACTGTTGGTAAGTTGCTTCAGTCTGTGCGACCCAATAGACGGCAGCCCACCAGGCTCTGCCATCCCTGAGATTCTCCAGGCAAGAACAGTGGAGTGGGTTGCCATTTCCTTCTCCAATCCATGAAAGTGAAAAGTGAGAGTGAAGTTGCTCAGTCGGGTCCAACTCTTAGTGACCCCATGGACTGCAGCCTACCAGGCTCCTCTGTCCATAGGATTTTCTAGACAAGAGTACTTAGTGAATGTTAATAGCTCAGTCATGTTTGACTCTTTGTGACTGCATGGACTGCAGCCCACCAGGCTCCTCTGTCCATGGGATTCTTCACGAGTGGAAGAAGAGTATTTCTAACACTATCCATTCTAATCAGGAAATGTTCTGTAGATAGCTGAATATTTGTAACAACTTCCTTACAATGTGGGATTCTGATTAAATTCATTAAAGTACTAACTACCTCTGGAGTGTGTATTCCTGATTAGTGTACTTCAACTCTAAGCACCCAATACCAAGATTATTCTTCTCTCTCACGCAGGGTTGATAGAAGGCTTGCTGTGGAATAAAAGTGTGTTAAAAGAAGATTGTAGTGGAATACTCAGGACAACGCTGGATCATAATGGTTGATATTAAACGTAAAACAAACCACAGAAGTCTCCACCTGGAAATCTCTGGTGACACTTGAGTTAATATAGTTTAAACGAAGGCAAAACTAGATGATGACAAGGATGGAATCCCAAGTCCAAATGTTCAATCATACCTCAAGCAGCGGCTTCAGATATTTCCTCTTTACAGGGAGCACTCTCTCCAGTCCCCCAAATAATGAGTAGCTATCCATTATCTGAAACATAATATTTGCATCGACCTAATAGACATCCAAGGCCATCACTGAATGCAGCCTGGCTGGCACACTCTGCCTTTCCCTCTCCAGGAGCCCACCTTTGGAGTGCCTCTAAGTACATGGAGATGAACTGCCCTGACCCCATGCACATGGTGCCCAGCGGCTCAGCCTGCGGGCTGCCAACATTATTTGCAGGGCCCTGTGCAAAAGGAAAATATGGCGCCTCTAGTTCAAAAAGTGAGAACAAAGCTTTTTTCCTTACTTACACAATCTCCTTGACCTTTTATCATGTTCGTTATTTGCTATTTAGTTCTGTGTCCCCCTGGACACAGGGATACCTGAGGGGTGAACCCTGACTTTCACATATGCCTGGACCAGACTCCTCTCTGTGTTTCACTGCCCAAACCCTTCCCTCCCTGAGTCTATCCCAGGTGGTAGCTATTCCTGGACAAGGGCTGGGCAGAAGGCAGCCTAAGACCCATGCCAGAGAGGGGGTGGGGGCTGCAAACCTCTAGTGCATGGTCCATCATCCCATTGGAATGCACTTGCAAAGCACAAATTCAATGATTAGACTATGGAGAAATTCAAGATGGCACCCAAAGACCACTAATCCCCAAGTGTGGGCCCTTCTGGGAACAGAGCCCTGTGTGACTCTCCTGCATTCATGAAGCCAACCCTGGTGACGACCTGCTATTTTCTGGTTTCTGGGGTCTGTTTCCAGCACTGATGCCTTTGAGATAATGTGGACATGAAGCTCCATGATTCTTTCTAATATGTTCACCAGAGTCAGTGAGAAAAGCAAATCTATCACAATAACAATTTTTAAAATAGCTGAAAGTTCTCTACAGCACTTGCTAGTTGACAGGATGACAAGACCTCATGGGTCAGAATTCATACCAGTTCAGAACTCAGCATCTGTTACCCTGGAGATGAGGATTACGTTTACATGTTAGGTTGAACCCTGTGAAATTCTCAATATTCCGCTGCTTTTGTTTTTACCAACTTGAGCAGCACATTTATGGACTGGGAGTTTGTTCCACCCTATCCCTTCTGAAAGAAGAGCCCTGCATTTCACTGAGGACATAAAAAGGCATCAGGCATTTGAGTCATTGAGCTATGGGTTCACTATCTCAACTCATTTCATTTCACCTCACTATTGCTCCACTTTGTAGGAAGAAGATGGAGACTCAGAGCCTTAGGTGACTTGCTCCAAGTCAGACCTCTGATAAGCAGCCGTGCCAGGAACACAACACAGGCTATATTTCCACAGGGTAAGGTTTCTCACTGTGGACAGAGCTCAGTCTCACAGACCGAAGAACCTTCACTCTGGTTTACATTGAAAATCTGCCATGTGGCAGTTCCTGGCTCCCCAGAACACAGCTGCTGCTGACACCGCTGGAACGGACAACCCCACCCTCCCAGAACTCATGGAAGTCAGCACTTAGGGGAAACAGAGTCACTGAATTCATCACTGCTTGAGGCTGCCTTTGGTTCAAGTCCTAGCCTTCTGCTCCAGGGACATCTGAATCTGTCAACACCAGCAAGACACCTATGACTAAGGGGGATTTAGCTCCTTGTAGGAAAGAGGAACACAGAACCTGAGTCTGTCCACAGCTCCCCTCTCCGCTCTGAGGTTTACATGAACCTTGATCCCCAGAAGGAGAAAATGAATGCTTGGGGCACAGAGGTGTACCCCCCTCCGCATCGCCCCCAGGGCTACTGATGCTGGAAACAAGATGCAGACTGGGAGTATCTGCAGCCAGAAGGCAAACTAAATAAACAAGCAGAATGCTGAATGGAGTGGGAGCGGGAGTCTCCCCCACCTCTCCCTAATCTTCCTTGAGTTTTTCCATCTACAAACCTTCCCCTGAGCCAGCCACCGCTCTCGGAAAGGCTGACAGCTCATTGCTGCCGCCTCTGTTTCCTGAGCTCCTCGCTTCCCTCTCCCTCTCCATGGTAATTGTGATCCTCCAGCCGCCGGCCACCCCGCTTACTCCAAAGAACAGTTTGAAAGATCCATTCGACTGAAATGGCTTGATTACAACAGGGAGACAATTGGTTGAATAAAGTCAATTATCTTTTCAGTGACAGGTGCCCACTTTGAAGTCTAGGCACCTGCTGGTATAATCACTGAGGCTGACATTTCTAGGCCTTTATTTAAAAAGAGAATAGTACAATACCAGGCTTGAATTAGGGTGGGGTGGGTTTTTTTTTTTTTTTAAGCAAGGCAGAGAGTGACTGTGATCTGCAGCTGTTGGGTCATTACCTTTCCATTAGCTCACAGAATCACGAGCTGGGCTCTTGGATATTGCCAGAGCTGTCAGAGGCTCTAACCCAGCCAGTGCTGTTTGACAGGGGTTGGGGGAGTGTAATTAACTCTGGGTCGCCCAGCAGGCCTGAGCTTCCAGTTTTCAGAGAGTTCACCGTTCAAACCTGGGAAGCATTCAGATCTGAATATTTAGCAACAAGAATGAGAGGGATGTGGGCTTCCCAGGTGGAGCTTGTGGTAAAGAATCCGCCTGCCGAGGCAAGAGACGAGGGCTGGAAAGATCCCCTGGAGAAGGGAATGGCATCCCACTCCAGTATTCCTGCCTGGAAATTTTCATCGGCAGAGGAGCCTGGTGGGCTAGAGTCCATGGTGGAGCTTCAGACTCTGACATGACTGAGCACTCAGCAGTGGGATGAAGCATGTATTATTACCTAGCCCATCATGGAGACATCATGGAAGACTGGAAAAAAAAAAAAAAGGCTTCCTTAGTGTCAGGGTGATGCTTGCATCCCCCCTCTGTATCACCTGTTCTTTACTTATTTATTTAAGCTGCACTGGGTCTTTGTGGCGGTGTGTGGGCTTTCTCTAGTTGCGGCGTGAGCAGGCGTCTCTTGTTGCCGAGCACGGGCTCTAGAGCGCACAGGCTCAGTAGTTATGGTATGCCAACTTAGTTGACCTTCACAAGTGGGGTCTTAGTTCCCCTGCCAGGGGTCGAACCCACGCCCCCTGCATCAGAAGGCAGATTCTCAGCTTCTGGACCACCAGGGGCGTCCCTCCCCTATATTCTATATGCTCAGTCTCATATTACTCCTGACCTCGTCCCCTCTCCCCTGCCATGACCCTGTATTTTGTTCTCCATACTCACCCAAATGAAAGGACACTGCAGTGTCAGAACAGCAGATGGCCAGAGGCAGCGACGGGAATGTCTGGGGACCAAGGAGTGAAAGTCAAGTTGTTTATGTGGCTAAAATGTATTACTGAGTTGTTTATGCACAGAAAGAAATATCTGTCAGTACTTGCCCTAGGAGTTCATAATTTAGATCGAGAGTCAAAACGTGTAGTGCATGCAGACATGGGGGCGGGCATTGAGGGGGGTTGAAGTGGGAGTTCGGAATTAGCAGGTGTAAACTATTAAACAGGGCTTCCCTGGTGGCTCAGAGGTTAAAGCGTCTGCCTGGAATGCGGGAGAACTGTGTTCAGTCCCTGGGTCGGGAAGATCCCCTGGAGAAGGAAATGGCAAACCACTCCAGTACTCTTGCCTGGAGAATCCCATGGAGGGAGGAGCCTGATAGATTACAGTCCATAGGGTCGCAAAGAGTCGGACACAACTGAGCGACTTCACTCACTCAAACTATTATACACAAGATGAGTGAACAGCAAGGTCCTACACTTTAAGGAGCTCTGTTCACTATCGTGTGATAAACCATAATGGAAAAGAGCATGAAAAAAATGTGTGTGTGTGTACATCGGGGCATGGACAGGAACTTGGGCAACTCCGGGAGACAGTGAGGGACAGGGAGGCCTGGTGTGCTGCAGTCCACAGGTCGCAAAGACTCAGACACGACTGGCTAACTGAACGACAGCAGCAATGTGTCTATACGGGCTTCCCGGCGGCTCAGCGGCAACGAATCTGCCTGCACTGCAGGCACCGCAGGAGACAAGTGTTCCGTCACTGGGAAGGAAGGTCCCCTGCAGGAGGGCATGGCAACCCACTCCAGTATTCTTGCCGGGGAAGTCCCATGGACAGAGGAGCCTGGCAGGCGACAGTCCATACGGTTGCAAAGAGTTGGACACAGCTGTAGTGACTTAGCACGCACACAGACACGTGTTTTATATATATACATATATATGTGTGTGTGCTATTGTTAATTCATGTCCCACTCTTTTTGCGACCCCACGGACTGTAGCCCACCAGGCTCCTCTGTCCATGGGATTTTCCCAGCAAGAATACTGGAGTGGATTGTCATTTCCTTCTCCAGGGGATCTTCCCAACCGAGGGACTGAATCCACATCCTCTGCATTGACGGGTGGATTCTTTACCAGCTGAGCTACCAGGAAGCCCCATATATATATATATATATATATATATATATATATATATATATATATATATATTTGTGTGTACATATATAAACTGAATTACTTTTATGTACTGCAGAAACTAACACAACATTGCAAATCAACTATACTTCAATAAAATAAATTAAAAAAAAACTTGCACTGCATATAGGACTAGGCAGGTGATACAAATGCGTGTAGCTAGCCAATGTATAATAGGGACTGGTGGAGATGGTAGCAAACCAGCGCGCCTTGTCCTGCCTAAAAGAGGCCACCTCAGTTCAACTCCAGGTAAGAGATGGCATGTGGCTGTGTGAGCCCTGTGTTGATAGAGCTTCCAACTGTGAAAAGAAGTTGGAATCAGGACTTTATCTGACTTTTTTCAGTGTTTAAAAACTCCATATAGCCTGTTCCTCTATTCTGCTTTTCACCTAAAAGTAGATTTTCTTGCAATTCGCTTGCCTTTAAAAGAAAGAAAATCCTGAAAAAAATGTGACAATATGGATGAACCTTGAGGACATTATGCTGAATGAAATAAGCCAGTCACAAAAGGACACATACTGCATGATTCCACTTATGTGAGGTATCTAAGATAGTTAAACTCTTGGCCCGAATTCAGTAGGGTAATGTTTTCAATGTGCTGAGAGAAGAAATCAACCTAAAACACCCATACAAGAGTGAGGATGAAATGAAGACAAATTCAGGAAAAGAAAAATGAAGAGAATTACCAAAAGTTTACACTAAATAAACTTCAAAAGGATGCATTCCAAGAAGAAGAAAATCTTAGAACAAATATCTGAGCTTCAAGATGAAATGACATGCAAAGAAATTTATAACATATGTAATTTCATCTAAGTACACTCTGATTTTACAAAACAATAACATAGAAAGTAGATTCACAGAAGCAAAGAATAGAATGGCAGTTTCCAGGAGCTAGGAGGAGAAGGCCATAAAAAGTTGCAGTCAAAAGACATAAAATTCTAGTTAGGCAAGAGGCATAAATGCTAGAGATCTGCTGTACAACACTGTGACTATTGATAACAGTACTGTATTGCATGCTTAAAAACCGGTTAGTAGAGTAGATCTCATGTTAAGTGTTCTTTTCACAACAAAAAACATTAGAGTCAGATGCTTCCAGCTATCAAAAGGGCTATTGGTTGCATTTCCCTTCTGTTCTGCATTCAAGCTGTCTGCTTCCAAATTCTTGTTTGGAGAAGGATGCTAAAAATCCATTTGTTAAGTCGCTAAGTTGTGTCCAACTCTGCAACTCCATGGACTAGAGCCCGCCAGGCTCCTCTGTCCATGGGATTTCCCAGGCAAGAATACTGGAGTGAGTGGCCATTTAGTTCTCCAGGGGGAAGATCTGGAATATATCCAGAAAAATATGACCAGCCTGATGAGAAAATCTAAAACCATACCATGTAAGTAGTAATGAAAGAAATCAGTTTTATTTAGATCAGTGATGATACTGGGTAAGGCAAGGAGGTTACTTCATATCCTTGAAAAGGACAAGGACCAGTTTGTCAGTTACAGAACCTGGACCAACATTGTGACTTCTTTTTTTTTCTTTAACCTATTTATTTATTTATTTGGCTGCACTGGGTCTTAGTTGCAGCATGTGGAATCCAGTTCCCTGGCCAGGGATTGAACCCAGGCTCCTTGCACTGGGAGCACAGTCTTAGCCCCTGGACCATGAGGGAAACCCCTGTGACATCTTAAGAAGGTTGAGAGAGATCATACAAGGAAAAACTTTGTGCCCAGAATTTCAATGTCTGCTTAAAAGGGTATCAGTAGCACTACCCTAATGGTAGCCAAGAAAGAGTTTTGAAAGAGTTACTCATTGAATATAGATGAGCCTTTCCAATGGTGTCATAGGTTAATATGATAAATAGGAAGCTTATTTGTAAGAACTTTTGCCCTCCTGATGCCTGATGGACTCCATGGGTGCAAGCATAAATTTTGAATTTCCAAAGGTGCAGAAATGGCTGCTGTGCTAAAATGATCAAAGTCACATTAATGACTATTTAAAGGAGGTAGGGGTATGTAGATGGCTTTTTCCCTCTACTTTATCTGACTTTAGGGCTTCCCTCTTAGCTCAGTCGGTAAAGAAGCTGCCTGCAGAGCAGGAGACCCGAGTTTGATCGCTGGGTCAGTAAGTTTCCCCTGGAGAAGGAAATGGCAACCCACTCCAGTATCCTTGCCTGGAAAATGCCATGGACAGAGGAGCCTGGTGGGCTGCAGTCCATGGGGTTGCAAAAAGTTGAGCATGCCTGAGTGACTAACACACCTTTCACCTTATCTGATTGTAGGTTTCAGAATCAGATATTGTCTTCTTGGTAGAGGGTGGCTGAGAAGCAAATCCAGTTTCGATGACTACCTCATCAGTGATTTTCAGTAGGCAGATTGCCTCCTATATACATATGCTAGTTTACTCTTTTAATACATTTAAAAACACTTTCTGTATTTATTTTATCTTTTATTTTTGGCTGTGCTGGATCTTGGTTGCTGCACAGTCTTTCCCTAGTTTTGGCGAGTGGAGTCTTCTCTCTAGCTGAGGTGCATGGGCTTCTCACAGTGGGGGCTTCTCTTGTTGCAGAGTATGGGTTCTAGGGTGCATGGGCTTCAGTAGTTCTGGTGCACTGGCATCCTTTTCCTGTGGCATGTGGGAATCAAATTGGTGCCTCCTGGCTTGCAAGGCAGAGTCTTAAACATTGGACCACCATGGAAGCCCCTTTTACTTTTAAAGCAAAGTCATCCTAAGAACAGAAAAAAATATTTTCCAAGGCATCATATAAATATATGAACACCCTGACTGTCAACATTTGTAAAATCTTCCAGACGTCACAGGTCATCTGTAAGTAATATGTACTGAGTGTTTTCTGTGTGCCAGTAGGACCAGACTATCAGCTACTTGCTCCAGTGCCCACTGTTAGTAATTCTAAAGTCATATTTTCCATCCCAGAGACCCCAAGGATAACATGACTCTTGTCTTATACCCTAACTGCCTAGCAAAGCAGAATCTTCTCAGAAAACCAGAATACTTGAGTTTGGGAGTGCACTTGAAAAGAATACATGTGGTGTCAGAGCTAAAATCTGTGCATAGCTGCATTAACTTCGTCATTGTCTTATGATTATGGATGTTGATGCTTCTCCTACCATCATCACTACGATTGCTTTTATTTCTGGTTGGGGAGGTTCCTAGGGAGCTGCTGGCACCTAACAGACACGGATGTCAGCAAAACACATTTGACTCCCGGAAGTGGTTGCTTTATAACTAGTCTTCCTGGCAGTGACTGAACTCCAAGGCTATCACTTATGGTGACTGCAAGCTGAGTGCACTGTTGTGATGCCATAATACTAATGTGATGGGAGAAGAAAAACATACCTGGAAATTAGCATATTTAATCTCTTAGAGCTTGAATGAAGTAAAAGTCGCTCAGTTATGTCTGACCTTTGCGACCCCATGGACTATACAGTCCATGGAATTCTCAGGCCAGAATACTGGAGTGAGTAGCCTTTCTCTTCCCCAGGTATCTTCTGAATCCAGGGATCGAACCCAGGTCTCCCACATTGCAGACAGATTCTTTACCTGCTGAGCCACAAGGGAAGCCCTAGAGCTCGAGACCAGGAGCCAAAACCTTCATATTGACTGTGAGAGTTCAAGCCCAGTTCTTTCTCATCTTATATTTTATAGCAGAATGATAATTGTTGAGGGCAGGAGAAGGGTGGAGAGGATTTTCCACTGATAAAGTTCAAAACCTCTGGGAGATGGATAGTTTAAGAGGAGATTCCCCAGTGGCTCAGTGATAAAGGATCCTCCTGCAATGCAGGTGACAGAGGAGTCTCCAGTTTGATCCCTGGGTCGGGAAGATCCCCTGCAGAAGGGCATGGCAACCCAGTATTCTCAAGAAAACTGGAGTGGGTAGCCTTTCTACATGAGAAAATCCCATGGACACAGGAGCCTGGCTGGCTACAGTCCACTGGGTTTCAAAGAGTCGGACACAGCTAAAGTGACTAAGCATGCAGGCCCAAGTACAGATAGTTTAGGAAGCGGAGTAGCAAAAGGAAATATATATAATCCTGTGTCCAAAAGAATAAGTTTTTTAAAAATATTGTTTTCTGAAACTTGGAGGGATTATATCATAAAAAGACTAACAGATCAAGAGTCCATACAATGAAGCCCCTTAGAACCTTGTCAGACCTGAATCTTGGACTATTGTGCAGTGGATACAGAGAGAATAAAGTATAATCCCTCTCTTAAGGAGAATGCACTAGCGGAAAAGTCAGAGCACAGCAGGAGAACACTAGTTAATGACACACCACAAACTAAGTGTGTAGTACAAATGGTCAGGGCGTTTTCCCCATGGCCTTTGATTTTCTGACCTCTAAAATGAAAGTGTGCTACTAGGCTTTCTCAAAGAATTGTTTCTGGAAAAACAAGGAGTATTTGTAAGGAAACGAAAAAGTATTGACAACAAAGAAACAGAAAGCCATGGATCATTGACTATTAGAATTTGAAAGGATCTTAAGATTTTATCTTATAACTCTCTAATATATGAAGACTGTATGCCTTAAGTTCAATGATCATTGAACAAATAATCACTGCCTAATATAAGCATCTGAATGCAGAGTTCCAAAGAAGAGCAAGGAGAGATAAGAAAGCCTTCCTCAGTGATCAGTGCAAAGAAATAGAGGAAAACAACAGAATGGGAAAGACTAGAGATCTCTTCAAGAAAATTAGAGATACCAAGGGAACATTTCATGCAAAGATGGGCACAATAAAGGACAGAAGTGCTATGGACCCAACAGAAGCAGAAGATACTAAGAAAAGGTGGCAAGAATTCACAGAAGAACTGTACAAAAAGAGCTTCACGACCCAGATAATCACGATGGTGTGATCACTCACCTAAGGCCAGACATCCTGGAATGTGAAGTCAAGTGGGCCCTAGAAAGCATCACTATGAACAAAGCTAGTGGAGATGATGGCATTCCAGTGGAGCTATTTCAAATCCTAAAAGATGATGCTGTGAAAGTGCTGCACTCAATATGCCAGCAAATTTGGAAAACTCAGCAGTGGCCACAGGACTGGAAAAAGTCAGTTTTCCTTCCAATCCCAAAGAAAGGCAATGCCAAAGAATGCTCAAACTACTGCACAATTGCACTCATCTCACACACTAGTAATGCTCAAAATTCTCCAAGCCAGGCTTCAACAATACGTGAACTGTGAACTTCCAGATATTCAAGCTGGTTTTAGAGAAGGCAGAGGAACCAGATATCAAATTGCCAACATCCACTGGATCATTGAAAAGGCAAGAGAGTTCCAGAAAAACATCTATTTCTGCTTTATTGACTATGCCAAAGCCTTTGACTGTGTGGATCACAATAAACTGTGGAAAATTCTGAAAGAGATGGGAATACCAGACCACCTAACCTGCCTCTTGAGAAATCTGTATGCAGGTCAGGAAGCAACAGTTAGAACAGGACATGGAACAACAGACTGGTTCCAAATAGGAGAAGAAGTAGGTCAAGGCTGTATATTGTCACCCTGCTTATTCAACTTCTATGCAGAGTACATTATGAGAAACACTGGGCTTGAAGAAGCACAAGCTGGACTCAAGATTGTCGGGAGAAATATCAAGAACCTCAGATATGCAGATGACACCACCCTTATGGCAGAAAGTGAAGAGGAGCTAAAAAGCCTCTTGATGAAAGTGAAAGAGGAGAGTGAAAAAGCTGGCTTAAAGCTCAGCATTCAGAAAACGAAGATCATGGCATCCGGTCCCATCACTTCATGGGAAATAGATGGGGAGACAGTGGAAACAGTGTCAGACTTTATTTTGGGGGCTCCAAAATCACTGCAGCTGGTGACTGCAGCCATGAAATTAAAAGATGCTTACTCCTTGGAAGGAAAGTTATGACCAGCCTAAATAGCATATTGAAAAGAAAAGACATTACTTTGCCAACAAAGGTCCATTTAGTCAAGGCTATGGTTTTTCCAGTAGTCATGTATGGATGTGAGAGTTGGACTGTGAAGAAAGCTGAGCACTGAAGAATTGATGCTTTTGAACTGTGGTTTTGGAGAAGACTCCAGAGAGTCCCTTGGACTGCAGGGAGGTCCAACCAGTCTGTTGTAAAGGATATCAGTCCTACGTGTTCTTTGGAAGGAATGATGCTAAAGCTGAAACTCTAGTACTTTGAGCACCTCATGTGAAGAGTTGACTCATTGAAAAAGACTCTGATGCTGGGAGGGATTGGGGGCAGGAGGAGAAGGGGACAACAGAGGATGAGATGGCTGGATGGCATCACCAAGTCAATGAACGTGAGTTTGAGTGAACTCTGGGAGTTGGTGATGGACAGGGAGGCCTGGCGTGCTTCAGTTCATAGGGTCACAAAGAGTTGGACACGACTGAGCAACTGAACTGAACTGAACTAATATTTGATGCAAATATCAGCAGTAAGCAAACAGATAGTATCCTTGTCTTCTTGAGTTTATACATTCTAGATGATGAAGACAGACAACAAATAAGCATAGAGGGGGAACGGAGATTGCCTTTTCCAGTTTCCCTAACATCCTCCTCAGAAAGATGAAGAGTAGCAAAGATCTTAGAGAAGGCAATGGCACCCCTCTCTAGTACTCTTGCCTGGAAAATCCCATGAACAGAGGAGCCTGGTAGGCTGCAGTCCATGGGGTCGCGAAGAGTTGGACATGACTGAGTGATTTCACTTTGACTTTTCACTTTCATGCATTGGAGAAGGAAATGGCATCCCACTCCAGTATTCTTGCCTAGAGAATCCCAGGGATGTGGGAGCCTGGTGAGCTGCCGTCTATGGGGTCGCAGAGTCGGACACGACTGAAGCGACTTAGCAGCAGCAGCAGCAAAAGATCTTATTGATGGTGGTATATAGGGCATGTTAAAAAGATGGAGAAAGAGGCTTCTCTGATGGTCCAGAGGTTAAGACTTCGCCTTCCAATGCAAGGGTTGTAGGTTTGATCCCTGTATCACACATGTCCTCAGCCAAAAAACCAAAATATAAAGCAGAAGCAATATTGCAACAAATTCAATAAAGACTTAAAAATTGTCTACATCAGAAAACCTTTTAAAAAAATGGATGGATATGTACCACAGCTTTTTATCCATTCTTCTGCTGATGGACATCTAGGTTGCTTCCATGTCATGGCTATTATAAACAGTGCTGCGATGAACATTGGGGTACACATGTCTCTTTCAATCCTGGTTTCCTCAGTGTGTATGCCCAGCAGTGGGATTGCTGGGTCATAAGGCGGTTCTATTTCCAGATTTTTAAGGAATCTCCACACTGTTCTCCATAGTGGCTGTACTAGTTTGCATTCCCACCAACAGTGTAAGAGGGTTCCTTTTTCTCCACACTCTCTCCAGCATTTATTGCTTATAGACTTTTGGATCGCAGCCATTCTGACTGGTGTGAAATGGTACCTCATTGTGGTCTTGATTTGCATTTCTCTGATAATGAGTGATGTTGAGCATCTTTTCATGTGTTTGTTAGCCATCCATATGTCTTTTTTGAAAAATGTCTATTTAGTTCTTTGGCCCATTACATATACACAATGGGGGTATTACTCAGCCATTAAAAAATATATATTTGAATCAGTTCTAATGAGGTGGATGAAACTGGAGCCGATTATACAGAATGAAGTAAGCCAGAAAGAAAAACACCAATACAGTATACTAACACATATATATGGAATTTAGAAAGATGGTAATGATAACCCTGTATGCAAGACAGCAAAAGAGACACAGATATATAGAACAGACTTTTGGATTCTGTGGCAGAGGGAGAGGGTGGGATGATTTGGAAGAATGGCATTGAAACATGTATACTATCATGTAAGAAACAAATTGCCAGTCTAGGTTCGATACAGAATGCTTGGGGCTGGTGCACTGGGATGACCCAGAGAGATGATATGGGGAGGGTGGTGGGAGGAGGGTTCAGGATTGGGAACTCATGTACACCCGTGGCAGATTCATGTCATTGTATGGCAAAACCAATACAGTATTGTAAAGTAAAAAAATTAAAAAAAAAAAAAGACCATCAGGAAAAACCAACAAATCTGAATAAAGTGTTGGGTTTGTTTACCAAAAAAAAAAAAAAAAAGAAATGGATGGAGAGATTTAAAAATAATAGCTGCAAAACCACTCTTAAAAGAAATCATACATTGCTAATCAAGCAATAATAAATACTATTCTGGAAAAAGAGCCATTAGAACTTTTACATCCAAATGAGCACTGTGCCCTTCAAAGTATTCCCTTTGGGAAAATAAACAGTTATCCCAAAAATGCTGCCATTGATCAAATTATTTCTGGAACTAGAACATTATCTCTCAAGCCATGTTACTAGTCACACCAGAAGAGAGCCTCATATGAGGATCACCTCTCGTGTTTCACAATCAAAATGACTCGGAACAGCGTGAGCATCCATCAGATGCTTTCAGAGCTCCCCTGGGAAGCAAAAGGCACTGGCCTGGTTTAGGCTCAGATGCTGGGCAGCTGCCCAGGAGCCTCTCACCTGCACTGTCCTTTGCTTTAATTGCCCAGCATTGGTGCTAATCCCACACCTGGGATCCCCCACCTACCATTCCACCAGTGAGCCAGTGATCTTTTGGCTTCATAGCCCAGTCCTGACTCAGAAGTTTCTTTAGGCATCATAATTTTGGGGTGTAATCCTTCCTTCTCAGAGTTCCTATTTTTGTTCTGGATGCCATGGAAATACACCTTACAGACTTCCAACATTTACCCAAGAGAATTATGGACCACCCCTTGCATGTAGCTAAATGTCCTCTGCTAGCTGCTCCCAGCCAATCACAGAGCAAGGCTGGGATGACCTACCTGGGAGAGGTGAGAGCCCTCTGATGACCAGCTTTGGCTCAAGGACTCCCAGTAACTTCTCCAAGCCTCCCTTAGACTGAATGGCCATCTAGGAAGCATACACTGAAGTCTGGTGATCTTTCCAGCTCCTGGAATCTCTCTGCTTTCTCTCA
This sequence comes from Nanger dama, assembly GCA_917880005.1. NCBI lineage: Eukaryota > Metazoa > Chordata > Mammalia > Artiodactyla > Bovidae > Nanger > Nanger dama. Next base: position 15,361,748 of record CAKJTW010000044.1, read on the forward strand.
CAAGGATGTTTTCCCCCTTAAAAGTCTTATATATTCATCTCATCTTGAAATCTGCTTCTAAGAGGACTTGGAACATGACAGCACTTTATTTGCGACCCAGTTTTACTGCCTTCTGACTTCCCTCCCCAACTTGTTGTTAGCTCTTCTTGCCTAACCAGCATATCTGATCTCCAGACACCTGACCTCCAACCACACATGTCCATCCAGCTCAAGCTCTGCCCTGTCCTTCAGGGGGCCTTCATTTCATCCTTTTAGCTCACAGTAATAGAGTCTATTTAATTTTTGTCTACTTGCCATATAAGGAACCAGAGATCAATTTGTCAGTATTCATTGGATCATAGAAAAAGTAAGAGAATTCCAGAAAAAAAAGCGACTTCTGCTTCATCTACTACACTAAAGTCTTTGACTGTGTGGATCATAAGAAACTGTGTGATCACACAAGTTTTGTTGATCCACAAAATTGTTGTGTGGATCACAACAAACTGTGGAAAATTCTGAAAGAAATGGGAATACCAGACCACCTTACCTGCCTCATGAGAAATCTGTATGCAGGTCAAAAAGCAACAGTTAGAACAAGACATGAGACAATGGATTGGCTTAAAATTTGGAAAGGAATATGTCAAGGCTGTATATTTTCACCCTGCTTATTTAACTTATATGGGGAGTACATCATGTGAAATGCCAGGCTGGATGAAGCACAAGCTGGAATCGAAATTACTGGGAGAAATATCAATACCCTCAGATATGCAGATGATACCACCCTAATGGCAGAAAGTGAAGAGGAATTAAAGAACCCCCTTGATGAAAGTGAAAGAGGAGAATGAAAAAGCTGGCTTATAACTCAGCATTCCAAAGATCATGGCATCTTGTCCCATCAGTTCATGGCAAACTGATGAGATGGAGGAATAATGGAAACAATGACAGACTTCATTTTCTTAGTCTCTAAAATCACTGTGGACAGTGACTGCAGCCATGAAATTAAGACATTGCTCTTTGGAAGAAAGATCAACCTAGACAGCATATTAAAAAGCAGAGACATTACTTTGCCAACAAATGTCTATTTAGTCAAAGCTATTGTTTTTCCAGTAGTCACATGCAGATGTGAGAGCTGGACAATAAAAAGGCTGAGTGCTGAAGAACTGATGCCCTTGAACTGTGGTGCAGGAGAAAACTCTTAAAAGTCCCTTGAACAGCAAGATCAAACCAGTCAATCCTCAAGAAAGTCAACCCTGAATATTCCTTGGAAGCACTTATGCTGAAGCTGACGTTCCAATATTTTGCTCCACCTGATGTGAAAAGCCAGCTCTTTAGAAAAGACCCTGATGCTGGGAAAGATTGAAGGAAGGAAGAAAAGGGGACAACAAAGGACGAGATGGTTGGATGACATCACCGACTCAATAGACATGAGTTTGAGCAAATTCCAGAAAATAGTGAAGGACAGGGAAGCCTGACATGCTGCAGTCCATAGTGTAGGAAAGAGTTGGACAGGATTGAGGGACTGAACAACAACTTGCTACATGGCTTCTTCACTGCAGATGATCTGCGCACCCTGAGAAAATCCTAAAATGATGCATAAACTCTGGAGGCAATTCCCAAGAACACATCCAAGGCTCCAGTGCCACTCCAGATCCAGTGCTACCCTGAAAATCTCACTGGAACAAATCCCTAGTATCTGATAAGAATTCTTTCATAGACAGCACCATCCATTTTGAAGTATATGTTTTGGTTTGTTTGTTTGAAAATGATTGTGTAGTTTTATAGTCTCCCGGTGTGCACTAGAAACAAATACACAAGCAACAGCTGTCCTGGGTGAAATATTCCCCAAGTACTTGGGCTGGGAGATGAGGAAAAATTATTGTTGATACAAATTGATTGATCTGAATTAGGAAGAAGTCCCCTGGAGAAGGAAATGGCATGCTACTCCAGTATTCTTGCCAGGAAAATCCCATGGACAGAGTAGCCTGGTGGGCTACAGTCCTTGGGGTCACAAAGAGTCAGACATGACTGAGCAACTGAGCACACACAGGAAGAAGTACCCTAAATTTTCTAGCTAGGAACATGAAAAAAACCATTTATCCAACTTTCACAGTCCAGCTCCCACAATTTCTAGGACTTCAGAGCCTCTGGTTCTATCTCAGACACTAACTTAGGAACAGAATAGTTAACTGATGACACCATTAGGTGTATGTGAAACACCCAGCCCCATTTCTGGCACACAGAAGGTGCTCAATTAACAAGATCTGCTTCTTTCTATTGATACCTTTTTTTAAACTCATCCCTTTCTTTCAGACACATTTTAGAAGACTCACTTAAAGCCATATTCATTTTTTTTAAAAATCAGAAACTTAGCTGTGTTACTCTTTCTTCATTATCTAATGGTCAAGAAGGAAAATCTTAAAGTGAGGTGAGGTAAGCAGCTGGATGCTTTGATCCAGAAAAGATGCGCAGGATGTTTGTGTTGCCAGGAACTAATTTCAGGATTTTAAATGCTTGGGTGGTGGTGTTTAGTCGCTAAGTAATGTCAGATTCTTTGCAACCCCATGGTCTATAGCCCACGAGGCTCCTCTGTGCATGGGATTTCGAAGGAAGAATATTAGAGTGAGTTTCCATTTCCTTCTCCAGGGGGATCATCCCAACCCAGGGTTGGAACATGGGTCTCCTTCATTGCAGGCAAGTTCTTTACCAACTGAGCTACGGAAGCCCCTTTTAAATGCTTACCCAAAGCCAAAGTTTCTGGGTGACTCCCCCTTCCACTACCGATGTGCAAAGACTACAGAACACAGAAGAGGATCCACAGGCTGTTTCTCCAAACTTCACATCTTGAAGTTCTCCCAGTTGGACTCTAAAATTTAATCTAGAGAGCTATTATTTTGTCAACTCCCAGTTACCAGGAAAATAGAAGAAAAAAATGTGTGCGTTTGGGGCAAATGCCATCAAATAGGGCAACAAGACCTAGGAATGTTGCAGTGCCTGAGAGTGATCATTCATAAAACTTCCTTAGAAGCTACTGATCTAGGGCTTCCCTGGTGGCCCAGTGGTTAGAATCTGCCTTCCAGTTCAGGGGACATGGGTTTGATCCCTGGTTGGGGAGGTAAGATCTCACATGCCATAGGGTAACTAAGCCTGCATGCCCATGCACTGCAACTAAAATCCGACACAGTCAAGTAAATAAGTAAATTTTTTTAAGTCTACTGAATAACAGAATTATTTCAGTGTTCCATTGTTCAAATGCTTCCCCACTGAGCTAGTTTTTTTCTTTTTTAAACCAGACATGCTTGAACTACCAAATTCTGCTAGACACTTTAAAATAAAATATCTTGGACTTCCTGGTAGGGAATAAACTTTCCAGTGATGGATCTTAAAAGCACAAATTATCAAAGGCTATGATAATTTTTAAAAAGACACAGAAGGGCAATATTCTTTCCTCTAGAGTTCTGAAATTTAAAAGGATACTCTGAGACACTCGGGAGCCCATCTTCCCTTCCTGATGTTAAATTAATCAAAAAAGTGATTTTGGATATGAACTGTCTCATGTGGTGCTGTTGTCTTCTATCTATATCATGTTATCTTATATCTGGATAATATAACTGTGGTTTTCTTGAACTATCCTTCTACTGACCTACTTGGGAGAAAGAGCTCTAAAATTACCTCTTGTCATGTAAGTAAATTCTGCTGGCTTCAATAAAATCTACTGAGCAAATGGTGTCATAAAAAGTAGAGATGGGCAGCAGCCTTTCAAAATCATTATTACCAACTTGCCCTGTTAAAGTGAATTAAAGACCTTCTAAGGTTTGATGAGTATTTTAAGAGGTTTGTGGAAAAGCAATCAATTTTCCCGAAGCTCTTTAATGGACATAATCTTGAAGTCTCAGTTTGCTCTGGGAATATCAGCAAGAAATGGGAAAGTCCAGGCCCAGTGTCCCAACCCCTGAGCCTTTTGGGAGTCTTTAGGCAAGTGTCCAGGATGGCCTGTTTAGTAGGGCTTCTGATCCAGCATTTGCTGGCTCCACCAACACTGTCTGCATTCAAACAAGACTTAAAACCTATGGGTTACACTAAATAGGTTCCAGAAGCCCCTAAATTCCACCAGCAGAAGTCAACCTGAGAGTAAGTCTCAATATTCTGCCCGCCAACCACATTTCTTTACTCTAGCTTGAGAACAGTGGCACAGTTAATATTTTGCTTCAGTGTGGGAAGGTATTTTGTTTTTGTTTTTAATAAAACTCCAGATGAAGTCTTTAGTTTCTGCTTGGGTTATCTTGTATGAAATTATGTATGTCTTTAAAGGCTTGAGTCCCTCAGTATAAAAATTCTTCACTATATGCAGCACAAAGGAGCCAAGATCCACAGAAGTAGCAGCAGGTTTCCATCACAAGTTGAAATGTATGTTCCTTGAAAGGTACCAGGATTAACCAGCCACATTTTTTAAACATGCTATTTTTCTTTGCTGAGTTTCTATAGTCAAATTCTTATGCATCAAATAAGTGTGTAGCTGGCTTGAAATTTACAAATACAAAATTAGATGTACAAGAATAGAACTTTATTTTTCTATAACCAAACATCTTTACTTATCAGAATCTCCTAACTTTAGTAACAAAAAATCCCCAAATCTCAAAGGCTTAAAATGACAAAAGCTTATTTCCCACTCATGATATGTGTCTGCTATGGATCTATAGTAGTCATTCACAAACCCCAGATGATAAAAATCTCCATCATCTTATGGCATCAGTATCTTAACATAAATCTCCCGGGTTCTCTGAGTATAGAAGAAGAGAGCTTGGAGAATCATTATACAGCCCATAAATTCTTCCACACAGAAGTGATGTGCATCCTTTCTGCTTATATTTCATCATCCAAAGCAACTCAGATGCTCATAAAAACTTTACAAGAATATACATCCCAAAGGAAAGGGTAATCAGGCATAACATTTACTACAGCATCTTACCTTGGGAGCTCCCATTTCCATCAATGTGGAGCACTTCTTAATCTTGGCACCTAAAAGAAGTTCTATTCAAATCAAGATAGTTCCCTACTCCTCTCTTCCAATAAGATTGCTATCTCTAGTCTTTCTTTAGAGTATTTCTCACTATTTGAAGAATTGGAACTTCCACTGTAAGTGACTAGTGTCTTCTGCTCCACACTGTCTCTGTAGGATCATTATTTAATCAGTTCAGACTTTAAACTCACTCAAGTAAAACTCCCTACCAGGACTGTAGTCTTCTCTTCCCTCTACTTCTTCCTCAGTCCCCCATTCAAGCTGGGAAAATGGCACAGGAAAATCATCTCAAGGCAAAAGAGAATTTCCCGATTACATTGCTCATCTCAGACAGGAAAGAACCAGTAATTTAGGTGATATTTTGGGAGTTGTGATGGGAGGGTATGAAAGATTTGAGGACCTCACTTTAATTGTGACACTAGGTTTCAAATCACCCCAAAAAATAACTTTCTAAAATGGAACATTGATATAGAAATCATACAAAGCAAATACCTTATTCAAGTGTGAGAAACCTTCTTGTCTTTTTAACCTGAGAGCTGAAACCCTGGGTACATATTTGTGGTGACTGATCACTTCAACTGTTTTGCAGACTCTTACCCTACCCAAGACTTGGGGACTAGAAACCAAAGAAAAATACATGGGCTACTGTGATAAAGACTCCTCCATAATAAGTTTCCTTTGAGCATCAATTTCTCATCATATGATGGGCTACAGTCCATGGGATTGCAAAGAATCAGACACATCTGAGCAATTAAGCACGCATGCATGCTCATCGTGAAAAGAGTTTGAGGTTCTACTATGCTATGAAGATTTCCAGGGCTGGGATAGACATGTCTCCGGCTGTATCTTTTCCCCTTCAAAGGGACCTTCAAGTGAAATGTTCAACCAAACAGTATCTGAGGGAATTGTGAAATATTTTCTATATACATATTAAACATAAGGATGGAGGAACTGCCCTGTTGGTCCAGTAGTTAAGATCTTGCCTTCTAGTGCTGGTGGTGCAGGTTCAATTCCTGGACAGCGAACTAAGCTTCCACATATGATTCATGGTCAAAAAGCAGAACACAAGCAACAGAAGCAATATGGTAACAAATTCAATAAAGACTTTAAAAAGGGTTCATTACAAAAATTTTTTTAAAAATAAAAAGGAGGATAGAAATTAGGAGGTAGTATTCACTGTAGGTGACTCAGGATAATTATCTGCTTCCTGCTTGAGCAGAATGAAGCAGTCCATCGGTCTCAGCTTTGAGAAATGAGAGGGAATTGAAAGTTTGGAAAATTTACCCCAGGGTAAAATCAAAGGAAAAGGCAAATCCCAAAAGTTTTCAGTGTGTTTCATCTCAGCTTTATTTAGTGGTGATGTAGAAGTGTGATTGCTGTACCTGAAGATAAGAACTTCAAAAAGATACTCAGTACAAAACTAAACATATTCTTACCAAACAATTCCAGCAGTCACAATACTTGGTATTCAACCCAAAGCAGCTGAAAACTTATATAAACACAAAACTAATACATAGATGTTTACAGCCATTTTATTCATAATTGGCAAAACCCAGATGTAACTTGGACACCCTTCAGTAGATGAGTGGATAAATAAACAGTGGTACATCTGTAACTGGAAAACCAGCCCCAAACTGGCCCTATCTTGTTTCTAACAAAATCCTGATTAGTTTTTCAGAGACAACAGAACAAAACCACAACTCATATAGTTGGATCATGCACAGGGAAGATGATTTTGACTTCAGACAACGACCTGAACCAAAGGACTGGAGCATGATGGGAACATGACCAGAATCGCTGTCCAGGGAGGTCTAGTGCTGAAGCCCCCTTTACCATACCTTACCATAAACAGCAAAGTTTCAAAGCTCTCCAGTGGAAACCGGCTTCACCAATGGTTCTGAATACTAACTCTCCTCCCTTGGAAGTTTGACCAAAATCCCAGATCAATCTGGAAGACACTGATACAATCCATTCCTCCTGTCTCCTTACTCATAGACCTCACCACAAATCTTTTTCTTTTCTTAAAAGCCTGTACTGTAGCTTGCCATAGTACTAACTTCTATTTTCATAGGGCAGCCAGCTCTTTGCTCTGTAATACATGCAGACAATGGAATATTATTCAGTGCTGCAAAGAAATTAGCTACTTAACACCATGAAAAGACATGAGCAAAACTTAGATGTATATTCCTGAATAAAAGGAGCCAATCTGAAAAGACCACATACTGTATGATTCCAAATATATGATGTTTTGAAAAAGGCAAAATCATGGGTGCAGTGAAAGGATCAGTCATTGCCAGGGGTTAGGAAGGAGGAAGGAATGAATACATGGAGCACAGAGGATTTTTAGGGCAGTGAAAATATTCTGCGCTGTTGTTCAGTCATCCAGTCAAGTGCAGTTCTTTGCGACCCCATGGACTGCAGCACGCCAGGCCTCTCTGTCCCTCACTGTCTCCTGAAATTTGCCCAAGTTCATTGTCCATTGCATTGGTGATGCCATCCAGCCATCTCATCCTCTGGTGCCCTCTTTTTCCTTAGGCCCTCAATCTTTACCAGCATCAGGGACTTTTCCAAGGAGTCAGCTGTTCCCATCAGATGACAAAATACAGGAGTTTCAACCTTAACATCGGTCCTTCCATCAAGTATTCAGGGTTGATCCCTTTTAAGATTGACTGGTTTGGTCCTCTTGCTGTCCAAAGGACTCTCAGGAATCTTTTCCAGCACCATACTTAGAAGGCATCAATTCTTCGGTGCTTGGGTCTTCCCAGTGGTCACATATGGTTGTGGCCGCTGGGCCCAAAGAAGGCAGAGAGCTGAAGAAAATATAATAATACCATAATACCATAATGATGGATATATGTCTTTGTACATTTGTCCAAACCCACAAAATGTACAACATTAAGAGTGAAATCTGATGCAAACTATGGACTTAGGTGACAATGATGTGTCAATGTAGATTCATCAGTTATAGCAGATGTACCACTCTGGGGGTAGGGGGATATTGATTACAGGAGAGGATATTTGAATGAATGGGGGTGGAGGGCATACAGGAAATTTCTGTACTTTCAGCTCAATTTTTCTGTAAACTTAAAACTTCTCTAAAAAGTACATATTAATATATGGGTGTATATTTAAAAGTATCTAGTTACATGTTTAATTTATCTCTCACATAACCTTTAAGTACAGTTTTCTTTTTAAAAAAAACAGAGTATAAAAATATATTCTACATATAAATGAAAATGATATGCATGAAAGATCTTGAGAATATTTGGAACTTAAGAAAATACTCAGTCGATGCATTTCCCTAGTAGGTACAACTCTAAATGCTATAGGGGCAGAATTTTGATTTGAAGATGTTTCATTTTTAACAGGCTCTTGACCAATATTTCCTGGAGAGCTCTTTACATCTCTTCTGGAGGTCATGTTTATCATTGATTTCAGCAGCAACTCCGTGCAATCAGAAATCTCAAATGGAATTTGAGTTGTAATTCCAATTGACATATGTTAATTTAAGCCTTGAAGGCCAATGTAATAGCTCATAAAACTGAAAGAAATAAAGGAAAAGGAGCCTTCAGACTCATGATGTGATTAACCTTTGACACACAGAGAAAAAGGGCATGATAAATATGTACCATTTGCTATACTCTTTTGATGGTGAAATTTTTAAAAAAAAAATGAGAGTTTACAGATGTCAGGGGATTGTTCAGGAGACTCTCATGAATTGGATTAATGTCTCAACAAATCACCTTCTGATGAATTACATAATGATAGCATTTATTGACCTGTATATTGAAGAAAAAACATACATGAAGAATTTGCCATAATATGTGTGTTTAATAGAGAGGACAAAGCTAATGTTTGGAATACATATTTTTTTCTGCTAAGAGTAGGAGTGTAAACAGTGTTTTATTTCTCCATCCCCTCGGTGGAGCTCTGCTTTAAGCATTATGCTAGAACAGGAGTAATTACATTCATAGCGGCAGAATGCTGTGTTTGTTTCCAGTGAAATCGGTCAGAACTACAGGCTCTGTCATTCTATTATGTGGTTAAGAGACACACACCTGGAAGGATGACATCTATCTCCCCAGGCCTTGACAGTGGGAAGAGGCACTATGACACCCAGGTGGGGTACTTATTTTTTCTGATGTTACTATGCAGTGGATTGAATGTCTCACAAATTGTTCCTTTCTCTGGGAATTTCTGCATTTCCATTTCTCCCTCTAACTGAGAATGATTTTAACATTTGCAAATTTATGAATAATAACAAATATACAGCACATAGCCTAACATCAGACCCGCATGCATGCTAAGTCACCTCAGTTGTGTCTGACTCTTTGTGACCCCATGGACTGTATCCCACCAGGCTCCTCTGTCCATGGGATTTCTCCAGCAAGAACACTAGAGTGGGTCACCATGCCCTCCTCCAGGGGATCTTCCCAACCCAGGAATCGAACCCATGTCTCCTGCATCTCCTACATTGCAGGCGGATTCTTTACAGCTGAGCCAACAGAAAAGTTCATAACATCAGACACATATGATCAATTGTCACTTGATTTTTACACACACACACACACACACACACACACACACACATATATATATATACCTTTTTTTAAATTTACCCAATCAATGAGTTACAGTTTTCTGGATCAAGTGAGTTAGCTGAGGGAGTGGAACTGATGAGAAGAGAATTGCTAAGAAGAATTTCAACAGAGATTCATATCAAAGTGCCTAACAGAGGGTAGTTGTTTGATAAATACTGGTTAATTTGATCTGACAATATCACTATTCTTACACTCTGCAGATTCCAAATTAGACCATGGATATTTTCTCAACTCTTTTAATCAGAACTAGATGGAATAAGAAACAGGCAACGCATAGAAGGATCTGGTTTACATCAATCCCCAGAGGATGAGCAGAGGAAATAATTGGTCTTTGGAATCTTTGGTTTCAGTGAATCAACAGGAGCAACATTTCCAGGACAAGTGGGGCTGCTCTGCCTCCCTGGGTGCAGGATAATTCGATATAAGCAGCCTTTTCCCACAACAGAAGCTAGGGCTGTGACTCAGCACACCAGGCAGGCAATGGACTTAAAAAAAAACTCCTGTGTGCTTTTCTGGACATTGCATTGAAAGCCGCCTGCTTCATCTGGTCTCCGTTTCATCATATGACTCTACAATTGCAGTAGGTGTCTTGTTACAGCCTTGACTCACTCCCACCAAAGCTACAACCGCGTTTGCCACGTGCACCTAAGAATATCAATGTCAGTACTGTGGCGGGTGGATGGAGCACTTTGTTGAGGGAGGTCTGCTTTTCATGGGCCTAACAGCAGTGCCAAGCGCACCTGCCAAGCCTGGCCATGTGCTTGGGGATTAGGGATTGCAGGGAAAAACCTGTTCAGTGTGTGCCTATTCAGTGCTCAGGCGAGGAATTCAGCCTCTTCAAGGAGGTCAATGGTCTCTTACAGATCCTCTTAAATTAAGCCTTTTTTCCTCTACTTGGAGTTAGATTTACAGAATGAAGGAAGGTCAAAAAGAAATTCCAAACCACACGAGGTACTGGAAGACCACCTGTGACCGAAAGTTGCATTAAATTCCAACAAGAACTATATGAGAAAATGTGCTGTGTGACTCACAACCCATTACACACAGGTGTTCTATTTATTGAAGCTGTTCACCACCCTCTCCAGTGAGGAAGGTAGGGCTGAGATGGGCACTGCACCTGGAGAAGACTCTCAGGACTTACTTACCTCTCCTCTGAACCCACAGCCAACTCTGAGTTCAAAGACAGCAGCAAGGATGAAGGAAAACCACGCACAGATCGTCTACATCAGGGCTCCCCGACCTCCGAGATGATCTGAAGTGGAGCTGAAGGTGTTCAATGAATGTAATGTGCTTGGGTGTGTGTGTGTGTGTGTGTGTGTGTGTGTGTGTGTGTGTGTGTGTTTGGTTGTTCAGTTGTGTCTGACTCTGCAGACTGTAGCCACCAGGCTCCTCTGCCCAAGGAAATCTCCAAGCAAGAAAACTGGGGTGGGTTTCCATGCCCTCTTCCATGGAATGAATCCTCCTGACCCAGGGGCTGAACCCAAGTCTCATGTCTTCTGCACTGGCAGGCAGGTTCTTTACCACTAGCGCTAACTGAGAAGCCTTTTATGCCATATGAACTCTACCATATTCTTTTTTTTTGGCGCTATGCTAATTCATGTTATTGCAAAATGGTTTAATATAGAATACAATACACAAAAGCATGAAAGATGTGAGCACCAAACAAGTACTGTGTTGCTAAACTGGCTTTCTAGGGGAGGTAAAGCCGTGATTTGTAGTCTGTGTCAATTTGCCTGTTGTAAATACACCCATCCTGGCCTTTTTAAAACTACCAACAGTTTAACAGCTAGCTCTCAAAGCTCCTGAATATTTAACAATAGGCTCTTACTAGCCAGCTTTAGCACACTACTGTCTAACCCCACTACCAAGAGTCTACCCCTGTTAAGAAAATGGTTTATTTGTTTCCAGTCTTTGGGGGCATTTTCACACAATTAGGTCTGTATTATAAATAAAATATTATATTCTGTTTTTTCCTGGTGTTTGTTTTTTAAATTTGTTCCATGACCATATTTTATTCATTTTTCACAGAATGCTTGAGTAGCCAGTTCGTGTGTGTGTGTGTGTGTGTGTGTGTGTCTGTGTGTGTATAATTGCACAGACCTTGGAGGCAAGCAAAGTTAGCTATTATTTAATAATCATAAAATCCTAGATCTTTTCTTCCTGCATTTACCACATTTAGCAGCTGATTTGCTCTTACTGCACATACTAGCCTTTCCTGTGTAGAAAGTCCTTCTTGGTCCAAATTCTCAAATAATAGTGGAAAATACTGCTCACTTGATTTTATAAATACATGTAACATCAATATGGGCAACATTTAAAGCATTTAGTACGTGTGTGTGGGCTCAGCTGTGTCTGACTCATTGTGACCCCATGAACTATAGCCCACCAGGCTCCTCTGTCCATGGGCTTTCCCAGGCAAGAATGCCGGAGTGGGTTGCCATTTCTTCTCCAGCATTTAGTGCAATGCTGATAAATTCTGTCTGTTGTCACTGTTGTTGGAATGCACACTTACTCAGAACCCTGGGTAAATTAAAATAGGAAACAAAGCTGTTTCACTTACTGTGGCCAGTTTGAGTGTTTCTCCCTTTCCTTCCATTGAGAAAGACAGTAGAAGCACGAGGCTTTATAATCAGGACTGAGAAGGAAGATGCAGTAGGGAACTGACACACAGACTGCCAGCTGCCTTCCAGTACCTGGACTCTCGTTCTTTCTTAGGAACAGAACGTTGAGCCCTTGATTCCAGTACCAGCTCCGTGCTGCATATCCTGGGATTTATTTAACACAGGAGAAAACATAAACTTGTATCCTGTTTTAAACTTCTATTATTTGGGGTATCTGTCGCAAGCCATCACACCTAATCCTATCTGATATCCCATGTAATCCAAATCTAGGAGTCCTGATCCCTGAATATGTGATTTGAATTAAACTGAAAAAGTGAGACAGTTAACTGAACCAAATGGCGTGTGATTGTGATAGTCTCAAAAGCTACCAGTCAGTGTTCCCTACTATGTGGCAGGCATTGTTTTGAGTTTTTGTTTTAAGATTTTTTGATGTGGACCATTTTTGAAGTCTTTGTTGAATTTGTTATTGCTTCTGTTTCATGTTTTTGGGTTTGTTTGTTTGTTTGGCCACAAGGCATGTGGGATCCTAGCTCCCTGATCAGGGATCCTCTGCATTGGAAAGTGAAGCCTTTTAACCACTGGACCCCCAGAGAAGTCTCTGTTTTGAATTTTTAAATGTGACATGGTTTTTAACCTTGTGAAGTAGGAATTGCTGTCCTCATTGTGTTCAGACAGGTGAAAAAATGGGCCAGACGTTATTTTAGACAACCTGTGGTGAAGCCAGGATTCACCTGTAAACTTGTCTAACTCCAAATCTCATAATCCAACATTTGTCATCAGCCATTTCAAAGAAACAGACTCCAAGGCACTCATTCATGGTGTTTCAAAAACCACAGACCTTCTCCAAAGATTTCAAGTACCTGTCAGACCCCACATCATTTCTGTAATGTAAGTGAAACAGGTGAAAAGAAATATAAATATTTGTTATTCAGTTGCTAAGTTGATGTCTCTCAATTGTCTCTTTTTAATACCTAGACAGCGTATCAGAAAGCAAAGACATCACTTTGAATTTGAATATTAATTTAAAATAAGTATTGAGGTTGATCTTTAAACCATATCAGCCAAAGATTCCTAGTTGTTACTGAAAAATTAAGTGAAAATGTATGGGGAAATTCACAATTCCATACTCTGCATATTCTTTAGAATTTATTTTTTCTGTTTGGCTATAGATTATTGCAGGACAACAGATAACTGTTCTTTCAGAATAGTTCACCTTCTCTGATCCCAGTTTTTCACTTGAATTTATACTCCTCTGATTGGAAGAGAATTCTCATTCCTATGGCAACAAGAATTTTGTTCCCTGATCCCTCTCTTTAAAAAATACAAGCAGACACCCCTAACTTCAGAATTGGAATTAACAGTGGAAACAGGTGACTATATTTTTAAAACATGCTTTCCTCCACAAATGGCCTCTTGCCAACAAGTCAGAAGAAATATTCTTCAAAACCTCCTCTCCTCCAGACTTCAGTTTTATTCGGAAGTATTTGTCTTTGGGGAAATTTCAAGTAGGACCAATGCTTTGTCCTAGGGGTCAGGGCTTGAGGCTGTTCTGTTATTGACCCATGTTTTCCTTTGGGATAGGGAGGACTAGTCCTTCAAGGTTGGCTGGCCTCTTTGAAATGTTCTCTGGAACAGATCAGAGATGCCCCTGGTGGACAGGGAACTAACTCATACATTTTAATAAGAGCCAGCAGAAGCAAGGAGTATTTGTACAAGTGGCATTGAAGCTTTAATGTCTGTCACTGTTTCCAGCAGCATGGTGGCATTAAGTACTGGGATTTCCAAGCATCAGAGGGCAGAGAAGTGTTCTCTGGGGCTGTAACAACCCCCAAATGCCAGGCAGAGAAGGGCCTAGCTGGTGGGAACTTCCAAGTCACAGCTATGCCCGTAAACTCCTTGTAGCAGCTTGCAGTCTTCTGAGCACCCTAGAGCACTCACTCACTGCCTCTGGTTAGCTACCACCTGATATCTAGCTACTGATGGATATCTGTCCAACCTGCCCTTGCTTCCCGCCTGTTCACTCACTGTCAGTCAATATAGTGCATTTCACTGGAATTGTGTGTATGTTTTTCTCAGCTCCCTCTATCAGATAGTATAATGAGGTGCACTGTACCATCAGAGTCACTCACTGTCAGCTTTCAGAAAGTTATACGACCTTGGAATATTACTCAGCCATAAAGGCGAATGAAATTGTGCCATATTTGCAGAGATGTGGATGAATCATACAGGGTGAAGTAAGTCCAAGAGAGAAAAACAAGTATCATATATTAATGCATATATGTGGAATCTAGGAGCTGGTTTTGATGAACTTATTTCCAGGCAGAAACAGAGACAGAGACATGGAGAACAAACGTATGTCTCACTTTGAATTTAAATATTAATTTTAAATAAATATTGAAGGTGATAAAGGGAGGGTGTAGGAGATTGGGATTGACATATATACACTTCTACATATAAAATAGATAACTAATGAGAATCTACTGTGTAGCACAGGGAACTCCACTCAGTGCTCTGTGGCAACCTAAATGGGAAGGAAATTTTTAAAAAGTGGATATATATATATATATATATATACACACATACACACACAGCTGATTCACTTTGCTATATAGCAGGAACTAACACAGCATTGTAAAGCAACTATACTCCAATTTAAAAAATGTAAGAAATTTTTGTGCCCCGTGTGATTCTCAGTGCTTTCATCCTGTGTGGGGATTCAAAAATACCTACATCCTAGAATGGCTGATGAGTTTATCTGCATGAAGCACCTGACATAGTAGAACCTGGCTCTTGCTTTCCTGGCTCTTTTTTAAAAATACACTGTATTTTTAATATTTACTCTATCAGTGGTAGCTACCCCATCATCTTTATCACCATCGTCACCACCAGTCTTCAGTTCAGTCGTTCAGTCGTGTCCGACTCTTCGCGACCCCAGGAACAACAGCACGCCAGGCCTCCCTGTTCACCACCATCTCTCGGAGTTTGCTCAGACTCACGTCCATCAAGTCCGTGATGCCATCCAGCCATCTCATCCTCAGTCGTCCCCTTCTCCTCCTGCTCCCAATCCCTCCCAGCATCAGAGTCTTTTCCAATGAGTCAACTCTTCGCATGAGGTGGCCAGAGTACTGAAGTTTCAGCTTCAGCATCATTCCTTCCATAGAAATCCCAGGGTTGATCTTCAGAATGGACGGGTTGAATCTCCTTGCAGTCCATGGGACTCTCAAGAGTCTTCTCCAACACCACAGTTCAAAAGCATCAGTTCTTTGGTGCTCAGCCTTCTTCACAGTCCAACTCTCACATCCATACATGACCACAGGAGAAACCATAGCCTTGACTAGATGGACCTTCGTCAGCAAAGTAATGTCTCTGATTATGAATATGCTATCTAGGTTGGTCATAACTTTCCTTCCAAGGAGTAAGCGTCTTTTAATTTCATGGCTGCAGTCACCATCTGCAGTGATTTTGGAGCCCAAAAATATAAAGTCTGACACTGTTTCCACTGTTTCCCCATCTATTTCCCATGAAGTAATGGGACCGGATGCCATGATCTTCGTTTTCTGAATTTTGAGCTTTAAGCCAACTTTTTCACTCTCCTCTTTCATCTTCATCAAGAGGCCCTTTAGCTCATCTTCACTTTCTGCCATAAGGGTGGTGTCATCTGCATATCTGAGGTTATTGATATTTCTCCCGGCAATCTTGATTCCAGCTTGTGTTTCTTCCAGCTCAGCATTTCTCATGATGTACTCTGCATAGAAGTTAAATAAGCAGGGTGACAATATACAGCCTTGTTGTACTCCTTTTCCTATTTGGAACCAGTCTGTTGTTCCATGTCCAGTTCTAACTATTGCTTCCTGCCTGCATACAGATTTCTCAAGAGGCAGGTCAGGCGGTCTGGTATTCCCATCTCTTTCAGAATTTTCCACAGTTTATTGTGATCCACACAGTCAAAGGCTTTGGCATAGTCAATAAAGCAGAAATAGATGTTTTTCTGGAACTCTCTTGCTTTTTCCATGATCCAACGGATGTTGGCAATTTGATCTCTGGTTCCTCTGCCTTCTCTAAAACCAGCTTGAACATCAGGAAGTTCACAGTTCACGTATTGCTGAAGCCTGGCTTGGAGAATTCTGAGCATCACTTTACTAGCATGTGAGATGAGTGCAATTGTGCAGTAGTTTGAGCATTCTTTGGCATTGCCTTTCTTTGGGATTGGAAGGAAAACTGACCTTTTCCAGTCCTGTGGCCACGGCTGAGTTTTCCAAATTTTCTGGCATATTGAGTGCAGCACTTTCACAGCATCATCTTTCAGGATTTGAAACAGCTCCATTGGAATTCCATCACCTCCACTAGCTTTGTTCATATTGATGCTTTCTAAGGCCCACTTGACTTCACATTCCAGGATGTCTGGCTCTAGATAAGTGATCACATCATCATGATTATCTGGGTCGTGAAGATCTTTTTTGTACAGTTCTTCCGTGTATTCTTGCCACCTCTTCTTAATATCTTCTGCTTCTGTTAGGTCCAGACCATTTCTGTCCTTTATCGAGCCCATTTTATTATTATTATATTCCAGTTGGGAACCACATCTTCGGTGTGACTTCCACAATCAACAGTGTACTCTACTATCCTAGACCTGAGGAAAGCTTCCATTTTTAATTAGCTTCTTCAGTCCTGTGCTTTTTTTAGTTTACCACATGTAGTCACCATCTTTTAAAAGACCAGGATTCAAGGCAGAAATAAAATATTAGTGATGAGACAGGTGTTTGGATCCTGAAAGGTCTTACTTAAATCCCAGTTTCACTGCATATCTATTGATGCCAAGAATGTCAGATAATGAAGGGGCTGAACTCTCTGGACTTCAGGTCCCTTCCCTGTAAACTTAGAATAAGAGCACTTTCTGCACAGAATTAATTTAGGAAACAGACCAGATAAGGTGTGTGGTGGACCAGGTAAGGTACCTGACTCATCAGTGTCAATCATTTATCCTATCCCAGTCCTACTAACATCGCCACCACCACTGCTAGGCACCAGATATCATTCTGAGAGGGCATTGCTTTTGGAACTGTTATAATGTCTTATAGCTGCAATATATTATTATGAATTATTAATATGTTAATAACCCCCTCAAGACTTAAGGTCTTAAAACAAAAGCAGTCTTATATGTTGCTCACAAATCTGTTTTGAGTAGAGCTGAGCAGGTTCCAGGTAATGTCAGCTGGGTGGGGCAGGTTAACTGGAGAACAGAAGAGTCCCTTTCAAGGCGGTACCCGTCTGTGACTGAAGATTCGGTGCTGGCCCATTGATTGGGAAGTCAGCCAGGGCCATGGATTGGGGAACTTGGTTTCCCCTCCACGTAGCTCTCCATGGACTGCTTAGAGCTTCCTTACAGTCCTGGTGAGCTCCAAGGACAAGCATTCTAAGAGAATAAGGCAGGAGTGCTGGTAATTTTACAACTCAGTCTTGGAAGCCATACAGTGTCATTGGTTCCAGACTCAATTAGTGGAGACTGTTGCAAAGATCAGCCCAGGTCCAAGTGAGAGGAAACAGACCCTACTCCACACAACAGAAGGACTATCTAGCTCATATTTTAAGAAGAGCATATCAGATGGGAAATAGTGTTGCCACTATCTCTGGAAAATGCAATCTTCCACAAAAGTATTGGCTAGACTAGCAGTGGTCTGGACTTACTGATGAGCCCTCCTGGGAATATTGTTGCCTTGCCATTGAGCTAAACCTTCAGTCCTTGTGAGGCTGGTTGCATACTGGTTCAGGCCTTAGAGTCACATTGTGTGTGCCCATGTGCTCAGTGGTACCTGACTTTTTCACAACCCCATGGACTGTACTCTGCCAGGCTCCTCTGTGCATGGAAATCTGTAGGCAAGAACACTGGAATGGGGAATTATTCCTTTCTCCAGGGGATCTTCCCAACCCAGGGATCAAACTCAGGTCTCCTACATTGCAAGCAGGTTCTTTACCATCTGAGTCAGCAAGGAAGCCCTTATGGTCATAGTATATTCTGAAGCCAGTCCTGCCACTTACTTACCCAGGGGACTTTGACTAAATTTAATTCCTTGGCATCTGTCCTTATCTTTAAAATACCAATAGCAATAGTATATATCACATAGAGCTTTTATGCATCGTTTGACAGAAAGAAAATTATCCTAGTTCTTGGTAAAACAATGACAACTTTTCCAAAGGAAATCTAGAAAATGGTCAGAAAAAGGAAGAATGGACCATGCTACATCTCCCCAGCTCTTCTTGAGGCAGAATAGAAAAGAACGTGGACAATTAGAGTCAGACAAGCATATATCCTGGCTCTATATTTTACCAGCAGCGTGACTTTGGGGAGGTACCCCATCATCCTGACCCTCATCGGTATAAAGGTGCCAAGTATTTTTAATGAGCATTGAATTCAACAGTGTGTGTGCATTACATACTGCTCGTATAAGAAATATTTATTAGAGTAGAAAAAGGCCTGGACATTAGTTAATAGCAATCATCTGAGTCATAGTGCATTCATGAAAGAGCAAATGAAAGATGGGTTCATAAGAGACCAAACTCTATGCCCAGGTACTACAGTGTGTTGAAAGAGACAAGCTCATTTTATGGGAGTCTCCCCTCATACTTTACCTTCTAACCAAAACTTTCACCTTGTTTCAAGTGGAAGCAAGAAGGGTGTGGGGTGTTGAAGGGGGCAGAGAGCACTTTGTGTTAGGAAATCTGTGATTTGAGCATTGAGTGTGACACCACCTGAGACAGCAGCAGCAATAGCAACCCCTTGGTTATTGATATTAAAAAGTAAACACTCCTCCCGAACACACGCCTCCAACCACCTCTTAGCTGATGGTTAAGTTGTAAAGTGGCCTTTTGGCAGAGAAAAAAACTGAAACCAAAGGAGCTCTAAGAACACCTTTTTAGCAACATGGATGGACATAGAGATTGTCCTACTGAGTGAAGTAAGTCAGACAGAGAAGGAGAACTATCATATGATGTTCCTTATATGTGGAATCTGAAAAGAAATGAGCTTATTTACAAAACAGAAACAGACTCATATACTTAGAGAACATGGTTGTTAGAGGGAAGGACAGAGGGAAGATAGGGAGTTTGGGATGGACATGCACTCACTGCTGTAATTAAAGTCAATAACCAAAAATAATTAAATGGCTAACCAGGAATGGCCTACTGTACAGCACAGGGAACTCAGCTGTGTTAAGTGGCAGCCTGGATGGGAGAAAGGTTTGGGGGAGAATGGATACATGTATATGTATGGCTGAGTCGCTTGCAGTTCACCTGAAAGAATCACAATATTGCTAATCAGCTATACTCCAATATAAAATAAAAAGCTTAAAAAAAAAAAAAGACAGCTGCTTTCCCTAAGAGCATCAGTGACAAAGCAAAAGCAGTTTCTTTCTCAGAAGTATGGTGTGATTTAATTACTTGTGTTGCCTCTGTGGTGTTTTCCACTATGTTTCATTGTGAGCATATGGACCCCTTCCCAATTATGGGCAGAAGTGTCTTCTGTGGGTTATCCTAGGAACTAACCACCATATGACATTATGTCCACAGGTAAATCATTTCTAAGTTCTCAACAACTGAATGGGAACAAACTTTCACAGCCAATGAATCTTTTCAAGATTAGAACTGCTTGTATCATGCAGTATATTTAACAGGTGAGACAGTCATGATTGCTTACTTTTCCCAAGTTTTTATGGAAATTTTCCAGCATGTTTATCTTGCTGCAACATGTCTCAATATTATGTGCATCTTGTTTTTTCCTCAATCACCACCCACATTCCCTCTCTCTACTGGAGGGTCCTTAATAAAGACACTGTCGATGCCCAACTCAGATGCTCTCAGATCCATTTACCATCATTGTGTCCCTGTCCAAGCTTCAGTGTGCTTTTATATCCAAAGACCTACACGTGAGATTCCTCTTCCAATGCCTACCCTTGGGTTCTGGAACTGCTTTGTTCAGGAGCACCTGGGAGTTTACATCTTCCAGAATGTGGTCCACTGGAGAAGGGAATGGCAAACACTTCAATGTTCTTGCCTTGAGAACCTCATGAACAGTATGAAAAGGCAAAATGATAGGATACTGAAAGAGGAATTCCCTAGGTCAGTAGGTGCCCAATATGCTACTGGAGATCAGCAGAAAAATAACTCCAGAAAGAATGAAGGGATGGAGCCAAAGCAAAAACAATACCCAGCTGTGGATATGACTGGTGATAGAAGCAAGGTCCAATGCTGTAAAGAGCAATATTGCATAGGAACCTGGAATGTCAGGTCCCTGAATCAAGGCTAATTGGAAGTGGTCAAACAGGAGATGGCAAGAATGAACATCAACATTCTAGGAATCAGCAAACTAAAATGGACTGGAATGGGTGAATTTAACTCAGATGACCATTATATCTACTATTGTGAGTAGGAATCCCTTAGAAGAAATGGAGTAGCCATCATGGTCAACAGAAGAGTCCGAAATGCAGTACTTGGATGCAGTCTCAAAAATGACAGAATGATCTCTGTTCGTTTCAAGGCAAACCATTCAATATCACAGTAATCCAAGCCTAGGCTCCAACCAGTAATGCTGAAGAAACTGAAGTTGAACAATTCTGTGAAACCTATAAGACCTTTTAGAAATAACACCCAAAACAGATGTCCTTTTCATCATAGGGGACTGGAATGCAAAAGTAGGAAGTCAAGAAACACCTGGAGTAACAGGAAAATTTGGCCTTGGAGTACAGAATGAAGCAGGGCAAAGGCTAATAGAGCTTTGCCATGAGGGTCATAGCAAACACCCTCTTCCAACAACACAAGAGAAGACTCTATACATGGACATTACCAGATAGTCAACATCAAAATCAGATTGATTATATTCTTTGCAGCCAAAGATGGAGAAACTCTATACAGTCAAAAAGCATGACTGGGAGCTGACTGTGGCTCAGATCATGAAATCTTTGTTGCCAAATTCAGAATGAAATTGAAGAAAGTAGAGAAAACCACTAGACCATTCAGGTATGACCTAAATCAAATCCCTTATGATTATACAATGGAAGTGAGAAATAGATTTAAGGGACTAGATTTGATAGACAGAGTGCCTGATGAGCTGTGGATGGAGGTTCGTGATATTGTACAGGAGAAAGGGATCAAGACCATCCCCATGGAAAAGAAATGCAAGTCTGGGGAGGCCTTACAAATAGCTGTGAAAAGAAGAGAAGCAAAAAGCAAAGGAGAAAAGGAAATATATAAGCATCTGAATGCAGAGTTCTAAAGAATAGCAAGGACAGATAAGAAAGCCTTCCTCAGTGATCAGTGCAAAGAAATAGAGGAAAACATCAGAATGGGAAAGACTAGAGATCTCTTCAAGAAAATTAGAGATACCAGAGGAAGATATCCTGCAAAGATGGGCTCGATTAAGGACAGAAATGGTATGGACCTAACAGAAGCAGAAGATATTAAGAAGAGGTGGCAAGATTACGCAGGAGAACTGTACAAAAAACAGCTTCATGACCCTGATAATCATGATGGTGTGACCACTCACACTCACCTAGAGCCAGACATCCTGGAATGTGAAGTCAAGTGGGCCTTAGGAAGCATCACTATGAACAAAGCTAGTGGAGGCAATGGAATTCCAGTTCAGTTCAGTTCAGTTTAGTTCAGTTCAGTCGCTCAGTCATGTCCGACTTTTGGCGACCCCATGAATTGCAGCACGCCAGGCCTCCTTGTCCATCACCAACTCCCGGAGTTCATTCAGACTCATGTCCATCGAGTCAGTGATGCCATCCAGCCATTTCATCCTCGGTCGTCCCCTACTCCTCCTACCCCCAATCCATCCTATCATCAGAGTCTTTTCCAATGAGTCAACTCTTTGTATGAGGTGGCCAAAGTATTGGAGTTTCAGCTTTAGCATCAGTCCTTCCAAAGAAATCCCAGGGCTGATCTATTTCAGAATGGACCAGTTGGATCTCCTTGCAGTCCAAGGAACTCTCAAGAGTCTTTTCCAATACCACAGTTCAAAAGCATCACTTCTTTGGCAATCAGCTTTCTTCACAGTCCAACACTCACATCCATACATGACTATTGGAAAAACCATAGCCTTGACTAGATGGACCTTTGTTGGCAAAGTAATGGCTCTGCTTTTGAATACGCTATCTAGGTTGGTCATAACTTCCAGTTGAGCTGTTTCAAATCCTGAAAGATGATGCTGTGAAAGTGCTAAACTCAATATGTCAGCAAATTTGGAAAACTCAGCAGTGGCCACAGGACTGGAAAAAGTCAGTTTTCATTCCAATCCCAAAGAAAGGCAATGCCAAAGAATGCTCAAACTACCACACAATTGTACTCATCTCACACGCTAGTAAAGTAATGCTCAAAATTCTCCAAACCAGGCTTCAACAATACATGAACCGTGAACTTCCAGATGTTCAAGCCGGTTTAGCTGTTCATATTGGTTTTAGAAAAGGCAGAGGAACCAGAGATCAAATTGCCAACATCCGCTGGATCATGGAAAAAGCAAGTGAGTTCCAGAAAAACATCTATTTCTGCTTTGTTGACTATGCCAAAGCCTTTGACTGTGTGGATCACAATAAACTGTGGAAAATTCTGAAAGAGATGGGAATACCAGACCATCTGGCCTGCCTCTTGAGAAACCTGTATGCAGGGCAGGAAGCAACAGTTAAAACTGGACATGGAACAACAGACTGGTTCCAAATAGGAAAAGGAGTACATCAAGGCTGTATATTGTCACCCTGCTTATTTAACTTATATGCAGAATACATCACGAGAAATGCTGGACTGGAAGAAGCACAAGCTGGAATCAAGATTGCTGGGAGAAATATCAATAACCTTAGATATGCAGATGACACCACCTTTATGGCAGAAAATGAAGAGGAACTCAAAAGCCTCTTGATGAAAGTGAAAGAGGTGAGTGAAAAAGTTGGCTTAAAGCTCAACATTCAGAAAACTAAGATCATGGCATCCGGTCCCATTACTTCATGGGAAATAGATGGGGAAACAGTGGTAACAGACTTTATTTTGGGGGCTCCAAAATCACTGCAGATGGTGATTGCAGCCATGAAATTAAAAATGCTTACTCCTTGGAAGGAAAGTTATGACCAACCTAGACAGTATATTAAAAAATAGAGACATTACTTTGCCAACAAAGGTCTGTCTAGTCAAGGCTATGGTTTTTCCAGTAGTCATGTATGGATGTGAGAGTTGGACTGTGAAGAAAGCTAAGTGCCAAAGAATTGATACTTTTGAACTGTGGTGTTGGAGAAGACTCGTGAGAGTCCCTTGGACTGCAAGGAAATCCAACCAGTCCATCCTAAAGGAGATCGCAGAGTCGACACAACTGAGCGACTGGACTGAACTGAACTGAAGTGATCCTTAGCCAATGATGGATGGATGGGACACGTGAGAACAAGCTCTCTGCTTCAGGACAGAGCAGGTCTGTAGTGTAACTTCAGAGTTCCCCTGATAATCAGAGCTGAAGCTACCTTTCACGACAGTTTGCCTGAAATTACACTCGTGTTTGGGTTTTCCCAGGTGGCACTAGTGGTAAAGAACCCACTTGCCAATGCAAGAGACCTGAGACATTGGTTCGATCACTGAGTCTGAAGATCCCCTGGAGGAGGCCAGGGCAACCCACTCCAATATTCTTGCCTAGATAATGCCACAGACAGAGGAGCCTGGCGGGCTTCTGTTCATAGCGTCGCAAAGAGGCAGACAAGACGGAAGCGACTTAGCACATCACACCCTTGTGGACTTCCGCTCCCTCTGCGGCATCCCTGACCACGCCCACTACCAGTCTTGCCTAGCAGCGTTTCCGTGTTGTATTTCTTGCATTAAATCCTCATCTCAGGCTCTACATCTGGGACCAAGGTATGGGTTACTATCAGGAAAAGCCTGAGCATCATATTTCACCCTTCTTTTTTGTTCAGTGTGTATAATTAACAAAGTTTTGGTTTTTTTTTCCTTCTAAGTATTGTGTGCTAAATTGCTTCAGTTGTGCCTAACTCTTTGGACCCTGTGCAACCCTATGGACCATGACTGGCCAGGCTCCTCTGTTAATGGGATTCTTCAGGCAAGAATGCAGGAGTGGGTTGACTGGCCTCCAAAGGATCGTCCAGACCCAGGGATCAGAGCTGAATCTCTTTATCTCCTGCACTGGCAGGAGAGTTCCTTACCACTAGTGAAGCCTTTTTTAAAGTATTAGGACTAAATTAGTATTACACATAAAAATTAATTATAAATCCCTAAAAGTATGTAATAGAGTCTCAGCAAATTCTTTTCATGCTTAGATTCCTATAAATCAGAGTCCATACACTGCACACATTATATGTGGTTGATAAGAATCTTTTAAGATTTCTCTTTTAGGTGCTAAGTATTTATTGAAGAAATCATCTAATTCATCTTAAAGAGTTCCCTATTTTATGATTTGGACCAATTGCATCTTTGTGATTTAATACACTGCTTATCCTTTATCATTCCTATAAATTGGTAGTTAGAATCTTGATTAAATTCAACTTTTTCTTTTTCTTTGCAAAAGTGCCTCATGATTGGAAGTCTGTACTTCATATTGCCTTAGATCAGGAGGCCCAAATGTCTGGGCCTCCTGATCTAGGCTGTTTCATGAGCCTAATCCATCCATTATAAAATTCACCATCAACTTTTCATCTAGTGGCTTAAGCAGCCAATAATTAGTGTTAACTACAAACACTGTTTCATTATGAGTTGCAAAGTAATGAATTCTAATTCTATTATTCCTGCTGCATTTATGAACTGGAATTCACATATAAAGAATAGTCTTTTACCAACTATTTGGCTACTCTGAAACATAATTTGTATAAAAAGACAAGATAAATACTTGATGTCTTACTTTTATTTGCTTACTTTTCAAACAACGACTTGGTATCCTAGCAACACTCAGAGTTAACCTATTAAAGGAATATTTCTATGAATTATAATGTAATTTATATATTTTAATCCATTAAATTCATTTTTCTTTTTGATGCTTAATTTGTGCTAATTGTTTTGTCCAATGCGACCCCATTCAAATTGGCCCTTATGGCTTTCTACTATACTCTCACCAGTTTGTCTTGCACACCAAGGTATTTCTGGCTCTTATAGAAATTCTGTCCCAGAGAGGAAATGAGCCATTTTCTTTGGGATCCTGATTCCTTTTGGTGAGAAATAGCATATAAAGCAACAATCTGGATGCCAATGCTGCAATTGCCACTGAGTTGTTATTACTTCTAGACTTTTTTTCTTTTTTTTTTTTTCCAAAAACAAGGCCAGGAAATACATGTTTTTATAGAAAGAGAAAAAATTCTAAATTCATGTTGATACTTCCAATTCAAATGAAAAATTATAGTATTTTACCTTCCTTTCTTGATTTTATATGCTTTTTGTCTTAGTCTGAGACTCTTCCCCCTTAATTGCACTAATTACCTATTTAATTTTATTTTTAAATATGTATCTAATGGACTTTCTTGGTGGTTCAGATGGTAAAGAATCTGTGTACAATGCAGGAGACCCAGTTTCAAACCCTGGGTCAGGAAGATCCCCTGGAGAAGGGAATGGCTACCTACTCCAGTATTCATGCCTGGAGAATTCCACAGACAGAGGAGCCTGGCAGGCTAGAGTTCATGGGGTCACAAAGAATTGGACACGACTGAGCAACTAACACTTTCACTTTCATTTATCTAATATTTTCAAAACACTAATACCAACATTACTAAAAATAGTCTAAATTCTTGGGATTATTTTATTAGATGTGTATAGTAGAATTATTCAAATTATTGTGGTTAGAAGTAATTGGTACTAAATTTTCTGTGTCATTATGCTGCCAATTTCACACACAGCTATGTTCACAGCTTTAATTCTGCTTTATAATTCCAGAGATTGTGACTATGTTCCCCTTTTTATTTATAGTAATGTAGAACATTTCCATGGAGAAGGCAGTGGCACCCCACTTCAGTACTCTTGCCTGGAAAATCCCATGGACAGAGGAGCCTGGTAGGCTGCAGTCCATGGGGTCACTAAGAGTCGGATACAACTGAGCGACTTCACTTTCACTTTTCACTTTCATGCATTGGAGAAGGAATGGCAATCCACTCCTGTGTTCTTGCCTGGAGAATCCCAGGGATATGGGAGCCTAGTGGGCTGCCATCTATGGGGTCACACAGAGTCGGACACGATTAAGTGACTTAGCAGCAGCAGCAGAACATTTCCATGGCTCCAAAGTCGAGACCATTAAACAAAGAATAGTCCTCTTCATTTTTTTTTACTTCCATCATGAATAATGATTTTTGTTAGTTTTTAGTTTATCATCCCACTACTTTAAAAAAGCCAATGTTTGTATGTGTTTCATACATAAAAGGCAGCAGAAGTACACTCCTGCTACACCTTGAATTTTTCATTTAACAAGGTACCTTCATAATAGGAATCAAAGGATTTCCTCTTGAGAATCCAGCTGTTTCTTTATTTGCTCCTTTCCCTCCTAGAGCACCCTTCCACTAAGTATGTCACTCTTTGTTGTCTTGAGATGTTTCTTGCAAAATTAGTCCCTGGAGGGGTTTGTACATAACACCAGCATGCATCTGGACAATGCTCAAGGGCAGGCTGAAGATCTCCCCCACACAAAGAGACAATTGACTGATGAGAAATAAGAGAAATGCTAGCAACGTGATGGATAGAGTTATGGCCTTTAGGACTGGTGGAGGGGGAGTTATAATTCAGAATCTCCTCTGTCTCTATATACAGGGATGCAGGGTATGTAATGATTTGTAGGAATTTGTCTTCTTCTGTGGAAGGAGACAACCTGAGCTTCTGTGTATTCACTATGTGACTTCCAGCAGATGTCTTACTCTCTGACCTGCAATTTCTTCATTTAAAAATTCAGGAAGGTGATGGATAACCTTAAAACATTGTGAATATTAAATGTGATAATGTGCAGAAAGCCTCTCACACAAGACCTTATTATTATCATCATGTAATATGTAGCAGGTCTTTGCAATCAGAATCAAAGCAAATCCAGTTAAGGGTCCCAGAACAGTGGTCTACACCCAGCATACAGACACAAGGATCAGGCTCAGTGAGCAGGAAGCCAGGAGGAATGGGAGCAAATTGAAAGTGCGTTTCAAAGAGTTCAAGGTCAGCAAATTAGTCCTGGAGCTAAGAACAAAGCCAGAGTGTCAGAGCAGGGGAAAAGTTACGGGTGGCTTCTATGCAGAGCTAGCTCAGTGTTATGGAGATCACTTTGAAGACCTAATACATTTGTGCAGCATCAAGCAGGAGAGACAAAGTGCTGCCCGTCCAATACACTGAGTACTATTTTGGTACATGAGACAACACAGCCTTGGAGTTAGTGGGTGTGGCGAGAATAAAGCAGAGATTCCTGCTGCTGGGAATATTATAGGACATTCCCTTCTAGGTGTCAGACCCATGGAGAAAAGTAAAGAATCTAGTGATCCAGGGCGTGGGAAGAACTTTGAGAGCCACGCAAATTCAGAAAAACTTATTGATGCAATATGACATTGTCATTGTTGTTTAGTCCTTAAGTTGTATCTGACTCTGAGACTCCATGGACTATAGCCCACCAGGCTCCTCTGTCCCTGGGATTTCCCAGGAAAGAATACTGGAGTGGGTTGCCGTTTCCATCTCCAAGGGATCTTCCCAACCCAGGGACTGAACCCACATCTCCTGCCTTGGCAGACAGTCTTTACCACTGAGCTAAAGGTATGCTAAAATTTGCATATCCTTAAACAAGGTTAATAAAACCAATTCCTGATCCTGGAAGGACTTTGGCATGCATGGAGTTATTGGTTCAGCACCCCTGCTTTAAGTAGCTGTGGGTAAAGGGACTATTTATCATAGGTCTAAGAAATACATGAGGGGTGACTTTCCTGCCATACTAAAGGGCAAATGTCTTCAGGTTTGCTGTCTCTTGGAGGCTTTTCAGTCTTGAGCAATCACTCGCTTGACTTACTTCTCTTCTTCATTTTGCTTTCTAAACTTTCCCCAAAGCACAATTCTGATTCTCTTAAGTAAGACACTGAATTTTTGATCTTAGTAAATTAGAGACTATGATTTACTTTAGATGGTTCTTTCTGTAATTCCATTTCATCAATAATAGTCAACATATTTACAGTAACGTGTGTGTGTGTGTGTGTGTGTGTGTGCGTGTGTGTGTGTGTGTGCTGAAAAAGGATCTCAGTTGATTGAGAATTGAACCGTCATTGATTGGGGCATGTCCTCTTCTTAACACCCATTGCCTTTCCTGTCCACATGGATATGGACAGGTTCCTCTGTCCATGGGGACTCTCCCAATTACTGAAGTGGGTTTTCATGCCCAAATCTAGATCTCCTGCATTACAGGTGGATTTTTTACTGCCTAAGCCACCAGGGAAGCCCAAGAATACTGGAATGGGTTGCCTATTCCTTCTCCAGGGGATCTTCCTGACCCAGATGAGTAGTTTTAACTAAATATATATTCCCTGACCTTTCAGGGGAGAGTTAAATTCTTCCTTTCCTGTGTTTTCATAAAACTGTTTACCCGTACTTTTTAACAAATTACAGTTTTTAAATTACCTACTCACAGTCTCTGTCTCCATTGAGCCCATAGAAAAACCATACATCATTAATATTTTGTCCCTGGTCCCTAGCAATTGTAGGTATTCACTCATGAATGACTTACTGTGTGCAGACCGAAACTCAAGCAATCTAAAATGCATTTTCCTCAAACTCACCAGTCATGATCAAATGAAATAAAAAGAGAGTTGTAGACAAAGCAATAAGCTAACCCTTTTCTTTGTTAAATTTACCAAAATCACAGGAGACAATTTCAGTTGACTCTGTATCTCCTGAGTCATTTCTGTATTCATTAGGTATCTATATATCATTTCTGCTTTAGCATTCATCTGGTGTACTGTTTGCATAAAGATGATGGGTATATTATTCTTGCCTATAGAAAAAGCAGTTGGAGCATAGGTATGCTTGTGGGGAAAATTCAAAGGTCTGGTATAATTCAACTGACAAAGACCATCTGCTTCACAAGCCAAGAGAGAGGACCAAATACAGAAACATTAAAAGGAAGAAAGACAGTGGACAGATCTAATGAACCCACATGTTGGGAGACCCTATAGAAGAGATGTACCTTTACTTAGTTGCTATTTGATGGTATAGTCAAATTCTCCTTGAGAGTTTAGATGATTGAAAATAAAAACCATTGATTTTTCTTTGTCTATTTGTTGTTATTTACTCACTAAGTCATGTCTGACTCTTTTGTGACCCCATGGACTAAATAGCAGAGAAGGCAATGGCACCCTACTCCAGTACTCTTGCCTGGAACATCCCATGGATGGAGGAGCCTGGTAGGCTGCAGTCCATGGGGTCACTATGAGTCAGACACGACTGAGCAACTTCACTTTCACTTTTCACTTTCATGCATTGGAGAAGGAAATGGCAACCCACTCCAGTGTTCTTGCCTGGAGAATCCCAGGGACAGGGAAGCCTGGTGGGCTGCTGTCTATGGGGTTGCACAGAGTCGAACACGACTGAAGTGACTTAGCAGCAGCAGCAGGACTATATAGCCTACAAGGTTCCTCTGTTCATGGGATTTTCGGGCAAGACTATTGGAGTGGATTGCCATTTTCTCTTCCAATTCATTCATGTTATTATATGTATAAAGTAGTTTGGGTTGTTTGTTCACCATTTCTGTGTAACTGCATTGTATGAATACAATACAATTTATTTTATTCTAGTTTTGGTGGCTAATTGGGTTGTTTCTAATTTTGGGCAGTTGTGAGAAAAGCTCCTCTGGTGATTCTTGCACATATCTTTTGGTGAATATAAGTATTCATCTGATATGTACTCAGGGGTAGGGTTGCTGGCTAAGAAAGTAGGTATGTGCTGAGCTTTGCTAAATGCCAAAAAACAGTTTTGTAAACTGGTTGCACCAACTGATCACTTCCTCTGGTAGAATATGAGGGTTCTAGTTGTTTACATTCTCACCAAACTGGGCATCATCATCTTTTCAGTGTTAGCCTATTTGATGGGAGTGTGGCAATATCATATTGTGATTTCAGTTTCCACCTTTTATTAATATAATCACTGATAATATTATATCAGTGATGTGTCTATATATTTAGGGTAGCATTTGGGTATCCTATTTTGTGAAATAGGGCTTTCCTGGATGCTCAGATGGTAAAGAGTCTGCCTACAATGCTGGAAACCTGGGTTTGATCCGTGGGTCAGGAAGATCCTCTGAATAAGGAAATGGCAACCCACTCCAGTACACTTGCCTGGAAAATTCCATGGAAGGAAGAGCTTGGTAGGCTACAGTCCATGGCGTCACAAAGAGTTGGACCCAACTGAGCGACTTCACTTTCACTTTTTTTGTGAAATGAGGTTCAAGTCTTCTACCCATTTTCAGAGTCTAACTTTTTATAATTTATTTGTAGACATTTAAATATATATATATTCTGGGTATGGGTCCTACTTTGTTTTTTGTCCTTTTAACAATAAAGGAAATTTGTTAGCTCATATAGTTGAAAACTATAGACAAACACTATATATTATCACATACAATCTTTATGGTGTATCCATTATCATCTCCATTTTATATGAAATAAATGAAGGCCAAAGAGTTTAAATAATTTATCCAGAGTTCACACAGACACTGTATGGTAGTTTAAACCTAAACCATCTGACTCCAAAGCATGGGGCCTACTTTGGATTTCTGTATCGTAACTATCTCCTCTTAGGAGTTGTCATTTCACTTTCTTTTTTTTTTTTTTTAAATTTTTATTTATTTATTTATTTATTTTAAATTACAATACTGTATTTGTTTTGCCATACATTGACATGAATCAGCCACAGGTGAACACAATCTCCCAGTGCCGAAGCCCCTCCCAGCTCCCACCCCACATCCTCTCCCTGAATCATCCTGTACACCAGCCCCATGCGTCCTGCATCCTGCATTGAACATAGACTGGCGCTTCGTTTCTTACAAGAAAGTATACATGTTTCAATGCCATTCTCCCAAACCATCCCACCCTTTCCCTCTCCCTCAGAGTCCAAAAGTCCACTCTATACCTCTGTGTCTCTTTTGTTGTCTCACATAGAGGGTCATCATTACTATCTTCTAAATTTCATATATATGTGTCAGTATACTGTATTGGTGTTTTTCTTTCTGGCTTATTTCACTCTGTATAATCGGTTCCAATTTCATCCATCTCATTAGAACTGAGTCAAATTTATTCTTTTTAAGGGCTGAGTAGTACTCCATTGTGTATATGTACCACAGCTTTCTTATCCGTTCATCTGCTGATGGACATCTAGGTTGCTTCCATGTCCTGGCTATTATAAACAGTGCTGCAATGAACATTGGGGTACATGTGTCTCTTTCAATTCTGGTTTCCTCGGTGTGTATGCCCAGCAGTGGGATTGCTGGGTCATAAGGCAGTTCTATTTGCAATTTTTTAAGGAATCTCCACACTGTTTTCTATAATGGCTATACTAGTTTGCATTCCCGCCAGCAGTGTAAGAGGGTTCCCTTTTCTCCACATCCTCTCCAGCATTTATTGCTTGTAGACTTTTGGATCGCAGCCATTCTGACTGGTGTGAAATGGTACCTCATTGTGATCTTGATTTGCATTTCTCTGATAATTAGTGATGTTGAACATCTTTTCATGTGTTTGTTAGCCATCCGTATGTCTTCTTTGGAGAAATGCCTATTTAGTTCTTTGGCCCATTTTTTTATTGGATCATTTATTTTTCTGGAGTTGAGCTGCGTAAGTTGCTTATATATCTTTGAGATTAGTTGTTTGTCAGTTGTTTCATTTGCTATTGTTTTCTCCCATTCAGAAGGCTGTCTTTTCACCTTGCTTATAGTTTCCTTTGTTGTGCAGAAGCTTTTAATTTTAATTAGATCCCATTTGTTTATTTTTGCTTTTATTTCCAGTATACTGGGAGTTGGATCATAGAGGATCCTGCTGTGATTTATGTCGGAGAGTGTTTTGCCTATGTTCTCCTCTAGGAGTTTTATAGTTTCTGGTCTTACATTTAGATCTTTAATCCATTTTGAGTTTATTTTTGTGTATGGTGTTAGAAAGAGGTCTAGTTTCATTCTTTTACAAGTGGTTCACCAGTTTTCCCAGCACCACCTGTTAAAGAGACTGTCTTTACTCCATTGTATATTCTTGCCTCCTTTGTCGAAGATAAGGTGTCCATAGGTGTGTGGGTTTATCTCAGGGCTTTCTATTTTGTTCCATTGATCTATATTTCTGTCTTTGTGCCAGTACCATACTGTCTTAATGACTCTGGCTTTGTAGTAGAGCCTGAAGTCAGGCAAGTTGATTCCTCCAGTTCCATTCTTCTTTCTCAAGATTGCTTTGGCTATTCGAGGTTTTTTGTATTTCCATACAAATCTTGAGATTATTTGATCTAGTTCTGTGAAAAATACTGCTGGTAGCTTGATGGGAATTGCATTGAATCTGTAGATTGCTTTAGGTAGTATACTCATTTTCACTATATTGACTCTTCCGACCCATGAGCATGGTATATTTCTCCATCTATTAGTGTCCTCTTTGATTTCTTTCATCAGTGTTTTAAAGTTTTCGATATATAGGTCTTTAGTTTCTTTAAGTAGGAATATTCCTAAGTATTTTATTCTGTTCGTTGCAGTGGTGAATGGAATTGTTTCCTTAACTTCTTTTTCTACTTTCTCATTATTAGTGTATAGGAATGCAAGGGATTTCTATGTGTTGATTTTATATCCTGCAACTTTACCATATTCATTGATTAGCTCTAGTAGTTTTCTGGTCGAGTCTTTAGGATTTTCTATGTAGACTATCATGTCATCTGCAAACAGTGAGAGTTTTACTTCTTCTTTTCCAATTTGGATTCCTTGTATTTATTTTTTTGCTCTGATTGCTGTGGCCAAAACTTCCAGTACGATGTTGAAGAGTAGTGGTGAAAGTGGACACCCTTGTCTTGTTCCTGACTTTAGGGGAAATGGTTTCAATTTTTCACTATTGAGGATAATGTTAGCTGTGGGTTTGTCATATATAGCTTTTATTATGTTGAGGTATGTTCCTTCTATTCCTGCTTTCTGGAGAGTTTTTATCATAAATGGATGTTGAATTTTGTCAAAGGCTTTTTCTGCATCTATTGAGATAATCATATGATTTTTATTTCTCAGTTTGTTAATGTGATGAATTACATTGATTGACTTGTGGATATTGAAGAATCCTTGCATCCCTGGGATAAAGCCCACTTGGTCATGGTGTATGATCTTTTAATGTGTTGCTGGATTCTGATTGCTAGGATTTTGTTGAGGATTTTTGCATCTATGTTCATCAGTGATATTGGCCTGTAGTTTTCTTTTTTGTGGTGTCTTTGTCAGGTTTTGGTATTAGGGTGATGGTGGCCTCACAGAATGAGTTTGGAAGTTTACCTTCCTCTGCAATTTTCTGGAATAGTTTCAGTAAGATGGGTGTTAGCTCTTCTCGAAATTTTTGGTAGAATTCAGCTGTGAAGCCGTCTGGACCTGGGCTTTTGTTTGCTGGAAGATTTCTGATTACAGTTTCAATTTCCGTGCTTGTGATGGGTGTGTTAAGATTTTCTATTTCTTCCTGGTTGAGTTTTGGAAAGTTGTACTTTCTAATAATTTGTCCATTTCTTCCAAGTTGTCCATTTTATTGGCATATAATTGCTGATAGTAGTCTCTTATGATTCTTTGTATTTCTGAGTTGTCTGTCGTGATCTCTCCATTTTCATTTCTAATTTTGTTGATTTGATTTTTTTCTCTTTGTTTCTTGATGAGTCTGGCTAATGGTTTGTCAATTTTATTTATCCTTTCAAAGAACCAGCTTTTTGCTTTGTTGATTTTTGCTATGGTCTCTTTTGTTTCTTTTGCATTTATTTCTGCCCTAATTTTTAGGATTTCTTTCCTTCTACTAACTCTGGGGTTCTCTATTTCTTCCTTTTCTAGTTGCTTTAGGTGTAGAGTTAGGTTACTTATTTGACTTTTTTCTTGTTTCTTGAGGTATGCCTGTATTGCTATGAACTTTCCTCTTAGGACTGCTTTTATAGTGTTCCAAATGTTCTCTGTAGTTGTGTTTTCATTTTCATTCGTTTCAATGCATATTTTGATTTCTTTTTGATTTCTTCTGTGATTTGTTGATTATTCAGAAGGGTGTTGTTCAGCCTCCAAATGTTGGAATTTTTAATAGTTTTTCTCCTATAATTGAGATCTAACCTTAGTGCATTATGGTCAGAGAAGATGCTTGGAATAATTTCGATTTTTTTGAATTTATCAAGGTTAGATTTATGACCCAGGATGTGATCTATCCTGGAAAAGGTTCCATGTGCACTTGAGTAAAAGGTGAAATTCATTGTTTTGGGGTGAAATATCCTATAGATATCAATTAGGTCTTACTGGTCTATTGTATCGTTTAACATTTGCGTTTCTTTGTTAATTTTCTGTTTAGTTGATCTGTCCATAGGTGTGAGTGGGGTATTAAAGTCTCCCACTATTATTGTGCTATTATTAATTTCTCCTTTCATGCTTGTTAGCAATTGTCTTACATATTGTGGTGCTCCTATGTTGGGTGCATATATATTTATAATTGTTATATCTTCTTCTTGTATTGATCCTTTAATCATTATGTAGTGGCCTTCTTTGTCCCCTTTTCACAGCCTTTGTTTTAAAGTCTATTTTATCGGATATGTGTATTGCTACTCCTGCTTTCTTTTGGTCTTTGTTTGCATGGAATATCTTTTTCCAGCCCTTCACTTTTAGTCTGTATGTGTCCATTGTTTTGAGGTGGGTCTCTTGTAGGCAGCATATAGGGAACTTGTTTTTGTATCCATTCAGCCAGTCTTTGCCTTTTGGTTGGGGCATTCAACCCATTTACATTTAAGGTAATTATTGATAAGTATGCTCCTGTTGCCATTTACTTTATTGTTTTGGTTTTGGGTTTATACGTCCTTTTGTGTTTCCTTTCTAAAGTCTATCCTTTAGTATTTGTTGGAGAGCTGGTTTGGTGGTGCTGAATTCTCTCAGCTTTTGCTTGTCTGTAAAGCTTTTGATTTCTCCTTCATATTTAAATGAGATCCTTACTGGGTACAGTAGTCTTGGCTGAAGGTTATTATCTTTCTCACTTTAAGTATGTCTTGCCATTCCCTCCTGGCCTGAAGAGTTTCTATTGAAAGATCTGCAGTTATTCTTATGGGGATCCCCTTGTGTGTTATTTGTTGTTTTTCCCTTGCTACTTTTAATATTTGTTCTTTGTGTTTGGTCTTTATTAGTTTGATTAAAATATGTCTTGGGGTGTTTCGCCTTGGGTTTATCCTGTTTGGCACTCTCTGGGTTTCTTGGACTTGGGTGATTATTTCCTTCCCCATTTTAGGGAAGTTTTCAACTATTCTCTCCTCAAGTATTTTCTCGTGGTCTTTCTTTTAGTCTTCTTCTTCTGGGACTCCTATAATTCGAATGTTGGAGCGTTTCATATTGTCTTGGAGGTCTCTGAGGTTGTCCTCATTTCTTTTAATTCGTCTTTCTTTTTCCCTCGCTGTTTCATTTATTTCTACCATTCTATCTTCTATTTCACTAATCCTATCTTCTGCCTCCGATATTCTACTATTTGTAGCCTCCAGAGTGTTTCTGATCTCATTTATTGCATTATTCATTATATGTTGACTCTTTTATATTTCTTCTAGGTCCTTGTTGAACCTTTCTTGCATCTTCTCAGTCCTTGACCCCAGGCTATTTATCTGTGATTCCATTTTGATTTCAAGATTTTGGATCATTTTCACTATCAGTATTCAGAATTCTTTCTCAGGTAGATTCCCTATCTCTTCCTCTTTTGTTTGGTTTGGTGGGCATGTCTCCTGTTCCTTTAACTGCTGGGTATTCTTCTGTCTCTTCATCTTGGTTATATTGCTGCGTTTGGGGTGACTTTTCTATATTCTGGGAATTTGTGGAATTCTCTTTCTTATAGAGCTTCCTCTCTGTGTTTGGGGTTATATCAGTGGCTTGTCAAAGTTTCTTGATTAGGGAGGCTTGTGTTGGAGTTCTGGTGGGTGGAGCTGGATTTCCTCTCTCTGGAGTGCTGTGAAGTGTGAAGTAA
Organism: Nanger dama; assembly: GCA_917880005.1. Taxonomy (NCBI): domain Eukaryota; kingdom Metazoa; phylum Chordata; class Mammalia; order Artiodactyla; family Bovidae; genus Nanger; species Nanger dama. The sequence continues at coordinate 15,398,097 of CAKJTW010000044.1, forward strand.
TGGGTTATGAGACGTCAATGGTTTTGGAGTATTTTGAGTTGCCTGTGTATTGGAGCTCATGGGCTTGTTCTTGTGTTGCTGGAGAATTTGCGTGGTATGTCTTGCTCTGGAGCTTGTTGGCCCTTGGGCAGTGCTCAGTTTCAGTATAGGTATGAAGGCGTTTGATGAGCTCTAATTGGATAATGTTCCCTGTATTCAGGAATTCTTTGATGATCTCAGGATTTGGACTTATGCCTCCTCATTCTGGTTTTCAGATTTATTTTTTTACAATAGCCTCATGATTTCTCCATCTATTCAGCGCTAATGTTAAAACATCTAGGTTAATGATGATAGGTTTCTCCACCTTGAGGGTCGTCCCTAGAGGATCGCTGAGTTACTTGGAGGAGAGAAGAGGGAGGGAGTAGTTAGAGGTGAGTGGAATGGGATGAGGTGGAATCAAAAGAGGAAAAAGCAAGCTAGCACGTAAATAAGATCTAGTTTATAAATCTTGTCTTTTATACCAAATTGGGACATTTGGTATCCTGTTTAAAAATCCTTGCTTATCCCAATATTATGAAAATATTTCCCTCTGTTAATTTCTACAACTTTAATTGATTTAGATCATGACCTTTTCTTCATCACAAAGAATTGTTATTTAAGGTGAAAGGTAGAGGTCAAGCTTCACTTTTGAACACAGATATCCAGTTGACCTGACACAAATCATTGAAAAGATCATCCATTTATCACTAAGTTCATTATGGCGAGCCCTTAGGCTCAAAATAATTTTTAGTTTTATTTTTACATGTATATGTATGCTCAATCACTCAGTCTTGTCTCTTTCGTTTCATATATCTATTTTTTTATGAACAGATTTTTAATTTTATAAGGTGTTTTTCTGTCTATTGAAATAATCATATGGTTTTCTTTTTATTCAGTTGTAGTGAATTACATTCATTGATTTTCAAATATTCAAGCAACTCTTAGGATAATTTCAACTGAGCTATTAATCTAGTTGTACATTGCTACATTTGGGTTACTGATAATTTGTTTAGAAACTTTGTAAATATATCCATGATAATATTGGCCTTTTATTGGCTTTTTATATCTATTCCTTTATAATACTATCTTTTGGGGTTTTAGAATTAAAGTTATGCTAGCTTTATGACATGAATTGGAGTAGCTATACTCTTTCTTGGGCTTCTCTGGTAGCTCAACAGTAGAGACTCTGCCTGCAGTCCCTGAGTTGGGGAGATCCCCTGGAGAAGGGAGTGGCAACCCTTTCTAGTATCCTTGCCTGGAGATCCCATGGACAGAGGAGCCTGGTGGGCTACTGTCCATAGGGTCACAAAGAGGTGGACAAAACTGAAGTGATGGAGCACACACGCACGCAAACGTTTTCTCAGTTCTCTAGTATGACGTATATGATTGACACTATGAATTCCTTAAACATCTTAGCATAACTTATCGATGACACTTAGAGTGTTTTGATTGTCAAGAATATGCAATAGTAGTGTATTGATTATGGACTCTCAAGAAATGAAAGAGGTGATGCTTGACATACACAGGTGAACAAACTTGAGGGCTGGTCAAAAGAAACCTGAAATGAGTCACCAGTTCCTTCCCAGAGGAACCCACGGCCATTTAACAGAATTACTGTGAACTGAGAAAGGGAAACATAAAGACCTTCCACAGATTAGCAACTGGTTCTGAACTTACTGTTTTTCTCAGAGATGTGGATGACATGGTGGTCTACCATTCAGAGTAAGGGATCCCAGACATCCAGGGATAGTGAAGTCTTGTGCTCAGTTGCTCAGTCCCTCTGTCCATGGGATTCCCCAGGCAAGAATGCTGGAGTGAGTGATATGCTGCTTCCTCCTCCAGGGGATCTTCCTGGTTCAGGGATCAAATTCATGTCTCCTGGGTCTCCTGCATTGCAGGTGGTTTTTTTTTTTTTTTTTTTTTAACCACTGAGTCACCTGGGAAGCCCCCAGTGTAACAGTACCACCTGTCTTTTGTAAAAGCTAAAACTGAAGGAAATGATTCTTTCCTGTGTGTTCCAAAAAGAAAGAAGGGAAGAAGGAGCTATTTAGGCTCATTTCAGTGATAATCCTACAGGGATGTAGGTAGAAGGAGACTATAAATAAACAACCTGTACCAATCAGGGTCCCCACAGGAAAGAGATGATGTCTTCAGATTAGGAGAGGGGAAGCCACAGGAAGAGGAAAGTATCATGAGTCCAATAACAACAGAGCAGTTATAGCCAATTTGCCCAGAGGAATGAAGGGAGGAGCAGTCTGTAGAGTGGGAAGGAGAGGACAGAGTAGCAGGTTGATGTAGACAGCGGCAGTGATCACTGGTGCGGGGACAAACTAGCTCCAGGAAGCCACATGAGGACAGAGCCAGGGAGGTAAATAGTCCTGCATCACTCTCTCTTCTCCTTTCTCTCTCCTGCCAGGATTCCTATGGCCAAAACAGATCAGAAACCAAAGGGCAAGGGAATCTGTTGTTGTACAGGCTGCAAGGTGGAAAAGGATGAGGCAGGAATCTAAAGATCAAATGGAATACGTCTGTCACTATGCAAACCATTTCCTCTCAACCTTCACTCCTGCCTGAACTTGCATGAAAAGATTTTGTGCTGATCACAAAGGCAAAGTGAAGTCTTGTCAACCACCCTTTCATCAAGGGATGCTGTAAGTTCGGCTGTACTTCTACCTGAAGCCTAAAACTTTAGCCACTGTAAGTGTTCCAGTAAGGCTTCCTGGGGGCTCAGTGGTAGAGAATCCACCAGCATTGCAGGAGATGCAGGTTCAATCCCTGTGTCGGGAAGGTCCTCTGGAGAGAAAATGGCAAGCCACTGCAGTATTCTTGCCTGGGAAATCCCATGGACAGAGGAGCCTGGCGGGCTACAGTCCCCGGGGTCACAGAGTCAGACACGACTGAGCATGTACAGATGCACTGTTACATCTTATACTTTCTGCCCAGCAATAATGCCACAGGCAAGAAATTATAAGGGATTTGCTTACCTACATAGGAGAGGTGGGGAGAGAAGGGGGGATAAACACAAGTTAATATACCTTTTCTTATTCTGGTGTAAAACTTCCCTGACTGGCAATTTGCCTGCTTTCAATCTGGACATGGATGCTCTTCCCCAATCAGTGGCTTCATCCACAGCAACTTGGCAGTAAAACCCTAATAAAAGAAGGGTAGATGCATTTCATTTCCAGTGTCAACCCTAATTGATTGGCTCCTGGAGCATGGTATTGGGAGAGATTCTGAGGCCTTATCCAAGATGAGCAGGAAACAAGTGTAATCAATTAGAGATGCCTATCAGAGGTATAACAGCCCAGGGCTGCATGTTATCATCCCTCATCTAATCTCTCCCTCTGCTTAAACAGTAATCCATTCTCTGGCTAGTTAACCCTCAGATACTCAAGAGGCAAAGGGCTGTTTCTCTCATGGGGAGGACCAAGTTGGGGATTAAGGCAAGAACTGTGAGCTTCAAATTCTTTTATATTTTTAAGATTTTTTTAAAATGTGAATCATTTTTTAAAGTCTTTATTGAACATGTTACAATATTGCTTCCATTGTTTATATTCTGGTCTTTTGGCTGCAAGGCATGTGGGGTCTTAGCTCCCTGACCAGTGATGGAACCTGCATGCCCCTGCACTGGAAGATGAAGTTCCACCCACTGGACCATCAGGGAAGTCCCTGGACTTCAAACCCTAATTCTCATTTATATATATGAGTGGTCGCTGAATGTGAGTTTCGCTAATACAGGTTGAACAGACACTGAAGGACAAAGGGAGATAGATATTTGATATATTCTCTCCTTTGTTATAATGTGTTTGCACAGATTTCTACCCTGAGTTGTTTTTTTTTTTTTTAATAGACTTCAGACTTTATGCTAACTAAACATAAGAGTTTAGTCTTATGTCTAAATGGACGTATGAAAGCAAAAGTTCTCCCATACTCCTTTCCCCCACTTAGGCATCCCAGAGCTACTGTGATTGCTCTGCATTCATTTCCCCAGGTTCTCAAGGTCAGATATAAGGACATCTCCCATCTTTTGGCTGCTTCCAGCTCTGGTTCTTGACCCTATTCTTGAATTAAAGAAGGCACCAACAACTTCAGCCTGCCAGTTACCCAAACTCAGCATATCTGGTTGTCCTGGAGTTAACAACTGAGCTGCCGCATCGCTTTCCCCAAAGACCCAGAGCCCTACACTTTGGTTGTCATGAGTCTCAGTTCTCAGCAAAGGGGGGTCTCTGCTTCTTTCTGTCTACCCTCCCTGGGAATGAGGTCCTGAGCCCATTCTTGCAGGATAGTTCCTTGCTAGTCCTTAAAGGTCCTCTCAAAAGATGACTCCCTACCACAGTCCCCCTCCCCTTACCTGCCAGAGTCCTGCCACATTAAATTTGCTGCCCCTGCTCTTGAGGATGACTCTTGATGACTTTGACCTCAGTCTCAGGATTGCTCCCTCTCAGAGTAAGTTCCCTTGTTGTCATTGTTCTGTCACTAAGTCACGTCCGACTCTTTGAGAACCCATGAGCAGCAGCATGCCAGGCTGAGTTTGCTCAAACTCATGTCCATTGAGTCAGTGACACCATCCAACCATCTCATCCTCTGTACCCCCTTTCTCCTCTTGCCCTCAATTTTTCCCAGCATCAGTGTCTTCAGATTTATAAATGTGTGTCCTTATCCAAGCTAAATTCAAGTATATTTACAATAACCTTTGAGTGAGGTGTATTCCCTGGCCTCTGTCTAAATCCAGATGGGTAAGTACCACTCTATTCTCTGCCCCTCACCTCCATGTCTCTGTGTGCGGTCATGAAGTTTAACACAACCGAAAACTTCAAAGCAGGAAGATGCATCTAGGAATCAAGCAGGCCACATAAATGCATGACATTTATCCAATGGAAACTATGCAAACTGGAGAACACATGACCAGTGGGAGAAGGCCAAATGTAACTCAACCTTTGCTCTTGAAGCCAGAAGTTTAGATTACCTGATGCCTCTCCAGTTTGAGTCCTTTTTTGTTTGGTTGGTTGGTTGGTTGGTTGGTTGGTTGGTTTTTTTGCCACACCACTGCAGCATGTGGAATCTTAATTTCCCAACTAGTGTTCGAACCCACCCCTGCTGCTGGAAGTTCTAACCACTGGATCGCCTGGGAGTTCCCTTGATGTTGTTGAGTAATTGAGAAGTTTCTAAACATTGATCAGTCCACACATCACACGTTTGTGATTTTAAAGTGACAAGGTAAAAAGTGATCTTCTAGTCATACAGTGATCATCCCTCTACATTCCAGATTAGCAGTTCTTTCATATGACTTGAGAAGTTCACACATAGTGGAAAGCTGATCGTGAATGTCTCTGTGTACAAGGGAACATATTTGGAAGAAAAAAAAATCAACAGTCTTTCTTGGCTGGATAGCATTGAATGCTAACTTAAAATAAAATTTTACTTGTCCCTACAAAATGAAATGAAAAGAGAGCACATGAATCAGCCAGACATGTCTAGCTCTTTAATCACCATTCTTACTACTGCTAATAGAATTGTCAGCGCACATTGGCTTTGCTCCCTGAGGTACACTAAAACAAATACATAACATGTGTCTCCTTAAGATGAAAGATTTCACATGTTTGGAATTAAAAGTACCTATACTTCACAGCAAAAGCAGGGCATAGCAACTAAGTAGGAAACTGAGACCTTACAGGAGAGAAAATAGCAGTATTTACTGAGCACAGGGGTTTGGAGTTGAAAGGGTCCTTATTGCTGCAGGTTTTCTGATGAAACCTAGAAAGTTTGTTTGTTAATGTTCTTAAGCAATATAGTGGAAGCAAACTCAATCTCACCAGGTGTTATCAAGCAGTTATCTTGAATCAGTCTTTTGGTGCTGTTGCTATTGAATCAGTTTTGTGATTCTAATTGAGTTGTGTTAGTCTTCACTGATTTGTTCATTATCATCATAAAAATAGTCAGATGTTCCCATTAACTTCTTGGTAATTGATCTGAATTTCTTAGGATGTAATTGATACATCTGAGCCTTTGGATTTGGTCTCCAACGTAGAGATGTTGATAGTGAGTAAAATATTCAAAATTTGTGGAACATGTCCATGGATTCTTTCCAGCTGTAAAGAACTGAATTTCATCTTTTTTTAATCATAGAGGAAAAGAATGTGGAAAATCTAAGTTTGAGCACAAATTAGCCCAGATGTAGTAAGCTAATTGGTTTGTGTGGTACACATATAAATGAATATTAATCAGAACGGGAAGTGACTATGAAAACCAAACATCCTCTTTAAAGTTTAGCTGATTTCTTTCAAAAAAAAAAACCACTTGTTCAAAAACATGACAGAGAACATTCTAAGTGAATTAGCACTATATATCGATTAACTTCTGAATATATATTTTAACCCAATGCAGTTTTATGTAGTATTGGTTATGATTAAAATATTGTCTGCTACTGCTACTGCTAAGTCGACTCTGTGCGACCCCATGGACTGCAGGCTACCAGGCTCCTCCATCCATGGGATTTTCCAGGCAAGAGTACTGAAGTGGGGTGCCATTGTCTTCTCCTAAAATAGTGCCTATAGACATACAAAATTTTTTTCAAAGAATTTTGTTTCAAGATTTAAGTTTTACCCCATTGTAGTAATAGATTCTTGCAATATTAGTCCTGGTTAAAACAAAATTTAATTCTAAAAAGGAAAAATGTAAAGAAGAAAAAATATAACAATATTACAATGTGAGGAAATGTTAAAGCTATAAAAATATAATGATCAGTAGGCTGACACATAGACTGAATGAAAATATTAATCACTTGTTTAAAAAAGAAAGTAAAAATAAAGTAGAACACAGTCTGACATTATGTTTTATTTGGGTTGTTTTTTTTTTCATTTTGATTCATTTATTCAAAATTAACTGTCCAAAATACATCTCCCTGGTGTGATCTGCAGGCTAACAACATTGATATTCTTTTGGGGAGTTCTTGGAAATGCCTACTCAGCCCTCACTTATGACCTGGTGATTCAGATTCTACATTTTACAAGCTCTCCAGATTATTTATATGTACACTAAAGTTTGAGAAGCACTAATACACAAAATGAAAAATTGTTCCCCAACCTCAAGTTCTAGTACAAAGAGGGAAATAGATTGCGTGAACAGGTAATTACGGTACATCTATTAAAGGGTACCCTTGTCAGATGTGGAAGAGAAAGAACATCACTTAGCAAAGGCAGTTCCTTGAAGCCATAGAGAGAATAGAGGAGATGGATCTTGAAACTAATGAGAAGAAAAGATATTCTGGGCAGAGAAAACATACCATGTTTAGGGAATGACAGTATTTTCATAAGGTGGATTTGTGACTCCTTGAATCAAAAGACAGAAGCAAGGGCTAGTAAGACAGGATGACAGCCGCTGTGGGGACCTGGCCAGAGTGTGAGCCTTACCCTGGGACAGTGCGTAGCCATTAGAGGCTTGAACAAGGATTGTGACTTGATCCCAACTGTGTTTCAAAAAGATTGTGAGCAGTGTGCAGGCAGTACAAGAGGAACAGACTAGTGAGCAGGCTATGAAAGGTCTGCATTCAGGAGGTAGGAGCTCAAAGGATGTTTGAAAGACATCTAGAGGGGAGGAGCAAGCTAGGTTTAAGGGATTAATAGGTACATACTATCATGTATAAAATAAATAATCTACAAGGTTATAGTGTGCAGCACAGAGAATAGAGCCAGTATATGACAGTAATTATAAAAGGAATGCAGCCTTTAAAAAACCACTATGTTGTGATTATGTAACGTATGTAATATTGTACAACAGCTATACTTCAACTAAAAATAAATAAACAAAAAGATATAAAAATAAAGGATATCTAGATGATAGGAATGGCAGTGTGCATATTCGACCTCTCTGTGAATGCTCAGTCGCTTAAGCTATGTCCAATTCTTTGTGACCCCATGGACTATAATCTGCCAGGCTCCTCTGTCCCTGGGATTCTCCAGGTAAGAATACTGGAGTGGGTTGTCATTGACTCCTCCAGGTGATCTTCCTGACCCAGGAATCAAACCCAGTTCTCATGAGTCTCCTGCAATGCGTATTTCTGAGCCACTGGGGCAGCCCTATTTCACCCATGAGGTCCGTTTAACCCAGGTATCTTTAATATGTATAGAACTCTGAAATGATAAACATTCACTAAGTAGTTTTTTGTTTTCTTCCAAATACCTACAAAGAGATTTATTTTTGCCATGTTTACACATGGCTTGAATGAGATTTGTCTTTCTCCAGTAAACTGAGAGTCACATTTTACTGTTGATTATATTTTCCACAAAGACCATCTCCACCATTTCTCAGGGAAGTATCATTGCATTCAGCATGAAAGAACTGATTCAGCTGATTCTCCTCTACAATCTCATCACTAGGCAAGATATAGTCCACTAAGCAAGAGAGAACAGTACTCTACTGTTTTCCAATAAAAGGGACCTCAGAGTCCATTCAGGTTAAACAAAATAAGCAACAAAAAATTCTAAACAATGTTAATTCCATTTGGCTTAGGCATTCCATCTTTATGTGCTTAGTTGCTCAGTCATGTCTGACTCTACAGCCTCATGGACTGTAGCCTGCAAGGTTCCTCTGTCAATGAAATTTTCCAGGCTAGAATACCAGAGAAGGTTGCCATTTCCTACTCCAGGGGATCTTCCTGTCCCAGGGATTGAACCCAAATCTCTTGTGTCTTCTGTATTGGCAGGAAAATTCTTTACTGCCAGCGCCACCTGGGAAGCCCAATTGATCAATCACTGCACACATTTATTTAGGATGAGAAGGATATAAAAAGATCTTCATGACTCAGATAACTCACCTAGAGCCAGACATCCTGGAATATGAAGTCAAGTGGGCCTTAGGAAGCATACTATGAACAAAGCTAGTGGAGGTGATGGAATTCCAGTTGAGCTATTTCAAATCCTGAAAGATGATGCTGTGAAAGCACTGCACTGAATATGCCAGCAAATTGGGAAAACTCAGCAGTGGCCACAGGACTGGAAAAGGTCAGTTTTCACTCCAATCTCAAAGAAAGTCAATGCCAAAGAATGTTCAAACTACACACAATTACACTCATCTCACACACTAGCAAAGTAATGCTCACAATTCTCCAAGCCAGGCTTCAACAGTATGTGAACTGTGAACTTCCAGATGTTCAAGCTGGATTTAGTAAAGGCGGAGGAACCAGACATCAAGTTGCCAACATCCATTGGATCATTGGAAAAGCAAGAAAGTTCCAGAAAAATATCTATTTCTGCTTTATTGACTATGCCAAAGCCTTTAACTATGTGGCTATCAACAAACTATGGAAAATTCTGAAAGAGATGGGAATACCAGACCACTGGTATTACCTGCCTCCTGAAAAACTTGTATGCAGGTCAAGAAGCAACAGTTAGGATTGGACATGGAACAACAGGCTGGTTCCAATAGGGAAAGGAGTATGTCAAGGCTGTATATTGTCAGCCTGCTTATTTAACTTATATGCAGTGTTTATCATGTGAAATGCCAGGCTGGAAGAAGCACAAGCTGTAATCAAGATTGCTGGAGAAGTATCAGTAACCTCAGATATGCAGATGACACTATCCTTATGGCAGAAAGTGAAGAAGAGATAAAGAGTCTCTTGATGAAAGTGAACGAGGAAAGTTAATAAGTTGGCTTAAAGCTGAACATTCAGAAAACTAAGATCATGGCATCTGGTCCCATCACTTCACAGCAAATAGATGAGGGAACAATGGAAACAGTGACAGACTTTATTTTTGCTGCTCCAAAATCAGTGCAGATGGTGACTGCAGCCATGAAATTTAAAAGATGCTTGCTCCTTGGAAGAAAAGTTATGAGCAACTTAGACAGCATATTAAAAAGCAGAGACATTACTTTGTCAACAAAGGTCCATCTAGTCAAAGCTACAGTTTTTCCAGTAGTCATGTATGGATGTGAGAGTTGGACTATAAAGAAAGCTGAGCACCGAAGAACTGATGCTTTTGAACTGTAGTTTTGGAGAAGACTCTTGAGAGTCCCTTGGAGTGCAAGGAGGTCAAACCAGTAAATCCTAAAGGAAATCAGTCCTGAATATTCATTGGGAGGACTGATGCTGAAGCTGAAACTCCAGTACTTTGGCCACCTGATGTAAAGAACTGACTCATTGGAAAAGACCCTGATGCTGGGAGGGGTTGGGGGCAAGAGGAGAAGGGGATGACAGAGGATGGGATGTTTGGTTGGCATCACCGACTCAATGGGCATGAGTTTGAGCAAGCTCCAAGAGTTGGTGATGGACAGGGAGGCCTGGCATGCTGCAGTCCATGGGGTCACAAAGAGTTGGACATGACTGAGCAACTGAACTGTATGTGACCTCTGCACAGAGCCATACATATTGGTAGGAAAAGAGGTACAATAAGATGCTATGCTGCAATACAGTATAGATTAAAGGTACACCGATGTGTAAACATCTTAGAACTAAGGGTGAAAGCTCTCTAGCCAACATTGGATTCAAATCCTAGCTCTTCCAGTTCCTGATTGTGTGATGTTTGGCAAAATAAGTTCACTAAATCTGCTTCTTTATCTATAAAATGTTGATAATAATAGTACCTATCTCACAGAGTGGCTGAAAGTATTCAATGAGTTAAAACATGTGAAGCTTTCAAATGATGGTTGAACTCAATGAAAGCTCAATCAATATTAGCCATTATCATCACTATAGAAGACCTATTGCAATTCCCAGTAAGGATCCCAAGGAGGAGACATGCCAATTTCAATAGAAAAGTTAGAAGTGACATTTGAACCTAGTCTTGAGAGTGGACCAGTCATTCTCCCAGTGAACAGGGTGGGAGAAAGAAGAGGAGTAGAAAAATGAAGCTGTTTAAACAAAAACATGTAAGATTTTATAAACTGAATGATCTAATAGTTGGGGGATGATTGCAACAGTCTAAGGAAGCACAGATTAGGGGCTTAGCTAGGACCATTGAACAGGAAATGGAGAAGAGAGGGTGGATTGTAAAGAACAGCAGAGCCATAGGACTTGCATGTTACTAAATGTGGTAGGGGAGGTGAATGGGGACCCCATGATGACTCCCTGACTTTCTCCTTGGGTGGATTAAGACCCTGTTCGCTGAGACTGGGAATATAGGAGGAGATAGATTTCAAGACATTATGGTAAATTCTGTTTTAGACATAGTGACATCAGGAGCATGTGGAACACCCAGGTAGAAATAGCCATTAAACTACTAGATGAAGTGGAGGGAGAGGACACCCTAGGCTCCATCAACATTCACTGGGCAGAATAAATCAGAGCACAAGAGAAAACTCTGGGTTTCAGATGAGGAGACACTATCTGAGCAGTTTTAACGCATGGACAGACGATTTTTCTTTTATCCATAATTATCTATGGGTATTTTTATTTCAGTTTGTCATTGAAGTATAATTGATTTAATTGAAATATAGTTCCCTGTGCTGTGCAGTTGGTCCTTATTGTTCACCTATTTTAGTAGTGCATGGCTATTAATCCCAAACTCCTAATTCTTTAAAACAGTAACTCACTTATTTCTCAAAATAAAAATATCGTTATGGTTTTATAAAAGCAGTACTTCCCTACTGTATGTGTATTCAGATAGTAAGTTATAGAGAACAATGAGAAAATCACCAGTAATCCCATACCATCATCCAGAGATAACTGTTCTTATTCTATTGCACAACTTCTCATATTTTTATGATAAAATATACATAAAATATTTTAATAAATTTGAATTATAATGTCTATAGTGTTTTATAACCTGCCCTTTCCTATTACCATCTTATCAGAGGCAACTGTCTATGTCTCTGTAAATAAACACACATGACTATCAGTGGCTGCCTTGTATATCATTGTGCACAGGGTCCTGTAATTCAGGGGTCTCCGCTTTTTGATACTACAAACAACATAACCATATCCTTGTAAATATGTTTTGATTCACATGTCCAATTATTTCCTTAGGATAATTTCCTAAAGTAAATTCCTAGAAGTGAAATTTCTGAGCTAAAGGAAATGCCTGTTTTAAACTGGATAGACAGGCCACATTTCCTTCAACAAGAATTCATCTTCCCCAAAACAATTGTGCCAGAATGCCACCCTCATGTTCGATCCTCCATCTTCCTCGATACTAGCTTTGAAACATCAGTTTGTGGCAAAAACAAAACAAAGACAAGGAGAGGAAAGTACTGATCTCATAGAAAGTTGTAATTCAGGAGAGACATCTAGATGTGGATGAAGATTTGGGAGCCTTTGCCTTGCAGGTGGTGCGAGATGCCATGGAGGTAGTCAAGCCTGTTTAGAGAGAACGTGAGAAAAGTGAAGGAAAGTGACCCTAGGACTGGCCTCTGAGAAACCCTAATCACAGAAGTTGGTGAAGGAAGAGGCATTAATGAGACAAATTCAGTTCAGTTCCATTCAGTTCAGTCGCTCAGTCATGTCCGACTATTTGTGACTCCATGACTCACAGCACGCCAGGCCTCCCCTGTCCATCACCATCTCCCAGAGTTCACTCAGACTCACATCTATTGAGTCAGTGATGCCATCCAGCCATCTCCTCTTTTGTCCCCTCTTCCTCCTGCCCCCCAATCCCTCCCAGCATCAGAGTCTTTCCCGATGAGTCAACTCTTTCCATGAGGTGGCCAAAGTACTGGAGTTTCAGCTTTAGCATCATTCCTTCCAAAGAACATCCAGGACTGATCTCCTTTAGAATGGACTGGTTGGATCTCCTTGCAGTCCAAGGAACTCTCAAGAGTCTTCTCCAACACCATAGTTCAAAAGCATCAATTCTTCGGCACTCAGCTTTCTTCACAGTCCAACTCTCACATCCATACATGACCACTGGAAAAACCATAGCCTTGACTAGATGGACCTTTGTTGGCAAAGTAATGTCTCTGCTTTTCAATATGAGACAAATTAGGAGAAATTAATTAGAGGAGAGTCAGCAAGAGTCATGGAAGCCAGCTCTTTTTTAAGCCAAGGGACTTGTGTCTTCCATGGGTCACCATCACTGACCCCAGGGTCAAATTCAAGTCAAGGATTCCTCTAAGAACTTTTCTGGCCTCATTAGCTAAGGTCAGGTAGGGCCATAGAAAGTAATTAATTCTATACACTTGACATTTTCAGAGAAGCTAGAATATTCATTTATCTTTTAAGTTATGTAGCCCAAAGCCGTCTAAATTTTGTAGAATTCTTAATACTAGTTCCAGATAACAAGAGATTTTAAATTCCACAGTTAAACATTATAAAATTAAAAAGTCACATTGTAAAATAAAAAGTCAAACTTTTAAAGTACGACTAAAAATGCAGACAAAGATGTTATAGATTTTATAGAGGAATATATGATCAAGAAACACAAAAGTAAATTCAAAATACATAAAGAATCATTCTTTAGTTATATTACTTTTCAGTTTCCATTGTAAGACATTTGCTTAGGTGGGAAAAAAGAGAATCAGCTGGGTCTGGATTTCTTCACTCTTCAAAAATCTGAGACTTGGAAGGTACCACTAATTAACTGTTATAGCCCCTAGAACAAAATAAAGCTTCTTTTTAAAAATATATAATGTAGACTAGCATGAGTAATGTAAATACATCATGAGGAGATTTAAACAACTTCATTGTTGTTCTGTCACTCAGTTGTGTCCAACTCTTCGTGATCCCATGGACAGCAGCACACCAGGCTTACCTATCCTTCACTATCTCCTGGAATTTGATTAAATTCATGTCCATTAAGTCGATGTTGTCATCCATCCTTCTCATCCTCTGTCACCCCCTTCTCTTCCTGCCCTCAATCTTTCCCAGCATCAGAGTCTTGTCTGGTGAGTCAGTTCTTCGTATCAGGTGGCCAAAGCATTGGAGCTTTATAGGAATTTTTTCTCTCTCTTTAATGAGAGTAAAGCTCTCTACGGCTGAATATTTTTAGCAACTAACAGAGCTTTTGATCAGAATTTCCTATAAGGTATATTGGCAATTGAGTGAATGTTAAAATAGTGAATAACAATTTCTTAATACACAGTGTCAAGCTTTTAACATTACTATAAGATGCAGGATTTTCTGTAATCTTAGTAAGGTATCAAGATTGCTTTCTGTAAATATTCTTTCCCTAGTGAATTTCTTTTATTTCTCTGTTATTCTTCTGAAAGAAAAACTATGCTAGCAAACACTTAGAGGAGGAAGTATGGAAAATTATTTTTGTCAGTTCAAGAAAAATACAACTGATGGATGCTTTTGATTCCCCACATATGAGAATCAGTTGTCATCCCTGTTTTACAGCCCTTGACATAGCAAAGTTGTCAAGAAAACAGAAGGAAAATCTCAGGAATGTAAGAGCTTAGGAAACACACATACATTCGGCCTGGGGAGAAAACTTCCTTGAGGGCATAGTCCGTCTGGTTGGAAGATTAATCAAAATTGTATGTGTGTGTATGCTCAGTCGTGTCTGACTCCTTGTGACCCCCTGGACTGCAGCCCACCAGGCTCCTCTGTCCATGGGACTCTCCAGGCAAGAATGCTGGAATGGGTTGCCATTCCCTTCTCCAGGGGATCTTCACCACCTGGAGATCAAAACCCACGTGTCCTGTGACTCCTACATTGGCAGGGTGATACTTTACCACTGAACCATCTGAGAAGCTTTAATCAAAATTATGAACATAAAAATAGGGCAATCTAGTGAAAAAAGGATTGGTAGTACAGTAACAGGTTAAAATATCTTTAAATCATATAATTAAAAATATGACTACAAGAGAAAGTCAACAAAAATATTAATGAAAGATAAAGCATATAATACAAACATTATGATTTAATATTGATTATCTGGGTCCCAAATTCAAAAATGGCCTCATGAAAATTCTAGTGAAGTTACTCAGTCCTATCTAGCTCTTTGCGGCCCCATGGACTGTAGCCCTCCAGGCTCCTTGGTCCACAGGATTTTCCAGGCATGAATACTGGAGCAGGTTGCCATTTCCTTCTCCAGGGAATCTTCCCAACCAAGGGATCAAATCCACAACTCCCACATTGTAGGCAGACGCTTTACCATCTGAGCTAAAATTCTACTCCCTCCTAAGAAACTGGAAGCTAGATCTCTCTTTATTCCTAGGCCCACAACTTCAAGATATCTCCCAGCTCTTCAAGCCACACAGCAGTGTTAAGTCAATAAAATGTGAGCAAATATAATACCCCACTTCCAGGCCTAGCCCATAAGGAATTCCTTACAATGATCCCAACTGCCTGTCTGTCCCTCGCTCTTTCTCCTTTTCTCTCCTACCATCCCCAGGGTGGAAGTGAATAGCCAGGCACTTTGAAAAATTAAACTTGAAAGCAACAGTTTTCATATTAGTTTGGATTAATAAGAGACTTCATGAAACAAAATCTGCTTCACCAAACCTCACCCCATTCCTTCTCCTTTCCCCACTGCTGGATGAGATTTATGAGAGGAACAAAAACTTCTCCTTGTGCTAAGTCACTGAGACATTCAATTTTATTTACTACAGCAAATAGCTTTACCTCAGCTAATATAATATGCTATCTAAAACCTGAGGATTTCTCTGGTGGCCCAGTGGTTAAGACTTGGGGCTGCCAATGCAAGGGGCACAAGTTTGATCCCTCATTGGGGAACTAAGATCCCACATGCCATGCAATGTAGTTGGAAGATAAAAATAAATAAAATAAAATAAAATAAAATCTGGGAAAATAATTCTCTTTGTCAAGAACATCACTACACTTGAGGAATTTCTAGGAACAGTTTTGATCTGTGAGTTAACAGGATTTATGATCAGCTCGTCTGCAGCCTCAAAAAGGTCAAACCAATATCACGACCCATGAAGCTCTTCCCCCTCGCTTTCTTATGCTTTGTATTATTTCACTGGCAGCAGGGAGAGCCAAGCAGAAGGAAAGGCAAGAATCATATCAGTATGATAAAAGGAAAAAAGCAATTTATTAACTCCTCCTAAAAAATAATATCGGACGTATCTACATGGAAATTGAATCCACCAAGGAGTGGTAAGGAGGAGAAAAGAACATGATCTAATTTATTCCCAGCTAACAGGAAACTGAAATCCATATGGCTTTCATCTCTCCTGCACACGAGATGGGTTGGAGGACCATGTCTGTGGGAAATATGCTTTATGTCAAACTGATTAGGAGAGTCAGTGTTAGACATAACCTCTTTCTCTTAAGAGTAGGCCCACTTGATCATCCATTTACTTCTCTGGTGAGGCTTAAAGGGAGGCCTTAATCAACTTGCCTTATAACCTGAAGGCATTTGGAAGAAAAATCTATATTTGTTTCCTTAGTCAGATCGCTGAAGCATGAAATGGGATGTCTTCTCCTGCTGCCTTTGGTAGAAATGCCATATATTCTGTTTATTTATTTGAATGGGAGAGGCAGGAGAATTGTTGAAGAGTTTTATATACTGCTCACCAACTTTGAGTGAACTGATCCAAACAGCTAGAGAAGAGACAGGCAGACGCTTTCAAACAGAGAAGACTTTCAGAGCAACTTTCCTTTTAAAACATAGGAAAGCAGTCATTGCATTAGCACCCATCTGAGAATAACCAGAGAAATTCTCAGTACTCAAAATGCTTGCTTTTCAGCCAACATCTTCAGGCTCCTTCATAGGCCATATTGTGTGTGTGTGTGCATGCATGTGTGTGTGTGTGTGTGTGTGCATGTGCATGCATGTGTGTGTGTGCGCTCAGTTGTGTCTGACTCTTTGTGACTCCATGGACTGTAGGCTAGCAGGCTCCTCTGTCCATGGGATTCTCCAGGTAAGAATACTGTACTTGGTTGCCATTCCCTTCTCCAGGGGATCTACCCAACTGAGGGATTAAATCCATCTCCTGAGTCTCCTATATTGGCAGGCGGATTCCTTTGCCACTGTGCCGCCTATATAAATTCCAAACATCATCTGAAAAGGATCTTGTGGCTCAATCAACAAAGGGAAATGCAGGCTGGTGGGAGGAGCTGTACAGGACACTGGTCTCCAGACTGGAGGTCTGCTGAAAGAAAAGGTGATGGAGAGGAAGAGGGAAGAGGAAGGTGCTTCCCTTTGGCTTAGGTCTTAGACTTAGTCTGGAGATGTGCCCGGAATTGCTCGTGATGGAGGGATTCTCCCCAGCCACACACCCTACTGAGGAAAGTATCTTCTCTCTGCTCTAGGTAAGGTTCACAAGCTGACAGGAGGGCAAGAGAACCAGGTCTGGAATGCAGATCATGGCAAGGAAGTCTCTGCAGCAGGCAGGACCCACCTATGAGCTCACCATGTCACTGAACTTGGGATGGCAACGCCTGTCCTGCTGCATCTTCCGACCCTGCACGATGGGCACCAGCCCCTGTGGCACCCCTGTCATTGCCAGTAGCTTCTCTGCTGTCACAAGGTGTGTGTACCACCACCTAGGCTCCTGTTCAAAATCTGGGGTGAACACATTTGAAAACCAGGTACTCATTCTTTATACACGATTACAATCATAAATTCATAACATGGAATTTGTCAGTTTCTTTAACTGTAGGAATTGTCTACATCTCCTTGAAGTACTGGTAGATTTTTTTTCCTGCATCTTGGGGCATCCAGGATCTTAATTCCCTGTATGTGTCTAGGCCACTAAGTCGTTTCATTTCAGTTCAGTTCAGCCACTCAGTCGTGTCCAACTCCTATCAACCCCATGAATCCCAGCAAGCCAGGCCTCTCTGTCCATCACCAACTCCCAGAGTTCACTCAGACTCACGTTCATTGAATCCGTGATGCCATCCAGCCATCTCATCCTCTGTCGTCCCCTTCTCCTCCTGCTCCCAATCCCTCCCAGCATCAGAGTCTTTTCCAATGAGTCAACTCTTTGCATGAGGTGGCCAAAGTACTGGAGTTTCAGCTTTAGCATCATTCCTTCCAAAGAAATCCCAGGGTTGATCTCCTTCAGAATGGACTGGTTGGATCTCCTTGCAGTCAAAGGGACTGTCAAGAGTCTTCTCCACAGTTCAAAAGCATCAATTCTTTGGTGCTCAGCCTTCTTCACAGTCCAACTCTTAAATCCATACATGACCACAGGAAAAACCATAGCCTTGACTAGACGGACCTTAGTCGGCAAAGTAATGTCTCTGCTTTTGAATATGCTATCTAGGTTGGTCATAACTTTCCTTCCAAGGAGTAAGCGTCTTTTAATTTCATGGCTGCAATCACCATCTGCAGTGACTTTGGAGCCCCCAAAATAAAGTCTGACACTGTTTCCACTGTTTCCCCATCTATTTCCCATGAAGTAATGGGACCGGATGCCATGATCTTCGTTTTCTGAATGTTGAGCTTTAAGCCAACTTTTTCACTCTCCTCTTTCATTTTCATCAAGAGGCTTTTTAGTTCCTTTTCACTTTCTGCCATAAGGGTGGTGTCATCTGCATATCTGAGGTTCTTGATATTTCTCCCAGAAATCTTGATTCCAGCTTGTGTTTCTTCCAGTCCAGCGTTTCTCATGATGTACTCTGCATAGAAGTTAAATAAGCAGGGTGACAATATACAGCCTTGTTGTACTCCTTTTCCTATTTGGAACCAGTCTGTTGTTCCATGTCCAGTTCTAACTGTTGCTTCCTGGCCTGCATACAGATTTCTCAAGAGGCAGGCTAGGTGGTCTGGTATTCCCATCTCTTTCAGAATTTTCCACACTTTATTGTGATCCACACAGTCAAAGGCTTTGGCATAGTCAATAAAACAGAAATACAGGTTTTTCTGAAACTTTCTTGCTTTTTCCATGATCCAGCGGATGTTGGCAATTTGATCTCCGGTTCCTCTGCCTTTTCTAAAACCAGGTTGAGCATCAGGAAGTTCACAGTTCACGTATTGCTGAAGCCTGGTTTGGAGAATTTTGAGCATTACTTTACTAGTGTGTGAGATGAGTGCAATTGTGCAGTAGTTTGAGCATTCTTTGAGATTGGAATGAAAACGGACCTTTTCCAGTCCTGTGGCCACTGCTGTGTTTTCCAAATTTGCTGGCGTATTGAGTGCAGCACTTTCACAGCATCATCTTTCAGGATTTGAAATAGCTCTACTGGAATTCCATCACCTCCACTGGCTTTGTTCGTAGTGATGCTTTCTAAGGCCCACTTGACTTCACATTCCAGGATGATGAGTGATCACACCATCATGATTATTTGGGTCGTGA
This sequence comes from Nanger dama, assembly GCA_917880005.1. Lineage (NCBI taxonomy): Eukaryota > Metazoa > Chordata > Mammalia > Artiodactyla > Bovidae > Nanger > Nanger dama. The sequence goes on from CAKJTW010000044.1 coordinate 15,417,252, forward strand.
AGATCCTTTTTGTACAGTTCTGTGTATTCTTGCCATCTCTTCTTAATATCTTCTGCTTCTGTTAGGTCCAGACAATTTCTGTCCTTTATCGAGCCCATCTTTGCATGAAATGTTCCCTTGGTATCCCTAATTTTCTTGAAGAGATCTCTAGTCTTTCCCATTCTGTTGTTTTCCTCTATTTCTTTGCACTGATCGCTGAAGAAGGCTTTCTTATCTCTTCTTGCGATTCTTTGGAACTCTGCATTCAGATGCTTATATCTTTCCTTTTCTCCTTGGCTTTTGCTTCTCTTCTTTTCACAGCTATTTGTAAGGCTCAGTGGTGTCTAACTCCCTGTGACCCCATGGGCTATAGCCCACCAGGCTCCTCTGTCCATAGAACTCTCCAGGCAAGAATACTGGAGTGGGTAGCCATTTGCTTCTCCAGGGGATCTTCCCAACCAAGGGATCAAAACCACATCTCCTTACATCTCCTGCATTGGCCAGGTAGGTTCTTTACCACTAGCACTACCTGGGAAGCCCTGCCTGACTAGAGATGAAACTCATGCCCCTGCACTGGAAATGCAGAGTCTTAACCGCTGGACTACCAGGGAAGTCCCAAGTACTACCAGGCTTGACTTTATTTTGAGATTCTGTTACTGGCTGCTTAAAGCTTTAGTATTGCCATGTACTCTCAATAAATTCATCCTTTTGATCATTATGTAATGTACTTTTTGTTGATAGCATTGTTATGATGCCTTCTTTGTCTACCTATTATAGCCGTAGTGTATGTCAGGATAAATCTTTTCCCATCCTTTTATTTTTAAAGCACCATCTCTCTTTATATAAATTGAGTTTCTCAGAAGCAGCTTATAGCTGGGTCTTGCTTTTTATTCAAAATGACAATCTGCCTTTTAATTGGAGGGTTTAGCCCACCTATATTTGATATGAATAGCAACATTCATAAAGTGAATACACAACTGTCGTATTAGTTTTATTGGTTCCATCTCTTCTTTTGCCTTTTCTCCCTCTTGTTCTATTTTCAGTTGAATATTTTTATGATTCATTTTATCTCCACTGATGGATTATTAGCTATAATTACTTGCTGTGTTGTTTTAGTGGCTGCTTTGGGGTTTGCAGAAGGAAAATAAATCTACAATGTACTTTAAATAATATTATATGATTTGATACATCTTATTCCAAGCTTACAACAGTATATTTCCATTTCTCCCCATCCAGCAATGTTACTACCTTTTTCATACAATTTATTTTACTTATGTTATAATATGCACAGTACATTCTTACTAAAAGTCAAAGGAGAAGGAAGAGAAGAGGAAATAACCAAATACCCTGTGCCTACAGAGCAGGAATTGCTTGATTTTCAGCTCTGGTTACTGTCAGTTGGCGTCTTGCTGGAGACAGGCAATCTCACCAATCCCAGGTCACCCTTGCTCCCTGGTTAGTAGTCTAAGTTGGCAGTTCTCAGAGTGCAGGCGGTCCATAACCAGCATCACTGCTTCCTGGAATCTCACTCAGAGCACAAACTCCCAGGCCTCACCCTGGACTTTGTTGTTCTTGTTCAGTCGCTAAGTTGTATCCGACTCTTTGCCACCCTGTGGACTGCAGCAAGCCAGGCCTCCTTGTCCCTCAATGTCTCCCAGAGTTTGCCCAAGTTCATGTACATTGACTCAGTGATGCCATCCAACCATCTCATCTTCTGCCACCCTCTTCTCCTTTGGCCTTCAATCTTTCCTGACAGCAAGGTCTTTCCCAAAAAATTGGTTAGTCCCTAGACCTAATGAGTCAGAATCTCCCCCATGGAGCCCAGCCATCTGTATTTCACCCAGTCCTCCAGGTGACACTGATGCACTCCTTGCTAAAGTCATCTCTCTTGGCCTCGGGCACACCCAGAATATCAAGGGCCTGGAAGGCAGGTGCAGCGCAACCCTTGGCTATTGAAGAAAAGGTCTTCAGTGACCAGGCCTCCCAAACACCACCTGCCCCCCACATGGCTGCTCTGTCACTGCATTCACTGGCTAGGGGATAAACAGAAAACCACTGTCCTTCACAATCAGGTTCAACTATGTATCTCCATGCTGTGGGAGATTTATACTTGCCATTGAATGGCTCTTTGGTTAGACGCATACACATACACAGATTTATTTCCCCCTAAAGAATGCCCATGAGCCAGGTTCAGATGATCCAGAGGGCATTTTATTTTAAAACACAGACTGTGGGACTTCCCCGGTGGTCCAGTGACTAAGACTCCAAGCTCCTAATGCAGGGGGCCCGGATTTGATCCCTGGTCAAGGAACTAGATCCCACAGGCTGCAACTACGTGTTCACATGCTGCAACTAAGACCTGGTACAGCCAAATAATTTTTTAAAATAAAACATAGGCAGTGGGCTTTCCTGTGTGGCTCAGTGATAAAGAACCCACCTGCCAATGCAGGAGACACAGGTTCAATCCCCGATCCGGGGAAGATCCCACATGCTGTGGAGCAGCTAAGCCTGTGTATAGCTATTGAGCCTGTGCTCTACAGCCCTCGAGCTGCAACTTCTGAGCCCATGGGCCAGACCTCCTGAAGCCCTAGCGCCCTGGAGCCTGTGCTCTGCAACAAGGGCAGTCACCACAATGAGCAGTCTGCACATTGCCGCTAGAGAGTGGCCCCCTGCTCGCCATAGCTAGAGAGAAGCCCTGGAAGGAATGAAGACCCAGCACAGCCAATAAATAAACAACATTGCTTTTAAAAAATCCACAGGCTCTGCCTAGAACTCCCCCTTCTCTCTCAGTATCATCATGTAGGTCTCCAGGTAAGGGTGCAGTCATCCCCCTAAGTCCCAAGGCCCCCTGTGACCTTCACTCCTAGACAAGAGGCACCCAGACTGAAAATTCTCATTTGCACATAGCTTTTGTTGTTACTGGAAAACACAACTGGAAAGCAATAGATAAATGGTGATATACCAGAGTCACACAAATGAAAAGCTGAAGAATTCACAAAATAAAGCTTCAGAAAAGATTAATTTGAATAGCAAAGAATTAATAAAAGATCTTTGGGAAAATGGATAGTACCTGGTATCTGATTGTTTTTGTTGTTAGTTTTTTGTTTTTCATTAAAGGCCTTTTTAAGAAAGTAGTTTTAGGTTTACAGAAAAACTGAACAGAACACCAAGAGTGTTCTAATATACTTTACCTGCTAAAAACAATTTCCTCTATTTTTAATATTCTGTGTTAGTGTGGTCCATTTGTGACAATTGATGACTCAATATTGATAGATTATTAAAAACTAAAGGCCATAATTTACATAAGGGTTCACTCTTGATGCTAATTCTATAGGGATTTTTTTTCTATATATATATATATATATATATATATATATATATATATATACTCCTGCAATAGAGAAGAACTGAGTTCAATTCCTGGGTCAGGAAGATCCCCTGGAGAAGGAAATAGCAAACCACTCCAGTATTCTTGCCTGGAAAGTTCCATGGACAGAGGAGCCCACCAGTCTACAGTCCATGGGGTAACAAGACCTGGACACGACTTAGCGACTAAGGGACAACCACTACCACCATTCTTTTTCAAATTATTTTCCCATTTAGGTTGTTACAGAATATTGAGCAGAGTTCCCTGTGCTGTACAGTAGGTCCTTGTTGGTTATTTGTTTTAGATACAGTAGCATGTACATGTTAATCTGAAACTGATGCTTATTTTTAAACATTTTTTTTTACAACTTAGGAAAATGTCAGTAAGAAGTTTGGCATGGATTTCTGGCCACTAAAATGTCGTTCTCTGGGGATGTTTGAGAAGGTGCAACAGGGAAACATCTTTCTGGTTTCATGTTGAAATTCTGAAATGAAAGTGCAGCTCCCATCATGACGCCAGATGGGCTACATGCAAACTGCAGGACCACGGCTTACCGTTCACCATCACTGGGCAGTCAAGGCAAAGCGATGTGCACAGTGGGTGTCCTCAGCTTTTTGATGCAAAAGGCTACAAGGAGCCTTCCCTACACCTCGTGTTCTCGGTAGATTGAGTGCATTAAAGGGGATGGTGGGGGAAAAAAACTGAACTCATAAAATGTAAAGTATTTTTCAGATGTCAAAGATCACTAAGTCATGTCTGACTCTTTGCGACCCCATGGACTTCAACACGCCAGGCTCCTGCTACTGCTGCTAAGTTGCTTCAGTCATGTTCAACTCTGTGCGACCCCATAGACGGCAGCCCACTAGGCTCTGCCGTTCCTGAGATTCTCCACACAAGAACACTGGAGTGGGTCACCATTTCCTTCTCCAATGCATGAAAGTGAAAAGGGAACGTGAAGTCGCTCAGTTGTGTCGGACTCTTCGTGACCCCATGGACTGCTGCCCACCAGGCTCCTCTGTCCATGAGATTTTCCAGGCAAGTGTACTGGAGTGGGGTACCATTGCCTCTGTCTCCCAGAGTTTGCTCAAATTCAGGTCCGTTGAGTTTGTGTTGCTGTCTAACCATGTCATCCTCTGATGTCTCCTCCCCTTTTGCCTTCAATCTTTCCCAGCATCAGGGGCTTTTCCAGTGAGTCAGCTCTTAACATCAAGTGGTCAGTGTATAGGAACTTCAGCTTAAGCAGAAAGTAGGTTTGTGCAAAAATACTAAACGTTCTCAGTCTTAATCAGATCAAAATCTTAATATTTCTTTCTTTAATTTTTTTCTCAGCATTTGATTTGTAAGTTTGTTGCTGTTGTTCAGTTGCTGAGTCATGTCCAACTCTCTGAGACCCTATGGGCTGCACCACACCGGGCTTCCCTGACCCTTCACTATCTCCCAGAGTTTGCTCAAACTCATGTTCAGGATACTATATGTATCTGACATTTATAAAAGTGAGATTATATTTATTTGAAAACGTGTAAGGAGTATTGAGGTCATGTGCATGTAAACACTGCAACATTACCTGGGCAGTATCTCAGCACAGCTACCCAAGGTTCAGAGATGAATGGGAAACACCCATGACATATGAAGTATTGGCCAGATAGCAGTGGAAATAAGTCACTATGGAGTAAATGGAAGCCCAAACTGCCAAAGTGATGGTGTCTGTAGGCAAGGACTTTAGGAGTGATTAGGTTCAGATGAGGTCATGAAGATAGGGCCCCACGAAGGGCTTAGTGTCTTTATGAAAAAGGAACAGACACCAATGCTCTCTTTTTCTCTACCACACGAGGACACAGCAGAGAGACACCATCTATGTAAGCCAAGAAGGTTGTCCTGACCAGAATCCAACCAGGTATCATGATCTTAGACTTCTAGCCTTCAAAACTATGAGAAAAAAATGTCTATTGATTAAGTTGCCAAGTCTATGACATTTTCTTCTAGCAACTCAAGTAGACTAATACTCAGCTATATAAAATCCTTTGTTACTTATGGCTGATTCACACTGTTATATGGCAAAAACCAACATAACATTTTAAAGCAAGACTAAGACACTATGATCGGAGAAGGCAATGGCACCCCACTCCAGTACTCTTGCCTGGAAAATTCCATGGATGGAGGAGCCTGGTAGGCTGCAGTCCATGGGGTCGCTATGAGTCGGACACAACTGAGGACTTCCCTTTCACTTTTCACTTTCATGCACTGGAGAAGGAAATGGCAACCCACTCCAGTGTTCTTGCCTAGAGATCCCAGGGATGGAGGAGCCTGGTGGGCTGCTGTCTATGGGGTCACACGGAGTCAGACACAACTGAAGTGACTTAGCAGCAGCAGCAGCAAGACACTATGATATTTCAAGTAAAAATGTGAAAGTGTGAGTAATTCAATCGTGTCCCACTCTGCAAACCCATGGACAGTAGCCCACCAGACTCATCTGTCCATGGGATTTCCCAGGCAAGAATACTGGACAGGGTTGCCATTTCCTTCTCCAGGGGATCTTTCCAACCCAAGAACTGAACCTGAGTCTCTAGCATTGCAGGCAGATTCTTTACTGTCTGAACCATGATGTTAAATGGAAGCAAAGGAAACATGGATATTTTTATTTCACACACACACACACACACACACACACACACACACACACAATACATACAGCAGGAAGAATGCACCAATAATTGAACAAAATAAATGAGACCATTTTTAGTTCATAAAAAAAACCCTGTGTATTATGGCATTAGTGCTAAACCACAGATATATCCAAGTGCAGTGGGAAGGAACAGCTTGCCTTCCTGGGGGAGGTCGCAGGTAGCATCACTGAGGAAGCACTATTTAAAATGAGGCTTGAATTCATGTATTTTTTGAATATGTATTGCTTCCATATTTATGGAGAGTGAAGGCATAATCTATTCAGTTATGCTGGGAGTAAGATGCCTCTGGTCTCCTGGAGCAGCAAACATCAGAGGGGGATGCTGAGAAACAAGACAGTAGAGCCAGGAGGGGCCAGTCTGAGAAAGTCTTCATTTCAAGCCCATTCTGTTTCCTCTCTTGACTATAAATATGCAAAAGTTGGACTTGCCAAATAATGTTTAGGTTTAAAACTCTTTAGTTATGGCTACAAGAACTCTTTTCATATTGAAATTCCTTCTGGAAAACTAATTTGTATTTGCAATTCTGAAACTCCCTGCCAACTCCTTTTTTTTTTTTTTTTTCCCACCAAAACCCTTGTTAGAAATGTTAGAGCTGTGGAGCTTATTAGGAATCACTGATGTTGGATAAAGAGGATAAACTGTACTGTGTATGTTAACTGATTTATTAAGGACTGTCAGCTAAGCTGGCTGCCTGCCTGCCTTTACATCCTCATTTCCCTACTGGACAATGAGGCTGAGAGCAGAGACTGTATCGTCAATGTGTCATTGTATTCCATGCGTGGGTCCTGATGCCTAGCACATATCGTACTACGAAGTCTGACATTTCTGTTGGAAGCGATAACTGTTAAAGTCAATATAACTGCTTAATTGTATTCATTTTAAAGATACCGATATACCAAAAGAGTTCCATAAATCCTTTAAGACAACCATTCTATTTTCAAAAGAATTACAGAAAAACAAAAACTTCTGATCACTGCAGGATTTAGTCATTTTACACAGGCCTTCTTTCCTTGGTTTACACAGAGATTTGTCCATTAAAACAACAGAGATTCCAGCAGGGTACTGTATGCTGACAGCCGAGATTTTAGAAGCCATTAAAAAATAGATAAAACGGAATCTCAAAGAGTACTGACTAAACAACTATACAAACTAAAGCACACATTTAGGAAGAAGTTTGTACTGCACACTTGAAACAGGGGCCAGGAAAGCTCACAGCGTTAACCTGAGGTCAGTTTTGCAGAAATACAGGGCGCAATCATAACAAATGATGGAAACGCTGCCAGACAGTTCTTCCATTTTTAGAGAACCTGAAAGGAGACCCAGCCAGCAAGAACAGCAGTGCGCTCTGTCCTTGCTGCCCCTGCCCTCCTCCTTCTCATCTTAGTCTCTTCTGCTGCTCGCTCTAGAGTTTCTCCATTCCTTTCCCCAATCCCTGAAGACCCCTCCTTCCAGCCCACATCTTTCCTCGCTTTGCTCCCACTTTCCGTCTTTAACTTTTTATTGGAATATAGTTGCTTTACAACGTTGTGTCAGTTTCTACTGCACAGCAAAGTGAATCAGTTATACGTATACATAAAAGTCATACTTGGAAAGTGTTAGTCACTCAGTTGTATCTGACTTTTTGTGACCCCATGGACTGCAGCACGCCAGGCTTCTCCATTCTTGCCTGGGGTTCTCCAGGCAAGAATACGGGAGTGGGTAGCCATTCCCTTCTTCAAGGAATCTTCCCAACCCAGGGATCAAACCTGGGTCTCCTGCATTGCAAGTGGTTAAAGACAAGATCCTGGAGTCAGGGAGACCCAGATTCAAATCCAGTACTCAGAATTTAACAACTTTGGGAGTTGGGGCAGATTACTGATCTTTTCCAAAGCTCTGTTTTCTTGCTGGAAAAAATAAGAACAGTGATTTAAAACTGTTGAAATCGTGAAAGAGAAAGTGGTTAGCACAAAGTACAAAGTAAATGCTCCTTAAATTTCAGACATTATGATGACTATTTTTATTCCTGTCCAACTTTACCTCCAGGCTTGTTTATTTTCAGGACAACAGACTTTGTAGGGATTAACCTCACATAGAGTGTTTCTTACTTTTTGTGAGACCCTCAGTTCTTATTATAAAATTCTTTATTTCCCCCATTATTTTGTGCTTAGATACATTATTCTACAGTGTATCCATGGGGTTTTAATAAGCCTTAAAATATCTTAGAGAATTTCAAGTTGCAGGGGTGATGAAATATCATAGACAGAACTGCTGTTACATGAACATACACACACACACACACACACACACACACACACACACACAAAGATCCTTGTGTATCCGTAAGCATGAGTGCAGGTGCAGGCTTTTAAACTTACCTTGATGACTATTGTAAGTGCCCAGCTACCAGCCAGTTCTCTAACAGAGTCAGAAGTTGGTTTATAGTTTTCTAACTGTGTGTTGAAGGTTTTCATATGCATGTTCCCATTTATCAAGCCACTGTGAAATAATAAGCTATACTTCAGGCAACCTAGGGCAGCCTTATGGAGTGATTACGATTTGTTTCTGAGATAGAGTACCATGGTAATCTTCCCCAAATTTTAATAAGGGTGAAAAGAAGACTTAATTTAAAAATTCTTTGTGTTTTGTTCCTTTTTAAGCCACAGCCATCTGCAAGCACTTCCTCATGGCGTCTTATCACCATCGTGCAGACACAGGCTCATCTTTGTCATGTGTGGCAAAGGCTAAGGTGCAGAGACACGTGAAAATAATGCTGTTGCACTTATTTTTAAGGACATTGCACCGCTGGCTGCTCTTTCAGGCATCTAACCCCAGAAGAAGTTTCCTCTGTGCTTAGATGTGAGATGCTATTTTTATAGCATGGTTCCCTCTTAGTCCGTTCTTTAAGAATCCTGCTTGTTGCATTTAAAGTGTGGCCCTCTTTCTAGAGCATACATTTTGCTAATTGGAGGTGGAGTTGTAAAATAGCATATTTTAGTTTCAAAAATTCAAATGGGAACTAAAGCGGATTTAAGAGCGTTTAGCTTCTGTTGTGATTTCTCCAGCTGCTTACCCGTTGGCTGCCACCAATATAAAAGCTGTGTAACTTGAAGGCTGAATGATAAGAAGTTGGTTGAAAATATTAGGATACACACTCAAAAGAAGAAATGCTTGCCATGCAATTTTGAGAAATGATTTTGGAGAATGTGTATATTACCATGGAAATAGGTCTACAGCATATTATGTAAAAGGGGAAAAAAAAGCCATATGTACAGCATGATCTAATTTTGCTTAAGATGCAAATAAATAGAAGTTACAGTACAGTGTGAGTGTTAGAGGTCATTTTTGCTTTCTTGTTTTTCCTTCCCTGTATATTCCTCATAGTATATACAATGTTTTGTAATTTAAACAAACAAACAAAAAAAGATTTTTAAAACGTAAGAGATGGGGAATTCCCTGTTGGTATGCTGGTCAGGACTCTGCACTTTCGCTCCCAAGGCCATGGTTTCAATCCCTGGTCAGGGAAGGAAGATTTCACAAGCCACACAGCATGGCCAAGATAAAATAAATAAACAGTAAAATGTAAGTTATGATCTGGTTATAGACAAGTTGCAGCAAAACACTCCATTCTGTCTCTCTCACCGAATGCAACTATCAGGCTTGGATAGAATGGGCGAAGGGGATTTCTGAGGACTCTCACCATGGATGGTAGCAGGCACATTCAGGAAGGAGACAAGACTTTGAATTCCTCCTGAACCAGTGGTGAGTTTATCATTTTTCCCTCCAATATCAACCAGCCGAGAGTGAAAGTTAGCCTAAATCGCTGGAATACATGCCAGACGTGGACAGAAACAGCATCAAGTAAAGACCTTCCTTTCTTGCCTGTGGATCAGAAAAGGGCCAGAGCAACTGAGAATGATACCCTAGGCTTTTGCTTTCCTTTTTTTCTCTTCTCTCCCATAATAACCCCCAAGCAATTCCTTGAGTGTGCTGGTCGTGGCACAGTGACATACATGGCAGTGGATGGCACCTTGAGCCTTCTTTCTGATGAAAGGATCTGTGTCCTGAGAGTGTGCAATGAACACACACAGCTATAAGTTCTTTGTGGCTCAGAGGTTAAAGCATCTGCCTCCAATGTGGGAGACCCAGGTTTGATCCCTGGGTCAGGAAGATCCCCTGGAGAAGGAAATGGCAATCCACTCCAGTACTATTGCCTGGAAAATCCCATGGACAGAGGAGCCTAGTAGGTTACAGTCCACGGGGTCTCGAAGAGTCAGACACGACTGAGTGACTTCACCTCTTCTCCTCCCACTACTGAACCTTGGACACATTCACAGGTACAGAAAGTTCATGAACAGTGGGGGAACCCAAATCCCAGATTTCTGGCCAGAGAATTGGGAAGGGAAATACTAGAACACAAGAAAGGGCTGGTGGGATCACAGAGAAGATCAGGATGAGCAGTGGGGAGCCACAGAAGGACTATGAGCAGGAGAGTGCAATGAGCCAAAGAGTTATAACCCTTTAAAAATGAGCAGGTGTCATAGTCTCTGCCCCAGGGGAGATCTGACATTAAATACCATAAGCCAAAGGGAGGTGTAAGAGCACTTCTCTTTTAAAATCTCTCAACACCTTTTCTTCCAGCTTTCTTGATGTGTAACATAGTGTAAGTTTCAGGTGTATAGCATGTTGATTTAATACATGTATGTATTTGCAAAAAAATTTTGTAATGATTTTCTGTTGATAGAATAATTCAATTTGGAGGCATGGTGGATGAATATTTGTTTACCTATTGATATTTTTAAAAGGTTTCCCTCAGCTTCATCACTCATCACTGCTCCAGAAACGTCAAGTCCAGACATTGACAGACAAAGCCACCACTTTTCCTACAGAGGTCATCACTGGTGGGTATACCCTGCAAGCATAGGAATTCTGAGAAATTCTCTCTGGTTCAATGTCCATCAAAAAAAATCTTAATTTTTTTGTATTTTAACATTGTATTTTAAGCATATCCCTGAGAGTCAAGAATATCTGTTTGACTAATACTGCACATATCTAATGATTAGAAGAATTTTTCACACATGACCACGTGATATGAAACCATGTTCCTTCTCAAGTATTAACATATTGATACAGGTGACTCCAGACATAGTCACATCATTATAGAACATGTGGCCCTGCAAATTTTGTGTCATGAGATCAGATGAGGCTGAGTAAGCAGAAGGAAGTGCCTTTCCTACACTAGGCCAGCTCATCACAGCTTAAGTGTGCACAGAAATGACTGTAAACCGTATCAGCAAGCAGACTGGATCACATCCACCTTGCTACATTTCTAACTCAACTTCTCCTTAGTTGAATCCCACAAGTGCCCATGCTCACCCTACCACCATCCAACAAGAAAGGGAAATGGAACGAAAGAGAGCTATATTTTGAAAGTATCACCATTTCATACATCCACTGTGGGCATGGCAACCCACTCCACTATTCTTGTCTGGGAAATTGCATGGACAGAGGAGCCTGGAGGGGTCTCAAAGAGTCAGACACGACTTAGCAACTAAACCACAACAACATGACCAATGTGAGCATGTTTCCAGGCTGCTCCTAGGATCTGAGGAGAGTGTACTATGAGAGGACCTGAAACTTAAATTCCATTCTCTTTCATGGTAAATCAACATCTTGTTAGGAAGGGCAACCATATCTGGGAAATGAGCAGAAAAATAACCCCAATTAAATTCCAAATTAAGATAATTATTTTTTCTTTTGGGTTTAGAAAGCAGATTTTCTTTTTATTTACATATCAATTGTTCGCTGACCCTTGCTAAGCACTAAGTTTTAACAAATAAATGTAACTCTTGGATCCCTTGAATACTAGCTGCATAAACAAATACACACTATAGTCTATTCAGAGCAAGGAATCCCAAGGAGAGAGTACTCAGCTACCTAGGGCTGAGAGTCCCATGTAGTCCCCAGAAAGACTTCCTAAGGCTGGTGTGCCTTTGAATATTGAAGGGGCCATGCGAGTTTGCCAAGTGAACAAGGAGGGCAGATGCATTTTGGATGGAGAGAGCTGAGTGCAAATAAACCAACGTGAGATGCAACAGAGTGAGTTCAGAGGAGAGTAGTTAGTGTGCTCAGGCCACATTCCAAGGTGCATTGTTGGGGTTGGTAGGAAAGGGACCCAGTGCAGAAAGGAGGACCTGGCAAAAAGATGTGATGTGAGGACTATTGGAACAGTGAGTACCTGGGCTAGTGGTCTAGGAAAGAAATGAGAGCTGCCTAAGCTGAAGGGGCAGGAATGATGCTTAAAGGGCCATGATAGGCTTTGGTGATAATTCCCTGGTGGCTCAGATGGTAAAGAGTCTGCCTGCGCTGCAGAAGACTCAGGTTCAATATTTGGGTTGGGAAGACCCCTGGGAGAAGGGAATGCCTACCTACTCCTGGAGAATTCCACGGACACAGGAGCCTGGTGGGCTACAATCCATGGGGTCGAAAAGAGTTGAACATGACTGAGCAACTTTCACTTTCTTTCAACTGAATATTGGATTTGAGGGGGGATAGAGGAGTTCAGTTATGAAGACTTGGACTTCCTGTGTCTATAAGTTTATAAGCTCATGTTATTAGAAACACTTTTAAATACAAAGGAAATGTAGAGAACCCCCATGAAAAATTCCCTTGTACCCATTACCCAGTTTCAATAATGACATTTACCAATCTTGTATAAATACCACTCAAAAGATTAGTTGATAAAACTTACAATAAAACTCAAATAATTATAAAAGCATAGTAATAATGTATGAATTGATACATTTTGGGTAGTATCTCAGATAGCTGAAGGGAAAGGAGTATTTAGGAAATAGTGTGGGGCAACTAGTTAAACATTTGGGAAATAATTAAGTTAGAGTCATACCTGATTAGGGCTTCAGAGGTGGCTCAGTGGTAAAGAATCCACTTGCCAAAGCAGGAGACATGGGTTTAATTCCTGAGTTGGGAAGATCCCCTGGAGAAGGGAATGGCTATCCACTCCAGTATTCTTGCCTGGAGGATTCCATAAACAGAGGAGCCTGGTAGGCTATAGTCCATGGGGTTGCAAAGAGTCAGATCTGATTGAGCACACACATGCTAACATACCTCACTGTATACTTAAAAGACATGAGGGAAAAGGACAGGAGAGATTTTAAACGCTATGAAAAAATAAAATATGTCTGAATATTTAGCTAATTTTAAAGTTGGAAAAAACTTTTAAGCATAAGTTAAATAGAAAAATGCAAAAAAAAAGATGGATGGTTTTAGCAAAAGAGTCACTTGACATCTTCAAGTCAATAATAGTGGGAAATTGAGAGAAGAAATGCTAAACTAAAAAAAAAAAAAGACACCTTTACAAAGAGTTTATTTATTTGTGAAGTGCCCTTACACATTAACAAGACAAATGTCAAAAAAAAAAAAAACTATCAAAGAACATGAAAAAACTTAGAAAAATTCAAATCACATAACCATATAGAAGGAAAAAAGTAAATTCTGCTAGTCAGAGAAATTATCATGAAACTTAAAGTCCACTTTGGCTTATAAAAGTGGTAAAATTAATCCTTAAAAACAATGTTAGAATTGATGGAAGTAAGGCAGATTGGCGGCCTTATGTACCAACAATGGGAGTATAAAATGCTACAATCTTTCTGTAGAGCAATTTGACATAATTTCTATGAAGAATTCGCGTTGTTGTATGGCAGAAACCAACACAACATTGTAAGGCAATTGTCCTCCAATTGGAAAAAAAATCAGTTAACAAATAGATGCATTGACCCATTAAACCTGTGCTTTACAATTAGCTCAATATAATAAAAGATGTATGCAAACATATTTGTACAAAAATGTTGAGCAGAGTGACAGTTATAACAGTGAAATGTTGGCAACACTGTAAACATTAAGGGACAGATGTTGAAATTTTATTGTGATTGTGGTAAATTCATGCATTGAATAAGGCACAGCTGTCAAAAAATTGCATTTTCAAATTTTTTGATGACAGAGGGCATTGCTCATAATGTATCACATATTGTGAAAAGTACATGGTACGATTTTGGAGAAGACTCTTGAGAGTCCCTTGGACTGCAAGGAGATCCAGCCAGTCCATTCTGAAGGAGATCAACCCTGGGATTTCTTTGGAAGGAATGATGCTGAAGTTGAAACTCCAGTACTTTGGTCACCTCATGAGAAAAGTTGACTCATTGGAAAAGACTCTGATGCTGGGAGGGATTGGGGGCAGGAGGAGAAGGGGACAACAGAGGATGAGATGGCTAGATGGCATCACGGACTCGATGGATGTGAGTCTGAGTGAACTCCGGGAGACGGTGATGGACAGGGAGGCCTGGTGCACTGCGATTCATGGGGTCGCAAAGAGTCGGACACGACTGAGCGACTAAACTGAACTGAACTGATGTGTATGTATATAATACATAGTAAAAATGACTGACATTAAATACACTAAAATATTAACCATGATTGTCTGTTGGAGATGGAATCTGGGTAATTATTTTCTATATTTTCTACCATGAACAAACATTACATTTATAATCATAAAAAGAATGCTGTTTTATTTACAGAAGTTCATTTGTTTGTATTCTCTTCCTAAAATGATTTCAATATTAAAAATGGAATAAACTCATTACTTCACAAATATGAAGAGCAATATCAAAATCCATAATGTGAGTATTTGCTTGCCAGAGGGCAAACTTTCCAAATCAAGAACTGCTCAGCTGAATAAAGGGTGCAGCAGATTCAGAGCCTGGCAATGTTCTTTGATTTCATGCACAATATTTGGAGTTATCTCTGTGATATGACCTCAGTGTCTGGTCTCAGGAACAATCTGTTTTCTGGTTCATGTCTTACAATGCACAGGTAGCGAAGGATGGCTGTCCTCTCAAAGGAAGAAGAAATCCACTGTGCTGGGCACTTTACAAATATGTTTTCATATATTTATGTAATATTCATATAAAACACAAACAGTTTATATATTTATCTGTCCTGAGGTGATCAGTTCAAGAGACAGATTATTTCTTTCCTAGGTAATGTTTTTCTGTTTTAAATAGTTGTACAAGAAGGCTCTCTCATGTTCAGGTAAAATCTGATTGCCAAAAATTTCCTCTCCTTGGGACTTCCTTGGTGGTCCAGTGGTTAAAAATCCACATTCCCAATGCAGAGGGCCAATAAGATCCCACACAGTACAGCCCAAAATAAATAAATATGCTACAAAATTAAAATTAAATTTTAAAAATATTCCTCTCCTTGATGTTGTTACTATACCTGTAGTCCTGGAGGTGAGCATTTCTCTCTACTCCCATCTCTCTTTTCTCCATTTTGGACATCCTTAGTTCCTTGAACTGCTTCACACACAATGTGATTTCTGGAATTCTCTCCCCTATGGGTATGGTTTGGAGAAGGCAGTGGCAACCCACTCCAATACTCTTGCCTGGAGAACCCCATGGACGGAGGAGCCTGGTAGGCTGCAGTCCATGGGGTCGCTAAGTCAGACACCACTGAATGACTTCACTCTCACTTTTCACTTTCATGCATTGGAGAAGGAAGTGGCAGCCCACTCCAGTGTTCTTGCCTGGAGAATCCCAAGGACAGGGGAGCCTGGTGGGCTGCCATCTATGGGGTCGCACAGAGTCGGCCCCGACTGAAGCGACTTAGCAGCAGCAGCATGGGTATGGTTTACACTGCCCTGTATCCATTGTCTGGAAATGTGGCACCAGAGAGGCACACAGTCTTCAGATGTGGTTTGGCCTGTGCAGAGCGCAGGAGCTCTAGCCGCCCTGTGGGTAGGGACAAACACCAACAGTTCAGGTCAAGGTGGCTTTAGCTGTTCTAGCCGCTGCCTCATCCACTGACTCATGCACTGAGTGGGGATTCACAAACAAATTTTTAAAAAAATCTCCCCAAGGGCTTTTCATACGAGAGTTTTGCGTTAGTCTTCTCTGGCTGCCATAGCAAAATATCACAGATTACATGGCTTAAACAGTAGACACTTATTTTCTCACAGTTCTGAAGGCTGAAAGTCCAAGATCAAGGTACCAGTCAATTCAATTTCTGGTGAGGACTCTCTTCCTGTCTTTCAGATGCCCTTTCTTCTGTGTCTTCACATGGCTATTTCTCTGTTTGAGGGGGGGAGGAGAAAGTGAGTGTTCTAGTCTCCCTTTCTCTTATCAGGACATGTACCTCTTATCAGTGTCTTATCAGGACACTTACTGTGTTAGATTAGGGTCCCACCCATGACATCATTCGGAGAAGGCAGTGGCACCCCACTCCATACTCTTGCCTAGAAAATCCCATGGGCAGAGGAGCCTGGTGGGCTGCAGTCCATGGGGTTGCTAAGAATTGGACACAACTGAGCAACTTTACTTTCCCTTTTCACTTTCCTGCATTGGAGAAGGAAATGGCAACCCACTCCAGTGTTCTTGCCTGGAGAATCCCAGGGACGGGTAAGCCTGGTGGGCTGCCGTCTATGGGGTCTCACAGAGTCGGACACGACTGAAGCGACTTAGCAGCAGCAGCATGACCTCATTTAGTCTTAGTTCCCTCCATACAAGAAATGCGGTTTCAATCCCTGGGTCAGAAAGATGCCCTGGGGGAAGAAATGGCAACCCATTCCAGAATTCTTACCTGGAGAATATCTGTGGACAAAGGAACCTGGCAGGCTACAGTCCATGGGGTTGCAAAGAGTAGGACATGACTGAAGCAACCTAGCGTCCATCCATGCACGCACCTCCTTAAAGGCCCCATCTCCAAATACAATCACATTGGGAGTAAGAACTTTAACATATGAATCTGTGAAGAACACAGTTCAGTCCCAAGCAGCTTCACAAAGCTAAGAGAAACTAGTCTAAATGCTTCCATTCTTGCCCATCCACAGAGCAACCAGATGACTTTCTGAAACCATTGGTCAGATCAAATCACTGCTGTGCTCAAAACCCTCCAAGATACTCTCTTACACTCAAAATAAAATTCAGACTCCTTATGTTCACCTACCAGGGCCTGTGTCCCTAGACCTTTCTCACCTTCCCAAATGCACCTCCCTGCACTCTCCCAGCTGGGCCTCCCACACACCTGCAAATGGCAAGCCTGTCTCTGCCCTGGACCAGGGAGCTTTCCCTCAGTCTTTCTGAAAGACTCTTCCCTTCTCACTTCCTGCATCCACTCAAACCTCCACTCCTTTCCACCTCCATGGCCCTTCTGAGGCAGGAGGAAAATGGCCCCCTGGGCCAGATGGCTGGTATTGTCAAGTGGAGCAGAGCTGAAGCTTTGTCCTCACCCAGATACTCCAAGGACAAAGCTAGCGACAAAAGCTGAGTTCTGCAGAAGCAAAGAGATAAGATGACCACTCCTGAGGTCAAGGGAAACTTCCCTGTCTGCACATGCACAGGAAGGCTTCTTGGGGGTCAAAAGGGAGGAGGCGCCACCCCATAATAAGTGTGGACATGCTCCCACAGGCCTCTGAAGTGGGATCCATCTTAGCAAACTTTGCCCACACACCTAGCAAAGGGTCCTAGGACCAGTCTGGTGTGAAAAAAGAAACAAGATAATTGGCCAAAGATACTACAACATGCCAGGCCCTGGAGATCTGGTGGCTAGGTTTCCTGGGTTTTCATCCAGATTGTTGTTGTTGAGTGGCTAAGTCATGCCTGACTCTGCAACCCTATGGACTGGGTCATAAGGCCTCCCTGTCCCTCACCATCTCCCAAAGTTTTCCCAAGTTCATGTCCACCAGGTTACATACGTTCAATACCTGGGCAGGGCACTAATATCTTTCTTCAAGATCACTCATTGCTGTCTCTCTGAGATCATGTCCAGCGGACCCAGCCCCACCTCACATCCTTATCTCATTTCAGTTGTTTCAGTGCAGGGATGCATATCACTGCCTGAAACTCTAGTTCACATTTATTTGTTTAATGTCTGTCTTGCCTACATTTTTATCTTGTTTACCGCTGTGTATAGTAAATCACTTCAGTCATGTGACTCTGTGACGCTATGGACTGTAGCCCCCACGAAGCTCCTTTGTCCATGGGATTCTCCAGGCAAGAATACCGGAGGGGGCTGCCATGCCTTCCTCCAGGAGGTCTTCCTGACCCAGGGATCAAACCCATGTCTCTTACATGTCCTGCATTGGCAGGTGGGTTCTTTACCACTAGTGCCACCTGGGAAGCCCATGTTTACCACTGTACCCCCACGCTAAACAGCAGCATGTGTGTATCCATATAGGGAATAATTGGGAAAACACTTTTATAATATTAGGCAAAACAAAACCCTAAACAGCTCTGATTCTATGGTATATTTATATTCTATGGTATTTATATTTATATTCTTTGGTATATTTTATCAAAGACAAAAACACAAAACCAAACAAAAGAGACAAGGCAGAAATATATGAATCTATTAACAGTGATTGTCTTTCTGGAAGAACTGGAGTCATTTTCTACATTTTCCAAATTTTCTTGAATAACCATGGGTTTTTACAATAGAAAAAAACACTCATTTTATAAAATGGAATTTGCTTCATTTTTTTTCTTTCTCTGAAAAGTACACTATTTTTGCTATAAACTGCCTCAACTGCTGTTTGTGGCACACCATTTTCCATCACACAAGCCAGTGCACAAGGTTAAACGAATGAAGAAAACATGAGGAAATTTATGTGCGGTGATGTTTAGATTTGGAAGCTGAATGACTAAGTATCAGTTAATTCTTTATCGTTCAGTCGCCCTGTCCCAGAAAATACTGGGAGAGCTAACACCTGCCAACACAGAGCTTATCTCCTTTAAGTATTATTTTAAAATTCTGCAATGATTGAGAAGCATTAGGAAAATCATCTTTCAAACTGAAATCCAGGACATCCTAACCAACAAAATACTTCTCAGCAGCCTCTGGGAACAAGTGCTTTCTGGAAAGTGTATATATTCACTCAGTGACATTTGGGAAAATAGAACAAATGTTGAAATTGAAATGGTTACAGAACATTAACATGTTTAAAAACGCTGATATGACTCTGAAGATAGCTCTTTATTGCCTTAAAAATGTTTGTCTCTATTACTTGCTAGAATAAGAGGCATCAATAGCAGTAGCAGCAACACACATTGAGCTTAAGAGTATGATTCAGGGATCAGATTGCCTGAGTGTAAATCCAGATTCCAAAAGTCTATGACCATGTGCAAGTTATTAAACCCTCCAAGTCACGTTTTTCTGGTTTGTAGAGTAACTAGGAGATTTGGAATGATTAAATGACATAATATAAAGCATTTACATAGAGCCTGGCTCACATAAAGTCTTAGTAAATGTTAATTATTACTGTCATGCTTAATGTCAAACAAGAACCAATAGAACATAGCCTTAAACTTTTAAATTAGTTCCTTGCTATGGGAGCCACAGATACCTACATCTAATCCCACCTGAGAGGTATTGCCAGGAAACCAAGTGTACCTTCAGGAGGCCAACAAGAGCTGTAGTAGGAAATTAGAACTTACAATTCTAAGATGCTAGCCACATTTAAGAATGCCTTGTACATTCAGTTTCAATAAAGGGAAGAGCAGCTTGAACATTTGGGGAGAGTTAAGTACAGAATATGGCTTTTCCAGCTCTGTGTGCTGTGGAATACAAGCTGCTACTTGTCAGTGTTGGAATGAAGACTCATTTTGGCAAGGATGAGTCTGTCTTCCCTTCAGATTTTTCAGAATTTAATATGCTGGATACTAATGAGCTCAGTTTTCTATGTAAAAGAACTAGAAATACATCTGGTAGATCTCCATATTTTTGAAATGACCCATTTACCCTTCCTCCCTCACTCTAATTCTCTTGTAGAACAGAGTTAAAATGGATTTTTCTCCATTTCCAAAGATTTTAGTTTCTGTAGGGTAGGAATATCAATGCTGAGAGCTCAACATTAAACTGATTATGTAACAGGGAAACTCCCAGTGTATCTGGCACAAGCAAATGTAGAATTACTTTTTGCAACATTTTCTCAAATAAGATTGCATTCAATTCCAACAAAATTAATAATCCCCACTGAAAGTGAGCTCTCAGTGAAAGATTAAAATAAAGAAAATAAACAATAACATGAAACAAAAAATCAGAAAGAAATAGGTATGATGTCACGAAATTTAGCACCCTAGAACCCAAATTTATAGAACAATAGGGCTCTATCAAAATATGTGTTTAAAAATTATTAAAAATATAAAAGTAGGAAAAAAATCACAAGGAAAGAATAAGACAGAATAAAAATCATCAGGAAAATTAGAAAATGAAACAAATTAAGTTTCTAAAAATGAAACCATAGTTAACTAGAATTAAGCTCAGTAGAGGACTGAAGCAGTGTATTAGACATAGATGAAGAGAAAATTATGAAACGGGGAGCTAGAATTTGGAAGAAACTAAAGAAACACAATATGTGAAAATTCTAGAGAACCATGGGAGACAGAACAGAATATATGTATCTAATAATAGTAGTAGAAAATAAGAGTCAATAGAAGACATAAAAGTAAATTGAAAGAATATCTTCCATAATTTTCCATAATTGATGAAAGATGTTCATACTTTGTTTGCTAAAGCACACAGACTAGCAAGCAGGATAAACAAAATCAAAATCTTCATCTAAATGCATCATAGTGAAACTGTAGAGCCCCAAAATGAAGATAAAATCTTAAAAATAACCAAAGAGAAGAGACAGTTCTGTATGAAAGAATTGGAGTTAGAATAACAGCAGGCTTCTCAATAGTGACATAAAGGCAAGACAGCAGTGAAATAATGCTTCTTAAATGCTGAAAGTAAAAGATCAACCACTTAGGCTCAAGATAAAATTCTTCATTCAAAATCCCACACCCAGCTAAGCAATCTTTTAATAATTAAGATGAAATAAAGATACTTTCAGGCACATTTTCATAAAGTTTATTATCAACATATCCTCACTAACAGAGCTCCAATTTAAGGATTATACTTGGGTCATTAGGAATTAAAATGAGAAGCTAGCAGTAGTATGTAAGAAATAATAATAACTGGAAAAAAAAGGTAAATATATCAGTAAATCAAAGTAGTATGATAATTAATAATAATCACTATGTGACTAATTTGAATGAGGTATTAGTAAAAGTAAAGTTTCACTAAAACATAAGAAAGATCATAAAAAAGAGAACAGACTTAGGTTCTAGTACTAGTTTTACCAGCTGTGTGACTTAAAACAAATCATTGCTCCCATTTATAAAATGATATTCAGATCAGATGAAAATTAAGTTTCTTTGAAAATCTAATATTCTATGATCTTATTATACTACTTCCTGACCAGCTTCCCCCTCAAATAAAGAATACAAGAATCTATGTATTAACTGCAATGAAACATGCCCTTTTGGCTCAAGTGCCTGACCTATCAAGCTACATACATATTTGTTGCTCACCAAAAACGTGCAATTTAGATGAATGCTCTTGAAATATCCAATCTGATCCACCAGATTTGTATCAATGGTGTGACAGGGACACCCTTTTGATGTTGTTTGTGTTGAACATTTACTGAGCACTTGCAGCATGCAGGCAGAATACAACCTGCCCTACAGTCACTGTACATATTATACCAATCAGTCCTGGCGTGAAACCCTCATGAAGACTGGCAGGAACCAGAGATGCCTCTTACCATGCCTAGAAAATCTTCAAAAGGAAAAAAGAAGTTGGAAATATGGTCTAGTAACAGGCCAGAGCGCAACAGTTAGAACTGGACATGGAACAACAGACTGGTTCCAAATAGGAAAAGGAGTACATCAAGGCTGTATATTGTCACCCTGCTTATTTAACTTCTATGCAGAGTACATCATGAGAAATGCTGGACTGGAAGAAACACAAGCTGGAATCAAGATTGCCAGGAGAAATATCAATAATCTCATATATGCAGATGACACCACCCTTATGGCAGAAAGTGAAGAGGAACTAATAAGCCTCTTGATGAAAATGAAAGAGGAGAGTGAAAAAGTTGGCTTAAAGCTCAACATTTAGAAAACGAAGATCATGGCATCCGGTCCCATCACTTCATGGAAAATAGATGGGGAACAGTGGAAACAGTGTCAGACTTTATTTTGGGGGCTCCAAAATCACTGCAGATGGTGACTGTAGCCATGAAATTAAAAGATGCTTGCTCCTTGGAAGAAAAGTTATGACCAACCTAGATAGCATATTCAAAAGCAGAGACATTACTTTGCCGACTAAGATTCATCTAGTCAAGGCTATGGTTTCTCCAGTGGTCATGTATGGATGTGAGAGTTGGACTGTGAAGAAGGCTGAGCACCAAAGAATTGATGCTTTTGAACTGTGGTGTTGGAGAAGACTCTTGAGAGTCCCTTGGACTGCAAGGAGATCCAACCAGTCCATTCTGAAGATCAGCCCTGGAATTTCTTTGGAAGGAATGATGCTAAAGCTGAAACTCCAGTACTTTGGCCACCTCATGGGAAGAGTTGACTCATTGGGAAAAAAACTTTGATGCTGGGAGGGATTAGGGGCAGGAGAAGAGGGGGACGACAGAGGATGAGATGGCTGGATGGCATCACTGACTCGATGGATGCAAGTCTGAGTGAACTCCAGGAGTTGGTGATGGACAGGGAGGCCTGGCGTGCTGAGATTCATGGGGTTGCAAAGAGTCGGACATGACTGAGTGACTGAACTGAACTGAACTGAACCCTACATATTCAGTGTTAGTTGGGAGAAAAGAAGATTAAAAGTATTTCTCCCTAGAAAAAAGTAAGAATGATATTTTTCTTATCTGAGTGGAGTGTGCACTCTGAGGTCTGAGAGCTACATTATAGATGATCCCTTTTTTCTAACTGCTCCTTAAACTTCTGCACAGTTTCTGCAAGTTGGGAAACTCTTTCTCTGGTTGTAATTTGCTTCAAGAACTTCTTGGTTAGCATACTAACCAATATTTGGTGTCAAAATCCTTTATATTCTTGAATGGTGGTAACTGAATATTCATTGAAAAGACTGATGCTGAAGCTCCAATAGTTTGGCCACATGATGCAAAGAGCTAACTCACTGGAAGAGAAGCTGATGCTGGGAAAGATGGAGGGCAGGAGGCGAAGCGGGTGACAGAGGATGAGATGGCTGGATGGCACATAGACTCAATGGACATGAACTTGAGCAAACTCTCAGAAATAGTGAAGGACAGGGAAGGCTTGTATGCTACAGTCCATGAAGTTGCAAAGAGTCAGACACTACTTAGCCACTCAACAACAGCAACAGCAAATGGTGATAACTGCAAACCCAGCAACTATTTGCACCATTTGAAGGGGCAGTTTGTGGCCCATGACCTGACTACAATTTAAGTCTTTTTCTACCCACCACTTTTTCTATAAAACAATTATCCCAACATCGTCATACCTTTGCACATATGGTTCCTTCTTCCTGGAATTTATTTTTTTTCCTTTATTTAGAAGATGGTTATACTGTATTAGATTTCACTTCCTAAATGCCTTCCAAGTATAACACTGTGCATATGATAGACATTATTAATACTCATTATTATATCCAAATCCTCCTTTCCATGCATATAAAAGACTACTTTTCCAGGTTTTGATGTTATACATGGCTACACAACTTATTTTAGCTCATGAGTAGAAATAATTAGTGTCACTTCCAGGCATAAGCATTTAAGGACTGGCTGGTGATTCTCCAACCTACTCTTTCCTTCCTCCTTCAACTGGGGTCACATGTTGCAGATGGTAAAGCTCTAACATAGTGGAAGTTCCAGTATCTTGGCTTGCCAGGGTGCCATATGAAGAATAGTTGTCATGGAAAAACAGCTAGATCCACAAAGGAATTTGTGCAAGCAAGAAATAAGACTTTTTCTTGATTATGCACTGAAATCCTGGGGCTGTTTATCACTGCATCATATCCTACCCTCCGTGACTAATATAATATCTCTATACTAGTACTTATGACACTCAATCACGTTTGTCTATTTTGGTTTTAAATTTTTATTCATTTATTTTTGGCTGTGCTGGGTCTTTGATGCTGTGTGGGCTTCTTGCTAGCTGCAGTGAGCGGGGGCTGCTCTCCACCTGCAGTACCTGGGCCTCTCATTGTGATGGCTTCTCTCTGCAGAGCATGGGCTCTAGGCCCTGTGGGCTCTAGTAGTTGCAGCTCACAGGCTCTAGAGCACAGGTTCAATAGTTGTGGTGTATGGGCTCAGTTGCGCCATGGCATGTGGGATTTTCCTGGAGCAGAGACTGAACCAGTGTCTCCAGAATTGGCAGGTAGATTCTTTACCACTAAACCACCAAGGATGTCCCATATTTGTCAATTTTTCCCCCTATCTTCTTACCCAAGTGATAGTTGGGACATTTATTTCTGCATTCTCTGATCCCAAGATAGTGACTGATATGTATAGTAGGTGTTAAACAAATTTCTTGAATGGCACGATAGTAGGAATGGTAACAAGAATATATACTGTAATTGGTACTGCTTGAAGTCTTGTCATTTTTCACAGCTATAGTTTCAGGCCAGTTAAGCAGATATATAACCTCTCAACAAAGGAAACAAAGGTTTCCCTGAAAAGAGACCAAAAATGTCAGATATTGCCAGCTGAGTTGCACAATTTTGCACATGATCTAATTTCACTTTAGAGTCTCCTTTTACCTATAATTTCCTATAGAGATAAAAATCATCAAAGTCTTTAAAATTGTTCTGTCCAACATCCTCACTTTGAAAAGGAAAAGAAATCATCACTCATTTGTGCCTTGACTATATCAAGAAAGTCTTCAGACCAGGAAGTCTAAGTATTCCAATCTTCTTCCTTCAAAATTTGTTTTGGTTATTCTGTGTTGTTTGAAATGCCATACAAATTTTAGAATTTGTCAATTCTATAAAATAAAAATCATGTTGGCATTTTGAATGGGATTATGCTGAATCTCTAAATCAAAAAATTATTTTAGAAAAAATGTTTTAGTAAAAAGTCTTAACACTGTTTCAATATATGAATATGGCTTATTATTATTTTTCAAGTTTTTGTTGCTGGTACATAAAAAAAAGCTAATTTTGCATATTGAGCCTACATCCCATAACTCTGATTAAAATCACTGGTAATTTTTTCATACATTCCTTAGGATTTTCTGAACATGTGATCATGTGCTTACTTCCTTCTTTCTATTGTTATGCCTTTGTGTGTCTTTCTTGTCTTACTGCACCAGCTAGGAGCTTCAGGAAAACATTTAATAGGAGCGATGAGACTGAACATCACTATCTTGTTCCTGATCTTCTGGTGAAAAGCATCCAAAAAACTCACCATTAAGCATAATGGTAGCTGTAAGTTTTTAGTAAATGCTCTTTACCAAATTAAAGAAGTCCCTTTAATCCTAATATTCTGACAGTGACTATTATGAGTTGATATTATATTTTCTCAAGAAATATGGCTGATTCTATTGAGGTAATTTTTTTTCTTAATTAGGCTAATATGGTGAATTATATTATTTTTGAACTTACATTCCTAGAGTACATATCTTCCTCTCTAATTATGGTGTGTAAAGCCTTTGACTGTGTGGATCACAATAAACTGTGGAAAATTCTGAAAGAGATGGGAATACCAGATCACTTGACCTGCTTCTTGAGAAACCTATATGCAGGTCAGGAAGCAACAGTTAGAACTGGACATGGAACAACAGACTGGTTCCAAATAGGAAAAGGGGTATGACAAGGCTGTATTGTCACCCTGCTTATTCAACTTCTATGCAGAGTACATCATGAGAAACGCTGGGCTGGAAAAAGCACAAACTGGAATCAAGATTGCTGGGCGAAATATCAAGAACCTCAGATATGCAGATGACACCACCTTTACGGCAGAAAGTGAAGAGGAACTCAAAAGCCTCTTGATGTAAGTGAAAGTGGAGAGTGAAAACGTTGGCTTAAAGCTCAACATTCAGAAAACTAAGATCATGGCATCCGGTCCCATCACTTCATGGGAAATAGATGGGGAAACAGTTGAAACCGTGTCAGACTTTATTTTTTAGGGCTCCAAAATCACTGCAGATGGTGACTGCAGTCATGAAATTGAAAGACATTTACTCTTTGGAAGAAAAGTTATGACCAACCTAGATAGCATATTCACAATCAGAGACATTACTTTGCCAACAAAGGTCCGTCTAGTCAAGGCTATGGCCTTTCCTGTGGTCATGTATGGATGTGAGAGTTGGACTGTGAAGAAAGCTGAGTGCCGAAGAATTGATGCTTTTGAACTATGGTGTTGGAGAAGACTCTTGAGAGTTCCTTGGTCTGCAAGGAGATCCAACCAGTCCATTCTGAAGGAGATCAGCCCTGGAATTTCTTTGGAAGGACTGATGCTAAAGCTGAAACTCCAGTACTTTGGCCACCTCATGCGAAGAGTTGACTCATTGGGAAAGACTCTGATGCTGGGAGGGATTGGGGGCAGGAGGAAAGGGGACAACAGAGGATGAGCTGGCTGGATGGCATCACCAACTCAATGGGCGTGAGTCTGAGTGAACTCTGGGAGTTGGTGATGGACAGGGAGGCCTGGCTTGCTGCAATTCATGGGGTCGCAAAGAGTTGGACATGACTGAGCGACTGAACTGAACTGATCCTGTTCTTAACCTGTAGAATTTGATTTGCTGATATCCTCAAGAATTTTTATGTATATGTTCATGAAAGACATTGGTCTATATATAATTTTTCTTTTTCTTTGCAACACAGGCTTTTCTCTGGTTGTGGAGAGGAGGGCCTACTCTCTGGTATGTTGTGCGAGCTTCTCATTGCAGTGACCTCTCTTGTCATAAAACACAGATTCTAGGTGCACAGGCTTCTGTAGTGGTGGCATGTGAGCTCAGGAGCACAGGCTCAACAGCTGTGGCACATGGATTTAGTTATTCTGTGGCATGTGGGATCTTCCCAGGTCAGGGATTGAACCCATGCCTCCTGCACTCGCAGGTAGACTCTTTATCACTGAGCTACCAGGGAAGCCTGGTCTGCAGTTTTCTTCTCTTGTGATGTCTTTGTCTAATTTTGATGTTAGTATTTTGCAGACTTCATCAAATGTCTTAGGAAATGTTCTGTCTATCCTCTACTGACTGCATTTTAAAGTTTGTGAGAGTGTGGTATTATGTCTTTTTTCAATGTTTGGCAAACCGCTTCAGTATTCTTGCCTTGAGAACCCCATGAACAGTATGAAAAGGCAAAAAGATAGGACACTGCAAGATGCACTCCCCAGGTGGGTAGGTGCCCAATATGCTACTGGAGATCAGTGGAGAAATAAGTCAAGAAAGAATGAAGAGATGGAACCAAAGCAAAAACAATACCCAGTTGTGGATGTGACTGGCAATGGAAGTAAAGCCTGATGCTGTAAAGAGCAATATTGCATAGGAACTGGAATGTTAGGTCCATGAATCAAGTCAAATTGGAAGCAGTCAAACAGGAGATGGCAAGAGTGAACATTGACATTTTAGGAATCAGAACTAAAATGGACTGGAATGGGTGAATTTAACTCAGTTGATCATTATATCTACTACTGTGAGCAAGAATCCCTTGGACGAAATGGAGTAGCCATCATAGTCAAGAAAAGAGTCTGAAATGCAGTACTTGGATGCAGTCTCAAAAATGACTGAATGATCTCTGTTCGTTTCCAAGGTAAACCGTTCAATTTCACAGTAATCCAAGTCTATGCCCTGACTAGTAATGCTAAAGAAGCTGAAGTTAAATGGTTCTATGAGAACCAACAAGACCTTCTAGAACTAACACCCAAAAAGATATCCTTTTCATTACAAGGGACTAAAATGCAAAAGTAGGAAATCAATAAATACCTGGAGTAACAGGCAAATATGGCTTGGAGTATAGAATGAAAAAGATCAACTGCTAACAGAGTTTTGCCAAAAGAACACACTGATCATAGAATACACCCTCTTCCAACAACACAAGAGAAGACTCTACACATGGACATCGCCAGATGGTCAATACCAAGATCAGATTGATTATAATCTTTGCAGCCAAAAATGGAGAAGCTCTACACAGTCAGTAAAAACAAGACCAGAAGCTGACTGTGGCTCAGATCATGAACTCCTTATTGACAAATTCAGACTTAAATTGAAGAAAGTAAGGAAAACCATTAGATGATTCAGGTATGACCTACATTAAATCCCTATGATTATACAGTGGAAGTGGCAAATAGATTCAACAGATTACATCTGATAGACAGAGTGCCTGATGAACTATGGACAGAGGTTCGTGACATTGTACAAGAGGCAGTGATCAAGACCATTCCCAAGAAAAAGAAATGCAAAAGGCAAAATGGTTGTCTGAAGAGGCCTTACAAATAGCTGTGAAAAGAAGACAATTGAAAGGCAAAGGAGAAAAGGAAAGATATACCCATCTGCATGCAGAATTCCAAAGAATAGCAAGGAGAGATAAGAAAGTCCTCCTCAGTGATCAATGCCAAGAAATAGAGGAAAACAACAGAATGGGAAAGACTAGAGATCTCTTCAAGAAAATTAGGGATACCAAGGGAACATTTCATGCAAAGATGGGCACAATAAAGGACAGAAATAACATGGACCTAACAGAAGCAGAAGATATTAAGAAGAGGTGGCAAGAATACACAGAAGAACTATACAAAAAAGATCTTCATGACCCAGATAATTACAATGGTGTGATCACTCCCTTAGAACCAGACATCTTGAAATGTGAAGTCAAGTGGGCCTTAGAAAGCATCACTACAAACAAAGCTAGTGGAGGTGATGGAATTCCAGTAGAGCTATTTCAAATCCTGAAAGATGACGCTGTGAAAGTGCTGCACTCAATATGCCAGCAAATTTGGAAAACTCAGCAGTGGCCACAGGACTGGAAAAGTTCAGTGTTCATTCCTCTCAAGGAAGTGAAAGTGAAAATGAAGTCGCTCAGTCATATCTGACTGTTTGCGACCCATGGACTGTAGCCCACCAAGCCTTTCCATCCATGGGATTCTCTAGGCAACAATACTGAGAATGCCAAATAGTGCTCAAACTACTGCACAATTGCACTCATCCCACACGCTAGCAAAGTAATGCTCAAAATTATCCAAGTCAGGCTTCAACAGTATGTGAACCATGAACTTCCAGATGTTCAAGCTGATTTTAGAAAAGGCAGAGGAACCAGAGATCTAATTGTCAACTTCTGCTGAATCATTGAAAAAGCAAGAGAGTTCCATAAAAACATCTATTTCTGCTTTATTGACTATGCCAAAGCCTTTGACTGTGTGGATCACAATAAACTGTGGAAAATTCTTCAAGTGAGAAATACCAGACCACCTGCCTTGATTCCTGAGAAATCTGTTTGCAGGTCAGGAAGAAACAGTTAAAACTGGACATAGAACAACAAACTGGTTCCAAATTGGGAAAGGAGTACGTCAAGGGTGTATATTGTCACCCTGCTTATTTAACTTATATGCAGAGTACATCATGAGAAATGTTGGACTGGATGAAGCACAAGCTGGAATCAAGACTGTCAGGAGAAATATCAAAAACCTCAGATATTCAGATGACACCATGCTTATGGCAGAAAGCAGAGAAGAACTAAAGAACCTCTTGATGAAAGTAAAAAGGAGAGTGAAAAATTTGGCTTAAAGCTCAACATTCAGAAAACTAAGATCATGGCATCTAGTCCCATCACTTCATGGCAAATAGATGGGGAAACAATGGAAACAGTGACAGACTTTATTTTGGAGTGCTCCAAAATCACTGCAGATGGTGACTGTAGCTATTAAATGAAAAGATACTTGCTCCTTGGAAGAAAAGTTATGATCAACATAGACAGCATATTAAAAAGCAGAGACATTAATTTGCCAACGAATTTCTGTCTAGTCAAAGCTATGGCTTTTCCAGTAGCCATGTATGGAGGTGAGAGTTGGACTATAAAGAAAGCTGAGTGCTGAAAAATTGATGCTTTTGAACTGTGGTGTCAGAGAAGACTCTTGAGAGTCCCTTGGACTGCAAAGAGATTGAACCAGTCCATCCTAGAGGAAACCAGTCCTGAATATTCATTGGGAGGACTGATGCTGAAGCTGAAACTCCAATACTTTGGCCACCTAGTACAAAGAGTTGACTCATTGGCAAGGACCCTGATTCTGGGATAGATTGAAGGCAGGAGGAGAAGGGGATGACAGAGGATGAGATGGTTGGATGGCATTACCGACTCAATGGACATGCATTTGAGTAAGCTCTGGGAGTTGGTGATGGACAAGGATGACTGGAGTGCTGTAGTCCATGGGATCACAAAGATTCAGACATGACTGAGCAACTGAACTGAACTGATAATGCATCAATGAAGACACTGACTTGGATTTTTCATTGTTGGAAGTTTTGTTTAATTTAAAACAATTTCTATAATATTTATGGAGATACTCATTTTCTCTTAACATATAACAATTTTTTGGTTATTTTAGCTTTTCAAAGAATCTACCAATTTCACCTGAGCTTAATTTACTGGCATTAATCGACTTGTTATATATGTTCTCTTCTTAATATTCTTAATACCTGTAATACCCTCTCTTTCATTGTTGACACTTATATTTTTTGTTTTCTCTAGTTTTCTCTAGGGTTTTATCAAATGAAATAACAAAGGCATGTCTATGTTAGTGTTTTCTATTATTTGTTTCCTATTTCTTTTTTCTTAATTTGTATTGGGTTATAGCTGATTAACAATGTTGTATTAGTTTCAGGTGTACAGCAAAGTAACTGTTATGCATATGCATATATCCATTATTTGCTAAATTCTTTTCCCACATAGACCATTACAGAGTACTGAGTAGAGGTCCGTGTACTGTATAGTAGGTCCTCATTAGTTATCTATTTTATATACAGTAATGTTTATGCATCAATCTCAGCCTTTCAGTTTATCCCTCCTCCCTCCCCTCACCTCCTGGTACATACCGAGTGAAGTAAGTCAGACAGAGAAAGGCAAATATATGATATCACTTATATGTGGAATCTTAAAAAAAAAAAAAAGGCTGTAAAAGAACTTATCTACAAAACAGAAATGGTTACAGATATTTCCTATCTCATTTATTTCTGTTTATCTTTTTAGTTTAATTTTTATCATTTTTAGTTCTTCCTACTTTGAGTTGATCTACTCATCTTTAGAGTTCTTTAAATGGGAAGTTAGACTATTTATTTTAAAACTTTCTTGTTTTCTAATATACTCATTTAAAAGTATAAACTTCCTTCTAAGTGCTAATTTGTTTGCATCCCACAGTTTTTTGTTTTTTATTTATTTATTTATTATTTTATTTTCCTTTTAATTCAATTCAAAACAGCTTCCAGTGTTCCTTCTTCTTTGATCTCTAGGATTTTTATAAGTTTATTGCTTAATTTCTAAATGTTGGAAGATTTCCAGATGTCTTATTGTATTTGATTTCTGAATTATTTTTCTTTTGATCTGAGAATTTGTTCTGTATGATTTCAACATTTTATTCAGACATTTTCTTTCCAGGACATGATCTACTTGGGTGTTTGTAAGATATATACCTGAAAATAAAAGATGAGTTTGTTCCCATGGGTAATTGTTTTATAAATAACAATGTGTTTGTCAGTTGTTTCATTTGCTATTGTTTTCTCCCATTCAGAAGGCTGTCTTTTCACCTTGCTTATAGTTTCTTTTGTTGTGCAGAAGCTTTTAATTTTAATTAGATCCCATTTGTTTATTTTTGCTTTTATTTCCAGTATACTGGGAGGTGGATCATAGAGGATCCTGCTGTGATTTATGTCGGAGAGTGTTTTGCCTATGATTTCCTCTAGGAGTTTTATAGCTTCTGGTCTTACATTTAGATCTTTAATCCATTTTGAGTTTATTTTTGTGTATGGTGTTAGAAAGAGGTCTAGTTTCATTCTTTTACAAGTGGTTGACCAGTTTTCCCAGCCACTATGGAAAACAGCGTGGAGATTCCTTAAAAAATTGCAAAAAGAACTGCC
This sequence comes from Nanger dama, assembly GCA_917880005.1. Classification (NCBI taxonomy): domain Eukaryota; kingdom Metazoa; phylum Chordata; class Mammalia; order Artiodactyla; family Bovidae; genus Nanger; species Nanger dama. The sequence goes on from CAKJTW010000044.1 coordinate 15,449,204, forward strand.
TTATGATCCAGCAATCCCACTGCTGGGCATACACACCGAGGAAACTGGAATTGAAAGAGACACTTGTACCCCAATGTTCATTGCAGCACTGTTTATAATAGCCAGGACATGGAAGCAACCTAGATGTCCATCAGCAGATGAATGGATAAGAAAGCTGTGGTACATATACACAATGGAGTACTACTCAGCCCTTAAAAAGAATAAATTTGACTCAGTTCTAATAAGATGGATGAAATTGGAGCCGATTATACAGAGTGAAGTAAGCCAGAAAGAAAAACACCAATACAGTATACTGACACATATATACGGAATTTAGAAAGATAGTAATGATGACCCTCTATGTGAGACAACAAAAGAGACACAGAGGTATAGAACTGACTTTTGGACTCTGAGGGAGAGGGAGAGGTGGGATGATTTGGGAGAATGGCATTGAAACATGTATACTATCTTCTAAGAAACGAAGCGCCAGTCTATGTTCAATACAGGATACAGGATGCATGGGGCTGGTGCACAGGATGATTCAGGGAGATGATATGGGGTGGGAGGTGGGGGGGGCTTCGGCATTGGGAGATCGTGGACACCTGTGGCTGATTCATGTCAATGTTTGGCAAAACAAATACAGTATTGTAATGTAGAATAAAGTATTAAAAAATAAAAAAATAAAATAAAATAAATAACAATGTGTGTGGCATGGTTGATAGTATTATTCAAATATTCTATACCTTACTAAAAGTTTCCCTGAGTATTTTATCAATTAATGAGAGAGTTGTGTTAAAAATCTTCGAGAATAATTATGGGTGTACCTATTTCTCCTTTTAGTTCTGTTTGAGTTTCACATGTTTTAAAATTTGGTTGTTATTAGCACACTGAACTGAACTGAACTGAGCACACATTTGCAATTTCTATACCTTCCTTGATGAATTAACAGTTTTTCATTCTTTATCTTAATATTTGGTATATCCCTTGTACTTAGGTCTGTATTTTTATATTAATATAGCCTTCTTATACTATTTGCAAGGTATATTTTTTTAATATTTTTACTTTCAACACTTTTCAGATTAAAATACAACAATTTTAGTAGTTTACAAACACAACAAGCAAGTGGTTGGATTTTTATTCAACTTGATAACATGTAATTTTTAATTGGAAAGCAAAATTTGTTTATGTTTATGGTAAATGATAATATCTTGGGGATTAAATATAACTTTTTGCTATTTTGTTTTTCTTATTGATTTATTTGCCAGTTTTTGTATTACATGGAGTCTAAAGTTTTTATAATACTTCATTTTGATTCTTTTAATGCTTTCTTTTCAGTTCAGTTGCTTGATTGTATTCAACTCTTTGCAGACCAGTGGACTGCAGCATGCCAGGCCTCCCTGTCCAACACCAACTCCCAGAGTTCACTCAAACTCATGTCCATTGAGTCGGTGATGCCATCCAGCCATCTCATCCTCTGTCATCCCGTTCTCCTCCCTCCTTTCAGTCTTTCCCAGCATCAGATTCTTTTCCAGTGAGTCAGTTCTTCCCATCAGGTGGCCAAAGTATTGGAGTTTCAGCTTCAGCATCAGTCCTCCCAGTGAATATTCAGGACTAATTTCCTTTATGGACTGGTTGTATCTCCTTGCTGTCCAAAGGACTCTCAAGAGTCTTCTCTGACACCGCAGTTCAAAAGCATCAATTCTTCGGTGCTCAGCTTTCTTTATAGATCAACTCTCACCTCCATACATGACTACTGGAAAAACCATAGCTTTGACTTGACAGACCTTTGTTGGCAAAGTAATGTCTCTGTTTTTTAATTATGCGGTCTAGGTTGGTCATAACTTCCCTTCCAAGGAGCAAGTATCTTTTAGTTATGGCTGCAATCAACATCTGCCATGATTTTGGAGCTCAAAAAAATAAAGTCTGTCACTGTTTTCACTGTTTCCTCATCTATTTGCCATGAAGTGATGGAACCAGATGCCATGATGTTAGTTTTCTGAATGTTGAGTTTTAAGCCAGCTTTCACTCTCCTCTTTCACTTTCACCAAGAGGCTCTTTAGTTCTTCTTCACTTTCTGCCATAAGTGTGGTATCATCTGCATATCTGAGGTTATTGATATTTCTCCCTGCCATCTTGATTCCAGCTTGTGCTTCATCCAGTCTAACATTTCTCATTATGTACTATGAATACAAGTTAAACAAGCAATTTAACTTATTAAATTATTTAACTTATTAACCAGGTCAAGAAATACCTGGAGTAACAGACAAATTTGGCCTTGGAGTACAGAATGAAGCAGGGCAAAAGCTAATAGAGTCTTGCCAAGAGAATGCACTGGTCATAGCAAACACCCTCTTCCAACAACACAAGAAAAGACTCTACACATGGACATCACCAGATGGTCAATACCAAGATCAGATTGATTATATTCTTTGCGGCCAAAGATGGAGAAGCTCTATGAGTCACCTAAAACAAGACTGGGAGCTGACTGTGGCTCAGATCATGAACTCCTTATTGCCAAATTCAGACTTAAATTGAAGAAAGTAGGGAAAATCACTAGACCATTGAGGTATGACCTAAATCAAATCCCTTATGATTATACAGTGGAAGTGAGAAATAGATTCAAGGGATTAGATCTGATAGAGTGCCTGAAGAACTACAGATGGAGGTTCAGGACATTGTACAGGAGGCAGTAATCAAGACTATCCCCATAAAAAAGAAATGCAAAAAGGCAAATGGTTGTCTGAGGAGGCCTTACAAATAGCTATGAAAAGAAGAGAATTGAAAGGCAAAGGAGAAAAGGAAAGATATACCCATTTGCATGCAGAGTTCCAAAGAATAGCAAGGAGAGATAAGAAAGGCTTCTTCAGTGATTAATGCTTTCTTTTAGCTGTAGCTTTTAATAGTTTTTATTGATTGCCTTGATCTTATAATAGATATCCTTAAGATATCATAGTCTACATAGATTTTATATCATACCACATCACACAAAAGTTTAAAACATATGCAACAATATAATTTCATTTCGGCCCCCATTCTATGTGCTGTTCTGTTTTACAACCATATACATTATAATTCCATATGAAACACTGTAATGCTTGCACTAAATTATCGCTAGTCTTTTAAAGAGTTTAAGAGTAGAATTAAAAGATGCTCTTTTACATCTACTCAGTTATCTACCATTTCCTATACTCTTCATTCCTTCTCCTAGATCCAAGTTTCTATCTAGTGTTAATTCCTTCAGGATGAATCATTTATGTATTACTTTTAACAAATTACCCCAAAATTGGTAGCTTGAAAGAACACAAACGTACCACCTTTTAATTCTGTAGGTCAGAAATTTGAAATGAATCTCAGCAGGCTAAAATCAGTGTAGCAGCAGGACTATATTCCTATCTGGAGATTCTAGGAGTCATTTTGTTGCATTTTCCAGCTTCTGGTAGCTGCACATATATTTGGGTTCCTGGCCTCCTTTTATCTTCAAAGCCAGTAACAGCCAGTGGAATCTTTCCCACATCACATCACTTTGAAATGGCCTCTTCTGCCTCCCTCTTCTGTATTTAAGGACTCTGATTACATTGCCTGTGCCTTCTCCCCTCTGTACTGCCCTGATGGTCAACTGATTAGCAACATTAGTTCCATCTTCTTATTTTATTCTCCTTTGTCATGTAATATAACATATTCAATTTTCAGGGCTTAAGACAAGGACATCTTTAGAATTCTACATGCCTACCATAATCCACATTCCCATTTCTTGTGATGTAGGTCTGCTGGCAATAAAGTCTCTCAGCTTGTGTGCATCTGAAAATGTCTTTTATGCACCTTCATTTTTGAGGATATTTCTGATGACATAAAACCCTATGTTGACAGCTTTTTTTTTCTTTTGTGCTTTAGAAATGTCATTCCTTCCTCTTTTGACGTTCATTTCTTTCCCAGATAAAGATCTAGACACTGATATCTTGTATATAAGGTCTTTCCCCCGCCCCCTAGGTGCTTTCAAGATTTTCTCTTTATCTTTAGTCTTCAACAATTTGACTATGATATGCCTAGGTATTGTTTTCTTTGTACTTATCCTAATTGGGTTTTTTTCTTTTAATCTTTTGGATATATAAGATCATGTTTTCCACAAAATTTAGGAAATATTTGGCTATTATTTTTTGTGCCATATCTTCTCTTCTATTTCTGGGATTCCAAGGACATATATTTTAAACTCTTTGATATAGTCCCACAAGACACTGAAGCGCTATGTTTAAAAATATATTCTCTCTCTGAGATTCATGTTAGAAAATTTATATTGACCTTTCTTCGAGTTCACTAACCATTCACCTGCTAATTTCTACTTGTGTGCATGCTCAGCTGTTCAGTAGTGTCCAACTCTTTGCGACCCTCTGGACTGTAGCCCACCAGTGTCCTCCATTTATGTAATTTTCCAGGCAAGAATACTGGAAAGGGTTGCCATTTCCTACTCCAGTTCCTACCTATATATTCTTCAACCCAAGTGGTACCTTTTTTTTCCAGCTTTACTGAGATATAATTGACATATAACATTGTATAAGTTAAGGGGTACAATGTAATGATTTGATATGTGGATATATTGCAAAATTATTATCACAATAAGGTTAGTTAACACATCCATCACGTTGCTGCTGCTAAGTTGCTTCAGTTGTGTACGACTCTGTGCGACCCCATAGATGGCAGCCCACCGGGCTCCCCCCACCCTGGGATTCTCCAGGCAAAAACACTGGAGTGGGTTGCCATTTCCTTCTCCAATGCATGAAAGTGAAAAGTGATTATCATTACATTTTGTGTGTGATAAGAGCATTGAAGACTTGCTCTCTTGACTACTTTTAAGTATACAGCACAGCATTATTAACTGCAGCTACCAAGCTGATACAACTTTGCTCTGTGTCTGTGAGCAACTATCATTTATCTCAATTAATTTTGTGCATCCATTAGCAAGATGTGTCTTAAGGTAGTTGCTTCTTCACTTTATACCATTTCAGTTACACCTGGAAAAAAAGTCTTCTTAGAAACACTCTACCTTCAGATAGCAAAGGAAACAATTAACAGTAGTAGTATTAGCTATTTGAGCAATCTAGCAATCTCTGTCCCTCCATTTCCTCCATCTCTAAATAGGTCTAACAAAAACAGTTTAGTAAGTTTCTGAGGGGCCTAAGTAAAAGAAATAAATAAAACTATAGAGGTACCGGGAAACATTAGCTATTTTAAGTCACTGAAAGTCAGAGCCTGTTTCTTTATACAATGGCAACAATTTTATTTCCATTCCAAGTGTTGAAAAAATACAATCCATAGATTTGATCTATTGGCATTTTGGAGAGAATAATATAGAATGAAAACTAAGATGTGTATAACACTTTCTGGCTCTTTTGCAAATATAAAACAGGGCCAAAATCATCAAAATATAGATTTCAATAAATAAGGAAGGGCTTTCATGGCAATTTTATTACACTGTTTACTAAGCAGTGACTGGTGGAGTCTCACATTATTCTGCTTCCTCTTCTGCTTTTTCTCCTGCTATTCTCACTCCTTCTTCTACTCATCCCACCTAAAAGTTAGCTGAAGGCAAAGTAGTCTCGGTGTAGTTACCATATGGTTTGGGTAGGTTACCAGAAACATCCCTTCCCTAAATCTTTAGACAAATTGACTTGTTACAGTACTTTATTTAGACCAAGTTTAACAGAAATATTTATTGTATCCTTTGAGTGAGTGAGTGAGTGACATCACTCAGTCGTGTCTGACTCTTTGCGACCCCATGGTCTGTAGCCCAGCAGGCTTCTCCGTCCATGGGATTTTCCAGGCAAGAATACTGGAGTGGGCTGCCATTTCCTCCTCTAGGGGATCATCCCAACCCGGGGATCATCCCATCCCAGGGATCGAACCTGAGTCTCCTGCATTGCAGGCAGATGCTTTACCCTCTTAACCACCAGGGAAGATTAATATATTCTTTAAATACATTAAAAAATAAGCAGGAAAAAATGTATTTTTACTACATTCAAAGAAAGATAACACAAAAGGACAAAGACAAATTGTTATTCCTGACTGGAATGAATGTTCCAATCCCATTAGAAATGGAACCAACACATTCGTGTTAGTACCCGTTTTTCTAGGACATGCAGTAGATAATAAGAAAGTAAAGGGCAATTTGTTCAATCAAGGTCCATTGATTTTTAAACGGCTAGATTTGTGAACCATAAATCTTACCAAGAAAATTGGGCCTCCACCAAAAATTGTGACTAATGGTGTCAATGTGTTCATGGGTCTGACTTCTCTTCTTGCCACACATCTTCCTAATGTGGCAAACAAGCTCTTTAGCCTAACCATCTGGCCTCTAAGTATGTCTCCGACCCTGTCTTGAATGGATCATTTTAGAGCCCCTGCACTTTACCAACCATGCCCCTCTAAGCCTTCTGTGATACCCCCAAACAAAAGGCACTCCTGGACTGGCTTGCTACTGTATACTGCCAAAGTCCTCTATAATCACACATGTGCATAATAATGATATGTTTGTCCACTGCTATGCAATGAGCAACTTAACAGCAAAGGTTTCATGTACTTATTTTTAATGATTTTATATTTTATACTTAACATGCAAAATAACCTGCACATATTTAAAGTGTACAATCTGACAAATTTCAACACACACATATGAAACTGTCACTAAAATCATTTAATCTATAAATAATATAAGAATCTCTCAATAAACCCTATGATACTAATTATAATGGGGAAAATATATATGAAACTTGTCATACTGCAGTAAATCAAGCACATGCATTTAATTTTGAAAAATGTCTACTTAAAAGATTCAGAATAAAATTATAGAACTTACTCTTCAAAAAAACGTTCAACATCCACAAAACAAATCTTCCTCCTCTCCCTTTGTAAGCCCTTCTCCCCCCCTCTTCCTTCTGCCCCTAATCCCCACACAACCAGTGGTCTGCTATCACTATAAATTAGTTATCATTTTCTAGAATTATCTATGATTAGAATCGTACAATGTATACTCTTTTTCTTCACTCAGCTGAATTATTCTGGAGTTTATCCATGTTGTTGTATGTATCAATAGTATATTCCTTTTTAATTGTTATTGACGGTGTTTCATTGTATATATCAGTTCAGGTCAGTTCAGTCGCTAAGTCACGTCTGACTCTGCCACTCCTTGGACTGCAGCTTGCAGGCTTCCCTGTATTTCACCATCTCCCGGAGTTTGATTGTATGTATGTACCACATAATATGCTTACCTATTCATTGTGGATGGGCACTGGGGCTGTTTCCTATTTGTGGCTATTAAAACTAAAGCTGCTATGAATATTCCTGTACAAGCCTTTCTGCAGACACTTGCTTTCATTTTTCTTGAGTAAATATCTATTAGTGAGTCATGTGATAGAAACATGTTTAACTTTTTAGAAACTTTAAAATTAGTTTTCAAACTGATTGTATCTTTTGCATTTCCAATAGAAGTGAGTATATAAGAGTTTCAGTTACTTCTAATCCTCATTAACACTTGTGCATTCAATTCTTATAGACACCTATTTGACATTCTAATAGATATTTTGTAGTATCTTATTGTGGTTTTAATCAGCATTTTCCTAATGATTAATGATGTTGAGCATTCTTATACATAGCTTTTGGAGAACTTATGTATGCATCTCTGTTGGAATTGCTGGACCACGAGTGACATACCAGGTCAGCTTTAGAAGATAGTGCCAGGGCTTTCCTGATGGTCCAGGGATTAAAAATCGCCTGCCAGTGCAGGAGACACAGATTCAATCTTTGATCTGAAAGGATCTCACATGCCACAGGGAGACTAAGCCTCTGCACCACAGCTACTGAAGCCCACATGCCCTAAAGCCAACGCTCTACCGCAAGAGAATCCACCCCAGCGAGAAGCCGGTGCACTGCAACTAGAGTAGCCCCACTCGCGGCAAGTAGAGAAAAGATGACATAGCAAAAAAAGAAAGAAAATTACAAGCCAGTGTCCTTCATGAACATATGCATACCAGTTCTTAATAAAACACCAACAAATCAAATTCTACAGATTAAGAAGAGGATCAGTTCAGTTCAGTTCAGTCACTCAGTCATGTCTGACTCTTTGCGACCCCATGAATCGCAGCATGCCAGGCCTCCCTGTTCATCACCAACTCCTGGAGTTCACTCTGACTCACGTCCATCGAGTCCGTGACGCCATCCAGCCATCTCATCCTCTGTCGTCCCCTTCTCCTCCTGCCCCCAACCCCTCCCAGCATCAGAGTCTTTTCCAATGAGTCAACTCTTGGCATGAGGTGCCCAAAGTACTGGAGTTTCAGCTTTAGCATCAGTCCTTCCAAAGAACACCCAGGGCTGATCTCCTTCAGAATGGACTGGTTGGATCTCCTTGCAGTCTGAGGGACTCTCAAGAGTCTTTTTCAACACCACAGTTCAAAAGCATCAATTCATTGGCACTCAGCCTTCTTCACAGTCCAGCTCTCACATCCATACACGACCATTGGAAAAACCATAGCTTGACTAGACGGACCTTAGTCAGCAAAGTAATGTCTCTGCTTTTGAATATACTATCTAGATTGGCCATAACTTTCCTTCCAAGGAGTAAGCGTCTTTTAATTTCATGGCTGCAGTCACCATCTGCAGTGATTTTGGAGCCCAAAAATAAAGTCTGACACTGTTTCCCCATCTATTTCCCATGAAGTGATGGGATCAGATGCCATGATCTTAGTTTTCTGAATAACACAACATAATTTAAGAGGAGGATATATATCCTAGGTATGCAAGGCTTTTTAGATAAATAAAATATTTTTTTAAATAATGGCAAAATAAAATATTTTCTAAATAAAGTATTTATTTAATTGCTGAGTTTACAAAGCCGACTTAAGTTCAGCACCCAGCATGGGTCCCTCACTCACCTCACTCTAGTCCTTGCCCTGCTTAACACCTGAGGCACACAGATCTTCCTGCCCTTAAGAAAACTTATCCATACCTTCAGTATACTTCCATAGATTGTTAGTGGGGCCCTCAGCTCCCCTCCTTAAGTGAACAGAAATAGTCTGATTGCCTGAACATGCCCACAATCATGATGATGATCTGCCTGGAGACAGTTTTATATCTTCCCATCCCAGCTCCTCTTAGGAAGGATCAGGGTCTTACAAGAACCACTGTACATAAGTGATTTACCCTTGAAGGCCAATCCAGGGGTTTCCTAGTCTTTTTCTCTACAGAGCTGAAAAGATGTGAAGTTCTAAGGGAGTCATCCTATCACAGGCATGCTGGATTGGACTAAATTTCTAAATTATACCCATTGCTGTTTTGATCTTACCTGTTTATACTTGCAGCATCAAGGGATGCTCACACCAACGCCAGTGACAAAAATAAAGACAAGGGAGCCATTCTCCAGGGAGGGGTCTTCACTGTTTCAGATCCACTATAGTCCCCACTCATGATGTACTCTGCATATAAGTTAAACAAGCAGGGTAACATTATACAAGCTTGACGTACTCCTTTCCTATTTGGAACAAGTCTGTTGTTCCATGTTCAGTTCTAACTGTTGCTTCCTGACCTGCATACAGATTTCTCAAGAGGCAGGTCAGGGGGTCTGGTATTCCCATCTCTTTCAGAATTTTTCACAGTTTATTGTGATTCACACAATCAAAGGCTTTGGCATAGTCAATAAAGCAGAAATAGATGTTTTTCTGGAACTCTCTTGCTTTTTCCATGATCCAGCGGATGCTGGCAATTTGATCTCTGGTTCCTCTGCCTTTTCTAAAACCAGCTTGAACATCAGGAAGTTCATGGTTCATGTATTGCTGAAGCCTGGCTTGGAGAATTAAAAGCATTACTTTACTAGCATGTGAGATGAGTGCAATTGTGCAGTATTTGAACATTCTTTGGCATTCCCTTTCTTTGGGACTGGTATGAAAACTGACCTTTTCCAGCCCTGTGGCCACTGCTGAGTTTTCCAAATTTGCTGACATATTGAGTGCAGCACTGTTACAGCATCATCTTTCAGGATTTGAAACAGCTCAACTGGAATTCCATCACCTCCACTAGCTTTGTTCATAGTGATGCTTCCTAAGGCCCACTTGACTTCACATTCTAGGATGTTTGGCTCTAGGTGAGTGTGAGTGATCACAACATCATGATTATCTGGGTCATGAACATCTTTTTTTGTGCAGTTCTTCTGTGTATTCCTACCACCTCTTCTTAATATCTTCTGCTTCTCTTAGGTCCATACCATTTCTGTCCTTTATTGAGCCCATCTTTGCATGAAATATTCCCTTGGTGTCTCTAATTTTCTTGAAGAGATCTCTAGTCTTTCCCATTCTGTTGTTTTCCTATATTTCTTTGCATTGATCGCTGAGGAAAGCTTTCTTATCTCTCCTTGCTATTCTTTGGAACACTGCATTCACATGGGTATATCTTTCCTATTCCCCTTTGCTTTTGATTTCCCTTCTTTTCCCAGCTATTTGTAAGGCCTCCTTAGACAGCCATTTTGCCTTTTTGCATTTCTTTTTCTTGGGGATGGTCTTGATCCCTGTCTCCTGTACAATATCACAAACCTCCATCCATAGTTCATCAGGCACTCTATCAGTTTTAGTTCCTTAAATCTATTTGTCACTTCCACTGTATAGTCATAAGGGATTTGATATAGGTCTTACCTGAATGATCTAGTGGTTTTCCCTACCTTCTTCAATTTAAGTCTGAATTTGGCAATAAGAAGTTCATGATCTGAGCCACAGTCAGCTCCTGGTCCTTTTTTGCTGACTGTATAGAGCTTCTCCATCTTTGGCTGCATGGAATATAATCAATCTGATTTAGGTGTTGACCATCTGGTAATGTCCATGTGTAGAGTCTTCTCTTGTGTTGTTGGAAAAGGGTGTTTGCTATGACCAGTGCATTCTCTTGGCAAAACTCTATTAGCCTTTGCCCTGCTTCATTCTGTACTCCAAGGCCAAATTTGCCTGTTACTCCAGGTGTTTCTTGACTTCTACTTTAGCATTCCAGTCCCCTATAATGAAAAGGACATCTTCTTTGGGTATTAGTTATAGAAGGTCTTGTATGTCTTCATAGAACCGTTCAACTTCAGCTTCTTCAGCATTACTGGTAGGGGCATAGACTTGGATTATCGTGATATTGAATGGTTTGCCTTGAAATGAACAGAGATCATTCTGTCATTTTTGAGATTGCATCCAAGTACTGCTTATTTAATTTATATGCAGAGTACATCATGAGAAATGCTGGGCTAGAGGAAGTGCAAGCTGGAATCAAGATTGCCGGGAGAAATATCAATAACTTCAGATATGCAGATGACATCACCCTTATGGCAGAAAGTCAAAAGAACTAAAGAGCCTCTTGATGAAAGTGAAAGAGGAGAGTGAAAAAAGTTGGCTTAAAGCTCAACATTCAGAAAACTAAGATCATGGCATCTGGTCCCATCACTTCATGGCAAATAAATGGGGAAACAGTGGCTGACTTTGTTTTCTGGGCTCCAAAATCACTGCAGATGGTGATTGCAGCCATGAAATTAAAAGACGCTTACTCCTTGGAAGGAAAGTTATGACCAACATAGACAGCATATTAAGAAGCAGAGACATTACTTTGCCAACAAAGGTCCGTCTAGTCAAGGCTATGGTTTTTCCAGTGGTCATGTATGGATTTGAGAGTTGGACTGTGAAGAAGGCTGAGCACTGAAGAATTGATGCTTTTGAACTGTGGTGTTGGAGAAGACTCTTGAGAGTCCCTTGGACTGCAAGGAGATCCAACCAGCCCATCCTAAAGGAGATCAGTCCTGGGTGTTCATTGGAGGGACTGATATTGAAGCTGAAACTCCAATACTTTGGCCACTTGATGTGAAGAGCTGACATACTGGAAAAGGCCCTGATGGTGGGAAAGATTGAGGGCATGCAGAGAAGGGGATGACAGACAATGAGATGGTTGGATGGCATCACCGACTCAATGGACAAGGGTTTGGGTGGACTCCAGGAGTTAGTGATGGACAGGGAGGCCTGTGTGCTGCAGTTCGTGAGGTCACAAAGAGTCAGACACGACTGAGTGACTGAACTGAACTGAACTGAACTGAACTGAACTGAACTGAATAGTCAGCACTAGAACCAGTTTCACTTACCCAAAAACACAAACTCAAAAACCAAGGCAAGTATAATACACATCACACCCAAAGTGTGCAACAGATCACAACCATTGCCAGCTAGGAATTTAATTAGCATCTGGAGCTAAGGCATCAAGAGATTCATGAAGTCGAAGCTGAGATGGATCCACCTTCCTAAAGCAGAATCATGCATCTAGAAAAAGGAGGGAGATACAATGCACACCTAGTTCCTTCCCTCCCCTTTTGCATCACATGAAACCTGTTCTTTTCCATTCTCTATATCATCTCCACAACCAGCTTTGCATGCACCTGCTCATCGACTTGGACGGGTACCTGGGGCTATAAGATTTGTTAACAAGAAGACAGTGTGTTGGCCAGTAATTGAATAATGGTAAGGATCGTTTTAGCTGTGGTTTTTTTGCAGCAGTTTCATCATAAATTGAGTGCTCGAGGGCTCAATTTCTGTTCATACACCTCTGATTAAACACAGTCAGCCCACGGCATGCTGAGTTATGGCTAGCCCAAAAGGCAATCAACATCCCCCATCAGTCCCTGCTTACACTTACACTGCTATAGCCCTCTTCCTCAAATCACCAGTTCCATTTTTCTAACTTTGATACTTTTGTTCTCAGTCTTGGAGGCCATTCAGACTGTTTGACTCTTTAGGGAAGATGGAATTGGTTCCAATTCTACCACTATTCACTTGAGTGTCCTTTTGAAAGTGACTTTACCACCCTCTTTGTCAGTAGTTCTCAACACAGTCTGCACCTTAGAATTCCAGTGCCTTGACCCTCTCTCCGAAATTCCAATTTAATCAGCCCACAGTCAGGATATCATCTGTGGGTGAATATAATGGGCAGTCCAGGTCTTCCCTGGTAGCTCAGTGATAAAAAACCCATCTGCCAATGCAACAGACATAAAAGTCTGGGTTCTTATGGATTCACTCATTGGGTCAGGAAGATCCCCTGGAGTAGGGCATGGCAGCCCATGCCAGTATTCTTCCCTGGAGAATCCCATGGACACAGGGTCCTGGCGGGCTACAGTCCGTGTGATCACAAGGAATCGAAGACAACCTAAGTGACTTAGTACTTAGCACACAGGTCAAGAACCACAAAACCAGTGGTTCCTTTTCACCTGAAATGTGATTAAAATGCAAATCCCCACCCCTGTACCTTCAGAGTCTAATTTAGAACACTTGATTAAAGACTACAGATTTTCTATTTTAGTGATTCTGAAACTGGTGGTTTAAGAGAAATCTTTGAGAGAGACTGATTTAAAAAAGAAAAGGGCCATACCATACCTCCTGGGTCTATCTCAGGGCTAACGTTTTAATTTGGAGTTGCTGCCCTACAGAAGGTGTGAATAGTCCCAACAATTTGTTCCTATTGAATCTTCAGAATGGTGGGTTTGGGACTTTCCTGGAGGTCCAGTGGCTGACTCTAAGCTCCCAATGCAGGGGACCCGGGTTCAAACTCTGGTTGGAGAAACTTGATCCCACATGCTTCAACTAAAGATCCCACATGCAGCAAGGAAGATTGAAGGTCCCACATGCCACAGCAAGACTCAGTGCAGCCAGATAAATAAATAAATAATATTTTAAAAAGAATGGTGGGCTTTTTTCTTTCTTCTTCTTCTTCTTCTTCTTTTTTTTTTTTTTTTTGGTGGACTTTCTTCTCCTTAAGATAAAGAACCTGTCTGTTCCTTTTCAGACCATCTTTCTCTCCCCACAACTGGGCAATGAATCCCAGTGTGTGAACTCAGTGTCTCCTGTTAATTGTCAGTTGGTACAGATGTCATTGAAAACAGAATGAAGATTCCTCAAGAAGTTAAAAAAAAGAACCATCATATGATCAAGCAATCTAACTTTGGGGTATATATACCAAAGACTTGAAATCAGAATCTTAAAGAGATATTTGCATCCCCGTGTTCACTGTAGCATCATTCACAGTAACCAAGATATGGAAACAACCTAAGCATCCATTTAGAGATAAATGGGTTAAAAAAATGAGGTATATGGATGTAATAAAATACTACTTACCTTAAAAAAATCCTGCCATTTGTGACAATGTGGATGGACCCAGAAGACATGTATAATAGATTCTCTTTGCTGTATACCTGAAATTAATACATAATAAATCAACTATATTCCATGCCAATAAAATTTAAATTAAAGCTTTTAAATAAAATAAAAACATCACTAAAATGGGATAAATAAATAAATAAGCAAGCCAGGCACAGAAAGACAAGTACTGTAATATCTCACTTACATGTGGAATCTAAAATAGACTCAAGGAAGCAGAGAGTAAAATGGTGGTTACCCAGGTTGGATGGAGAGGAAAATGGAGAGGAAATGCTAAAGGGTACAAAGTTTCAATTATGCAAAATAAATAAGACGCACTGTACAGTTTAGTGTGTATAGCTACCAATGCTGTATTGTATTTAAAATTTGCTAAGAGAGTAGATCTTACGGTAAGGGTTCTTTCCACACATTATCCTCCTCTTTGTCATCTTAGGGATGGGAAGATATTTGGAGAGGTGATGGATATGCTTATGATGTTGATGGTGGTGATGATTTTATGAGTGTATACTTAACCCCTAATTCATCAGGTTGTTTACACCAAATATGTAAAGATTTTTATATGTCACCCATAACCCAAAGTAGTTTAAAACCAAACGTTTGAAGTATGGTATTACTGTTCTAGTTAACTTCTTTGTACTCTGGGAAACTACATTGTTATGTAATTTTTCCTACATAGCTCTAGCTCAAGTCCTGTTTTCCTGATAGCTACTTTACTCTAGCCAAGAAGTAGTAGATGCTGCTGCTGCTGCTGCTGCTATGTAGTTGCTAAAGCATGTCTGACTCTTCGTGACCACATGGACTGTAGCCTGCCAGGCTCCTCCATCCTTGGGATTTCCCAGGCAAGAAAACTGGAGTGATTTGCTATTTCCTGCTCCAGGAGATCTTTCCAACCCAGGGATTGAAACTGTGTCTCCTGCATTGGCAAGAAGATTCTTTACCACGGAGCCATCTGGGAAGCCACAAGAAGTAGTAGACACACTGTACAATTTTTTCAGCCAACAATCTATCGTTTCTTCTGGTTTTCTCATTTGTGAGATGAGGGCATTGGATTGGGTGATCTTCCAGGTCCTCTCAGCTCCTAAGTCTATGACACCGTGATTCCTGACTATGTAGTGGGCTCTACATTTTACAGGCATGTCCTTAGATCTTAGGTGATAGTTTGTTGTGTTGTTTCATTTTTTTTAATTAACAGCAAATTAATTGCTTGATTTTTCTTTTTATATCTCATATATGAAGATGCCAGGAATTTCTCATAGACTTTTCACCTTCTAGAAGAACAGGGAATGCTTTAACCACAATAATTAAATGAAAACAAACAAACAAACAAAAACAAACTTAAGATAAACTCCCAGTTTTTAATTCCCAGTTAAAATACAAAGGCCAACATTTTGTCACTGTTATGGGCTTCCTTGATAGCCTAGTTGGTAAAGAATCTGCCTGCAATGCAGGAGACCCTGGCTCAATTGCTGGGTTAGGAAGATCCACTGGAGAAGGGATAGGCTACCCACTCCAGTATTCTTGGGCTTCTCTTGTGGCTCAGCTGGTAAAGAATCTGCATATAATGCAGGAAACCTGGGTTCAGTCTCTGGGTTGGGAAGATCCCCTGGAGAAGGGAAATGCTATCCATTCCAGTATTCTGGCCTGGAGAAATCCAGGGACTCCATAGTCATGGGGTCGCAAAGAGTCAGACACGACTGAGTGACTTTCACTTCACTGTCAATATTAGACAAACAGCTCCCAAATCAACCTTTTTTTTAAAAAATATTTTTTTAATGTGGACCGTTTTTAAAGTCTTTATTGAATTTGTTACAATATCATCTCTGTTTTATATTTTGTTTTTTGGTCTGAAGACATGTGGGATCTTAGCTCCTGACTAGGAATTGAACCCACAGCCCCTCCACTGAAAGGTGAAGCCTTAACCACTGGACCACCAGGAAGTCCCTTGATTTCATCTCCTGAGACATTTTCTCAGTGAACAGCCTAAGACCAGTGTTTCACTTCTGTATTACTGAGAGCTGCTCTTTGACTCAAACTTTTATAACAGCCACTGGTTTATTTCTCATCCACATGAACTTTACAATGGAAAGAAAATTAAAGTACCTAATTTTTAGACCCCATCTTGCAAATGAGCCACCTTTCAGATGTCAACAATGGTGTACACGGATGCGAAGTTGAGTCTGGAAGGAAGGAATCATTTTCCCCCTTCTTCAGTTTTCCTTTGGAACAAAACAGCAGCTAAAAGCTTTGGCTGTATTAAGTCCCAATGCTTATCTGCCAGGAAATTTAATCTAGAAAAGAGAGGACACTTCTCTTGGACACCAGTCCAGGAAGGGACTCCTGAAGCACTTCTGCACAGTTTTATTTATACTTATACATGTCTCGGTCCATCAGCTGACAAGAACAGCATTATGCATGCCTTTTTGTAACTGTGTTTTCCAAGGCCACACTAAAAGGAAGGGAAGAAAAGGGGTTAAAAAAAAGTGAGATTGTATCTACAAACAAAATAAAACAGCATTTCTCTGCTTCTGCCTTTCATTTAGAAGAAACAAAACTTTTATTTCAAATATTCCAGGGACTACTGGAGGCTGTCTTGTTTGAGCTCTCACCATGCGTCCATCTGTGTCCATTAGGCTTCTCATCTCTTCTCTGCTCATTGTTGTTGGTGTTGTTCACTCACTAAGTCCTGTCCAACTCTGCAACACCATGGACTACAGCATGCCAGGCTCCCCTGTCCTCCACTGTCTCCCAGAGTTTGCTCACATTCATATGCATTGAGTCAGTGATGCTATCCAACCATCTCACCCTCTACCACCCCCCTTCTCCTTTTGCCTTCAATCTTTCCCAGCATCAGGGTCTTTTCCAGTGAGTCAGCTGTCATTTCCTGCATCTCTGTCTCTTTCTCTCTCTCTTCAGCCTTTAGCTCCTCTGGCTTCCTTTCTAGGTCCATATCTCTATTCTATATCAACATGTATTTTACCAGTGTCATTCCTAGTAGTACAGTTACATTATCACCTCTACTAGGGTTTCTTTTAGCTAGAAAATGATTCTGAATGCCTCACAGTGATTCTACTACGCTATCTCTATTTACTCACTCCATAATTATTATACTCTTTTCTCCAAGGACTTTCCTCTAGTCAACTCATGAGGGATGGATCAGGAAATTCTTAGAATAATAAGTATACTACACTCAGAATCACTCTTCCCCTCTAACTTGCCTGGCTTTCCTCAGAATATATTTGCAATTCTTCTTTGAAATACCTAGTATCTTTTCCAGAAATACCTAGTGTCTATTTATCTGGTATTCAAGACGTACTCAGGTTAGTCTGAATCTTAGGATGAACATAGCAAACACAGGTTGACAAATCAATATTCCTGGTACATAACTATTTCTCAAAGTTCCTGGAATCTATTGTTTCATAAAGAACATAAAAATCCCTAGTATTTAAGGGTAAATACTAGGGATTCTTTGTATAGAAAGTAGTTTCGAGGTGCCAGATATTGAATAAGACAATAAAACAGGTCTTTACTAGACAATTACACTCGGTTAGAAGAGACAGATCAGATTTATAAACAAGCGAGTTCAGGAGGTTTCTCTTCTGTAGATGTTTCAGTGATGGCCATTCTGACTAGTGTGAAGTGATACTTCATTGCAGTTTAGATTTACGTTTTCTAATAATTAGTGATGTTGCACTTCTTTCCATGTGCCTTTTGGCAATTTGTATGTCTTCTTTGAAGAAATGTCTATTTAGATCTTCTGTCCATTTCTCGATGGGTTGTTTGGGTTTTTGTGTGTGTGTGTTGAGCTGTACAAGCTGTTTGTAAACTTTGGAGATTAACCCCTTGTTGGTTGTATCACTTGCAAATATTTTCTCTCATTCTGAAGCTTGCCTTTTTGCTTTGTTTAGCATTTCCTTTGCTGTAAGAAAGTTTTTAGATTTAAATAGGTCCCATTTGTTTAGTTTTATTTTTATTTTTAATACGCTAAGACATGGATCCAAAAAAAAATATTGCTGCGATTTATGTCAAAAAGTGTACTGCCCGTGTTTTCCTCTAGTAGTTTTATAGGATCTAGTTTTGATGGGAATAGATTCCATATATGTGTGTTAATATACAACATTTGTTTTTCTCTTTCTGACTTACTTCACTCTGTATAATAGGCTCTAGGTTAAAGCGTCTGTCTACAATGCGAGAGACCTGGGTTCAGTCCCTGGGTTGGGAAGATCCCCTGGAGAAGGAAATGGCAATCCACTCTAGGACTATTGCCTGGAAAATCCCATGGACAGAGGAGCCTGGTAGGCTACAGTCCATGGGGTCACAAAGAGTCGGATACGACTGAGCAACTTCACCTCGACTTCACCTCATTCACCTCATTAGAACTTATTCAAATGCATTCTGTTTTATGGCTGAGTATATCCTGGTGACTCAGACAGTAAAGAATCTGTCTGCAAGGCAGGAGACACAGGTTTGATCCTTGGGTCAGGAAGATCCCCTGGCAATCCACTCCAGTATTCTTGCCTGGAGAATTCTATGGACAGAGGAGCCTGGAGGGCTATAGTCCATGGGACTGCAAAGAGTTGAACACGACTGAGTGAGTAACACTTTCACAATATTCCATTGTATATATGTTCCACAATTCCCTTCATCTGTCTATGGATTGTTTCCATGTCCCAGATACTGTAAATAGTGCTGCAATGAACATTGGGGTACCTGTGTCATTTTCAATTATGGTTTCCTCAGGATATATACCCAATAGTAAAACTGTTGGATCTTATGGTAGTTTTAATCCTAGTTTGTTTTAAAAGGATCTCATGCTGTTCTCCATAGTGACTGTATCAATTTACATTCCCACCAATAGTCCAAGAGGATTCCCTTTTCTCCACACTCTCTCTAGCATTTATTGTTTGTAGATAATGGCCATTCTAACCAGTGTGATGTGATACTTCATTGTAGTTTTGATTTGCATTTCTCTAATAATGAATGATGTTGAGCAGTTTTTCATGTGTTTATTAACCATCTGTATGTCTTTGGAGAAATATCTGTTTAGATTTTTTGCCCACTTTTTGATTGGCTTGTTTGTTTTTCCAGTAGTGAGCTGCATGAGCTTTGTCAATTTTTTCATTTGCTATTATTCTCTCCCATTCTGACCAACCTAGACAGCATATTAAAAGCAGAGACTTTACTTTGCCAACAAAGTCCATCTAGTCAAGGCTATGGTTTTTCCAATGGTCATGTATGGATGTGAGAGTTGGACTATAAAGAAAGCTGAGCACTGAAGAATTGATGCTTTTGAACTGTGGTGTTGGAAAAGACTCTTGAGAGTCCCTTGGACTGTGAGGAAATCCAACCAGTCCATCTTAAAGGAGATCAGTCCTGGGTGTTCATTGGAAGGACTGATGTTGAAGCTGAAACTCCAATACTTTGGCCACCTGATGTGAAGAGCTGACTCATTGGGAAAGACCCTGATGGTGGGAAAGATTGAGGGCAGGCAGAGAAGGGGACGACAGAGGATGAGATGGTTGGATGGCATCACCGACTCAATGGACATGAATTTGGGTAGACTCCAGGAGTTGGTGATGGACAGGGTGGCCTGGCATGCTGCAGTCCATGGAGTCACAAAGAGTTGGACATGACTGAGCAACTGAACTGAACTGAACTCCCATTCTGAGGGTTGTCATTTGAATAAAAAAAATTTTTTTAATAAAACAATTACTGATTATAAAAAGCAATAATTGCACAAGTGTAGTCAATTACATACAAATTTATGTTCTAGATAGAACAGTAACCCAAGCCTGGAGATCAGCTCTGGGGGTGGAGAATCAGAAGGAAAATTGTGAAGATCTTCAGCAGAAGTCTAGAGAATCACTAGATAGTCAGGAGATGTGAATAGAGTAAGTTCCATGGGCAAAATCAAGGAGGCAAAGCCCAAGAAAGTTTGTCCAAGGATAGTAAGGATTTATAGCCAAGTAAGGGGCATGAAAAATGCAGAGTTGAGGACCAATCTAGGGAAGTATTCAGGCTAAGGAGCTGAGCTTTGTCCTTTTAGCAATGAAGAACCTTTGAAATATTTTAGGAAGGAAAGGAGTGATGTGATGGGTTGATGCCTGATCGATCGAAGGCTAGCTTTTGTAGCATGTTCCGTGGAGGCAAGAGTATGAGAAGCAAGTTGGATTGTAACTAAGATTGATGCAAATGTGGGGAAGTGTCCAAAAACAAATCCTTAAGCCCATGTGCTAAACTGTACAGCTTGTTCTCCTATTCTACATCTCATCACTTTGGGGTTCACACTAGGTCTGTCCTTTAAGAGCCTTCTCTTGATCATCTGGTGACAAATATAAAATGGCACCAGAGAGAAAGAAGAGTTTTTCCAGGACCCTTTATAAAATGGCCAGTTACTAAGTCTCTGCCTCATGTGTGCCTGGCACCAACATGGGAGTGTCAGTATTGAAAATGCTTGTATTACATCACTTATCTTGTACACCTTTGTCTTCCTCATCATATTTTTCCCTCACTGCTGACTTCAGCCCACAAAAAAAAGAAAGATAATTGGTACCAGATGGTGCTGTTATATACACAGCTCTCAGTGTCCCGGAAAGGATTCCAAAATTCTTTTACAGCTTGTTTGTAGGTCTTTGGGAACCCACGCACCAGGTCACTCGACAGGTCTACCAGCCATCATTGACAGGTAATAACTGAAACGCAATTGCCCTTGCTGTGACTATCCTTCAACATGCGGTAAAACATCCAATGTCAATGAGATATTGAAGGACCAGGCCTTAAAAAGTGATCCAACATATAGAGTGGCAGTTAAAGTTTATCAAACTTCCAAGATTACAGTTGTATTTTTTAAAATGGATTATTTCCTGCCATATCAGTAAACAAAGGATGTCGGAGTCCTCAGCAATTGCAGTCACCACGGCTGGTGAGCTGGTGAGCCCTGAGGCAAGGTGGGAGGAAAAGAATACCCACTACCTAGCAGCCATCAGACTGTAGCCCTGAGCCCTGAGGAAACTCAGGATGTGAAAAGACAGGATACTGGCCCCAGATAGGTGAGGTGCATATCAAAGGAATGATTTCAGGGAGTTCAATCTGTTAGATCTTCCCGTATATAGAAAAGCACTAAATTCCTTAACTTGACATACCTAGTTTCTTTAATTAACAGTAATCTTTTGATGTCCCAAGTGAAAGTTGCTCAGTCATGGCCGACTCTTTGTGACTCCATGGACTGTATAGTCCATGGAATTCTCCAGGCCAAAGTACTGGAGTGGATAGTCTTTCCCTTCTCCAGGGGATCTTCCCAGCTCAGGATCAAACCCAGGTCTCCAGCACTGCAGGCAGATTCTTTACCAGCTGAGCCACAAGGGAAGCCTGCTTTGTTATAAAAGTTCTATATATCCTGGCTTCTGCCCTCACTCCCTCAGAGAAGTCTCTGGGAGCTCTGAAACACTGTCTCCTGGGCTGCAGTTATCATTTTGCCTCAAATAAAACTTACCTCTCAACTCTCATCTTGTGCAAAAATTTTTAACACTTTTAACTGTTAAACATAAAATCTCACAGTTGAATTTCTATCCTAAAACTCATCTAGTCCAAGGGGTTTCAAACATGGCTGTGTTTTAGCATCACTATGTAAAAAATAAATTCCTTGCCTCTACTTCCAGATGCTCTGATTTGGCCAGTCTTGATGTAGTACCCAGGAAGTTATATTTTCAACAGCTCAATAGCCAATTTTGATGTGCAGTTACTTTTGGCAGCTTCTGGTCACCTTTACAGTGTTTGAATTCTACCCCAAACACCTCTTTCAATTTGCTGAGCAACATCAGCAACTTCCAAGGACTTCATTTCCTCCCTCTGTTTCCTCCCTTCATTTCCTCCCTTCATTTCCTTCCTCCACTTATTTAAATAACTTAAACCATTATAAAGTGCTTTTAAGGACCAGATGGCAAGGTCCCATTTCTGTCCCTCGATAGGGAAGAGTTTATCAGGGGAATCCAGGAAATCCACTCAGCAGTCTGCATTGCCCAAGAGCACAGATGATGATTGATGGTCTTTTCCAAACAGGTGACCCCAAGAGGAAGGTCTGTGTTCTCCCTTCCACTTGCTGTGCCTCACCCCACCAGAGCACTACCAAGTGATCCTACATGCTATCTGCAACAGCTTCATTGGTGGATAATCCCATACTCTCCTCCTTGAAGAAAGAGAGACAGAATGCTAATAGATGTAGAAGCCATTCTTTTTACTAATGATTCAGTCAACCACCCAGGCAATAGAGACAAAAAGCGATGACTTGGTCAGAATTACTTATACTTTTCCAGTTCAGTTCAGTGGCTCAGTCGTGTCCGACTCTTCGCGACCCCATGAATCGCAGCATGCCAGGCCTCCCTGTCCATCACCAACTCCCGGAGACCACTCAGACTCACGTCCATCGAGTCAGTGATGCCATCCAGCCATCTCACCCTCTGTTGTCCCCCTTCTCCTCCTGCCCCCAATCCCTCCCAGCATCAGAGTCTTTTCCAATGACGTGAGGAGGCCAAAGATCTCCTTGCAGGCCAAGGGACTCTCAAGAGTCTTCTCCAACATCACAGTTCAAGCAGGTGTCTCAGGGCTTACAGTTGGGACCTTTGTTAGTTGTTCTTATAAATATGTTCTAGCTCTTCATCACCCTTCTTCTCAGTGACCCTCTTACTGCTCCCTGTTCTTGTCTTTTTCCTATACTCACAATTCATGTCTTGCCATATGGAGGTGTCACCGCCCCATTCTTGTGTGAAACTCCAACCCTTTTTACTTAGGGAAGGGATTCTAGTCTCATAGGGCTTTCCTCATATCATAACAGAGGATTCCTTCTCCCCAAGCTCACAGAGAGAAGAGAAAGTGTGAACACTGAGGATGCGAGAAAGAAGATGGGAACTCCTATTCCATTTCATTCTCTTTTCCAGTAAAGGGTGTAGCCAGTGTCAATTAAAATCTCCTAGGTTACAGTCCACGAGGTCCCAAAGAGTCAGACATGACTGAGCGACTTCACCTCACTTCAAAAACAGAAATGGAACATTTCCCACCAAATCAGTAAACAAAGGAGGTCACAGTCATCAGCAACTGCAACTACCACAGGGGAGTTGGTGAGCTGGTGAACCCTGAAGGATCTTAGGAAAAAAGGATACCTGCCATTTAGCAGCCATCAGACTGCAGTCATTCCCTCCAAAGAGTCTGAGGAGACTCAGGATGTGTAAACACTGGCCCCAGATAGCTGAGGTGCATATCAAAGGAATGATTTCAGTGAGCCCAGACCCTTACATCTTCCCATACATAGAAAACTGATAAATTTCTTAACTCAGGATATCTGATTTTCTTTAATTAATGATAATCATTTGATGTTCAGACAATTTGCCCTTTGTGGCAAAACTTCTACATAACCTGACTCTTCCCTTTACCTCCTCAAAGCAGTTCTCTCAAGGGTTACTTGAGATGCTGTCTCCTGAATTCAAAGACCTAAAAATTCCAAAGGACAAAACAAAACTCTCAACTTTTAGGTTATGCATATTTTTTAAGTCCACTGAGCAACACACCATGCCTTAGCAACTAACTATTCATTTTCTTCCTAAAACAACATGATCTAGTTGCCTAAGTCTCCTGTTAACAGAACTTTAACCCCTTGTGAATATAAATTGAGGGCATGATTGAACCAAAGAGTATTTTAGTATCTTTCCTGCCTTTGTTTACATTACAAGAGCTGCCACACTGGCAGTTGAGATCCAAATAGCTTATAGGAGATATGCAGAAATATTCCCATAGATTTTTTTTTTCTGATGCCCCAATTGTTCTCTTGATAGAAAGCAGTAGTATTAGCTCATTCATACCTGTGTTAACTTGAAATCTCTCTCCCAGTGTTTCTGGTTTTTTGTTTAGTCAGGCAATCAATAAAACACCATCCATCATAGAAATACAAATAATTTATCAAAAGCTGCTACTTTGAAGTAGTGCAACAAAGGTCAACTTCTATACCCTCCTTTGGCACAATTACCACTCTTAGAGACAGAATACAAAACTGTAGAGACAATTGTTTTCAATGCAAGAATTTTTCATATGCTACCCCCCTCTAAATAGCAGTACACTTTACTTTTCAGATCTATATATATGTTTTTATACTTTTTCATTACACCAAGAGTTTCTTGAGAGCAGGAATACTCTCTTTTTCATTACAGTATGCCCTGGGTCATAGAGAGTCCAGTATATATGAGGGGCTCAAGGGATATTTATTGGAAGAGAAATAAACAGAAATATAGTGAAGAATCTAAGCTACTCCATTTTGTTAACAGAAAAACTCCATTTTGTAATGTTCCGGGGAAAGAGCCTTCGGAAATCCAAGAGGCTTTGGAAATTCCCTGACCTCACCCCACCACCCATGAGCCAATCGGACCCCAGACCAAAATCTCCTGACTTATCGCTCAGGAACTTGTGGTCTACCTAGATAATAGGGACCAATCAAGAACCAACACACAACCCTTCAAAAGAAAGTGACCAATCAGATGTTCCCCTACCTAGCAATTCTTTTTTTTCCATGAACACTCCCTATATAAGCAATGTAACCCAAAACCTGGGGCTCCTCCCTATAGCCGCTGCAACGGTATCAGTGGGAGCCCCAGCTCGAGCTTGGTAATAAA
Organism: Nanger dama; assembly: GCA_917880005.1. Taxonomy (NCBI): domain Eukaryota; kingdom Metazoa; phylum Chordata; class Mammalia; order Artiodactyla; family Bovidae; genus Nanger; species Nanger dama. Next base: position 15,474,030 of record CAKJTW010000044.1, read on the forward strand.
AACTCTCTTGCTTTTGCATTGGATATCGGCTCCTCGGTGGTCATTGGGAGATTTTGTAACTTGGGCATAACATTTGGGGGCTCGTCCAGGAACTCCCACCAGCTCCACGGGAAGGCCGATCCTGAGAGTCATCTGCAGCCGGGAAGCTTTTTCGGTCTCTCTCTTTTCGTTTCTGACAGGGCCTATATTCTGAGACCGGTATATGACTCAGGTGGACGCGCCAACAGGTCACTGGTGAGAGTCATTGGGAGACATCCCCAACCCTCTCAGAGGGAACAGAGTGCCCCTGTTCTCTGTAGAGGATAGCAGGTCACTCCCGCTGAACAGCCAGAGGCCATCGTCTTTCGGTTTTGCCTCCGGACTCCCAGAGGTGTATTTCTCCTGTCTCTCTGGCTGTCTGTGTGGCTGTTCATATTGTCTGTGTTAATTTACCAACATCTAACTGATCCAGGGACGATGGGGCAACTCCATTCTAGCCCCACACCTCTATCCTTGGTTACTGATAATTTTAAGGAGGTCAAGATGCATGCTCATGACCTCAGTGTAGAAATTAAAAGGAATAAATTAATCACTTTTTGCAGCACAGAATGGCCGACCTTCCACGTAGGCTGGCCCTCAGAAGGCACCTTTGACTTGGGAACTGTACACCGAGTCCGAGATATCTTCCGACCACGGATCGGACACCCTGACCAAGTTCCCGATATCATAGTATGGGAAAATACCATATTACGCACACCCTTCTTGGGTAAAACCTTTTTGCCTCAACAGGCATTTTATACCGCTCAGGTGTTGGCGACACATGTAGGAAAGAACCCGAAGAACCCCCAAGGAGCCTGAACCAACGGCACTGCTATACCCCATCTTGGAGGGGGAATTGTTAGGGGAAGCACACTGATTGAAACCGCCCACCCTGGCCAGGCACCATAGTAACCATTTGCATGAGTTGTTTTATGACAGGAGATCTGATAAGGAATATGGAACCAATAAGCCTCCACCAACTAGAAGAGTTCGGGAAAGGTCTAAAGGAGACACCGCGTGTCCGTCCACTTCCCAGAACCACCATAAAACCCGACATTGCGAGCCATGTGGCAGAGCAGTTCTCCTGGGTTTCCTTACCCTGCTGCTCTCCACCCGGGTGCCCTTTCCCAATAAAATCTCTTGTTTTGTCAGCACATGTATCTGCTCAGACAATTCATTTCCGAGTGTTAGACAAGAGCCTAGTTTCGGGCCCTGGAAAGTGTCCCTCTTCCTGCAACAAATGGTGACTCTGGTGGGACTCTTCTTCACCAAGACTGACATCCTGACCACTCGGGGTACTCAGGGGCCAGCTTGCCTGCCAATGGGACCAGACCCAGTGGCCACAACTGGGACCCTTTTATCCCTGGTCTCCTCCTGATGTGGACAACTGGCCAGAGTGCCCCGACCGGTAAGGAAAAAGAGACTTTATTGATCTCTCTCCTCTTTTCTCTCTCTTTCCTCTTCTTAACCTTTCCTATCATTCCCTATTTTTCTAGTCCCCCGGTCCTGGATGCAGGAATCTGGTCGAAGGGCCCTCAGCCTGAGCTGAGGATTGGAGACTGATCACCTCCTCTTGGCAGAGAACTCGAATTCTGGTTCTGATTTCTGGTAGGGCCAGATTCCAGTCCTCCCTTCTCTGGAGGCCCAGGGAAAAGTCCCGTAACGCCTGGGTATCTGTAGGTGGCAGGAGATGTCTGTAAGGCCACCCCTTTTGCCCCCTCTCCCGCTTCCTCCCCCTTCTTTTTCTACTTGGCTTCCTTTCCTCCCTTGAAATCTTTGATGTTAGTACTTAGATTTGAAGTTCTGTGTCTCTATGAGAGGTTTTCTGAGAGACTGTATTTTTGTATTTAAGGGCTTCCCTGGTGGAGCCGAGGTTAAAGCATCTGCCTGCAGTATGGGAGACCTGGGTTTGATCCCTGGATTGAGAAGATCCCCTGGAGAAGGAAATGGCAACCCACTCCAGTATTCTTGCCTAGAGCATCCCATGGACGGAAAGGCTTGGTAAACTACAGTCCACGGGTCGCAAACAATCAGATACAACTGAGCAACTTCACTCTCACTTTCACTTTGATGAGGACTGCCAGGTTTATATGTGTATGTTTTAACTCTGTGTTCTGTGTTGTGATTTTTGATGGCCATTTTGCTTTGTCTGGCCACCATGTGGTTTAGACCTGCCGCCATTTTGTTAGAACTTGATTTTCTTTCCCTGTGCCTTGAAACCATGGCTCTCAGGAACACATATCTAGACCATCTCTAACTCCTAACACTGAGGAAAAAGGGGGGGCGGTGGGAAGACTTGAAGCTAGATCTTGCACTGTGTCTGTCTAAATATGTCTTGGTATGTCTCTGTCTCTGGGTAATATATTGAGGTTAATTTGTATATGAGCTCTATTTATTTGGCTTAAAAAGGTAAGTGCTTACAAATCAAATAATTCTAAATTAAACAATAAACTCCAGGTTCAAGTGAACTGGGAAATATTCAATGTTAAATACCTGATATTAATGTTTGTTTGTTGACCTATCTAATATAGACATGTCTTAGAGTAATTAACATTAAGTAGAATATTTTCATTGTACCTAAGTTTAATATAAGTTAAATATTATATCTGTTACAAGTTTGTCAACAAGGAAATTACCTCAAGTGAAAAAACTTCTTAAAAATGTAAATGAGATATGAGCTTTTATATCTCTAGCTAACTTTGGGGTGCTTCAGAGGGTCCCTGGAACATCCCAAAGAGAGATATTAAACTGTGTTTATTTGGTTGGTTAAATTATATGGAAAAGATTATCAAATGAGTAATAAATCCGCTCATGTTATAATGTATGGTAAAATAACTAATACAGATATCCTAGAAATTATATGGAGTTTTTAACATTCTGATATGTCCTGGTATTTTAATGTAAAACCTGATGACTTCACAAAAGTTAACAAAAGGACTGAATGAACCAGCAAATATGCTTATAACTTTTATGGTTTCTATATGAAAAATTATGGGTTTGAATCTTATGCTTTCAGGGAGTAGGGAAAATCTTCCTCTCAAACTAATTATGACAATATTTTTGTAAAATTAAATGTTATAAACAAAACAATTATATTTTCTGACTCCTCTAAAAGTTCTTAGGTTTCCAGCAAGTTTATCAAATGAGTAAGGAAGTTTATCTCACAGGTACAAAAATCTCAAGAAATTTTTGAGACCTTAAAAGGGAAGAATTCACCTAGATTTGTTAGGTAAAATCTGTGATAAGCCTTTGGTGTGAGTTTCCCAGCCCTGTTTTATTTTAAAAGTTCAGTCTGAGACTCTATAAATGTTTCAGCAAAATAAAAAGCCTATCATCAATTATGGTTATAAAAATCATCAGACCAAAATCAATGAGAACAGATCTATTTTGCAAACAAACTGGCCTTAATTTGGTTATATTTAATAAAAATAAGGGTAACTTTAAGGAGAAAAAGATATTTCAAAATGTTAAATACCAGTTTGTTAATGGAGGTCTGCATCTAGTAAGACTCATCTCTTAGATAGTCCTTTGCTGTTGTGTGATATTAATGTAAAATTTAATTGAATTCTTGAAGAACACCCTAAGTTTGTTTCTGAAGCTTATCTCAATAATCTGTCTTTGGATGAAGATCAGATGCCTCATGACCTGCAACCAGGACTGGAAAAAGACATAATTTAAGGGACTGTCTCCAACATAGATGGAAGGACTTTTTATCAGGAGAAACTACACTACACCAGGATGAGAAGACAACGACATCAGAGGTAGACAGCTTCCCCAAGATGCTGGACCTGATTCGTATGATCATTTATGTTTTCTTACTTCTTAGACCTTTGCATATGTCAAATGCTTTTCTATCATAGGCCTGATCCTATGCTAGTTTTAAAAATCAATCCAATTATTGGGTTTGTGGCCAATTACCTGTGTCTAGTTCTGGGTTACCTTGGTAAATTTCTCTACTACCAGACTCTAACTGGTTGGCCCTGAGAAAATTTACTTTAAAAAAATCATAGTCATATTCAGGTCACTGTGATATTACTAGATAGGATCCCCTCACCAGGCCAATTAATAATGCCTGCTTTGCCTCTGCCTATAAATTTGAGCTTTTTTCCTATTACCCAAGATCAATCAGAACAAGAAAAGTTTCTGCAAAGGATGGGGAAATCTCCCACAATTATGGGATGGATTTATAGAGATAACACCAGGCTACAGTAATTTAGTTTTAAAGTCTCCTCTGTGTTGGGAAAAAAAAATTAAATCATACTAAAGATAATCAGTCTAGTGACACTAGAAAACTGGGCTATGTGCCTTATAGATGGTGCCAATATATAATTTCCCTGGAAGATAAAGATTCTACAGGGCAGACTAAGTCAGATGACCTGAAGATATACTGGGCTACATCTAATGAAAGTTCTTAACATAAGTCTTACTTGTGACTTTACTAATACTGCTGGCTATGTTATTTGTATTTCATCTGTTTTACAAAATTGCTGTTTCTTACACTGTCAAATATGTGTGTGAGGCCTCTAATAGAATAATATATAGTCCCATATGAGATTGATGATAGTAACAGAGTAACTCTAGATATGGCAAGAAGCAACAAGAGGGAATATTTTCCTGGACCAAGAAGCTAGTAAGACAGGTGGTCCAGAGAATTTTGGATACTGTTTTATGGCCTAGTCCAGTAACAGCACATTGAGTGGCCTGTCAACAGAATCTTTGCCAAACCTGAGAATGGACATTCTCAGCATCATGGGATAAAATGGTCATGAAATGCCTCCCCTCAAAGTCATGGTCAAGTTTATGAGCAAAAGGGGGCTCTGCCAACTGAAGACTGACACTCGCCATCTACATCTGCAAAGATTAAATCATGGCCGCTACAACTGCTGACTTTCAACGCCCCTGAAAGGAGTTCAGGGTGAAAATCAAGAATGAGCCACTCTGTGCTCTGGGAAAAACTGGCAAAACAGGCCTTCAGATAGTTAGATCTTTTCAGGAGAAGATTTTGAGTCCTAGTTCTTGCATCTTCTCGTACCTGAGAAACACTGACGTCATTAATGGTGAAATCTGCTTTGGCTATTAAGGAAAAGTTTACAATTAAAAGTCAAAATAGAGTAGCTATGGTTCAGATATCCTGGGAAATAACTAGGTGATGCTATAGGTGTACTTTCAGATTAGACCTTGTATTGCTAAACACTTGAGTTTTCTGAGTCATGTCAGGCTTGGATGCTACCATTTTCAAAACAATGTCTGCTGGAAGCTAGTAACTTTACTTTTTATAAAACGAGGAAACTGGCTATATGGCTACAAGTCTTCCTGAAGTGCCAGGTCCAGACTGGGTTTCAGGCCTATTCTTCTAAAAAGAAATGAGATTGATTTTGTCTACTAAATTCCAGTTATCACTCCTCCAACTACTTCTAATTGGGTCTGTTACACCAAAATGGCAGACCAAGGGATTAGGATTTTAATCATACAAGGCTCAGATCTAGAACTTGGAACTCAGAAATACTTCCAGTTCAGTGTCTATACTCCAAGCTGGGGCAGTCCTATGCCCCCTTTTGACAGGAACTTATCACAGTCATAGTTGCCTAGTTCCCTAAAATTAAAACTGAGCAGGACTCTGGGGCTCTGGAGTACAGATCTGTTCTGTGTTCTCCATTTCTTATCTGTAGGATATAGACTTTGTTCAGCCTCCTTGACCTTCCCTGAATTCCAATGGTGGATTCAAACAATTGCTAATCAGGGAAGGGAGGGGATACAAAAACAGAAACAATCAAAGGTTGGTATAGCCTCCAGACAAAGTCCTGGTTCCTACTCAAAGAAATATGCATAACAATGTCTTTGAAACCCCACCCAGGTGGAAGATGGTAACTTCAGACGGAACACAAGATTCCTGGAGCACAGCTCTGTTGCCTCACCACCAACCAATCAGAAACGATCACAAACCCTGCAACCCTCACCCCAAATGTTGCCTTCTGTTTCCGGGGACCAGAGATGATCATCTGTTAGGTCTCCTGCTTGGCCCTTGTCTATTTCATCTCTGAGAGGGGCCAACTAAATTGCTGTTACTACAAGGATAGAAGGTGGTTTCTGATGTGGAAAATCCCAAGATAGATCAGGTAGAGAGAGACTTCTGCTCTGCTAGGCAGGCCTATGCCCATGCACAGCAAGAAGAAGTTACAGAAGAAAGAGACCTCTGCCCCAGTTCCCAAAAAGTATCTTGAGTATGAAGTCTCTCAGGGGGCCTATGTGCTGCATTAGGGAAAGAACGTTGTTTTTATGTGAATCACTCGAGGGTAGTCAGGGAGTCCCTGGCCAAGGTAAGAAAAGGGCTGAGTTAGAGAAGAGGAGAAAGAGAAATGTCTCAAAATTGGTTTGAATCCTGGTTCAACTCATCCCCCTGGCTCACAACTCTCATATCTTCCTTGGTAGGGCCCCTGATTATCTTGTTACTGCTACTCACCTTCGAGCCATGCTTACTAAACTAATTGGTGGCCTTCATTAAAAGCTGCATCAACGCGGTGCAGCTCATGGTGCACAGATCCCAATATATGGCCTTGCCAACGGTCCCCTTAGTGGGAGACAATATAGAGCTAACCCCAGACCCATGATTGGGTCTGTCCTGGATCCTAGAGAAGGGGGGAATGAAGAATCTAAACTATTCCATTTTGTTAACAGAAAAACTCTATTTTGTAAGGTTCCGGGGAAAGAGCCTTTAGAAATCCAAGAGCCTTTGGAAATCCCCTGACCTCACCCCACCGCCCACGAGCCAATCGGACCCCAGACCAAAATCTCTTGACTTAATGCTCAGGAACTTGTGGTCTACCTAAATAATAGGGGCCAATCAAGAATCAACACACAACCCTTCAAAAGAAAGTGACCAATCAGATGTTCCCCTACGTAGAAATTCTTTTTTCCCATGAACACTCCCTATATAAGCAATGTAACCCAAAACCCAGGGCTCCTCCCTATAGCCGCTGCAACAGTATCAGTGGGAGCCCCAGCTCGAGCTTGGTAATAAAAACTCTCTTGCTTTTACATTGGATATCGGCTCCCCTGTGGTCATGGACTGGAATGGATGAATTTAACTCAGATGACCATTATTTCTACTACTGTGGGCAGGAATTCCTCAGAAGAAATGGAGTAGCCATCATGGTCAACAAAAGAGTCCAAAATGCAGTACTTGGATGCAATCTCAAAAACGACAGAATGATATCTGTTTGTTTCCAAGGCAAACCATTCAATATCACAGTTATCCAAGTCTATGCCCCAATCAATAACGCTGAAGAAGCCAAAGTTGAACGGTTTTATGAAGACCTACAAGATCTTTTAGAACTAACACCTAAAAAAGATGTCCTTTTCATTATAGGGGACTGGAATGCTAAAGTAGGAAGTCAAGAAACACCTAGAGTAACAGGCAAATTTGTCCTTGGAATGCAGAATGAAGCAGGGCAAAGACTAATAGAGTTTTGCCAAGAAAATGCACTGGTCATAGCAAACACCCTCTTCCAACAATACAAGAGAAGACTCTACACATGGACATCACCAGATGGTCAACAGCGAAATGAGATTGATTATATTCCATGCAGCCAAAGATGGAGAAGCTCTATACAGTCAACAAAAACAAGACCAGGAGCTGACTGTGGTTCAGATCATGAACTCCTTATTGCCAAACTCAGACTGAAATTGAAGACAGTAGGGAAAACTGCTAGACCATTCAGGTATGACCTAAATCAAATCCCTTATGATTATACAGTAGAAGTGAGAAATAGATTTAAGGGCCTAGATCTGATAGATAGAGTGCCTGATGAACTATGGAATGAGGTTCATGACATTGTACAGGAGACAGGGATCAAGACCATCCCCATGGAAAAGAAATGCAAAAAAGCAAAATGACTGTCTGAGGAGGCCCTACAAATAGCTGTGAAAAGAAGAGAGGTGAAAAGCAAAGGAGAAAAGGAAAGATATAAGTATCTGAATGCAGAGTTCCAAAGAATAGCAAGAAGAGATAAGAAAGCCTTCTTCAGCAATCAATGCAAAGAAATAGAGGAAAAGAACAGAATGGGAAAGACTAGAGATCTCTTCAAGAAAATTAGAGATACCAGAGGAAGATATCCTGCAAAGATGGGCCTGATTAAGGACAGAAATGGTATGGATCTAACAGAAGCAGAAGATATTAAGAAGAGGTGGCAAGGATACATGGAAGAACTGTACAAAAAAGATCTTCATGACCCAGATAATCATGATGATGTGATCACTCATCTAGAGCCAGACATCTTGGAATGTGAAGTCAAGTAGGCCTTAGAAAGCATCACTATGAACAAAGCTAGTGGAGGTGATGGAATTCCAGTGGAGCTATTTCAAATCCTGAAAGATGATGCTGTAAAAGTGCTGCACTCAGTATGTCAGCAAATTTGGAAAACTCAGCAGTGGCCACAGGACTGGAAGAGGTCAGTTTTCATTCCAATCCCAAAGAAAGGCAATGCCAAAGAATGCTCAAACTACTGCACAATTGCACTCATTTCACATGCTAGTAAAGTAATGCTCAAAATTCTCCAAGCCAGGCTTCAGCAATACACGAACCGTGAACTTCCTGATGTTCAAGCTGGTTTTAGAAAAGGCAGAGGAACCAGAGATCAAATTGCCAACATCTGCTGTATCATGGAAAAAGCAAGAGAGTTCCAGAAAAACATCTTTCTGCTTTCTTGACTATGCCAAAGCCTTTGACTGTGTAGATCACAATAAACTGTGGAAAATTCTGAAAGAGATGGGAATACCAGACCACCTGACCTGCCTCTTGAGAAATCTGCATGCAGGTCAAGAAGCAACAGTTAGAACTGGACATGGAACAACAGACTGGTTCCAAATAGGAAAAGGAGTACGTCAAGGCTGTATATTGTCACCCTGTTTATTTAACATCTATGCAGAGTACATCATGAGAAACGCCGGACTGGAAGAAACACAAGGTGGAATCAAGATTGCTGGGAGAAATATCAATAACCTCACATATGCAGATGACACAACCCTTATGGCAGAAAGTGAAGAGGAACTAAAAAGCCTCTTGATGAAGGTGAAAGAGGAGAGTGAAAAAGTTGGCTTAAAGCTCAACATTCAGAAAACAAAGATCATGGCATCCGGTCCCATCACTTCATGGGAAATAGACGGGGAAACAGTGGAAACAGTGTCAGACTTTATTTTTGGGGGCTCCAAAATCACTGCAGATGGTGACTGCAGCAATGAAATTAAAAGACACTTACTCCTTGGAAGAAAAGTTATGACCAACCTAGACAGCATATTCATAATCAGAGACATTACTTTGCCGACTAAGGTCCATCTAGTCAAGGCTATGGTTTTTCCTGTGGTCATGTATGGATGTGAGAGTTGGACTGTGAAGAAGGCTGAAATCCAAAGAATTGATGCTTTTGAACTGTGGTGTTGGAGAAGACTCTTGACAGTCCCTTGAACTGCAAGGAGATCTAGCCAGTCCATTCTGAAGGAGATCAGCCCTAGGATTTCTTTGGAAGGAATGATGCTAAAGCTGAAGCTTCAGTATTTTGGCCACCTCATGTGAAGAGGTGACTCATTGGAAAAGACTCTGATGCTGGGAGGGATTGGGGGCAGGAGGAGAAGGGGACGACCAAGGATGAAATGGCTGGATGGCATCACGGACTGGATGGACGTGAGTCTGAGTGAACTCTGAGAGATGGTGATGAACAGGGAGGCCTGGCGTGCTGCAATTCATGGGGTCACAAAGAGTCGGACACGACTGAGCAACTGAACTGAACTGAATTGTGGTCACTGGGAGATTTCACGACTTGGGCATAACAATAGATGGATTATGGGTGGAGGATGGATGGATGGATGGATGCCATGAGCCTCTGGGGAGTCCAGCAATGCAAATATCACATACACTTAATCTGTAGCTTGAAATTCTGCTTTCCTATCTAGGATTATAGGTGAAGAGTGGACTCTGATTGATTCTTACCTTAGGAATTGTGATTGCTTTGTTCTGTTAGTTGTAGCTACTTCCAAAGCCAAGAAAAATCAGATCCTGCTCATAAACATGATTATGCCAGATGGGAAACTGATTAAACAGGCCGGCTGACAATATCTGTTCATCTTAATTAGGGCATAGCTTGAAGATGACTGCCTAAAATTCAATCTGATCACAACCAGAAGCAATGGAAATTGCCAAATGTGCTGCTTCCTCCCTAAGAACATGAGTCTAAGATGACTGTAATTTCTTTAAAAAAAAAAAAAATTTTAGAACAAAATTGATCTCATTTGTTAAGATGTCTTTTGAGGGAGGTCCAAATTATAAGAGATAAATATGGAAAATGACAAAATCCATAAAAAGTTGATGATAAACATAGAAATTAGAGTCCATTCTTCACTTGTACAGAATTTGTTAAAGGGAAATGAGAGACCATATAACTATTATGTTTTATTTCTTCCCCCAGGATGCCAAAATCCATGACTTTCTAAAATAAACAGTAGATTTTACAACACGGTCCTGAACAAACTCTGCTACTTATTAACTGGGTGTGACCTAGGGCAGAGCAATTAATCGTTTGGAACTCAATTTCCTGATGTGCATAACAAATAAAATTTAAAAGGTGCAGGCTAGCTAATCTATGTGCACATTAAAGAGGTATGCAGGCCATGGGTGCCAGGTGCTGGTCTGAGTCATCTGCATACAATAATTTCCTTCACCTGGTTGGAGTGGGTGCTCTTATGCAAGAGGACATGGCAGCACTAAGTTAAATCACCTCACCAAGATTACATGGCTAGGACTTCCCTGGGAGTCAAGTGGTTAAGACTCTATCTGCCAGAGGAGGGTACAAGGGTTCAAGCCCTGGTCCAGGAAGATTCCACACGCTGTGCGGCCAGTAAGCACCACAACTACTGAGCCTGTGTGCTGAAACCACTGAAGCCCACATGCCCTAGTCCCCTGCTGAAACCACCATGAGAAGCCCTCATGCTGCAACGAGAGCAGTCCCCACTCGCTGTGGAGAGAAAGCTGGAGAGCAGTGATGAAGATCTGGCACAGCCAAAGGTAAATAAATACATTTTTTTTTTAAGATCACATAACCAGAAGCAGAATATTAGTGACTGAAGATTAAGAAAGTTCTCCTCAGTGCTCTCTGCCTCACATTACTGGTTTCCCAGAAGTATTGTTCATGAATAAATGAGAAAGAGAAAGGGAAAGAGGAAGGAGAAAGTCTAAATGTGGACGTCTCTTTAAATCAATTGAGGAATTCCCCACTGTTTCTGATTCAGGCTTCTCAACAGCCTTATCATTATAATTTGACTTTGCCTGTAGATAAGACAAAGAAGCAAAAGCTTACATAACTGAATCAATTCATATGGTAAAATCCACCTGAAATGAGAATGCTTATGACAAATGAACAAATTCTGAACAGTGTTTATCCACAGTCATCTAAACTTGGTTAATGTGAGTCAATGCTTGACAGATAGTCCATATCTTTAGGCTGACCAACCACTTTTAAGAGCCTGAATGTGAATCTGAATTCATATGGGCTAAGAGCCTGAATTCACCATGGGGTACTGGTGAATCTGCCTAGGAAATGGCAACCTGTAGGGTCTTTCCCAGGTGATACTAGTGGTAAAAAACCCACCTGTCAATGCAGGAAATGTAAGAGACATGGGGTCGATCCCCAGGTCAGAAAGATCCCCTGGAGAAGAAAATAGCAAACCACTCTGGTATTCTTGCCTGGAGAATCCCATGGAGAGAGGAGTATGGTGGGCTACAGTCTACAGGGTCACAGAATCAAATGCAACTGAAGTGACTTAGCACACAACACACAAGGTCTCTGCAGAGACCGCCAGCCAGCCTTGGGCAAGAAAGACTCCCTGTGGGCAGACAGAGTTTCTTCTCACTCCCTCCAGGACCTGTAGCCTATTTCTGTTTCTCAACTTCTGCACAATGAACATTAGTCCTCTGAGATTCTCTGTGAAGAGATACATAGCCAAATCACGCACATTAGAAAATCAAAGGCTTTTTAAAATCCTGTTTTCAAACAATGTATTTAGATACAACTTGATGTTTCCCAATCTTCCCATCAATGGAGCCCATTATTTTCCATGTAATTCTCATTAATTTTCTAGAATAGTAATTCTACTGGCTCCATTCAATTCAGCAAGGAAACAAAAATTGACTATATTCCTCATACAAGGAACAGTCTAGGTTCTGGGTGAGAAATGGAATATTTCCTGTCATATTGACAAACAAAGGATGTCACAGTCATCAATAATTATAGCCATCACCAATGGTGAACCAGTGAACCCTGAGGAAACTCAAGGAGGAAAGAATACATGCCTTCTGACATCAGACTGCAGCAACTCCCCATGGTGAGCCCTGAGGAAACTCAAGATGTGAAAACAAGGGATGCGGATGCTGGCCTCAAAGAGCTGAGGTGCATATCAAAGAAATGATTCCACTGAGCCTAGACTCCTGTGTACTCCTACACATAGAAAAGCACTAACTTCCTTAATTTACGATATCTGGGATATCTGTCTGCATTTGAAGCCATATTTCTATCACTGCAGGCTTGAGACTCTTACAGTTCTAGTCTGTTCAGTTCAGTCACTCAGTCATGTCCAACTCTTTGCTACCTCATGGACCACAGTACGCCAGGCCTCTCTGTCCATGACCAACTCCTAGAGTCTACTCAAACTCACCTCCATTGACTCGGTGATGCCATCCAAACATCTCATCCTCTGTCGTCCCCTGCTCCACCAGCCCCTCAATCTTTCCCAGCATCAGGGTCTTTTCAAATGAGTCAGCTCTCTGCATCAGATGGCCAAAGTATTGGAGTTTCAGCTTCAACATCAGTCCCTCCAATGAACACCCAGGACTGATCTCCTTTAGGATGGACTGGTTGGATCTCCTCACAGTCCAAGGGACTCTCAAGAGTCCTCTCCAACACCACAGTTCAAAAGCATCAATTCTTTGGTGTTCAGCTTTCTTTACAGTCCAACTCTCACATCCATACATAACCACAGGAAAAACCATAGCCTTGACTAGACGGACCTTAGTCGGCAAAGTAATGTCTCTGCTTTTGAATATGCTATCTAGGTTGGTCATAACTTTCCTTCCAAGGAGTAAGCGTCTTTTAATTTCATGGCTGCAGTCACCATCTACAGTGATTTTGGAGCCTCCAAAAATAAAGTCTGACACTGTTTCCACTGTTTCCCCATCTATTTCCCATGAAGTGATGGGACCAGATGCCATGATCTTAGTTTTCTGAATTTTGAGCTTCAAGTCAACTTTTTCACTTTCATCAAGAGGCTTTTTAGTTCTTCTTCACTTTCTGCCATAAGGGTGGTGTCATCTGCATATGTGAGGTTATTGATATTTCTCCCGACAATCTTGATTCCAGCTTGTGCTTCTACCAGCCCAGTGTCTCTCATGATGTACTCTGCATAGAAGTTAAATAAGCAGGGTGACAGTATACAGCCTTGACGTACTGCTCTTCCTATTTGGAACCAGTCTGTTGTTCCATGTACAGTTCTAACTGTTGCTTCCTGACCTGTATACAGGTTTCTCAAGAGGCAGGTCAGGTGGTCTGGTATTCCCATCTCTTTCATGTCCTAGCTATTGTTTAAAAAAATAAAGTAATTAATTAAACTTCTGAGAACCTACCAAGTTCAGGACATGATGATGATGTTAAAGTGGAAAAAACTTCCCTGACTTCAGGACAGTTTACTATATAGTAAGGAAAATTCCCTGAATACAATCATTGGAAATAGAGTGCTGTGGGAAAGCAGAAGAGGTCTGGATTGGTTTTAAGTGAAGAGCTTCCTGGAAGAGGTAGAATTTAGTTTGGAGATATATTTAAACAAGAAGTGCTAGAGAAGAAGGGCATGCCAAGCAAAAATTCCAACTGAGCAACAGGAGAGAGTAAAAGATATAAGAAAGATGAAACATTTAGAATGCTACTATCGTCTGGAAATTGGAACAGCTGCCTCTGTGGCCAAGGTATGCATGCATGCTAAGTTGCTGCAGTCATATCCGACTCTTGGTGCCCCTTGGGCCTTAGTCTGCCAGGCTCCTCTGTCCATGGGATTTCCCAGGCAAGAATACTAGAATGGGTTGCCATGTCCTCCTCCAGGGGATCTTCCTCACCCAGAGATCAAACCTGTATCTCTTATGTCTCTTGCATTGACAGGTGAGTTCTTTACCACTAGTGCCACCTCCTCTGGTGGCCAACGCACAAAGAAGATAAGGCAGTCAGGCTCCGGATCCCTCACAATTTCTAACCAAACAGTTCTGCCTTTATCTGTGCCATATCTTGCAGCTCTATATAATGTTTTATTTTATTAAAAAGGATTGCTTTGCTTAACAAAAAAACTTGTAGCTGGGGAGGATTGGGGTTGAATGTAATGGTAGACAAGATTGGAAAAGAAGAACAGAATCAGTTGACCAGTGGATCAACTCCATGCCATGAATTCTAAGGTTAATTTAGTAGGTGGTGGGGAGTATTTTTAAGTGAGAATGTAAAACTGAGACAAATGTTTCACAGTTGGCCCTATCCCATACATTATTCTTAGAAAGTATTCTGATAGTTTTGAGTTATAGAATCACTCGTTACTATCTTCTGCCTTTCACCATCATGATTTTTGTGTGGCAGCAACATAAGAATGAAACCAGGCCAGAGTATTCCCACCTCTCCTTCCAATGTCAGATACACACACTCTCAAGGTAAGGTCACTTCTCACTCATTGTTCCAGCATAGAAATAGAGGATCAATGTTACAAGTTAGGAAGAATATCTGGCTAAACTGGGACCATCCCAGGATTACATTATGATAAAAAGTTTACCCTCCTTAATGTTCCTCTTTTGTCTTTGATTCCTTGTGTTGAAGTGGAAAATTGGTGTATTTAAAAAGAAAATAAGATATACAACCTAAGTTGAAGTGTTTCAGAGAAAAGCGTTAGATGGGGACTAACACAAAAATCTCTCCATTTCGGTCAAATATCAGGGTAGGAGTACCTCACTAATAGGAATGTTTATCTTATCTAGTAACTCAGTACCTAATTCAGGGTGTCTGATAAACAATCATTATTGAAAGGGCAACAGCAATGGGAAAATCCAATGCCATTTGGCCCTAGTCACATTTTAAGAATTTCCACCAAATAGCTGAGATGTTGCAAGTAAGAATATAAATTGCCATTTCAGTTTCAAACACGTTCTCTGTGATATGAGAAAATGCCATAATGAGTAGCAACAGAAGACCCCAGCAGGGTTCCAGAGTGCTGAGATTTCAACCCATGTGCACAAATGCCAAAATTCATAAGCTCACCAATATGGAACATTTCTCTGCTCTTTTGAAAGATCATGTTCAAAGTTTAAGAACTTAATTAGAAGTCAAATGAACTAGTTTTCAGACCTCAGAAGTATAAATTTTCAAATCAAGTAAATTAGATTCACTCCATGATGAATTTTCAAGTGAAATAAATATGAACTCAATAGGATAGCTTTGCCATTAAACATACACATTATACAGAGGGGGTTCTTGCCATACCACCTTCATACGGTCTAGGTATCCTGAATACTTCCCTGTCATCTGTCCAACCTGTGCCCACCCTTCCCCATTCTGCTCTGCAGGGCCAGAAGTCTGCACACTCCACTTCTCAGGCTCTCTCACCTGCTGGTGTCCTGTTGGGTTCTTCTCATAGTGGGCACTGACAAGAGATCAGAAGGCAACAGGACCAGAGAGGTCTTCTGCTCTGATTCCAACAAAGTGGCAGTTGCTAGAGATAGCTAGGTGTTTTCCAGATTATTTTCAGATTATTCCAGAACCTGGCAGCCCCAGCTGATTCCAGACCCAGTCTCTGCAGCATCTTCAGTGGATTCAAAACTGACTTCTGTAGCATTTTCAGCAGCTCCTCTCCACTGAAGAGGTGAATGCAAATCCTCACTTGGGTATCATCTCCTTTTCTTTTTACTTATCCCATGACCCCTGACTGATTCAGGCTGTCCAACCTCTGTGAGTTTTAATTTCCTCCCTTCTAAAATTGAGCTAACAATATTTGCTGGAGAAGAGGGTAAGAAATTAAGACTTTTAGAAAACCTAGGCTCTAAAAAGATAATAGAGATTTTCTTTGTGTAACTGAATTTTTAAAAAATAATTATAAACAAAAAGTGTGAAGAAATTCATAAAATTCTGATTTCTAGCATAGGAAATAAATAACATTTTTAATACAAAAATATGGGTGCCCCTGCATTTCTGGTTGAAGACAGATGATAAAAGAAGGGAGCAGCAGAGGAGGGGATGATTAGATAGCATCGCTGACTCAATGGACATCAATTTGAGCAAACTCCAGGAGATAGTGGAGGAGAGAGGATCCTGGCGTGCTACAGTCCATGGAGCCTCGAAGTATCAGACACGATAAGCAACTGGACAACAACAATTGCATACCTTGTCACTTATTGTGTATCTAGCACTTAAAATTTCTATCTTTTAGGGTTATTTTGATGATCAGCAGTAAGGAATATGAAGCAAGTAGCACAGTGCCTGGCGTGTAAGCTAAATACATGGCAGCTATGATTTTTCACATTGCAACCATTTTAACAACCATATCTTCTTAATACCTCCTGTACCTTCTAATATCATTACTATTATTACATCTCAGATTATATCCTTATTATGCCTCTGCACAGCTAAGATTGGTGATCTCAGGAAGACTCAAATAGAGACTGCATGGATAATAAAAACTGAAATCTCTCTTGTTTCTCCAGAATATGTTACAAGCCATAAACAGGAAAGCTGACGCTCTTCCCAATAAAATATATTTACATAACCCACTTAATTCTAAAAAGAAATAAACTAACATTTATTGTTGCCTATTAAACAACAGACAGTTTGTTAGGTACGTTTATCTGGATTCTCTCATTTAGCCTTGTTAAATTAACTAAGTAGAAGATGATTTACCTTATTAATTGGATGAACATAAACAAAGACAATGAATCTCATCTGTCTTAATTAGCAAGTGAGTATATATCACGTTAGGAAGAGACTTATTCCTGTAACCAAGATTTATTGCACACCTGCTGAGTACCAGGAACTGTATTAGAAACTAAAGAAATGGAATTTAAAATAAAAAGACACACTGGAAACTGAGCCCCCACTCCCAGTTGCTTGAGTAGTGGCTGCCAAGGGCATACAGTCTCCAGTCAAAAGGAGCAGTTTTGGGAATTCCCAGGTGGTCCAGGGGTTAGGATGCCAAGCTCTCAATGCCGAGGTCCTGGGTTCAATCCTTGGTCAGGGGAAATAAAATCCCACAAGCCCAGCTGAATGGCCAGGGTAAAAAATAAATAAATAAAACAAAGACGGAGCAGCCTCATGCAGAAAAGCCAAAGAGGATCCACCTCTCCCCGGCGTATGCATGCTTGCAAAGTCATTTCAGTCATGTCTGACTCTGTGTGATCCTGTGGATTGCATCCCACCAAGCTCCTCTGTCCATAGGATTCTCCAGACAAGAATAAAGGAGTGAGTTGCCACCTCCTCCTCCAGAGAACCTTCTCAACCCAGGGATGGAACCCGTATCTCTTATGTCCCCTGCATTGGCAGGTGTGTTCATTAACTCTAGCACCAGGAAGCCTTTCCCCAGGGCAGCCTCTGCCAATCACTGGTATGTGGGTACGAGAATCTCAGCCCCATGCCTTACAGCAGAGCAACTCTGTGATGCTATTCACACTCCAGGGCTCCACATGAGTCAAGGTGAGGCAAGACAGTAGGGCAGTCACATCAGCTTTGCTTAGTTTCCCCCTGTCCCGCATCCTTCCCTGGCTCTCAGGTTCTTCCCAGGAGCATTCCTTTAATAACTCCCTTGAATAGAATTGCCATCCCAGGCTCTGATTCCAGGGAGCCTTGTCTCATCCTGCCCTCAGGGAGCTTTTTGCCTAGAAGAGAAACATACCTATAAACATTTAAACTGAAAATAAATCTTAACATACAGTCACGAATGTAAGTGTACCAAAACTGCCAGTTCACAAAGATAAAGAAGCTTAACAAAATCCTCACTCGTCTTCATCCAGATGGTATTTGGGTTAAAGCAAGATAAAATCCACCCAGAATTCAAGTACACTAAGGCATATGCTCTAGAACAAGATCAACAAGCTTTTTCTTAAAGAAAGTGATAGTCGCTCAATTGTGTCTTTACAAACCATGAGTGGTAGCCCACCAGGCTCCTCTGTCCAAGAAATTCTCTAGGCAAGAATGCTGGAGTGGGTAGCTATTCCCTTCTCCAGAGGATCTTCCTGACCCAGGGATCAAACCCATTTCTCCTGTGTCCCCTGCATTGGCAGGTGAGTTCTTTACCATCTGAGCCAATGGAAGCCCTTTTCTTATAGAACAAGGTAGGTAACATTGTTAAGTTTTCTGAACCAGGAGAAGTTGAGTATATTTTATAGGTACTTATAGAACCTTGTAAAACCTGGTCACAAGCAGCTGAGTAGATTTGGTTTAAAGGCATATCCAGAACAGAGCTTTTCAAACATCAGTGTGCATAGTAACTATCAGATACTCTTGTGAGAACACAAGATTCTGATCCACCAGGTCTAGGGGTGGTTCCTAAGGATATGGATTTCTAGGATGCTTCTGCTGATGCTGCTGGTCTGCAGACTGCACTTTGATTAACAATTCTCCTAGAGAGACCAGGATGGAAAAAAATTGTAGTTAGGAACCAAGGAAGCAATGGAAAGGGCTCCAGGCTCAAGTCAGAGGGAGTACAAATAATTTAATTAACAGAAATCTATTGTCAACTCATTGCAAATCACTGCTCTAAACACTGCAAATGGGAGAGGTGTAGCTTCTGCAGTCATCAGTGTACATTGTCAAGAAGTCAGATGGAAGATAATGCAACAGGAATTACCCAAAGACTTGGGTAATCGGTTGCGGCAGAAAGCGTTAACAGTTTGGCAAAAATAGGATAGATCAAAGGTTGGAGTAAATGAAGCCAGAAGAACTCAAAAACAGATGCTTCAGAGGTGGGCCAACTACACAGGGCTTTAAACTCCAGTTCAACCCTTAACTCTGAGGTCTAATGTGTATCACCTTATGACTCTGAGCCTCAGATATCCAACCTGATCACACAGTCATCGTGACAATTAAGTGAGACCATGTATACGGAGGAATCTGGCATAGACCTGTCGGGTGAAGCCCTTCTCTTCCTCTGGTAAAGATGGTGACATGGCCATCTGTTTGTGAGACATGCAAAGATGGGACCAGGGATTTTAAGAGAGGATTGCAAGTCGTGCTTTTTTATATTTATGAATTTATAAACTCTCTCTGGAAGGATCTTTAATAAGTTGATAACTGATGGCATCTGGGATAGGGACAAAGGTGAGGGACAAGGACAAGAGGTAAACGTTTGCATTATACATCCAGACTCTTCCATGTACATGTATTGCTCATTTAAAAAAGGAATCTCCCAATGATCAATACATGATCTATAAAATCACGCATGGGTAAAAAAAAAAATCCACTTACGATGTGAGATAGTCCACATGGATTTAAATGTAACAGAGAAGGAAAATTTTATAAACAGAAGTAAAGAATTACAACTAATGCTTAAGAAACTACCACTTGCCTAGATTTAATGATGTATCTCAGAATACTCACAATTATCTGAAAAAGAAAAACTATTAAATATTTCTCCCTTTTCCAACTATGTAGCCTCTATGAGTCTAAAGTTTTTCAAATAAACTGAAACAACTTATCACAAACACTGAACATGCAAGGGCTATGACACTCCAGCTGTCTTTAATTTAGTAAGATATTAAAGAGATTTGCAAAAAGGTAAAAACTTACAAGTATTTTGTTTTGAGAAAATATAGCTAAGTATTCCATAAAAATCTTATTTATAGAATGTTTTCATAGAATGGACCATTATAGAATGGATTTATTAATGTTACTTTGACTAGCTATATAAGTAAATGTAAAAAATTCAAATTTTTATTGCTAATGCTGTAAGCATCAATAGATATCACCCACATTACAAAGCTCTTTGGGACTGTCATTTTAGGGAGTAAAAGGTATCCTATCAAGAACAATCTGCTGGTTGCTAAGGGGGAGGGGCTTGGAGGAGTTTTGAAGTGAGAGATTAGGGCTAGCAGATATAAACTCTTATATAGAAAGAATAGATAAACAACAAGGTCCGTCTTTATAGCACAGAGAACTGTACTCAGTATCCTACGATAAACGATATGGAAAAGAATATTTTTAAAAGAGAATATATGTATAAAAATGGAATATCTCTCTTTCTTTCTCACACACACAACACACACACACACACACACACACACACTCTGACCTGCTGAGTTGATCAACATTTGTGAATGAAGTCTATTGACAATAGGTATGAGTGAAGACAGTCTTCAGTGTGTGACTAAATTTCTGTCCAGGAAATCAGAAAACTGTACTCGGAAGCCTACTTTGCCTTTTATTTCTAAATATTATCATAACCAAGAAAATTCATTAAAACTTTTCTGGAAGGCTATGGAAGATACAGTTCTTTGGTTCACTCAGCATGGGTTCCAACTCTATTCTTCCTTAACTTTTTTGCTTAAAAATTGATTTTCTGTATGGCAAAACAAATACAGTATTGTAATGTAGAATAAAGTATTAAAAAAAATGATTTTCCAGGCTTTCTTAGAGCTAGAGGGCGCTGTTCAACAGAGTTCTGGCCCTTGAAACACAAGCATCAAGTTACTAGCGCTGCCTCTTCCTTTTCAGTCTCCTTCTGTCTGTCAGGAGAAGGCAAGGGCACCCCACTCCAGTACTCTTGCCTGGAAACTCCCATGGATGCAGGAGCTTGGTAGGCTGCAGTCCATGGGGTCGCTGAGTCAGACATGACTGAGCGACTTCTGTCTGTCATGCTGGCTTGATGCCTAGAGATCCTGCAGTCATTTTGTAACCATGAGGATGAGAGCCACATGCTGAGGGCATGAAGCAGAAAGTCAGGAAGGGCCTGGGCTACAGCAGCATTGGTGATCTGCCACTGAGCACCACCTTTGTTCTTCTTCCATAAGAAAATGAATTCCTTACTTGCTTATGCTAGTTTGTATTAGTTACAATTAAAATCAGCTCTTAAAATATAAAGAAAAGGAGCCAAGTTCAAAGAACTGATGTTTCCAAGAAGAAAGAGATCCATAAGAAATGTGGATGATAAAGAAAATCCATTTCAGAAGGATAATATCAGAATAGCTGCATTTGAAATATATGTGTGCACACACACATATATTTCAAATGCAACTATTCATATATGAA
This sequence comes from Nanger dama, assembly GCA_917880005.1. Taxonomy (NCBI): domain Eukaryota; kingdom Metazoa; phylum Chordata; class Mammalia; order Artiodactyla; family Bovidae; genus Nanger; species Nanger dama. The sequence continues at coordinate 15,495,341 of CAKJTW010000044.1, forward strand.
TGAAATAGTGCCATTTGCAGAGACATGGATAGATCTAGAGATTATCATAAAGAGTGAAGTAAATCAGAAAGAGAAAAACAAATATCATATAATATCGCTTATATGTAAAATCTAGAAAAATGGTGCAGATGAACTTACTTGCAAAGCAGAAACAGAGACACAGATGTAAGAGAACAAACTTATGGAGGGAAGGGGGTTGGGATGAACTGAGAGACTGGGATTGACATATATACACTGCTAAGGACAAAATAGATAACTAATGAGAATCTACTGTATAGTACAGGGAGCTCTACTTAATGCTCTGTGGTGACCTAAATGGGAAGGAAAACCAAAAAAGAGGGGGATGCTGGGAAATCCCATGGACTGATGAGCCTGGTGGACTGCAGTCTATGGGATCTCCAAAGAGTTGGGCAAGATTTAATGACTCAACAGCAGCAAAAATGTATATATATAACTGGTTCACTTTTCTCACACAACATTGTAAAGCAACTATACCCTAATAACAAATACTTTAAATTTAACAAAAACAAAAATATGTATTTATACGTATACAGATATAGATAGATATAGGTATATTTGGAGATATACAGAGTCTATCTCCCTCTCTTATTTTTGTGATATATAAACACAGCCCTCTAAAGCAAAGGAGACACAGATATAGAAAACAGACTTTTGGACTAAGTGGGAGAAGGTGAGTGTGGTATGGTTTGAGAGAGTAGCACTGAAACATGTATATTACCACACATAAAACAGATGACCAGTGCGAGTTCGATGCACGAAGCAGGGCACCCAAAGCCAGTGCTCTGGGACGAGCTGGAGGGGGTGGGGTGGGGAGGGAGGTGGAGGAGGTTCAGGATGGGGAGACAAGGCTGCCTATGGCTGATTCATATTGATGTATGGCAAAAACCTTCACAATGCTGTAAAGTGATTATCCTCCAATTAAATAAATTAATTAAAAATAAATAAACACAGCCCTTCAAACAAATATATGCATTTTCATCAGCCCTCTCAGTTCAGCTTAACTTTAAAATTAGACTCTCTGCCCTGTTTTTTTCTATTTTTCTAAATTTCAAGCAAAGGATATATTTCAAAGGCTTGGGAGTGATTACAGAATAAAGGAAGAACTGAGTGGTTGTTTTCCAAAGACTAAAACAAAGAAGTTCCAGGACCTCCAGCAGCTGGGGGTTGAAGACATACTTTCTACAGCAGGGCTCAGGGTTATGCAACTCCAACTCCATTTCCATGTGTCTCAACTCAGATTTTCAAATTGCTAGGAGAGCAAATCTAACTGACTCAACTTGAGTCAGGTGTCTCTATTTTTGGAACAAATAGCCATGCCCAGGGGACAAACTCTATCTTGCAGCTATGGCACTGGGGAAAACATCAGGAGCTGGGCCACCATCCTGCTTTGTGTCTCTGACATTCTGTCCCCAGCTATCTGGGTGTGTGTGTGTGTGTGTGTGTGTGCGTGCGTGAGCGCATGCACACGGGCACTTACATATACACACTCCTACATCCAGAACACAAATCTTTTTCCCACATATCCATATTCTCCATACAACCAGAAGTAATTATTCTATATATAATAACAGTCTCACTCTCTTCTCCAATGGGAAACATTCCAAATGTTTATCCCACTATAAAGAAAGGGACAATGTCATGAGACCACATTTTAGTGATTCCAGGGTCTTCAAGTAATAGCCATTTGTTATGATTTGTAGCAATTCTATCTTTATATTCTGCAAATGCACAGACTATGAAAGGAAGGAAAAGGTTATTATATGTTAAATGTTAATATAGATATAGATATATTTGGGACTGACACATAGACACTAATGATACTATGAATAAAATAGATAACTAATGAAAACCTACTGCACAGCACAGGGAACTCTGCTCAAAGCTCTGTGATGACCTGAATGGGAAGAAAATTCAAAACAGAAGGGATATATATATATATATATATATGGCTGATTCATTTTGCTGAACAGTAAACGTCACACAACATTTTAAAGCAGCTAGACTCCAGTAGCAGCAGACTCCAGTAAAAATATATTTTAGAAAAAGATATAGACATATTATAAACAAAGAAATGCAAGTAGAGGTTTTTTCCTTTGTTACTGAAACTGACATTCCTTCGTTGCTGGTATTTCTGACTTCCTTGCAGACTCTTGACTCCTCTTGACTCTTGCTTTTAGGCAGGAACTCAGCTAATCAGAATTCTTTGCCCAGGAAATTGTCTGGTATTTCACTCTTGAATGGTCTGGTCCCTTAATGTTTCAGCTAGCATGATGTTGCAAGAACTTCTATTAACCTTTGCTATTGAGCACAGCAGCCAAGATGGTTTTTTCTCTCTAGAGGACTGTCATCTGTATAACTCAGCTCGTCTAGGCTTGATCTCTGTATCTTCCCTCACATGTTTTGGATGCTTGTGAAAAAATATTTTGAGGTTAGAGATCTTTATCTGTTATCTCAGTTGCCTACGGCCAGAGGCCTAGGATTAAATGGACATTGACCTCAGGAATGGTTGTGAAATGGGTCACCACCTCCAAATTTTTCTAGGCAAATAAATTCATTATTAGTGCCTATTTCCAAGACTGTAAATGAAGAATGGGAGCATTTTTTCTACAATGATATTTTGTCAGCATTAATTTTGCTCTCACCTACATTGTTTTTTGAGAATCATACAGAAGAACAAGTTAATGCTAACACTGATGTAAGACTTTGAACACGAGTTCTATTTACTTACACATTAGTTCAATAAACATAACAACACACATTGTTTTTCAATTGAGATAAAATCTTTCATTTGGTTGTAATGCCAAGAGAAGGATTAGTACTTTGGAGGCACTGCAATAAACTAAAGCATTTATTTAGTTCTGCTTGCACTTGCTATAAATTGTTTGTAGCATGTGTATTTTGGCAAGATTTAGATCTCTAATGTGCGGCTTGGGTGTGATTTTTTTTTCTTTTTGCAATTGTTACCAATATGTAGCCCACCAGGCTCCTCTGTCAATGGAATTCTCCAGGCAAGAATACTGGAGTGGGTAGCCATTCCGTTCTCCAGGGAATCTTCCCAACCCAGGGATTGAACCTGGGTCTCCTGCGTAGCAGGCAGATTCTTACCCTCTGAGTCACTGAGGAAGCCCTACCAATATGTAAGTTGCAGAAAACTGATCTTCTGCTGTCCTAGGTGAGCATGGACACTTCATCTCCATTCTTCCCCAAGAATAGCACATTGTCAATAAACATTCATGAAACTGAACTGAACATACAACTGGTCCAATTTCTCACATACATTTTTAAAAACAGAATATTCTGATCACTGGCCATGCATTAACATTTTGATTTAATCTTTTTTCCTCAAAGTCTTTCTAAATGACATATTCCCACTCATTTGATTAGATTATCTGACAGATAAGCCTAATAGCTGGTGAAAGAGCCCAAACAACTAAAGTAATTCTTTCTGTGATCAAGTTTGTAACATAATTGAAAGAGCAGAAGCTTGGGAATTAGTTGATGTGGGTTTTATGTCTGATACTTACTTGCAATCTGACCTTGGGCAATTTATTAATTGCTTTCAGGCTCATTTTCTTCATTTATAAAATGATCATAACATCTAATTCACAAGCAGATTGAAAAATGTAATTAAATGACTTATATAAAGTTTCCACCACAGTTTCTGGAAAATAATAGACATCCAGCCAGTGACAACCATAATAATCAAAGCTCAGTCTTTACGCTGGTGGGATAAAATTTAGCAGGCCCTGGTGGTTCAGATGGTAAAGAATCTGCCTGCAATGCAGGAGACCCAGGTTGGATCCCCAGGTCGGGAAGATTCCCTGGAGAAGGGAATGGCTACCCACACCAGTATTCTTGCCTGGAGAACCCCATGGACAGAGGAGCCTGGCTGGCTACAGTCCATAGTGTTGCAAAGAGTTGGACATAACTGAGTGAGTAACACACAGCACATAGTGTAGCATCCAAATAGAAATTCACAAACAGAGGTCCCAGTTACTTTATACCAAGCCAGAAATTTTCCCACTATTATCTCACCTGTGGTCTGCAACACAATCCTTCCCAAATTCCTCCCTCAAGTTTCTCCCAAGGTAAGGTACATTGCATCATAAATGACTCTGCCTCCCCTGGCTCTTTTTCCCAGATTTTTCTCATTTGGGCATCATTAGCAGAAGGTGAGACTATTATCAAGATAAGCAGGCCACACTCTCAGTTCAGCCTCAGTTGGAACTTCTGCTCAACCTGGTCCAGCTCCAACTGTGTTCTTGGCTTCCCTCACTCTTGTCGTTCCAAGAAGGTAACCATTCTGCCATTTTCTCCCCCTTTATTTTCCTTTCTCCACATGGTATCGTTGAACTACACATTTTCACTGGATTCTTCTCAACCCTGTTTCTTCTAAGTTACCTTGGTCCCTCTCCCTTCTCTAAGTCAACAGAATAAACAGTGCCCACTAAACAGTGCGTGGGAAGGAGACGTGGCCAGGATGGCAGAGTAGAAAGACCATGAACTCACTCTTTCCATGGGCTCAGCAAAACTACAACTATATATGGAGCACTGGTGGTACCAGTGGTAAAGAATGCATTTGCCAATGCAGGAGACGTAAGAGATGCAGGTTCTATCCCTGGCTCAGGAAGATCCCCTTGGAGGAGGGCATGGCAACCCACTCCAGTATTCTTGCCTGGAGAATCCCATGGACAGAGGAGCCTGATGGACTCCATAGTGTTGCAAAGAGTCAGACATGACAGAAGCGACTTAGCACACATATATGGAGCCACTGTCTATGAGAATGACTTGAACACTAGGAGAAAAGATTTTCCACAACTAAGGATATAGAGAAGGAACCACATGAGACCGGTAAGATGCAGGTAGGGGGATATAGTTAAGAAATCTGGAGTCTCTTTTCTGCCTGCTGTTTTAGTGACATGAGAAGCCAAAAATGCTGTATGCAAGAGTGATGTTCAACTTCCAGTTCAACAGAACCATAAACATCCTTTGTGATAGAAGCACCTCTTCTTTGGGAATTAAGACCTCTGAACCACAGTTGCCAATACAGGAAGAAAACATGTTGTATGTGGGCCATTAAATGTAATACTGAGAATTTCTCCCATTTTCACCTGTAATTCCCAGCTCCATGTATTTGACTCAGGTGAAAAGAACACTGTATTTCTATTACTGTTCAAAGTGCATGCCTTATCCTGCAGGCAGAGGGTTTATGTAGTAAGATGCTGAAATCTGTGCTGAGCTTGAGGTCAATTTCTCTCACAATAAAATGAATTCCTTGGTCAGGAACACGATTAAATGGGATACCATAATGGTGAATATGGCCTTTGATAGAAAGTCTGGAGACAGAAAAGGCAAAGCGATTTCCAGGATAGACTCCCTGCTTTTGGAAGGAGGTCAGTCAGCATAATCAACCTGATATCATCTTGCACAGCACTGACGCTACAGCCGCACTTTGGGTGCTCAGCAGTGGTCAAGCCAAATCAGGCTTGGTGAAGGGAAGTCCATTTCGTTGAGCTTATGAATGACCTTGATCACTGCTACTATGGCCACTTTGTACATGAGACCATTGAGCAAGCTTGGAGGGAAGAGATCAGGTGATGCCCACAGAATGGGCTACCTTGTTTTCTTAGTTACTGGGGGTCTCCCCTTCCATGGGCGCCCTGTGGGGACCGTATTCATAAGGGGAGCATATTTTCACACCCTGCGCCTTTTCGTGAAGTTCAGCCACATTTCTCCTCTCCAGACTTCCTTGTGACCAATCTTCCAGTCTGATTCATCCTCACTCCCTGACTAACCAGTCTATGCCACTATCATGAATCAGTGTAGGAACATATTTATATCTCCTTCCTTGCAAAGTAGGGAACCAGATATATTGCCAAAGGTTCTATCCACTCAGAGGCTTCCCTTCATTCCTCCCAAATGAAGCTGTAAATCAGAAGCAGTCCACTTCCAACTGTTGTCAGCCTATCATGCAGAAGCATCTGTTCACCAGGTCCAAGTTTGTTTTTGTTTTTTTTTTTCTTGCTCCATCAGCTAGTCATAGGAGACACTCCATTAGGAGTAGCTGGAAGTAAGGATGGCAAAGCTGCAGAAGCCAATGCCTGGGGATCTGAGTTATCTGCTCATACACTATACACTGGGACAAACCTAGACAGCTTATTACAAAGCAGAAACATCACTTTGTCAATAAAGGTCCATCTAGCCAAAGCTATGGTTTTTCCAGTAGTCTATGTATGGATGTGAGAGCTGGACCATAAAGAAGGTTGAGTGCTGAAGAATTGATGCTTTCGAATTGTGGTGTTGAAGACTCTTGAGAGTTCCTTACACTGCAAGGAGATCAAACTAGTTAATCCCAAAGGAAATCAACTTTGAATAATCATTGGAAGGACATATACTGAAGCTGAAGCTCCAATATTTTGGCCACTTGATGTGAAGAGCCAACTCATTGGAAAAGATTCTGATGTTGGAAAAGATTGAGGGCAGGAGGACAAGGGAGTGGCAAAGGATGAGATGGTTAGAGAGCATCATCAACTCATGGATATGAGTCTGAGCAAACTCCGGGAGATAGTGAAGGACAGGGAAGCCTGGCATGCTGCAGTCCTTGGCGTTGCAGAGTCAGACACGACTTAGCAACAATGCTATACTTGTATCTCTTAAACTTGTAGAGCCTGATCTCATGTTTGCCCTTTCCACTTGATGATATAGTGCTGTTGCACACAGGCAAGCCTTGGTATTAAAAGATCAGCCAGCACCCAGTTCACAACTGATGGGTCAAGCCACATGGTCAGTTGAACTTTAAGGATTAAACAACTTGTGTCTACCTGTAACTGTATCTCAGAGTAAGAATAATTACCAATGGAAGAGAGCTGTAAAACCCTAGGGCCCCACCTGTAACTTTCATATTGAGTTTTGCCAGAGGTTTCATGTAACATTTAATAATGGGAACTAGTAACAAAGGCGTTAAAAGATACGATGAGGAAGAATCTTCTGTCTCTCGCAGTGGAGAGAAAAAATGGTGTCACCAGAGGCCAGAAGCCTGAGCCACTTGGCGGAAAGTGAAACCACAGTGGGGCTGCCTGTAGGAGCTTGGACCATGGAGTCATGGGGTCTAGTAGACCTGAAACCACTGAAGAGATACAGCCACGGTTGGAGGTACCACCTAAAGCCTGGGATGGGGATGGAAGTGATGGATGAGAAAAGCTCAGACTTCTCCACTCCTCTCACAATTGATTTCCTCCCCTTGCTGAAGCATAACCAGGAGCCAGGTGGCAAAAGAGCCTGAGAAATGCTGTTCGCAACAGAGCAGGGGAATGTCAGAGAATGGGTCAGTAATCCAAATGCCAAATAGCTGTACACTTCTTCACTGTTGTTTTCCAAATTCCAGGACAGTGTCTGGGACATCATAGATCATTAATAAAATTTTACTGTGTGACTAAAAATCCACTCATTCTCATTGATCTACAATGTACCCAAATGGCAATAGAAGAAAAACAGTGGAATTTTTGCCTTGGGCAAACTTTGTTTTACTGTTGGCAGTTTCAAAGCAATCAAGGAGTTTAGAGACAAGTGCCACGTTATGTTTTTATCTCTGTTGCCCACTGTGGACAAGCTGAAGCTGCTACTTGTGAAAGAGCTTCCTAGCAGAGCTTGGCGGGAGACCAGCTTCAGCCACAAACCAGAACATCCTTATCCTAATCCTCCCTAATTTCAATCATTCTTGGCTCTGTACTCAGACACAGTGCAAGGGTTTTATTTCATGTCTAAATATTTCAAGAGTGTATTTTCCACTGGAGAATTGTTACCACTATTCTGTGAAAAGCTTGCATGAAAATTTTTTTTTCTTCAAAGTATAGAATAATGCCACATGCATAATGATAAAAACAGGTGATTCAGCAAGGAATGTAATTAAGATAGCAATATTACTATAACTTTCATAATAATATAGGTTTTAAACACAAATAAATAAAACTCATACTCAACGAAGAAGCTCATTTTCCAACCAGGCAGACCAGAAATCTGTTCCAGAGAGGCTGTTCTTATCAAAAATATTCTTTGAGATAGTTTTAGAGTAGAATATAAAACATCAGGGATATTGTATGATATTCTTTATATGGGAAATCTAAATAATAAATGATATAAATGAACTTATTTACAAAACAGAAACAGACTCATAGACTTAGAGAATGAACTTTTATCTGCCAAGGGGGAGGGGAGGGGGAGGGATAGTTAGGGAGTTTGGGATGGACATGTACACATTGCTATATTTAACATGGGTAACCAACAAAGGCCTACTGTATAGCACATGAAAGTCTGCTCAGTGTAATATGGCAGCCTGGATGAGAGGGGAATTGGGAAGAGAATGGATACATGTATATGTATGGCTGAGTCACTCTGCTGTGCACTCGAACCTATCACAACATTGTTAATAGGTTTTACTCCAATATAAGATAAAAAGCTAAAAAGAATACAAAGGAAAATGAGTTTCTTCATTATAGCAGAAGCTCCTGAGTACCCCTCCAAGCCAGTTCTCCCCTCTTCTGTAAAAAGAAAGTTTTTGCCTGGACACACCACCTTGTCCCAGCTTGATGTGCCCATGTGACTAAGTTCTGGCCTTTGGAATGGTAAGAGGAAAGTCACGTGGCTGTTTCTGGGATCTTTCCTTAAGGTACAGTTGGGACATGCCCTGGACTCTCACCTTATTCATCTTTTCCTTCTTATTTCAGGTGAAGAAACTGCTAAAAATGCAGATTACATTTAGAAAGAGTTAAATGGTGAGCTACATGAGTCTGGGTCCCTGAGGACTTGGGTGTAAAGCTGCCAAACAATGGGCTACTTATTATCAGGCGTTGTCTACGCCTGAAAGAAAATAGAATTCTGTGTAGTGTTAATACGCTAATGACACATCTGTATGTTACTTTCAGACAAGTCAGTTATTCCATAGAAATCAGACAGCATCTTGGAATTGGAAGGCACTCCTTGAGGTTATGGAACAGACAAAAGGAGTGGATTTGGAGGGTAGACTTGTCAGTGGAGGGCTTTAAGATAAGTCCATTCTTGATCAACTCAATTGTCTCTGTCAAATAGATGGTGAAATCATTGCTAGGAGATACTGGGCAGTTAGAGGTGGAAGAGATGCTGGAAGATGGGCAGGAACATATCTTATCATTAAGAAACAAAAGCCGATTAGAAACAGTGCGGTAAATTTGGTGCTTGAGTGAAACCAAGGCCATGTCCCTTCCATAGAAATTGCACGTTATATCTTAAACAGTTGAACAACAGCTTCTGCTGTTACCAGACTGATGGCTATGATAAAACAACTGAGCATAAAAATAATTTCTTATTTTATGATTGTTACATCTAGGAAATCAAGCCAAGTTCTTGCTAACAAACTACCTTCTTTAGCAGAAATCAAGAAATTAGGCAAGTATATTTTTCCCTTTCTTTCAGATCCTTCTCTGTCCTAGCTGCTTGCTCCTAAGACAGCTGACCCACTGGGGTGATAAGTACTATGCACATATACTGGGGGAAAAAGGGGGAAAATGTGAATTATCTCACTTACACTCCTGATGTGCTGTGTTGTGCTTAGTCACTCAGTCATGTCCACTCTTTGTGACCCTGTGGGCCATCGCCCGCCAGACTCCTCTGTCCATGGGATTCTCCAGGTAAGAATACTGCAGTGGGTTGCCATGCCCTCCTCCAGGGAATCTTCCTGATCTAAGGACTGAACACATGTCTTCTGTGTCTCCTGCATTGCAGGCGGATTCTTTACTGCTGAGCCACCAGGGAAGCCCTATGGTCCTGATACAGTAAGTCAATTATACTTCAATTAAAATAATAATAAAAATAGAATTTAAAAAAAATTTTAGATTCTGATTTGTCTGTGTAACTTTGCAATGTACAAAACCCATCAGCCATAGGGATTCCCCACCTATCTCCTCTCTCCATTTTTGTCAAACCAAATACCTCAAACTTTAGGAGAGCCAGCATTTTCTGTTTCCCACAGAACATTAGCATCCCTCAGGGTGTCAACAAACGTCCAACACCAAATATACTTGGGAATGGAGAAAAAGGAGAAATATGTGTCAGTATTTCCAGGTGTATTCTTAAATGCCAAAAGCCTTGTTACCACATGTTTCCTCAACCATAGCATATTCTGGTAGGAAAGAAAGGCCAAAAATAACTGAGAGAAAAGCTAGGCCTTTACTGAAAGTCAGCCTTTGTCAGGAGTGAAAGGCATTTCTAAATTAAAAAAAACAAACAAACAAAAAAAAAAAACAAGGGGAAAAAAACTATTTACTAATCAAAGCAAATGCAAGGTACATTCAAGTTTTGAGACTGAACTCATAGGATTTTGCTATAATATGAAGCTAGAAAACTCTGCATATAATAAAGAGAATTTTAAGCTGCCTGGGGAGAAAATGGAGAAGTTCTGGGACAGGAGGATGTAGAGCTTTGAGGAGAAAAAGAGAAGGGTAAGCACTTGAGCAGATGTTTTGATCTGGTTCACTGGCCAGGACAAAATCCAGGAGGAGGCTGTATTGATAACAACCAACTAAACTGGAAACTCTAGAGAATGTAGCCAGCCTTTTCTTCCTTTCCCAGATACAAACTGGAAGATTTCGCCTTCACTTGGAAGACTGACATTCAGCTGGTCACCTGAGCAACATGGCACCTCAAGAACAGGTTAGACCTACAAAGGGAGATGATTAGAGCTGGCCAAAGGCTACGTTCCCCAAAGGTGGTGTAAGGATGCAAAAGCATCCACATGCCACAGGGAGGGAAAAAGGAGGTGCCCACGGGGGTAGTGATCAGCAGGGTCTTCAGCCAGGACAAAGAAGTCATTCTGTAGGTACATCAAAATCAAGAAAATGACCAGAACTTCAGCAGCAGACACCAGCACACCATGACCAAAAGGACTAAATGGAGCGTATCATTCCCCAGGTAATGGGTAATGAGGAGATTTTATACATGTAGGGACAGGAGACATATGGGAAATCTCTGTACCTTTCTTTCAGTTTTGCTGTGAACCTGAAACTTCTCTAAAAAATAAAGTCTATTTTTTCCAAATTGCGCTATTGATAGAATATATGTGTGTGCTCAGTCATGTCTGACCATTTGCAGTCCCATCGACTGTAGCCTGCCAGGCTTCTCTGTCCATGAGATTCTCCAGGCAAGAATACTGGAGGGGGTTGCCATTTCCTCCTCCAGGGGATCTTTCCAACCCAGGATGGAACTCACATCTCTTACATCTCCTGCATTGGCAGGTGGATTCTTTACCACCACGCCACCTGGGAAGCCCTTGCTGATAGAAATACAATGTCTATTTTCATACCTAGGGCTAAGTCTTCAAAACCCATATTGAATGGGCTTCCCTGGTGGCTCAGTTGGTAAATAATCCACCTGAAATGCAGGAGACCTGGGTTCAATCCCTGGGTTGGAAAGATTCCCCGGAGAAGGGGAAGGAATAGCTACCCACTCCAGTATTCTGGCCTGGAGAATTCCATGGACCGTATAGTCCATGGGGTCACAGAGTCAGACGTGACTGAGCAACTTTCACTTTGTCTTTGGCACTCATGTCTATAATTGAAAAACATACTACTCTCTGCCCCAAAGCAATATCTTCACTGAATCCTTTACTGAATCCCTTATTCTGGTAGATGTTCATTAACTATACTTAAAGATCAGAATATATAGTAATATCTCAATAGTCTAAAATTGCAACAGAAAAAAACGTTAAGGAAATTACTTCTGTATGATAGGATTACGAGATGTCTTTCACAATTCCTTTACAGTTTTCAGTATTTTTCAACTTCCCTATGATTAATAGGTATATTAGCATAAACAACAATAAACATGCATTATTTGAAAGATACATATTTATGGACTGCTTATATATAGACATTCATATGCACATCATGTCATCACCATTATTGATTGGGGAAGAGACAATAAAAATAGTAAATTGCATCAGAGTGAAATATACCAAAAGAGAAGTGATGATTTAGCTGTGGCTAGTTTTGTGTTGTGGGGCTTCCTGGGTACCTCAGCTGGTAAAGAATCCGTCTGCAATGGAGGAGACCTGGGTTTGATTCCTGTCAGAAAGATGTGCTAGAGAAGAGATAGGCTACCCACTCCAATATTCTTGGGCTTCCCTTGTGGCTCAGCTGGTAAAGAACCCTCCTCAAATGCGGGAGACCTGGGTTGGATCCCTGGGCTGGGAAGATCCCCTAGAGAAGGGAATGTCTATCCATGCCATGGACTGTACAGGCCATGGGGTCGCAAAGAGTCGGACATGACTGAGCAACTTTTACTTTCAGCTTTGTGTTATAAGACTAAAAGAATATTTTAAATCTATTTTTCTGTGTTTTCCAGATGTTTTACAGTGAATCTCTATTTTTATGTGGAAAAATAAACTTGGATGTATGAAATAAAAATTCAGTAACACTATATTTAGAGAAACACTTCTTAAATAAACTTGAGCATGAGGAAATTGTTGTGACTGTTGTGGCGAGCATTCTGAAAGATTAACAGAAGTAGGGATAATATGACATTTAACTGATCTTTCAAGACAAGCTGGACGAATAACACTTTTTTGAAAAAGCAAAATAGTAACTAGCAATGAAACATGGTGTTTCTAGTATGACTAAGAAGTGAGGTGTCAAATTCTTCCGTGGAAAACTTCAACACTACCAAAACCCAAGAAGTCACATATTTCAAAAACAGGAGTTAAAAATATCTTGATTCATTTATTGAACACTGCCTTAGAGTTTATTCCCAAAATCCTATCTTGGAGAGATTCTATCTCATGTCACCTTATCCTTTGTAGTGAATTGGCTAAATAAGAATAGTGTGAGTGTGTGTGTGTGTGTGTGTACATGCATGCTCAGTGTGTCTGACTTTTGCTACCTCATAGACTGTAGTCTGCCAGGCTCTTCTGTCCATGAGATTTCACAGGCAAGAATACTAGAGTGGGTTGCCTTGCCCTTCTCCAGAGGTTCTTCCCAACCCAGGGATCAAACCCTGGTCTCCCATTTTGCAGTCATTTTCTTCACTGCTGAGCTACCAGCATAGCTACATCATCTCTAATCACTGTTGTAAGGAAAGGATTGTTAGTCTCACTTTACAGATAGGAAAACTCAGTCTCAAAGAAGTATCTTTTCTGACATCACACAGGCAATTCACAATGGAGGTAGGCTCCAAACTGTCTGTTTGACTCTGAAGTCTGCATTCTCTCCACCCCTCTCCCTCAACCCAACACATGGAGCCTTTGCCATAACAACCCACTGCTTCACAATGTGCTTGACGTGAAGTTTTTCACTCAAACTTACCACCAGGCAAGACGGCTCAGGTTATCTGCAAAACATGACTTCAAAAGAAAAAGTTATCATTTCCAAAGCACATCCAGCCACAAAGGATAAAGACATGAGCAGTAGTTTTTACAGAAGGAAGCAGCTTAGGCAGTAAGGACACTTTCAGAAATGTCTGGAACCAGACAAATCAATGTTTTACTTGCTAGGAACTATATTCATCTGAAAGCAAGGTTTTTTTGTTCTCATTTAAAATAACAGTATTGTTATTGATGTTTTCCAAAGAGGAAAGGGGTGGGATGAGGAGTGAAATGGATGAGAGGAGTTCAGAAATACAAAATGCTAGTTACAAAATAAATAAGTCACAAGGACACAATATAAGCATGGGGATATGGTCTATAATCTTGTGATAAATTTATATGGTGGCTGATGATAACTAGACTTATTCTGGTGATTATTTTGTAATGTATTAAAATATCAAATCACTACACTGTGCAACGAAAATTAATATAACATAAAAGCAAGAGAGTTCCAGAAAAAAATCTATTTCTGCTTTCTTGACTATGCCAAAGCCTTTGACTGTGTAGATCACAATAAATTGTGGGAAATTCTGAGAGAGATGGAAATACCAGACCACCTGACCTGCCTCTTGAGAAATCTGTATGCAGGTCAGGAAACAGCAGTTAGAACTGGACATGGAACAAAAGACTGGTTCCAAATAGGAAAAGGAGTACATCAAGGCTGTATATTCTCACCCTGCTTATTTAACTTCTATGCAGAGTACATCATGAGAAACGCCGGAATGGAAGAAACACAAGCTGGAATCAAGATTGCTGGGAGAAATAACAAGAACCTCAGATATGCAGATGACACCACTCTTATGGCAGAAAGTGAAAAGGAACTAAAAAGCCTCTTGATGAAAGTGAAAGTGTAGAGTGAAAAAGTTGGCTTAAAGCTCAACATTCAGAAAACGAAGATCATGGCATCCGGTCCCATCACTTCATGGGAAATAGATGGGGAAACTGTAAACAGTGTCAGACTTTATTTTGGGGGCTCCAGAATCACTGCAGATGGTGATTGCAGCCATGAAATTAGAAGACGCTTACTCCTTGGAAGAAAAGTTATGACCAACCTAGATAGCATATTCAAAAGCAGAGACATTACTTTGCCAACAAAGGTCCGTCGAGTCAAGGCTATGGTTTTTCCAGTGGTCATGTATGGATGTGAGAGTTGGACTGTGAAGAAGGTTGAGCGCCAAAGAATTGATGCTTTTTAACTGTGGTGTTGGAGATGACTCTTGAGAGTCCCTCCCTTGGACAGCAAGGAGATCCAACCAGTCCATCCTAAAGGAGATCAGCCCTGGGATTTCTGTGGAGGGAATGATGCTAAAGCTGAAACTCCAGTACTTTGGCCACTTCATGTGAAGAGTTGACTCATTGGAAAAGACTTTGATGCTGGGAGGGATTGGGGGCAGGAGGAGAAGGGGACGACAGAGGAAGAGATGGTTGGATGGCATCACTGACTCGAAGGACGTGAGTCTGAGTGAACTCCAGGAGTTGGTGATGGACAGGGAGGCCTGGCGTGCTGCGATTCATGGGGTCGCAAAGAGTCGGACACAACTGAGCAACTGAACTGAACTGATAAGTAAATTATACTTCATTTTAAATATTATATAAATTAATTTAAATATTATTTAATTATACTTCATTTTAAAGATATATATATATACACACACACATACAGAACAGCTGCCCTTAGAGACTCTCTAACAAGATGAAAGCACAGCAATTAGACTGCAAAAACTTTTCAATAAAAATTCTCTCTTAAAAAATTCACCTGTGGTCGGCAGAATTTTCAAAGGCCATCCTACAAATGATCAGGAAATGAATCTGCTTGGAGCTAATATATGAGAAACAGTAGAAGCAACTGTCCTTGTGTTGAAATCTCTACAAAAGTAGAAATGTAAATGTAGAAGCAAGTCAAAGACCACATAACTCTAACAATCCCCAAACTTCACCTGTCCCTCTCAAAATGTAACAGATATTGCATAAGTGAAGTGGCACTCAGTCATGTCC
Organism: Nanger dama; assembly: GCA_917880005.1. NCBI lineage: Eukaryota > Metazoa > Chordata > Mammalia > Artiodactyla > Bovidae > Nanger > Nanger dama. Next base: position 15,510,744 of record CAKJTW010000044.1, read on the forward strand.
AACTCTTTTCAACTCCATGGACGGCTCCTCTGTCCATAGGATTCTCTAGGCAAGAATACTGGAGTGGGTTGCCATTCCCTTCTCCAGGGATCTCCCAATCCAGAGATTGAACCCAGATCTCCTGCATTGCAGGCAGATTCTTTACCATCTGAGCCACCAGGAAGCCCTAGGTATTGCATAAGATCAAGGTAATTGGAGCCAAAATTGTTCAAAGAAAGAAAAATAATAATTAGCCTAAGATTTCTGATAACAGACAAATATACTTCAAAACTCCAAGGAACAAACTTATATTTTCTTTTGCTATACCTTTAAAATGGGATCACCTAGGAGATAACTAAAACTTGCTTGAGACTAAGAGGAAAAAGGGAGCAGGGGGGAAAGGCCTTTTTAAATACAAACTGCTAATAAGGTTTTTGCCTAAACTCTAAACCACAGTTGTCTTAAAATTGCTTGTCAAGGGCAAATACAAATGATAATGTCATCACAAATAGTAAAAAGATCTTAGTCATCTAAGTAATAAACTTAATTTATTCCAACTGTTATTTATAGACCAGTGAACTTTGTTTGTACTTGATTCACGGCTAAAATTTTCAAATGAAAGCTAAGAAGTTTCTGTCTGTGTCTGTATATGTTTATTTATGTACATTATAACTGTTACTTTTCTACCTTTGGATGGCATTGCCAAAAATAATATGTAAAAACTATTTCATTAACTTAAAGCAAAAAGTGCTTCAGCTCAGTTCAGTCAATCAGTCATGTCTTATTCTTTGAGACCCCATGAACTGTAGCACGCCAGGCCTCCTTGTCCATCACCAACTCCTGGAGTTTACTCAGACTCACATCCATCAAGTCGGTGATGCCATCCAGCCATCTCATCCTCTGTCATTCCCTTCTCCTCCTGCCCCCAATCCCTCCCAGCATCAGAGTCTTTTCCAATGAGTCAACTCTTCCCATGAGGTGGCCAAAGTACTGGAGTTTCAGCTTTAGCATCAGTCTTTCCAAAGAACACCCAGGACTGATCTCCTTTAGAATGGACCAGTTGGATCTCTTTGCAGTCCAAGGGACTCTCAAGAGTCTTCTCCAACACCACAGTTCAAAAGCATCAATTCTTCAGCACTCAGCTTTCTTCACAGTCCAACTCTCACATCCATACATGACTACTGGAAAAACCATAGCCTTGACTAGACAGACCTTTGTTGGCAAAGTAATGTCTCTGCTTTTGAATATGCTATTTAGGTTGGTCATAACTGTCCTTCCAAGGAGTAACTGTCTTTTAATTTTATGGCTGCATTCACCATCTGCAGTGATTTTGGAGCCCAGAAAAAGACAGTGCTTATATGTATTTAAATACAACAGAAACTAACCTAGGTATTTTTCAAGTTCACATGATCTAGGATAATTTTAGTAAACAAAAACTAGTTTCAGTTTTTTGGTGTCATTTAAAAATAATAGTAAAAAAATAAAATAACAGTCTTGTTATTTCAAACCCTAATGCACAGGTAAGAGGTATGAGTTATATATTTGCTTTTAATTCCCTTTACCTGAGTGCTTCAAGGGTGGTTATCCTTCCAAATTTTAATTCTAATCACAGTTTATGAAAGTATAGCTGAGTTTAATTCTTTAAGGGTAAAATAACACATTGGTAGGTTTATAGGAATCATTCAAAAGAATACCCTGAAGAAGTGAGCTACTAGAAGGCAGGTCCAGCCTTGTTTCTCTCTACAGCCCAGTTGCGTGAAGCACATTAACTACTACAACTTAATTAATTATGCATTCAAGAATCATAGAACAGGCAGTTAACAAAGAAGTCAGTTTCAGACCCAGCACAACCTTAAGGAGCTTGTGTGCACAAAAAAGAATCCTATAGTCTTGCTCTGGGCTATAGAGACTGCTCCTTGAATTCTAAGTTTTTATTCTGACACTGCCACTAATGGCTTAAATAAGAAATCCTCCACTTCCCTTAGTTTCCTGTCATTAATGTTCTTTCTTTTTATTATTTTTCTCAATTTCTAGTTTATTTTTTATTTTTATTTTTGGCTGTGCTGAGTGAGCAAGGCTTCTCATTGCAGTGACTTTTCTTGTTGTGGAGCACGGACTCTAGGGCATGCGGACTACAGTAGCTGGGGCACAAGGGCTCAATGGCTGCAGCTCTTGAGCGCCACAGCTGTGGCCCACGGGCTTTACTGCAGCTTGGCATGTGGAATCTTCTCAGGTTAGGGATCAAACCCATGCCCGCTGCACTGGCAGGCAGATTCTTAACCACTGGAGCACCAGAAACGTCCCTGTTAATTTTGAAATCAGCCCAATGTGAAGCTGAGAAGAGAAGAGAAGGAAAGGACAGGTAAAGGAAGGGGAGCGAGGAGTAGGGAAGAGATGGCGGGAAGGAGTTAGTACACTCTCCTGCCTCTATCTACACCACCGTGATCTGGATAAAGACCAGGGTTTGGCCAATCACAGCCAATGGGCCAAATCCAACCTAATGTCTAAGAATGCTTTTACATTTTTAAATGGTTGAAAGAATTCAAAAGAATAATAATATTTCACAGAATGTAAAAAAATTAAGTACGATTCTATTTTCAGTGTCCATAAAAAAAAAAATTACATTGGAACTCAGCCACACTTACTCGTATGCGCATTTCAATGGCAGCTTTCACACTGCAACAGTGGAGTTGAATAATTGCAACAAGAGACCATATGGGCCACCAAGCCTGAAATATCAACTATCTGGCTCTTTCCTGGAAAATGTTTGCTGACCCCTGACATAATCAACCAAGCAGTCACTTCAGAAAACTGAAGCAGCAATCTAGGATAAGTGGGGTTATGTAAATTAAGGGACAATTCTCCCAAGCACTTTAAGAAAAATCACTTTTCGAAGAAGAGCAGGTTATGTGGCTTGGCAGCACAGTGTTATTCTTTGTCCAAAATCTCCCCTCACCTGAAGCAGCCAACGTTTCACAGGCTTCCATGGAGAAGGGGGAAGCATTTTGATTGCTCGCCCTACATCTTTCCTTCCTCCCACTTCTTTGCACTCTATTTCTGAGTGGTTGTCAGAGGAATGCGGGATCTGACTGTTGTTTTTTAGACCCCAGGAGCAGTTTCTGACAGACTTGGCACCGTGAAGCACTCCGAGTTCCTATCTCGCCTCTGCAGCTGCCTGCCCCGCGTTCTGTCAGGCTGCTCTTCCCACAATGCATTTGTCCACGTCCCTCCCGCGCTCTCGCTCGCTCTCGGTCTCTCTCTCTCTCTCTCTCTCTCTCTCTCTCTCTCTCTCTCTCACACACACACACACACACACACACACACACACACACATGCACTTTCTCGCTCTCTCTCCAACTGGATAGAGGGAGAAATCCCTCTCAGCCTCTCGCCAACACTAATAAAAAGCCTTTTTATAGACAGAACTGCCTTTTGTCCTCTGTAAAAGTATAGCTGACCCTTCTTTCGGGGAATGATAGCGTTATTTCTCTGCAAGGCCTTCTCTGGCGGGGTGTGAACGTGTGGGCGGGATGTGAAGCAGGAAGGGAAAGAATGAAGGCGAGGGTGACAGGGAAGCGGGCGCCGCAGAGAAACCAGACAGAAGACTTAGCGTCGACACCGTAAGGTTAAGACATGGGGTTCCTCAGTCAATCACCTTCAAGGAGGAGGAGAGGAGAGGGAGTGGGTGGTCCTCGCTGACAACTTACTCATCGCCTAAGACAATTTCATGAATAAAAATATCTTCTAAAAAGGTGTCTCAAAAAGTATAGGAAGAGAATATAGCAAGATGTCAACAGCAGTTGTCTTTGGGTAGGAGGGAAAAGAGGCAGGTTATGGGTGGCCTCTTCCTTTTATGTTCTCCATCTCCTTTTACGCTTTTGAATGTTAAGCTGAAGAAAAAGTACAATAATTTAAAGGGCAAGTCACTGATGCACAGAAAATCTCCACAGACCCTGACTTAGCCAGAGATGCTTGGGCTACCTTCCATGCCCAATTATTTGTAGGTTAATCAGAAACTTTTTTTTTTTTTTAATGTGTTTTACAATATTTATTCTTTTGCCCTAAGGATTATAAACTGAACACAAAAAATCTTCCCCCTTGCCCCAAAACTGATTCAAGATCATTGTCTGAATATCACTTCTTTTTAAAAAGAAAACAGGGCTAAATCTTTATTGACTCCAAAAAGACCAGTGGGTTTGTCTATTATAATACCATGTTTCCCTACATTCCTTCCTTCCCAGTCTGTCTCTCTCTCTCTCTCTCTCTCACTGTCTCTTACTCTTTCTCCTTCATCAAAGCCTAATGCACATATAAAATTCTAATTAACTGAAACATGGAGTGATCAAGATTTTATTCTAAGAGAAATGTAATTACTGTTGTTTAGTTGCTCAGTTGAGTCCAACTCTTCATGACCCCATGAACGGTAGTCCACCAGGTTCCTTCGTCCGTGGGATTTCCCAGGCAAGAATACTAAAGTGGGTTGCCAGTTCCTTCTCCAGGGCAACTTCCTGACCCAGGGGTAGAACCCACATCTCCTGCATTGGTAGGTAGATTCTTTACCACTGTGCCATCAGGGATGTCCCAAGAAAAATATATTGACATTGGCTAAGAGAGTCAATAGAATAAATGCATGTGCTTTCATTCCTTCTTTACATTACATTAAAGTCACAGTGAGAGGATCTTTAAAAAGTAAACTCTCTAAGATAAGAAAAAGAGCAAAGACAGTACCTAGGAAGCTGGGTACCTACCCAGCACTTAGGAAGCTGGGAAGCAGAAAGTATAACAGCAGACCCAGGACTGCTGAACCCTAAGCCAGCAATAGGAAAGCAACCAGAACCCCCTAAAAGCCTGAGTTGGCAACATAATTTACCTCCAGAGGCAGAGGTAAAAGTAAGATGAAAAACAAGGTTGAACTCTAATTAAGTAGCAGTATAGCCCAGATTTTCTACCTGCTCTGAAATGACTGTCCCTCCCTCAAAGTGGCACCACCCAGAAGTGTCTTTTCTATATGGTCTCTCAGTGGGAGCTCTCCATACACAAAGTGCTGAAAACAGTATAAATAAGTGACCAGTTACACAATGAACACTGATATCCTCCAGCTTTTCCTCCCAACTGGTTGCAAACAGGATAGTAGACACCTGGGCAGGAAACAAGAAGATTCCTCTCTGGAGAGAATCTTAGCTACCCAGCCAAAAATATTGAAAGATAGGGCTAGTGGGGTACAATTCCCAGAAAACTGGCCCAGCCAGACAACCTTCCAAGGAAGCCCCCTCCCAAAGAACTCTAACTATTTTTAGATGCTCTATTTTTTAACCAAAACAGACAGCTAAGTGTCACCAGATATCTGAGGAAAGTTTCTAACTACAACAAAGGCAGAGGCCAAAAAGACAAATAAAACCACCTGGATGAAAAAGGACTGTATAAAGATGTATCTTTGGGGACTTCCCTGGTGGCCCAGTGGCTAAGTCTCTGCACTTCAAATGCAAGGGGCCTGGGTTCAATCCCCAGTCAGGGAACTAGATTCCTCGTGCCACAATAAAGACCTTGGTACAGCCAAATATATAAATAAATAATATTTTTAAAAGAGATAAAATCTTCAGAAACCCATCATGAGAATCCTCAAAGAGATAAAAGCAGATAATATTTTCATAAAACAAGAACTTAATCTGAAATGTTCCAAAAGTTCCCTCAGAGTCCCAGCAAATGCCTTCTTATATCAAGAACTCCAAAACTGGGTTTTCTCTCCAGTGAAACAAACTTGTAATGAGAAGAAAATTTGAAATCAGTTCTGCTCATCAAAATGAAAGTTTTCAACACTGATGAATGTATTTCAAACAGTATGTCATGGCCTTCCCTAGGACAGAGTAATACAAGCTAACAGAATGAATTTATATCCATATTTTTCCAAAAATAGAAGAGATTTTTATTTTATTTTTCTGATGATTTTTTAAAATTAAGACATAATTGACAGATAATATTGTGTAGGTTTAATGTGTACTGCTAAAAAAATAAAATAAAACAATAAAGTGTACTGCTTGCTGATGTGATACACTTATATAGCCCAATATCACTCCCCTGATGGCTCAGTCAATAAAGAATCCACCTGCAATGCAGGAGACTGGAGACCACACGCAGTGCAGGAGATGTGGGTTCAGTCCCTGGGTTGGGAAGATCCCTTGGAGAAGGAAATGGCAACCCACCACTCCAGTACTCCTACCTGGGAAATCCCACGGACAGAGGAGCCTGGTGGGCAATAGTCCATGGGGTCCCAAGAGGTGGCCATGACTTAGCGACTAAATCATGACCACAGTGCAATTTGATTAATTCCCCAGCATTAGTTAACACTTCTTTCACTCATGTAATTGTTGTTGTTCAGTCACTAAATCATATCCAACACTTTGCAACCTCATGGACTGCAGAACACCAGGCTTCCCTGTCCTTCACTGTCTCCTGGAGTTCACTCAGACTCATGCCCATTGAGCCAATGATGTCATCCAACCACCTCATCCTCTGTCACCCCCTTCTCCTCCTGCCCTCAATTATTCCCAGCATCAGGATCTTTTCCAGTGAGTCAACTTTTCACATCAAGTGGCCAGAGTGTAAATTTACCATTTCTTTTTGTGGAGAAAATTTAAGATTTATTATCTTGGCAAGTTTGACAGATATATTACAGTACCATTGACTATATACACTGTGCTGTGCATTAGATCTCCAGAACTTATCCTTCGACCCACATCTCCCCAATTCTCCCACTATCACCACCTCATGCCAGGGTCAGGGTGAACTGGGAGAAGTCGCCTCCAACATGTCCCAGGGCTTACAGCTTTCTTTCCCATATTGCTCTGTCCCACTGCTGTCCATAAACTCTGATCACATATTTCTTTGGTAGAAGCATTTTTATCACTGATTACTATATAGTCAAGTGGCTCTTCTTAGGGCCACTAGGAGGTAATCGACTGCTTTATGTTAAATGTCAAGTTGATTAGTTTAACTGATTAGTTGGATCTCAAAGTTATTGCCTTTATCTCTGGGTTCTTGGGAGGGAAGTCTCATGGATTGCTTAAGGAGGGGTCCCTAACCTCTGAGAGATCTAATGCCTGATGAACTAGGTGAAGCTGGTGTAATCAAGACAGAAATAAAGTGCCCATTAAATGTAATGTGCTTGAATCATCCAGAAACCACACCCCCATCCTGGTCCATGGAAAAATTGTCTTCCATAAAACCCATCCCTAGTACTAAGAAGGCTGAGGACTGCTGACTTAAAGAAGTTGACCTCCTTATCTGTGACTTGTGTGATTCTGGGCAAGTTATTTAATGTCTCTTCTGTAAAAGGAAAATATAGTATCAAGGCCATTGTGACTTTGAAACGAAGCAAGCAACATAAAGTTCCTAGCCTAGGGTCTGTGTTCATGGAATGCTAAATAGCACAGTTCCCTCCCCTCTGAGATCACATCATACGAGGACCCTCAGACAAATACAGCTCTGGTCAGTGGGACAAACATGGGGCTCCAGAACACACTGTTAAGGTTTGTGCCCAGTGGCACCTCTAACTTGTGGTTAATCATGGGCACCTGAGTCTACCAGTTTCCATCCCTCACAGCAAGGGCTTCAAATGCACCTTCTGCCCCACCATTCAGAAGAAGAACAAGAATTAGAGACCAGCCCTGAAATACACACAATAAAATGGAGGCAGAGTTCACAGGAGCTCAAGCACAGTTTTTCAGCTGGTAATCAAGAAGTCCCATTACTCGGCCCTCACCCCTCAGCCCCTCGGTCAGACAAACATGGTTCTTTTTCTCTGCAACCCTAGTCCAGAGTCGCTTGGTCTTTTCCCAGCTGACTCACAAAGCTAGACAAAGCTTTCAAGCGTATTCCTCTTTTAAAGAAGCAACTACTCAAATGATGGGCAGTGTTTCAGGTGACCTGAGGGTCTTATTAGAGCTCTCCGGGGATGGTGCTCTGCTCTCAGTCACTCACAGGTCAAAGGCTCAACACTGGCGCAGTGGAGCACAGGCTCAGAAATAGGGAATTTTCTGCCTTAATTCTCTCCCTGGCAGGGGGAGGTTGTGAAAAGCTGACTTCTGAGCAGTGAACCAAAAATCAGCTAATTTCTCCTATTACTTTGTTGTGTTTTCCCAGGCAAACACATCACATCTCTGAGTCTCCTTTGTGAAGAGCAGTGGGATTAGAAAGTCTGTAAGACCCCTTTCCCTTGGACTGCAAGGAAGATCAAACCAGTCAATCCTGAAGGAAATCAACCCTGAATATTCACTGGCATGTCTGATCCTGAATCTCCAATACTTCAGCCACCTGATGTGAAGAGTCAACTTATTGGATAAGACCCTGATGCTGGGAAAGACTGAAGGCAGGGGGATAAGGGGATGACAGAGGATAAAGTGGTTGGATTCTATCAAAGTCAATGGCCATGAGTTTGAGCAAACTCCAGGAGATAGTGAAGGACGGGGAAGCCTAGTGTGCTGCAGTCCATGGGACTGCAAAGAGTCATAATGAGTCAGACACAACTGGGCTACTGAACAACAACAATGGATTAAGTTTGCCAAATTTTAGAATTCCATGTAAATTGAATCCTATAGTGATCACTCTGGTATAACCCTTCTTTCAAGCCAATAAAATGGTTTTGAGCACATATTAAGAGTGCTTTTAGTTTTATTGCTGAGCAATATTCCATGGTATAAATGACTGTAGCTTGGTTATCTACTCTCCTATTTATGGACACCAGCACTGTTACCACGTCTTGACTATTATAAATAAAACTGTTATGTTCTTCTACAAGTCTTTTTTTTTCAGTATGCATTTTCATTAGTCTTGAGTGCATAGCTAACAGTGAAATTATTGAACTTATAAGGTAGCTGTATGGTTAGTTTTATAAGGAAATTTCAGAAATTTTCCAAAGTGGTTGTACTATTTTATATTCTCACGAGCAATATAGCAAGACCACCAGTTGCTCCACATTCTTGCCAACACTGGTGTTAAGTATTTCAAGTAGCCATTTTGTTAGGTGCGTAGTGACTCACTGTGGCTTTAATTTGTATTTCCTTGATGACTAATGATATCAACCCATTTTTTTCCCATTTGTATATTATCTTTGTGAGGTGTCTCCTGAAATCTTATCCCCTTCTGGAGGATTTTTTTTATCTTTTATTGTTAGACTATAAAAATTCTTCATATATTCTGGAAATCAGCTCTTTTGTCAGCCAATGGATTTATGAATATTTCCTCCCAGACAATGGCTTGCATATTTATATTCTTAATATACTTTTTGATTCACTGATATTTTTTTTCAGAAAGATCCTGTGTCAGTTTTTGTAAGTTGCATTTTTCAAAGGATTTGTTCATTTTATCCAAGTTGTTAAGTCTGTCACTGTAAAATTATTGATAATGTCCCCTTATCATCTTTTTTCATGTCTGTGGGATATGTAGTGATAACTCCACTTCTGATATTGAGAATGCATGTTTTCTTTTTTTTCATGATCAGAGTAGCTAATGGTTTATTAATTTTAACCTTTTCATAAAGCCAGCATTTCCTTTGTTTTCTCTATATTCTTTTTCAATTTAGCTGGTTTCTAAAGTTTTATTTATATCATTTTTTTCTTATCACCTCCTGGTTTCTTTTCTTTTCTTCACATCTTCATTAGGTCATTGGTTTTAGACCTTTCATTTTTTTCTGATATAAGCATGTGTAGCTATAAATTTCCCTCTAGTCACCACTATAGCTACAAATGTTGATATGTTTTATTTTTATTACCATTCAAATTGCAGCTTTCTGGTTTCCTCTTATGATTTTTTTTGACTCATAGATTATATCTACTGCTGCTGCTGCTGCTGCTAAGTCGCTTCAGTAGTGTCCGACTCTCTGCGACCCCACAGACAGCAGCCCATTGGGCTCCGCCATCCCTGGGATTCTCCAGGCAAAAACACTGGAGTGGGTTGCCATTTCCTTCTCCAATGCATGAAGTGAAAAGTGAAAGGAAGTCGCTCAGTCGTGTGCGACTCTTAGACCCCATGGACTGCAGCCTACCAGGCTCCTCCATCCGTGGGAGTTTCTAGGCAAGAGTACTGGAGTGGGGTGCCATTGCCTTCTCTGAGATTATATCTAATCTCTAAATATCTGGAGAAGGCAATGGCAACCCACTCCAGTATTCTTGCCTGGAGAATCCCATGGACGGAGGAGCCTGGTGGGCTACAATCCACGGGGTCGCAAAGAGTCAGACACGACTGAGCGACTTCACTTTCACTTTCTAAATATTTGAGACTTTCCTAGATATCTTATTGATGATTTCTATTTTAATTTTATTATGGTCAGGGAATACTCTCATGATGATTTTGATTTTATTTAATCTACTGAGTCTTTTCTCATGACTCAGACAGTAATCTCTCCTGGCAAAGATCATACACAGTGGAAAAATTATAGGACAGACAGATAGACAGATGAGGCTTCCCCGGTGGCACTAGTGGTAAAGAACCTGCCTGCCAGTGCAGATAGACATAATATACTCAGGTTTGATCCCTAGGTTGGGAAGATCCCTGGAGAATGACATGGGCAACCCACTTCAATATTCTTGCCTGGAGAATCCCACGGATGGAGGAGCCTGGGAGGATACGGTCCATAAGGTCACAAATAGTGACTTAGCACATGCAGCACACTTGCAGATAGACAGAAATATTTTGTAGTCGTTGGGTATAGTTTTCTATAGGTTAACTCAAGATGTTTAAAATGTCTTGCTCATCCATGTCTTTACTAATATTTGGTAGTTGATCTACCAATTGCTTGAGAGATGGATGTTGAAGACACCAACCAAAATTGTAGCTTATCTATTTATCCTTTTAATTCTATTTCTGTTTCATGTAGATTGAAACTGTTCCGTTCAGTTCAGTTGCTCAGTCGTGTCTGACTCTGCAACCCCATCACGCCAGGCCTCCCTGTCCATCTCCAACTCCCGGAGTTCACTCAGACTCCCGTCCATCGAGTCAGTGATGCCGTCTCAGCCATCTCATCCTCTGTCATCCCCTTCTCCTCCTGCCCCCAATCCCTCCCAGCATCAGAGTCTTTTCCAATGAGTCAACTCTTCGCATGAGGTGGCCAAAGTACTGGAGTTTCAGCCTTAGCATCATTCCATCCAAAGAAATCCCAAGGCTGATCTCCTTCAGAATGGACTGGTTGGATCTCTTTGCAGTCCAAGGGATTCTCAAGAGTCTTCTCCAACACCACAGTTCAAAAGCATCAGTTCTTCAGCCCTCAGCCTTCTTCACAGTGCAACTCTCACATCCATACATGACCACAGGAAAAACCATAGCCTTGACTAGACGGACTTTAGTCGGCAAAGTAATGTCTCTGCTTTTGAATATGGTATCTAGGTTAGTCATAACTTTTCTTCCAAGGAGCAAGTGTCTTTCATGGCTGCAGTCACCATCTGCAGTGATTTTGGAGCCCCCAAAATAAAGTTTGATGCTGTTTCCACTGTTTCCCCATCTATTTCCCATGAAGTGATGGGACCAGACGCCATGATCTTTGCTTTCTGAATGTTGAGCTTTAAGCCAACTTTTTCACTCTCCACTTTCACTTTCATCAAGAGGCAAAAAACAAATGAGAAAAGGAAAGATATAAGCATCTGAATGCAGAATTCCAAAGAATAGCAAGAAGAGATAAGAAAGCCTTCCTCAGCAATCAGTGCAAAGAAATAGAGGAAAAGAACAGAATGGGAAAGACTAGAGATCTCTTCAAGAAAATTAGAGATACCAAGGGAACATTTCATGCAAAGATGGACTCGATAAAGGACAGAAATGGTATGGACCTAACAGAAGCAGAAGATTGAAGCTGTTATTAGGTACTTTTTAAAATTTGTGGACATCTTCCCAATGAATTGACTCTTTTACTATCTTAAAACAATCTTCTTTATCTCTTTGACTTGGAGCATATTTTATCTGATATTAATATTGTTACTCCAGATTTTTATCATTTTCTATTTTCATAGTGTTTTTTTAAAATGTGTTTAATCTATTTATAATTAAAGTGACTCTCTTATAGACAGTACATAATTGAGTCTTGTGTTTTTGTGTTTTTTTAATCAGTCTGGAAATCTCTAGACTTTAATTAGAGTGTGTAGTTCATTAACAATGTTACTAAATACTGTTTATTGATAGCTTAATAATGTAATTAGATTATGCCCACCATTTTATTATTTGTCTTCTTTACTTTTGTGCTCCTTGTTTTTGTCCCTGTTCCTTTTTTCCTTGACTTCTTTTGGATTATTTAAATTTTTTATGATTCCATTTAAAATAACCCACTGAATTTTTAATAACACATTGAAGGAGGTTGATATACCTCCTTCTACAATTCCTCATTGGCTATTCTTTGTATTAAAATATGGAAGAAAAAATAAAGTTTTTAAATTTGGAAATTACTTTTGAATTTTGAAATTAAATCATATTTTTGAATTTTGAAATTAAACTGGACAGAATTCTTTAAACCTAGAATTGCTCCTGAAAATATTGAGTGCCAGAGACTTTATCCAATGAATCCATGAGTTCATAGAGCAAATTTAAAGGGAAGAGGGAAAAAATAAACCATTTCTAATTGTTTCTTACTAGATCCAATGCATTCAATAAACCTTTCATAGTGCTACGCTACTGTTTCTTTCTTGTTATTGCAATTATTTCCAGATAGGAAAATAAAAGCAATGTGAAGCTGACAGAAAATATGAATGACTGAGTATTGCCTTTATGCCTCACACAGAGGGTTGAAGGGTTTTTCCATGTTATGTTTCCTGTTACATTCTGGATAGGAAATAGAGTTTTTTTCTCCCTGGGTACCTGTTAAAGATATTTGAGAAGAACACCAGTTCAAGACCAAAGTCTGATAAAAATGGGAATGTGTTTTTTTCCCTATTTTTCACTCTTTCCTCTTACTAGGAAGTGATGTATAAGAAGGAGGTGAAAGAACAAATACAGTGGTCCAAACTGTATGGACTATCTTCACATTATCTCTTTTTATTGCCAAAACTACCCTACCAAGCAGTTAGTATTGTTTCTACCATATTATACAGACTACAAAGCTCAAAGAATCTAGGTACCATGTCCAAAACCTTCCTGTGTGTGTGTCCCCAGTCACTGTGATCCCATGACCCATGGACGATATTCCCACCAGGCTCCTCTGTCCATGGAATTTTTCAAGCAAGAATACTGAAGCAGGTTGCCATTTCTTCCTCCTGGGGATCCTCCGGGCCCACGGATTGAACCCACATCTCTGCTATCCCCTGCATTGCCAGGTGGATTCTTTACCACTGTGCCACTTAGTAAGTCTCCAAACCTACTTAGAAGTCACGAATTTCTCGGAAGCTTAAAAATTAGCATGTATCCTTTTTTTTCTTTCTAAGATTCCTCACATGGTTCTTCCCAGATGGTGCTAGTGGTAAAAGAACCCACCTGCCAATGCGGGTGACATAAGAGACATGGGTTGCATCCCTGAGTTGGGAAGTTCCCTGGAGAAGGGAATGGCACTCCAGTGTGCTTCCTGGAAAATTCTGTGGACAGAGGAGCCTGGCAGGCTATAGTCCATGTGGTCACAAAAAGTCAGACACGACCAAAGTGACTTAGCACAACACATAAGCCATATCATACGATATTTCTCTTTCTCTAACTTCACTCAGTGTGAAAATTCCTAAGTCCATCCATGCTGCTGCAAATGACATTATCTCATTCTTTTTATGGCTGAGCAATATTTCATTAATAGTCATCGTATGTGTATACCATCTCTTCCTTATCCATTCTTCTACCGATGGACATCTGAACTTACTAACAAACAGAAACAGACTCACAGACTTAGAGAACAAACTTATAGTTACCAGGGGAAAGGGTGGTGTAGGAGGGACAGACAGAGACTGTGAAACTGACAGGTACACATAGTTATATTTAAAATAGAAAATGAACAAGAACCTACTGTATAGCACAGGGAACTCTGCTCAATATTTTGTAACAACCTAAATGAGAAAGGAGCTTGAAAAATAATAAATACATGTATTTATATAACTGAATCACTTTTCTGTACACCTGACACTAACATAATGTTTGTAATCAATCGTACTCAATATAAAATAAAGGTTTTAAAATGTAAAAAAAAATATTAGCATGTAAACAACACTTCTAGGAATTTCTCAGAAAGCAATTCTCACACTGATGCCCAAAGACATTTACAAGAATGTTTTCCACAACATTGTTGACAATGATGGAAAACTGGAAGCAACTTAAATGCCATAATCAGAAGAAGAGCTAGGTTAGCTCTTATGCTTTCATGTAACGAATACTGTGCAGATGTTGACAAATAATGTTAAGTTAAAAAATCACATTCAGCTTCTACTCATGGGCCCCCAAGGAGACATGTTCAAGAATATTCACAAATATGAAGGAACAAGTAGAGTTTATCTACTACAAGCAGTTCTTTATTGGAAGAGGAGAATTAAGGGAGGGGCTTGTACTTTTTAAAGTTAGTTTTTATTGGAGTATAGTTGCTTTACAATGTTGTGTTAGTTTCTGCTGTACAGCAAAGTGAGTCACCTATACAGCCCCTCTCTTTTAGATTTCCTTCCCATTTAGGTCACCACAGAGTACTGAGTAGAGTTCCCTGTGCCATATAGTAGGTTCTCATTATAAGCTATTTTATAAATAGTAGTGTGTACATATGTCAATACCAATCTCCCAGTTCACCCTGTTCCCCCTTCCAAGGAGGGGCTTGTATTTTCAATATACTTTAGTATTGCATGTTTTCATGTATAACTTGTGTAACTTTTCTGAATATAATATTTTAGTATCTGCATGATTACTAGATGAGAAGACCCTAAAGTTGCTTTAATACAATCTTCCCTATTACTGCAACTATTTTCTGTAGCAAAGACCTTCCAAGTCCCTGAAGAACACTAGAACTGGAAGGCAGGAATATTAATGCTGGTGGTATAGACCTGGAGAAGGTGGATCTGAGCAACCAGATCCAGCAGTAGCCCTGAGTAGATGCCTCGGGAAACCTCACACTTGATAAGTGCTCCTAAATGAGTTAAGAAAATCCGTGCCAGTTGTGACTTAGAAACAAAGGTTACATTTATCATCAATAATAAGCTATTTGTTGTTGTTGTTGTTCAGTTGCTAAGTCGTGTCCAACTCTTTGCCACGCCATAGACTGCAGCACGCCAGGCTTCCCTGTCCTTCACCATCTCCCAGAGTTTGCTCAAACTCATGTCCATTGAGTCGGTGATGCCATCCAACCATCTCATTCTCTGTTGCCCTCTTCTCCTGCCCTCAAACTTGTCCAGCATCAGGGTCTATTCTAATGAGTCAGTTCTTTACTTTAGGTGGCCCAAGTATTGGGGCTTCAGGTCCAGCATCAGTCCTTCCAGTGATTATTCAGGGTTGATTTCCTTAAGGATTAACTTGTTTGATCTTCTTGCTGTCCAAGGGGCTCTCAAGAGTCTTCTCCAGAAACATTAAACTAAAAATGCCATTTACCCTGTTAAGATTGGCAAAATTTTTAAAGCTTCACAATACCAAGTTAAGCTAAAAACAAACCAAGCTATCCAGTGTCACTTGTGGGAATACATATTGTTATAACCACTTTAAACAATTGGTCAATTCTTAGAAAAACTGGAGACAAGTCTACCCAACAAGTTAGCAATGCCAAATATTTGAGAGATATTCTTGTCAAGAGATCTACACAAGAATGCACATGGCAGGAAAATTAAGTAGATTAGAGTTATACATTTTAATAAACATAAATCTTGACAAGATAAAATTGAGCATATCTTTTATCAAGATATTTTGTTTCCTGATAAAAATATCTTGCATTAATATTTTATCAAGATGAAAGTGAAAATTGCTCAGTTATGCTCGACTCTTTGTGACTCCATAGACGATAGAATCCATGGAATTCTCCAGGTCAGAATACTGGAGTGGGTAGCCTTTCTCTTCTCCGGTGGATCTTTCCAACTCCCACATTCCTGGTGGATTCTTTATCAGCTGAGCCACAAGGGAAGCCCAATTGATCAACTGATAAAACAGATCAATCCTGTATCAGTTGATCCCAGTTGATATAGGAGTTTCAACACAATCTACAGTATTTTATTTTGACAAAAAGACGAGGAGAAGGGACACTGGATAACAGAAGAAAAAGATTCTAAAGTATATGGGAAAAAATCTATATTTTTAAAATATTGATGATGTGCATATAAGTATTTGTTATACTATTCTCTGTCTTTTCTACATTTTTGAAGTATTTAATAAGGAGGAAAAAATAAAATACATAGGAAAGAATATTCTGAGAACAGACACCAATATTTTAATGGTGATTATCTCTAAAAGGTAAGATTCTAAATGACTTTGATTTCTTTTTTTATATTTTTCCCTATGTTATAGTTGTATACAAAACATTTTATTTATAACAATGCTGCTGCTAAGTCGCTTCAGTTGTGTCTGGCTCTGTGCGACCCCATAGACAGCAGCCCACCAGGCTCCCCCCATCCCTGGGATTCTCCAGGCAAGAACACTGGAGTGGGTTGCCATTTCCTAATGCATGAAAGTGAAAAGTGAAAGTGAAGTCGCTCAGTCGTGTCTGACTCCTAGCGACCCCATGAATTGCAGCCTACCAGGCTCCTCTGTCCATGGGAGTTTCCAGGCAAGAGTACTGGAGTGGGGTGCCATTGCCTAACAATAAAAATGCATTATTTTAAAGCTAATATATACAACTTTATGACATAATGGGCTTCCATGATAGCTCAGTTGATAAAGAATTTGCCAGCAATGCAGGAGACCCCAGTTCAAATCCTGGGTTGGGAAGATACACTGAAGAAAGGATAGGCTATCCACTCCAGTATTCTTGGGCTTCCCTTGTGGCTCAGCTGATAAAGAATCCTCCTGCAATGAGGGAGACCTGGGTTTGATCCCTGGGTTGAGAAGATCCCCTGGAGAAGGGAAAGGCTACCCATTCCAATATTCTAGCCTAGAGAATTCCATGGACTGTATAGTCCATGGGGTCAACAAAGAGTCAGACACAGCTGAGCAACTTTCACTTCATTTCACTTTACTTCACTTATAAGATGTAATGAAACTACATGAATTACAGACACAGCATGAAGAACTAGAACTAAACTAAGATATTAACAGTTGTTAACCCATGAAGTTGGGAAAGGTGACTTTTTTCTTCATATTTTTCTCTAAACATTAATTGTTCCATAGTGGAAAAATTATACATTTGTAAAAGTTGGGCTAAATCAAAAGCTATATGTTTTAACTGAAAGGAAATTCAAATTTTTTCCACATTGTAAAATATTCATGTTCCTAACAATGAACTAAAGGTTACCAAAAAATTTGCTTTTAAAAAATTTATTTTTTCAATAATCTGGTTGGAGTATAGTTGCTTTACAATGTTGTGTTAGTTCCTACTGTACAACAAAATGAATTAGACATACTTTTCCATACATTCTCCTCCCTTTTGGATTTCCTTCCCATTCAGGTCATCACAGAGCATTAAGCTGAGTTCCCTGTGCTATACAGTAGGTTCTCATTAGTTATCTATAGTTAGATCATTTTTAAATGAAGTTAGTTATGATATTTCAATTTATCTTGATATTCTGTGAGTGCTCATTCTGCTAATCAAAATATTGAGTTAAATAGCATGAGCTATTCCCTAAATAAATTGTAAGAGAGGATGGTTTATGAGGAAAGAGGGAACATAAGGTTCTAAGTGGCTTGGTGGCGTGTGTTGTTTCTACTAAGAAGGAAGCAACAGAGCCATTTAATCAAGGCAGTGCCTCCTATAAATCTTCAGGAACTCTCCCAGGAAGCCTTTAAGAGATGAATTCCATATCTCTGCTGATAAATGTTCCAATTAAATTTTAATATTGCCCTCATGGGACTTTCCAGCCTGAAAGAACAATGTGACACTAGCCTCCAGACTCCCCATCCTTTACAAGATTTTCACACATCAGGGAGGCCGAGAGCAGTCTGTTGACTACAATCCCTAATGTGAAGTGATGGCACTTCTCCAGGAGTCCTGAAACTCTGCTCCAAAATCAATGCAAAGCTCTGACAATCTTGGAATTTCTGTATACACATATACATTGTCATTCAGTTGCTCAGTCGTGTCTGACTCTTTGCAATCCCGTGGACTGCAGCATGCCAGGCTTCTCTGTCCTTCACTATCTCCCAGAGGTTGCTCAAACTCCTGTGCATTGAATCGGTGATGCTATCCAACCATTTCATCCTCTGTCATCCCCTTCTCCTGCCTTCAATCTTTCCCAGCATCAGGGTCTTTTCCAATGAGTCAGCTCTTTGCATCACCTGGCCAAAGTATTGGAGCTACAGCTTCAGCATCAATCCTTCCAGTGAACATTCAGGGTCGATTTCCTTTAGGATTGACTGGTTGGATCTCTTTGCAGTCCAAGGGACTCTCAAGGGTCTTCTCCAGCACCACAGTTCAAAAGCTTCAATTCTTTGGTGATCAACTTTCTTTATGGTCCAACTCTCACATCCATACATGACTACTAGAAAAACCAAAGCACATACAGGTGGGTGTCTTCAAATATAAGAGCATTGCTACTTTCTGGATGAAAAAAATTATCTAGAAAAATTCTACAATCCTCTTCTCTGCCACTCCTCTGCACTCCATCCCATCAGTAACAGCCAAACCCCAAGAAGCAGCTGCCCTCTGTCAAGTCATCTGAATTTGCCCATACTATCTGTTGGGAGATCAGTTTTATAAAGCACATATGCAATCTGTTATATCAGACTTGAACAGAGAGGACTCAAGGTAGCAAAATCAGGGATTTTGCTCCAAAGTGTACCCTCCGCCAAAAAACAGAATCTTAGAGAATTTAAACAATTTGCCAGGACTGCTCTTGTAGCTAGCTGATACTCTAGA
Source organism: Nanger dama (assembly GCA_917880005.1). Lineage (NCBI taxonomy): Eukaryota > Metazoa > Chordata > Mammalia > Artiodactyla > Bovidae > Nanger > Nanger dama. Next base: position 15,529,642 of record CAKJTW010000044.1, read on the forward strand.
TTGGCCTTCAGTTCAGTTCAGTCACTCAGTCATGTCCAACTTTCTGTGACCCCATGATTGCAGCACACCAGGACTCCCTGTCCACCACCAACTCCCAGAGTTCACTCAGACTCACGTACATCAAGTCGGTGATGCCATCCAGCCATCTCACCCTCTGTCGTCCCCTTCTCCTCCTGCCCCCAATCCCTCCCAGCATCAGAGTCTTTTCCAATGAGTCAACTCTTCGCATGAGGTGGCCAAAGTACTGGAGTTTCAGCTTTAACATCATTCCTTCCAAAGAACACCCAGGACTGATCTCCTTCCAGAATGGACTGGTTAGATCTCCTTGCAGGCCAAGGGACTCTCAAGAGTCTTCTCCAACACCACAGTTCAAAAGCATCAGTTCTTCGGTGCTCAGCTTTCTTCACAGTCCAACTCTCACATCCATATATGACCACTGGAAAAACCATAGCCTTGACTAGACGGATCTTTGTTGGCAAAGTAATGTCTCTGCTTTTGAATATGCTATCTAGGTTGGTCATAACTTTCCTTCCAAGGAGTAAGTGTCTTTTAATTTCATGGCTGCAGTCACCATCTGCAGTGATTTTGTAGCCCAGAAAAATAAAGTCTGACACTGTTTCCACTGTGTTTCCATCTATTTGCCACGAAGTGATGGGACCGGATGCCATGATCTTAATTTTCTAAATGTTGAACTTTAAGCCAACTTTTTCATACTCCTTTTTCACTTTCATCAAGAGGCTTCACTTGGAGCGGTGACTGCGAGGGTGCATGAGGGCCGAAAGAAGCTACTTCATGTTTAAGGTCAGGAGGGGCAGTGGTGAGGAGATACTCCTCATCCAAGATAAGAGAAACCCAAATAAGACAGTAGGTGTTGCGAGAGGCCATCAGAGGGCAGACACACTGAAACCATAATCACAGAAAACTAGTCAATCTAATCACATGCACCACAGCCTTGTCTAACTCAATGAAAATGAGCCATGCCCTATGGGGCCACCCAAGATGGGCAAGTCATGGTGGAGAGGTCTGACAAAATGTGGTCTACTGGAGAAGAGAATGGCAAACCACTTCAGTATTCTTGCCTTGAGAACCCCATGAACAGTATGAAAAGGCAAAATGATAGCATACTAAAGAGGAACTTCATAGGTTGGTAGGTGCCCAATATGCTACTGGAGATCAGAGGAGAAATAACTCCAGCAAGAATGAAGGGATGGAGCCAAAGCAAAAACAATACCCAGCTGTGGATGTGACTGGTGATAGAAGCAAGGTCCAATGCTGTATTGCTCTTTTACAGTAGGAACCTGGAATGTCAGGTCCATGAATCAAGGCAAATTGGAAGTGGTCAAACAGGAGATGGCAAGAGTGAACATCGACATTCTAGGAATTGGTGAACTAAAATGGACTGGAATGGGTGAATTTAACTCAGATGACCATTATATCTACTACTGCGGGCAGGAATTCCTTAGAAGATTGACCTTAGACAAAAGGAAAAAAATGTGAGAGTGATAGTTGGAAGGCTACAAAGGCAGATAAGCAAATTAAATAATGAATTTTTAAAAATTCATCTCTTTTAACTCTTTCTCTTTTGCCTTTTACTTGGATTAATGAAACCCTACAAACACATTTCCATATACAGTTTTATCCTCATTGCTTTAGGGACTTGGATCTGAATAGCCATAGGAAATGCAGCTGACTCCTTCCCTCCTCCTACGCTCTCTGTTCGAATTTTGCTTTCTCAATACCCATTTAAAATATACAAGGATTTTGCTGCCCCCCTCCAAGATTTTGCATCTTTCTGCTTAATTAATTACCCCCAACCGAAAAATGACTGTTCCACATACTTGGAGATATATGGTAATCAAGCAACTAAATGCTCCTTTTGCTAATGACATGTTTTTTCAATATGTTTAAATGAGAGGCTCATTGGAAATTATTCACTTTCTTCTAAGTTGCAAAAAGAAAATGAAAGGCAAATTATGGCTGTTTAAGCACGTGCTTGCTCAGATTCTGTTCCACTGAATTAATTTGCCATCCACAGAGCTATTGACAGCTAGCTCTTTCCTTGAGCCATTTCACTTACCAGATGGAAATGGTTAGAAATTTAATTTCCTTGAAGGGTCATTTAGGTTGGAGACCACATCTTCGTAATACAGAAGCCACATCATTCACTGGAAAAACTAAGAGAACAATGGCTTCCATAAGTGTCGCAACCGTGGGGAGAGGGAGTGTGAGAGTTAGAAAGAATTCAGGTCATCACTGATTTTTCAGATGAGGAGACTGAACAGGCTTGATCAAATTCAGAGCTGAAACTAGGAACTAAGAGTTTTAACACTCAGCCTCCCTCTCCCTCCCTCGCATCCTGCTGCTACCAGTGTTCCTGATAACCTGTGGGGTTACTCGGTCACATCTGACTCTTTGTGACCCCATAGACTGTAGATTACTAGGCAAGAATACTGGAGTGGGTTGCCATTTCCTCCTCCAGGGGATCTTCCCAACAGGGATTGAACCACAGTCTCTTGCCTTTCTTGAATTGGGAGGCAGATTCTTTATCACTGCAACACCTGGGAAGTCCAGTGTCTGTGGTAAACAAAAGGAAATTCGATGACTCAGAACATCAAACCAGTGCTCTGTAACAACCTAGAGAGGTGGGATGGAGTGTGAGGTGGCAAAGAGGTTAAAGAGAGAGAGGACATGTCTATACGTATGGCTGATTCATGTTGATGTATAGCAGAACCAGCACAATTTTGTAAACCAATTATTCTTCAATTAAAAATAAATGAAAGAAAATGTAGCTTGGAGAGAGGCACTAGAACAGACCAACAAAGCACACTTGCAATTTTCTACAAATTCCTTAATTACACAGCTTCATGCAATCACAGAAGCTGCCCCACTCACACATAGCCCAGCGCCCACACAGTCCAAGGGAGGTAATTCATCATTATCTTATAGCACTCGGGGTGGGCAGTTCCAGGCAGAATAAAGAAGAGGGGCAAGGGTCAAGAGTAATGTAGATGGAGCTGCTCTCCTCTGCTCTCCAGTCCCCATCCCTCCCATCAGCCCAGGCTGATCCCTTTTCATTTAAAAATCCAGACACGCTGGATAGAAAGCTCTGCTTATCAAATCTGCTTTTAATAACCAATTTTTATCAAACTTTATTTGATGGAACCAACATATGTTTGTTCTTAGAATAAACTACATCTATTGGTCCCACTGCTAAAATGACCCTGCCCAAAAGTGAATGGTGTTAGGAGTGGTCTTTAAAAGCCTTAGAACCAATAAGAAAGGAGTTTAAATCCAAAATCTATCACTTCTTAGCTGCAATGCCCTGCCTGAGTCATTTCTTTGTTCATCAATACCTCCCCAGAGGCTTCTCAGTGGTGGTAAGGAATCCACCTGCCAACGCAGAAGACAGGATCAGTCCTCAGGTGGGGAAGATCCCCTGGGGGAGAAAATGGCAGCCTGCTCCAATATTCCTGCCTGGAAATTTCAGTTTTCCAGAGGAGCCTGGCAGCACACAGTGCACACACACACACACACACACACACACACACACACACACATCTTATTGAGCACACTAGCCTATGGAATTCAAGACGCCCCCTAGGAAGGGCGGCTGGAGCTGAGATCAGAAGGACAGTGCATGCGTATGTGCTAAGCCGCTTCAGTCATGTCTGACTCTCTGCCACCCTATGGACTATAATCTGCCAGGCTCCTCTGTCCATGGGATTCTCCAGGCAAGAATAGTGGAGCGGGTTGCCATGCCACCTCCAGGGGATCTTCCCGACCCAGTGACTGAACCCGTGTCTCTTAGGTCTGCCGCCTTGTCAAGAGGGTACTTTACCACTAGTGCCACCTAGGAAACCGTTAAGTGTACGGTAAGTCGCTGCGATGAGGAGGAGCCTGCATCCAGGCACGGTGCAGTGCCGGGAGGAACACACCCCACCCTGGTGGCTGAGTCTGGGCAGAGTGAGCTAAGAAGTGGGGCACATGCTGAGGCCAAAGAAACAGACAGAGGCCTGGGGCCATGGTAAGGAAATTTGCCCTCATTCTAGGTGGCATGGGGGTTGTGGGGCATGATCAGATGTAAGCAGGGAGAGCAGACTGGGAAACAGCATGAGACACAGGTGTACATGTGGGAGGCGAGTGCATAATCCAAACAGGAGCTAGTAATGCTCCAGATGGAAAGAGTAAATAGAATCTAGGGGATTTTTCAAAGCTAAAAATCAGTAAGCCTTAATAATAAATTGGATATGGGAAATGAGAGAAAGGGGTTAATCAGAGCTAACTCATACTGCTTTGGCTTATGTAACTGGGTAGGTGGTGGTATCATTCTCTGAAAAATGAAATTCAAGGAGGACCATAGTGGTGACAAACATAAACTTCTGAGCCTCAGTTTCCTCATCTGTAAAATGGGGATGAAAGTGAAAGTGAAGTCACTCAGTCCCGTCTAATTCTTTGTGACCCCATGGACTGTAGCCTACCACACTCCTCCATCCATGGGATTTTCCAGGCAAGGGTACTGGAGTGGGTTGCCATTTTCATCTCCAGAGGCTCTTCCTGACTCAAGAATCGATCCCATGTCTGCTGCATTGTAGGCAGACGCTTTACCATCTGAGCCACCATGGAAGTCCTAAAAATTAAGAACCACCTCCAGTGTAAAACACGAACGACGAGGATGGGATACGAACCCACGCGTGCAAAGCACAATGGATTAGCAGTCTATCACCTTAACCACTCAGCCACCTCATCTCACACAATGGGATGCACCCATGCTAAATCTCTTCAGTTGCAGACTCTTTGCAACCCTATGGACTGTCATCCACCAGGCTCCTCTGTCCATGGGGTTCTCCAGGCAAGAATACTGGAATGGGTTGCCATGCCCTCCTCCAAGGGATCTTCCTGACCCAGGGATCAAACTTGCACCTCTTATGTCTCCTGCATTGGCAAGTGGGTTCTTCATCACTAGCACCACCTGGGAGCCCCAAAACGGGGATGGCGATATCTATGTCATGATGTTGCTAGAAGCATTAGAGAAAGTTCCCAAAAAGTGACTGGTGTGCAGCCCTTTCCCACATGAACAGTACTTATTCTCATTGGCTGTTATTTCTTGATCTGATTGTAAATTCAGGGTTTGAGATGTCTATTTATTTTCACTCTCTTCTTTGATCGTTCTATCAAATTGGTGCTTTACTGATTAATCACCTTAAATAATCTCTATTATGCCATCTTAGCAAAATAGGCTAAGTAGCAATTGCTCTCAAAAACTTAATATGTAAATGGCACTGCCACAGTTTAGTTCATAATAACTTACTTTGCTCTTCAAGGGAAAATATTGATTGCAAGTTCCATTCCCAATATCAGCCAAATGTTCCCATGCAAATGTATTTAGTAACCAGGGATGTGATAATGGGTCATTTAAGGAAGCCAAAAACACAGCTCCCAAATTCAAGGGAGGAAAAATAACACATACTCAGCACTTCAGAGTTCATAAAGTGCCATCACCCACAATGTATTAATGAAAACTCACACTGTTTGGGGGAGCATTGGTGAGGAGGACAGTGAGTGCTTTCATAGTTATTTTTACATGGGGGATTAGGTTGGAAAAGTGCCTTGCTGTAGCTCACAAAACAAGGAAGTAGTAGAAGAGACTAAAATACAAGTCCTGTGGCTCCCCATTCTATATATGTCTGTCGAAATCCCCCAACAGCCAATGTTAAGCCATTCAGAGGAAACAGTAAAAAATCATGCAGCCGCTAAACAGAGAGGCCAGGCAAGACCACTGAACTTTCATGGTTTCATTTGTCAGTTATACTGGAGAATGTTTTATGCACACTTGAGAAGAAGTTGTATTCTTCTGCATTTGGATGGAATGTCCTGAAGATATCAATGAGATCCATCTCATCTAACATGTCATTTAAGACTTGTGTTTCCTTATTAATTTTCTGGTTTGATGATCCGTCCATTGGTGTGAATGGGGTATTAAAGTCTCCTACTATTAGTGTGTTACTGTCAATTTCTCCTTTTATGTCTGTTAGTGTTTGTCTTGTGTATTGAGGTGTTCCTATAATGGGTGCATAGATATTTACAATTGTCATGTCTTCCTCTTGGATTGATCCCTTGATCTTTATGTAGTGTCCTTCCTTATCTCTTGCAATCTTCTTTATTTTAAGGTCTATTTTGTCCGATATGAGGATTGCTACTCCAGCTTTCTTTTGCTTTCCATTTGCATGGAATATATTTTTCCATCCTCTCACTTTCAGTCTACATGTGTCTTTAGGTCTGAAGTGGGTTTTTGTAGACAGCATATATATGGCTCTTGTTTTTGTATCCATTCAGCCAGACTGTGTCTTTTGGTTGGAGCATTTAATCCATTTACATTTAAAGTAATTAGTGATATATATGTTTCTATTGCCATTTTCTTAATTGTTTGGGGTTGATTTTGTGTGTCTTTTCCTTATCTTGTATTTCTTGACCATATAAGTCCCTTTAACATTTGTTGTAGAGCTGGTTTGGTGGTACTGAATTCTCCTAACTTTTGCTTGTCTGAAAAACTTTTTATTTCTCCATCAGTTTTGAATGAGATTCTTGCTGGGTACAGTAATCTTGGTTGTAGATTTTTCCCTTTCAGTACTTTAAATATACCTTCCCATTCCCTTCTGGCCTGCAAGTTTCTGCTGAAAGATCAGCTGTTAAACATATAGGGTTTCCCTTGTATGTTTCTTGTTGCTTTTCCCTTGCTGCTTTTAATATTCTGTCTTTGTGTTTAGTCTTTGCTAGTTTGATTAGTATGTGTTTTGGCATGTTTCTCCTTGAGTTTATCCTGTATGGGACTCTGTGTCTCTTGGACTTGATTGACTATTTCCTTTTCAGTGTTGGGGAAATTTTCAAGTATAATCTCTTCAAAAATTTTCTCATACTCTTTCTTTTTCTCTTCTTCTGGGACCCCTATAATTCAAATGTTGGTGCATTTGATATTGTCCCAGAGGTCTCTGAGACTATCCTCAGTTCTTTTTCTGCTCTTCAGAAGTTATTTCCACCAGTTATCTTCCAGTGCATTCTTCTGCTTCAGATATTCTGCTATTGATTCCTTCCAGAGTATTTTTAATTTCAGTAATTATGTTGTTTGTCTCTTTAGATTTATTCTTTAATTTTTCTAGGTCTTTGTTAATTGATTCTTGCATTTTCCTCATTTTGTGTTCAATGTTTTTAATCATCTTTACTATCATTATGCTGAATTCTTTTTCAGGTAGTTTGCCTATTTCCTCATCATTTATTTGGACTTCTGTGCTTCTAATTTGTTCTTTCATTTGTGTAGCATTTCTCTGCCTTTTCATTATTTTTTTTTAACTTTGAGGTCTCCTTTTCCCAGGCTTCAAGGTTGAATTCTTTCTTCTTTTGGTTTCTGCCCTGCTAAGGTTGGTCCAGTGGTTTGTGTAAGCTTGTGCAAGATGAGATTTGTGCTGAGTTTTTTGTTTTGTTTTGTTTTGTTTTTGCTTATTTGTTTTTCCTCTGATGGGCAAAGCTGAGTGAGGTGATAATCCTGTCTGCTGATGACTGGCTCATGTTTTGGGTTTGTTTGTTGTTTAGACAAGACATCCTGAACAGGAGGGTACTACTGGTAGCTGGGTGATGCCAGGTCTTGTATTCAAGTGGTTTCCTTTGTGTGAGTTCTCACTGCTTGATATGCCCTAAGGTTCATTCTCTGGTAGTCTAGGGTCTTGGAGTCCGTGCTCCCACTCCAAAATCTCAGGGCTTGATCTCAGATCAGGAACGAGGATTCCACAAGTGATTTTTATGGTATTAAGTGAGCCCAAAAACGAGAAACCAAAGATGAACCCCAGACAAATGGCAGTTACAGAATCAGGCAAATAATTAAAATAATGGAATGTACACATATACATATACCCTGATAAGCAAAGTCAAAACAGTCCAATAAAATAAAGTACAGTAGATTGACCTGGTGAACAAAGGAAATCAAAAATTATATTTACCAGCTAAGAACAAAACTAATGAAAGCATAAACTGGAAAACAAAACTAAAGCAAGGTGCCAAGTGGGGAGTAAACCAATGAAAGCAAAGTTACCAAGCATACTGAGAGGAAAGGAAATAAAGAAAAGAAAGAATAGATACGCGAAATTAGGTAGAGGTAGATAAAGATTTATATACATTAAAGATTAACTGCAAAGGGAAAGGAACAGTAGGAAAGGCAAACAAAGGAATACATGTAGAAAAGATATAATAGGTTTAAATTTTTTATTAAAATTATAAAAAGAGGAAAGAAAAAAAAAGAAGAAAGAAAAAAAAGGAAAGCTCCACAGAACTGAAAAATCCAACATAGAGGCAGAGGTTTAAAACAACAATAAAAAGTGTGACTGAATATACACATGTACATATACATCCACAAGCTAACTCAAAAGAGTCCAAGAAAAATATGGTACAATAGATTTACCAGGCAAACAAAGGAAACCAAAAATTATATCTACCAGTTAAGAACAAAGCTAACTAAAGCACAAATGGGAAAACAAAACTAAAGCAAGATGCCAACTGGGGAATAAACCAATGAAGATAAAGCTAACAAATATGTTGAGAGGAAAGAAAAGAAAGAAAGAATAGATATGCAAAGTTAAATAGAGATAGATAAAGAAGATTAATATACATTAAAGATCAACTGCAAGGGGAAAAGGACAGTAGGAAAACCAAACAAGGGAATAAATGTAGAAAAAATAATAATAGGTTTAAAAATCAAAAACTGAAATTAAAAAAGAGAAAAGAAAGGGAAAAAAGGAAAATTCCACAGAACTGCAAAAGCCCAATGTAGAGGCAGAGGTTTATAACAACAATTTAAAAATGTGACAGAATTTAAAAAGCTCAAAAGCTTAATTAGATTTCATAATGCCAATAAAATCGGCAACCACAATAGAGGGGGTGGAAAGGGGAAAAGAAAGAAAAATCCAAAGGAATCTATAGAACAAGTCAAAGCATAAGAATAATAAATGTTTGAGTCACTGCTGTCAAGAGTCCTTTCCCACGCTGGGAGTCACAGTCCACCTCACCTCCACAGGACGCCCTCCAACACTGTGCTGATCTCTGAACCTGCTGTGGGGGCAGCTCAGATTCTAATCTGGTCCTGCTCCTGTGTGTTCTTGCCTCCAATGTCCACAGCTATCAGAGCTAGTGTGTCTTCTTTTGTGGGAGCTCTCAAGGGCCTTTTATATAGTCCATAGACACAGAGTCTACCTAATTGATTGTGCAGATTTAATCTGCATCTTGTACAGCTGGTGGGAAGGGTTTGAGTCTTCTTCCTTAGCCTCCACTGCCCCTGGGTTTCAATTGTGGTTTTATTTCCACCTCTACATGTGGATTGTCCACTGGGGATTGCTTCTGAGGCTGCCCTGGAGGGCTTGGGCTTGCCCCTGGGAGGGCCAGGCCTGGAGGTGGTGCAGCTGCTTGGGTCGCAGGGGTTCTGGCAGCACCAGGTACTCAGCTGGTGGCTAGGGCAGTAGGAAATACAGTGCTCTAGAAGGGTATGGCAACCAGTTTGGGCCTATATGCTCCAGGATTCTTGCCTGGAGAACCTCCCTAACAGAGAAGCCTGGCAGGCCACAGTGTACAGGGTCACAAAGAGTTGGACAGGACCAAAGTGACCCTGAGCACAAAGATGCAAGATTTTTTTTTTTTGCCTGTGGCTGCTCTGTCCCAGTGAGAGTTGAGCATGAAGATGGTGCAGCTGCTTGGCTTGCGGGGACCTTGGTGGCACCAAGTGTTTAGGGACACAGACTGCCTCTGCAGCAGGAGTTATGGCCTTATCAGTCTTTTTTTTTTTTTTTTTTTTTTGAGCCTTTTGTAGCTGGTGATCAGAAGGCCTCTTTGGCCAGTCTTTCTCTGTAGCTCCACCTGTTCAGGCACTTACAGGACTCCCTTGCCTGGGGTCCTTCTCTGTTGTTCAGCTTGTCAGGCACATGGAGGGTCCTACTCTGTAGATTGGCTTGTCAGGCACTTATAGAAGCACCCTGGGAGGGGTCCTACTCTGTGGTTCAGTGCATTAGGCGTTTCATGGGCCAGCCTCTCTACTGTTCAGCTGCTGATGCTGGCGCAGCGAGAGAGAAGCTGTGGTGATGGCTCCACCCCATGCGTGACTCAGCAGTATCGCCTCGCTTCCATGGCCACCCAGATTTCCTCCACAGGCATTTCCCACGATGTCCTCCCTCCCATCCCCTTGATCCATCTCTCCGAAGTCAACAGCAGCCCTCACATCGGGATTGCTCCACAATGCCTAAACTCCAGCTCCCAGCTGCTGCACACTCCAGGGGACCTGCGTCCCTGTCCAAGGTATGCATCGCTGAGGCAAGGACTGTCTGATTCTCATTCCATTTAGGCGGCCACAGATCAGCTGTTTCACTCTCAGCCTTAAATGTTTCTCCTCTGACTCAGACAATTGCCCCGATGTGGGGATCGGACCCCTGCTTCAGTTCCCCGACCCACCGAGGGCAGGTCCAGTCCTACTAACACTCCCATTGTTCCCCCTAGTTCCTTTGTCCTACCTAGTTTTCGTGGGTCTGTCTATTCTTTTCCGCTGGTCAGGGACTCCTGTCCACTCTCAGCTGGTGTCCTGCATGCACTTCTGTGTCTGGAGGGGTATTCCTGATGTATCCGTGGAGAGAGATGTGCTCCGCATCCACCTCCTCCTCCGCCATCTTGTTCTCCTCTCAGTTATTTATTCGTTATTGTTGTGGTTGCCATTGAAGGACAACTAGTGGTGAATGACTAGTCTATGCCAGATCACATTCTGCTAAAAGTTCATGGTCTCATTGAAGCTGTATAGCAACTCATGCGTGGCTTTAAAAATCAGAATTTGAAAACGTATAGATGAGAAGGGAAACCTAGAAGGTGTACGTTCTTGCTACTTTCTAAACTCTGATCTCTTTCCAAAGCCACTGTACTAGGCTAACGTGCTTCTGTGGGACCTATTACTATATTGTTGTTGTTTAGTCTCTAAGTCATGTCCAACTCTTTGCGATCCCTTAGACTACAGACTTTCCTACCCCATAGCCCCCAGGCTCTTCTGTCCGTGGGATTTCCCAGGCAAGAATACTGGGGTGGGTTGCCATTTCCTCTTCCAGGGGATCTTTCCAACCCAGGAATAGAACCCACATCTCCTGCATTGGCAGGGGGATTCTTTACCACTGAGCCACTTGGGAAGTCCTATTCAGTGCATAGCAATGCTAACTACTACTAAAGCCAACATCCCAAGTGATTTCATGTTATCCTGGGTCACTTGGAAATTCATGCAATGTCTTCTGTCATCCTAGCAGAAAGGCATTTACTCTAGTTCCACCCACTCAATGAATAAACATACATGAGCCCTTACCTGGGCCATCTACAACTCTGGGTTTTCCAGGTTTTATATACAGAGGTTTATATCTCAAATTCTAATCCTGGTTCTTCTCCTTACCAGCTGGAAAAGCTTGGGCAAGTTACTTAGTAGCTCAAATACTCAGTTTAATAGTCTGTGAAGTGGGGATGATAATACTTAGTTCCCACATCAAAGGTAAGTGGAATCTTATGCATAAAATATTTAGCATGGTGCCTGGGACATGGCTGGTGCTCCACACTTACCAGTTATGGTTATTTTATATTTTGATGATCCTCCGGATAGCAGAACAGATGTTAGTTTCATTTTATAGAAAAGAAACTGATTCCAAGGCATGATGTATTTTGTATAATCTCACACATCTTATAAATGGTAAAACAAAGATAAGAAACCAAGTTTTCTAAATACTACTAACAAATCTTTCTTATTAAAATTCCCTATAGCTCTCTAAGAAGGGTGGGCCTTGGTGTCTGAAAGATTTTGAAAGTAGAAGCAGGACTGAGCCAGACTGCATTTATCATGAACGGTTTCAAGATTAAGAGAGGTGGATGATTCAGAAGTGGGAAGAAAAGACAAGGAACAAAGGTGTGGAAGGGAGGGTCAGAGAAAAGGGAGGGTCAGAGAAAAGGGAGAAGTCATAAAACTGAAGGACTGGGGGAAAGAATATGTTCAAAAGGTTTTGAGGAATTTGCCCCAGTGCATACAAAGTAAACTTTTCTTCCTTCTGTCTTCAGAATCGTCATGAAAATCTAGACTGCCTATGGGTGGCACTAGTGGTAAAGAACTCCCTGCCAATGCAGGAGATGGATGCAGGTTTGGCCCCTGGGTCAGGAAGGTCCTCTGGAGGAGGGCCTGGCAGCCCACTCCAGGATTCTTGCCTGGAGGATTCCCGTGGCTAGAGGAGCCTGGCAGGCTACAGTCAGAGGGTTGCAAAGAGTCAAACGTGACTGAAGCAACTTAGCAAGCGTGGGATTCCCTGGTGGTTTAGTGGTTTCACTCAGTGCTTTCATGCACAGGGCCTGGGTTCAGTCCTTGGTTGGGGAACTAAGAGCCCATAAGCTGTACAGTGTGTTCAAAAAATTAGATAATTAATTGAATAAAGGTCTTGTTTGAGTCTGGAGATGTACAGAGGAGCTTATCCCCATCTAAAGGTGGTGAAGAGAGGTAGCAAATGCGCAGCAGGACAGCCCCCACCGAGGCATTCTCATGGACAAGCAATGGGCCCAGGCTATGTGTTGTGTAAGAAAAATGAAATCAGATGGTATTTATTAGCTGAAGGCAAAGAGGGGAGGAAGCAGGAGGAAACAACCCAGTTCTACACAGTCTGAGAAAACATAACCAAAACTTTAGCTTCTACCACTCCACTCTTACTCTAGCCAGTGGGGGCCCAGCTCATTCATTCAGAAAGCCACCCATCCTGCCACAAAGCCTGAGGGAGGCTCTTAACATGCGAATACTCTCTCTCCAACATCCCTAAAGGAATATGCTTGATTCAGGAAAGAGAGGGAGTGAAACTGGAAAAATGCCATTATTGCTCGCATTTTGTTTTTTCACCATGATAAATACAGATACACCAGGAGTTTGGGCTTCCCTGGTAGCTCAGTCAGTAAAGAAACTGCCTGCAGTGCAGGAGACCTGGGTTCAATCCTGGGTTGGGAAGATCCCCTGGAGAAGGAAATGGCAACCCACTCCAGCATTCTTGCCTGGAAAATTTCATCGAGAGAGGAGCCTGGTGGGCTGCGGTCCATGGGGTCGCAGGAGTCGGACAAAACTTAGTGACTAAACCACGACCAGGAATTTCCTTAGAGCACGCTGGAAAATCATGAAATCTCCTGAACTCTGCCCTTTGTCTCTGCCAAAAAAGATGTGAATAAAGAACAGAATCTGTATTGGCCGTATGTTCACTGAAGTTCAAATACTCAGACTGTTATGGTTTAAATCATATTTGTTTTTATATCTCTTGACCTGGATATAATGCTAATTGCTGTAATAATTACATCTCTTGATAGTAGGTATCAAGAGAGCTGGAAAATAGATACAAGAGCATGGAGGAAGGCAGAGGGAGTCAGGGAATAAAAGTAGGCTGAGAAAGCTGATCTCTCCTTAAGGACTGAACAAATACATCACTATCTTGTTTCATTTGAAAGAAGGCAGTCTCCTGGGTGCTCCATTCACCCCTCCCTTCTCTCTTTATGCCTCCCTCACCCGCTTTCAAAGTGAACTAAATAAAAGACCAGGTGGGATGGAAGAAAGATAATGGTATTTGGTATCAAACGATCCAAGTGTGAGTCCCAACTTCCAGCATTGATTAGCTGTGCGATTCTAAACAGAAGGACATATCCCTTTTGGCTTTGTTTCTTCTCATGTGTAAAACAAGGCTTTGTCAAGGAGATAAAGCAAGTACTCAGCACACTTCTATGAATATTTATTGAAAATTAATGGTCAAAAATTAATTGAAGATTTTAATATAATACCTAAAACTATGAAACTCCTAGAAGAAAACATAGAAGGAAAGCTTCATGACATTGGACTTGGCAATGATTCCTTGGACATGACACCAAAAGTACAGACAAAAAAGCAAAATTAGACAAATAATTTGGGACATCAAGATAAAAGAAAAGGAATCCATCAACAGAGTGAAAAGCCAATCGATGGAATGGAAAAAAAGATTTTCAAAGTACATATTAGATCTGATCAAGAATTACTATCAAAAGTATTAACTCAGTAATATAAAAACAAATAATCTGATTTGAAAGGGGACAAGAGACTTGAAAAGACATTTCTCCTTAAAAAGATGACTTTAAGTTGCTCAACTAAATGCATCAGGTTAACCCTTTCCCTTTCACTCAGCTCTTCCATCACCACTCGACAGTCACATGTCTGTCTGTCTTCTGAGTTAAGCCATTCCACCTATTGACCTGACTGCACTCACAAGCTTAGCTTGTGATGGCTAGTGCAGAGACAAGTGAAAAAAGTCTGAGTCAGGAATTCAGGGAGGCCCCCATCTGCCCACAGATCTCAGCGGCTTGTTGGAAAGACGGTCTGAATAGGCATGCATGTCCCTCCTTGCTCATGCTTAAGCTTTACTCTTTGTGAGTGTTTCACTTCCTCGTGACTGACGCGAATTAGCATGCATGCACATACCTCCAAATAGGAGAATACTGCTATGAAGCAGAAGGTTTCTTGGTGAAGTCTGTATTTACTCTGGTTGATATGCTTGTATTTGCCAAGAACACACAGGTAAACATGATGATGGAATTTCAATAGACTACACAGTGGTGAGGGCTTCCCAGGTGGCTCAGTGGTAAAGAATCTGTCTGCCAATGCAAGAGACGCCGGTACAATCCCTGTGTCGGGAAGATCTCCTAGAGTAGGAAATGGCAACTCACTCTGGTATTCTTGCTTCGAAAAGCCCATGGATGGAGGGAGCCTGGTGAGCTACAGCCCAAGGAGCCAAAAAGAGTAAGACACTGAGCACACACACCGTTGTGAGCAAACTATGGTCCATGGGTGAACTGATTCCCATTGCCTGTTTTTGGAAGGCCTGTGAACCAAGAAGGGATTTTACACTTTTAAATGACTGAAAAAACTCAAAAAGTAGCATTTTATGATATGTGAAAATTACATGAAATAATGTGAAAATTATACAAAATGCAAATGCATCATCCCTAAGTAAAGTTTTATTGGAGCATGTCCATGTGCCAATGTTTTCATATTGTCTGTGCCCGCTTTCCCACTACAACAGCAGACTTGAATATTCGCAACAGAGACCTTATGGCCAGCAAAGCCCAAAATATTTACGATCTACCCCATTATAGAAAATGTTTGTTGACCCCTGAGCTCCAGGACATTACTGCTCGAAGGGTACAGATCCACTGATCCCCACAACACAGGTCACCTCTAAACTCCCTTTCATTCCACCCTGACCTATTCCACTGACTATGAACTTATTGCTTTCATTCTTGTCCTTTTTAAAAACACACTTTTCATCACTTTCCCCATGCCATCTCCCACTTTGAAAGCCATCTATAGGGGCTTTCCTGGTGGTCCAGTTGTCAGAACTTCACCTTCCAATGCAGAGGGTTTGATTTCATCTCCTGGTCAGGGAGTTAAGCTCAACCTGCCTCATAGCCAAAATAAATAAATAAATAAAACAGAAAAAAAAAAAAAATTGTAACAAATTCAATGAGGGCCTTACCAATGGTCACATCAAAAAAACTGTTTAAAGAGAGCAAAGCAAAACAAAACCATCTTTATATTTATACAATCAAGAGAAAGAATCTTCCTCTATGCCAATGGTTCTCTATCATTTAAAAGACAAATTCCAAGGGTTGTGATACACATTTAAAGCCATTTCAATCTAGCCTCAGTCTCCCCATCACTTCTGGAATAAGCATCCAAATTTCCCTCTCTACCTTAATGCCTTTCACTTTCATCTGCCTAACCTATATTGCCTTCAAACTCAGTTCTAAAGCTGCTAAGTTGCTGCTGCTGAGTCGCTTCAGTCGTGTCCGGCTCTGTGCGACCCCATAGACGGCAGCCCACCAGGCTCTGCCGCCCCTGGGATTCTCCAGGCAAGAACACTGGAGTGAGGTGCCATTTCCTTCTCCAGTTCTAAAGCATCACTCCCTTTTTCCTCAGATCCTCAATTAGAAGGCTGATTTATTCAACAGTTGTTCTCCCCAAACACACACTTTTTATCAACTTCTGTAGTGAAACATACCATGTGTGTGTTAGTTGCTCAGTCATGTCCAACTCTTTGTGACCCCATGAACTATAGCCCACCAGGCTCCTCTGTCCATGGGATTCTCCAGGCAAGAATACTGGAGTGGGTAGCCATTTCCTTCTCCAGGGGATCTTCCTAAAACAGGAATCAAACTCAGGGCTCCTGCATTGCAGGCAGATTCTTTACTGTCTGAGCCACCAGGGAAGCCAAAACATACCGTAGTACCTTGAAATGATGAATGTGTGTCTGTCTGTCTATATATATATGTACAGCCTGACCCACCATATCTACCAGACAGTGAGCTACAAACCACGTTTTCTTCATCTTTATGACTGCAGCACATGGCGTAAAGAAATAACATAATGTTTATAGAATTTAATAAAAAAATAATAGTTGATTCCTTTTATTTTCTTTTTATTTCAGTAATAGAACCCAATCCCTGTAAATAAAAATTGTCATGGGGAGAATGGACGCATGTATATGTATGGCTGAGTTGCTTTGCTGTCCACGTGAAACCATCATAACATTGTTAATTGCTACACCCCAATACAAAATTTAAAAAAAATTTTTTTAATCTTTAAATGGTAAAAATAGCCAGTGACTTAAGAGGTCTCTACAGGCTTATCCTAAGTAGCTCTGTGACATGAGACAAGCCACTTTAATTTTCTGAGATGTAAATTTCTCACGTGACAGAAGATAAAGATGACACTTAACTGGTTGACTTTATCTACCTCATGCAAGAGGATGATAATCAATCATAAAAATAACAACCAGCATGAATTCACATTTCTTAAAAAACTGTTAGTTCAAAAAGTACTCTCGTAAACGGAGATCTTTTATTGTGGTTTAAAAAACAAAATGAAGCCCAACTAACATAATGTCAGTAAAAGCTCTTTGTAAACTGTAAAGTACACATGTGAAATAATATGGCTTTTAGTTTCTATGATAATAACCACCTGGCATAGCTCAAAAGATCACAGCCTAGCCTGGCAGATCAGGAGGCTGTTTGGAGGGCTCATCATACAATGCAGAGGAGTAGGTAATTTTATTTTTCACGGTAATGATACGCCTTCTGGCTTCCTCCACTTCAGCTTCCTCATGAGGAAATAGAACACCTTACAAGTGCATGGAAGTTAGAGTCACAAGAAGCTTGACATCCATTTTCTCTTTTAATCCTCAAGACTGCCTTCACTTTACAAACCAGAACTTTGCAAATCAGAAATCCATTCTTCAGAGCGGAAGTGACTAACCTTAGACCTTCCAGCAAGTGACAGAGAGCTGGAATTCGAACCAAGGTCCTCAGACTGAGTCTTTAATCTTGCCATCATGCCAAAAGCCTATAGCATTAAAACACAGGAGATCATCTATTCTAACAACTTTAGAGGTTAAGAAACTAAGAGATTACAAATGATCTAAGATCATATCATTAAGGAGAAATTCAGGAATCCAGCCAGGATACTTATCCCCCAGTCCCTGTGTGCACGCGTCCTCAGTCACTCAGTCAGGTCCGACTCTTTGTGACCCCATGGACCATAGCCCGCCAGGCTCCTCTGTTCATGGGATTTCTCCAGGCGAGAATACTGGAGTGGGTTGCCATTTCCCTACTCCAGGTGATCTTCCCGACCCAGGGATCAAACTCATGTCTCCTGCTTGGCAAGTGGATTTTTAACCACTGAATAGTTACATTTTATCTTCTGTGGTAACCAGTCTCAAAAATGACCTCCTGTGACCCCTGTCTCCTGGTAATCACACTCTTGTATCATCCTCTCCCAGACTGAAGAAGGCTGACTTGTCTAACCAATGGGATATTGTGAAAACGACAATGTGAGACTGGGTCATAAAGGCCTCTGTGGCTTCTTTCTTGCTCTTGTGGACCATTTACTCTGGGGAAAGCCAGCCATGATGTTGTGAGGATAGCCAAGGGCCTTTGGAGAAGTCCACGTGCAAGCAAACAGACACATGCTGTTTGTGTTTAGAAATGGATCCTCCAGCCCCTAAAAGCCTTTACATACCTCCTCCAGAGGGTCTTCCTGACCCAGGGATCGAACCCTCATCTCCTATATCTCCTGCGTTGACCAGCAGGTTCCTAGCCACTAGCGCCACCAGAGAAGATCCCTTAGGTGACTGCAGCCCCTGCCAATATCCTGACTATAACCTCACGAAAGACCCAGAGTCAGAACCCCCTGGCCACACTGCTGCTGAATTCCTGACATAAAGAAGCTGTGTAAACAATAAATGTTTATTGCTGTTTAAATCACTTTGCCTTAAGGTAATTTGTCATGCAACAATAAATAACTAATATGCTTCCCATTGTGAGCAGTCACTTCAAGGTTTGTGCACATTCACTTCTCTCCTCCTGCATTCCAAGCTTCTCTTTCTAAAATGTAGTCATAAATCCACTTTTCAGTTGTTCCCCGACACTCACTTTCAGAGACATTAATCACAGGAGAAAGGTTCCTTGGATAATCTGATTTCTCCATGGCCTTCACCCGGCTGCCCCAGAGGTTTTCTATCTTGTCCCCAAGCAATTTCCTCACTGTATACTCGAGTCTGAAGTCCGAGATAAGGTTGAGGAGGCAATGTGAATGTCACATACTCCATATCTCCCTCTGCTCTCTGAGGAACACATGATAAGATCTGAGATGCATCTGGTTGAAAATTGGATCCTGAAATGACAAGATCATGGCCCTTAAATACATGCTTGCTTCTTTGGTCCAGATAGCATGGTTCTCTTTTCTTTAAATACTTCTGCCATCCTCCTGTCCTTTATGATTGATCAGCCTTATTACTGAGAAACCAAAACCATAGAAACTGGCTGTCAACAATAAGCATATTCATCCTTTAAAATATATATATATATATATATATATTTACAAATCAGAGCCCCTTCTTTTTCCAAAGCCAATAAACTGTGAAATCTCTAGCCCCCACTCCCACTCTCCATCAAAGACTTGAGTGTTTATGCAGCTTTCTTGAGAAAAGGAAATAAGAAGTGAGAATCCTGACCTGATCCCATCTCTGCCCTAGGAAAACCTAAGATACTTGTCAAGACGAAGGGAGCAAGATGCTGGCCTAGAAGGAGATTGGTTTTTCCTCATCCTTGCTACACGGCTAGGAGCAAATGCCATAAGGTCTTTATAGTGGGGTGAGAGTGAAGCAGAACCAGCAACACCTTCCAGAAGTGTTTAATATTATAAGGAGGAATAAACTAGTTAATTGCAAGTGCTTCCCAGACTTTCAAGGATATATAAATTACCTAGGGATTTTGGTAAAATATAGATTGGTCTACCCACTCCAGTATTCTTGCCTGGGAAATCCCACAAACAGAGGAGCCTGACAGGCTTCAGTCTATGGGGTGGCAAAGAGTAGAACATGACTGAGCAACTAACACTTTCACTTTCAGATTGTAAATCAAGAGGCTGGAGAGTGGACCAAGGTTCTACATTTCAGCAAGCTGCCAGCTGCTGGTGTAAGGACCATCTTTTTGAGGATAAAAATGCATTGTAACTCTTAGCAATTATGATTGTAGTTATTCATATTCTCTCCATAGCAAGAGTAGCAGTGTTGGTAAGTGGCAGAGTTGAGATGTAAATCAACCCCTGTATCCTCTGAAAAGGAGTAGGATATGCTGGGAGCAGTCCTAGGCGACAACTCCATAGGGTAGTTATGCCAGTGGCCTACCAATCCAGCGGCTTTCCTTGGGACAGTTCAGCCCTGATATCTTAAAGACTCCAGAGAATAATTCCAACAGAGGAGCTAGGAATTCATTAGCGCTTCCATCACATTATCTCATGCTGAAGACTTTCTGGATTGCCCAGAAAACATCTGTCAGCAAAGACAGATTCTATCGAAAATGAAAATTGAGGCTTAATTCAGCCTGGGGAGGAAACTGATTAAACAGAAGATGGGAGATTAACCCCCAGGGCTATATCTCAGGGGTAAGCAGGGGCTGGCTGTTCTATGTTCATTATAATCAATTAAGCACTGTCCTCCCCAGGAATCAGGAAGAGAAATCTCTCTCCCAAGCCTGAATTAGCCCAGAGACAGGCACACAGATCTCCACTCTTATGGCTTCTTAGTTGAGGGATGAGCCTGAATAAGCAGATATTTGGATTTATGGGGGTGTGACGAGGCTCCTGACACAAGCTTGGTATTATCTTTCACTTATAGTCCTTTTGAGGCAAGAGTGCCTGGCATTTTTATATTGTTTTATCTTAAATATGACAGCACTCATAGGAAAAGGAAGCAGGATTAAATTCTGAGAAAGGAAGAAGTGGGAAGTCCTCACATTCTAATGTGTTGGCATCAAACCCTGGGAATTAGTTACAGATGCACCAACAGCTAGTTATGGAATGTCAAGCACTAGCGACAAACTTAAATCACAGCGAGTTTAAAATTCGACTAATAAGGCTAATAATAGCTACTCTTCTTTCTCAGAGTTTGCTAATAAATGCATTATCACAGTCAGTCTTCCCTGCAGTCTTATGGAGGATGGATCTGTGACCCTTATTTTACCAAGAACTGGAATGAAGTTACTTGCTGGCTTCCAAAGACCCTGATGCTGGGAAAGATTGAGGGAAGGAGGAGAAGCGGGCAACAGAGGATGAGATGGTTGGAGGGTATCATCAACTCAAAGGACATGAGTTTGAGCAAACTCTGGGAGACAGTGAAGGACAGGGAAGCCTGATGTGCTGCAGTCCATGGGGTCGCAGAGTCAGACACGACTTAGCAACTGAATAAAAAAACAAGGGCAATGCTGCAAACATATTTATCTTTTTATAGCAATTGAATCTTTTGATGGAGACAAGAGGTTAAGCATGAATCAGAATACAGGGTTTGAAAGAGCACAGAATAGAGAATGGAAGGATTGTGTCATTACTGACTGAGATAGAGGTAGGATCATCCAACCTTTCTAGTTATACAAAGCATTCAATAGAACACTTGTGAGCTTAATTTGTGGGAAGCATGAGGAAGTTCAAGTTTGTCATAGAGGCTTCCCTGGTAGCTCAAAAGGTAAAGAATCCACACGCAAGGCAAAAGACCTAGGTTGGATCCCTGTGTTGGGAAGATCCTCTGGAGAAGGGAATGACTAACCACTCTAGCATTCTTGCCTAGAGAATTCCATAGACAGAGGAGCCTGGCAGGTTATGGTGGATGGGGCTGCAGAGTTGACATGACTGAGCAGCTAACACTATAGTTTCTTAATAATGTGTCTCTCCTGCCTCCACCTAGAGCAGCACTCGTTTAAAGAAGGGAATGATGATCTGAATGAATTCTTGCTAGGCTTGGCATCACAAAGCCTACATTCGTTGATATTTGCACTAGTGTGGTCTGGGAACTCAGGGTTAGCAATTAAACCTTTCTGACCCTGTATCCTCATCTGTAAAATGGGCAGGCGGACTTCAGTAGTTGTGGCACATGGGCTCAGGATCAAATCCACGTCCTCCACATTGGCATGCAGAGGGTACTCTACAATACGGTTAGAAAAGCAATAAGATTCATGAAAATTCCATGAGCATCCTGCACGAGTGTTAGTTATTATCCCCAGAGGAAAACCACTCTCCTCTCTTACACAGTGAAATGCCTGGCCTCAGGCAGGTGTATTCCTAGTTCCTAGTTCTCTCTCAAAGGGAATGGCAAAGGATACATGAATCATCAGGCAATACAGCACTGCCTTTGCTTTCCTCATAGTCACCTTTCCTCCTTCTCCTCTTTCTACAGGCAACATGGCCTTCTGAAGACTGACAGCGATGCTGAGTGGTTGGCTCACTTCTTCATGACAAGCCAGAAGTATTCTTTCAGAAACAGAAACATGCCTCCTTCCAAGATCCGCACTGAAGGAGAGAAGTTGGGCACAAAGATAATAGAAAAAAATCACAGGCAGGCCTTCCCCAGTGGTGGTCCAGAGATTAAGAATTCACCTTCCAATGCAAAGGACATGGGTTCGATCCCTGGTCCAGGAAGATTCCACATGCCCTGGAGCAACAAATCCTGTGTGCCAACAACTACTGAGCCTGCCAGCTCTGGAGCCCATGAGCGGGAAGCGGCAGCTACTGAGCCAGTGTGCAGCAGCTACTGAAGCCTGCATGCCTAGAGCCCGTGCTCCACAACAAGAGAAGCCATCACAGTGAGCCCAGGCACTGCAGCTAGAGAGTTTCCCCACTCACCACAACTAGAGAAAGCCTGCACGCCACAATGAAGACCCAGAACAGCCAAAAATAAATGAGCATTTTTTAAAGAATTAAAAGAAAAAAATCAGAGACAAACTGTCCAATCCAGTTGTATCTAACCTTAGGTCAGGTACATGCCCTCCAAAATCTCAGGGGCGAACACAGCACACCTGAGCATGTGCACATGGGCTAGGCATCCTCAGTGTGAAAGGATGCTCCCCCATCCCATCTCACACCCTGCCGGGAGCCAGCGTGAGGAATTCTGCCCATGGCAAAGGTCATAAGGAAGGAGGCTTGGCATACACAAAGGCGTGATCAAGTCTCAGGAAATCCCCTGTTCCCGAGCATCTACTCCCAAAACCAGAGTCTGTTTTATGCTCTCACCTACACCTCTGACTTTACGGGGGCTCTCCCCCATAACCATTTCTCTCAGAGAAGGAGTTAACTTGCAGCTCCAGTTAATAAAAATTCCTGGGCATGACAAGAGTGTTTCAACTTACAAACTCCTCTGAAGTTTCTCTAGCCTGCTTGAGCAGGTTCGTCCAGCCACATGTGATTGTTTATAGCCTCCCAACTGTGAGAGGCATGAGATGCTTTAAAACTTTCTAAATACAGACTCTTTTGAGAAGTTAGAAAATTATTAGTATAGTATTAATGGGTTGATTAGGAATTATATTGGTGAAGGGTTTTTTCATTTGTTGTGCCAATAATTGCTGCTAATTCCCTGCCCTGGGTGTGACAAGGGTGTCTCAGGTCAAACGTTTCTACTGGCAAACTAGCTTGTGTGACAAGATTATCCATACTCCTGCCACTACGCCTATGATTGTTTACTACCTGTCAACCATAAACAGCACAGAGAGTTTGGAGTATTTTGAGAGTCTTAATTAGCATAGGGCTTTTCTCATTGTTGAGTCAATGATTGCCACCAGGCCTCTATATCCTTAGGCACCTGGGAATATATTAATCAATGTATTTGGAATATAGAAAAGGAAATATAGTAGTTTTTGATGTTAGCAATACTAGACTTTTGAGTTAATGAATTTTCTCTTTTGTTATAGATCACTGTACTTTGTTACAAATCACTGTGTCCTTACTATGTAAAAATGTAACTTAATCACTATCTTAAGACTAATTAGATCTTAAGGGGAACATTGGTGAAGGGTTTTCATTTGTTAGGCTGATGTTTTGCTGCTAAATCTCCATATTCCCTGTTCTTATAATGAATATAACTAGCATATAGGAGAAATAAGTATTAACCTTTAAGATTAACCATGTTAACCTTGGGTTAAATAAATTCCTTTCTTGGTTGTGACCCATTACACTCTCACCCTATAGGAATGCAACTTTATCTGCTACCTTCAGAGGGTGCCGCCTGGTTTAAGAAAAAAACACCCTTGGAAAAAATAAGTTTTCTGGTTATCAGAAAGAAAGGGTCGTAAATATTAGCAGGCCTCATGGCCAGAAGATGATGTAAAACCCCTAAGACCTTTTTTTATGTAAAGCACCTGATTTTGATAAAGGTCAGGTCTGCTGACCTCCATGTGACTCTGTATTCATCCCTATGTGTAACAAAAAGGTATATAAGCAAACCTAAAAATAAAAAATCCGGATCAGTTTCTGGAAAGACTGATTCCCCCGTGTCATTTCTTTCTTGCTCCCCATTTTTCTGGCTGAATTCCCATCTGGAATGTGGGTACTCACCAAGCCTGCTGATTTTGCCTGGGCTTCTAAGATCGGACCAGGGAGGCCTCAGTGCCTCCTCTCCTTCAGGAGAATGGAAAGACGCCTGTGGCCTACGTAGGTGGTGATTGGTATTCCATGTAAACCAAGTTATTCAGCATCTTTTTCTCCACTAATATTTCCTACTACACTATCCATTTCTAATCTTTCTCTATATCTGTAATTAAGTAAGTTTTTCCAAGGATGTTGACTCCGTCTCACCTTCGAATCACCCTGGATCCACTGGGGCTGAACCCCGGCAACACCCCCTGTCAAAGCAAGGTCTCCAGCAACTGTCAGTGCCAGTGAGAGGACCAAGGGCCCAGGTGAGGTCATTAACTAATAGTCATGGAACCAAAGCCTCGTTGGCAAAGCCAAAGCAGGGTTAGGAATGGGCTGAAGTCTTCTCAGTATAAGAGCAGGAATTCCTAAACTGAGACGCTGCCCCCAGTGCTCATGAGGTCTTGCCTCTCAGAGGACTGACCCAAGATCAGCAGCATTCCTGGACATGCTCAGGCAAAGTCTGTAAGGATAGGAAGCTTCACTTCCTGGATGACTTCTCCAATACCTTCTCACATCTGTCTTATTTCTACAGAAGACTCGGGAAGGAGGAACATGATACCATACAGTACCCCTTATATGTGAACTCTGAAAAGAAATTATACAAATGGACTTACTTACAAAACAGGAAGAGACTCACAGACTTAGAGAATGAACCTACGGCTGCCAGGGGACAGTTGCGAGAAGGGATAGTTAGGAGTTTGGGAAGGACATGTACACACACTGTTGTATTTAAAATGGGTAACCAACAAGGACCTACCAAACCGCACAGGGAACTCTGCTCAGTGTCATGTAGCAGCCTGGAAGAGAGAGGAGTTTGGGGAGAATGGATACGTGTATATCCTGCTGGTTTGTGTTCTCTTCTGTTAGTAATTTTTAAATGTCTTGCCTTATTTCTATTTCCTCTTCTACTTTCTGATTTTTTTTCCTTTCTGTTCTTTTCTATTCTTATACTTTGGCAGGGGCGAGGGGACGGAGGGACTAAGTTGTGCTAATAATTTGAAAAAAGAAGTTTAATATTTTGAAAAACCTCAAAGACACAGACTTTTGAATGCTAAATCCTTACCCCGGGAGCTTCTTCGAAGAATATGCCAAGCCTCTCGTCTTCTGCCAGTAATTTTGATTTGAAGCCGTGCATTAACCTACCACTTATTTCCCTGCCAAGGAATTATGAGGGTGTCTCAAATACACTAACCTTACATATCCTAGGATTCTGTCATGGATTGGACAGCCTCTAGCTCCACAACTTCCAAAAGCAAAATATTCAAAAGGAAATGTACAGTTTGACTCTTCCCAGATTTTTCAGAGATTCAAAAGTCCTCAGAGGCCTTTTATTTTGTCTAACACCATGTTGAAATACAAGGATCAACTCTAGGGCTTAAAAATATGTGAATATAATTAGAAATTCCTTAGGGGGAAAATGGAAGTAAAGGATTAACCAAGGAGAGCCATTACATAAAGGATTAATTCTCTCTTCTGAGTGGTCACACATGACGTCTTTCTGCCCACTCACAGCTCCCCTGCAAGCCATCCTCAATCAAAGCAGATGTCTGTACAAGGAGAAGAATCTGGTTTTTTAAAGCTTTTTTTTTTTTTTAATGTGAACCATTTTTTAAGTCTTGATTGAATTTTTTACAGCACTGATTCTGTTTTATGTTTAGGTTTTTGCCCTGAGGCATGTGGGTCTTAGCTCCCAACCAGGGATTGAATCTGAACACTCTGCACTGGAAGGAGAAGTCTTAACCACTGGACCACCAGGGAGGTCTCAAGAAAGTCTCTGTTTTTAATCCCTGAAATTCAAATTCTTGACCTGAAATTATGAATGCTAGTTAATGATAGGCAAGACCTTGGATTGTAGGGGCCTATGAAGCAGAGTTTGGAAAACAGATCAACAGAATGGGTTTGCCAGTGGCAAAGGAAAGATATAAGCATTTGAATACAGAGTTCCAAAGAATAGCAAGAAGAGATAAGAAAGCCTTCTTCATCAATCAATGCAAAGAAATAGAGGAAAACAACAGAATGGGAAAGACTAGAGATCTCTTCAAGAAAATTAGAGGTAGCAAGGGAACATTTCATGCAAAGATGGGCTCGATAAAGGACAGAAATGGTATGGACCTAACAGAAGCAGAAGATATTAAGAAGAGGTGGCAAGAATACACAGAAGAACTATACAAAAAAGATCTTCATGACCAAGATAATCACGATGGTGTGATCACTCACCTAGGGCCAGACATCCTGGAATGTGAAGTCAAGTGGGCCTTAGAAAGCATCACTACAAAGATAGTGGAGGTGATGGAATTCCAGTAGAGCTATTTCAAATCCTGAAAGATGATGCTGTGAAAATGCTGCACTCAATATGCCAGCAAATTAGGAATACTCAGCAGTGGCCACAGGTCTGGAAAAGGTCAGTTTTCCTTCCAATCCCAAAGAAAGACAATGCCAAAGAATGCTCAAACTACTTCACAATTGTACTCATCTCACAAGTTAGTAAAGTCATGCTCAAAATTCTCCAAGCCAGGCTTCAGCAATACATGAACCGTGAACTTCCTGATGTTCAAGCTGGTTTTAGAAAAGGCAGAGGAACCAGAGATCTAATTGCCAACATCCACTGGATCGTGGGAAAAGCAAGAGAGTTCCAGAAAAACATCTATTTCTGCTTTATTTACTATGCCAAAACCTTTGACTGTGTGGATCACAATAAAGTGTGGAAAATTCTGAAAGAGATGGGAATACCAGACCACCTGATCTGCCTCTTGAGAAACCTATATACAGGTCAGGAAGCAACAGTTAGAACTGGACATGGAACAACATACTGGTTGCAAATAGGAAAAGGAGTACATCAAGGCTGTATATTGTCACCCTGTTTATTTAACTTCTATGCAGAGTACATCATGAGGAACGCTGGGCTGGAAGAAGCACAAGCTGGAATCAAGAGTGCCAGGAGAAATATCAAGAACCTCAAATATGCAGATGACACCACCCTTATGGCAGAAAGTGAAGAGGAGCTAAAAAGCCTCTTGATGAAAGTAAACGAGGAGAGTGAAAAAGTTGGCTTAAAGTTCAACATTCAGAAAATGAAGATTATGGCATCTGGTCCCATCACTTCATGGAAAATAGATGGGGAAACAGTGGAAACAGTGTCAAGACTTTATTTTGGGGGCTCCAAAATCACTGCAGATGGTGATTGCAGCCATGAAATTAAAAGACGCTTACTCCTTGGAAGAAAAGTTATGACCAACCTAGATAGCATATTCAAATGCAGAGACATTACAAAGGTCCATTTAGTCAAGGCTATGGTTTTCCAGTGGTCATGTATGGATGTGAGAGTTGGAATGTGAAGAAAGCTGAGCGCCAAAGAATTGATGCTTTTGAACTGTGGTGTTGGAGAAGACTTTTGAGAGTCCCTTGGACTACAAGGAGATCCAACCAATCCATTCTGAAGATCGCTCCTGGGTGTTCTTTGGAAGGAATGATGCTAAAGCTGAAACTCCAGTACTTTGGCCACCTCATGTGAAGAGTTGACTCTTTGGAAAAGACTTTAACGCTGGGAGGGATTAGGGGCAGGAAGAAAAGGGGGCAACAGAGGATGAGCTGGCTGGATGACATCACCAACTCAGTGGACGTGAGTTTGAGTGAACTCCAGGAGTTGGTGATGGACAGGGAGTCCTGGCATGCTGCAATTCATGGGGTCGCAGAGAGTTGGACATGACTGTGCGACTGAACTGAACTGGACTGAACTTGTTTATATGTCCAGCATATTTTTTTAAACACAATAAGTAAGGTCTATCATTTTTTGTTGCCACCAATTGAGTAGCACCTTACATTGTGCCTTATTGGGGATTTTCCTACAGTCAGAGCCTAAGTGAGGTGTTCAGAACCTGATGCCTGAATACATAAGTGAGGGAATGGAGACAATGAGACAGGGGAGGAGGACAGAGAAGCTACATTTTCAAAGTCACTGTGCAAAGCAGCAAGGCTGAACTCAAAGCGAGCTCTGGGGAGTGTAGGAAACATGCCACAGCTGTGCACTTGGACACTGACCCATGGCCTCTGCTTGTCCCTTGCACAGGGCTGCCCCAAGGGATGGAACTGCTCCCAGCCCCACTTCTTTCTGCTGTTATGCCGACTGAGCCAGCTCACTGTGGCAAAAAGTGGAAAGAGGCTCAGTGCATTGGAAGTGGGATGTAGACCCTGCCAGCCGGAACTGGATACATACTTATTCAACTGAGCTGCACGTGGATGGCCAGGATGTGACCAGTAATGCAAAAGAGTCTGCAACACATAGATGCATATCATAACCCCTGTATGCTTCTTCCACCTCATGACTTCTGTGCAAACTATGGAGAGCAAGTTATATCTTTTCAAATAAACAATATACATACTTAATCAGGAAGTTGCAGTTCTAGGGATTTGCCCTACGATTATTCATTCTTGCTCATGTGTGAGACATCGTATGTACAATGATGCTTACTGAAGCATTATTTGTGATGGAAAACAATTGGGAGGAAAAACGTTAGTGTTAATCTATACAGGACTGATCAAACAAATGATATGTCCATGGAACTGTGGAATCAGGGTGATAATTAATTATATTCAACAAGCTGCATGAAACCGTCACTAACAAATCAGAATGGGCACTCAGTAAAGAAGAGGAGAAGCCCACTGACATGCCTGTATTGGTGCATAGACTGTCAGCCAGGCATGGAGCAGGTTAAAAATGAAACGTCCCTGCAGTCACAATGATACTCCTCCTTCAGATCATTGTTCTGTTAGGAAGTTCAAGCTGAGGGACTTTGCGGGTGGTTCAGTAGTTAGGAATCCACCTTCCAATGCAGGGGACATGGATTCGATCCCTGGTAGGGGAACAAAAATACCAAGATTCCACATGCTTCAAGGTAACTATGCCCATACACTGCAACTACTGAGCCAGGGCACCTCAACCAGAGAGCCCACGTGTCCCAACTAGAGTCCCATGCTTTCTGGAGCCCATGGGCCACAACTAGAGACAAGACTGCATGTCCCAATGATAGATCCCAAGTGCCATAACTAAGACCCAACACAGCCAGAAATTAATAAATATTTTTTTAAAGGGAGAAGCTCAAGCTGAAAGTTCAAGCATCATGCCCTCAGTTCCCTTTGCTAAATTGTTTGCCTTGGGAACAGCTAAGGCTTTGGTAATGTGTTGTTGCTTATCTGAAGGGTGAATGGGAGGATATATTTAATATATTGGGAACTGCATATATTAACAATATGCAGTTATTAGCAGGGCTTGTTTTCCTCCTGTCCTAATCTCCATTTTATTCTAGATGTCTAAGCAGTTGATCAAATTAAAAGCCAGAGTCAACCAGACTTCACAGAGTTAAACTAATTTCTCAGCAGGATCACTTCATCAAGAAGCCTGATAAATCACACTCAGTGGGATTTTTTTTCTTCTTCCTGATGGTTTTCTTCTCAACTTTAATGTGCAAACAAATTGTTTCAGCCTTAAGAAAAGTGTTGGGAACCTGGACTCCTACTTGGACTTCCCCATGGAAACCAAGATCCTGGAGAACTCTGTCCAGATCCATGTGAAACAAACCTCCCCATCTGGTCTCCTGCATTGTGTCTTTAAAGGCAGGCAAAATTCACCAACCAAAACCACACCATGCTTTTTATTCATTTATTTTATTTTAAACTTATTTTGTTTTGAAGTATAGCCGAATAACAATGTTGTGATAGTTTCAGGTGGACAGCAAAGGGACTCACTCACACATATACCTGTATCCATCCTCCTCCAAACTCCCTCCCATCCAGGCTGCCACATAACATTGATCAGAGTTCCCTGTGCCAGACAGTAGGTTCTTGTTGGTTATACACTATAAATATAGCAGTATGTACATGTCCACGCCAAGCTTTTTAAATCTCAGAAGGGATTCACCCAGGATCCCACGCCTACAATCGTGGTTTAAATCCAAAGTGAAAAAAAAAGCAATTCTGGTCCTAGATTGAATCCTTGTAGGCAGTTGATTATCCCTATAGGGTCTCTCCAGCACCTACTCATGAGCCATCCCCTTTTTGGCCTCAATATGTGTTCAGCCAAGTGTAGGATATAAACACAGCAGAATGCACCCAGAAACAACCATTATAGTTTAGACTGACAAGGAAGCAAAAAGCAGTCCCTACCCAGAGTTCTGTCTGACATTCTGCTTTCTTTCTCAGTCTGGAGAAATCCCTAGAGATAAAAGGGAAATCTCCCATATCAGGGTTAATTCTAGGAGCAGTAAGGATTCAGCAACAGTGTAGGAGTTACGTCTCTGTCCATTAAAAACATTCTTCTTCAACTGGACATTTTATGAAGGACTGTGAATAATTCCATAACACAAAGGCACTTGCCCCTCTGTTTTCCAGCCATGGAGATTAGAGTTTGGATCCATGGTAGCTTAAAACAAAGCCCACAGTGAGAAGGCTCGTTCATCACAATGACAAGAACTACAGTAAAATTTCAAGGAGTTTGACGCCATTCAGTCCTGTTCAAAAGGCTGAATGTGATGATAAAACTTGTTGATTCCCTACTCTTCACTAGGGATTATGGAGACAAAGGGGCCATGGGGAGCTCTGGGGCTTAAGGAGGAAGCAATGGTGCTTGTGGGGAAGTAAGGGTTCAGAGCAAACAGGACAGATGTATGTGCTGGCATCTCTTTGGAGCAGTGTCCAGACAGGCTTGTCCTATTTCCCTGTCTTGTCACTGTTATTGTTCAGCCACTAAGTCATGTCCAACTCTTTGTCACCCCATGGACTACAGCATGCCAGGCTCCCCTGTTCTCTACCATCTCCCAGAGTTTGCTCAAATCATGTCCACTGAGTCAGTAATACTATCTAACCATCTCATCTTCTGTCGTCCCCTTCTCCTGCCTTCAATCTTTCCCAGCATCAGTCTTTTCCAATGAGTCAGCTCTGCCCATCAGGTGGCCAAAGTATTGGAGCTTCAGCTTAAAACATCAGTCCTTCCAATGAATATTCAAGGTTGATTTCCTTTTGGATTGACTGGTTTGAACCTTGCCCATAACTGAAAAAGGGATGCTAAGCTCACATCATGAACTCTGGAAAGTCCAAAATGTAGAAACACAGGTTAGTAATTTGCTGCCTAGATTTTGTAGTTAATGCAAGGGGAGATGCAAAAGGGTTTTTAAAATTTTTCTTTTCTAAATAAAATACTGTTTAAATTAGTAGGAGCAAATTTTTCTCCCATTAGGACCCTTATTTTCCATTTTTCATTAAAAGAATATTTCAGGTAAATGAAATGTCCCTATCCCCACCCATTATATTTCCTTCTCTTTCCATGTCCCCCATGACAGTTACTCCCAATTTGGTGTTTATTTTTCCTGCATATGTCTCCAAAATTATGTATGTATGTACTACTGAACAACACATAGTATTATTTCCTGTGCTTTTAGCTTTTAAAAAGTATGTGTCTTTCATTCTGCATTTGGTATTTACCCATATTGGTATGACTGCTCCAATTTAATCTGGCACCATTTAATAATACATTTTATGGATCTGCCACAGTTATTTATCCCTTCTCCTGCTGGTGTACATTTGTTTCCAACTTTTCATTATTACAAAACTGCTACAATAAACATCAGTGAACATCTTTGTACTTGTCTGTGCACATGTGAAATGGTTGTGACATGTTTTTAATAAAACAATACATCTTGGAGAACTTTTTGTGCCTGTACATGCTGCTATAACTCATCTTTTTAATGTATAAACAGCATTCTAGAAAATACAAATCACTAAAATGTGTTGAAACGTGGATTGCTGGACCTTTAGATTGCTTCTCTCTTTAAGATGTAACAACAATGCTACATGTCTCTGTGAGCTCACATGACAGTTTCACTACTCTGTGGACCTATAATTGCAACTACTTGGTCCAAAAGTGTGGGGGCGACTTCCCTGGTGGTCTAGTGATTAAGAATCTGCCTGCTAATGAGGGGATATCCCTGGTCCGGGGAGATCCCAGGTGCCAAGGCGCAACTGAGACTGCTCTACAGCTAGTGAGCCCATGCTCGAGACCCCATGCTCTGCAACAAGAGACGCCGCCACAGTGAGACTGCACACAGCAACGGAGACCTACTGCAGCCCAAAGTAACAAAGAAATAATGTTAAAAGCCTGCTACCTCCCCATTCCTGCTCCCACCCCGACTCTCCCCAAAAGAGCACGTGAATGCTTTCAGTTTTGCCACCTGCTGCCAAATTACTCCCCAAAAGAGCTTCACTCCCTTGCACCAGCAGTGCAAGGGGGTAGCCACTGCTCTACCACCTCACCATCTCTCAGTAGTGTCAGTCTTGCACGCTTCTGCAATGTGATGGATTTGAAATGACATCCCATAATATCTAATTTCATTTGCATGATTACTTGTAAAATTGAACATCTTCTCATGCATTTATTGACCATTTGGTTTCCATCTTCCACTGACTGTGGATCCATATGCTTCATCATCCTTTCTACTTCTTGGGCAACCATCATGAAAGTCTGTTTCCAATAATCCCTGTATCTATTTACTTTAGAAGAGGATAATCCATTGAAAGCTTGGTTGAGAAAAGTCTAAGTGAATAACACATTTCATTTGTTATTTATTTGTTATTATTACATAATAATATCTACTATATTAATTATATTAATTAACATTAATTAATTATGTTTGTTAATGTAGTAAGTAAATGAATTATTTTCAGTGCCTTGACTGTTCTGGCCATACTGTGCAGCATGTGAGTTGATCCAGCCAGGGACCAAGTCCATGCCACCTGCAGTGGAATCACTGAGTCTTAACCACTGGATCACCAGGAAAAGTCCTCTAATAAGTAAATAAAATTAACATCAATAAGTAATAAAATTACAAATAAGTAATAAAATTAACACAGATCTGCTTCTCAGAGCTTTGGAAACTTGACCATGATGGTTGTTCTATAAATTAAAAATATCTGCCCAGATGCATGTGAGTAGAAATCCAACATCACTCATGTTCACTTTGCTAGGGGAATAGGGAAAAAAACTAGCATTATCAAGTATTGACTCTGTACACAGAGCTTAATGGATATCATCTCATTTAATCAATCATCTCATTTAATGAATTCATGAGAAGACTTTCAATTTTACAAGCAGAACTGTGAAGGAAGTATTATTTTCCCCTTTTAGGATGAAGAAATAGAGAGACTAAATTTTTATCCTGAGGTCATGAACCTCGTAATTAACAAAGCCAGTATTCAAACCCAGGTTTGTCTGCCTCCAAACCACATGTTCTTGCTCCTGTACAAGAGTCATAGTCATTATGGATACTCTAATTTGAAGAGAGGGTGGCATTTGGAATGGTATCCATTCTTCCAGGAATGATTATTTAGGGAGCTAAAGATGTTGTCCCAATTTTTCTGAGTCTAACCACTAGGAATCTTCACAGGCACCCTTTCCCCACCACTCTTTCCCTGAATGGAAACTGCGGCCATCATGTTATTGTTCAAACATTGTGCCCTTTGTGGGGAGTTGATATGCATTCTCATCTCCTTCCTTTCCACTTTTTGTCCTCCTACTAGGAAAGGAACAGTTAGTTTTTCAGGAAGCAATACTAGCTGCTTCTTCAGGGGCTCGATGACGTGACAAGGCATACTAAGATTCATACTAAGATGAATCTCTTCTCCTTAGTTTTGTTTCAAAAAGCAGTAGAATCTAACCTGAAAAAATGTAATTGAGCACATACTCATTGTATATATTACACATTTTTTTAACCAATACTCTCTTTCCCAGCTACAATTGTTGGGTGATTAAGGAGGGAAACCAAATTGAGCCCCGACCGTATGCAATTAAGAGAACCTTACAGGAATTTCTGAAGTAGTTTTAATAGCTCTTAAGATGCCTTGAACTCTGACAGACTTCCCATGAGTTTTAGGACAAAGCAAGGCCCTCTGTGTTGTATTAATATATCATCACCTGGATATGATTTCAGCCAAAGCTCTGTTGGACAGTTCCCACTGTTCCCACCCCCCACCTCACAAGCCTTTTTCCACTTTCTGCCTTTAGATCCTTTTTTTTTTTTTTAATTGGAGGCTAATTACTTTACAATATTGTAGTGGTTTTGTCATACATTGACATGAATCAGCCGTGAGTGTACATGTGTTCCCAATCCTGAACACCCTTTTCCACCCTTCCCCACCCCATCCCTCTGGGTCATCTCAGTGCACCAGCCCTGAGCACCCTTTCTCATGCATCGAACCTGGACTGGCGATCCATTTCACATATGATAATATACATGTTTCAATGCTATTCTCTCAGATCATCCCACCCTTGCATTCTACCACAGAGTCCAAAAGTCTGTTCTATACATCTGTGTCTCTTTTGCTGTCCTGCATACAGGGTTATCGTTACCATCTTTCTAAATTCCATATAGATGCGTTAGTACACTATTGGTGTTTTTCTTTCTGGCTTACTTCATTCTGTATAATAGGCTCCAGTTTCATCCACCTCATTAGAACTGATTCAAATGTATACTTTCTGCCTTTAGATCCTTTCTGAAGTCAAGGAAGCTTGTTCAGCCTTTGTACAGAGCCAGAAATTCGAGACAGTTAATACCTCTGGAGGCAAGCCCCACCCAACAGGAGATTAAGTCAGTAAGTAAATGTCCCACCTCTGGCCCTTCAAGTATTCTACATCCTATTTACCCATACTGCTACTCTATTCAACAAGGAATGCACCCTTTCTCGGATTTTCTTCCTTGCCTTTCTCATTCTCCCTATTGTCTCAATACCCTGCTCCTGGGAGCACCTCCCTAATAACTTACTTACACTCAAGTCCTTTTCTCAGGTTCTGCTTTTGAGAGTACCTGAAGCAAAACCCCCAAAGTTTCATACTTATCTATGTATCACTTTAGATAGAACCTCCTCCTCCAGGAAAACTTCCTTGGTTTCTTCTAAGTATAAAAAGGTGTGGTTGAACTTTTATCACACCATGTTTTTATTGGTTATTCATTTTTTTAATATTTCTAACTAGATGGTGAGCTTCCTGAAGATAGAGACCATGTACCATTGCATGCTTAGTCCTTAGCACAATATCTGGCACATAGTAGACAGTAAATATCTGACGAAAAACAGAGACAATTATGTGTAGGTACTGGGCTAAGTACTTAAGAGGCATATACCAAGATGAACAACATTCAACATTCCCTTTGGTCAAGAGGATTCAGTACACTGGAAGTGACAGATACGAATACAGATTAATTGCGAAGCGAGAAGTTTTGCTTTCCAGCGGAGACATGAAGAAAGCATTGCTTAAGCTCTACCTTGAAAGACTAGGACAAGATTCTCAGGAAAGATATTTGAGCAAGGACTTGAAGAAACTTGGTGCATCTCTATGAAATTAATCGATAAAAATAATTTTTAAAAATAGCTCACATTTGTTGAGGCTCCTCACGCAAAGAACTTTTCCAGTAACATCTCATCTAGCTTCCATAGACAGATACTGAACAGTTTCATTTTCCAATGAAAGAGATTGAGGCTGGTAAGGTTGAGAATTTGTCTCAATTTGCACAGGTAGCAAAAGGTAAAGCCAGAATTCCATATTTATTTAATGTTATTAATGTTTATTTAATGTCCAACATTTATCATAACCATCATCCCAGGTGGCGCTAGTGGTAAAGAATACACCTTCCAATACAGGAGACACAAGAGACATGGGTTCGATCCCTGGGTCAGGAAGATCCCCTGGAGGAGGAAATGGCAATCTGCTCCAGTACTTGCCTGGAGAATCCTATGGGCAGAGGAGCCTGGCAGGCTACAGTCCACAGGGCTGCAGAGTTGGACACAACTGAGCGACTGAGCACATTTATCTCAACAAAGCTTGCTCCTCTAGAGGCTACAGTTCAAGATGTTGATACAAGAGGATCACACATTCAACTCCCTCCACAAGCACACTGAATCTACAGCTGCAGAGGAAATAACTTCCTCTGGAGAAAAAAGCAAACAAGAAACGGCCTGAGTGACTCCTGCACACCAAGTGAATGAGACAAGACTCACAATGAAGCAGGTTGCAGAGGCTGGAACACAAGCTTGTCTTAAACCCCAACGCCAGCGCTACCACCTACATTTGGGAGGGAACCCAAAACCTGGAGCTTCTCTTTGATGCAACAAAGACTTTGAATCCCACATGAAGCATCATCAACATTTAAGACGTGCACCTCAGAGATGAGCCAAAAAAACTAGCTTTGGAAACTAACAGATCCCCAAGGCTACTGCAATCCAACAAAGAGTTGTTAAAAGATTCATGCTCAGACTCACACAGCTCAGGCCCATCCCAGAAAAGGCTGGTTCAGGGCACCCAAATTTATGTGGGAGAGGCTCACTGGCTTGTCTCAGAGCCTGGACCAGGAACAGGGATACTCTCCAGACAGGTGTCATCTCTATATTCTCTCTCTCTGCCTTGTTCCAGCTGGGGAGAAACTTTTTCTTAACTTTAAGATTTTTTTCTCTCTCATTCTCAGAAAACGAAGATTATGGCATCCGGTCCCATCACTTCATGGGAAATAGATGGGGAAACAGTGGAAACAGTGTCAGACTTTATTTTGGGGGCTCCAAATTCACTGCAGATGGTGACTGCAGCCATGAAATTAAAAGACGCTTACTCCTTGGAATAAAAGTTATGACCAACCTAGATAGTATATTCAAAAGCAGAGACATTACTTTGCCGACTAAGGACCGTCTAGTCAAGGCTATGGTTTTTCCTCTGGTCATGTATGGATGTGAGAGTCGGACTGTGAAGAAGGCTGAGCGCCAAAGAATTGATGCTTTTGAACTATGGTGTTGGAGAAGACTCTTGAGAGTCCCTTGGACTGCAAGGAGATCCACCCAGTCCATTCTGAAGGAGAGCAACCCTGGGATTCCTTGGAAGGAATGATGCTAAAGCTGAAATTCCAGTACTTTGGCCACCTGATGCAAAGAGTTGACTCATTGGAAAAGACTCTGATGCTGGGAGGGGTTAGGTGCAGGAGGAGAAGGGGACGACCAAGGATGAGATGGCTGGATGGCATCACGGACTCGACGGACGTGAGTCTGAGTAAACTCTGAGAGATGGTGATGAACAGGGAGGCCTGGCGTGCTGCGATTCATGGGGTTGCAGAGTTGGACACGACTGAGCGACTGAACTGAACTGAACTGAACTCTCTCTCATTCTCATTTTTATTTTCCCATCAGGCACCATCTATCTTCCTGTCCTCCTTCTGCCTTGCTCCATCCAATGGATACCATTTCTTTTTCATCTTTTAAATTCTAGGCCTCTTCTTGTTCCTCTTTTTTTATTGGAGTATAAATGCATACAGTGCTGTGTTAGTTTCTGCTGTACAATGCAGTGAATCAGCTATCCATACACATATATCCCCTCCCTCTGGACCTCTCTCCCACCATCCCTCATCGCTCCCCTCTAGGTCATCACAGAGCACTGGGCAGAGCTCCCTGTGCTATAGAGCAGCCTCCCACTAGCTGTCGATTTTACACATGGTAGTGTATATATGCCAACGCTACTTTCTCAGTTCATCCCATCCGCCCTTTCCCTTGCTGTGTCCACATGTTCTCTACATGTGTCTCTATTCTTACCCTGGAAATATGTTCATCTGAACCATTTCTCTAGATTCCACATATATGCGTTAATACACAATATTTGTTTTTCTCATTCTGACTTACTTCACAATGTACAACAGTCTCTAGATCCATTCACATCTCTACAAATGACCCATTCCATTCCTTTTTATGGCTGAGTGATATTCCCTTCTGTGTATATCACCCATCCTTTGATTTAACTTTTCTTGAAAAACAAAAATATATACACACGCATAGATGATTCTACTTGGAGTCATTCTTAGTCCTTTGAGTATTTCTCAGTTATTTTAAAACAGTCCTCAGTCAGTTCAGTTCAGTCGCTCAGTCGTGTCCGACTCTGCGACCCCATGGACTGCAGCACACCAGGCCTCCCTGTCCATCACCAACTCCCGGAGTTTGCTCAAACTCATGTCCGTTGAATCAGTGATGCCATCCAACCATCTCATCCTCTGTCATCCCCTTCTCCTCCTGCCCTCAATCTTTCCCAGCGTCAGGGTCTTTTCAAATGAGTAATGTCCCCAAAGTATCCCATATATATGTATGTATGTATGTATATGTATATAGTTCAGGTGATCATTGGTGGTCTTTGGCACGTGTGTGTGTCTGGTATCACACACACAGTCAGAAACTGACAGAGAGAGAGAGAGATGTGCACAGATGTGCATTTTAAGAGGTTCTGAGGACTGTCTCTGTCTCTCCATTTGTGCTTTGGGGACTTTACTCAGTAATTAGGAGATAACGCAAAATATTTTAAGGCTAAATGTTCAAGTCTTCAAATTTCCTCTCAAAATCTGATCAACTCTGCTGCAGAAACAAATCATTTCAGCTGTTTCATTCTCAGTAGAATCATAGTGCTATTTTGTCGACTTCCTACAGGTGAAATATGCTTATTATGACCTATTACAGAAGTCATAAAAGTGGGAAAGAAAGAAAGAAGGAAGGAAGAAGGCAGGAAGAGAAAGAGAGAAGGGGGAGGGGGGAGAGGGAAGGGAAGGAGAGGAAATGAAGCTACTTTTCTTCTAATGGGAGTAAGCGAAGCTGCTAAATAAAGAAAAATAAATGGGAGGGAAATAAATTCCAATTTCCAGGTTTCTTTTCCATTAAAAGAAAACAAGAAGCTTCTTACATTGCCTCTGTTCCGCAAAACACCAGACAGGAGGGGAAATTCCAGAGGAGAAAAAAAACATCTTTGCTCTTATTTGAAATGCAGCATGAAGAAATCGAGATCTTCTAATGGTCCAGAAACAGCATAACTGATTAAGCAAGGATCCTGGAATGAAATGACTACTTTACTTTATGTTCTTTGAAGGAACTGGCCCAGACTCAGAAGAAGGCCGAGAGACTAATCGCAGAGTGATGGGCAGTTATCAGTACCATATCAAAGGTCTGTTAATGGGATCTTGGGAAGAGAATTGGGCTGCGAGTTGGTTTAGCTGAAGACTGTTAAGAACCTCTTCCAGTAAGATGATAATCCCCACAGAACTGAAGAAAGTGACTGCACTGCATAAAGCATGACCTCAGTTTATGGCACACTTTCTTGCAAAGATCTCAGGCAGCCCCTGAGGAACTGACAAATCTGTAATTCCACGTTAATTGACACAAAGGGTGCTGTTTGCCAGATGACCTCACACATAATCGAATTAGGCAGACACACTTTCCACATGTGATCGTGTTTATTGCATGCATTACCATCATTTAGCATTTATCATCCTTTCCCAGTGGCCTGTAACAGCTAAGAGGGCTAGTTCTAAAACCTGATAGACTCAACCTCTATTGAAAAAAAAAAAAGCATAGCTCTGTAAGTTTAATCATCTTTAAAAAGCAACTAAACATAGCACCTTCTTCAAAATGTTGTTGTGGGTGGGAGAGACTAAAGCATGAAAAATATAATACCTGGCATACGGGGAACATTTGTAAATATCATTATTATTTACATTTTTTGAAAGCAGCCTGGATGGGTTTATTAGTTAGACTTTGTTCCTTGCGCAAAATCAGCTAATAATTTTCAACCACCTATTTTGTGTACAATGCTTTCATATATGCTTTTTATTCCTTACAACACTTCACTGAAGTAGATATTATTATTCCTTCTTAAAAGCTAAGAAAGTAAAAGATCAGGTAAGACAAAAGAATTGCTGTTCATCATTTGACTATAAAGTCGTTTGACTCGAGCTTACGTCTTCTGACTCCACAGTACAGACTCTTGTACGACATTTTACATTACAGTGGAATAACTTTTTACACACATGAATTTCTACAGTCCATATCTATGCATATTCTGATAAGTGAGTTCTCCCAAAACCAAGCCCTGTTTCAGTTTCTGGAGTATACATATTCCCACTGTGGCCAATTTCAACAACCAGCTTGGAAAATTCTTTGGTACTTAACAGTCTGCTCTAACTAGCCATTATAA
Source organism: Nanger dama (assembly GCA_917880005.1). Classification (NCBI taxonomy): domain Eukaryota; kingdom Metazoa; phylum Chordata; class Mammalia; order Artiodactyla; family Bovidae; genus Nanger; species Nanger dama. The sequence continues at coordinate 15,569,712 of CAKJTW010000044.1, forward strand.
GCCAGTTCCAGCCCACCTTTGACCTTATTCTTTTATATAAAACTCACAGAAACAGGGAGCGGAAAAGTGGTTTCCAGGGGCTGGGAAGAGAGGAGTAGACAGGAACAGGGAGAGGTTGGTAAAGCTTTCAGTTATATGACAAGTAAGATCTGAAAAATCTAATATATAATACAGTTGACTACAGCTGTTAACACTGTATTGTAGGATTGAAATTTGCTAAGAGAGTAGGATTTAAATATTCCTACAGAAAAGGGGGGATAAATATTGAAGTGATGAATGAGTTAATTAACTCAATGGAGGGAATCCTCTGGCAATGTATACATATATCAAATCATCACGGTGTACACTTTGACTATCTTACAATTTTAATTGTCAAGTATACTTCATAAGGAACTCTGTGTAACACAGGGAACTCTATTCAAGACTCTGTAATGACTTATAAGGGAAAAGAATCTAAAAAGAGTGGATATATGGGTCCCCGGTGGCTCAGAGGTAAAGAATCTGCCTGAAATGCAGGAGCCACAAGAGACGTGGGTTAGAACCCTGGGTCGGGAAGATCCCCTGGAGAAGAGCACAGCAACCCACTCCAGTATTTTTGCCTGAGAAATCCCATGGACAGAGGAGCCTGGTGGGCAACAGTCCATAGGGCTGCAAAGAGTCTTATACGACTGAAGCAACTAAGCACGCAGCCACACGAATGCATAACTGGTTCACTTCACTGTCCACCTAAAACACAGCATTGCAAATCAACTATGCTCCAGTAAAAATTAGAAAAGAAACTATATCTCAGGACTTCCCGGACGGTCTAGTTGCTAAGAGTCTGCACTCCCAGTCCAGAGGGCCTGGGTTCAGTCCCTGGTGGGAGAACCAGATCCCCCATGAAGCCACAAAGATCAAAGAGCCTGAGTTCTACAACTAAGAAGCAGCGCAACCAAATAAATAAGCAATAATAATAAAAAAAAAAAACTATACCTCAAACAGCTGAAAAAGTGGGGTAATAATTAAATATTATTAAATTTCTGTGTGTATATATATCCATATCTGGTTAGCACTAAAGTCAAACTTTAGACCAGAGGTTCTCAAACTTGACTCCACATTATGGTCACTGGTACACTTTTTCAAAGCCCTGTTGGCCTATGCTGCACCCCAGACTAGTTCTGTCAAAACCGCTGAAGATCAGACTCAGTCATCCCATATTTTAAAGTGCCCATGACGGAGGGAAGTTAAAGCCTGCCTATTGTTGGCCGTGATCCTTTGCTCTCAGGCTCCCTGGCTGTCTCAGACCTTGTGGGTACAGCCTTGGAACCCGCCTTAGAGAAGTGAAGTGTGTTAGAGGGGCCAAACCCAAACCAGGGCAGAGCCAGCCTATAAAGCAGAGCCAGTAAACAGCGGAGAACAAGGCAAGGAAGCTGGAGCAGTGACTCAGAAACAGGATAGGCAGCCAAGAGCAAGAGACGAGTCCAATTTCAGACACAGAAGATGGGCCAAATAACTGAAGGGATACAGACGCTAATAACAGACGATCAGATGGGCGTGGCTAAGGCTTGGGGTGGGCATCGTACCAATTGGTTCAGCCTTCAGCCCAGCCACTACTCCCAGGGCACCCATGGGCAGCTCATTTAAAACCTATTTGCCTCCATTTCCTCTCCTATGAATGGGAGCAACGGGATCTTCACATAAAGGATTTAATGATGTAAAGGTAGCATAGTTTTCATATAGCAGTGTTAGTTTTAAAAGCTGGTCTAATTACTGGTCTGAAAGGCAACTCTGCCTCAATCAGGAAAGACTTCTAAAATTTTACAGTATTGTAAAGTAGAATAAAGTAAAAATAAAATTTAAAAAAATAAAAAAATTTTACTTTGTTCTATTTTTTAAGCTCAAGTACACAGATTTGATTGTCCCCTTAAATACATGGCACACTTTTATCATCCATCCATCTGTGAGTCTCTTTTTTTTTTTTTAATTGGTGTATAGTTGCTTTACAATATTGTGTTAGCTCCTGCTGTACCATGAAGTGGTCGGGCTGAGCTCCCTGTGCTATACAGCAGGTTCTCTGGGTCTCTTTCTAAATCGTTTTTCACTTTATTTCTTTTTCTAATCCTATTCTCTTTCCCTCATAAGCACCGTCCCGCCTGTATCCAGTATACATACTTCTAATCTACATGTGTGTTCGTTCTCTTCTCTTCCTGTCTATGGAAGTTATGGCTTGTGGGTGAAGCCTTTAAATTTACGCAAAGAGTATCCTATTCGTGTATTTGGTCTGCCATATCAAAATACCACCCAGATGCAGTGGCTTAAGCAACAGACGTGTCTCACACTTCTGGAGGCTGGAAGTCTAAGATCCAGGTGACAGCAGGCTGGCTTCTTCTGAAGTCTCTCTCCTGGGCTTACGAGGGGCTGCTTCTCTGTGTGCATCACATGGTCTTTCCTTTGTGTGGGTACGTATCTGGCAACTACATTCCCTCTTCACAAAAGGACACCAGTCAGGTTGTACTGGGGCCCAATCTAAAAACTTCTATTTTAACTTAGTTAACCTCTTTTCAGACCTTATCTTTACATCTGGTTACTTTCTGCAGTCTTGGAGGTTAGGGTTTCAGCATATGAATTTGAGTGGACGCAATTCAGCCCATAAGCATTACTGTTTAATTATAGTCAATTTTTGTAGTCCTGATCTTTCCTGGTGGCTCAGATGGTAAAGCGTCTGCCTACAAGGTGAGTAGACCTGGGTTCAATCCCTGGGTCAGGAAGATCCCCTGGAGAAGGAATTGGAAACCCACTCCAAGACTCTTGCCTGGAAAATCCCATGGACGGAGGAGCCTGGCAGGTCCAGGCAGGTCCATGGGGTCACAAAGAGTTGGACACAACTGTGCAACTTCACTTTTGTACTCCTGGTATTAGCACAAGTTTGTGTGTGTGCCCCATGTGCAGTGAGGCGAAACACACCAAAATATCGGATTTGGGAGGAGAGTAAGGTTTCTTGCAAGGTCATGCAAAGAAACGGGTGGTTTGTACCCTAAAATGCCCTGAAGTGCGCAAAGGGTTTCCAGTTTCAGCAAGACAGTTTTGAAAGCCAGATAAGGGAGGAGGGGTCAGAGTGTGTGCTCAGTTCATTCACAATGCTCTGATTGGCTGCTGCGGAAACAGGGCGGTGTCACGGGAGTGAGCTGGACCAGTCCTCAGGCTCCCAGAGGCCTGGCGCTACGTGCTCCTGGGTGCCTGCGTGCATGCTTAGTTGCTCAGTCGTGTCCAACTCTTTGCGACACCATGCCCTGTAGCCCACCAGGCTCCCCTGTCCGTGGGATTCCTCAGGCAAGAATATTGGAGTGGGTTGCCGTTCCCTTCTCCAGGGGATCTTCCCGACCCAGGGATCCAACCTGCATCTCTTGCATTGCAGGCAGACTCTTTACCGTCTGAGCCACCAGGGAAACCACGTTCGTGTTTATCAAGTAGTTAAATCTTCCATTTGGTGGAGAGTTTTCGCATCTGCAGAGCAACTCAGGAAGTGTGGAGCAAATAGTTATCTAGGTTCTTCAGTTCAGTTCAGTTCAGCCGCTCAGTCGTGTCCGACTCTTTGCGACTCCATGAATCGCAGCACGCGATCCATCACCAACTCCCTATCCATCACCAACTCCCGGAGTTCACTCACACTAATGTCCATCGAGTCAGTGATGCCATCTAGCCATCTCATCCTCTGTCATCCCCTTCTTCTCCTGCCTCCAGTCCCTCCCAGCATCAAAGTCTTTTCCAATGAGTCAACTCTTCGCATGAGGTGGCCAAAGTACTGGAGTTTCAGCTTTAGCATCATTCCTTCCAAAGAAATCCCAGGATCTTCAGAGAGGAGCTCAACTAAGGGATCTGGGGCAGGCCGGTGCGGGGGGAGGTGGGAGGGGGCATCCCAGGAAGGCCTCATAGTGTCCTGCTCAGTCACCTTGGCACCCAGTGAGCCACCCACCACCCTGGAACCATGCTTTCTTGTACCCTCTTTGTCACGGATTCCAGAGTTGGCATGTAACTTACTCTGGCTAATGTGACATTAGCCAGTATGATCAAGCAAAGGCTTGGTAACTGCATTAGTGGGTTGCCTTCTCTGCTACCCTGTGAGAAAGCCCAAGCCAGGCCACAAGCTGGTGCTGACTTGAGGCCCTCAGACATAAGAAGCCAACATCAGTGACTAGACGGACAGGTAAACCCATTGCAGGCAACTTAGTAACAACTGTTCCAATTCCCTACCAACAGCAGGGGAGTGAGTGAACCCAGGAGAGACCAGCAGAGCTGCCCTGTTCATCCCAGCCCCAGATGCTGACTCTCAGACTCCAGAGCTAATAAATAGTAGCTAGAAGGCACTGAGTTTGAGATGGTCTGTTAGCAGCAGACCTCATAGCAGCTATGCATCTCATTCTGGTCCTTACTCTTTTTTCTCATTTAACATTATGTAGTTGAGATGTTGCTATTTGTAGATCTGTTTCACTCCTTCTCTGGCTGCAGTGTGGCATTCTGTCATATGCACATGTCATATTTTACATATCCATTCTTCCACGGAGTAACAGTTGAGCTTCCTCCAATTTTTTACTCCACACACATCCTTGGAGACATCTCATTATCTGCCTGTGTGAAAGTTTCTGTGCACACGCTACTCAGAAGTGAAATTTCTGGGTTGCAAGGCATACGCATATTTAATTGCACTAAATATGGTTGCATTGGTCTTCAGAATAGCTATAGCAATTTACATTCCTTCCAGAAGTGAAGGAGGGTACTCTTTTAGGGGACTTTTATGTTTCCTATTAGAGTAGAAATCCTTTCCTGATGGTGGCTAGCTTTCAGCCTGCAAGAAAAAGTAAGTATAAGACCTGAGTTAAGACAGAAAACAGTGGTCCAGAAACCAAAGATCAGCTTCTGCCATAGGAAGATCTTAACACTCATATAATTTATAAAGGCTAACATATACAGTTTAGTTAATAAAAATGTATCAATATTTGTTTATTCATTGTAATGGACATTAATATTAATGGATAGTTTGAGGCATTAATAGGTAGTTTTACAACATGTAAAACTATACAGAGAAACTGAAAATATATAGTGATTATTTAAAGGGAAGATTAGAGGGTGTGATCACAAGGGCCATGTAGATATTTTCTGGGATGCCTATAATGCTCTTTCCTTACCTGAATAAGGGGTAAGAAGTGTGGGTTAAAAACAGATGTTTGGTTTAGTAATTTTCATTAAGTTTTTTTGGGCTTCCCTGGTGACTCAGCAGGTAAAGAATCCACCTGCAATGATATGCAAGGAACTTGGGTTTGATCCCTGGGTTAGGAAGATCCTCTGGAGGAGGAAATGGCAATCTACTCCAGTAATCTGCCTGGGAAATACATGGAGGAACTTTATTACTACATATTAATATATACATATCTATTTTATGTACCTTTATCACCATAAAATTATTTTTCAAGTGGAATGCAATGCACTGCAATAACAAGGTAGATTTTCTCTGCATGATGAGATTATGAATATTTTTCTTTTTCCTATGCTTTAAAATATGTTCTAATTTTTTAACCATGCACGTGAATGCTGTTTCTTACCTGAGAAGAGTAAACTCTGCCTATTAAAGAAGGAAAGATAAACAGACTATCAAAGTGCATCTGGCCAGAAATATCCTGTTTCTTTCCATTTAGAGCTTTGTATGTGCTAAGTCACTCAGTTGTGTTCAACTCTTTGTGACCCTTTGGATACAGCCCACCAGGCTCCTCTGTCCATGGGATTTTTCAGGCAAGAATGGGGAGTAGGGTGCCATTTTCCTCCTCTAGGGGATCTTCCTGACCCAAGGATTGAACCCACATCTCCTGTATCTCCTGAATTGCAGGCACATTCTTTACCCACTGAACCATCAGGGAAGACAATTTATAGCTTTATGTTGTGCTAAAAGTTGACTAGAAATATACCACCAGTTAAGGTCATCTAATTGCATGTCAAATGGAAATGTAAGGTAGCATATAGTGCAGAAAAAATCTAGAACTGCTATAATAAAGTTTTCTATAAATCATTTCAATGCTTCAAAAGATCGTTTTCATAATTCCCAGTTTGGAAATGAACTCACAAACAACAAAAATATAATGACTTTGGAGAAGACACAATGACCAACAGAAAACATAGCCAAAAAAATTCTTATCATTTCACAACCTTTTTAGAAGCAGTTAAGCATCTGGCCTGGTACTTTCATTTGTGGTGTTAAATACCAGAGGGAAAATTATGGAAGAAATAGACAACAGCCCCAGCTTGATTTTGTGCAGGCATTTCAAGGAGCCATTCACAAGACATTTACCCTTAGAGAAGTCCAACATGGAGAACTTTCTGATTGTTTGTGATCTTTACAAGTCATGTTAGCCTCCTTGGACCTCAGTGTCCTTGTCTGTAAAATGAAGGCTAGGAAGTAATGATCACTAAGGACGCTCCTAGTATTAAAATGTTATGACTGAATCTATCCAACATACAGGAGGACAGATCTTACGGTAAAATCAATGCTGAAGACAATAGCATTGAATATTCTTAACAGTTTAGTCTATATAACATTTAATCTATATTTCCAATCTATGCTCATTTTCATATGACACTTTTTAAATACTTTCCTACTATTTTAATATCATACTTTTCAGCCTATGTTTCATTTCAACCCATGTTCCTCCTCAAAAACTTCTATTGATATTTTAAGTAGGAATAGAAATAACATTACATCTATTTAGAAATGAGAAAAAATAAATGAATATTGACATAATGCAACAGACAGCACAAAATTTCAACAGCTTCTGAAAATGTAGGATCTGGCATTATATGTCTGTAGAATCTTACGCATTCTGGTTCTCAAGGTTTGGGGACTGTGTTTCTTTTTATCCTCACCTGTAAAATGAGAAGGTTGAACCAGGTTAAGTGATCTCTATGATTCTCTTATATTATGACTAAAGCAAATTCACAATTTCCAGTAAATAGACAAGGTCTTGATTATTTTGGGGGGCTCCAAAATCACTCAGATGGTGATTGCAGCCATGAAATTAAAAGACGCTTACTCCTTGGAAGGAAAGTTACGACTAACCTAGATAGCATATTCAAAAGCAGAGACATTATTTTGCCAACAAAGGTCCATCTAGTCAAGGCTATGGTTTTTCCAGTGGTCATGTATGGATGTGAGAGTTGGACTGTGAAGAAAGCTGAGCGCTGAAGAATTGATGATTTTGAACTGTGGTGCTGGAGAAGACTCTTGAGAATCCCTTGGACTGCAATGAGATCCAACTAGTCCATTCTAAAGATCAGTCCTGGGTGTTCTTTGGAAGAACTGATGCTAAAGCTGAAACTCCAGTACTTTGGCCACCTGATGCAAAGAGTTGACTCATTGGAAAAGACCCTGATGCTGGGAGGGATTGGGGGCAGGAGGAGAAGGGGACAACAGAGGATGAGCTGGCTGGATGGCATCACCAACTCAATGGATGTGAGTTTGAGTGAAGTCCGGGAGTTGGTGATGGACAGGGAGGCCTGGTGTGCTGCAATTCATGGGGTCACAAAGAGACATGACTGAGCGACTGGACTGAAATGAACTGAACTGAACTGATTATGAATGGTCATCTTATATAGCTCAGAAAACTTTAATGTGTGTGAAAATGGACTAGAAGTCACTTATTTGGAAATGTTTCATGGCCCCTAAGAACCCAATACTGTGCACATGGCTCTCTTCTCTGTCACTGAACTGAGTCAACAGAGACCCATGCTCTGATTCCAGCTCGTGATTGCTGGGACCTCAGTTTTGTAATCTATAAACTTAAGGGCTTGAAAACACCACACAGGCCACAGAGATTTTGTTTGACAGTAATGTGATGCCTGCCTCATGTTTTACAAGACAATAAGACCAGATAGGTGCCATTCTAGGTGTGATATAGGGCTCAGCTCTGATCACCTGAAAGTTTCCAGCATTTACATGAACTATTAATAGACTCCACTGCCCCTCTCAAGCACTGGACTCTGTATTCCTGCCTTAACTGTCTTTCAAGAAACTGTGATTCTGGCAGGTTTTTTTATTCTGTGGCGCTGGCCTTTGTGACAGTGGGTCTCAGACTTCAAGGGACATCCGAACCATCTACAAGGACTCTTAAAAACAGAGGGCTGGACCCCCAACCCAGACTTCCTGATTCATCAGGTCTGGGGTGGGACCCTAGAAATTGCATTTCCACCAGGTTCCTAGGTAACGTCGATGCTGTTGGCCCAGGGACCACACTTAGGAAAGCTCACTGACCTCACAGATCACTATACTGATCTTTGGGTGCTGCTACAAGAATAGGTAGACTTAATAATCAGCAAGTTTTTCTTGCTGAATGTGACCTGGCTCCCTTCACTTTTTATCCATTAAAGAAATCTGCCCTTGTTCCACTTGACTATGCTTAAAATATTTGAAGATTATTTTTCTGCCCAGCCCCACACTCTCATGGTCATTTTCAATCAGGTTATCATAAAAAGTTGCCTGGTAAATTTTATTTTTCTCTAGTGATGTGGAACAGTGGTGACTGAGTATGTCAATAATAGCAATTTCATTAAAAAATAAAATAAACACAAAGTAGTGAGGCTGTTTCCTATGATTCTTAAATTTCTCCAAATTCTAGGACATATGTTTGAAAAACTGTCAGTATGCTACATTGTACATTGCATTATTAGCTGCTAATTCGAGCATATCATCTCTCTCCAGTTGGATTCCACCACTAATTATTGCTTGTCACTCTGACCTGTCCAACTGCTTGCTACCCCTTGGACTGTAGCCCACCAGGCTCCTCTGTCCATGGGATTTCCCAGGCAAGGATACTGGAGTGGGTAGCCAGTCCCTTCTCCAGCGGGTCTTCCTGACCCAGGGACTGAACCTACATCTCCTGCATTGCAGGCAGGATCTTGACTGTGCCACCAGGGAAGACCCAATTATTGCTTACCCCTGGGCAAATTTTTTAAACTTCTCATGCCTCAGTACAGTACAAAACTATTTTGAGGCCCAGAGTGAGCATATATGTGTGCCTGCACACACACACAAACACACCCAACACAGAACAGTGTTTTGTGCAAAGTAAGCACTTATATATGTTTTGCTAAGTCGCTTCAGTCGTGTCCGACTCTGTGTGACCCCATAGACGGCAGCCCACCAGGCTCCCCCATCCCTGGGATCCTCCAGGCTAGAACACTGGAGTGGGCTGCCATTTCCTTCTCCAGTGCAGGAAAGTGAAACGTGAAAGTGAAGTCGCTCAGTCATGTTTACTTATATGTAATAAATATATGTGTTTGCTCTTATTATACATTGCTTAAGGAAAAGAACAACATAAATAGACATGTTTAAATAAATGATTTCTTGTAAAGGAATTGATTTCTCTAAGTAAATTCAATTAATAATAGGGGCTAATAGCTCACAGACTTAAAAATCCACAATCGCTCACTTCCTAAGAAAATGGATTGATTTAACAGAACTAATGAGCTCAGTGTTTGCTCATAAAGAGGACAAGATGCTGATTTCCATGGGTATTTTTTATTTTCCCAACACCCTCACCTTCTTCCAACACCAACTAACACATCCGATTGCTCCATTCAGATGGTTGGCAGGTGAGCCACCTGTCCCAAGGTAAGTCAACCAGAGGGCTGGCATGGAAATCTAAAAGCTAGAACAGAGAAAGAAAATCAGTCAGTCCTTGAGTGGTTTACCATAGGGTGGGAGGCTAGGACCGGATGTGTATTCTAATTTCCTATGACATACCCTAGAGAAATGAAGGAAACATTTGTACCTAAAAAGAGGAAGAAAGACTGTGGTACATAGAGAGAATCATACATAAAAGAAATAGAAAGGCAATTCTAAGAGCATCTGTGTTTCTGATTCCAGGTTTGATGAGAACTGATAACACTTATGTTCTTAGGTTCTGTGAGACTCCTAGTATCTTTTAAATAAATCTCATTTCTTCTTAATTCAGCTAGTGTGATTTTCTTCCACTAGCACCTAAATGATCCTAAGCAATAATATGTCCACACAAGGCAACTGCTCTGGGGGTCACCATTCATTTAGGTGTAATTGACGCTATACCCAGAACTCTCCAGGGAACTTTGCCCTTCGTTGTTGTTCAGTCGCTAAGCTGTGTCTGGGTGTTTGCGACCCCATGGACTGCAGCAATCCAGGCTTTTCTGTCCTCCACTATTTTCTGGAGTTTCCTCAGACTCATGATGCCATCTCATCCTCCGCTTCCCACTTCTGCTTTTGCCTTCAATCTTTCTCAACATCAAGGTCTTTTCCAACATGTTGGCTGTTCAAATCAGGTGGCCAAAGTATTGGAGCTTTGACTTCAGCAACAGTCCTTTCAATTAATAGTCAAGATTGATTTCCTTTAGGATTAACTGGTTTGATCTCCTTGAAGTCCAAGGGACTCTCAAGAGTCCTCCAGTACCACAGTTTGAAAGCATCAATTCTTCAGTCCTCGGCCTTCTTTATGGTCCAAATAGTCAAATGACATAAAAAATATAGGCATAAAGGTACTTGACTGAGATGTAATACCCAAGACATTCACTTCTCAAAAGCAAAAAAAAAAAAAAAAAAGATTTCATGAAGTTGCAGGGGGTCAAAGTCTGAATCCTACATAAGGCCTCAGTTAGCAGAAGAATTAATGAAAGAAACAGGTTTAGCCTAGGTGTAACCAGGCTCACACTTCAGTTCAGCCCTGAGATTCTGGCTTCAGGATAAAAAATACATTCAGCTTTCAATGAGTTTTGTAAATTCAAGGTCTGTCCTATCAAATGAGGAAGGAATTCTATAACAGACAACCTTGATCTGAAAGAATAGGGAAAAAAATCCAAGACAAAAAAAAAAAGAAGAACATAAAAGACAAAGCTTCTTTTTGGATCTTCTTGAAAAGTCATTTTCACTCTCTTGACAAAGCAATCAGAAGACAAGCTTGCAGGGTGAGACAGGGATGGATGAGGAGCTGAGGACCAGGCTTGGAGCTGTTCCCAAGAAGTCAGAACCTCACCCTTTAACAGACCCAAGGCTGTGCTTGCAGTACTGTTCTCATTGTCTAGAACTCTGTTTGAAGCTTCCCTAACAGGCACTTGCTGCAACTGACAAACCATAATCTGGGTATAATAGTTTCTTTCTTATCTTCAAAGAAAATTTACCAGAAATAATCAGGAAGGCTTGCCATGCAAGTCATGCTATAATTAATGTTAAGGCTGTAGCTAATATGGCTTTAGACGGCAATTTTCAAAGGGAAAACAGGGCTACCCGTTTGCTCTGATTGATAGGGTCTTGCTGCCCCTGCTGACCGAAGACCTCAACCCCAGAACAAGTTGCATAGGGAAGATTTCAAGAAAACGCCAGCATACAAAGCTTTTGCCAAATCAAGACCTCCTAGGCTAGGACCTTGCTGTCAGTCCCGAGGCCTGTGAGTATTTAGGCAGTATTAACCTTTCAGCTTCACTTTATGATAAACATCCTTCATTCATTCATTCCCATTTTGTTGGATCGCTGCCTTCACAAGTTTGACTTTAATGGATTCTTTTAATTGGTCTCCGTAAGATGTGAAAGTGCAAACTTTCCCACAGATTAAAAGAGAGTGTAGTCTGTCCCAGAAAAGCATTAGAATGGAGTAGGGGAGACCGAGATCATGACAGGGCTATAGTTGGAGGTTTCCTTTAACACCTCCATAAAATATATTTTCTTATATCAGTTAGTTAGGGGGAAAATAATCATGGCATGACCCTCTTAATACAAGTGTTGAAGTGTCTAGAATATCAGGTGTTTGTAAACTCTGTACACGTGCATGCTAAAATGCTTCAGTTGTGACTGCATCTTGGCAACCCTATGGCCGGTAGCCCACCAGGCTCCTCTGTCCATGGGATTCTCCAGGCAAGAATACTGGAGTGGGTTGTCACGCCCTCCTCCAGAGGATCTTCCCAACCCAAGGATCAAACCCACGTCTCCTGTGGCTCCTACATTGCAGGTTAATTCTTTACCACTGAACCACTGGGGAAGCCTTCATAAACCCTAAGGTGCAGATATGAAGGAGGTGATAGCTACTCTTTTCATAAGAGTTCTCTTCTTGAACTAACCAATCCTTAAAAGTGATGTTCCTTCAGGGAAGACACTGGGGAAGACGTCTATGAAAACAACTCTTATCCCTGGTTCCTGAAATCAAGGCTACAGCCCCAACTCCACCAGTAACAACTTATATGACCTTGAACAAATCACCAAATTTTTCTAAGCTTCACTATCTTCATTCAAACACACACACACACACACACAAAGAAAGAACCAATGCCTTCTTGCAAGGTGAGCTTCTGCCTACTCATCCATTCACTCCTTCAACCAGTAATTGTAATTCAATATGATAACGACATTTGACGGGTTTGTATACAATCCTGGGGCACAAAGAAGAAGAAGCAATCGATTCCATCCAGAGTCACTGGGACAGGGTGCTCAGGAAAGGCAAACTGGAACTTGGAAGAGTCATTGTGTCAGCCATGCCTAGGGGTCCATGTGAGCAAAGACAGGAAGTCAAAAGAGCCTTGTGGATTGAGAGAATAAGGCCAGGACCTCATCAGCGGAGCGTCTCATGAGGGGAAACTGAGGAAGCAGAGGCTGGAAAGGGAGGTCAGGCCCAGATTATGCATCCTGGGAGTCAAATGACAAACTTCATTGTGAAAAACGCTTTTTAAATGGAAAAATGAACATGTGACGTGCTCAGCCACTCAGTTGTGTCCAACTCTTTGTGACCCCATGGACTGTAGCCTGCCACGCTCCTCTGTCCATGGCATTTCCCAGGCAATAATACTGGAATGGGTTGCATTTCCTCCTCCAGGGGATCTTCCCAATCCAGGGATCAAACTGAGGTCTCCCACATTGCAGGCAGGTTCATCTAAGCCACCAGGGAAGCCCACAGATTAGCCATGGTGAACCTCGATTTCCTCATGTATAAGCTGGGGTTGATAACACCTACTTTGCAAAGATGTTTTGGATGGTAGGAATCATTTATATAAAATGCCTGTTACATTCTAGGTGGTCATTAAGTGATAGCCATTAGCATATTTTTATTGGCAATGATGTATCTGAACTGCCAAGATCAATGCCTGGCTCAGAAGAGGTATTAATAAATCCCCTTCATTACTCTCAGAGGTGGGAAGGGCAGTTTTTTTAATTAGCCTTATTTGAAAAGAGTTCAGAATTCCACTTTCCCCAACAATTCTCCTCATCTGAAAATTTCCACTCTCAATCTTTCCATGGGTCATGGAAAAACTTTTCCAAGGTGTGTTTTCAAGCAAAATAGTTCTGTGATCTGAATATGTGTTAGAAACATTCATTCTCATGCATGCTGAGTCGTGTCTGACTCTTTGCAAAGCCGTGGACTGTAGCCTGCCAGGCTCCTCTGTCCATGGAATTCTCCAGGCAAGAATACTGGAGTGGGTAGCCATTCCTTTCTCCAGGGGATCTTCCTGACCCAGGGATCAAACCCATGTCTTCTACTATTCCTGCACTGCAGGTGGATTCTTTACCACTGAGCCACCTGGAAAGTATTAGAAACACACATCTCACAAACACAGCCCTGCAGCAGTTCTCAAACTTCTGTGACACAGAACACAAGCATCTGCAGAGCTGGACTCAGCTGGAGAAAAGGCAAATCAGGACTTGATCTGCATTCAGATGTCTTATCCAAAAGGAGATAAAACTTGAACACCTTACAGTAGCAGTGGTGAAAATATCCATAATTCACTGTCTATATATGCTTAGAATATTACATGCATTACCTCATTTAATTAATGTTCATTACAGTCTTAGTAATAGCCACACCTACCCAACACTATGTGCCAAGAAGTCCAAGCATTTTAATAATTGTTCAATTCTTGAAACAATCCTATGAGAAGAGAGTCATTAGTATCCCTGTTTCACAAGTGGGATAACTAACGTGCAGCAAGATTAAGCGATTTGCCCAAGGTAACAACTTCTGAGGGCCTGAACCAAGAATCAAACCCAGACAGCCTGGCTCCAGAATCCATGCTTGTTAACTGTTGCATCATGTATCCATCAATCCAGGGATCCATAGTTGGATGTATAAACTGAGGCACAGCAATAGAAGAGACTCTTCTCAGGTGGCTCAGCCATAAAGAATCTACCAGCCAATACAGGAGATGCAGATTCAGTTCCTGGGTCAGGAGGATCCCTGGAATAGGAAATGGCAACCCGCTCTGGTATTCTTGCCTAGAAAATTCAATGGACAGAGGATCCTGGTGGGCTACAGTCCATGGGATCACAAAGAGTTGGACACGACTAAGCAACTGAGCACACACACACACACACACACACACACTTCCCTAGGAAATCAAAAGAAGCTCGTGAGAACCATGATGAAAACTCAGGGCATTCTCTGCAATTTCTGAGCAAAGCTAAAAGGAGAAGTAATTACTTCTGCAGAGTGGGTTATGATGCAGTAGGGAGTTCAGGACACACAAGGAGCCAGTCTCTCTTCCACTGGACCATGGATTATAATTCACAAAAAGTGTTTAACAGAAAACCCTCAACAAAAGAAGTCCCTTTTCCTGACTGGACCAAACCCCTAGGTTGTTTTTTTTTAATATATATATATAATTAAATTTATTTCTTTTTAATTGAAGGATAATTAAGTGTGAAGTCACTCAGTCGTCTCCAACTCTTTGCGACCCCATGGACTGTAGCCTACCAGGCTCCTCTGTCTGTGGAATTTTTAGGCAAGAATACTGGAGTGAATTGCCATTGCTTTACAATATTGTATTGGTTTCTGCAAAATCAACATAAATCAGGCATAGGTATACCTATGATCCCTCCCTCTTGAACCTACCTCCCACCTCCCTCCCCATCCCACCTCCCTCCCCATCCCACCTCTCTAGGTTGTTACAGAGCCCTGGCCAAATCCCTGGTTTGACATGAGTGTTCTGGAGTCCAGTCATGATAATATTCTCAGCAATGCGGCTTGATGCATGAACCCCAAAGAGACCAGTGGCTTGCTGCCTGAATAAAAGTGAAAATGTTAGTCATTCAGTCATATCTGACTCTTTGCAACCCCATGGACTGTAGTCTGCCAGGAGCTTCTGTCCATGGAATTCTCCAGGCTGAATACTGGAGTAGGTTGTCATGCCTTTCTCCAGGGTATCTTCCCAATCCAGGGATCCAATCCAGGTCTCCCACATTGCAGGCAGATTCTTTACCATCTGAGCCACCAGGGAAACCCATGAATACTCGAGTGAGTAGCCTATCCCTTCTCCAGAGGATCTTCCTGATCCAGGAATCAAACCGAGGTCTCCTGCATCACAGGCAGATTCTTTACTGTCTGAGCCACCAGAGCCCCAAATCTACCCTAACTGGAGAAAACCTGCCCAGGTGGTGGGGTCTACCTGCTTCTCCCTGTTGCAGTTTAACACATCCTCATTAAATCAGTTCTAGGTCCCCTTCACTTACTGCTTTTCAATTTAACAATTGAGCTGATATGGCTCCTCTGTTGAATTCACAAAGCCACGGACTCAGTCCTACATTGGCTAAAATACTTTAGAGCACAAAATCAACTCAGTGAGACTGGAGCCAGGCACCCAGCGTCGTTGTCATTGACAGCATCTGTGGGTGGCTTTGTCTTCCTCCCACAAGCACAGTCACACTAATAGAACATGGGGGACTTTATTACTTTTCCAGCATGCTTGCTTGTCTTCTCAGGGAAGAGAGGATTTATGGGTTCTCTGGGGCCCTGAGATCCATCGCACCATCACTCAGCAGGTGCCAACGCTCTGAAATCAACAGGACACCAGCCCAGGTAAATGATGTCAGGCTGGAGGCTCCAAAACCTCTCCATGAAATAGTTTACCTCCTATGGTTCAGTCAAATGATGAACTGTCACACAGATACACACACACACAAGATTACTAGAAAAATAGTGTAGAAGTATAAAACAATGCTTTGATGTGAGAAAATTCTAAATGGCAAAATTCAGAATGGCCCATGCACTCTGGACCCCATCTGCAAAAGTATTTATGCAAGTGATATGCAAAAGGCAACATGGAAGCCATTCTTATACTCTTGTGTAGAAAAAGAAAATTTTAATTATTGCATATGCTTTTTTCTTAATATTTATTGACTTATTTCTGTTTGTTCAGCTGTGCCGCGTCTTAGCTGCAGCACATGGGACCTTCAGTCTCCACTGCAGCGCGCAGTATCTTTTGGTTGTGGCACGCAGGCTCTAGTTCCCTGACCAGGGATCAAACCTGGGCTCCCTGATTTGGAAGCATGGAGTCTTAGCCACTGGATCACCAGGGAAGTCCTGAATATCCTTTTGTATTTCATCAGTTTGGCCAACACTGTGTAAGATTTTGAACATAAAGGAATCACATATTCCATGAGAGCTTTTCGAGGAAGTTAATAGCCATTCATTGTGGACTATATGCCTAGGGAAGTGCATACAATATTGCACGTAACCCTTGAAAAAAATCACACGGTGGGTAGTGTTATCTCCTTTCAGAGAGCACAAGGTACCCTGCTGATAAATGACCTCAACAGACAGAATTAGGACCCTGAATCTTTACTTCATCTCCAGTAACAGGCTCCCACATCCGGACCTTGGCCACGTCAGCTGACAGGGCCCCTGGACTCTGAGTTCAGCCTCCACGACTTGTTTCGGCTGATGAGATCTTAGACCATGGGATCCACAGAGACTGAAAGAGCTTTTGCAGTGGGACATGCTCTCTTCCACCTCTGCCAACCACCAGCCTGGTGCTCTGGCTCCAAGGAGACACATGAAGAGCCACTCTGGCTGAACCAAGCCCAGTCTACCCCCTTATCCACCCAGCTCCCACACTGTCCTGCAGACCCTGGAGCTAAATCAGAGCTTATTTGGGTACGCTGCTGAGATTTTGCGATCAGTGTTACCTAACATTATTGTGGCCGTGGTTGACTGCGTCTGTGACTAAGTCAGAACTCGAGCTCAGACCTCTCATTCCAAATCCACTGCCTTTTTAGTGCTGTATTGGGTTCCCGGGTGGTGCAGTGGTAAAGAACCCACTTGCCAGTGCAGGAAACACAGGAGACTCATGTTCATTCCCCGGGTCAGGAAGATCCCCTGGAATAGGAGATGGAACCCACTCCAGTATTCTTGGCCGGAAAATTCCATGGAAGAGAGGAGTCTGGCCAGTTACAGTCCATGGAGTCACAAAGAGCTGACAAAACTGCATGACCTAGCAAGCACATATTACCATGTAGTCTGAAACTTTTACTAAAACTATACTTGATACATGGGAAATTGGGCTGAAGCATATGAGATTTGAGCAAGTTTATCTTTGTCATCCTTTTTCTTTTTTTTTTAATTTGAAGTATTTCTTTATTGTCCAGTAAGATTAACACATGGCAATTTTTTAAAATAATTGGCATTTTACATATTATATTATATTTTATTTTTTTAACCATTTATCATTTATTTATTATTATGCCTAATATTCAAATTGGGCTGGTAAACATCCTACAAATGACAATGGATTCTGTCAGACATGTTCAGTGCAAGCATTGCTCTGGACTCCTAAAGCAGGGCTAGGTTTGGTTGGGTAGAAATTTTACACTGTAACATCTGCAGTTAGGTAAACAGAATCACGGTCATTAAAGATTTTACAAAGAGGGAGTTGTATTGAGAAATAGCTAAATAAGTGGTGCTACATTGAAACAAGGGAATATTATGCCCTCTCTTTTATACATTAAAAAGCTAAAAATGCATGTGCATTTTGCTCATTTTTGCATCAGCATAGAGGAAAACATGGGAAGGATATGCACTGTTGCATCAGTTACCTCGGGGTAGATGGAGAGCACGGGTGTGAGTGAAAGATTATCAGCGTTCGGTTTATGCAGCTTTATATTGCTTTGCTTATTACCATAATCTTATATAACTTCTAAGCCATTATTTGGCAATGTTTTCTCTTCCTCCCCTCCTCTCCTGGTACTTCCGTTATACATATGATGCTGTGTTTGATGGTCACCCCCGACACATTTTTGGAGAGTCCGTTCATTTGCAGGGGTAGGGGATGCTGTGCTGGGCCTTCACGGCAGCGAACTGGCTTCTCTAGTTGTGGTACGAGGGTTTCGTTGCCCTGCGCATGTGGATCTTAGTTCCCTGGACCAGGATCAAACCCGTGTCCCTTGCATCAGAAGGTTGATTCTTAACCGCTGGACCACCAGGGAAGTCCCAAGTCCCATACATTATCATTCATTCTTTTTTCTCTCTATTCTTCACCTTGCATAGTCCCCATTGAGCTTTCTCCAAGTTCATTGATTCTTCTTTCTGCCACTTCAAAACAAATTTAGGGGCTCTCTGGGAAAATTTTTATTTCAGCTATGTTTACTTTTCAAGCCCAGAATTGCCCCAGAACTTGATGCTGTTACAATTTCTTTTTTTTTAATATTCTCTATTTGTGGATATGATCATTCCTTCCTTTACTTCTTAACTCACGGTTTCATTTACTTCTGTGATCATATTAATGTTTACACTGGCCATTTTGACACTGGTTGCTGTCGAAACTGACTTCTGACCATTCTCACATGCAGCTTCTATCTGTCGTCTTTTTTTCCTGGTGAATGGGTCATACCTTCCTATTTCTTTATATGCTTTATAATATTTGTTGGTAAGTAGACCTTTCAGATTATATATTGTAGCAATAATGTCTGGGTGCTGGTATCCCCCTCCAAGGCTTGTTTTCATTATTCACTTATGTGAAATAAAATTCATATTTTATGTCAAGACAAGAAGAATTCAAACAAAAAGTTTTCCCTTCCCTTTGGCCTCCTATCTCCCCCTACAGTGCATTGCGTATCTATGTTATGCATGGCCAAACCTCCCCCGTTGGCAGAAATACCTGCTCAAACATAAACAGCTACATTTCCCAGCACCAACAAGGCAACTCCTTAAAAGACAGCATTCCTTCTTGATCTTGTATGGGGCAGTTTAGCTCTGGATTGTATAAACTGTCTAAAAATACATCCTTTGATGTACAGCCCCCATCTCAAAAAACTTATGTAACTGTGACTTAAATTCTAACAGGTGGAAGAGTTTCTCAGACCTTTCTAGATGCTCTTCCTGGGTTATAATATTCAAATTTGGCTCAAATAAGATTTTCCATTTCTTTATTAGATCAATTGATTAATGTTTCATGGACACATTTATTTTTTAGTAACTAATTAAACTTTAGTGAAGGCCAGCTTCCCAGGTGGTGCTCTTGGTAAAGAACTCACCTGCCAGTGCAGGAGATATGAGACACAAGTTCGATCCTCGGGTCTGGAAGATCCCCTGGAGGAGGGCATGGCAACCCACTCCAGTATTCTTGTCTGAAGAATCCCATGGGCAGAAGAGCCTGGTGGACTGCAATCCATGGGGTCCCAGAGTCAGACATGACTGAGACAACTTAGCACACATACACATTCTTCCCACAAACAGAATGCTAAACCTCTGGTGTTGTCCTAAAGGAGGTGTAGACTTGGGGAGACCTACAGTCACCCTAAGATGACTATGGTGTTGCCAGGGCTGACTTCTCTTTCCCTGACCTCACCCAGCTGCTAAACTCTATTAACTGCCTATTGATTACTTTATTGCTTTCAACAATGCTCTAGGCCTTAAATTGCTCTATGAACTAATCCAATCAAATCAATACTCTTTTGGAGGAATCATTTCTGATGTTCAAGTTTGATATTTATTCTGATCCTGGGAAGGTTCTTCCCAACTTTCTTATTCCCCAGTTCTCTCCTGCAGTGTAGCCTGCCTACAACCTAAATTGTGTCTTCATTAAATCCATGAGTATCCACCCAGTTACCATTTATCACAACCTTCACTATTCTTGGGGCTTCCTCAATAGCTCAGTGATGAAGAATCCACCTGCAATGCAAGGAGCCACAGGAGACAAGGGTTCGATCCTTGCATTGGGAAGATCTCCCAGAGAAGGAAATGGCAATCCAATCCAGTATTCTTGCCTGGAGAATCCCATGGACAGAGAAGCCTGGTGGGCTATGGTCCATGGGGTCACAAAGAGTTGAACACAACTGAACGCACACATCACTGGTCTTGAGAGTGTGCTTAGGTTTGAACTTCTCCACACTCCATTGCAGCTGGAGTCAGTTCTTTGAGGAAGAGATTAGGAGCTGTCTGTCCTGTGACTGGCTTCTTTCCCAGGTAAAATCTCGGAACCACCTCTCTAGAACTACAGGCAAGGAAAATGGAAAGCTTTGCTCTGAAAGACAACCTGCTCTATTTGCTGACCACTTTGATGGGGGTTGAAAGAAAGGTATAATCTGAAGTCCTCTCGATTTGCCTCGCCTGGCATGGGACCACGACCTCACAAGCCCTGGCAGGCAACAAGGCCCTGGGCTTCCCGGGTGGCTCAGATGGTAAAAATCCACCTGCAGTGCAGGAGACCCAGAGTTGATGCCTGGATTGGGAAGATCCCTGGAGAAGGGAAAGGCTACCCACTCCAGTATTCTTCCCTGGAGAATTCCATGTTCGGAGGAGCCTGGCGGGCTACAGTCTCTGGGGTCGCAAAAGTTGAAGACGACTGAGCAACTTCACTTACTTACCTATTTATTCAAGGCATAGCACACAAAGGTAGGCCAGTGTCTCACAGCTGGGGACTGGGCAGAGGAAGGGAAGCCCCGCCTCCAGCCTCATGCCGGGACTTAGCCACAGCATCCGATATCTGGGAAACAAGTACAGAAATGCTGAAGACTGTCTCTTCCTGGGAAGAAAGCCCCTGACTGGAAGCAAGGGAGAGAGGGAGCTGTGTGTTCCTGCTGAGGCATCTGGAATGGAGTCTCCACTTGGCTGAGCAGAAGTCATGAAAAGGGAGTTCAAATACACCAAACTCTTTTATCAAATTTTCATAGATTCTCTTACAGCCCTGCTTTTTCTCTTGCTGTTTGCTCAAAGGGCCAGTTCCAGAAGTTTTACATGATTGGGATTTTTAAAGTAATTCTCACCAGTTTCGCTGGTGAACAGATCAGTGGTGCTCCTGGCACAGCTGTACCAAAAGTCTCTGTTCAGTCAATGAACCTGAGACAGCATTCGTAGTTCATGAAGATCTAAAGTGCAAAGAAAGCAGAAGGTCTGGGAGATGCTGAACTCCGAACCTGACCATTTACTGGTGCGGAAGCTGAGACCCAAAGTCAATGGTTCGTCCTGCTCATCCTTCCTTTCATTCTCTCTCCCCACAGCAGGGATGAGCTTGGGAGCTGAAGGCAGACCCACAAGAGATGTGGCAACTGCAGTCCTGGAGGAGGATGAAGGCAGGAGGGTGAAAATCTTCATGACATCCAGCTCATCCGCCCTAGTTCAACAAAGGAAGGGGAGATTTTACTCCTCTGGCCCAGAGACCCCAATGATACCAACCAGATCAAGCATCGCTGTATAGTCAATTCCCAGGTTTCCTTGGAATTATTACATGGAGTCACTGCTCCTTTAATCTTTTATTACTAAAGATAACTCTGCTTTGTTTGACAAAAATGCATCTGGAGTACAGACTCTTAGAAGAGAATATGCCCAGATGGTAGCAGTATTTAAGGAAATACAGTTTTCCAATATGAGAACACGTAACCCTCTCTGATTTCATTTGTATGATTTTCCAAACCTCTCCCCGCCTTTTTTGCCCATATACAGTTCAAGTTGCCAGGGGAGGTTTGTGAGGTAGTCATGGTAACCAAGAAGCCTCATTATGCTGCCCACCCACCCTACACACAGGCACACATTTCACACACTCTTACCCACCAACCATAACTTGCTCAAACTCCGAAAATCATTTAAAAGCCAAAATGAATCTAAAATAACAGAGTTGTATGAAGCACCACATGTTGTGTTTTTGTTGCTCTGCCTAATTACTATTCACACCATAGGTAAATATATATATATAAAGGGGATTCAGGAACAGGTTGCTGACAGTTGAGGACTTCCTCCTTAATAAAGAGGAGAGTGGGAGCTTGTGCGCTCCCCTCTCTGCTAGGAGAAAAGCTGAAATGGGAGATGGCTTTAAGGCATGTTCCTTCCCAGTTGTTTTCACTTTCCTTGCAGTAATAATTATTCTCGGCTAATAATGTTGTTTTTAAAGCAGGTAATTAGTGCTCCCAGCACTGTAACTGAATTTCCCGAAAGCAAAGACCTGCATGCTACAATCCAGGACTCCATTAGTTGACCATGAACTGCATCTCGGTGACAAGAGGCAAGAACTTTCCTGCTTCTGCTCTGGTCGGGTCATACCTGCTGGGAGGTCCAGAGCTCTTGAGACCAGTTTCAGAGGAGCATTGATGGATAGGTCTGCATTCAGGCGCAGGAGACCAAGTCAGCGAACAGATCCATCAACTATGTCTTAAAATTAAGCCCTGGGGACACTGAGAGTCTCTGGCCTAGAGAAGTGTGTGGAGTTGGCGATTGCAAAGTCTATGTTTCAGGTGAAATCTGAAGAGTGGAGGAACTGCTCCTGAAAAAAGAATATCATTAGCCAGAGAGTTGGTAATAATTATAATATAATAGTGATGATATTCCCATGTGCTCACCACCTTTCCAAAGCAGAAGATGAGGGAAATGCCCTCACCCTTTGCGCCGGGGCTCCCTGTGGAGATGTGTTACATTCAAGATGTTCTCCCGGAGGAATGATCCCCGTCCCCTTCTCACTCTCAGCCTGCTATTTCCCTAGCCTGGGTTACCCCACAGTAGAGCCTGAGATAAAGGCATATGTGAGAGTAGTCTATTTGGGAGGGTGATTCCAAGGGAGCAAGACTGAGTGACAAGAAGAGTGAGAGGGAAAGGAAGAGAGAAGGAAAGCAGTGCACTTGCGCTGTCTAACTGTCCTTGCTCTTGAGCCACTTGATTGCAGGGAATCACCTGAGAAAAGATGCAGCATGTCTGCACGGCATCTGGGTAAGAGAGGAAGAAGGCATCCACCCTGGGCCCCGTCCCAAATGGGTCCAGGGTGTCCCCGTAGGGGACCGACTCCCTCCATGTCAGGGCTGAGCACCGGTGGGTCCTGGGACGTGCTTTGGGTGTGCCCCGCCACGGACTCCAAAACTCCCTCAGGCAGCAAGTATATGCTCAAGTGCTTCAGTCGTGTCCAACTCCTTGCGACCCCATGGACTGTAGCCCACCAGGCTCCTCTGTCCATGAGATTCCCCAGGCAAGAATACTGGAGTGGGTTGCTATTTCCTCCTCTAGGGGATCTTCCCAACCCAGGGATCGAACCCACATCTATTGTGTCCCCTGCATGGCAGGCAGATTCTTTACCACTGAGCCGCTGGGGAAACAAGGCAGCTAGTGAGGGCTGAGGAAAGCTTTCAAAGCCTGTGTGGATTGATGCCCAGCAGCCATGATTGAAATAAGAGGTCAGGCCAAGAAGACTCAAGGTGATGCCTCAAGGTAATCAGTCCACTCTTTATAAGAGGAACAGTCAGCACGTAGAGCAGCTGGGCCAAGTCCCAGCCTCCTTGGCCACTCATCGGGTGTGACATGGTAAAGACTCAGCTGTCCATTTGTTTTTTCAAAAATATTTACTTATTTATTTGGCTGTGTCGGGTCTTAGTTGCAGCATGCAGAATCTTTGCTGGGATTTGTGGGCTTAGTTGCTCCAAGGTGTATGAGATCTTAGTTCCCCGACCAGGGATGGAACCTATGTTCTCTGCATTGCAAGGTGGGTTCCTAACCCCTGGACCACCAGGGAAACCTCTTGACTGTCCATTTCTAACCCAGGGATGTAGTTTCCCCTTTCCTTCTCTAGCATCTTCTCCAACAAGATGGAGAGAAGATTCTACTGTGCTTGACTTCTATCCATCTGAAACTGCCTGTGTCCTCAGACATGGATCCTGTCTCCCTCTGACCTGTTGGAATGCACAGAGATGACCCAAGCCTATAATCTATGATTCTTTGGCTTGAAGGGGGAAAAATTGTTTCATGTTTCATCTATTCAGTGCAAATAACTCCTCTGAAAGACAAATGGACAGAGAGGATTCCAGCAGGCACAGTACAACAGAAAAAGCAGGATACATTGTCTGGCCTGAAGGGACTGCACTTTTCCAGAATGTCCCCCATCTAAAAGTGAAAGTGAAGTCGCTCAGTCGTGTCTGACTCTTTGCGACCCCATGCACTGTAGCCAACCAGGCTCCTCTCTCCATGGGATTTTCCAGGCAAGAGTACTGTTCCTTCTCCAGAGTATCTTCCCGACCCAGGGATCGCACCCAGGTCACCCACATTGGAAGCAAGATGCTTTACTGTCTGAGCCACCAGGGAAGTCCCCCATCTAAAAAGGAATCTATAATTGGGCACGTTTTCAGTTTCCTCCATTGAAGGACTCAGGATCACTGAACACACTCTCCTTCTGTGTTCCTAGAATGAATTTCTCATGGTGACCTTGTTCTTGCTTCTGTGGTTACCACCTGCTATCCTCTTCTGACCTGGATTCGTTCCACCTCCTGCCCTCCTCCTCACCGTCTGTGCTCTTCTCTTACCTTCATCTGATTCATTCTCTCTCTCTCCTCTTTATCCATCCTCTTTTACTCAGGGTAGGTTTCCCCAGGCAAAATCCTATATACAGTGTAAATTACAATTGCGAGCTCGATGCAAATGCAACATTGATTTTTAAGCAAGATTATGTAAATTGTGGGTAGTCCATTCGTATGCTTGCTGAAATATCTTTTAAAAAATTATGAAGTTCTTTAATATGAGGCAGGCTCAAAGAGTAAATACGTAATGATCAAATCATGAAAACATGAGATACCAAAGCAGTCTGTTGGTATCACAGACCCTGCATCCTGATTCTAGGAAACCCTAACATCCGAATTTTGGAAGAGACGTACTTTCTGCTGAACTTCACCCAGGCCTCTTCCATCGCTTTTCCACGTAAGAAACCTGAAACTCCCTCAACCATTCTTTCTAGGGTACATGACTTACAGCTGCGTGTTTCCTGTATGTTTCTAAGCTCCTTATAAACTGGATCTCATTTGCAGTAACCACTCGTGTTTCTTAGGATTTTCTCCAGGCTGTTAATATAGGATTTCCAGTCACAGAAAGAGTTTCTCCTGGAAAACTGTGATTCAAAAAAATATAGGAACAGCACTACTTAGGATGGATAAGACATGGAAACAGCCTAAATGTCCATTAACAGATGGATGGATGAACACTGCATACACATACACAATCGAGTGTGTGTGTGTGCACACACACACACAATGGAGTTTACTCAGCCTTAGAAAAGAACGAAATGATGTCATTTTCAGCTACACAGATGGACCTAGAGATTATCACACTACATGAAGTAATCAGAAAGGGAAATGCAAATACCGTCACGATATCACTCACATGCGGAACCTGAACTATGACAGAATGGGGCTCTTCACAAACCAGAGACAGACTCACAGGCCTCGAGACCAGACTCGCGGCTGCAAAGGCAGAGGGGAGCTGGGGAGGGAGTGTTGGGGCATCTGGGATTAGCAGATGCAAACTGTTACATGTAGAATGCATAAGCAAGGTCCTACTGTACAACCCAAGGAGCTACATTCACTATCCTGTAACCAAATCATAGTGAAAAAGAAAAATGATTTCTCCTGGTTTTTGCAGAAAGCGCACAGGGGTGCCACTTGTCGGCAGACAAGTGTCTCCCTCACGCTCTTCTGCACACTCTGGTTCCCACTTCTGATGTTTCTAAGCTCCTGTTAATGCAAAGCCTCTCCTCGCTGTCACCATTGCCGAGCCTCTACAAACAGTCCTGCAGCTGCTTGCCCAGGGCTCCCACCCAAGTCCGGGGAGGTGGCCAGTGACCGGTCTCCAGGACGACATTGTCTTCCTGCCCTTCCTTCCCCGGGACCTGGTGCACACAGCTGACCTCTGTTCTTTTCCTGCCAAAATCAACTCTGCCACGCAAACCAATGCCGGAGAGGTCCGTCTCGTGAAACACACCAGGACTCACACTCAACTAGAGCTTCACGTCCTTCACCCATCTGTCCTCTCTGGTCTTCTTTCAATGCCTGCTCATCTTTAGGTGGGGAGCATGCTGGGAAAGCACGGTTCCTTCCAGCCAGACTCCGTACCCCGATTTCCCTGTGGTACTGTACTTTCTGGCCTCCTCTCCACTGGGCTTCAGGGAGAGTGATATGCACTGAACAGATGAAACATGCAACTATTTTGCATTTTTTAAAAAAGGTGAAATTTCTTTTCCCTTAGAACTACAGATTCAAGTAAAGGCAAAGAGAGGGAGACAACTAACATTTACAAACATCAGATGAGAAAAAAGGGAGGTTCAGAGAGATCCCCCACTTGCCCAAACTAACCATCTAACAAATGATAGAGGGGGTCCCCTGTGGTCCACTGGTTAAGACTCCACACTTCCATCGCAGGGGGTGCAGTTTCAGTCCCCAGTCCGGGAGCTAAGAATAAAATTAAAATTAAATAAATAATAAAATAAAGAACCAGGATTTGGATCCCTCCATCTCTTTCTCTCCCTGATTACCTTCTCTCGTAGTTTCCATCGGCCTGACTGAAGTCTCCTGTCACCACTTTCTGGGTATCTTGGTTAAGATCCGACTAGAAAACTAGACTCCATTTTTTCTATGATTACTTCCTTTTTCTTTTTCCTGTAAATTATCCCTGAGTCCAGATTTCCCTCCACATTATGTTTACAGATCACTCACTGCTTTTTTCCTTCAGAAGCCAGCCATGGGGGAATAAGCAGAGTACATCCTGTCAAGTGTCTCCAAGTGAGGTTTATCAAACCTTGCATGCATCCTCTTCTTTGCATCCTACCCAGATTCACATGCAGAAAATTCTATTTCCATGTTTCGCTTTGGTTCTCACTGTAGGAAATCAGAACTTGGAGGGACCTTACAACCATTGGTCCACCTCTTCTATTTTATTTATTTATTTATTTATTTTACTTTGTTCTACTTTACGATACTGTATTGGTTTTGCCATACATTGACATGAATCCGCCACAGGTATACACGAGCTCCCAATCCCGAATCCCCCTCCCACCTCCCACCCCATATCATCTCTTGAAGCTGGAGCTAAGAAACCAATCCAAGACCTCCCAGCCCTTCCCTAGATCACACAAGTTAAGAGTGGAGCCAAGAAACTCTGGACTCCTAAAGGGAGCTTCTCTGAGTGTATCTGACTGCCTTTATGCGGATCAGATATGCTGAAGAGACTTGCTACCACGAGCTCTGCTGGGATGCTGGCTGCATGTGCTTAAACATGGTTAATGTCAGGAGCCGCCTCCCATACATGCATGCACGCTAAGTCGCTTCAGTCATGTACAGCTCTGTGCGACGCTATGGCTGAGCCCACCAGTCTCCTCTGTCCGTGAGATTCTCCAGGCAAGAATACTGGAGTGGGTTACCATGCCCTCCTCCAGGGGAATCTTCCCCAACCCAGGGATCAAACCCACGTCTCTAACATCTCCAGCAGTGGTAGGCGGGTTCTTTACCACTGCTGCTGCAGCTAAGTCGCTTCAGTCGTGTCCAACTCTGTGCGACCCCATAGACGGCAGCCCACCAGGCTCCCCGTGTCCCTGGGATTCTCCAGGCAAGAACACTGGAGTGGGTTGCCGTTTCCTTCTCCAATGCATGAAAGTGAAAAGTCAAAGTGAAGTTGCTCAGTTGTGTTTGACTCTTAGTGACCCCATAGACTGCAGCCCCCCAGGCTCCTCCGTCCCTGGGATTCTCCAGGCAAGAACACTGGAGTGGGCGCCACTGCCTTCTCCATCTCTAGCACTCCCATAGGTGGAAGAGTTCAACTTTTGAACAGACACATTATAAATATGGGCTTCCCTGGTGACTCAGAAGGAAAAGAATCCTTCTGCAGTGAAGGAGACCTGGGTTTGATCCTGGGTAGGGAAGATCCCCTGGAAATGGCAACCCAGTCCAGTATTCTTGCCTGGAGAATCCCATGGACAGAGGAGCCTGGTGGGCTACAGTTAATGGGGTCATAAAGAGTCGAACATGACTTAGCGAGTAAACAACAACGTTAGTCATCTGCTAGGATGTTGCTAAGGGTTTCCACATGTTGTTGTTGTTGTTTAGTCTCTAAGTTGTGATGTTCAGTTACTCTTTGCAGCCCCACAAACTGCAGCACACCAGGCCTCCCTGTCCTTCACTATCTCCCAGAGTTTGCTCAAACCTATGTTCATTGAGTCAAGGACGTCATCCAATCATCTCATCCTCTGTCCTCATTCCACATGAACATTTAATAAATGTTTGCTCAATCTGAATCTAGACAGTTGCCCCCAACAAGTAAGTCCTTCTGTTTCAGACCTGAGTATATTAAATGATTGAAGAACACTCTGATCCCTTGAGAAATTATTCTGGAATTATCTCCACTTTCACACGCATCCTAAAGAATAGAGGGAAATGTTTGTCATTTTACAAAAATGTTTGTCATTTTCCACTTGGTGGAGACCAGGACCAAAAGTTAACCACCGAGTATAAATGTCATACATCTTCAAGGTAGCTACTGCCCTCTAGTGTCCTGTGAAAACAGCAAAAGTATACTTGGTGGGTGTGCTCAGTCATGTCCGACTTTGCGACCCCATGGACTGTAGCCCTCCAGGCTCCTCTGTCCATAGAATATTTCAGGCAAGAATACTGGAGTGGGTTGCCGTTTCCTACTGCAGAGGATCTTCCCGACCCAGGGATCGAACACGCCCCTCCTGGGTCTCCCGCATTGGCAGGCAGATTCTTTACCACCACCACCTGGGAAGCTTTCCCCATCTCTAAAAGGAAGAAAATAACATTTAGACCTTTAGTTTTTTATAAGGAGATATATCATCTCTCATGTCATATAGAAAGCTTTCCATACATGTTTGCTAATATTAGGATCACGAGGTATTAATAGTTTAATGTATTCACCAAATCAAATCTTTCTACTCCATTAACACACTAAAGAACAAAAAGCTTAGGTCATTGGAGCAATTCCACTTTCCAGAGACAGTCAGATGGAAAACCACTTAAAGGGAGAAAGAAACTAGAGCATGAAAAATGTGAAGAGAAAACAAAACTGACTTTGGTCATTTCACAGCCTCAGCCTCGCTTTAATCATTCAGTAGGTGCATTCACGATGCCTGGTATTATTTACAGACTTCTCCAGACAGCTCTAAACACGCATACAGCAAAGCTGTATCCAGCCAGCTGTCGAGCCATTGTAAACCGGATAATGAGTCTCTTTGCCCATCACGTGCACAATCCCTTTTCTTGGCTCACAGCTTATGGCCCTGTGTCCTCCTTGTGGCCATGGGATTGATCAGTGTCACATGCAACTGTGAAACAAACCCACTCTTCATAATCTCTGCTTGAAGCTGCTTCCAAAGAGAGATGGCAGGCTTCCGAAGAAAGAGCTCCTTTCTCCGTGGGCTGTGTTTCAGCACATTTCATCAACAGCAATAATATTGCTTTCTTTGTATGTATTAGTATTGTTTTACGCAGTAACATTGCTTTCTTGTATATGCCTTTCTATAAATTCCTTCTATATCTACAACACATTCTTTACAAACCGAGAGCACTGTGCATACTGGATATCCAGTATGTATCAAGCATACACTGGATACTTGGCAAGACTGTCCCTATTAACTTTGTTCCAGACACCCAACCAAGAGCCATAGTGGACCTAACTACTCAATTTCTCACATTTGAAAAGTTAGAAGTGCCCCACTCAGTCAAAGGACTGAAATAGCCATGTTTATAGTAATGACTATAAAACACGTTCACAACTACTGGTCAGACATTCAAGGAAGATCGTGAAGAGTCACACATCTGGATCCTGTGACCGTCCCCCAAGATTGGCCCCTCTCTAGCTCCCCTCCCACCAGAGGGAATAAAACCTCTTACTCCCCAGCATTGCTTATTGCAGCCCAGAGGCTTTGTTGGGACTTTCTAAATTTAACCTACTACTCCGGAATTTTTAAAAACGGTTCTTAAGCATAAGTCGGTAAGGGAAGATGGAGCAAAAACTTGAACTTCTTTTCCTAATAACTCAACCTGCTTTATGTACGTACCTATTGCATCGAAAACAAAAAAGTAATAACAAAGAATACTGTACTCTCTATTTGGGTTGGGGGCCTCAAGGATTCAGACTGACCAAAAATCTGGGACCAAATGGAAATGCACAGCCAGCTATTTTTAAGTCTGGCCCATATGAACTGTGCAGATCACAATAAACTGTGGAAAATTCTGAGACGGGAATACCAGACCACCTGACCTGCCTCTTGAGAAACCTATACACATGTCAGGAAGCAACAGTTAGAACTGGACATGGTGGAGTCTTTAGGATTTTCTATGTAGAGGATCATGTCATCTGCAAACAGTGAGAGTTTTACTTCTTCTTTTCCAATTTGGGTTCCTTTTATTTCTTTTGTGCTCTGATTGCTGTGGCCAAAACTTCCAGAACTATACTGAATAGTAGTGGTGAAACTGGGCACTGGGCACCCTTGTCTTATTCCTGACTTTAGGGGAAATGGTTTCAATTTTTCACCATTGAGGATAATGTTTGCTGTGGGTTTGTCGTATATAGCTTTTATTATGTTGAGGTATGTTCCTTCTATTCCTGCTTTCTGGAGAGTTTTTATCATAAATGGATGTTGAATTTTGTCAAAGGCTTTCTCTGCATCTATTGAGATAATCATATGACTTTTATTTTTCAATTTGTTAATGTGGTGAATTACATTGATTGATTTGCAGATATTGAAGAATCCTTGCATCCCTGGGATAAAGCCCACTTGGTCATGGTGTATGATCTTTTTAATGTGTTGTTGGATTCTGATTGCTAGGATTTTGTTAAGGATTTTTGCATCTATGTTCATCAGTGATATTGGCCTGTAGTTTTCTTTTTTTGTGGCGTCTTTGTCAGGTTTTGGTATTAGGGTGATGGTGGCCTCATAGAACGAGTTTGGAAGTTTACCTTCCTCTGTAATTTCCTGGAAGAGTTTCAGTAAGATAGGTGTTAGCTCTTCTCAAAATTTTTGGTAAAATTCAGCTGTGAAACCGTCTGGACCTGAGCTTTTGTTTGCTGGAAGATTTCTGATTACAATTTCAATTTCCATGCTTGTGATGGGTCTGTTAAGATATTCTATTTCTTCCTGGTTCAGTTTTGGAAAGTTGTACTTTTCTAAGAATTTGTCCATTTCTTCCACGTTGTCCATTTTATTGGCATATAATTTCTGATAGTAGTCTCTTATGATCCTTTGTATTTCTGTGTTGTCTGTTATGATCTCTCCATTTTCATTTTTAATTTTATAGATTTGATTTTTTTCTCTTTGTTTCTTGATGAGTCTGGCTAATGGTTTGTCAATTTTATTTATCCTTTCAAAGAACCAGCTTTTTGCTTTGTTGATTTTTGCTATGGTCTCTTTTGTTTCTTTTGCATTTATTTCTGCCCTAATTTTTAAGATTTCTTTCCTTTTACTAACTCTAGGGTTCTCACTACTAGAGCTAATCAATGAATATAGTAAAGTTGCAGGATATAAAATCAACACTCAGAAATCCCTTGCATTCTTATACACTAATAATGAGAAAGTAGAAAAAAAAGTTAAGGAAACAATTCCATTCACCATTGCAATGAAAAGAATAAAATACTTAGGAATATACCTACCTAAAGAAACTAAAGACTTATATATTGAAAACTATAAAACACTGATGAAAGAAATCAAAGAGGACACTAATAGATGGAGAAATATACCATGTTCATGGATCGGAAGAATCAATATAGTGAAAATGAGTATACTACCCAAAGCAATCTACAGATTCAATGCAATCCCTATCAAGCTACTAGCGGTATTTTTTCACAGAACTAGAACAAATAATTTCAAGATTTGTATGGAAATACAAAAAACCTCAAATAGCCAAAGCAATCTTGAGAAAGAAGAATGGAACTGGAAGAGTCAACTTGCCTGACTTCAGACTCTACTACAAAGCCAGAGTCATTAAGACAGTATGGTACTGGCACAAAGACAGAAATATAGATCAATGGAACAAAATAGAAAACCCAGAGATAAACCCACACACCTATGGACACCTTATCTTCTACAACGGAGGCAAGAATATACAATGGATTAAAGACAATCTCTTTAACAAGTGGTGCTGGGAAAACTGGACAACGACTTGTAAAAGAATGAAACTAGATCACTTTCTAAAACTACACACAAAAATAAACTCAATATGGATTAAAGATTCAAACGTAAGACCAGAAACCATAAAACTCCTAGAGGAAAACATAGGCAAAACACTCTCCGACATAAATCACAGCAGGATCCTCTATGATCCACCTCCCAATATACTGGAAATAAAAGCAAAAATTAACAAATGGGATCTAATTAAAATTAAAAGCTTCTGCACAACAAAGGAAACTATAAATAAGGTGAAAAGAGAGCCTTCTGAATGGGAGAAAACAATAGCAAATGAAGCAACCAACAAACAACTAATCTCAAAAATATACAAGCAACTTATTCAGCTCAATTCCAGAAAAATAAACGATCCAGTCAAAAAATGGGCCAAAGAACTAAATAGGCATTTCTCCAAAGAAGACATACGGATGGCTAACAAACACATGAAAAGATGCTCAACATCACTCATTATCAGAGAAATGCAAATCAAGACCACAATGAGGTACCATTTCACACCAGTCAGAATGGCTGCGATCCAAAAGTCTACAAGCAATAAATGCTGGAGAGGATGTGGAGAAAAGGGAACCCTCTTACACTGTTGGTGGGAATGCAAACTAGTACAGCCACTATGGAAAACAGTGTGGAGATTCCTTAAAGAATTGCAAATAGAACTGCCTTATGATCCAGCAATCCCACTGCTGGGCATACACACTGAGGAAACCAGAATTGAAAGAGACACATGTACCCCAATGTTCATTGCAGCGCTGTTTATAATAGCCAGGACATGGAAGCAACCTAGATGTCCATCAGCAGATGAATGGATAAGAAAGCTGTGGAACATATACACAATTGAGTATTACTCAGCCCTTAAAAAGAATAAATTTGACTCAGTTCTAATGAGATGGATGAAACCGGAGCCAATGTTATACAGAGTGAAGTAAGCCAGAAAGAAAAACACCAATACAGTATACTGACACATATATATGGAATTTAGAAAGATAGTAATGATGACCCTGTGTGTGAGACAACAAAAGAGACACAGATGTATAGAACGGACTTTTGGCCTCTGGGGGAGAGGGAAAGGGTGGGATGATTTGGGAGAATGGCATTGAAACATGTATACTATCATGTAAGAAATGAAGTGCCAGTCTATGTTCCATACAGGATACAGGATGCTTGGGGCTGGTGCATGGGGATGATCCAGAGAGATGACATGGGGTGGGAGGTGGGAGAGGGTTTCAGGATTGGGAGCTCGTGTACACCTGTGGCTGATTTATGTCAACGTATGGCAAAACCAATACAGTATTGTAAAGTAGAATAAAGTAAAAATAAAATTTAAAAAGAAAGGAAAAAAAAATAAATGATAAAATAAATGTATACTTGGAAAAAAAAAAAAGAACTGGACATGGAACAACAGACTGGTTCCAAATAGGAAAAGGAGTACGTCAAGATGTATATTGTCACCCTGCTTATTTAACTTCTATGCAGAGTACATCATGAGAAACACTGGGCTGGAAGAAACACAAGGTGGAATCAAGATTGCCGGGAGAAATATCAAGAACTTCACATATGCAGATGACACCACCCTTATGGCAGAAAGTGAAAAGGAACTAAAAAGCCTCTTGATGAAAGTGAAAGAGGAGAGTGAAAAAGTTGGCTTAAAGCTCAACATTCAGAAAACTAAGATCATGGCATCTGGTCCCATCACTTCATGGAAAACAGATGGGGAAACAGTAGAAACAGTGTCAGACTTTATTTGGGGGGCTCCAAAATCACTGTAGATAGTGACTGCAGCCATGAAATTAAAAGATACTTACTCCTTGGAAGGAAAGTTATGACCAACCTAGATAGCATATTGAAAAGCAGAGACATTACTTTGCCGACTAAGGTCTGTCTAGTCAAGGCTGTGGTTTTTCCTGTGGTCATGTATGGATGTGAGAGTTGGACTGTGAAGAAAGCCAAGTGCCAAAGAATTGATGCTTTTGAACTGTGGTGTTGGAGAAGACTCTTGAGAGTCCCTTGGACTGCAAGGAGATCCAACCAGTCCATTCTAAAGGAGATCAGCCCTGGGTGTTCTTTGGAGGGAATGATGCTAAAGCTGAAACTCCAGTACTTTGCCCACCTCATGCGAAGAGTTGACTCATTGGAAAAGAGTCTGATGCTGGGAGGGATTGCAGGCAGGAGGAGAAGGGGACGACAGAGGATGAGATGGCTGGATGGCATCACGGACTCGATGGACGTGAGTCTGAGTGAACTCCAGGCGTTGGTGATGGACAGGGAGGCCTGGCGTGCTGCGATTCATGAGGTCGCAAAGAGTCGGACACAACTTAGCAACTGAACTGAACTGATATGAAATGTAGCAGAATTAACAAGTCTGTGTCTAACCAGTTGATAAATAATTCACACTTTTAAACTTTAAAATAGCTTTAGATTTTATCACATAAAGTGAAAATAGCCTGAATCAAAACTGACTAATTCATGGCCTGTGTCTTGGACAGTAATAGTTTTCCTATCTATACGTTGTGTGCATGTGTGTGTCTGACTGTCTATGACTCCATGAACTGCAACCTGCCAGCCTCCTCTGTCTATGGAGTTTTCTAGGCAAGAATACTGGAGTTGGTTGCCACTTCCTCCTTAAGGGATTCTTCACCAGGGATCGAACACACGTCTCCTGGGCCTCCTGCATTGCAGGTGAATTCATGACCACTGATCCATCAGGGAAGCCCCTATGTCATGGAGGGATATTTTTAATGTATATATGGATATTTTTATGTATATATGTCACAAATACTTCCATCTTACTTCTCCAAAATTTAATTTTTAAAAGCTTAGCTACCTTTCAAAATCTTCAATTAAACCTATTGGTTACATATTTGTCTCTTCAGGACTACCTATGTAATAGTCTTTTCCTGCCTCACTTGTTACACCACATGTTCTAACATACATCTCAGCAATGTACCATTTATATTCTGATCGAAAATCTTCAGCTTATGGTTTGATATTTCAACCATAAAGTATGTAGAATGCAGGTTTCTGATGGTATCCTTATTAAAAATCATTAGCAAGAATATGGGCAAATTAGCTATTAGCAATAGCTATTTGTTAAAATTGTTATATTTTAACAATATTTGTTAAAGTTGAGTTTTCTTGATTCATCTAGACCAACTCCAAATAGGAAAGAAAGCTGTTACCACAAAATAAATTTTAAAGAAGTAGAGTTTTGCCACTTCCAAATACTTTTGAGGTTGAAAGAACTAGCTTTGTGATTCTTTGGAAGAAACGCTTTTGCAAATCAGGGCCATTTATATGCTGTGTGGCAGCTTGGATGGGAGGGGAGTTTGAGGAAGAACAGATACACATATATGCATATCTGAGCCCGTGTGCTGTTCACCTGAAACTATCACAACATTGCTAATCAGCTGCACCCCAACACCAAACAAAAAGGGTTTTTAAAGTAATCCTTTGTGAGATAGTTCAAGGTCAAATTTTCCTGAAAGGCTATTTTTGTTGGCCTTTTGCACGTATCCTATTGAATTCACACACTCTGATTTAGATTTAGAGAAATCTGTATTGCTGAGATTATATATTGTAGGTGCAATATTCATTGGAAGGACTGATACTGAAGCTGAAGCTCCAATACTTTGTCTACCTGATGCAAAGAGCCAAGCCATTGAAAAGACCCTGGTGCTGGGAATGACTGAAGGCAGGAGGAGAAGAAGATGACAGAGAATGAGATGGTTGGATGGCATCAGTGACTCAACGGACATGAATTTGAGCAGACTCCAGGAGAGAGTGAAGGACAGGGAAGCCTGCTGTGCTGCCATCCCCGGGGTCGCAGAGTCAGGCATGACTGAGTGTAGATGACAGGTAAACAGGATAGCTGGTTTCAAATAGCCTGCTTTCCTGAGGGACAGTCATGGAATTAAACGGACCTCCCTATCTAGCCAAATGATCAAATGTGGTGTGGGAGGTATCTCCTGAAAGAACTGTAATTTCCAGAGGAGTACCTATTTATGGTCCCTGAAATTAGAAGACATTTGAAGCCAGCAGGGCCAGAAGTGAATGGATAGCCAAGCATGTCCTTTCAGGGGACATGGTGAAGAGTCCTCACTGCCCAGCTCATGGCTCGAACCTCCCGGAGTGTGTTACTACCGTTCTGCTGAGCACATCCCCTGTTCATCCTGTAATTCACAACTATATAGCACCATTTACTTCTCTATTTACTTTTGTGGATAGCTCTAGAATTTGTTTCAGCTCGTCATCAATCTTTCCAGAAACTTCATTGCTGTCACAAAAGCTATGCATATAAATCTCCCCACCGTACTTCTGCAAATTAAATAAAATGTGTTTTAAGCTTGCCTCAAATGCAAAGGCTTCGTGTGATTTATTTCCACACAGTTCTTAGGGCTGTGCCGAAGCATGACTCAGCTACCCGCAAAAGCCCAGACTTTGAACATGAGGACAATCACTTACAGGTGGGGGCCTTGTAGAGTGTGGGACACATGTAACCATTCTGTAAACACGTGTTGAATGAGGTCTAAGTGGAGGAATTCCTCATATCAGTCTTTCTCTTTTCGAAAGAAATCTCTTCGCCTTTTTCTAGAGATATTTCCATGCCAAGTTCAGGTTGACTGTCACTGATCAAGTCCATATCTAGCCACAGCTTCATGGACACCCATCAGTTACTAATGCACTGCCCCCACCTGACTGTCCCTGAACTTGAAGATGATGGTAATCATTTTTTCATGGCTTCTAGTTTTGTGAGTTTCTTTCTGATTGGGGCAAGTTTTAAATGATCAGTACAACAGAACTTCTCCAACAAATCAAATTGGCAGATTGTTGATGCTGCTCAAAATACGATCCAAGGACTGAGGCTGTCCACACCACCTGGGAGTTCGTTAAAAATGCAAATTCTCAGATCCCACCCCAGATGGGGTGGGGCCCAGCAGTGTCAGTTTTAACCGGCCGGCCCCCGCCCCCAGGTGACTCTGACACATGCTAAGTTTTAAGAAGCATTGTCCACCTCTCCTTTCTCTTTTTCTTCCTTAGTGCCAAGACCTTCACTTTGGAGGACAGGTGGCAATGTTCCCAGGTAAAGGTGGCATTTCCCAGCCTCCCCTGCAACAAAGGGAAGTCCATGATATACCTGTGAAAGCAACCAGAAGGGGCATCCAGGAGAGCTGGTCCAAGAAAGGCTGCCTCAGCTGAGAAGTGTGGCCCCTTTGCCTATTGCCTTTCCTTCTGCTTCCCACTGAACTGTGGATGTGAGGGCCGGTGCCATCTCAGTCAATGAGGCAGCCTTGATGATGGAAACAACACTGAATACTGAGCAGCTGAAAGGCAGAAATCTGCTCCCAATAATCAGATTACAAAGCAGCCACACTGCCCGTGGCTTTCAGTTCTGCATCCCCAGAACTGAGTGTGGAGACTGGCACACAGTAGGGGCTCAGTAAGGATTTGTCAATAAACAAAATTAATCACTAAATACATGCTTGCTCAGTCACTCAGTTATGTCCAACTCTGCAACCCCACGGACTGTAGCCCACCAGGCTCCTCTTTCCATGGAATTTTCCAGGCAAGAATACCAGCTCAGGTTGCCATTTCCTTCTCCAGGCGATCTTACCAATCTTACTGACCCAGGGCTGGAGCCTGTGTGTCCATGAATACACACTAAACCCTTTCATGTTTATACTGGTCCTTCCACGTATTCTAGGTAAAGCAATCAAGGGGACTTTCAGTGAATGGTCCCAGGTGAGTGTTGGTCATATTTTCCCATTCCTCGAAGACTATGGGAGACTCTGCAGTAATATATCAGTGAGTCCAAAACTAGACCAACTTGCAACCCACTTGTAACCCACTCCAAGCACTGCATGTCACCTTGGTCATATCATTTAACCTCTCAAGGTCCCCATATGCAACATAAGAAGGAAATGATTGTCAGCATCCTGTCAGCACATCCAATCAATCAAAGATTCCAGAAGAGACTTCAGAGTCTAGAAATAATCTTTAGTCTCAGTTCTTTAAGGCTTGTTTACAATTACTTTTATTATTATTTTTAATGAACTAATACAAGGTGCCAGGAAACCCTGGGAAAGAGATTATTTATTACATGACCTCAGGGTCGTGTGCTATAAATGTCACAAGTAGGCACACCCCTTTCACTATTTATTTCCAGTAAAACAAAAGATGGAGAAATCAGCATCAAGAGATGACACAATACAGCTGAGACCATTAAAAGCAACTCCTCCCAAACTGGGCATCATAAAAGTACATCATGAACTGCGAACAGATTTGCTCAACGAGGGACAGCCTCATCCTTCTGATTCTCCACGAATGCCATAGGGAGTTTCTCAGAGTAGAATGTGAAATGAAAAAGGAGCGCCTGGCCAGGAATGTTGTACATTATCCCCCAGTGACCTGCCAAAGGGACTATTTTTAAAGATGCATTTATCTCAGCAGGAGTGACAGCATTTAAGAAGTGGCCAGGTCCCAGTGCCAGACAATTTTACATGGGAAAAGTCTGCAGAGCATGGCTGTACCTTTACAATGGCCTGGGTGATGGATGGGATGGGAATTGCCCTTGGCTGGCTAGATGGTTGGTGTAAGGAGCCATAAGGATAATGCAGAAGTGAGAACTTGGGAATCAAATGGAGTTACCCCAAATCATTGTAGCCATCCCAACACTCAAAAATGAATCAGGCTTTAGAT
Source organism: Nanger dama (assembly GCA_917880005.1). NCBI lineage: Eukaryota > Metazoa > Chordata > Mammalia > Artiodactyla > Bovidae > Nanger > Nanger dama. Next base: position 15,608,565 of record CAKJTW010000044.1, read on the forward strand.
TTACAAGATCCATCCTAACTAGAAATGCAGGCTTTTGCTGCCTTATAAATTTCTCAAGCAGTAACTGTTCATCGAATTGTACTTTTCCACTGAAAAATCATGTTATAAGGGATGTAGTAATCCCAGTTTACACCGTTCTCTTTTATGAACCTAGCCAGTGACACGACTGAGTGACTTCACTTTCACTTTTCACTTTCATGCACTGGAGAAGGAAATGGCAGCCCACTCCAGTATTCTTGCCTGGAGAATCCCAGGGATGGGGGAGCCTGTTGGGCTGCTGTCTATGGGGTCGCACAGAGTCGGACACGACTGATGCGACTTAGCAGAAGCAGCAGCAGCAGTGTATTTTGTATCACAAGCAAGTATATTACAGCTATGTTACACTGATCCTCTCATTATTGATGCAGCACTGATGTTAGGTAACTCCTGTAACAAACTGAGAGAAACACTAATACACAATGATACATTTACACATTTGGGGGAGTCAGGATATCAAACCAGAGTTGATGCATTTTCCTTCCCTGCACAAAAAAAAAAAAAATGGTGATTCAATTATCAGTGGACAAGAGAAGCAAAGAAAACCTTTTCATCATTAAAACTGATCTCAGATCCAGGATAGAGAGGTGCCAGGAATTTACTCTTTCTCCTCTCCACCTTCTTTTCCAGAGAATAACCAAAGGATGGCTGGAAGCTATCACGGGGCCTAAGTGTTTCTCCAAAACAGAAAATACACTCAATGCAGCCGTCTTTATTCTTCTTTAAATTTTTGAGGTTTCTGGTAGCAAAAGCCTGGCACTTTATAGAACTGAAAGCATCACAAATCAAGGGCTAGTTCTTGCAGACGGAGGTCAATCTGGCCTCGGGGTTCACCTCCTGGGACCCAGGGCTTATAGCTCACAGTCCCTTCCATGCAAGGCAGTTCTGATGGGTGAAACAGTTGTTCTTTCTCAATGGCTTCAAGACTTCAATCTATTACTGACCTTTGCCAAAGCGGTTTGTCCTGAGTTCCTCACCCCACCCCCACCCCACCCCCATTCATATTTCATACTAGATCTCAGGAAAGTGTTCCTTGTGAGGACTGAACAAAAACTTATATGACCTTCCCTGCGCTCCTCAACTCCCATGCCAATGTCTGCTTCAAAAGAAGCAGAACTGAGACACACAGAGTAGATGTTCATGGATCTGACCATTACAATAAACACAGGTCATGTTTCACTGCCAAGTTTACACTTTGAAGGCCTGCGGCTGCATTTCCCCACCCCGGCCTCCATCCCTCATGCCCGCAGCATCTCATTTTTGCCCAAAGAAGATGGCAGGAGCCACGAAACACTTCCCGTGGTGCTTCTGGGTGAGCAGGCACATCAAACGCCAGGATGGACGGTGGTGAGCTTGTGTTTCACCAGCAGTCTGTGTAAGAGAGGAAATAATTCCTCCCCCACAAGAAGAAAAGGGCCGGAACGAAATGATCAGTGCGATGTGAGCTCGTGAAGTGCGTCCTCCCGCCGGCAAGTTAAATGGCTATAAGAAATTGTGCTTGCGCTTCACTCCATCAGCCCCAGTTTCCTGGGACCTCAAGCACCAACTCCTCTCCAGATGTGGCTAAATGCTGGCAAATGTTTGCAGACACCACTTCTGCAAATGAGACCCAAAGACAATTATGTACAAAGTTAGTTTAAAGAATGCCTATCCCCTTAAGTGTTTTTGACTCAATCAAAATAGGAATAAATATTATTCTTCAATTTACCCCCTAATCATCATGGAAAACTTAGGACTCTTGGAGGGGGTAACATAGATTTCTACAGATATTGCTCAAATATTTGGTTTCCTATATCAGAGTATCTTCAATGCAATTGTGCCAATTTTCAAATGGAAACTATGAGAAGTGGCAGTTTAACTGCAAAAATATATGTATCATATGTACTTCAGTATTCAGACTATGATTCAACTTCCCCACCAAGTCCATTTGTTAAGTCCTTGGGCTCCGAGGAACTTTACGGAGGAACGTGAGTGTTTCTCAAGTTCATTTTGAAATGCAAGAAGGTCCTTGTACCTCACTTCCAGAAATGCACACCCCTTGCTTAGTCTGTGCTCGCACTGGGGGTGTTCTCCCCTTGGCTGGGAACACTAGAAGCCAAGCATAGGGTTCTGGGATTCTACGGGAGGGCAGCTCAGGAGACCCCCAAATCAGTCACCTGAGCTACAGACACACAGACAGCGGAAACGGGTGCTAAGCTAGGGGTCACAAGTTCAGCTTTTCCTCCTGCGCCATCCAGGTGTCCGCCGGACAGTGACAGGAAGTGAGGGCACCGCTGCAGTTCCCAGCCGGGGTTCTTCCAACATTTCCTTTCCCCGGCAGGTGGTTCACATCAGGACCTGTTCTCGAGTCTCCGGCAGTCGAAGAGCAATCAGGCCACCCCCAACGAGGGAAGTGGCCGCCAGAAGGATGGGGACCACTTTGGTGATCCCAACGAAAGAAGCGAAGATGGTGTTTCCCAGGATGGCGCCAAATTTGCAAAATCCGTTGAGGATGCCAAAGGCTGTTGCCCTATAAAAGAAGGAGAAAGTAAACCATTCTGGAGGATACAAACTAGACCTCCTTAGATGTGTGGGACTGGGTTCTTCCTTTTCCTTGTTAAAGAAGTAGAGTGCAGCCTGGATGGGAGAGAAGTCTGGGGGAGAATGGAGACATGTGTAAGTACGGCTGAGTCTCTTCGCTGTTTACCTGAAACTACAACATTGTTTTCTAATCAACACATTCGTTTCTATCTCAACACAAAAGAAAAGGTTTTTCAAAAAATAAAATAAAATAAAAACCCTGTCAGAGTGAATCCCTCAAGCAAAAAAAAAAAAAAAGACGAAGAAGAAGTATAGTGAAGGTGTGGGAGGGAATTTTTTTTCCTTAAATATCAAAGTAACACATTCTTATTTTAGTCTAATTTAGAAATACAGAATAACATAAAGATGCAAGAATTTTTAACTTCACCACTGAAAGGAATCACCATTATTAACATTTTGGAGTATTTCCTTCCAAGTTGAGTTGTTCACAGGCTTCCCAGGTGGCGCTAGTGGTAAAGAACCCATCTGTCAATGCAGGAGGCATAAGAGAGGCAGGTTTGATCCCTGGATCAGGAAGATCCCCTGGAGGAGGGCATGGCAACCCACTCCAGTGTCCTTGCCTGGAGAATCCCATGGACAGAGGAGCCTGGCAGGCCGCTACCATGGGGTCACAAAGAGTCAAACACAGCTGAAGCAACTTAGCACCTGAGTAATATGACAGCGACTTAATACCTGAGTATTGTGACATACTGCAAGAATGAAAAAGGGTGAAGCAGAAAGTGTGCGTGCTCCTCGTTAATAACTCCTCTGCCTTCTGGTGGCAAAAACAGTTCTGCCTAAATAGCAAGTCTCCAGATATAAGACTGTATTTCCCAGGCTCCTGTGCTTCCAAGCCTAGCCATGTGAGCAAGTTTAAGCCAATGGGCTATAAGTACAAGTGGCAGTTCCTGAGACACTTCCTTAAGAGATGTCAAGAGTGGTCTTTTCCATCTACATCGCACAGGGAACTCTGGTCGATGTCATGTGGCAATCTCGATGGGAGGGGCATTTGGCAGAGAATGGATACACACAAATGAATAGCTGAGTCCCTTTGCTGTTCACTTGAAACTGTCACAGCATTGCTAATTGGCTATGTGCTGCATGCTTAATCGTTCAGTCGTGTCTGACTCTTTGTGACCCCGTGGACTGTAGCCGGCCAGCTCCCCTGTCCATGGGATTCTCCAGGCAAGAATACTGGAGTGGGTTGCCATGCCCTCCTCCAGGGATCCTCCAGGGGATCTTCCCAACCCAGGGATCAAACCCAGGTCTCACACCTTGCAGGCAGGCTCTTTACTGACTGAGCTATCAGGGAAGCCCAATAATACTGGAGTGGGTATACTCCAATATAAAATAAAAGTTTTGTTTGCTTTATTTTTAAAGAGTCCTTTTTCCTTCCATCCGGCTTCCTGGAATGTAGATGGTCTCGCTGCAGACCATGACTGAGGTCATGAAAGAGGAACAAACAAAATAAAAAGAGCCTGCAGTTCCTATCTTCCTACGTCTGCAGTTATTAATATCTGAAGTCTCTCACTCATGGCACAACCTAATCCTAATTGGTATTAACCACACTTCCCAGTGATAACTACTGTTAACCATCAATTGTCTTCTGACTCCATTTATGTACAGAGACAATATTCTAAGCACTATTGGAACTTTCCAGGTAAGAATACTGGTTTGGGTTACCATTTCCTTCTCCAGGGGATCTTCCCAAACCAGGGATTGAACTCTTGACTCATGCGTCTCCTGAATTGGTTGTCCTTCAGTCGTTCAGTCACGTATGACTCTTTGCAACCTCATGAACTGCAGTACCCCAGGCTTTCCTGTCCTTCACCACCTCCTGGAGCTTGCTCAAATTCATGTCCATTGAGTCGGTGATGCCATCCAACTATCTCATCCTTTGTTGTCCCCATCTCCTCCTGCCTTCAATCTCCTCCTGCCTTCAATCTCCTCCAGCATCAGGGTCTTTTCCAATGAGTTGGCTCTCTACAGCAGGTGGCCAAAGTGCTGGAGCTTCTGTTTCAGCATCAGTCCTTCCAATGAATATTCAGGGTTAATTTCCTTTAGGATCAATTGTTTATATCTCCTTGCAATCCAAGGGACTCTCAAGAGTCTTCTCCAGCACCACAGTTCAAAAGCATCAGTTGATGCTTTGGCACTCAGCCTTCATTATAGTCCAATTCTCACATCCATACATGACTACTGGAAAAAACTATAGCTTTGACTATACAGACCTTTGTCAGCAAAGCAATGTCTCTGATTTTAATATGCTATCTTGGCTTGTCGTAGCTTTCTTTCCAAGTCACTGAGCCACCTTAGAAGCCCATGTTCTGAGCGCTACTCCCCAAATTAAGTAGACTGTCTCTATTTCATACCACAAGTTTATAAAGAATATATATATATATATATATATATATATATATATATACTCTTTTACTTTAAATTCTTTTAATATTTTTTCTGTAACCATACAACACTTTACCTTTATCCATTTTTGCCAACCCCAACCTCAGTCTTTTTGTTTTCAGAATTTTGGGGGTATTTTCACATGTGTATTTCTCCAGACAAATTTTACAGTGTTTTTTTTTTTTAGTTTCCCAGGGTGGGAAAAAAAAATCTCATAGAATTGTGAATGAATGCTTCAAACGCTAAAAACTACTTAACATTTTTGTAAGATTAAATCTTCTTAGATACATATTGACATATATTTAAGTCTTATTTTATATATCTCAGTAAAGTTTTATGATTTCTTCACATCAGCTTTTCAGTTTTCTCATCAAATGGATTCTGAAATATGTTATGATTTCTTCCATTATTAAATGAATTTCATTTTATTTTTAATACTTGATCTTTTTAAGATCTATAAATTCTTATGTCAGTTTTATTATAGACCATTTTACCAAATTATTTTATTGTTTCTATTACTCTCTTGGTTTAATTCCCTTAGGTTCCCTGGATTTAAAATCACATATCACTGAAATAATGATAACTTTCCATCTCTCATTTTTTGTAATAGAAGTTCTTTGATTAACAGAAGAGGTTTCAAATATAATATTCTGTGCTTTTCCATAGCTACCTATAATCCAATACCTCTGTCATCAGTTGTCTTGGGAATATCATTATTTTCTGCAGAATTGCATTTACTTGCCTTCCACACCACTTCACACTCATTTCTGGCCCAAGAGCCACTCACATGCAGTCATGAAAAATCCCCCCTCCACATACTATGAATCCATTTAAAATACTGAGAAAGTAATATGGAACAATCTCCAAAATATATGCTTGTAAGAATAAAGCATGGCATAGAAAGGTATAACATAGCATGTTCTCATCTTGGTTTTAAAAGGGGGGGATAGTAACATATACACAAAGATGGTAACAAAACACACAAACACATACACATATGCATTCCTATTTATGCAAAGACTATTTCTAATGAATACAGGAGAAACTGGTAGTAATTGCTGCTTCTGAGAGAGGAACCAGCAGCCTATGGTGGAAGGATTGAACTTTTCATTGTAAATCTTTTTTTTGCACTGTCTGATTTTACACTGTCTGTGTAACTTATCTATTAAATAAAGAAAAAATCCACAGAAGAAAAAAAATTCCCTCTCCATGAGAAGAAATTACCTGCTAAGCAATGGGCTTTGACTCTATGCCTTTAAACCAGACCTCTTCCTAAAGAGTGTGCACGAAAGAAAATAAACGCTGGGCATTCCTGCCACATTCTCTGCAAATGTCCTAACCGTCGTGCCTCATGCCACCTTTATTTCTGCCCCACCCTTTGTCTGTCCAGCTCTTCCCCTTTCTCCTTCATTTCCCACTGGCATGTCTGTTCTCACCTCCCTTTGGATGGCACATACATAGGTTTAGCCCTGGCTCCTCTCTCTTGGACAAGGTTTACCCTGGTCCTTTACATCTTGCCATCCAACCCACTCTGTCAAGCCTTAGCCTTCCCAACTCCAGGCCTATGCCAGCCTCTGGGCAAGAGAAACTCAATAACCCAACAGATATTTGGTCCATCGAACTCCAAGAAGACCAAGATGGCCGTGGTGGAGGATCTCGTGGCAGGCTGACTCTTGGCCAAAGGAGCCCAAGCAAGTCCCATAGGGAAGCACAGAGAGGAGCTGACCTCTGGTTGGTGGGATACAGCTCCACTGTGATCACATCCAGCGCGTTCCAGGCGGCAATGCTGGTCCCGCAGAAGAGGCACTGCCAGCCAATCATCGCGGACTCGCTGTTGCCGAAAAATAGGAAGAAGCAGCAGACGGCCGAGATGAGCATGGAGCCACCTGCCCAGGGAGATCAGAGGAGAAAGAAACTTGAAACCCATGCATGTCAGCAACACCTGCAAAAGCAGGTTCATCTCCACACATGGAGAGCACAGCTTGGACCCCCACATGGCACCCCAGCCATGGAATCAGAGCCTGCGTGGGTCATGTCACCAGAGTGCGCCCCCAGGAAGGATTCTGAAATTCTCCCCCGCCTAGTACTATCCAGCAGTCCTGTATGGGTGTGAGAGTTGGACTGTAAAGAAGGCCGAGCACTGAAGAATTGATGCTTTTGAACTGTGGTGTTGGAGAAGACTCTTGAGAGTCCCTTGGACTGCAAGGAGATCCAACCAGTCCATCCTAAAGGAGATCAGTCCTGGGTATTCCTTGGAAGGACTGATGTTGAAGCTGAAACTCCAATACTTTGGCCACTTCATACGAAGAGCTGACTCATTTGAAAAGACGCTGATGCTGGGAAAGATTGAGGGCAGGAAGGAGAAGGAGACAACAGAGAATGAGGTGGTTGGATGGCATCATTGACTCTATGGACATGGGTTTAGGTGGACTCCGGGAGTCGGTGATGGACAGGGAGGCCTGGCAGGCTGCAGTTCATGGGGTCGCAAAGAGTCAGACACGACGGAGCCACTGAACTGAACTGAGTACCGTCCAGCCCAGAGTAACTGAAGACAAGGCAGAGAGGGTGGATATTAGTTGAGAAACTATTATATGCCAGACTTCCTAAGGTGCCTGAAACTGATCAGGGTCAGAAGACTCCATTCTTGGGACTTCCCCGATGGCTCAGTGGTAACAAATCCGCCTGCCAATCCAGGAGGCACAGATTCAATCCCTGATCCCAGGAGGCTCCCACAGACCACAGGGCAACTGAGCCCCTGCTCCAGAGCCCCGGGAGCCACAAATACCGAAGCCTGTCGCCCTAGAACCCAAGTGCCGCACCAAGAGACAAGCCAGCACAGCAACAAAGACCCAGTGCAGCCAAAAATAAATAAATAAATGAAAACTTTAAAAAGATTTTTAACCCAGGACTCCCACGTTACAAGCAGATTATTTACCAGCTGAGCCAGCAGTATAAGTGAAAGTCGCTCAGTCTTGTCCTACCCTTTGCAACCTCATGGACTGTCCATGGAGTTCTCCAGGCCAGAATACTGGAGTGGGTAGCCTTTCCCTTCTCCAAGGGATGTTTCCAACCCAGCCACCAGGGAAGCCCTTTAATTTTTAACCAAAGGAAAATTACTTTACAATATAGTGACAGTTTCTGCCATACATCAACATGAATCAGCCACAGGCATATGTATGTCCTCTCCCTCTTAAACCTCCCTTGACTTCCCTCCCCATCCCATGCCTCCAGGCTGTCACAGAGCATAGGCAATCATCTTTTTTTTTTAAAGACTCCATTCTTATGGAGCTCAAGTTCAACTGGACACCGGCTACAGAAGAACACCTGATGAAGAGCCCTGCTGTGCATTCTTATGAAAGCCACCTGCTTCCCAGATATCTAAGCTACCCTCCTCAGCCCTGCCCTGTGCCCCAGGAAGCTAACCCCTGTGGACAGCATGCCTGCGGCTGGCTCCCTTGTCAGCTGCAAGGAGAAAGGGCTCAGGGTATTTCATGCCAGTTCCCAGCCTGCTTTATAAGCCCTTTTGGGGGCAAATGTTACATCCCTCCAGGACTATAGTTTCTCCCAGATGCCTCCTCCTCCTTGGTTCTAGCTCTCCCTGGATTCAGTTACTGCTGTTTCCTCCCTCTGTCCCTGGATAGAGCCTGCTGCCCATTGTCACTAGTATCTGGGTGTCTCATCAACCTCATCTATCCCCATAACCCTGCCCACACGTTTAAATGCTGCTCCATCATACAGACTTCACCAGAACTATCTTGGGTGAATTCCTTTTCCCACCAGGACTCTGGGTGATACAGTTAATGACAAGAGATTCCCGTCAAAGAAGGCTATGTCACATCCTACTCAAATTCAATACATCCAGCCCGGAAGAGCTGGGGAAGTCTTGAGTGGGTGCAGGGCAGGGATTAAGAGTATGTCTGGAAATGTGATGGGAATAGTTGGCAGAAAGGAAGGAAACAAGCAGGTCCCAACCAACCAGCTGGGAAATAGAAAGGAGTCCCCACCAGGGATCAGGAGCCTGGAGAAGGGGAGTTCTTTAGGTTGCCAAGGAATGAGAAGGCTGGTCTGGCCTCCCCTGCAAGTGCCTCCCTGGGTGGGGGTGGGGGAGGAGGCCTCTGCCTGGAGCCTCACCATCAGACCTGGAGCTGCTGAGACTAATGCCAAACCCTGCTGAGGAGCTAGGGGATGGTAAATGTCCACCGGCATTCTGCTGACTCTGGGGAGGGATAGGCTGTGACTGGGTAGCATGCTAACCTCTTTCCAAGAGTGAGGCGAGAACTAGAGCAGGAGGAGACTGCTATCTTCTGGACCACAAGTGCCCTGAGAATAGTATCTTCAACATGCATGCACTGCTCAAGGTGGCCCGCCATGGGCTTTGGTGTACAGTGTTTATTGAACATGAAATATTACCATCAAAGAAATCAAGTTATAGGGAACCATTGCTGTTGTTCAGTTGCTAAGTCATATCCGACTCTTTGAGACTCCCCCCAACCCCCATTCCCTGGATTGTAGCCTGTCAGGCTCTTCTGTCCTCCACTATCTCCTGGAGCTTGCTCAAACTCATGTCCACTGAGTCAGTGATGCCACCCAACCATCTCATCCTCTGTCCCCCTCTTCTCCTCCTGCCCTCAATGTTTCCCAGCATCAGGGTCTTTTCCAGTGAGCTGGCTCTTCACATCAGGTGGCCAAAGGACTGGAGTTTCAGCTTCAGCAACAGGCCTTCCAGTGAATATTCAGGGTTAACTTCCTTTAGGATTGACTAGCTGAGTCTTCCCACTATAGATCCCTTTTGTCCCCAGTTCTTCCACTCTCATCATCAGTCCTTATTCCCCTTGTTTTGGAGAGGCCTGAGGTCAACCCCAGCTTCCCTGTGTAACCTTGAGTGAGACACTTAACCTCCCTGAGCTGTCTCACTTTCCCCATCACAGGGTTACGGTGAAGGTTAAATATATTAATATTTACAAAATGTCTGAAACAAAATCTGACCTCTACTAAGCACTTCCTAAGTGTTAGTTGAATGAAATTTCTAGTTTATGTCTGTCTCTCCAACAGATCATTTGTTCCTTAAGCACAAGGATGCTGTCTGTCTCAATTAGCATCGTATTCCCATTGCTGACCACACAGCCTGGTGGAGAACTGTTCTGGACAAATTAATGTTTATTAAATTGAATAAATGAGGAATATCAAGCTCATCGGGAAAAATTTCTTCTCTGCTGTTAACAAGGCACAATTCTGGCCCAAAGAGGGCACAGTGGCAGACTAAGCAGGATAAATGATGCTCCAGCTGACTCGACTAGGGAGTTGTCCGAGGGTCTTGGGAAAGGCAGTTTCAAAACAGGTCACTCCACATCACATTGAGACATCAATTGAGCACCTGGTAGGTACTGGGCCCTGAGAATATAGCAGTTGATACTCTGTACACCAGACCTTTTTCTAAATATACAAAAAGAACACTATATGAGCTTTTAACAGTCTTGCTCAGAAATGAAATAGAGTCACGAAGAAAGATGGCGGAGGAATAGGATGGGGAGAACACTTTCTCCCTCACTACTTCATCAAAAGAACATTTCAAAGCTGAGCAAATTCCACAAAACAACTTCTGACTGCTGGCAGAGGACATCAGGCATCCAGCAAAGCAGATCATCGGCTTCAAAACCAGGTAGGAATTAATACATACGACGAAGACAGAGACAAAGGAGGTAGGGAGGGAGCCCCCGTCCCAGGAAGGGAATCCCATCCCAGGAAGAGACTCTTAAAAAGAGAGGTTCCCTAAAATAGGGGAGCATTCTCACAGCTGTGTATGGGGCGAGCCCTGGAAGCACAGAGGGCAACATAACAGGAAGGAAGAATAAATAAATAAATAATTAAAACCAACAGATTACGAATTCAACAGTATAACCCCCAGCGGATAAGCAGTGCAAACGCCTGCGTCTGACAGCAGTGGGGGTTGGGCAGGGAGGAGCGCGCCCGCGACAGAGCTTTCTAAGAATTGGGCCGCGGGAGACGTAGGGCTTCAGGGCTTATCTCGAGAATCGGGGCATAACCGGGCCAGAATCGGGTCCGTGCGTGGCTAGAAAGAACTGTCTTGGTCTAGCAAACCAGACTGTGGGATAGCTAACATGCGAAACGCTCGAACATAAGACACCGACAGGCCCGCGCGCACAGAACAAAGGATGGATCAGCAATAGCCGGCTGCAGACCATCCCCCTCCGGTGACAGGCAGCCAGAGCCTTAAGTGCTAGAAGGTGGCAATTGCAGCTCAAGAGTGACATTACCTACCAAATTGCAAACTGATTTCTTTGCTATTGAAACTGCTGGGGGGCTTTGAACAGTCATCATCTACCTGAGAAAGAGCCCTGCCGGAGCTCCCAGAAAATTGAGCAACCCGGAAGCCCAGAAGTCGCAATAGCGTGCGCCAAACTCCCTAGCCACGCGGACCTGGGAAGGGAACAAAGCCCCTGTTCAACCAAATTCAAGTCTCGAAGGGCTTCCTGACTGCCAATCCTGAGCGCCAAAGACCAGGAAAGTGCATGAAGCATAGGGCAGGCCCCACAAGGTTATCCCAAGGAGCAAGAAGGGGCAAGCCCAGTGCAGAGTCCACCACCACCCTCCCTGTGTCAAGACGGAAATCAGACACGGAAGAGACCAGCAAAGAGAGAAAGTCAAACAGAGGAAACTGCCTTGGTAGCAACCCCACACAGTCTACGACAGAGAATGCGCCAGATATACCGTTACTACTTTTATGATCAATTTTTTTTGGGGGATGGTGGGGGATGATGTGGAAGTGTGATTTTTTTTAAGAATTTTTTTTCTTTATTTAAAATTTTTTTTTCTTTTTAAATTTGTTTTCTCTTCTTTTCTTTTTAGTTTTTTTTCCCTAAACTTGCTTAAATTTTTAAGTCTTCTATATTTCTATTTATTATCTTTATAACCTATTATTACTTTACAAAAAAAAAAACCCCTGTCTTTAAAGCAAACACTGTATATAGTCCTATTGGTGGTGGAAATTGTCTTTTAATAATTCTGGAATCTTTTATTTTATTCTATTTTTATTATTTTTTTTTTCTTTTTCTTTCTCAATTTTTTTTAAATTTTTCTCTCCTTCTTTTTCTTATCTTTAATATTTTATCTTTGAAAATCCAATATTCACTCCAGATTTTTAATCTCAGCATTTTGGTATTTGTTGCCAATTTTGTACTTTTAAAAACCTAATCTTCAGTACTCAATTTTACATGAGTGCGAGACTACTGGCTTGACCACTCTCTCCCCCTTTGGAATCTCTCTTTTCTCCACCAGCTGGCTTTTGTCTCATCCCTCCCCCCCTCCTCTTCTCTACCCAACTCTATGAATCTCTGTGTGCTCCCGAAGGTGGAGAATTCTCAGGGAACTGGTCACTGGCCAGATCTGTATCCCTCCTTTGCATCTCCCTCTTTCATCCTCCTGACCACCTCTATCTACTTCCTCCCATGTATAACTCTGTGACCACCTCTGAGAGGTCCAGACTTTGGAGCGCACACAAGAAAGTAGTTACGGGCTAGTTTGCTTTTTCCTCTTTTGATTCCACTTCATCCCATTCCACTCACCTCTAACTACCCTCTCCCTCTTCTCTCCTCCAAGTAACTCAGCGATCCTCTAGGGACGACCCTCAAAGTGGAGAAACCTATCATCATTTACCCAGATGTTATAACAATAGTGCTGAATAGATGGAGAAATCATGAGGCTACTGTAAAAATAAATCTGAAAACCAGAATCAGGAGGCGTAAGTCCAAATCCTGAGATCATCAAAGAATTCCTGAATACAGGAACATTATCCAATAAGAGCTCATCAAACGCCTTTATACCTATAGTGAAACTGAGCACCGCCCAAGGGCCAACAAGCCCCAGAGCAAGACATACCACGCAAATTCTCCAGCAACACAAGAACAAGCCCCTGAGCTTCAATACACAGGCAGCTCAAAATACTCCAAAACCACTGACGTCCCATAACCCATTACTTGACACTTCACAGCACTCCAGAGAGAGGAAATCCAACTCCACCCACCAGAACTCCAACACAAGCCTCTCTAATCAAGAAACTTTGACAAGCCACTGATATAACCCCAAACATAGAGAGGAAGCTCTATAATAAAGAGAATTCCACAAATTCCCAGAATATAGAAAAGCCACCCCAAACGCAGCAATATAACCAGGATGAAGAGACAGAGGAATACCCAGCAGGTAAAGGAACAGGAGACATGCCCACCAAACCAAACAAAAGAGAAAGAGATAGGGAATCTACCTGAGAAAGAATTCCGAATACTGATAGTGAAAATGATCCAAAATCTTGAAATCAAAATGGAATCACAGATAAATAGCCTGGGGTCAAGGATTGAGAAGATGCAAGAAAGGTTTAACAAGGACCTAGAAGAAATTAAAAAGAGTCAACATATAATGAATAATGCAATAAATGAGATCAGAAACACTCTGGAGGCTACAAATAGTAGAATATCAGAGGCAGAAGATAGAATTAGTGAAATAGAAGATAAAATGGTAGAAATAAATGAATCAGTGAGGGAAAAAGAAAGACGAATTAAAAGAAATGAGGACAACCTCAGAGACCTCCAAGACAATATGAAACGCTCCAACATTCGAATTATAGGAGTCCCAGAAGAAGAAGACAAAAGAAAGACCATGAGAAAATACTTGAGGAGATAATAGTTGAAAACTTCCCTAAAATAGGGAAGGAAATAATCACCCAAGTCCAAGAAACCCAGAGAGTGCCAAACAGGATAAACCCAAGGTGGAACACCCCAAGACATATACTAATCAAACTAACAAAGACCAAACACAAAGAATAAATATTAAAAGCAGCAAGGGAAAAACAACAAATAACACACAAGGGGATCCCCATAAGAATAACTGCAGATCTTTCAATAGAAACTCTTCAGGCTAGGAGAGAATGGCAAGACATACTTAAAGTGATGAAAGATAGTAACCTTCAGCCAAGACTACTGTACCCAGCAAAAATCTCATTCAAATATGAAGGAGAAATCAAAAGCTTTACAGACAAGCAAAAGCTGAGAGAATTCAGCACCACCAAACCAGCTCTCCAACAAATACTAAAGGATAGACTTTAGACAGAAAACACAAAAAGGACATATAAACCTGAACCCAAAACATTAAAGTAAATGGCATCAGGTGCATACTTATCAATAATTACCTTAAATGTAAATGGGTTGAATGCCCCAACCAAAAGGCAAAGACTGGCTGAATGGATACAAAAACAAGATCCCTATATATGCTGCTTACAAGAGACCCACCTCAAAACAATGGACACATACAGACTAAAAGTGAAGGGCTGGAAAAAGATATTCCACGCAAATAAAGACCAAAAGAAAGCAGGAGTAGCAATACTCATATCTGATAAAATAGACTTTAAAACATAGGCTGTGAAAAGAGACAAAGAAGGCCACTACATAATGATTAAAGGATCAATCCAAGAAGAAGATATAACAATTATAAATATATATGCACCCAACATAGGAACACCGCAATATATAAGCCAAATGCTAACAAGCATGAAAGGGGAAATTAATAATAACACAATAATAGTGGGAGACTTTAATACCCCACTCACACCTATGGACAGATCAACTAAACAGAAAATTAACAAAGAAATGCAAACTTTAAACGATACAATAGACCAGTTAGACCTAATTGATATCTATAGGACATTTCACCCCAAAACAATGAATTTCACCTTTTACTCAAGTGCACACGGAACCTTTTCCAGGATAGATCACATTCTGGGTCTTAAATCTAACCTCGATAAATTCAAAAAAATCGAAATTATTCCAAGCATCTTCTCTGACCATAATGCACTAAGGTTAGATCTCAATTACAGGAGAAAAGCTATTAAAAATTCCGACATTTGGAGGCTGAACAATACCCTTCTGAATAATCAACAAATCACAGAAGAAATCAAAAAGAAATCAAATTATGCATCGAAACGAATGAAAATGAAAACACAACTACACAGAACCTATGGGACACTATAAAAGCAGTGCTAAGAGGAAAGTTCATAGCCATACAGGCATACCTCAAGAAACAAGAAAAAAGCCAAATAAATAACCTAACTCTACACCTAAAGCAACTAGAAAAGGAAGAAATAGAGAACCCCAGAGTTAGTAGAAGGAAAGAAATCCTAAAAATTAAGGCAGAAATAAATGCAAAAGAAACAAAAGAGACCATAGCAAAAATCAACAAAGCCAAAAGCTGGTTCTTTGAAAGGATAAATAAAATTGACAAACCATTAGCCAGACTCATTAAGAAACAAAGAGAAAAAAATCAAATCAATAAAATTAGAAATGAAAATGGAGAGATCACGACAGACAACACAGAAATACAAAGAATCATAAGAGACTACTATCAGCAATTATATGCCAATAAAATGGACAACTTGGAAGAAATGGACAAATTCATAGAAAAGTACAACTTTCCAAAACTGAACCAGGAAGAAATAGAAAATCTTAACAGACCCATCACAAGCATGGAAATTGAAACTGTAATCAGAAATCTTCCAGCAAACAAAAGCCCAGGTCCAGATGGCTTCACAGCTGAATTCTACCAAAAATTTCGAGACGAGCTAACACCTATCTTACTGAAGCTATTCCAGAAAATTGCAGAGGAAGGTAAACTTCCAAACTCATTCTATGAGGCCATCATCACCCTAATACCAAAACCTGACAAAGACGCCACAAAAAAAGAAAACTACAGGCCAATATCACTGATGAACATAGATGCAAAAATCCTTAACAAAATCCTAGCAATCAGAATCCAGCAACACATTAAAAAGATCATACACCATGACCAAGTGGGCTTTATCCCAGGGATGCAAGGATTCTTCAATATCCGCAAATCAACCAATGTAATTCATCACATTAACAAACTGAAAAATAAAAATCATATGATTATTTCAACAGATGCAGAAAAAGCCTTTGACAAAATTCAACATCCATTTATGATAAAAACGCTCCAGAAAGCAGGAATAGAAGGAACGTACCTCAACATAATAAAAGCTATATATGACAAACCCACAGCTAACATTATCCTCAATGGTGAAAAATTGAAACCATTTCCCCTAAAGTCAGGAACAAGACAAGGGTGTCCACTTTCACCACTACTATTCAATATCGTACTGGAAGTTTTGGCCACAGCAATCAGAGCAGAAAAAGAAATAAAAGGAATCCAAATTGGAAAAGAAGAAGTGAAACTCTCACTGTTTGCAGAAGACATGATCCTCTATATAGAAAATCCTAAAGACTCGACCAGAAAACTCCTAGAGCTAATCAACGAATATAGTAAAGTTGCAGGATATAAAATCAACACTCAGAAATCCCTTGCATTCCTATACACTAATGATGAGAAAGCAGAAAAAGAAGTCAAGGAAACAATCGCATTCACCATTGCAACGAAAACAATAAAATACTTAGGGATATACCTACCTAAAAAAACTAAAGACCTATATATCGAAAAACTATAAAACACTGATGAAAGAAATCAAAGAGGACACTAATAGATGGAGAAATATACCATGCTCATGGGTTGGAAGAATCAATATAGTGAAAATGAGTATACTACCCAAAGCAATCTACAGATTCAATGCAATTCCTATCAAGTTACCAGCAGTATTTTTCACAGAACTAGATCAAATAATCTCAAGATTTGTATGGAAATACAAAAAACCTCGAATAGCCAAAGCAATCTTGAGAAAGAAGAATGGAACTGGAGGAATCAACTTGCCTGACTTCAGGCTCTACTACAAAGCCACAGTCATCAAGACAGTATGGTACTGGCACAAAGACAGAAATATAGATCAATGGAACAAAATAGAAAGCCCTGAGATAAACCCACACACCTATGGACACCTTATCTTCGACAAAGGAGGCAAGAATATACAATGGAGTAAAGACAGTCTCTTTAACAGGTGGTGCTGGGAAAACTGGTCAACCACTTGTAAAAGAATGAAACTAGATCTCTTTCTAACACCACACACAAAAATAAACTCAAAATGGATTAAAGATCTAAATGTAAGACCAGAAACTATAAAACTCCTAGAGGAAAACATAGGCAAAACACTCTCCGACATAAATCACAGCAGGATCCTCTATGATCCACCTCCCAATATACTGGAAATAAAAGCAAAAATAAACAAATGGGATCTAATTAAAATTAAAAGCTTCTGCACAACAAAGGAAACTATAAGCAAGGTGAAAAGACAGCCATCTGAATGGGAGAAAACAATAACAAATGGAACAACAAAAACTAATCTCAAAGATATACAAGCAACTTTTGCAGCTCAACTCCAGAAAAATAAACGAACCAATCAAAAAATGGGCCAAAGAACTAAATAGGCATTTCTCCAAAGAAGACATACAGATGGCTAACAAACACATGAAAAGATGTTCAACATGACTCATTATCAGAGAAATGCAAATCAAGACCACAATGAGGTACCATTTCACACCAGTCAGAATGACTGCGATCCAAAAGTCTACAAGCAATAAATGCTGGAAGAGGATGTGGAGAAAAGGGAACCCTCTTACACTGTTGGTGGGAATGCAAACTAGTACAGCCACTATGGAAAACAGTGTGGAGATTCCTTAAAAATTGCAAATAGAACTGCCTTATGACCCAGCAATCCCACTGCTGGGCATACACACCAAGGAAACCAGAATTGAAAGAGACACATGTACCCCAATGTTCATTGCAGCACTGTTTATAATAGCCAGGACATGGAAACAACCTAGATGTCCAACAGCAGATGAATGGATAAGAAAGCTGTGGTACATATACACAATGGAGTACTACTCAGCCCTTAAAAAGAATAAATTTGACTCAGTTCTAATGAGATGGATGAAATTGGAGCTGATTATACAGAGTGAAGTAAGCCAGAAAGAAAAACACCAATACAGTATACTGGCACATATATATATGAAATTTAGAAAGATAGTAATGATGACCCTCTATGTGAGACAACAAAAGAGACTCAGAGGTATAGAATGGACTTTTGGACTCTGAGGGAGAGGGAGAGGGTGGGATGATTTGGGAGAACGGCATTGAAACATGTATACTATCTTGTAAGAATGAAGCGCCAGTCTATGTTCAATATAGGATGCAGGATGCATGAGGCTGGTGCACAGGATGATTCAGGGAGAGGATGTAGAGTGGGAGGTGGGAGGGGGCTTCAGCATTGGGAGATCGTGGACACCTGTGGCTGATTCATGTCAATGTATGGCAAAACAAATACAGTATTGTAATGTAGAATAAAGTATTTTTAAAATTTTTTTAAAAAGAAAAAAAATGAAATAGACATTAGCAAAAGATGAAAACATAAAGACAAAGTTCCATATAGTCAAAGCTATGGTTTTTCCCATAGTCATGTACAGATGTGAGAATTGGACCATAAAGAAGGCTGAGTGCCAAAGAACTGATGCTTTTGAACTGTGGTGCTGGAGAAGACTCTTGAGAGTTCCTTGGACAGCAAGGGGATCAAACCAGTCAACCCTAAAGGAAATCAACCCTAAATATTCATTGGAAAGACTGATGCTGTAGCTGAAGATACTTTGGCCACCTGATGCAAAGAACTGACTCATTAGAAAAGACCCTGATGCTAGGAAAGCTTGAAGGCAGGAGGAGAAGGTGACGACAGAGGATGAGACGGTTGGATGGCATCACCAACTCAATGGATAAGAGTTTGAGCGATTCGGAGATGGTACAGGACAGGGAAGCCTGGAATGCTGCAGTCCATGGGATTGCAAAGAGTTGAACACGACTGAACAACATATAAAGAACGATGAATGGTAAATATTAGCTGCAGATATCCAGTTTGGGGAGTATGACTAGTTAGCATTGGAGAACTTTATTTTCAGCTGGGATACATTCATAATGATAAGAAGAGATTCCATGGAGAAGGAAAGGATATGTGCTCTCTCCCTGCCCCACCTGCTCCCTGTGCTCAGCCCTCCCTGAGCCCTTGGTCAAGGACGGTGGTCCATTCTCATTCAAAGGGGCAACCCCCACCCCCAACCCCTGACCCTTCATCCACCCTCATCTCTACTCCAGGAGGTGACACAGAATTCACTATTCAACCCTAGGACTTAAAAGACCTGTGATAGGAATTCTCTTCCTGGGGACTTCCCTGGTGGTACAGTGGCTAAGAATCCACCTGCCAACACAGAGGACACGGGACGGGTCCTTGGTACAGGAAGATCCCACATGCCTCAGGGCAACTAAACTTTTCCATCACAACTATGGAGTCTTTGGGCCTTAGAGACCACGCTCTGCCACAAGAGAAGCCACTGCAAGGAGAAGGCCTTGCACACAGCTAGAGAGTAGCCCCTGCGCACCAGAACTAGAGCGAGCCCGCATGTAGCAACAAAGACCCAGCATAGCGGAAAATAAAATAAACAAAGAAATAAAATTTTAAATTAAGAAAAATACGACTTACCTGAAGCTATTATATACAGAATGGATAAGCAAGGTCCTACTGAATAGGACAGGGAACTACCTTCAATACCTTACTATAGAGCATCCTTGGTGGCTCAGTGGTAAACAATCTGCCTGCCAGTGCAGGAGACTGAGAACTGATCCTTGGTCCAGAAAGATCCGCCAAACCATGGAGCATGTAAGCCCACATGCCGCAACTCCTGAGCCTGTGCTCTAGACCCCGGGAGATGCAACTACTGAGCCCATGTGCCGCAGCTCCTGAAGCCCAGGCATCCTAGGGCCCGCGCTCTGCGACAAGAGGAGCCACTGCAACGAGAAGCCTGTGCATCGCAACTGGAGAGCAGGCCCCAGGCCCTGTTGCTCTGTGTGCAGCAACAAAGACCCAGAGCTGCTAAAAATAAGTAAATAAATCATTTTTTTAAAAAAGAAAGAAAGAAAAATTCACCTTTTGTATGAAGATTGCTCTTTTCTTCTCCAAAATTGTGGGGTTTTTTTCCCATAAAAATAGACATGTCAGAGCCACTCCAAGTGATTTAGTTCAAATGCCAAGTAAAAATGTATGGCTTCAGTCACCTGTTTTTCTTCTCTGTGTTGTTATTACACAGACCGACAGAGACTGTTTGAAACATGCTATTTGTCTAGCTCCTTACATACTAATATTTCCAAAGTTTAAAAAGGGCCAGTGGCAGAAGTGTCACACACTTACTCTCACTGGAGCAAACAGAGGTATTATTTTAACCATCGTGGAAAAGAATCTCAGAGCAGTCGAGGAAGCTGTGCAGACTCACAAAGCCAGTGCCGGCCGAGACGGCCAGCTGACTCCCAGCCGCCAGTCTCTGACACCACGCCGCCCTGCAGGACCTTCTGATGAAAAACTTGGTGCCTCCAGCTCATCCAGGAAAGAGGTCATCTTTGCTGGTTCTCTCAGTCCCACAACGTGACTAAGCCATGACTCAGTGGCAGACACCGAGCTGAGTACAGACATCGCAGAACTTAATAAGCCACCATCTTCCCACATCAGCTTCGGGTCTAACCAGAACACTGTCACTAAAGAGGACACAGCTCAATCTGCTATGCCCAAGACACGACCATCCTCTCGAGGAGATTACAAAGCAGAAACCGCAGGCATGTCTTGGGCTCACCATTCTAAATATTCGTGCAATTACTTATTGACAGAGAGACTCTGAAGTTTGTTTTGTGTCCTTTGAGCCTTGCTGCTAGGATCTTGCAATTAATTTTTCCCGACAACTACATCTCTGGGGCCGAACTCACAGCATGTGTATCAGCCTACTATCTGCTCCCCTCCCCTGGCCTTGACTCATAATCTTTCTTTAATAATTTGATTAATTTATTTTTGGCTGTGCTGAGTCTTCAGTGCTGTGTGGGCTTTTCTCTGGCTGTGACAGCGGGGCTACTCTTCATTGTGGTGTGAGGGCCTTTCACTGCAGAGGCTTCTCTTGTTTCAGAGCACAGGCTCTAGGCACACAGGCTTCAGCAGTTGCTGCTCCCAAGCTCTAGACCACAAGCGCAACAGTTGTGGTGCACGGACCTAGTTGCCTCAGGGCATGTGGGATCTTCCTGGACCAAGGATCGAACCCATGTCTCCAGCATTGGCAGGTGGATTCTTTACCGCTGAGCCACAGGGAAGCCCCTTGACCATATGCTTCTGTGTACATTTTCCCTGTGCTGTGTCAGTCACTCAGTCACGTCCAGCTCTTTCATGACCCCATGGACTGTAGCCTGCCAGGCTCCTCTGTTCACGGGATTCTCCAGGCAAGAATACTGGAGGGGGTTGCCATCTCCTCCTCCCACTCCCGACCCAAGGGCTGAACTCATATTGTCTGCATATCTCGCACTGGCAGGTGGGCTCTTTACCACTAGTGCCACCTGGGAAGCCCCACGTTTACCCTGGCTCAGAGTGTATATATATTTTGTTTCTTGTTCACCATGTCTGGCTTGTGTTTTGGTAACAGACTGCTGCAAATCTGGCAGAATGAAGCAAGAATGAAGCAAGAACCTGCAATGCACCAAGCACTAGGAGATGCTTTGCGTGCATTGTGTTAAATTCTCACAAACCCCTGCCAGCTCATCATAAGTCTACTTATCTATAAAATGAGGCCCAGAGAGGAAAGAGAACATGTCCAAAGTCAAATAGCCTTTAGGTAATAGGATTCTAACACGAGCCTGTCCAACTCCAAAGCCCAGAATGTTATTACTATTAAATAATAAAAAGTAACAAGATTCATCTAAGATCATCAAATGAAATCTATCTCATTTAAAAGCATTTTAGTGTATTTTTCCACCAAGAGGAATACAAAGTGGGTACGGCAGACGTATATAACATCCTGCTGCTGCTGCTGCTAAGTTGCTTCAGTCATGACCGACTCTGTGCGACCCCATAGACGGCAGCCCACCAGGCTCCCCCATCCCTGGGATTCTCCAGGCAAGAACACTGGAGTGGGTTGCCATTTCCTTCTCCAATGCATCAAAGTGAAAAGTCAAAGTGAAGTCACTCAGTCATGTCTGACTCTTCGCCCACCCCATGGACTGCAGCCTACCAGGCTCCTCCATCCATGGGATTTTCCAGGCAAGAGTACTGGAGTGGGGGTGCCATTGCCTTCTCCATATAACATCCTACTGAAGTGCTAATAGAATATGTAACTGACAGAACTGCTGAATCAGGAAATGAAGGCTTGTGCCTGACCTGGACTAGGGATCTCAGAGATCTCCAAGGTGCCCTGGGGTTTTGCAGACTTGGTTCTATACCAGAAGAATCCATCTTACCTATGTGGTTTCCTATGTGAGTTTTCTTGAAAAAGGAAAAGGAAAATCCCACTGCTTTTCCTCCACTTTAAGCCTCCGCCTAACCCACTAGAACACAAGTGTGACATTCCTGACAACTCACCAATCATCTTGAGTCTTCCAACTCTGTCCATGAGCAGGGCAGAAATGATGTTCCCAGGCAAGACAGACAGACTGCCAAGGAAGCTGACGAGGTAAATCAGGAAGTCGTTGTCTTGCTCTAAATCCATATGGCAGCCCTCCTTCTGCTCCAGAAAGGTGACGTTGATAAAATGACAGTTGATGAACTTATGTTGATAGAGGTCTGCGGAGAGAGGGAAACATGTGGTTCATGTGAAACAGGGTGGGGGAGGGGGAGAGTGCTGGAGAGATGTGGGGCAGAGGCAGGGATTGGAGTTATTCCCCTTCCTCGGGCACCCCCTGGCACTCAGACAAAGTCAAGGTAACACGTGGTGGTGACAAACGTAGACAGCATATTAAAAAGCAGAGACGTCACTTTGTGGACAAAGGTCTGCATAGTCAAAGCTATGGTTTTTCCAGTAGTCCTGTTCAGATATGAGAGTTGGACCATAAAGAAAGCTGAGCGCTAAAGAACAGAGGCTTCCAAATTATGGTGCTGGAGAAGACTCTTGAGGGTCCCTTAGACTTCAAGGAGATCAAACCAGTTGATTCTAAAGGAAATCAATCCTGAATATTCATTGGAAGGACTGATGCTGAAGCTGAAACTCCAATACTTTGGCCGCCTGATGTGGAGAACCTACTCGCTGGAAAAGATCCTGATGCTGGGAAAGACTGAGGGCAGGAAGAGAGGGGAGCGACAGAGGAGGATATGGTTGGATGGCATCATCAACTCAATGGATGTGAATTTGAGCAAACTCTGGGAGATAGTGAAGTACAGGGAAGCCTGGCATGCTGCAGTCCATGGGATTGCAGAGTCAGATCTGACTTAGCAACTGAACAACAATAACAACAGGGGGCAAGGTACGGATGTAGCTGCTGCCGCTGCTACTGAGCCACTTCAGTCGTGTCCAACTCTGTGCAGCCCCATAGACAGCAGCCCACCAGGCTCCCTGTCCCTTGGAATCTCCAGGCAAGAATACTGGAGTGGGTTGCCATTTCCTTCTCCAATGCATGAAAGTGAAAAGTCAAAGTGAAGTCGCTCAGTCGTGTCCGACTCTTAGCAACCTCATGGACTGCAGCCTTCCAGGCTCCTCCACCCATGGGATTTTCCAGGCAAGAGTACTGGAGTGGGGTGCCATTGCCTTCTCCCACAGATGTAGCAAGAAATCTTTAAAAATGTAACAACTTGTGTAAGTTTCTCTAAGCAAAGGGAAATGAAATGAACATTCACTGAGGGACATGTGTAAGTGGAACATCTTTCAAGCCAGTTAACAGCCCTGTTTGTATCAACAATATGACACTGAGGCCCACCCTGCCTGGGGTACTCCTTCAAGGATTCCCAGCTTATAAGAGGCAAATGACCAGCGAATTGGGTCCAGATTGAGCTAGTCACAGAGAGTTGAGCATGCTTCTAAATAAATGCCGTTGGCTCAGTAGTTGTGGGGGTTAGGCAGGAATAGATGACTTGGTAGAGTAAAAATACTCTGCATGATGTTTCAATGATGCATATTATCCATGTATCCAAGCCCATTGAATGGACAACACCAAGAACAAAGACCGTTCCCTCTCCTGCAACCATGAAATTAAAAGACGCTTACTCCTTAGAAGAAAAGTTATGACCAACCTAGATAGCATATTCAAAAGCAGAGACATTACTTTGCCAACTAAGGTCCGTCTAGTCAAGGCTATGGTTTTTCCTGTGGTCATGTATGGATGTGAGAGTTGGACTGTGAAGAAGGCAGAGCACCGAAGAATTGATGCTTTTGAACTGTGGTGTTGGAGAAGACTCTTGAGAGTCCCTTGGACTGCAAGGAGATCCAACCAGTCCATCCTAAAGGAGATCTGCCCTGGGATTACTTTGGAAGGAATGATGCTAAAGCTGAAACTCCAGTACTTTGGCCACCTCATGCAAAGAGTTGACCCATTGGAAAAGAGTCTGATGCTGGGAGGGACTGGGGGAAGGAGGAGAAGGGGACGACAGAGGATGAGATGGCTGGATGGCATCACGGACTCGATGGATGTGAGTCTGAGTGAACTCCAGGAGTTGGTGATGGACAGGGAGGCCTGGCGTGCTGCGATTCATGGGCTCTCAAAGAGTCGGACACGACTGAGCGACTAAACTGAACTGATTGCTCTGGAAGTCTGTTCCTATCTCTAAGTAAACTTTGAAACTTAGAAGCTTGGGCAGAAATGTGTAAGGAAAGAAGAAAAATGTGAAGAGTGTGGAATTTTGAATTTTGATTTACTCTTTTGTGGGAGGTGCTTCATAAATGGGAGAAGGCAATGGCACCCGATTCCAGTACTCTTGCCTGGAAAATCCCGTGGATGGAGGAGCCTGATAGGCTGCAATCCATGGGGTCGCTAAGAGTCGGACACGACTGAGCAACTTCACTTTCACTTTTCACTTTCATGCATTGGAGAAAGAAATGGCAACCCACTCCAGTGTTCTTGCCTGAAGAATCCCAGGGACAGAGGGAGCCTGGTGGGCTGCCGTCTATGGGGTCGCACAGAGTCGGCCACGACTGAAGCGACTTAGCAGCAGCAGCTTCATAAATGAATGTGCTAATAGGTATGTGGAATCTAGAAAAATGCTACAGATAAACCTATTCACAGGGCGGGAACAGAGACACAGGTGCAGAGAATGGGCGTGTGGACCAGGGGTGGGGGAAGGGGAGGGTGGGACAAACTGGGCCGTGGCACTGACATATACACGCCACGAGGCATGGAACAGGAGCTGTGGGAAGCGCTGGACTGCACGGGAGGCTCAGCTCAGGGCTCTGGGCTGACCTAGAGGGCGGGGTGGTGGGAGGGAGGCTCGGGCGAGAAAGGACATATGCACACACGGAGCTGATTTACGCTGTTGTGCAGCAGAAACCAGCACAGCATTGTAAAGCAGTTATCCTCCAATTAAAAACTTTAAAAATTAAAAAACAAAAGCCTTACTGTGCAAAAAAAAGAACAAACCTCACCGTGAACTATGGACTTTGGGTGATGATGTGTAGCTTCATTCATTATAACAAAGGTGCCACCCTGGTGAGGGATGTTGATAATGGTGCAGGCTATGGTGTGTGAGTAGGCAGCATATGGAAATTCCTGTATCTTTCTTCTAATTTTGTGGTAAACCCAAAACTTCTCTTAAAAAAATAGTCTTTAAAAAGTAATAATAAGCATTTGCTTTGGAATCAGTTTCATGTTCTCTGGTACCTTCTAACATCAGCTGTTCTAGAAGAAAGATCACTATCTAGGCTCTCTGCAAACCTGGGTTTGGGAATTGGCTCAGTGGCTGGCCCTCTTTAACCTCCCTGAGCTTCTGCCTATAAAGTCAGAGGAAACACCTAATGATAGCCACTGCTTCCCAGCTCTGATATTTCATGACTACAAGTGTTTGCAAAATCCCAATCTCCCCACCTGGCACAGTGTAAAGAATCCACCTTCCAATACAGGAGATGCAGGAGACCTGGGTTCAGCCCCTGAGTCACAAAGGTCCCCTGGAGGAGGGCATGGATTCCTGTCTGGGAAATCCCATGGACAGAGGAGCCTGGCGGACTACAGTTCATGGGGTTACAAACAGTCGGACCCAACTGAGCTCTCACTCACCTACCATGTTAGACAGTGCATATCTATGGCATATTAAGTTTAAAAAAGCAAGTGTCACAACAATATGAGCCATATAATCAATTTACTTTTAAACAAACAAACATGTTACCTATGTGAATAAACATAAAGTTTGCAAGGACACTGTTACATAGCAGCTCCCCCTGGAAAAAGACGAAACACTATCAGAAATCAAGTGCCAGGTGGAAACAAAGTCTTATTTCAGCTCTGTGTCCTTCCTAATGTTTGAACTTTTGCAATGATCATATATAAGTTTTATAACTTTTTTAAATGTTGGGAAGAATAGTAAGGACAGACCCTACTAAATGAATTGCTATGTTGCCTGTGTCTGTATACACATGGATAAGTGTGAACGTACAGACTTGATTGCACCTGTGTACACATAATGTGTGCCAGTATGTAGCGAATATATGTTCGTGAATTATGTGTAGTGTGTATGAACATCTAGGTCATATTGTGGTATGTGAGAACATATGAATATACATAGTGCCTGTGTGCATGCTAAGTTGCTTCAGCGTTATCCACCTCTTTGTGACCCTTTGGACTATAGCCCTCCAGGCTCCTCTGTCCAAAGGGATTCTCCGGGAGGAATACTGGAGTGGGTTGCCACGCTCTCCTCCAGGGGATCTTCCTGACCCAGGGATTGAACCTGTGGCTCTTATGTCTCCTGCATTGGCAGGAGGGTTTTTACCGCTAGCATCACCTGGGAAGCCCAATATATACACACACATATATGTATACATATACATATATATCCCGTATACATATACATATATATACACACATATATGTATACATATGTATGTGTGTGTGTGTGTATATATATATATATAGTTCATACATACGAAGTATACAGACATATAAAGTTACTTGGGCTTGCTGCTGCTGCTAAGTCGCTTTAGTCGTGTCCAACTCTGTGCGACCCCATAGACGGCAGCCTGCCAGGCTCCTCCGTCCCTGGGATCCTCCAGGCAAGAACACTGGAGTGGGTTGCCATTTCCTTCTCCAATGCATGAAAGTGAAAAGTGAAAGTGAAGTGTTACTAAAGTCTATGAATGCATATATTCATAGAATTTTATATATATTTAACTTTAATGAAATAGCAGGTTTTATCTTTGAAACTCCTAAAATATTTTACATAAATAATATGTACTTGCTGACACTGAAAAAAAGAGAAAGAGGGCAAGCAAAGAGGCATCACTGAAACTTGAAAGAAGAAAATAAAACATATGCCAAAGACAGAAATGTACAAAACTCACTAATAATTTTTTAAGTTCAGGCTAAAAATAAATTAGGAAGATAAGTTCCATAATGGACTATTTAAATACCAAAGGATATTTAAAGACCAGATATTGAATCACTTGAGATTGGTGTCATGAAGGGGAAAAAGATGTTCTCGCATTAAACTGCGCCATGGTGCCAATGCCAGGAAGAAAGCATTGATCCAGACACAATGCAAGTATTTCAGAGGAAGCCTTACAGACTTTACAGCTTAACAATTAAGGGATGAAGCCAAGTTTCCCCCGCTTGTTATCTGTGGCCTTTAATGTAAGTTGCTTAAGCCTCTGTTTCCCTAGTTGTTGGATGTGGATTTTGGTACATTTCTTACTTGAGAAAGCATCAGTGAAGCCCTTGGTAAAGCTCAGTTAGTTTCCTTGTAACCCAGCTCCACTTGGTATTAACTCACAAAGAGAGCAGTAAAAATAATGAGGAGTGAGAGAGAGGTGGAATTTTGTGATTTTTTTCAAATCATGGAAGTCTGAAATGGTGTAATTTTAAAATGTT
Organism: Nanger dama; assembly: GCA_917880005.1. Taxonomy (NCBI): domain Eukaryota; kingdom Metazoa; phylum Chordata; class Mammalia; order Artiodactyla; family Bovidae; genus Nanger; species Nanger dama. Next base: position 15,636,372 of record CAKJTW010000044.1, read on the forward strand.
CTTATCTTATTTCATGCATGAAGCTTGAAAAGATACAGTCTTTCCTTTTCATGTATTATCATGAGAATTATGTAAGTTTCAAATTGTGCTAGGTCTTCAAGAATGCACTCCAGGCATAAAATGTAACCCTCTTGGAATGCTATTTTTTTTTAATCTGGGTCATAATTTGTTCCTGCCAAACACCCTGAGCATATAGCATCAGTCTTGTCTAGACACCAAGCTCACCCTGTTCGTGCTCTTACCTGTGTTATAAAAGATGGTCGATTCAATGGTGCAGTTTTTGAAATAGGTATCAGTCGATGTAACATCCTCAAAATAGCACTCGTCAAATAACGTGTCCTCAAAGAGTACATGTTTAAAGTACATCTTTGTGAACCTATGGGGAAAAAAAATAGCCCCCAAGTGATTCATCCAGGAAAAAAAAAAAAAAAAGGAGACTTGAGACTCAAACAGAAAACACAGAAAAGCAGAAGAAGAAGAATTGCAAACTAAAAGGTTCTAACATATTATTTTCAACCCAAACTAGTTCTCCTTTTCTTCATGGTGTATTTATAAACAGAGAGGAGCCTCAGGACTGTGGGAGCTGACGTTTAGTCCAGGTGCACACGGGGTTCTAGGCATCAATCTATGATTCCCAAAAGCAGAGTCATGGACTTTCTGCATCAGAATCATGGAAAGATGAAATAGCGTGACATGAAAATATTCATAATATCTCAGTTTAGGAGCTTTAAAAACAGGAATATCCCGTAGCTGGTCTTGAAAGGTTTAAAGGCAATAGACGTATGAGGGCCTCAGAATTTTTGTTTTTAAAATTGAACCAACAAAAATGTGGGGGAATATAGGCAATATTATCCACACTAAGCAGAGACATTACTTTGCCGACTATGGTCCATCTAGTCAAGGCTATGGTTTTTCCAGTAGTCATGTACGGATGTGAGAGTTGGACTCTGAAGAAGGCTGAGTGCCAAAGAACTGATGCTTTTGAACTGTGGTGTTGGAGAAGACTCTTGAAAGTCCCTTGGACAGCAAGGAGATCTAACCAGTCCATTCTGGCTGATGGACTGATCTCCCCAGGAGATCAGCCCTGGGATTTCTCTGGAAGGACTGATGCTAAAGCTGAAACTCCAATACTTTGGCCACCTCATTCGAAGAGTTGACTCATTGGAAAAGACTGTGATGCTGGGAGGGATTGGGGGCAGGAGAAGAAGGGGACGACAGAGGATGAGATGGCTGGATGGCATCACGGACTCAATGGACATGAGTCTGAGTGAACTCCAGGAGTTGGTGATGGACAGGGAGGCCTGGCGTGCTGTGATTCATGGGGTTGCAAAGAGTCAGACACGACTGAGCAACTGAACTGAACTGAACTGAACATAATTGGTGCAGGCTCTTTGGAGAGCAGCTTTGCAAAATTTGAAATGTACTATCCCTTTGACCCAGGAATTCCACCTCTAATTTTGTACCACCTCTAAATTTGTCATACACATACTTGCTCATGCATTCAAAGAGATCCATTCACGGATCTTCACCACAACATTGCTGATAACAGCAATGGCTTACTAGAAAGATAGATGGATAAATAGATAGACAATAGATAATAGATAGGGGACAGATAAATGATAGGAGAGACAGATAATAGATGACAGATAGGGTAGATGATAGAAAGGTAGATAGATGACAGAGAGAATGGATAGATAGATAGACAGGTACCACACATAGCCATCCACCTAATTCTTATAGGCTACAGGTGCTCAGTTGCTCAGTTGCGTCCAGCTCAGTTGCGTCCAGTTGTGGCCCCATGGACCATAACCTATGGGCCAGTGCTTATGGAGAAGTCCCCAGAACACTTGCATCAGAATAAAATAGGGAGACAAAATGGGAGAGTAGCACTGGCCTATATACACTACCCTGTGGGGGCTCAGATGGTAAAGAATCTGCCTGCAATGCAGGAGACCTGGGTTCGATCCCTGGGTTGGGAAGATCCGCTGGAGAAGGGAATGGCAACCCACTCCAGTATTCTTGCCTGGAGAATCCCATGGACAGAGAAGCCTGGTGGGCTACAGTCCATGGGGTCACTAAGAATCAAACACAACTGAGCAACTAATGCTTTCACTTTTCATGTGTAAGACAGATAGCTAGCAGGAAGCTGCTGTGAAGCACAGGAGCTCAGCTGGTGTTCTGTGATGACCTTCAGGGGTGGGATGTGGCGGGGTAGGAGGGAGGCTCAAGAGGCAGGGGATTTATGTATACAGAAGGTTACAAAGCAGAAGCCAACACAACATTGTAAAGCAATTATACTCCAATTTTTAAAAGTTAAAATAAACTGACAAAAGTGAAGTCGCTCAGTCACATCTGATTCTTTGTGACCCCATGGACTGTAGCCCACCAGGTTCCTCTGTACATGGACAAGAATATTGGAGTGGGTTGCCATTTCCTTCTCCAGAGGATTTTCCTGGCCCAGGGATCGAACCCGGGCCTCCAGCATTGCGGGCAGACACTTTACCGTCTGAGCCACTTAGGTACCAAAAAAAAAAGAATAAAATGAGAGGTTATTACGAATGATGGGAGTTCTCTTCATTCTAACCTGCACCTCTTGAACTATAATCACCAGAGGAAGATGCCAGATTATTACACTTTAGGAAATGTGAGAATCCCTCAAGAAAGCCAAATTGTTTTCAACAGTTTTTCTTAGGGTTAAATTCAAATCGGCCTCCAAAAGCTACCACTGAACTCTTCCTATTTCTATGGAAAAACTGATCACTAAGCCTTTTGTTACAGGAAAATGGCTCTGATTTCAAAATTAATGTAATTTGCATGCTGACTGTATTTACTCAGAAAAGCTATTCCTGGAGCCTGTCTCAGGTCTTTTGCCCTTCTTAATATATCCTTCTCTTTAATACAGTAATGGGCTGGTGATGTGGCCTCCGGTGATATTTTAATGTTCTGCCGAAGGTGGGTGAGAATGAAAGGCCATAAATCATAACAGGTCTGACACCGGCAGACCTTAAAATGTATCTCCAAGTGAGTTATAAAAAGCCAAAGTTATAAAAGGAGAGATAAAAGGAGAAAAGGCCAAGGCATATTTTATGAGTCTTTATATAAATCATCTCCTCCGATCTCTAATTTATATACTAAACTGGTCCAAGATGCTTCACTCAGGAGGTCTCAAAGGCTGAAAGAAAAGTTAACAGAAGTAGCTTGCGGAACCCTTCCTTTAAGGAAACAGAAGCCATTGGTGATCCAGAGCCTGTGGTGGAATTATTATTACAAACACTTTATTTCAGTTACCCTCAAGCCCAGTGCTTCATCCACCAGGTGATCTAAACTACGCCAGAAGTCTCATCTACGCAGTCACCGTGATTTAGACTTGAATGGGCTCACGCTCAAGAAACTCAAAACTAAAGAGGGAAACAAGAAACCTGACAATGAAAATCTGGCGTGATAACTATCAAGCTCAGACATACGTAGGACTCCGCTGGTGGTGCAGTGAATAAGAGTCTGCCTGCCAACACAGGGGACTCAGGTCCAGGCCCTGGTCCGGGAAGATTCCACCTGCCGCGGAGCCGCCAAGCCCTCAGGCTACCACTGAGCCCGTGTGCCTGCAGCCTGTGCTCCACACAAGAGAGGCCACCGCACTCAGAAGCTCACGCACACAGCGAAGGGTAGCCCCCACTCGCCGCAACTAGGGAAAGACTGTTGGGAAAAACAATGAAGACTCAGCACGACCAGATATAAACTATTTTTTTTCTCAAGATTAGAGATAAGCTGTAAGATCACTGCAGACGGGCACTTATGATACAGTTGAGTACAGCATGATATTGGCTTTTCCTTAAGGATAAATATAAGCTATCCAAGCCAAGATGCAGAGCAAGTGAATTCCAGGCAAAGGGAAGAGCATATGCTAAGGCACGGAGGCATGATATATAATGTATACCCTTCAACTGACTTTTTGTTAAGTGTAAAATTCTCTTTCACATCATTTATATCACCTTTCAGAGAGAAAATAAGCAAAGGGTCTATTTTCCCAAAGCTCACAAACACAGACCATCCTACAGTAAGCCTTCCACATTCAGTGAAATAAAAGAGAAACTTCTTCAGGAAAGACCTGGAACTCTAGTTTCTCACACATTATCTCATATCAGCTCCTAATCTGAGATGAAGCAAAGCAGGAATGAGAAAACTCTCCATGTCCGGGGGACTTTCTTGGCAGGCTAAGACTTCGCCTTCCAAGGCAGGGGGTGAGGTTTGATCCCTGGTCAGGGAGCCAACATCTCACATGCCTCATGGCCAGAAACCCAAAACATAAAACAGAAGCAATATTGTAACAAATTAATAAAGACTTTTAAGATGGTCCACATCAAAGAAAAGTCTTTAAGAAAAAAAAGAAAATCACTTCAGAAAATACATGCTTGGGCTCATTTTGCTTAAAGAATGAAGGAAACAGAAGGTCTTTTGTTTATAACTCCTATGCAACCTCTTAAATTCTCCGTATAACTACTCTAAGTAACTTCTTAAATTCTCCACACATAGGCATCAGGCTTTTACTTCACCTCTGACACTACCTTCCAAAAAATGAAGAATAGAGTTCAGCTTTTAGGACTCTCATTAAAAGATTTCAGGCAAGTCTCTTCTCCTCTGCAGGCTTGTATTTTAAAATCTTTAAAATAACATTATTGAGGAGATGACTTTTCCCAGCGCTAGTATTTGGTTTTATAAATGAGCGGTATCTTTACTATAAGTAGCCTGGAAAAGAAAGGAGTAGAGTTGAGAGATGGCCATCAAATGGTTGAAATACTATTTCATGGAGAACCAGACGTATTTGATGGGAAATACCGGCGCTGCGTCTTCCAAACAGACTAAGGACACATCCTTGTGCCTCAGGGGATCTGCCAGTAAATCCAACTTACTCTCTCCATCTTCTCTTACACTTACAGCCACCTAAGTGCTGAAATCACCATATCTCGCCCTGTCTCTTTACACGGATCCTAGACCATTTTTAAAAACAGGGTATGACTGAAAAGGAGCAGGATACTATGGCCCTTGCCTCCCATGTCCTCAGCCAAAGAATAAGTTCCATCAGAGAAGAGAAAACACGAAGAAACAAAGGAAAACAGTCAAAGGAGAGCAAGTAATAAGAGTTTAGCCATTACGCATGCTCAGGGGCCCTCAGCTCCCTCTCAAGGCCTAGTCATCACATTCCGGGCCGTGTCCGTGAGCTGGCTTACAGATGCGGACGCCCCCACCAGATGGAGAAGCTGACTGCATGAGGACCAGACTAGCCGTGACGTGCGCTGTCACAATTCTGAGAATCGGCCTCAAAGAACTGGAAACAAACCAGCCCTGGAACTGAAGATTAACTGTACTTAAAACAGTCAAGATACCACTGGTCAGACCACTGAGGACCAGTTTCAAGGTGACTGTCCGCCGACTGTACTGTTTCTGCATGTAGCCCCCTCCCTCCGTCTGTAAAAGCTCTTGCCCTCTGATTGTCAGTGGGGGGAGCTTGGCCTGTGGACAGATGTCCACCTCCTCCCCTTGCCCCAACGCTGAGTTGCCGGCATCCAAAAGAAAGCAAACTTTCCTTTCTGCCAACCTGGCCTCTGTATTGGCTTTTGAGCAGTGAGCAGCCAGACCCTACTTTCGGTTACATAACCTTGGTGCGTGTGTGTGTGTGTGTGTGTGTGTATGTGTGGGTGGGTGTTAGTCGCTCAGACGTGTCCCACTCTTTGCGATCCCATAGACTATAGCCCTCCAGGCTCCTCTGTCCATGGAATTCTCCAGGCAAGAATACTGGGGTGGGTTGCCATCCCCTACTCTAGGGGATCTTCCTGACCCAGGGATCGAACCCGGGTCTCCTGCATTGCGGGCAGATTCTTTACAGTCTGAGCCACCATGGCTCAGCCACATAACACCACATAACCTTGATACCAAAGATCAATAAGCATAGTGTAAGGAAAATATACCCCAATCTCATTTAAATCCAAAAATCCTAAATAGAACATAAGTAGTTCTGTGTGTGCGTGCGTGTGTGTGCACACGTGTGTGCTCAGTCGTGTCCAACTCTGCGACCCCAGGGACCATAGCTTGCCAAGGCCCCTCTGTCTGTGAGATTTTCCAGGCAAGAATACTGGGGTGGATTGCCATTTCTTACTCCAGGGGATCTCCCAGACCCAGGCATCAAACCCACATCTCTTTCATCTCCTGTATTGGCTGGCAGATTCTTTACAACTAGTACCACTTGGATTTTAGCAAATGCATCCATCGCTATGGTACTACACAGACTATTTTCATTGTGCTCTGCTTGTTTATCCATACTTTCCTCTCCCCTAACCTCTGGCAACCACTGATTTGCATAGTTTTGCCTTTTCGGAATGACATACAGTTGAAATCATAAGGATGCAGCCTTTTAGAGAGGTTTCTTTCACTTAGGAACATGCATTTAGGTTTCTCAAGGTCTTTTTATGACTTGACCCCTTACTTCTTTGGCACTAAATAATATTCCAGGGCCAGTATGTACCACAGTTGATTTATCCATTCACCTGCACAAGGACATCTTGGATCATTGCTAGAAAATAGGGTGGTTCTGGCAGATGGTATATGGGACATCTCTGTGACTTCTTCTAAATTTCACTGTGAACCTAAACAGCTCTGAAAATAGTCTTAACAAAATAATAAGTTGAAAACCAATCTGAAATATTTGCACAATTTTCTGTAGAAAATAAAAAATAAAGGACATGTGTGTTGCCTCCACATTTTGACAGTTATGAATAAAACAGCTATAAACATCTAAACAACACAAAAAGAATATTAGTAAGTCAAATTTGTCCATGTATTGCCATTTTTAAAAAATCACATGGAATGATCAAGATATATCCCAGGAATTAAGTACAGCTGAATATCCAGAAAAAATATTACTTTAATCTATCATATTAATAGGTCCAAGGAGAAAGCCATATGATTGTCATAGTAGATGCAGAAAAACATGTGACTGATTCAATATGCCTTCATGATAAACACTCTCAGCATACTTAAAAGAGAATTTCCTTAACTTTATAAAGAAGACCAATCAAAAACATAGCAAGTATCATACTTCAAAGTAAGACACCCAAATTACCCCCCACTGAAGTCAGGATACCCATTAGCACTGACATTATAATCAACACAGTACTGTACATCAACCACACCTCAATTAAAAATATTTAAAATAAAAGAAGTAAATGGCCTAAAAATAACCAAAAAAACTAATTGCAAAATTTATAGTATGAGAATTATACATTCACATCTATAACAAAGCATGATATTTACCTAAAACTTAAAGCACACAAAAGAAGGCTGTACAGGGTTTACAGATATACAAATACATGGGAAAGTATAAAAATATACATGCATGTAAAACACCAGATTTATGACCACGGTGATCATTACTCCTTGGGAGGAAGAAAAACAACATCAAAAAGAGCAACCGAGTGAGTGATGTTTAATCTATATTAAAATCTGAAGTCAGTATGAAAGTTGCTCAGTCGTGTCTCACTCTTTGTGACCCCATGGACTATACAGTACATGGAATTCTCCAGACCAGAATACAGAAGCAAGTAGCCTTTCCTTTCTCCAGGGGATCTTCCCAACTCAGGGAACCTAGGTCTCCCCACATTGCAGGCAGATTCTTTACCAGCTGAGCCACAAGGGAAGCCCTTGTGGGTACTGGAGTGGGTAGCCTGTACTGGAGTGGGTAGCCTACCTCTTCTCCAGGGGATCTTCCCAACCCAGGGGATGGAACCTAGGTCTCCTGCATTGCAGGCAGATTCTTTACCAGCTGAGCCACAAGTGAAAGTGAAAAGTGAAGTCGCTCAGTCATGTCCGACTCTTAGCAACCCCATGGACTGCAGCCTACCAGGCTCCTCCATCCGTGGGACTTTCCAGGCAAGAGTACTGGAGTGGGGTGCCATTGCTGAGCCACAAGGGAAGCCCAAAGTTAGTGCAGCGTAGTTTATGATTTTACAAAGCTAGGTGCTCTGAATAGGGTTGTTGTGTTAGTCTCTATTCTTTGTATATTTGATATATTTCATGATGTAATAAAAAGAAAAGAAAGGAGACAAAACAATTGTTACTGGCAGATGACAGGGCTGTTAGAACTAATAAAAGAGCTCAGCTCAAACATTCCCAAATCAACAGGATTTCTGTTGATCTGCAATAATAATCTGGGTAAAGGTCTGATGGAAGAACAGCCACCTCATTTTTAGTAGCTATTTAGCTATAAAAAGGGCTTCTCGTGTGGTTCAGTGGGTAAGAATCTGCCTGCAGTTCAGGAGATGCAGGTTTGATTGCTGGACAGGGAAGATTGCCTGGAGGAAGCCACGGCAACCCACTCCAGTATCCTTGCCTGGGGAATCCCACTGGACAGAGAAGCCTGGAGGGCTGCAGTCCACAGGGCCACACAGAATTGGACGTGACTGAAACAGTGGACTATGCACGCATGCACAGTTGTAAAATATTCAGGAAGGAGCTCTAGAAGAACTATGCAGAACCTAGATTAACTTTCTAAATTATGCTGAGGTATTTCAGTAGTGGGCTTCCCTGTTGACTCTGTGGTAAAGAAGACATAGGTTCGATCCCCGGGTCAGGAAGATGCCTTGGAGAAGGAAATGGCAACATGCCCCAGGATTCCTGCGTGGGAAATGCCATGGACAGAGGAGCCTGGCAGGCTACAGCCCGTGGGGTCGCAGAAGAGTCAGACACGACGTAGCAACTAAACAACACCAACGGTAATTTCAGCAACCCTGGAGCATAATGGACATTTTATCTCAGTATTATGACTTTCTGATGTGCAATCAGAGGCTTGGACAGGTCAGAGAGGGCCCAGCTAGTTACTGACCCGTCAAGGCTTGGAACCTAGACCCCCGAGTCTTGGCTGCTTCCTCAGACCTGAAGCCAGAAGGTAAGTTTAACATATTTCCCCCCCTTTGCAGCTTCACGGAGCGTTATTGCCCTGAAACACACCCACTGCAGATGAAGAAAGTTTTTACTAATGCCTCACTAAAAGAGCTTTTAACTGTGTGTGTAGCATGTCACTGTGATGCATGAAATCAACTTTCTCTCTTCTAGATTGACTTTCTCTTTGCTCTCCCAGCCAAAAGTAATCTTCCCCTATGTGTGGTAGCTAATAAAGTAAATAATTTTACCCAAATTTTTAGTCCGCAAAGTGTGGATAAAGTCAAAAGGGGACTACTGGTAAGAGTAAGGACAACGCTAACCAATGTGAAGAATTCAACTTGTCAAGAGGCTCAAGATTCCCACGGGTGAGATGATTTCTAGTTTGTGACCAGCAGATGGCAGCATAACTCAAGAAAAACAAACCCACATTCAATTTCTTAGTTTCAAAGGCTCCTAATCTTTTTTGAATGGTGGTGCTAGAGAAGACGGAGAAAGCAATGGCACCCCCACCCCAGTACTCTTGCCTGGAAAATCCCATGCACGGAGGAGCCTGGTGGGCTGCAGTCCATGGGGTCGCTAAGAGTCATGCACCACTGAGCGACTTCACTTTCACTTTTCACTTTCACACATTGGAGAAGGAAATGGCAACCCACTCCAGTATTCTTGCCTGCAGAATCCCAGGGACGGGGGGAGCCTAGTGGGCTGCCGGTCGCACAGAGTCGGACACGACTGAAGCGACTTAGCAGCAGCAGCAGCAGCAGCTAGAGAAGACTCTTGAGAGTCTCTTGAACAGCAAGAAAGTCAAACCAGTCAATCCCTAAAGGAAACCAATCCTGAATATTCATTGGAAAGACTGATGCTGAAACTGAAGCTCCAATACCTTGGCCACCTGATGCAAACAGCTGACTCATTGGAAAAGACCCTGATGCTGGGAAAGATTGAAAGCAGGAGGAGAAGGGGATGGCAGAGGATGAGATGGTTAAATGGTATCACGGACTCGATGGACATGAGTTTCAGCCAACTCCGAGAGATGGTGAAGGACAGAGAAGCCTGGTGTGCTGCAGTTCACGGGGTCACAAACAGTCAGACACGACTTAGTGACTGAAAACAACATATGAGATTATCTACAAAATAATCAGCCCTAATCAGCCTTGTTATTATGGTCATCACCATCGCCACTATAGTAACACCACAGAAGAGTGTCACTGAACAGAGGCAACTTTACAGATGAAGTCTCTTTGAATGAATTTGTCTCTGCATGAAATAACATCATATCAGAGGGACATCTAGCCATCTATAACATCCCTTACTTTTCAACACTTCCAAAACATTCTAATAAAGAAGGGCAACATTTCTTCTTCTTTTTTTTGGTGTTGGGGGGGTCCCTGTGCTGGGTCTTCCTGCAAATCACAGGCTTTTTTTTTTTTTCCATCTAGTGCTTAATTGCCTCAAGGCATGTGGGATCTTACCTCCTGGAGCAGGGATCAAACCTGAGTCCCCTGCATTGGAAGGAGGATTCTTAACTGCTGGATCACCAGGGAAGTCCCAAGAAGGGCAACATCTCTTCCTTGGCAATGCCAATGCAAGATCTCTGGCTTTATACTGAAGAGCCCTGACAGTGAGAAATCCCAGGGCGGGTTACCATCCACCACCAACCATCAGCCTTGGAACTGCCATTCTTGGAGTGGCCACTCTCAGCAGATTCCAGTGGCCCAAGTGTCCCCAGCGAGGGCGTGTGCACACACGGGCATGTAAATGTGGAGATGTTTGTGACTGAGCCTCGGCATTTTAAAACATCATCTGAAAATCTGAATTCCATGTCTACTGAGAGTCACGCCTAACGTTCTTTCCTCAAAGGCCTTATATTTATAGAAATAACATTCCTCTTTTCATGTCACACTTTCGTTCTCATCCTAAATAACAGAGAGCATTTGCTAAGGTCTGGCCAGTAACATATGGACTAGACGGCCCAGAGCCCCCTCCTTGGACTTCACCCAGGCACGTATTTCTTTCCCACAGCGGCTAAGAGTCCACAGGCACAGCCACTTGGACACATAGCTGGGTGTGGGCTGGAAAAAGTAGAACTGGCATTGGAGGAGAGAATCCCTGGCGATAATTCTTGCACAGGTGCATGAACTAAGGGGCAGCGTCTATCACCAACACTGAACTGCCTGGGCTGTGGGGTTTGTGGTGTAGCCCTCCCCTGACCCAGTGAACTTGCTAAGGATAATTCAGGATGGCAAACAGCAGAGGTGAAAATGCTCAGCTTAGTGGATCATGTGGCTCGGAGGGAACTTTGTGCTGTCCTAACCCATTTGGGGCCAAGAATACCTCAAGGAGGCATTCTTAAAGCCCAGCAGTCTGGACTATCCATCTCAGTGTTCCAGGAGTAGAAAGAGGAGGAGTCAAACAGACTGAAGAAGGTCTGTCTGTGAGCGTGCTGTTGTGTCCAACTCTTTGCAACCCTATGGACTACATATCCTGCCGGGCTCCTCTGTCCATGGGGTTCTCCAGGCAAGAATACTGGAGCAGGTTGCCATTTCCTTCTCCAGGGGATCTTCCCGACCCAGGGATCGAACCCTCTCTCCTGTGTCTCCTGCATTGCAGGTGGATTCTTTACCACTGAGCCCCCAGGGAAGCCCTGAAGAGGATATGGGCAGGACTTTTTAACACTGCTCTAATTTTTTTCTCCAAAGGACAACAACACTCTTGATGGCAAAAAGCCATGCCGATAGACACTTGGAGGTAAGATCTTCCTGACCCAGGGATCAAACCCACATCTCCTGCATTCCAGGAGGATTCTTTACCCACTGAGCTGTTGGGGAAGCCAATAATAATAGGTGAAAGAATATCATAAAATAGTGTCATATTAGCCTTGGGCTTGCTGCTGAAGAAGCATCCAGAATCAAAGAAAAAGCTCAACAATCAGGCTGTGAGTTGGTGCTGGACCTCTGGCCCTCCCTCCAGGCAAGCATCATTGAAGGGCTCTCTGAGCATCACCAATAAACGTGTGAGGTCTCAGACAAGACAGCCTGGTTGACCCTCCCTGATCAACCCTAGCAAGGATGGGGGACTGCACGGTAGAGACAGGGCCACCAGGGGGCACTGTCGAGTCTCTGGCAGGCTAGGCAAAGTGTGATAGTCTACCAGTCTCAGAGCTCAATCCCCACTATATTGAATTCTTATCTGGCCAGTGCCTCCCTCCCCAAGACAGTACCCACACACACTCCTCTTGATCTAAGGAAAGTCCATGGTCCCGCACTTACTTGTCATTCACAAGTTTCCCATGTTGGTGAATCTGATTTTCCATCGTGAAGTTGATGGTGACACCATACACATGCTCGTTGTGAAACACCTTCATTTTGGACTTGTACGCTTCATCTTGAAAATACCGGATCATGTCAGGGAACCAAACTGTCAGTCCATAGTAACTGTAATAGAGAAGAAGGAATATTGGAGCAGCAGCACCATCAGAGTCCATATTTCTGACATGATGTAAATCAAGCCCATTTTAAATGTGTCAATATGGCTCATTAGAAAATATAACTCATATAAATAGATCTAATGGAAAAAGATCATGATTGTCTCCATAGATGCCAAAAAGGCACTTGATAAAAAATCAACATGCATTCTTGATTAAAATGCCAATGGGTTAGAAATTCATGCGTGGTTCCTTAGCATGTAAAAATATATATAGTGCTGGTGGTTTCATTGCTAAGTTGTGTCTGACTCTTGTGACTCCATGGACTTAGCCCACCAAGCTCCTCTGTCCATGGGATTGCCCAGGCAAGAATACTGGAGTGGGTTGCCATGCCCTCCTCCAGGGGATCTTCCTGACCCAGGGATCAAACCCAGGTCTCCAGCATTGCAGGCAGATTCTTTACTGACTGAGCCATGAGGGAAGCCCAAAATATATATATATATCTCAACTCAAAATGAAGGATCTTTCAATCGGGAAAACGCTGTGGTCACTCCCACTAACATAAGAAATAAGACCAGGATACCCATGTCATCACTACTATTTAACACTATGTTGCAGTGTTAGCTAACTCAGTTAATTAAGTTAGTCTTAACTAACTCAGCTACACAAGAAAAAGAACACAGGAATATAAAGTTACAAAGTAAGCAGTAAAACTATATTTCAGATGACATTTTATACCTAAAATCTCAAGATCACCAACTCAAAAATGGCCAGGAAACATACAAAAATGATGCTCCACCCCACTCATAACCCAAAAAGTGAAAATTAAGACCACACTGTGTTATAGCATTCATTATAGCATGCAGAATCTTTAGCTGCTGCCTCTTCATTCTCGCCCACCAGACTCAAAACCTCGAAGTTTGCAGAAACGCTGCTGGGGAGGCTGCAGGTAAGCAGGTGCTCTTATGTGTTGCTGGGAAGAGGACAGCATTTTGCAGTACCATCTTGAGGCGAATTGGCCAGTGCCTACAATTACTGACGGATTTATCACCTGTGACTCCATAATTCTATTTCTAGGAATCTATTCCACTGATTAACTTGTCCAACACAAAGGAGCCCACAAAGAGTGACTCACTGTGGCACTGTTTGCAACAACAAATGTCTGAAAACTTCCCAACAATCTGGCAACAGCGCTCCGACTGAATAAAGTGTAGAGTTGTACTGTGAAGAGCTGTGCACACGTTCTATGCCACCGTAAAAAAGAATGCCAATCTCTATCTAGAGGGATGAGAGAGCTCCAGAATATATTGTTGAATGCAAAAGGAAATGCAAAACTGCTTTCTTGCAGTTCCATCTCATAAGAAAACAACAAAGAAATTTTAAATAAACATATATTTGCTTAAATTTACAAAAAGAAATACTAAAATGATAAATAGAAAAATAAAAGATAATTACATAGAGGAGGCAGAAGGGAGTCAATAGAGGGGGAAGGAAGGGAGACCAGATCTCTCTGAGATTCCAACATTGGAAAGTCATCACCTACTTGACTAAATTAGACGTAAGGAAATTTCTTAAAGCTTTCAGTGAATTGGATCCAAGGGTCTACATTTTAGCTTCTGAAATGTTCTGTGTTCTTGTCTAGCTTAGATGGGACGAGTGGAAGTGAGCAGTTTGCTTCTACCTTTACCTCTTTGGTAGAGACTGTTTGGGTCTCCATCAATATCTATTGGAAGACACTTGGTTAGATATTGGAGAAAGCAGGTCTTCCCACATTCCTCCCATAATCCAAGAGGTCATTAAAGCCAGTTGAATTCCCTGGGTCGAGGGGAATGTGTCTTTGGCCATGGGTGGTGGTGAACAAAATAACTTCATAGATGAAAGTTTAAAATCTCACCAAAAGATTTCAGTTGATAATAGCAATTTACTGAGCACTTACTGACATGCCAGAAACAAGTGCACTTTATCCGTGCTAGGAAACAGCCTCTTAACGCTATAAATGGGCCCCAAAACTGGCACGGAAAGAAGGGTCATGTTATCTGGAGGTGAATAAAATGACTAGGGTGAGAGACTACTATTTAAGAGAGGAGCCAGCTAATCATCAGTCCCGTTATATTTCATTTACTTTATTGCTGTGGGTATTATCTCAAAGGTCTGTCTCCTCCATTTAATATTCACAAGGACACTGACAGCTGCTGACCCAACATTCATTTCCTGCTTCTTCCTTGGGAACAGGAAGTTGATTTTGTTTGGGTGTCAGTGCTCAGGAAAGCTGGGTATCATCAGCTGAGAGGCAAATCCTGATTAGGCTGAAGTCTTGGAAAATCACACCCTGTTCGCCAGTGGCTAGTTTAGCCCTGAGGCATGTGACACACATTTGGCTAATATAACGTGGGGGTGGGGAGAGTCTGCTGGCAGCTTCTGAGAAAGCTTTGAAGTGAAAGTGTTAGTCTCTCAGTCATGTCTGACTCTTTACGACCCCATGGACTGTAGCCCACCAGGCTACTCTCTCCATGGGATTCTCCAGGCAAGAATACTAGAGTGGGTTGCCATTTCCTTCTCCAGGGGATCTTCCCAACCTGGGGATCGAACCCCAGGTCTTTTGCATAACAGGCAAATCCTTTACCATCTGAGCCACCAGCAAAGATGAGAAAAGTTCCCTTGACGTTAAAAAGTGGAGCTCAGGGACTTCCCTGGTGGTCTAGTGGCTGAGACTCCGCAACCTCCCAAGGCAGGGGTCCAGGTCAGGTAACTAGATCTTACACACCATAACTAAGACTTTGTAAGCTGCAACTAAAAAAAAAAAAAAAAAAAGTCATCCATGCAGCAACTAAAGATTCTGCATGCTATAATGAAGATCAAAGATCCCACATGCCGTAATCAAGACCCAGCAGAACCAAGTAAAAATATATATTAAAAAAAAAAAATCAATCTCAGAGAAAGGCAGCCTTGTTGGGACACTTTTCCAGGTCTGAGGATGCCAAGAGCAGTTGCAGGCATCTTGCTAGCAGATGAGAACTAGCCTGAGGCTGAATCCCCACCTAGAGGCTGCCTGTCCATGGAATTCTTGTTACAAAGGATCAGAAATTTCCTTGTTGTAGAAGCCGCTAGAGCAGGTTGCCTGTCATAGCCAAACCATCCAACCTGACACAGACTCTATATGAGTCAGAACCAACGGTAACCTTCAATGCAGAGATGAGGCATGGGAAGCACAAGAAAACTAATGAACTTTTGTTCAGTTGCTAAGTTGGGTCTGACTCTTTGCAGCCCCATGGGCTGCAGCACACCAGGCTTCCCTGTCCGTTCACTCTCTCCCAGAGTTTTCTCAAACTCATATCCAGTAAGTGGGTGATGCCATCCAACCATCTCATCCTCTGTAGCCAGTCTGGGCCTCCCGCCCTCAGTCTTTCCCAGCATCAGGGTCTTTTCCAATGAGTCAGCTCTTCACATCAGGTGGCCAAAGTATTGGAGCTTCAGCTTCAGCATCTGCATCTGTCCTTTAATGAATATTCAGGGTTGATTTCCTTTAGGACTGACTGGTTTGATCTCCTTGCCATCCGACTCTCAAGAGTCTTCTCCAGCACTACACTGTCTACATTTGTCATAGCTTTTTATTAATTAATGAACTTAAGGAAGACAGAACTTACCTTAAAGCCATGGTAAACCAGACCACAGCCAGAATCAGCGTGTTCATCCTATAGGGCCCCATCACACAGTACAGAGCGTTTTCCCAGACCTGTAACCCACAGCAGAGATGGGTGGTTAAAGGCAGAAACTTGTGACTTGGAAGAGCTCCTCTTTAAGATTCTCTATTAAACTGCCTAGGAACCCACAGAGAGAATAGGCAGCAATGTCTTCCAGAGGCAGCAATTCTGCTCAAGGAACAAGGAGCCCTCTTCTGTTCTTCTTAGCTGGTGTCACGCTCTAACAGTCCTGCAGCGTCCACGAACACGACGACGCATGTGGCCAAAAGCACAGTGAGTGGGGATGTCAAGGTGCTGAGCAGCCACAAGCTCTTCTCCCCACCAACGGGAAAGGATGCTGTTTCAAACACTGAACCACTCTGCACCAAGAAGATTATCCAGGCTCAGTATCCTGGCCGTTGCCTGCCTGAGTGTTTAACAGTTGGCTTGTCTCACAGAACCACTTCTCTGGAGAAATGGCCTTGGCCTTCATAAAGACTTTCTCAGATATCACCAACAAACCTTAAAGGGGTCCTTTCTTTCACTCACTCCCTCCTTCCTACAGCTTATTTAAAGACAAAGTGCCACTGGAGTGGTACATCAGCAAGAATTTTCACCTGGTCTAGGATGAGACTCCCAGCACTGTGGGACAAAAACTGATCCTGAAATGTCTCCCAAATATGGATTGAATTTTGGGCCAAGAGGAGGAACTGACAAGTGGAATACTGCCTGTCATATTGGTCACATTCGTCAGGGACTTCAGCCATCACCAGAAAGCGACCTGGTGAGCCCTGAGGGCACTCAGAAGGGAAAATAATACCTGCCTTTGAGCAGCCAGCAGACTGCAGCCTCTCCCCATGGTAAGCCCTGAGGAAACTCAGGATGTGAAATCGCGGGAAGGACACTGGCCCCAGGTAGCTGAGGTGCATATAAGAGGAATAATTTCAGTGAGCCCAGACTTTTGCATCTTCCCAGGCACGGGAAAGCACTAAATGCTTTAACTTGGCATATCTAGTTTTCTTTCATTAGCAATAAACTTTTGACTGTCAGACCACCTGCCCTTTGTTGCAAAACTCCTATATATCTGGCTTCCCCCGTCCTCACCTCCTTGAATAGTTCTCTCAGAGTTACTTGAGCTGCTACCTCCTGGGCTTGAAGTCCTTAAAATTCCCACTGAATAAAACATAACTCTCAGACCAAGAAAAGAAGAAGAAGAAGGTGCTAGAAAGAACGATGCTTTCTCAGACTAGACATTGTATCTCCATTCAAAATCTCTGCCTTTGGAAAGAAGAGCAAAGAAAAGAAACTAAGGATTAGACACTTTGTGGTTCAGGGCTCACAGGAGTTGGAGGTCGGTGTGGGCTAGGATCCAGATGTTGCTTCCTGCCCGTCACTGTGCCTTGGGTTGACAGGTGTGTTCAGAATCTCTATTCCTCATCCACTGTTGTTACAACTCACCGTAAAGCCTCCCTCTCACCCACCCCAGGTCTCCAAACTTACCTGCTTGAAAGTGGTCTTGAATCTGACCAACCAGCGTTGATACCAAGTTCCTGTTGAACTCTGGATCTCAATGAACTCATCCATTTGCTTGGGAGTTTTAATGTTGGAAACCTGTGAAGCAAAGACAGGCTAGAGAATCTCAACCTTCCTTTGACTTTTCAATTATTAGTTGACTGTAACTGACTTTATTAACTTCCTTAGGGCTAGAGGAGCTTTTGGTGACCCTCTAGTTCAGTAATTCTTAACCAAAATTGTACATAGCATCTCAGCGATCTGTCTCAGGTAGATATATTCCACTACATACAAATGATTCAGAGTTTTTTCACTCAGTTATGGCTTTGGGAACACCACTGAGGTCCTGTCTATATCTTACTTGCCCATAATAGAGTTGACTGCACCTTAAAATTCACAGGTCTATCCTTAATAGACAATAACATCAGAGAAGTCTACAGCCTGCAGAGACAACGTGTGTGTGTGCATGTGTGTGTGTGTGTTGGGAGAGAAAGCTTGCTCTGGAGGACTTTTTAATTATTTTATTTATTTTTGGCTGCGCTGGGTCTCTGTTGCTGCACAGGCTTTCTCTAGTTGTGGCAGGTCGGGGCTACTCTCCTAATTGCGGTCTGTGGGCTTCTCAGTGTGGTGGCCTCTATTGTTGTGGAGCACGGACTCTAGGGCACGAGGCTTCAGTAGCTGCAGCTTCTGGACTCTAAAGCACAGGCTCAATAGTGTGGCACATGGCCTTAGTTGCTCCACAATATCTGGGATCTTCTTGGATCAGGGATCAAACCCATGTCTCCTGCATCGGCAGGAGGATTCTTTACCACTGAGCCACCAGGGAAGCCCTGTGTAAGACATTTTTTTAATACAGCAGAATAAAAGACATTAAGTCCTCCTTCTGCACAGCAAAAGAAATCACCAACAAAATGAAAAGACAACCTACTGAATGGGAGAAAATATTTGCAAATCATATATTTGACAAGGGACTAATATTCAAAATATATCAAGAACCCATGCAATTCCCAGCAAAAAAAAAAAAAAGGCAAACATCCAATTAAAAAATGGACAGAGGATCTGAATAGACAGTTCTCCAAAGAAGAAATAAAGATGGTCAATATGCAGGTGAAAAAAATGCTAAGCATCACTAATCGTCAGGGAAATGCAAATTAAAACCACACTGCGATATCACCTCATATCTGCTAAAATAGTTATTACCAAAAAGACAAAAAGTAACACGTGTCCATTAAGATGTGGGGAAAAGGAAACCCTTCTGCATTGTTGGTGGAGATATAAACTGCTGAGGCTACTATGGGAAATAGTATGGAGGTTTCCCCCAAAATTAAAAACAGAACTACCATGTGATCTATGAATTCCCACCTGGATATTTATCTGAAGGAAATGAAAACACTAAATCAAAAGATATGTGTGTTCCCATCTTTACTGCAGTATTATTATAAAGGTGAAGATATGGAAACAACCCAAGTGGCCACTGATAAGTGAAAGGATAAAGACGTGATACACACACACATACAAGAATACTAACCAACCATAAAATATAAAATCTTGCCATTTGCAACAGCGTGGGTGGACCTTGAGGATGTTATGGCAAGTGAAATAAATCAGATGGAGAGAGACAAGTACTGCATGATCCCGCTTATATTTGGAGAATCAACCAAACCAAACAAAAGCAGAAAACCAAGCTCATAGAGAGAACAGATTGGTGGTTTCCAGGGGGGAGGGGTGTGGGAAGGTTGGACAAAACAGGAGAAAGGGGCCGAAAGGTACAAACTTGCAGCTATAAAATAAGTCCTGGGATGTAACGTAGAGCATGGTAATAGTAGTTCAGTTCAGTTCAGTTCAGTCGCTCAGTTATGTCCGACTCTGCGACCCCAGGGACTGCAACACGCCAGGCCTCCCTGTCCCTCACCAACTCCCTGAGTTTATTCAAACTCACGTCCATTGAGTCAGTGACACCATCCAACCATCTCATCCTCTGTCATCCCCTTCTCCTCCTGCCTTCAATCTTTTCCAGCATCATAGTCTTTTCCAATGAATTAGTTCTTTGCATCAGGTGGCCAAAGTATAGGAGTTTTAGCTTCAGCATAAGTCCTTCCATTGAATATTCAGGACTGATTTCCTTTAAGATGGACTGGTTTGATAATAGTTAATAATACTCTATATTCATTACTTGAAAGTTGCTAAGAAAGTAAATCTTGAGTCCTCAGCACAAGAAAAAACATTTTGTAAATGTGTGGTGACAGATGGTAACGAGACTTATTGTGGCAATCATTTTGCAATGTATACAAATACCGAATCATTATACAGAACACCTGAAACTAACACAATGTTACATGCCAATTGTACCTCAATTTGTTTTTAAAGGGACTTCCCTGGTGGCTCAGATGGTAAAGCATCTGCCTACAATGTGGGAGACCGGGTTCAATCCCAGGGTCATGACGATCCCCTGGGGGAAGGAAATGGCAACCCACTCCAATCCTCTTGTCTGGAAAATCCCATGGATGCAGGAGCCTGGTAGGCTACGTGCACGGGGTCACAAAAGTCGGACACGACTGAGCAACTTTACTTCACTTTTTAAAAAGAGAAATTAGGTCTTCCTTGCTACCCCTGGCTTTCCTGTTAGGAATCAAAGAGATAGGGAGTGGGTATAAAGCTGTGTGTAACAGGGAAGAAGAGAAGCTGACTTCATGTTGGACATGTTTCTTTAAGCTTTGCTTTCTGTGGCTTTTGTTACTAAAAGGATGCTGTCTATGGCTGTAAGCTTTCCCTGCTTGGGGAACTCTGCCCCTCTGCGTGCATACTAAGTTGCTTCAGTTCAGTTCAGTTCAGTCACTCAGTCATGTCCAACTCTGTGAGACCCCATGAATCGCAGCACACCAGGCCTCCCTGTCCATCACCAGCTCCCGGAGTTCACTCAGATTCACGTTCATCGAGTCAGTGATGCCATCCAGCCATCTCATCCTCTCTCATCCCCTTCTCCTCCTGCCCCCAATCCCTCCCAGCATCACAGTCTTTTCCAATGAGTCAACTCTTCACATGAGGTGGCCAAAGTACTGGAGTTTCAGCTTCAGCATCATTCCTTCCAAAGAAATCCCAGGGCTGATCTCCTTTAGAATGGACTGGTTGGATCTCCTTGCGGTCCAAGGGACTCTCAAGAGTCTTCTCCAGCACCACAGTTCAAAAGCATCAATTCTTCGGCGCTCAGCCTTCTTCACAGTCCAACTCTCACATCCATACATGACCACTGGAAAAACCATAGCCTTGACTAGACGGACCTTAGCCGGCAAAGTAATGTCTCTGATTATGAATATGCTATCTAGGTTGGTCATAACTTTTCTTCCAAGGAGCAAGCGTCTTTTAATTTCACTGCTGCAATCACCATCTGCAGTGATTTTGGAGCCCACAAAAAATAAAGTCTGACATTGTTTTCACTGTTTCCCCATCTGTTACCATGAAGTAATGGGACCAGATGCCATGATCTTCATTTTCTGAATGTTGAGCTTTAAGCCAAGTTTTTCACTCCCCTCTTTCACTTTCATCAAGAGGCTTTTTAGTTCCTCTTCACTTTCTGCTATAACAGTGGTGTCATCTGCATATCTGAGGTTCTTGATATTTCTCCCAGCAATCTTGATTCCAGCTTGTGTTTCTTCTAGTCCAGCATTTCTCATGATGCACTCTGCATATAAGTTAAATAAGCAGGGTGACAATATACAGCCTTGATGTACTCTTTTTTCCTATTTGGAACCAGTCTGTTGTTCCACGTCCAGTTTTAACTGTTGCTTTCTGACCTGCATACAGATTTCTCAAGAGGCAGGTCAGGTGGTCTGGTATTCCCGTCTCTTTCAGAATATTCCACAGTTTATTGTGATCCACACAGTCAAAGGCTTTGGCATAGTCAAGAAAGCAGAAATAGATGTTTTTCTGGAACTCTCTTGCTTTTTCCATGACCCAATGGATGTTGCCAGTTTGATCTCTGGTTCCCCTGCCTTTTCTAAAACCAGCTTGAACATCAGGAAGTTCACAGTTCACATATTGCTAAGGCCTGGCTTGGAGAATTTTGAGCATTACTTTAATAGCATGTGAGATGAGTGCAATTGTGCAGTAGTCTGAGCATTCTTTGGCATTGCCTTTCTTTGGGATTGGAATGAAAACTGACCTTTTCCAGTCCTGTGGCCACTGCTGAGTTTTCCAAATTTGCTGGCATATTGAGTGCAGCACTTTCACAGCATCATCTTTCAGGATTTGAAATAGCTCAACTGGAACGCCATCACCTCCACTAGCTTTGTTCATAGTGATGCTTTCTAAGGCCCACTTGACTTCACATTCCAGGATGTCTGGCTCTAGATGAGTGATCACACCATCATGATTATCTTGGTCATGAAGATCTTTTTGTATAGTTCTTCTGTGTATTCTTGCCACCTCTCCTTAATATCTTCTGTTTCTGTTAGGTCCAGATCATTTCTGTCCTTTATTGAGCCCATCTTTGCATGAAATGTTCCCTTGGTATCTCTAATTTTCTTGAAGAGATCTCTAGTCTTTACCATTCTGTTCTTTTCCTCTATTTCTTTGCATTGATCGCTGAGGAAGCCTTTCTTACCTCTTCTTGCGATTCTCTGGAACTCTGCATTCAGATGCTTATATCTTTCCTTTTCTCCTTTGCTTTTTGTCTCTCTTCTTTTCACAGCTATTTGTAAGGCCTCCCCAGACAGCCATTTTGCTTTTTGCATTTCTTTTCCATGGGGGTGGTCTTGATCCCCTGTCTCCTGTACAATGTCACGAACCTCATTCCATAGTTCATCAGGCACTGTATCAGATCTAATCCCTTAAATCTATTTTTCACTTCCACTGTATAATCATAAGGGATTTGATTTAGGTCATACCTGAATGGTCTAGTGGTTTTCCCTACTTTCTTCAATTTAAGTCTGAGTTTGGTAATAACGAGTTTAATCATGCCCAACTCTTTGTGACCCTATGGACTGTAGCTGACCAGACTCCTTTGTCCATGGAATTCTCCAGACAAGAATACCGAAGTGGTTGCCATTTCCTTCTCCAGGGGATCTTCATGACCCAGGGATGGAAACTTCGTCTCTTTCACCTCCTGCATTGGTAAGTGGATTCTTTACCAAGACAGCCAGCTGGGAAGCCCACCCCTCTACTGACTTTAAAGTGTCTTTGTTCAGCTCACAGGGAAACACCCCGACCCTGCCCATCTGTGAATGGCTGCAGGAAAGAAGAAATGAACACATCCCCTCCCAGAGGCTGGCCAAGCCAGGAGATATTTTGCAAGATTTATGGCCTTTTACTTTACTTCCTCATCTCCTCTCTCTCTCTATTCTATAAAAGAAATTGCACCCAGACCGCAATAAGATGGTAGTCCACCATCTTCTTGGACACCCAACTTTCCAAATAAAGTCTCTCTTCCTTGCCTCAACACCTCCTCTCCCAATTTATTGGCCTGTCATGTGGTGAGCAGACCAAGCTTGGACTCAGCAACACAAGAGCCTTGGAAAGTGTCCATTTGTCCAATGTCAGCAGGTAGCTCCAAGGAGCAATCCTGACTCATTAAGACAGTGATTTTCAGTTTAATCAATGTTTAAGAAAACCACTGAATTCTATAACTAACAATCACGTTAAGGAGATTTCTGACCACACAGACTCTTAGCCAAGTTATCAAGGTCCGTGCTCGCACATCAAATCAGAAGAAAATGGAAGAGCCTACTCAAAAAATTCAGAAACAGTTTCTAGCACCTCTTCCAACAAATCTTTCTTCTGGGGAGAATAGGCTTTAGTCATTAGAGCATCTCCCATTCTTTGTTCAACCAATGGACTGAGGATGTAAAGAGACAAAGGAAGAGAGAGAGAAGTGAGGCTGAATATCACACAGGAAAATGCAGTTGCTGAAATAGAAACAAGTGGTTCTTTAAATCCCCAGCACCAAGCCCAGGATGGCGCGGCTTCATTTTTCTAAAGCTTGAACACAGTGGTTCTTAAACTCTTGACTGGGCTGGATACCCTTTTGAGAACTTAGTAAAAGCATAGGTACTCTTCCTAAAATTGCAGGTATATAAGCCCACCAGAGCCTCCGGAGCTGGCGCTGCCATTCTCGGTGTGTGGCCTTTGCAATTGCACTACTGCACCTAGGTCTAGACAGAGACACAGGAGAGGGAACTCAGTTGGCCCACATCATGGGACTCTTGGCTGGAGGTGATCTTCCTGTTATTAGATAATCCAGGCGAGGCAAGAACACAGCTGAAGCCAAAAGAGGCCGAGTGGAAGTGTTGAGCCAGCGTCAGTTGCTCGGTCATGTCTGACTCTTTGCGACCCCGTGGACTGTAATCACCAGACTCCTCTGTCCATGGAATTCTCCAGGCAAGACTACTTAAGTGGGTTGACATTCCCTTCTCTAGGGGATCTTCCCCATGCAGAGACTGAACCCAGGTCTCCTGCACTGCAGGTGGATTCTTTATCATCTGAGCCACCAGGAGAAAGTTGACCCCAAATCAGGAAATACATTACGATTCACATTCAACGAGACTTCCCTGGTGGTCCGGTAGTTAATACTCCATCCTTCTACTGCAGTGGGCTCTGTCGGATTCCATCCCTAGTTGAGGACCTAAGATCCCACATGCCTCGTGGTACCATCAAAAAAAAAAAAAAATGCTAATTTTGTCTTTGCTTTCCTCTTGGGGAAAATAACACTCTATTCCCTACGGACTGGGAGTGGGTGTGTTGACAGCTACAAGCACAATTACTCTAATTTACAATTAAGTAGGATGTTTGGCTTTCCTTTGGTCTAAACTATAATATGACCTGTGTTCACCCCAGCCCTGCAGAACAGCAGTTCTCAAGGGAATATTTCAACACCTCTCCTTTGCAAAGGTGTCCAAGGGACACCTGCCAGGGGGACATTTTGGAAGCTTGTGAGGCAGCAAACAGGGCTGCTGAAGCCAGGGCCCTGTAAGGGAGGAAAAAGTTCTCCCCTACCATCCTAGACTCCCAGACTGGGTCTGGAAGCTAAACCGGCAAAGACAGATTTAACAGGGGTAGAGACTTCCCTGGTGGTTCGATGGCTAAGATTCTGTGCTCACAATGCAGGGGACCTGGGTTCGCTCCCCAGTCATGGATCTAAATCCGTCAACTGAAAGATTCGGAGTGCTGCAACTGAGATAACAGAAAAGATTAACAGATAAAAAGATTAGCAGATAAAAGATTAACAGAAGGAAAGCACCCACATTTTACTAAATTTTTACGTATCTGTGGGAGCCTTCACAAGAGAATGAAGTCCCAAAGAAGTGACCTGACCGGTGCAAGAAGCTTTTATACTGTGTGTGTGTGTGTGTGTGTGTGTGTGTGTGTGTGTGTGTGCGTGCGTGCGTGTGTGTGTGTTACTTGCTCAGTCACGTCCAATTCTTTGTGACCCTACGGACAGTAAGCCACTAGGCTCTCCTGTCCATGGGATTCTCCAGGCAAGAATGCTGGAGTGGGTTGCCATGCCCTTCTCCAGGGGATCTTCCTGACTCAGGGATGGAGCCCAGGTCTCCTGCATTGCAGGTGGATTCTTTACTATCTGAACCACCAAGGAAGCCTTAGAAACAGTAAATTTGCGAAGAACAGACAAAACAAAGGGATTTGGGTGAATAATGGGGAAGAAGTAATTAGGATGATGAGGGTTTGGTTTATGTAGCCTTCTTCGTCTGAGGAACAACAGCCATAGCTCTTGAGAACAACGTCTTCTTTCCTCCTGGTTCAGGGAAAGCATCTTTCTTGTGGGAGATTTATGGCCTGTTTCAGGGAAGAAGGGGGAGCAAGGGGAGGTCAGAGTAACCTTTCTGCTCCTGCTGTTCTCTCCAATTCCTTCAGCTTATGAGATACAGTACGCCGAGGTGCCATAATCTGGGGCTGTTATACCCTGAACCCCATCAGCTCAAAGGCAGAGTGAGGAGGGCCACACGCAGGGCTTCCCATGGGCACTGAGTCCAGCCTGCCCGACGCGCTTCCTCAAGGCCAGTGAGTGCGTTCACTGTGCTGCGTCCACGGCAGGGAGCACACAGGAGCAGAGCAGGCAGCCCCAGCCAGTGCGGCTGAGTGCTCACTTCCGACTCCAGCCGCAGCCCAGCGGTCTGAGGTCAGCAATGCTTTCCTGTCATTTGTTTTTTTTCCTTTCTTCCCTGCCCCATCCAGTCATTCACTGCTCCATAATTATTACGATCATCAAGGCAGCATGATGCCGTGCAGGACCCTGCGGGGCTCCTAGGCATAAGGCCTTTCTGTGTCCCCCATCTCTCTGATTACAGGAAAGAGCCTTCATTCAGCCTCCATGACCTTCCCTGAGTTCCAATGGGCAGTTCCAAGCAGTCGTTAATTAGGGAAGGAATGAGAGATCAGGGAGAAATAATAATGCGGCCTTGGCTCAAGGTCCTGTTTCCACATCAGTGGACACACATAGTATCTTTGAGCTGTTTTACAGATCCTGAAATCCCCTCCAGGTGAGAGAAGTTAGCTCTTAGTGATAAAATGCTGCCCGCAAGCATGTAGACCCCAGACTAGTCAGACCTGAAGGTTGATGATGCAACTCACCACCAACCCATCACCCATCAGAAGAATGTCCATGAGCTGATCACACCCTCTTTGAACAATTACTATGAAACTTCTCACTATCTTCCCCAAGTCGGGACACACATTTTTGAGGGCAATAGCATGCTGTGCCCCCTCCCTTTCCTGACAAAGCAATAAAGCTATTCATTTCTACTTCATCCAAAACTGTCTCTGAGATTAGATTCGGCACCTGTGTACAGAGAAGCTGAGCTTTTGGCATTAGTTATGGAAATACTGAGTCCATAACCTTTCTAATTCCCTTTTCCTGTGGAGGGGTGAAAACTACTAAAAACAGAGTTTATGCCCAAGGATTTGGTGACTGGCATGCATGTTGGAGAAAGACAAAATTCCAGGTCTCAGAGCCTTCTGCTCCCTGATTCCTGCCTGAGCTTTCTTCTGGGGCATGCAAACCCTTCCTGAAATGAGGAATTCTGGTCCTGAAGGAAGGGCTCAGCTTCACCTTTGGAATTTGGAGTTTTGATTGATTTTCAGGCCAAGAAATATCTCATTTCTTAAAAGTAAGCTGTTTATGTTAGAATGGGTTGTTAAAAGAGAAAGTCAGACCACTTCTCTAAAAGGGGTCCTAGTCAGGAAACCCTGTGGTTGGTTTTATTTAATTTAATTTTTACTGAGAATAGTTGATTTACAGTGTTATATTAGTTTCGCCTATAAAGCAAAATGAATCAGTCACATGCACGTGAAGTCCCTTCAGTCACGTCTGACGCTGCAGCCCTCTGGGCTATAGCCCACCAGGCTCCTCTGTCCACGGGGTTCTCTAGGCAAGAGTACTGGAGTGGTTTGCCACGCCCTCCACCAGGGGACCTTCCCACCCAGGGATCAAACTCGAGCCTTCTGCAGCTCCTGCACCGCAGGCAGACCCTTTACCACTCGCGCCACCTGGGAAGCCCACACACACATATATCCCCTCTGTTTTGGACTTCCTTCCCATTCAAGCCTCCAGAGTGTGTTTAGTAGAGTTCCCTGAGCTATACAGCAGGTGTTCATTAGTTATTTATTTTATACAAAGTATCAATCTATGGTCAGTTTAGAAGTGATCCTTCCAGAGGCAACCTTGGGAAAACCACCGTGTGTAAGGTCCCGCATGGGACAAGCAGGGCAAGACAGAGGTGAAAGGTCAGGGAGATTTATAGTCATAGGGACAGACACACAAATGAAGTGGACAGTGAGAGTTGGACTGTGAAGACAGCTGAGCACTGAAGAATTGATGCTTTTGAACTGTGGTGTTGGAGAAGATTCTTGAGAGGCCCTTGGACTGCAAGGAGATCCAACCAGTCCATTCTAAGGGAGATCATTCCTGGGTGTTCTTCGGAACAAATGATGCTAAAGCTAAAACTCCAATACTTTGGCCACCTCATGCGAAGAGTTGACTCATTGGAAAAGACTCTGATGCTGGGAGGGATTGGAGGCAGGAGGAGAAGGGGACGACAGAGGATGAGATGGCTGTATGGCATCACCGACTCAATGGACGTGAGTTTGAGTGAACTCCAGGAGTTGGTGATGGACAGGGAGGCCTGGCATGCTGCAATTCATGGGGTTGCAAAGAGTTGGACACGACTGAGCGACTGAAATGAACTGAACTGAACTGAACTGAACTGAATCTACCCAAAAACTCCTCTTAGGAGAGGTCAAGGTTGTTGTGGAATAAATACCGCATATTAATAAACTGCTTCATGTGGGAAAATTCTTGGGAAATGGGCTCAAACTCAAAAGACATAATCTTCTTTCAAGGAGAAAAATGTATTTTATTCCACAGAGAGGATAGGGGAGGGGAGGGGACTAAAGAGGGAGAAAAGAGGAGGTGGTTGGGGAGAAGGAAGGAGGAGACCCTGTACTCTGAGAGGTAGATCCTCTGTGCCCCTTCAACTGAATGATTAACACAGACACATG
Organism: Nanger dama; assembly: GCA_917880005.1. Classification (NCBI taxonomy): domain Eukaryota; kingdom Metazoa; phylum Chordata; class Mammalia; order Artiodactyla; family Bovidae; genus Nanger; species Nanger dama. The sequence goes on from CAKJTW010000044.1 coordinate 15,664,422, forward strand.
TATAAGAAAATTTTAAGCTAAATGTTATACCATAAAACTCCTAGAGGAAAGCATAGGTAGAACACTCTCTGACATAAATCACAGCAAGATCCTCTTTGACCCACCTCCCAGAGTGATGGAAATAAAAGCAAAAATAAACAAACAGGACCTAATTAGACTTAAAAGCTTTTGCATAATGAAGGAAACTATAACCAAGGTGAAAAGGTAGCCTTCAGAATGGGAGAAAATAATAGCAAACGAAACAACTGATAAAGAATTAATCTCCAAAATTACAAGCAGCTCACACAGCTCCATACCAGGAAAATAAATGACCCAATCAAAAAAATAGGCCAAAGAACTAAACAAACATTTCTCCAAAGAAGACATACAGATGGCTAACAAACACATGAAAAGATGCTCAACATCACTCATTATCAGAGAAATGCAAATCAAAACCACAATGAGATACCATCTCATGCTGGTCAGAAAGGCTGCCATCCAAAAGTCTACAAACAATAAATGCTGGAGAGGGTGTGGAGAAAGGGGAACCCTCTTACACTGTTGGTGGGAATGCAAATGGTACAGGCACTATAGAGAACAGTGTGGAGATTCCTTAAAAAACTGGAAACAGAACTGCCTTATGACCCAGCAATCCCACTGCTGGGCATACCCCATGGACTGTAGAATTGAAAGAAACACGTGTACCTCAATGTTCTTCACAGCACTGTTTATAATAGCCTATAATAGCCATGGAAGCAACCTAGATGTCCATCAGCAGGTAAATGGATAAGAAAGTTGTGGTACATATGCACAATGAAATATTACTCAGCTATAAAAAGAATGCATTTGAGTCAGTTCTGATGAGGCAGATGAAATCGGAGCCTATTATACAAAGTGAAGTAAGCCAGAAAGAAAAACACCAATACAGTATGTTAATGCATGGAATTTAGAAAGATGGTAACAACGACTCTATATGCAAGACAGGGAAAGGGACACAAATGTAAAGAACAGACTTTTGGACTCTGTGGGAGAAAGCGAGGGTGGGATGATTTGAGAGAACAGCATTGAAACATGTGTATTACCGTATGTGAAACAGATGACCAGTCCAAGTTCAATGCATGAAACAGAGCCCTCAAAGCCAGGGCCCAGGGACAACCCAGAGGGACAAGGTGGGGAGGGAGGTGAGAGGGGGGTTTGGGACAGGGGACACATGTACACCCATGGCGGATTCATGTCCATGTATGGCAAAACCACCACGATACTGTGGAAGTGAAGTCCGCTCAGTCGTGTCCGACTCTTTGCGACCCCATGGACTGTAGCCTATTAGGCTCTTCCATCCATGGGATTTTCCAGGCAACAGTGCTGGAGTGGATTGCCATTTCCTTCTCCAGGGGATCTTCCCAACCCAGGAATCAAACCCAGGTCTCCCGCATTGCAGGCAAAAACTAGCCTCCAATTAAAATAAATATTTTTTTTTAAAAAAAAGGATGATTCCGAGTACTATTAGACACATGTAGAATGTCTGAGTGCTCTTAAATAATATATATTTATATGTAAATATAGGTACATCTGGCTGTCTCCATACGAATACAGCTAGTTTTTTCCTTTGCTATTTTTGAGCAATTCATGGTAGCAAGAAGGAATCCATCAAAATACAAAAAATAATTATGATGCAGAATATCCAGGGCTTTTATTTCCTTTTTGACAAATTTTCCGTGATGTGCTTATGCAGTAAAATTATTTTTTAGCAAACCAAAACAGTGAAGAGGAGAGGCCCCTTCCGGCTGGTACAGGTGACCACACACTCACCGTGAACACCTTCTCCGGGGCCCCCTTGGCCCTCATGTTGGTGTCGTGCACGTGCTTGAGAATCATCCAGGCTTCGTCATGTTTGCCCATCTGGTAAAACCAAGGAGAGAGACATGAACAATCCTTTGCTAGTTAGAGGTGGAAAACCCAACAGAGACAACAGGGTGCTGATGCCCGCGTCTTAGGCCGTTGGCCATGGGTACGTTACAATCTGCAGCTTGTGAAAAACCAGGACAAGTTTCTGTCGCAGCCCATCCTGGAAGGCTGATCAGGCTGTGCCTTCGAGGTGTAAATGCTGGGTATTATTATCATCATAGGCTGTGAGTAACTACTTGTAGTTTTAAGGTTGAATAGACTGCAGGTGGGGGCCATGATCCTCTCTGGAAGATTAAAGCCAAGACCCAACATATAACAGATTTAATTGTGTCCCCCACGCCACTTCGATATGTTGAAGTTCTAGCCCTCAGTGCCCCCAGAAGGTGACTTTATTTGGAAGTAGGGTTGCAGATGTAATTAAGATGAGGTCATACTGGGGTAGGATGGGCCCCTAATCCAACATGATTGATGTCCTTATAACAAGAAGCCCAAGTGAAGACCTAGAGGCACTCAGAATACCTTGTGGTGACAAAGACAGATTGGAGTGAAAGAGCTGCAAGCCAAGGACCACCCCCAAATGTAAGCAACCCACCCAGAAGCTGGAAGAGGAAGTGAAAGTTGCCTCACGGCAGTGGCCTCCAACCATTTTGGCACCAGGGACCTGTGTCATGGAAAACAATTTCTCTATGGATCAAGATGCAGAGGGTGGTTTGGGGAGGATTCAAGTGCATTTTGGTGGCTCAGAGGTTAAAGCATCTGCCTCCAATGCGGGAGACCCTGGTTCAATACCTGGGTTGGGAAGATCCCCTGGAGAAGGAAATGGCAATCCTCTCCAGTATTCTTGCCTGGAGAATCCCATGGACGGAGAAGCCTAGTAGGTTACAGTCCACGGGGTCACAAAGTCGGACACGACTGAGCGACTTCACCTTCACCAAGTGCATTTCATTTATTGTGCACTTTATTTCTATTATCACTACATCAGCTCCACCTCAGATCACCAGGCACTAGGTTCCAGAGGTTGGGGACCTCTGCCCTAAGGACTCCTGAGGAGTGTGGCCCTGCAAACACCTTGATTTGGCACTTTTAGACAACAGATCTGGGAGACAACAAATTTCTGTGAGTCTGAGACACTCAGTTTGTGTACCTTTGTTACAGCAGTCCTAGAGAGCTAATACACATCAAAGCTTCTGAGATATGCTTGGATTAAAAAGAAACTTTTGCTGCATCTGCCCCTGACCAATGGGATAAAAGAAGACATTCAACAAGAAAGTCTGCAGAAAGTTAGAAGGAAGCTAGAGAGTGGACTCTGAGAACTGGGGCTGTGAGAGCCTTGGAGTCCTGTTGCCCCTCCACCAGCCCTGCCCGTCTGACCACTGCAAGCACAAGAGCCTCCACCACCACTGTCCAGCTGGAAACCTCACAGGAGAGAGGTCCTGCAAAGACAAGAGTCTGGAAGGGCTGGGGAGCAGAGAAAGATCGACAACCCAGGTCACTGCTGTAACATGGAAAAAACTCCATGCAGCTTTTTGTTTTTCATTTTGGGCATTTTTTGCTTTGTTTTGTTTTCTGCCTCAAACCATGTGGATGTTAGTTCCCTGCCCAGGGATTGAACCTGTGCCTCCTGCAGTGGAAGCACGCTGGAGAGGACCACTGGACTGCCAGGGAAGTCCTGTTCATGCAGCTTTGAAGGTCATCAGGACCTCTGGGGAGCGTGGGTACCAGAAGCATCTTCAAGAGGGTGCCCTCCAGCTCCACCCAGACTCGAGAAGCAGTGCCGCTGCTCTGCACTCTGCGAGCTCGGGTCCCTCCAGCTCTGGCAGTCCTCGCATCCTGGGCAGGCCACCATCATGACAGGTTTAATGACGGGCCAGGTCAAAGCCAACCTGGGACCAAGGGGGCTGGGACAGCAAGCCTCACACGGGGTGGGGCACTGACTCACCTCCAGCAGAAACCTCGGGCTCTCCGGCATGAACTTCAGGGCCACCAGGGACACAGTGCAGGGCAGAGCACAGACGATGACAAACACTCTCCAGCTGTGGAAGTGGTAGTTGCTGCCCATGCTGAAGCCCCCAGCCTGTGGAGAAGCAGCCAGACACGCAGCACTAGTCACAACAGCCAGGACGTGGAAGCAACCCAATGTCGGTCGACAAATGAATGCATAAAGAGGTGCTATCTATTCGCAGTGGACTACTACTCAGCCATGAAAAGGAATGAAACTGGGTCATGTGTATTGACATTGATGGACCTAGAGTCCATCATACCAAGTGAAGTAAGTCAGACAAGAGAAAAACAGATATCGTACATTAATGCCCATTTGTGCAGTCTAGAAATATGGTACAAATGAGCCTGCTCACAGGGCAGAAATAGAGACCCAGTCATAGAGGACAGACATGTGGCACAGAGGGGAAAGGGGAGGGTGGATGAACTGCAAGAGGAGCACTGACATATATATGCTTAGTTCAGTTCAGTCGCTCAGTCATGTCCGACTCTCTGCAACCCCATGGACCGAAGCACCTGGCTTCCCTGTCCATCACCAACTCGTGGAGTTTACCCAAACTCATGTCCATTGAGTCAGTGATGCCATCCAACCATCTCATCCTCTGTCATCCCTTTCTCTTGCCTTCAATCTTTCCCAGCATCGGGCTCTTTTCAAATGAGTTAGCTCTTCGCAAGAGGTGGCCAAAGTATCAGAATTTCAGCTTCAACATCAGTTCTTCCAATGAACATTCAGGACTGATTGATTTCCTTTGGTCTGATCAGATTTCCTTGCAGTCCACAGGACTCTCAAGAGTCTTCTCCAATATCACAGTTCAAAAGCATCAATTCTTCGGTGCTCAGCTTTCTTTATAGTCCAACTCTCACATCCATACGTGACTAGTGGAAAAACCATAGCCTTGACTAGATGGACCTTTGTTGGCAAAGTGATGTCCCTGCTTTTTAATATGCTGTCTATGTTGATCATAACTTTCCTTCCAAGGAGTAAGCATCTTTTAATTTCATGGCTGCAGTCACCATCTGCAGAAATAGATAACTAGTGGGAAGCTTCCGTATATCACAGGGAGCTCAGCTCAGTGCTCTGTGATGACCTAGAGGGGTGGGATGAGTTGGTGGTGGGAGGGAGGCTCAAGAAGGAGGGGATATGGCTGATTCACTTCAGTGCACAGCAGAAACTAACACAACATTGTAAAGCAACTATGCTCCAGTTGAAAATAAAGCAGTCAGAGTGTCTCTGACACTTGGTCTTAGAGTGACCTTCAGGAAAGTGAAAGTTAGTCCCTCGGTCCTGTCTGACTCTTTGCAACCCTACGGACTGTAGCCTGCCAGGCTCCTCTGTCCATGGGATTCTCCAGGTAAGAATACTGAGGTGGATTGCCATGCCCCTCTCCAGGGGGTCCTCCCAACCCAGGGATCAAACCTGCATCTCCTGCGTTGCATGCAGGTTCTTCACCATCTGAGCCATCAGGGAAGACAAAGGAGAGCCAGAGCAGGGCCTTATGTGACCTAGGGTTTTGATGGGGGATTACTCTCACCCACGTCAAAGAGCAACACCAGCTCTGCGTGGTTCCAAAGCACAGGGCTTAAGACCACAGTTTGAAAACCACTGTCAGTCATAACACTAATTTTTTTTTTTTTTAAGAAACTGAGCTTCTACATTCAAATGAATTCATAATCATTGAAACAGAGAGGTGACTCGTTCCAACTCAGCTTTCATTATCTTCAAAGTATTTCTAAAACTCATTTTTGGAAATTACCTTCAGAATCTACAAAACGTTATTTCAAACATCTTTATAAGTAGCAAATTTCCCTCTTTCAGGGAACAATGACACAGTGGAAAGTGCCTGGACTTCTGCAGTCACATACGTCAGAGTTCAAATCCTGGCTTTCTCACATTATTGTTATGTTGGTGAGTTTTCACAGCTGTAGAATGCAGCTAATGGTACTTCCAGAGATTCACTGTGTGTGAAAGCTCCCCAGTGATCAATAATAACTCACCTTCTTTAAGGGTAGCTTTGATTTGTTTAGAAATAGTTACATGACATTTACTGCCAAAGATGTTGAGTAAAATGGGTGAATATCAGCAAAGATCAGCAAAAGAACTGTTTTCTTTTTCTCTCATGCTATTCAAAACAACCTCTGAAGACAATTCCAACAGCGTTTCTGGTTTTGGTTTTAAGGTTCTTTTATTTTTACTTTATTTTATTTTATTTTATTTTATTTTTGATGGGGACCATTCTTAAAGTCTTTATGGAACTTGTTACAATATTTCTTCTGTTGTTTGTGCTGTGCTTAGTCATTCTGTCATGTCCAACTCTTCGCGACCCCATGGACTGTAGACTACCAGGTTCTTCTGTCCATGGGATTCCCCAGGCAAGAATACTGCAGTGGGTTGCCATGTGCTCCTCCAGGGGATCTTCCCAACCCAGGTATCAAATCCAGGGCTCCCCCATTGCAGGCGGATTCTTTACCACTTGAGCCACCAGGGAAGCCCATGAATACTGCAGGAGGAAGGCTGCTCCTTCTCCAGGGGACCTTCCCAACCCAGGAACCAAACTGGGGTCTTGTGCACTGTCCATGGATTCTTTACCAGAATTTTGTTGTTTATGTTTCAGATTTTTGGCCTCAAGGCATGTGGGATCTTCGCTACCCAACCAGGGATTAAACCTGCACCCCCGGTATTGGAAGGCAGTCTTCACCACTGGACCGCCAGAGTCCCCCAGTAGCATTTCTTAAAAAGACATAACTTTATAAATAAATATAGTGATTTCTAAAGTTCAAAGGGTAAACATTATTCCGCTGTAAAATCTCTATTCCATTTACTTGAAAAATACACTAAATGGCTAACTCCAGAGGTGGGAGGTTTATGTCCTGAAGTCTATTACTTACCACTGCAGTTCAATTTGTTGTACTTGCCAGAGACTCCTAAGTAATATCTCTTGTTTCTGCAGATATTTCTATTTGCAGAGTGAAGGACTGGCCAGAGAGAATCCCAGGTGGAAAAACACGGGACTGTGGCCACTTTCACACAATGGCCACAGAACATAATACACAGAATACATCCAGCCTTCTCGATCAGAATCAAACCTCTTTATGCACAGCCCATGCTCCTTCCCATATCACTGGGGTTTGCTTGTTTATTTTACTGTTAATTAAAATGCCTTTCCTTTCTCCTGGGAGTGACAACTGGAAGAGGAAGACAAAACCATAGGAAGATTTCCACATTCTCAGCCCATGTTCAAAAACCATTCCGGCATAATTAGAAATAACCACATAGCCATCCAACTCAGGTGGGTAACAAGAGAAGAACAGAAACAGGTATGTTTAGAAAGTACTCTGCCTCAGAGAGAGATTTTTTCTTAATGATAATATGTGCAAATTATCCAAAATCCATTATTCCCTCATGCCTCTCTAGTTTTTACAGTGACTTAGTAACCTGCACTTCATTAGGCACATCTTTGGGGCCTTAAATTAAATAAAATTAAATAGCGAACTGCTTCCAAATATATGGAACTGCTAATCTGAGACATGGGTTGTCTTGTTCACTGATCTTTTAGCTTGCCCTACTTTTTCTCCATCAGGATCTCACAAACAGCTGGTGCTGCTGACTACAGTGGGAATTAATCTTCCATAATATTGCCACTTTTTTCAGGGCTGTGCCCATGACTTCCCAGAAAAACATTCTGAGCTTTGTAATTTTCTTTCTTAATGACTCCGTCACCCAAAATCCTGGTGCCAAGACCTCACATCATTTCATTCCGGCAAAAGCAATTAAATAGTTTGTACAAGCTACGTACAAACATTCTGTCTCCTTTCTGGATCACCCTTGCATTTGTCCCTGCTGAGAGGAGGCGATATTAGAGGATTAATGTCTTAGGTCTATTAAAAAATATCATCAAATAACTGGTTCACTGTGGACAAAACATCTGGTCCTGGTAAAAATGAGGCTTAAAATAAATAGTCACTCCTGTTACACTGTGATTCTAGTCTACCATATTTCTAGGATGGTTTGCCCTCAAGTTAATGTGCATTTCAAGCCTTCAAGCCTAATCATCCAAGAGGTCATTTTTAAATGGCATGTAAAAGCCACAGATTTCATACAAGCATCAGTTCAGTTCAGTTCAGTCACTCAGTTATGTCTGACTCTTTGTGACCCCATGGACTGCAGCACGCCAGGCTTCCCTGTCCATCACCAATTCCCAGAGTTTACCCAAACTCATGTCCATCGAGTCGGTGATGCCATCCAACCATCTCATTCTCTGTCACCCCTTTCTCCTTCTGCCTTCAATCTTTCCCAGCATTAGGGTCTTTTCCAATGAGTCAGTTCTTCGCATCAGGTAGCCAAAGTATTAAAGTTTCAGCTTCAGCATCAGTCCTTCCAATGAATATTCAGGACTGATTTCCTTTAGGGTTGACTGGTTGGATCTCCTTGCAGTCCACAAAAGCATACAATAGGAAAATATCCTGTCCTTTTGGAGTAGGATATTTAAGCATAAGCCCTGCTATCAGCCAGCAGCCTTATGGCCCCTCTGCCATGGGCATCTCATTCAGTCTTGATCAACAAGTTCCCAACCTGAATTATTTTATTGCTTCTTTAAAAATCAGACACCCAGACATTGGCTCGTGTTAGTGTGTAAAGTGAAGTGAAAAAATGACACAGTTTGTAGTGACTACTGAAGGCTGCTACCCACCCACCTCACAAAATCTTTCCAGTCCTTCTCCACTGGGTTGCAGACCTGTGGTTTGGGTGGGAATGACCCCACCCCCAATGCCAGGGACGGGGAATGAAGTATATGAACCCTCAGTATCTGGCATCCTCTGGAGTTTAGTGATTGGCTGAGGTGAGCATATGACCTAAGCTGATCCAATCAGAGTGAAGCCAAGAACTTTTGCTCATTGGTTGGTTGTGGGGGCAGTCCCCTTACAGAACAAGCAGTCTGCAGGCAGGGCTAGAATTGCTAATACAGCTTAGAGGGAAGCCAGCCCAAGTACTAGAATCATCTCCAAAATTTTCTCGACATTCTTTGCATCCCAAGAACTGCTGGCTGTTAAGGCTGGCACAGATCAGATCTCTAGAGTCAGTTCCCTTTGCTTCTTTCTCACTTCATTTTATAGATGAAGGAACCAAGCCTGGACAAGCTAGGGTGACTTGTTCCAAATTACAGAGCCCCGCTATTTTGACTTAGCTTTTTCCAGAATCTATTTGTTCCCCTCCCAGCAAAATTTTTCTAATTCAATTTATATGTAGAAATAGTTTCTTATTGTTAACACATTTTGACCAATGACCAGGGGAAATGATATTATATTAATAGCAAGGACAAAAGCAATTCCTTGGCCCCATGTAACCAACAGCCTGCATAATTAAAGTGTGCCTTTGGGGGAAGGGTAGAATGCAGAGCCTAATATGGGGAATAATACAGTTTTGTATCTAAAATTATGAAAAACTGCCTGCGTGTGCGCTTAGGCGCCTCAGTCGTGTCCACCTGTGACCTCGTGGACTGTAGCCTGCCAGGCTCCTTTGTCCATGGGATTCTGCAGGCAAGAATACTGGTGTGGGTTGCCATGCCCTTCTCCAGGGAGAACTGCCTATGGTAACCGAATTACCTGGAAAACGTCAACTCTTTATTTCATTGCTTCTGTTCACATTTCTTTCTTTGTTTCTAATACAAAATCCGGTGGGATATGGTCTCAAACCCATTTCCTCCACCTTCAGGGCACACAGCTAGGTTACACTGCCTGGTGTCCTTTGCCGTAGTGTGTGGTTGCATAACAGATTTGGGGCCAAGGGGATGTGAGCAAAGAGGATGTGGTCCACTTCCTACTCTGCCCTTCAAAAGCACCCACATGCAACTGCCCAAGCTGTTTTCCTGAACCATGCTGAAGAGGGGAGAGCACACACTGGGAGGAACTCGAGCCCTAAGATTACTGAGGAGCAGAGCTGCCCACAGATCAGAAGGACCAGCCAGCTTTGAAGGAGGGGAAAGTATCTTTAGTATTAAACCACTGAGGTTTCAGGGTTGATCAGGTTCTCGGGTTAATAAACCCAGCATCTCCTAAACTACACCAATCCAAGAAGATTGCTTCTTCTTAAAAGATAATGCTGAAGCCTCCATTAGCCCAGAACAGACAACAGCGAGGTTTAGGTTTAAAACAAGCATGCCAAGAGGAAAAGGAATCCTCCTATGCTGTTGGTGGAGATGCAAATTGGTACATCCTTATATGAAGAACAGTATAGAGGTTGCCTAAAAAACTAAAGATAGAATTACCATGTGACCCTGCAATCCCACTCCTGAGCATTATCTGTAGAAAATTCTAATTCAAAAAGCTACATGCACCCCAGTGTTCATAGCAGCACCATTTACAGTAGCCAAGACATGGAAGCAACCTAAATGTCCATGGGACAGATGAACAGATGAAGAACATGTGATATATATTATGGAATACTGCATGCATGCATGCATGCTAAGTCACTTCAGTTGTGCCTGACCAAGCTCCCTCTGTCCATAGGATTCTCCAGGCAAGAATACTGGCGTGTGTTGTTATGCCCTCCTCCGGGGTATTTTCCCCACCCAGAGATCAAACTCACATCATCTCCAGAGGCTCCTATATTGCAGGCAGATTCTTTACCACTGAGCCACCAGGGAAGCCACACTATGGAATATTACTGAGCCATAACGAATAATAAAATAATGCCATTTGCAGCAACATGAATGGATCCAAAGATTATCAGACTAAGTGAAGACAGAGAAAGACAATTATCCTATGATATTTTTATATGTAGAATGTGAAAATGATACACATGAACTGATTTCCAAAACAGAAACAGACTAACAGACACAGAAAACAAATTAACAGTTACCAAAGGGCAAAGTGGCGAAGGGATAAGCTATAAATTTGAGATTAACATACACACACTACTATATATAAATTAAATAACCATTAAGGACCTACTACGGAGAAGGCAGTGGCACCCCACTCCAGTACTCTTGCCTGGAAAATCCCATGGATGGAGGAGCCTGGTGGGCTGCAGCCCATGGGGTCGCAAAGAGTTGGACACGACTGAGTGACTTCACTTTGACTTTTCACTTTCATGCACTGGAGAAGGAAATGGCAACCCACTCCAGTGTTCTTGCCTGGAGAATCCCAGGGGCTGGGGAGCCTGATGGACTGCCGTCTATGGGGTCACCCAGAGTCAAACACCACTGAAGCGACTTAGCAGCAGCAGCAGAAGCAAGGACCTACTATACAGCATAGGAACCATACTCTATATTTTGTAATAAACTATATGGGGAAAGAATCTGAAAAAGAATAACTCACTCACATTCCTGTACACCTGAAAGTAACACAACATTGCAAATAAACTGTACTTTAATAAACGCACACACACACCTACGGGCACACACACACACACACACACACCCCCAAGGAGGGGAATGGGTGGAGAAGTGTTAGTTAACTTCAGGGTCATTTGTCTCCTCTTCGCTATGGTCTGCAGGATTCTAGATGATGGCAAAACCTACACCCATGATCTGTAGTTTGCCAAAAATAATTTTGAAGGATGTTAATGGCATTACCCAGGATACTCCAAAGGCATAATCAAATTCAAAACTGCTGCCTTCTCCCTACTTTACTCTTAATAAAATCCAATAGTGGAAGTTAATGTTGCCAAGTGTCTGTCCAGAAAATCCAGTTTTCGCAATTAACCAAGATAATAAAATTGTCTCGGCTGAAACCAAGACCTTGTCTGTAAGGGCTGCTCCATGTCTGCAACCAAAAGAGGGACAGCAGGAAGTAAAATGGAAAACGCATGAGAGCACTGCGCGGGGAAGGAGGGGGCGTCAGGATCCAAGGTCACGCCAAGGCCAAGTCATCAATCTGGCCGAGTCACCAACTTCTTAGCCTCTGCTACCCCATCTATAAAAAGGAGTTACTGAGCATAACTCATTGTGAGGAGGAGAACTGGAGATGAAGTTTGCCTTAAAGGGCTTCCTGGGTGGCTCAGATGATAAAGAATCCACCTGCAATGCAGGAGACCCAGGCTTGATCTCTAGGTCAGGAAGATCCCCTGGAGCAGGGAATGGAGCCTAATTTGCTGTGAGGAGGAGAGCTCGAGATGAAAGTTGAAATCCCTTCAAATAAAAGAGAGGGAAGGAGAGAAGGAGGGAGGAAGAGAGGGAGGGTAGACTGTATTATTTCCGACAGACGTGTACTGAAATTAGCAGTGTGTCTACAGTGCTGGAAGTTCTTTAGAAAGATCAAGGTTGTACTCAGGAGCTGTGTATGAGAACATGGGATTAAGGCTGAGGACAGGAAATGCTGTTCAGATGCAGGCGTCTGGGAACAAAGGCCCCTCGGCCCTTTGAAGCTTTCTGCACTCACCATAGTGCGGGATGATGCTCCAGGCCATGGCAGATGCATAGATGCCACCAGTCATCCAGAAGATGCCCAGCCAACTGAGGTGCTCCCCTCGCTTCTCCCGGGACAAGAATTCAGAAAAATAGGCAAACACGATGGGCAGAGCACCCCCAATGCTGCAGAGAGAAAACGCCAGAAAGGAAGAACCAAGTCAGACACTAAAAACAGTTAGACCAGGAACCCAGTTGCCTTGTCCCGCCCTTGGGCCAAGTGGTGAAACAACCCAGTAAATTCAAAAGACCAGCCTAAGTCAGAGTTAGGTTCTTTTGACCTTACACACTGACTTTGCAACCTAACCCCTTTCTAAGATTCAACCTTAACACAGTATCTTGGAAGTCACACAAGAATTCAGGAACTTCCCTGGTGCTCCAGTGGTTAAGACTCTGCCTTCCACTGTAAGAGGCATGGGTTCAACTCCTGGTTGGGGAACTAAGGCACCACATGCCATGAGATACAGCCAAAAATTAAAAAGCAGAATTCAGTTCAAGGTCTTCGGGAGAACCACTCGGAGGCAAGGTACCAGGATGGATGGACCACTGGTCTGGGGACAGGAGGGACAGGCTGAACCTCTGTGATTACGTACCCTATGCCTGAGATGAGTCTGCAGAAGAGGAAAGCTCCATATCCCTGTACAAAGGAGGAGAGGGAGGCAAAGGAAGCGTTGATGGCCAGGGAGATGCTGAGGACTCGCTTCCTCCCCAGCTTATCAGCCAGGCCCCCCAGGACGAAGGCTCCTCCCATCATTCCTAGGTAGACTATCAGCCCTGTGAGAAAGAGAAAGAGAGAAGGGAGGGTGGAGAGAGGCGACAAGAGATTAGAGACCGTCCGATGTTTTAGAAAACCTGATGCCCATCTAAATGCATCCTAGAAATTCTGTGTCACAGACATAAAAGGCGGAGTGTGACAGATGTCGGCAGCAGATTAGACATGTTGGACAAATGCAACTTCTGAGGAACGCTATTCAGAAAATAACAGCCTCACCAGGTTGACACATATGTACACGTGCTAAAATAGATCAACCAGAACTGGGTTTGACGTACCTTCCTTTGAAATGCGTAATGTGCAGCTGAAGGAAATTCTGTCATTTTTATTTTTAAACAAAAAGTGGCAGTGCCTCAAATGTCCTTACCTGTGGGGTTATGCTTAAAGACAAATTTCCCAGGAAAAAGTGTGGTGAGGCAGGTATGGGCACCATTAGGAGGGAAAAGACAAGATGGCAGTGATAAGAGCAACTACCAACAAGGCAGTTTTATTAAACACCCAAGAAGGGCCTTTTCCAAGCCACAACCAATGTTCAGATTTCTTTTTTTTATTGGACTGTAATTACTTTAACTGTTGATATTTCTCAGGAGAATGTAGAAGAGAGCAGCCATGTGCTATCCTTTCTCCAACAGGTGTAACTACTACATGCTTGTAATACAATCAGTTACCCTGGTGGTGGTTTAGTCGCTCAGTCGTGTCTGACTCTTTGTGACCCCATGAACTGTAGCCCGCCAGGCTCCTTTGTCCATGGGATTCTACAGGCAAGGATACTGGAGTGGTTTCCCATTTCCTCCTCCAGGGATTTTCCCCACCCAGGAATTGAACCCAGGTCTCCTGCATTGGCGGGTAGATTCTTTACCGCTGAGCCACCGAGGAAGCCCCATCAGTTACCTTAAGATACAGTAATATAAATACACTGTTGTAGACACATTTATGGAATTCCAGTGAAACCAGCATCCTCAGAAGGGTGGCAGATCTCTAGAAGCACACAGATAATTCTTTCCAACTGAAAACTGAATACTTACTATTTATCAACGACTTGCTAAGAATATATTGACATGTTATATACTAAACCCAAGAAGGAAATTTTGGAGAACATCTTTCATACAGTGGAAATCCTGAATACAAATTAGGTTAAGTGTCCTTTTGCTCAACCTTGACTGTAAATCAGATGAAGAAGATCATTTATCTTTCATGGATAGGAAGCTTCTCCTGACCCGTAGATGCTTTATTTAGGCAGATGTGTGCTGGGAAGGGCCCACATACAGCCAAAATCTTCATTAGCTGTTAAATCAACTTGAAGGGAGGTCCCAAAAGGATCAACGAAATATGCTCTGCTTTATCTTCCCGGTGGCAGGTTTCCTTCTTTTATTATTTTATTTTATGAGATGAAAAGAAGATAACTTTGGTGCTGTCAGTGGTTTTCACTAACTGGGATTCCTTCACTCACATGCCTCGTCACTTTTCACCTCTACACAACTCAAAGCCATGAAATAAGCCATTTCCTTTTTCCCTTCCATATATGACATTAATCAAGGAAACATGCCTCTGAGTCTACAAACATTCATTCAATGCCTGTTATTAGTTAAGTGCTATTTGGGGAGAAGGCAATAGCACCCCCACTCCAGTACTCTTGCCTGGAGAATCCCATGGGCAGAGGAGCCTGGTAGGCTGTAGTCCATGGGGTCACAAAGAGTCAGACACGACTGAAGTGACTTAGCCCATGTTTCCATTACTGGGAATACAGCAGGATACAACGCATGAAAATCCATGCCTTCGTGGCCCTTACATTCTAGTTGGGAAAAGAGATGATAAGTGAGTAAAATATACAGTAAGTGGGTTGCTGAAAGTGATACAAAGAAAAATAACATGGAGGCAGGGACAAGGAGAATCAGAGTGGGAGGTGACATTTCCAAACAAGAAGGTTCAGAGATCCCTCAGGGAACTGGGACATTTGGGCAAAGACCTGCAGTGAGTCAGATCTAGGGATGTCTAGGGGAAATTGCTGTACCTATGCTCCTGGGCCCAAGGTTTTTCTCCACTACTCTTTTACCAGTTTCCCAGCCCACAGCTTAGAAAATATAGTGAGCAATCTCCCACTTTATTAGGTCATTGACATTTGTGTTTCAGAAAATAAGCCAAGACTTGCAAACCCAGCTCAGGCCTGGATCACGCTGTATTGTAATGATGTCTGGTTAGTGTTCCCACTAGACTCTGAGTTTATCTGCCTGATTCAGACCTGACCAGCCAAGGGCTGTCAGCATCTGGCTCCTGGCAGACTTAATCTTGCCCAGCTCTATGAGTGTTATGTCTCAATGCCTTACTCACTGATGAAGGTGTCTTAAAACCATCTTCTGTGGCCATGACCCATCTCTATCAAGAATAAACTGGGGGCTTCCCTGGTGGTCCAGTGGTTAAGAATCCACCGTGCAATGCAGGGGACACTGGCTGGATCTCTGGTCTGGGAAGATCCCACATGCTTCGGGGCAATTAAGCCTGTGTGTGCAACTACTGACCTGCCTGCCTAGAGCCTGTGCTCCCCAACAAGAGAAGCCACCGCAGTGAAAAGCCCACGCACCTCAATAAAGAGTGGCCCTCACTCGCTACAACCAGACAAAGCCCGTGCACAGCAATGAAGACCCAGCACAACCAAAAATAAACAAAAAAGTAAATAAATATTTTTAAAAAGAATGAATTGGGTCCTGTGCCTGGGTCGGGCTGGAGCTTTCCTGTTACTCTCACCAGGCACACTCGTCTGCAAGACTGGCTTGGTGCCTGATCCTGGCTAGTTTCCTCCAGCATCTGATGCCCCAACCAATCAGAAAAGTCCCAAACTCTGCCCCTGCCCGACCAGGCCTCCCCCAGGACAGCCATGGCCAGAGCCCCACATATGAGATGCCCTGCCCTTCTTCTCCCTTCCCAGATAGGCCCCTGGGAGGTCACCACCAGCCCAGTTCACAAGGGAGTTTTACATCATTCCTTATGCTTGGTAATTCAGGCTTCTAGACCAGAGCAGAGAGGGAACTATTTTCTCTAGGTAGGTATGTGCAGCTTCCAAGTTTGGCTGCCTAGATGCTGGGAAAGACTGTGGGCAGAAGACGGGGGGTGGCAAAGGAGGAGATGGCTTGGATGGCATCACCTATTCAAGTGGACATGATGAGTTTGAGCAAACTCCGGGAGGTAGTGAAGGACAGGGGAGCCTGGTGTGCTGCAGTCCATGGGGCTGCAAAGAGGACATGACTAAGCCACTGAACAACAACTGCCTAGAATTTCCAGCATCCCATTCAGCCAACAAATGACTTGTGTTGGTCTCGTGATACCTGGTTAGCAAACATTTGGAATAAAGAAAGAGATATCAAAAGGGAGGAAGGGGGTCCAGTGGTTTAGAATCCCTGATTGTCCAGTGGTTAAGAATCTCCCTTGCAATGTAGGAGACACAGGTTTGATCCCTAGTCAGGGAACTCAGATCTCACATGGCCCGAGCAACTAAGCCTGTGAGTCAAGCTAGAAGGTCCATGAGCCTCAGTGAAGATCCCATGTGCTGCAATTAAGACCAGACACAGTCAGATAAATAAATAGATATTTAGGGGAATAAAGGAAGGGAAGAGGAGGGAATTCCCACCCAAGATACAGCTCCATGAGCAAAGCAGATGATACAGTGGCTTTAAGCCACTGAGTTATACAGGAATAGATAATGGGGTAGCAAGTATATGCTTTGACCAGTAATGCTGAAGAAGCTGAAGTTGAACAGTTCTATGAAGACCTATAAGACCTTCTAGAACTAACACCCAAAAAAGATGTCCTCTTCCTTATAGGGGCCTGGAATACAAAAGTAGAAAGTCAAGAGCTACTTGGAGTACCAGGCAAATTTGGCCTTGGAGTACAAAGCGAAACACCTCAAAGGCTAACATAGTTTTGCCAAAAGAATACATTGGTCATAGCAAAGACCCTCTTCCAATAGCGTAAGAGAAGACTACACAGGGACATCACCAGATGGTCAACACCAAAGTCAGACTGACTCTATTCTTTGCAGCCAAAGATGGAGAAGCTCTATACAGTCAACAAAAATAAGACCAGGAGCTGACTGTGGCTCAGATCATGAACTCTTTATTACCAAGTTCAGACTTAAATAGAAGAAAGTAGGGAAAACCACTAGACCATTCAAGTATGACCTAAATCAAGTCCCTTATGATTATACAGCAGAAGTGACAAATAGATTTAAGGGCCTAAATCTGATAGACAGAATGCCTGAAGATCTATGGACGGAGGTTCTTGATGTTGTACAGGACAGGGATCAAAACCATTCCCAAGAAAAAGAAATGCAACAAGGCAAAATGGCTGTCTGAGGAGGCCTTACAAATAGCTGACAAAAGAAGAGAAGCTAAAGGCAAAGGAGAAAAGGAAAGATACAAGCATCTGAATGCAGAGTTCCAAAGAAAAGCAAAGAAAGATAAGAAAGCCTTCCTCAGCAATCAATGCAAAGAAACAGAGGAAAACAACAGAATGGGAAAGACTAGAGATCTCATCAAGAAAATTAGAGATACGAAGGGAACGTTTCATGCAAAGATGGGCTCGATAAAGGACAAAAATGGTATGGACCTAACAGAAACAGAAGATATTAAGAAGAGGTGGCAAAAATACACAGAAGAACTATACAAAAAGATCTTCATGACCAAGATAATCACGATGGGGTGATCACTCACCTAAGGCCAGACATCCTGGAATGTGAAGTCAAGTGGGCCTTAGAAAGCAACACTATGAACAAAGCTATTGGAGGTGATGGAATTCCAGTTGAGCTATTTCAAATCCTGAAAGATGATGCTGTGAAAGTGCTGCACTCAATACGCCAGCAAATTTGGAAAACTCAGCAGTGGCCATAGGACTGGAAAAGGTCCATTTTCATTCCAATCCCAAAGAAAGGCAATGCCAAAGAATGCTCAAACTACTGCACAAATGCACTCATCTCACATGCTAGCAAAGTAATGCTCAAAATTCTCCAAGCCAGGCTTCAGCAATACGTAAACCATGAACTTCCAGATGTTCAAGCTGGATTTAGGAAAGGTAGAGGAACCAGAGATTAAATTGCCAACATCCTCTGGATCATGGAAGAAGCAAGAAAGTTCCAGGAAAACAACTACTTCTGCCTTATTGACTATGCCAAAGCCTTTGACTGTGTGGATCACAACAAAGTGTGGAAAATTCTTAAAGAGACAGGGATACCAGACCACCTAACCTGCCTCCTGAGAAATCCATATGCAGGTCAAGAAGCAACAGTTAGAACTGGACATGAAACAACAGACTGGTTCCAAATTGGGAAAGAGGTATGTCAAGGCTGTATATTGTCACCCTGCTTATTTAACTTATATGCAGAGTACATCTTGAGAAATGCTGGACTGGATGAAGCACAAGCTGGAATCAAGTTTGCCGGAAGAAATATCAATAACCTCAGATATGCAGATAGCACCACCCTATGGCAGAAAGTAAAGTACAGAAGATCTAAAGAGCCTCTTGATGAAAGTAAAAGAGTAGAGTGAAAAAGCTGGCTTAAAGCTCAACATTCAGAAAAATAAGATCATGGAATCTGGTCCCATCACTTCATGGCAAACAGATAGGGAAACAATGAAAACAGTGACAGATTTTACTGTTTCGGGCTCCAAAATTACTGCAGATGGTGCAGCCATGAAATTAAAAGACTTTTG
Organism: Nanger dama; assembly: GCA_917880005.1. NCBI lineage: Eukaryota > Metazoa > Chordata > Mammalia > Artiodactyla > Bovidae > Nanger > Nanger dama. Next base: position 15,683,177 of record CAKJTW010000044.1, read on the forward strand.
TTCCTTGGAAGAAAAGCTATGACAAACCTCGACAGCATATTAAAAAGCAGAGACATTACTTAGCCAACAAAGGTCCATCTAGTCAAAGCTATGGTTTTTCCAGTGGTCATGTATGAATGTGAGAGTTGGAGTATAAAGAAAGCTGAGTGCAGAAGAATTGATGCTTTTGAACTGTGGTGTTGGAGAAGACTCTTGAGAGTCTTTTGGACTGGAGATTCAAGCAGTTCATCCTAAAGGAAATCAATTCTGAATATTCATTGGAAGGGCTGATGCTGAAGCAGAAGCTCCAATACTTTGCCACCTGATGTGAAGAACTAACTCACTGGAAAAGACCCTGTTGCTGGGAAAGATTGAAGATGGGAGGAGAACGGGACGACGAGGATGAGATGGTTGGATGGCATCACTGACTCAATGGACATGAGTTTGAGCAATCTCCGGGAGTTGGTGATGGACAGAGAAGCCTGGTGTGCTGCAGTCCGTGGGGTTGCAAAGAGTCAGACATGACTGAGTGACTGAACTGAACCAATCTGAAGTACTCAGCACACTTAAGAAGCCTAATGTATCCTATAACAGCAGCAAAACAGCAAACAGACTCAACACTGGCCACTAGCTGGGAGACCCGGGTTTGATCCCTGAGTCACAAAGATCCCTTCGAGAAGGGAATGGCAACTGACTCCAGTATTCTTGTCTGGAGAATCCCATGGACAGAGTAGCCTGGCGGGCTACAGTCCATGGACGCACAAAAAGTCAGACATGACTGAGCAAACAATTAATTTAAAAAATAAAATAAAATTGAATTTCAGATTTTAAAAAAAGTTAGTCAGGGTTCCACCTTGATGATGGGATATATCGCAGGCAGGAACAGACAGCAGGTACAGAGACAGGGAGGCAGAAACAGCCGCTGATATGCATGGACAACTACTTGCAAGGAGTTCCGCATGAACAGAACGCAGTGCAGTGGGACACGCGAGGACCGAGGCCAGCTCATGAATGGCGCAGAGGGTGTACATGTGTGCAAGACAGAACATGCACACACATGTATGACTGCATGCACGTGTGCTGTCAACATGCCTGTGGGCCCACAAGTTTAGAAGGGGAGACAAGAATCAGACGAATGGTCAGGACATTTGGTAAGAACCCATCTATACACCTCTGGAGAAGGAAGTGGCAACCCACTCCAGTATTCTTGCCTAGAGAATTCCGTAAACAGAGGAGCCTGGTGGCCTGCTGTCCACAGCATCGCACAGAGTCGGACACGACTGCGGCGACTTAGCGTGCATGCATGCACCCATATCCTGGCCCCACCGCAGAGAAAAACACCAGAGTCCAAAAGAAGTTCTCTTTTTCTCTTACTTCAATAAAGCTATCTGCAGCACTTCTCCAGTTTTATTGTGCACACAAATCACGGAGGGATCTTCTTAATATCAGATTCTGATTCTCAGTTCAATAGGTCTGAGTTGAGGCTTGAGGTTTTGCCTTTCTAGCAAGACTGGTGCTGCTGATCCACGGACCACACTCTGAGTAGTGAGAGGCTAGTGTACACCCACCCTCAGGGAAACACAGAGAGGGGTAGCGATGAGAATCCTGGTCCCCGGAACCCAAAGATCTTGTTCACTGGTTGCATAATTTGAGAGATATCCTCTTACCCTCCAAGGGCCTGACCACTACATCTGCAAACTGATTACTGAAGTAGCTAACCTCCAAGCTGGGCTTCCCAGGTAGCACCGTGGTAAAGAACCTTCCGTCAATGTGGGAGATGCAAAAGACACAGGTTCGATCCCTGGATCAGGAAGGTATCCTGGAAAAGTAAATGGCAACCCGCTCCAGTATTCTCACCTGGGAAAACCCATGGACAGAGGAGCCTGGCGGGCTGCAGTCCACAGGATTACTAACAGTCAGCTGAGCATGCACCCTCCAAGCTGCCTTCCCATTCGTTTGTAAAAAATATAAAAGAGAAAGACAAAATTCTGTGGGTTTCTCCAGAAGAAGATTGTCAGATTATAAAAACAAACCCAAAGCAAAGAATAATATCCCACTGTATGGCTATACCACTGTTGGTCTATCCATTCACCTACTGAAAGAGGTCTTTGTTGCTTCCAAGTATGAGCAATTATGAATAAGGTTGCTATAAGCTTCAGTAGCTGGGCTTTTGTGTGGACATACACTTTCAAATTATTTGGATAAAGCCAAATGACTTTTTAATTCTCTTAACTTTTCTATGCTGTTTTGCTTTAGGTATGTCTTTTGTAAGCAGTCTTATAACTGGAATTTTTAAAAGCTAGGTTTGTGCTGGGACTTCCCTGGCAGTCCAGAGGTTAAGACCCGGTGCTTCCAATGCAGGAGGTGTGGGTTTCATCTCTGGCCAGGGAACTAACATTCCCCTGTGCTACAAAGAGGGACCAAAAATCTTTTTTAAAATAAAAAATAATTTTTAAAAAGGCAGTTTTGTGGAGAGGTAGACAATGAAGCAAATATAGTAAAATATTAATTGTAGAATCTAAATAGTAGGTATATAAGTGTATATTATAAAATTATTTCTATCTTTCTATATGTTTGAAATTTTTCATAATAAATGTTGGGGAAATAGTGAAAAAGCAAAAGAAACAAAAAACCAAACATGAATAGATGATTAAACGTTTGGGATTGTCACACAGGACAGATGGGTCAGATGTGGCCCTAAGTCGCTTCTGGGTCACCAGTTTGCAATCTCGGCAATAAACATTGAGCCAGGTGTTAAGCTATTCCCTCTTAGCTCCAAAGCCACGCTTCAGCCCCTACATTGTCCACAAACGACATGTGCTTTGCAAGCCCTGCCAGTAGGGGGCACTAGAGGGAGGCTTAAAGGCTGGTGCAGGAGCAAGGCGCTATGCTTTCTACTCCGGCAAGTTTCACCTGAGCAACACTCTTTCACGCTGGCTGCAGCAGTTCCCTTCCGCCGCCGCAGCAGCGAATCCAACAGGAAGAACCACTGGAGAATGGTTCTTGGGGGAAAATGGACACATGTTTATGGATGGCTGGGCTTCCCAGGTGGCTCAGCAGTAAAGAATCTACTTTACTGCCAAGCCCTAAATGCAGGTTCAACCCCTGGGTCAGAAAGATTCCCTTGAGAAGGGCATGGCAACCCTGGCAAACCACTCCAGTATCCTTGCCTAGGAAATCCCATGGACAGAGGAGCCTGGAGGACTGCAGTCCATGGGCTCGACTGACTGGCTAAACTAAGGAACTAAACAATATATATGTAAGGCTGAGTCCCTTTGCTATCCATCTGAAACGATCACAGCATTGTTAATTGGTCAGACTCCAAGACAAAATAAAAATTTTAAAATGTGTCATAAAATTAATTATTAAATTAATTATTAATTTATTAAAAGCAGAACGAGCCACATCCTGCCTCCGCTCTCCTCACACAGCACCAGCCAGTCAGGACCCTTCTCCAGAGATCTGAGCTGTAACCCCATGGGAATGCTTTCTCTCAGTTTCTAAGTTATCATAATTCCAATTTATTCCTTCTTGCCATCCCTACCTCAGTATACATTCTATAAACATTTCACTTATACTTACTTAGTTAATAGTTGTGGTTTTTACATTAAATTCTCTCTGTTCCAATAACTGGCATAATTTCTGTCTCCCGACTACACCCTGACAGATTCAGACACATAGGCAAATTGATGAATCTCAGAAATTAGACATTGAGTTCAATGCCTATGCTGTACCGGGTGAGGCGGCTGAGTGCCAGAGAAGGCCAGGCACTCGCGGAGGCTCTCTGCTGGCCCTGCATACACTCTGGTCTCCTGGACCCGAGCCCAGTACTTTTGCTACTAAACCTCACTGTCCAAGCCAAAGCAGGAACTCGAAAGAACAAGAAGAGCTTCTCAGAATGCTGTCGCAGGAATCAGGATATGTGGCCTCCAAATGTGCCACTTTGATACAAGGAGTGTTTCAAGCAGAAGACAGCTGAGAAAGAGCAGACTCGCAAAAAAGGAAAAGCTCCTTCTCTCCGCTGTTGCTTAGCCTGTTCAGTCGTGTCCAAGTCTGCAACCGCAGGGACTGTAGCCTGCCAGGCTCCCCTGTCCATGGGATGCTCCAGGCAAGAGTACTGGAATGGGTTGCCAAGCCCTCCTCCATGGGATCTTCCCGGCCCAGGGCTCCAATCTGGGTCTCCTAACTGCAAGCAGATTCTCTACCCCTGAGCCACTAGAGAAGCCCCTGACCTCCTTTACATTTACCTAAAGGCAGGCAGGCCTTCTATGGGGTCGCACAGAGTCGGACAAGACTGAAGCGACTTAGCAGCAGCAGCAGGCTTAGACTCTAAATCATCGGAGACTCTTATCAACCCAAAGACACGACAAAGAGGAAAAACATCACTTAAAACAATTCTGTATTATTAATGGTTTGCTCCATATGGTTTGCCTTACCACAGTTCACCACTCTTGGAAGCCTAAGACCCCTTTTCTTTGTCTTGTCCCTTCTCTACAATGTATTGTCCTCTGTGAAGATGCTATCTAAATTGTAACCATCCCAACTGTAACCATCCCTAGAGGTACTCACAAGTATATGCATTGTGCGTGGGAATGAAGTCTGTATTTCTCTTGCTAATCTGTCTTTTGTTGGTTTAAATCAAGGGCCCCCTGTCACTGAACCTAGGAAGCTAGAAGTTCTTCCTCCCCTGCGCTGTCTTGGGAGGCCACGAAAAGGAAGAAAGGAAAAAAGTTGAGCTTATCCAAGGAGAAGAAAAATAGAAAATTCACAATGCCTCTGAAATGGCTCTGCTATTAAACTTATTTAAAAATCTGTCTTCCACAGAAAAAGACAATAAATCTGGAAAATTAGAGTGCATTGGAGTTATCAAAAATTATTTTAGCATGAAGCTGATAAGGGACTAGTTAGAAAGCTGTTAAGAAGTCTACCCTCCTTCAACAAGCTCAGTGGTATTGTAAGGCAACGTCACCCCTAATAATACTGAGTTTTTGAGATAATTAAAAACCGTGATTGCAAAGACTTCCCTGGTGGTCCAGTGGGTAAGACTCCTTGATCCCAGAGCAGTGGGTCCGGGTTTGATTCCTGGTCTGGGGACTAGATCCCATGTGCTGCAACTAAAGAACCTACATGCCATAGCCAAATAAATAAATATTAAAGCAACAACAAAAAAGATTGCTACTTTCAGAGTAGGGAGGATGGAAGTGAAAGGAGAGGGATGGGGTGAGTAAAAGGGCTTTCAACTGGCAAATAAAATGTAACAGGCTTCCTTGGAAGAGAGAGGAGCCCATGCTGATAAGTTCCCATAAAAGGAAGAGCCCAGTCTTCACAAATGACACTTAAAACTGGTCATGTCACAGTCCTGGCTCCGTGGACGACCAGCAGCATAACCACAGGCACTGCACCCAGCTTCTCTGACCACCGCGCCTTCTTTGCAAAATTCAGACACAGAGTTATCTTGCAGAGTTATTAGGATTTTGTAAGACAGTGGGTTGCAAATATGTAGCAGGATGCCTGACTCAAAAGTGATGCATTACCTGTAAATACCAGTTTAATCTATCTGGTCTATTGTGTCATTTAAAGCTTGTGTCTCCTTCTTTCTTTTCTGTCTAGATGACATGGGGCGGGGGAAAGGGGAAGGTGGGATGAACTGGGAGAGTGGCATTGGCATATATACACTACCATGTGCCAAACAGCCAGCTAGCGGGGACCTGCTGCAAAGCACAGGGCGCCTCAGCCCCGCACTCTGGGATGACCTAGAAGGGTGGGGTGAGAGGCAGGTGGTGGGAGGGCGGTCCAAGAGGAAGGGGCTATATACAGACACATACCTATAGCCAACTCACTTCACTGTACAGCAGAGACTAACACAACATTGTGAGGCAATTATACTCTCTCCCAAAACTATTCAAATACAAACTAAAAAAATAAATGCATAAGTGATCAAAGTTGCTATTGTTGCTATAAGCAGTCCAGCTTAGAATGGGGCTGGGAACTGAGAGAGCCATGGGATTGGAAAAATGACAATAGGTTGGTGATATTTTAAAATCAAACCAACCATATATCAGATTTTGCAGCAAGGATCAAGACAAGCAGAAGAAACTTCTTTATATTAGCATGCCTTTTAAGTGTACCTCCCTGTCTCCTTACCTGGAAAGGAGGCCAGATTCCAATAAAAAGTTTTTAGGACAAAAGTTTTTCAAGTTTATTCTAACATGACTTTGGCAGGGACTTCTCCTCTGCCCCAATTCTCTTTCTAAAGTTCCCAGGTTAAACATCATCTCCTAAGAGAAGCAAGCCTGATGTTCCAAACTGGGACTCATCAAACTTTCTCTCTAAAGGGTCAAACAATAAATATTTTACTTGCAAATAATTTACTTTACAGATGTCTTGTGGTCTCTGTGACATACGCTTCTTCTTTTCTTTCTTTATAATCCTTTAAAAATGTAAAAACAAAAAAATACGTGTCCTCTACATTCAGACAAGCACCGTTTCACAAGCATGTTCATAAATCCAATTTGTTCACAAGTTCAGCCAAGTTAGCGTAGGTACCAACTAACACAGTGAGTTATATAAACTGTACTGTAATAGGTTTATAATGCTTCTCACACAAGTAACACATAAGAAACAACTCAGAGATAAAGAAAATATTTGTACTCTCACAGTGCAGGACCTCGAAAAGCATAACAGCTGGCACGCAGGGGCTGGCACGGGTGAGCAGGCCAGAAGAGTCCCTGCTGGAGGGGAGAGGGGTGGGAGAGGGCAGCGCTGAAGGCCGTCAGCAGCAGGAGACGGAGGGCACGCTGCCGTGTCACTCACGCCTGATGTCAATGGAAAGCATGTTCACATCTCTGAAAGTTCACAGTTTGAAGGGTCGTATATAGGGGATTGAGCGTAGCCCACAAATCACAGCTTGCTGGCTCCTGTCCTGTTCCAAAGGAAATTCTGCCATCTCTGCTGGTCCTTCCACATCCTACTACCATTCCTTTATATAACATATGTCTATTTGCTCTGATGTATTTATTGGTTCAGTGTTTGCTTCTAGAGGTGCTCCTTACACCAACAGAATATACCCTCAGCCCCAGAGGCAGCAGGTTGAGGAAATAAACAATCAGATTGTGCTGGCTGAAATGTGATGGGAAAGAAGAGTCCCTCGCAGAATAATCTTCTTTATTTAGCAATTAACCAAGAACAGTGAAGGCATTTCTCTCTCTCTCTCTTTTTTTTTTTTCTTGAATGCATTGAAATTAAATGCATTAATATCCAAGGAAAATTCTGAGCTCCCTTTTCTGCAACCACTCCAATATTTATTTGACTGCATGCATATCCTTTGAAGGAATAAAAAATCAGCCTCTCCAAATGGAACCATTGCCATTCCATTTTATTATTCAACCAAATATACTTTCCTGAAGGGTAATGTTCTCTTGGACAAGGGCCTGGAAGTCAGTGGTAGCTGTGATAAAGATTGAATATATAAGGGAATCCCTAGGAGAAGTCTCACTTTGCTACTAAGGCATGGAAGAACATCAAGATATCTATGTGCATACCCCTATTAAACCAGATGCCTTGGGTAAGTTAGCCAAGTGCTTGGTTTATATGACATCTGAATGCTTGGAAACTTCTGGGATGAGTAAACACTTTCTCTTGAGTCTAACTGCTTAGCACAGAAGAAGCTTGGCTTTAACAGTTGGTCTGGTGGAATCCAACCTGGAAGTCACTGCAGTGAACTCTCCCACCACTTTGTGTGCAAGCGCTCAGTTATGTCCAACTCTTTCAACCCCACAGACTGCAACCCACCAGGCTCCTTCAGTCCACAGAATTTTCCAGGCAAGGATACTGCCATGGGTTGCCATTTCCTCCTCCAGGGGGATCTTCCCCACCCAGGGATCGAACCCGCATCTCATGTCTCCTGAATTGGCGGGTGGGGTTCTTTACCACGAGCGTCCCCTGGGAAGCCCCAGCACTTTATGTGTCAGATAAACTCAAGTGAATGAATCTCTGGAAGTAGGTTACCTTGCCCTGCTGAAGGGAAGTAGGTTAACAGTCAGCTGAAAATTGGGCCTCTCCAAAGGTCACTAAAACATTTGGAAACGATGTTTTCTCTAGTTGCAAGGAGCTGACGGTCTAGGGGTTACTCTCCAGTGATGGTGTGCAGGCCTCTCACCGTGGCGGCTTCTCTTGTTGCAGAGCACAGCCTCTGGCAGGGGGCACAGGCCTCTGTAGTTGTGGTGCACAGGCCTAGCTGCCCCACAGCATATGGGAATCTGTCCAGACCAGGAATCAAACCCATGTCCCCTGCATTGGCAGGCAGACCCTTAACCATTGGAGTACCAGGAAGTCCCACAATTATTATATCTAAGTAAACTGCTCCCATATCTGATGGAAGAAATCCAGGTTTATAGTTGGGTGATTCATCAAATGATTAATTGTGTGCCTCAAATGATGGAGTGTGCTTAGCCCCTCAGTCCTGTCCGACTCTCTGTGAGCCCATGGACTATAGCCTGCCGGGCTCCTCTATCCATGGGGATTCTCCCAGGCAAGAATACTGGAGTGGGTTGCCATGCCATCCTCCAGGGATCTTCCTAAACCAGGGGTCAAACTCAGGTCCTCTACATTGCAGGCGGATTCTTTACTGCCTGAGACACCAGGGAAACCCAGTGATGAAGCAGTCCATGAGAAAAGACGCATCAATACTATACGAGGATGCCAGGGCTGGAGGCATGCGTCGCTCTGCCTAAGGATGCGATGCAATCACTGGTGCTTGCTCCTTCGGCTATAGAGGAGCCACAGTCCCATGGAAGAGCAGAATCGTCTGTCTTGGAAGGTCTAGGATTGGGATGTCACCAACAGACCCAGAGGTAGGGTCTGCAGGTGGAGAGTTAGAGGGACAGGGACACTTGTTACAGTCGCGTAGCGTAAGGATAAGGTCTTTTTAATCTGTATTTTGATAGTAATTCACAGTCTTTTCAGGGGGTCTGTGTTGGGTCTTCATTGCTGTGCAGGCTTGTCTCTAGTTGTGGCGAGTGGGGGCTACTCTCTAGCTGTGGTGCACAGACATCTCATTACAGCGGCTCCTTTTGTTGTGAGTGCAGGCTCTAGGGCGTGCAGGCTTCAGCAGCTGTGGCTTCCCAGGCTCTAAAGCACAGGCTCAATAGTTGTGGGGCATGAGCTTCGTTACTCCATGGCATGCGGGATCTTCCTGGATCAGGAATTGAACCCAGGTCTCCCGCACTGGCAGGTGGATTCTTTACCACTGAGCCACCGGGGAAGCACATAGATAAGGTCTAATCCCAGGAAGAGGTTCTTTCTCCAGCCATACTTATGGGAAATTAAAGACCCTGCAAGGGAGCCCAGAGACTCCATCATCCCAGGTGGTGATGCAAAACCAAGCTCAAGCCACAAGGCAATATTCTGAGCCGGTAAGGATACCCAGGCCCCAGATCCCTAGCCATGACTTTGGTGAGTAGAAGACAGGTCTATAGTCATGGTGGAAGCAACAGAAAACACTCAGGATACCAGTGAGGTTTCTGCCCGGGGCTCAGACTAGCCCTGGGCAAAGGGGTACCTGGCGTGTCCCTTAATCGCCTCTCAGGCTGATAGCAAGAGGCTTTAAGAAATAGTCCTTGAGGATGCTGTGAGAATCCTAACATTGCCTGTTCACATCCCCCGACACTAGAGCCATCTTAGAAAAGCAGAGGTTTCCTTTCATACCTCTCAGTGCAGGTGAGAAGACGCATCATCTGGAAAGCTGCAGAGGTGTGACGCCTCGGACAGCTCTCCTGGGGACCCTGAGCGTCTCAGCTGTGACCACTCCCCATGAGACTCGCAACCCCTCCTCCACTCCACCACGGCCCAGTTGTGGCTGCCACTGTGTTCACGTCCAGAGGGTGGAACGATGTGCCTGATGACACCCAGGACCAGTCCAGGAGAATCACAGTAGGTTTATTGACGGTAGAGTATTTTGGCTCCGTGGTAAAGAATCCACTTGCCAATGCAGGAGAAGCAGAAGACTCAGGTCCAATCCCTGGGCTGGGAAGATCCCCTGGAGGAGGAAATGGCAACCCACTCCAGTATTCTTGCCTGGGAAATACCATAGACAGAGGAGCCTGGAGGGCTACAGTCTGTGGGGTTTCAAAGAGTTGGACACAACTGAGTGACTGGGCACATGGCTGAGAATTAGAAGGTGAGATGGGAATAGCTGACATAAAATCAAGAAAAGAAACTACAATCTTAATGCCGAAATTTGCTCAACCCCACTATCTACATGTCAGCGAGTGTGGGAAGAGGGCATAGAGATTAAATAAGCCCAGCCCAGTCCTCTGCTTCAAAAACACCCACAATATAGCTGAAATAAATAGGTGGACACAAGTTAAGTGGTAGAACAGGGCAGGGGCCAGAGAAAGGCCACAGCAAGAACTCTGGCAAGGTGATGGCGAGAAGGAGGGTGGGGGGGCAAACTTGGCTGCCCTAGAATAAGCAGACAGTTGGGGTGATGGAAGATGGTTGGAGGAGGAGCAGCAGACCGAGCATCACACAAAAGAATCAGAAGGTAATGAGGCTGGTTGTTGGCAGAGGTTTTAACTCACGACCTTCCAAAACCTGGATGTCTTTTTGATACAGTGACTCTGAACAGGCCACCCTGTCTTCAAAGAACATTAGCTTCTATATTAGCACAGAGTTGATTTACAACCAGGACTGGAAAAGATCTGTGTTTCTGTCTGGGACACCTAGAGGTCTGGCTCTGACTCATGGCCAAGATAAGGGCAATGAGATTTATGATGTGCTGTTTAAAGTCTGAAACTCCCGTGGCGATCCCGACAGCCAGTTTGTTTACTCATGGTTTCAGTGGCATAACTGGTTACTCTAAACGGCTGGAGCAAAAGCCAGAGGGGTGAGCAAATCCCACTGAGAACTTCTGCTTCAAGGTCTTCCCAAAGGGAAGCTTTCTTGCACAGATCTTGGTGGTTTTACCTGAAGACAAGTTCATATAAGAATAGGACACTAGTGACTATGCCTGTATATCTTTTGAACATCCAGTGCTTGCCTACACGCTCTTTCTCACTTTAAATAAGAGCCTATGTGACTGTGGGCTTCCAGGTGGTGCTAATGATAAAGAACCCACATTTTGATGCAGGGGACATGAGACACAGCTTTGACCCCTGGGTCAGGAAGGTGCCCTGGAGGAGGGCACAACAACCCACTCCCAGGATTCTTGCCTGGAGAATCTCATGGACAGAGAAGCCTACAGTGCATAGGGGTCACAAAAGTCAGACACGACTGAGCAAGTGAACTGAACTGAGCTAACCAAACAATTATTTTCATCCAGTTTGAGAATCCTATGTGACAGAGATCTGGGCAGGTTTTAATATTAGTATGTTAGGAAAGTGAGTATTCATGCTTTTGTTGAAATAAAATGTATCTCATGGATCAGACTTCTTAATTTTTTTATGCTTATGACAATTACTCTTTTCTCTTTACCTTTGGTGGCTCAGGGGGTAAAGAATCTGCCTGCAATGCCTGCAATGCAAGAGACCTGGGTTTGATCCCTGGGTTGAGAAGATCCCCTGGAGGAGGAACTGGCAGCCCAATCCAGTATTCTTGCCTGGGAGATCCCACGGACAGAGGAGCCTTGAGGGGTTGCAAAGATTCGGACGCGACCGGAGCAACTTAGCACGCACACACAGGTGATGCTCTCTCCCATCTGAGTCTTTACACTGCTTGTTTCTCCATCTGGCATGTTCAGATCTTTGCATGGCTGGCTCCTTCCCATGGTCCAGGCCAAAGCTTCCGTGGCCACCCATCCACAGAGGTCTCTCCCTCCAATAGATGGAATCACAAAGGCCAGTTAGAAGGCCATTATAAACCCAGGTGGACGACACTGACCACTTGGGGCAGGGTGATCAGTGGCAATGGAAGCAGTAAAAAAGTGGCTGGATTCTGGATGTATTTTAAAGGTAGGGTTAAGAAACTTCCCCGGTCCAGTGGTTAAGAATTTGCCTTGCAATGCAGGGGATGTGAGTTCAATCCCGGGTCAGGGAACTAAGACCCCACATTGCCACGGAGCAATTAAGCCCACATGCCACAACTAGAGACTCTGTGAACTGCAACAAAAGAGCCCACTTACCACAGCTAAAACCCAACTCAGCTAAATACATAAATAAATATTTTAAAATTTTAAAATAAAGTCAAGAGAATGGATGACATATGAAGCAGAGATTAGGCCAGTTCAGTCCAGTTCAGTCGCTGAGTCCTGTCTGCCTCTTTGCAACCCCATGGACTACAGCATGCCAGGCTTCTCTGTCCATCACCAACTCCTGGAGCTTGCTCAAATTCATGTCCATCAAGTTGGTAATGCTATCCAACCATCTCGTCCTCTGTCCTCCCCTTCTCCTCCTTCCTTCAATCTTTCCCAGCATCAGGGTCTTTTCCAATGAGTCAGCTCCTAGCATCAGGTGGCCAAAGTATTGGAGCTTCTGCTTCAGAATCAGTCCTTCCAATGAATATTCAGGACTGATTTCCTTTAGGATTGACTGGTTGTATAACCTTGCAGTCTAAGGGACTCTCAAGAGTCTTCTCCAACACTGCAGTTCAAAAGCATCAATTCTTCGATGCTCAGCTTTCTTTATGGTTCAATTCCCACATCCATACATGACTACTAGAAAAACCATAGCTTTGACTAGATGGACCTTTGTCAGCAAACTAATGTCTCTACTTTTTAATATTCTGTCTAGGTTGGTCATAGCTTTTCTTCCAAAGAGCAAGAATCCTTTAATTTTATGACTGCAGTCACCATCTGCAGTGATTTTGGAGCCCAAGAAAATAAAGTCTGTCACTGTTTCCATTGTTTCCCCATCTATTTGCCATCAAGGGATGGGACCAGATGCCATGATCTTCATTTTTTTGAAAGTTGAGTTTTAAGCCAGCTTTTTCACTTTCCTCTTTGATTTTTATCAAGAGGATCTTCAGTTCCTCTTTGATTTTTGCCATAAAGGTGGTGTCATCTGCTTTTATCTGAGGTTACTGATCTTTCCCCTGGCAATCTTGATTCCAGCTTGTGCTTCATCCAGCCCAGCATTTCAGATCTCCAAAAGAGTTGGGAGAGAGAAGACCTTCTCTAGCTGAATACTGACATGTTCCAGTGTTAAAGGGTCCAGAAGATAAAGAGAAACCAGCAGTGGAGAATGAGAAGGAGTAGCCAGTGGAACAGCAGGAAAACTGGAGGCAGGGATATCCCAGATGCCCAACAAAGACTGCGTATCAAGGAGGCAGAGGGATCACCTCCTACAGTGGCTGCTGGCAGGTCAGGAACGCGGAGGACTGAGATTGGGCCACGTGGGGGTAATCTAGACAAGAACAGTCTTCTGAAGCGTTGGGGACTAACTTCTGCTCAAAGTCAAGTGAGAATGGGAAGTGAGGACTTGAACTTAGTGGGTTTTACTAAAAACGGAAGAGATGTGTGTGGAGTCAGAATTAGAGAAAGAGTAGCATGTTTGTGCACTGATGAGAATGACTCCAGAGAGAAGTCAGTGAGGGAAAGGAAGGTGGAAATTATGAAAGTGGTGCCCTGGGGAAGTGAAGGGGGAGAGGCATGAAGCCTGAGAATGGGCAGGGGAGCCCCACGGCTCACAGCCACAGGAGGAAGGCGGGAAGACCAGAGGCAGCTAGGAAGCTGATGTGGCGGTGGACACTGTGGGAACCCTTTCTGGAGGGGTCTCTGCTTCCTCAGTGAAAGAGGCACTGAGTTCATCACGCTGAGGAGGTGCTGGGAGTTGGAGCGCAGAGGGTGAGGCACGAAACAGTCATTGAGGAGCGTGGGCAAGTGAGTGGTTCAGGGAAATGAAGGATGATGCTGGCGGCACAAGGGCCCCCTTGAGGTTCTTGATGAATTTAAAGTGAGGCCAGTGGACGACATGCTGTGCAGCTCACCAGCCGCGTTCAGCTGCGAGATGCAGACTCACGAAGAGTAAGGTGCATGCAGAGCTGGTGAACGCGACAAAGTAGAGAAGCACAAGAAGCTGATGGTCTGTGCAGGGAATGGTTATGGTTCCGCCGCAGAACTAAAATCCAGGGGAGAATGTGGTGAGGACAGAGTGTGCTGAGAGACAGACTAACAGGGTGTTGCTGTCCTGAGGTTGAGCAATTCTGAGAGCTGGAAGACTGGATAAGGTGAGTTACAAAGACAGAAGCAGGTGTCGACGTTGGGATTTTTGGAGGGTTTGGAGTTATTGATAATAATAAGACCTAGGTCAAGACCAGGACAGTAAGTGATTGGGAGGAGGCTATCATTGCAGAAGACCTTAAGGAATAAAGAAACGAGGACATTGGAAAATGCTTATGGAAGTCACCAAGAAGTATAGTGAAAAGAGTGACAGCAAGCTGCAACTGGAATCCTCCAGGGGACTTCCCTGGGTCCATCCTCGCTCTCGGTGCAGGGGACCCGGGTTCCATCCCCGATCAGGGAACCAGACCTCACACGCTGCCACTAAGAGTTCACACAATACAAATAAAAAAATCCCACCTGCCTCAGCTAAGACACAGCACCGCCAAATAAACAATGAATTTTTAAAAAAGAAAGAAAGGGCATGTCCAGAGTTCTCCTTTATCCATTCTCTTTCTAAATACTATAAGGTTGTAAGTAATGGCTTTTGCCTTATACCCTGTGTTACAGATTATAAGACTTCCTTTTAGGACCCAAGGAGGGGGTGAGGAAGAGAGGCCAAGGAAAGGATGGGACTTCTTTGGGCTAATTGCTGCACGTCATCAGTGGAGATTGATGTATGTCTCTGAGTCAGCAAAATCTCCAGTGTTGAAACAAAAGATGCTCACTCTGCATATTTGAGCAGTCTGGGCCAGTCCCCATGGAGAGAAAGGCATTTACATTCAGTCTGCTCACGGACCCCAGAGAACATGTCAAAAGCTGTTATGTTTCCAAGACCGTCTATCTGACTCTTCCATCTCTCTCCCCTGCCCTGCTAATATCTGAGACTCTCTGGAAATTAAAATTCAATCAGTTGCAAAGAAAAAAATTAACTCATCTGGGCTTGTGCTGTGTAAGAGTTAAAAATACAGAGAGATTTTACAGCCACTGGCCTGCAAAAGGGCATTATAGCTGTACAGTCATGAACTCCACATTGGATATCAATGTTTTGTTTTTTTAATTTCTAACTTTCTATTTATTATTGCTATTCAGTCACAGAAAAGATTAACATCTAAGAAATGTATTTTAGCATATGCCATATGTTGATACAATCGACATAATAATTTTATATAAAGAGAATCCATTGCAGAAGTAACTAAGGAGGTGCCCTTACAAGAAAATAAAGGAAACCCAATTAAAAACCTCTTCCATATAAAGACTTCTGATGTGCATCATTTTTACAAAATATAAACCCTGAATATTAGAATAAAACAGAACACCAAGGATTAGGAAATGTTCCATGCAGATGCTTGGCATATGTGGTATATGTATGGGTTGAGTTATAATAAAAATACTTATGTATTACAGTCAATTCTTATATAGGGCTAGAAACAGAAATTTTCAATCAAGCATGACTGGACTGACATTTTCTGTCTTCAATTACATGATGAATTACAGCTGTATGGCAGTCGCTCCTGGCCAGCAGTGTCATGATAAATGCTCCGTAAGATATAATATTTCTCCTTGTTCACTTGCAAAATATGGCTGCCTTTTTAAAATGTTCCGCAGGTTCTGATGTTCTACGCTGTCTGATGCGATTCCTGGCAGGGGGAGGGTAGAGAGGCCCTTGGTGTCTCCATCGCTCTTGGTGCCTCCAGAGCTCCCTTGCTCTGGAGCATTTCTTGGGACTCTTTTCATGGGAGGGTGGCAATGAGGCGCTTTGGCAATATAGCGGCCTCTTCTGGGCTGACACGGGTGCTTAAGTATCAGACCACCTCAGGTCCCTCGCCTTCCTGATCCTGGCTGGGGTGTGGACTACGTCACCCTCCCACCCACAGAAATACGCTGTAACTGACTCCGGCACGCTGATGGTGGACCAGTGCCTAATTGGTAACTGCATCTTAACAGAGTGATGCATTTTGCATAAAGGTTGCTCAGGGTTACATAAGCAGTAGGCACAGAGAAACATGTTTCACAGAGGGAATGGCAAGGCAGAGGGGAAGCAATGGGCTTTCAAGGCAGACATAGCTGGTTTCAGCTCCTAGAGCCGTCACTAACTCATTCTGACAAGTTTCATTAACTTCTTAGAGACTGTTTTTTTCCAAAAAAAAAAATTTTTTTTTCTTTAAAGGATGAAAAGAATGCTTCCTTTGTAGATTGTTCCAATCATCAGAAATGTCATATTTTAAAAACTTAGTATAAAAGAGCTGGTGCTGGTGTAAAGAACCCACCTGCCAATGTAGGAGATGAGAGACACGGGTTCAATCCCAGGCGGGGAAGATCCCTGGAGGAGGAAATGGCAACCGCTCCGACATTCTTGCCTGGGAAATTCCATGGACAGAGGAGCCTGGTGGGCTACAGTCCATAGGGTCACAAACAGTCAGACACGACTGAAGCGACTTAACACACAGTATAAAAAGTTCATCACATTGTAACTCCCTGGTGGCTCAGTTGGCAAAGAATCTTCCTGCAATACAGGAGACCCAGCTTTGATCCCTGGATCAGGAAGATTCCCCTGGAGAAGGAAATGGCAACCCACTCCAGTATTCTTGCCTGGGAAACCCCATGGACAGAGGACCCTGATGGGCTACAGGTCCATGAGGTTGCAAAGAGTTGGACACGACTGAACACCCACACATTCCAGTACAAAAGAGCTAATCAGATTGTAACTATTGCTGATGGTAGTCGCATGATTATTATAGTTTGCTTTTAATTTAAAAGAAGGGTAACAGAGTTTGCATCAACACTGGGAAATAATGGACCCTTTAGCATCAGTTCTTTGTTTTCTATGAAGAAATCCATATGTGAGAAAATAAACCTTCCAACCTCATTGCTAGGAAGTCCCCCATAGTGAACACGAGCGGCAGTGAGCGACGACGCAGGACAAGAGGCCTACCTTAGCAACCACATGTACCACTTAAGGTCTCCAAGCAGCACTGCCCTCACCCTGTAAACTGGGGATTGCCACTCCGATTGCCTCACAGCATCATTTAAAGATCAGATGTGAGTACCTGTGAAAATCACTGATAACCCTGAAGCACTGTGCAAATGTAAGCAAGGTTTATGGACACAGCCTCATTTTTTTTTCCTGCTGGTCAAGGTGTGTGCACACATCCCATCCATCCCCACGGACACAAGAGGGAAGTCACCTGGGGAGAAGTTTTACATAGCACAGTAAGCGCAAGCCCTGATGCCCAGCAGCTCCTGCTGACCCTGAGTCTCTGGGCCAACTGCCTAATTCTCTATGCTGGCTGCACAACACAGGGACTGACTGCTGATGGTGATCCCAAAACCCTCTGCCACACCTCACCCACAGAGACTCTGACAGCATTGCTCCACGACAGGGCTTGGTTGCTTTTTTCTTTTTTAACAGCTCTTCAGGTGACGCAAAAGGGCAGACAGAGGACAGAACCACTCACCTGGAGCACTGGTTCTCAACTGGAGGTGATCTCATGCCCCCAGGGGACATTCTGCAATATCTGGAGTCATTTTTGGTTTATTTATATATATATATATATATATATATGTACACATACTTGGGGCTTCTCTGGTGGGTCAGTGGTAGAGAATCTGCTTGCCATACAGGAGGCTCAGGTTTGATCCCCGGATTGGGAAGATCCCCTGGAGAAGGAAATGGCATCCCAATCTAGTATTCTTGTGCAGGAAATTCCATAGACAGAGGAGCCTGGCGGGCTATAGTCCAGGGGGTCGAAAAGGGATGGGCACGACTTAGCAACTAAACAGCAACAATACTCACACTTGTACAGAGTGACTAGGTATATGTATATGTATGTATTTATGTGTATAAATCCAGCCCATGCCTGACCCTGCAACTTGCCCTCCATTCCTAGTAGATATAACAGGTTACTTAAGGATTTCTCCCACTCATTCCTGCTGTATTTTCCACGATCTTAAGATTATATTTTCAAGTATGTGAGTTAAGCTGAAGCTCCAATACTTTGGCCAGCTCATGTGAAGAGCAGACTCATTGGGAAAGATCCTGATGCTAGGAAAGATTGAAGCCAAAAGGAGAAGGGGGGCAGCAGAGGATGAGATGGTATGAGAGTATCACCGACTGAACGGACATGAATTTAAGCAAACTCCAGGAGACAGTGAAGGACAGGGGAGCCTGGAGTGCTGCAGTTCGTGGGATCACAGAGTTGGACATGAGTCAGCGACTGAAAAACAATGACAAATATGGATTTAGAGCTCAATGGGCTTTTTCTAGTTCATTAAAGTTTTCCATGGTAGGGGCAAATATAGAAGAATCCATATAAATTAATAAATACATTTTTATTCCAAAAATTAGTAACCATTAGTTAGCAAACATCTTGTATTTATATCTTGAGGAATGTGCTTACAACAGTGGAGGGAAAAAACGTCCTTCAAATCTTTGAAGGAATCATGGCCAAAGATGTTCTGCAAGCAATGTAGACAGAATGTACTGAGACATCTTTGCCACAATAAAAGTTCAAACAAGTTAGAAGCAGAACATCTGTTGGAGACAGATCACAAGAATAGAATGAGTATTAATTGATTACATACTGTGAGCAGACCCTGAGCTGGACAGTTAGCACAGCGGCATGGTAAGTCGCTTCAGTCGTGTCCAATTCTTTGTGACGCTATGGACTGTAGCCCCCAGGCTCCTCTGCCCATGGGATTCTCCAGGCAAGAATATTGGAGTAGGTTTTCACACCCTCCTCCAGGGGATCTTCCTGACCCAGGGATCGAACCCATGTCTCTAATGTCCCCTGCATTGGCAGGCGGGTTCTTTACCTCTCTCACTCAATTCTCCCAACAGCCCTGAGAGCTAAGGATTCCTCCTAGTTTCCCTCCGTCCCCTCCCCTCCTTCCCCTTTCCCTCTTGCCCTTTCTCTTCTTCTATTTCTTCTCCCTCTTTCTTTATACAATGCTATTTACTCCATGTAAAAGTAAAATACACACAGAGCTCCAAATAGCTTTGATTCAATCTTGATTAAAATCAGAGTAGAAATCCAGGATCTGTAAATTTGAACAAGTGGTTAATAATTAGCAGTTGTTGACACAAGTGTTTTCAGACTGAAGTAGGCTCTATCCTTTGATGTAGGACTTAGTTGAAAAGCCACACACACACACACACACACACACACACACACAAAATAGCAGAGACAAGTGGGAAAAGTGCCTCACTCAAAGCTAAATCCATACTTAACATGTAGCTGACATCATAAAGATGATGATTTTGTTTCAAGACCTTCTCTTTGCAAGGGTTTTCTTAACCCCAATGGTTAACTGTGAAATTACTTTTCATCTTGAAATTATGATGCTGATTTTGGGGTTGGTCGATTAGCTGGTGGATTGGTTGGTTTTAGAGGCAATTGTTTTTCTTCATTGTATGTTTGTTACAGAAAATTGAATTTACTCACTAGCTTTGTAATAGTCAACCCTCTGACTATGAATTCACTGATCTTCTTATAATAAACACAACCAGCTGTGTAAAAATGTAAACCTCTTGAAGTTAAGAGAGCTTGTCTTCTTTGCATAAGTCATCTGTTTTCTTCCTTGAATAAGTTAAATTAAAACTGATGCTTATAGCAGAATATTTTAAAGCTCCACATAAAAATCTCAGTTTTTCAAAACACTCAGACAGCCTCTACTATTTCCTCTACATAATAGTCCAGGAATTGCATATTTCCCCTTGGACTACTCCAATAACCTTCAGCCAGCTCTCCCATCTGACAATTCATTCTTCATCAACGTGGGGATTTTGCTAGTTGCTAAATATATCTCCTCCCATTAGGCATTCCAGATCTGGGGAAATAGCCACAGAGTGGATCTGGGGACCTACCAGGCCCACTGTGAGATGGACCTGAGCCAAAACTGCATTGACCACCTGACTTCCATTGTTCCTAGTCTGACTGATAGACCACCATGATGTTCTGAATTTCCTGGAATTAGTGTCAGTCCAGATCCCATAATCCTCAAAAGGACTGATTATTTCCTTTTCCCCAATGCACAATTACCCTGGTAGAAAGCCAGAAGTCCCCTGGGAGAAACTGGGAGAAAGATTAACCAGTATAAATTTGGGGCAAGGATACTGTGATCCTTTCCTTAAGGAGACCCAGCCTTCCCTTCATTCATGGATTTGGGGCTTATCAACTGGCTTAAACCTGGGAAATGATTGAGGAACTGTGACTGGTTTTTTTGAGACAGGTAGACTTTTGCTCCCTTGACCTGGAATCTTTCTGTTTATACAGATCAAACAAGAATTTAGTAAGTTTCCTATGTATTTCACTTCTGGGAATACCTCAGTCTCCAAGAGTCGGGCTCTTCCGGTCACTGTTTTGACTCTGTGGTCCATTACAGCAATCACACCCTCCTTGACTTTGCTGGTTAAGTGCTGCCCCTTGACCCCTGCCACCCAGGGTCCAATTACTGCCCCTGCACTTAGGCTCCTCACTGCAGCGGCTGAAGTCCCCACTCTGAGGTCTGGCTTGCATTTAAGAGTGATCACAGAGGACTTCCCTGAAGGTCCCATTGATACGAATCTGCCTGCCAATGCAGGGGACACAGGTTTGACCCCTGGCCGGGAAAGATTCGCATGCCACGGAACAAGGCGTCCATGCGCCACAAGTGCCGAGTGTGCGGCTGCGAATGCTGCCGCCCCCGCCGCTAGAGCCCGTGCTCCGCAGCCAGAGAAGCCAGCACAGCGAGAAGCTCACCCGGAAGAGCAGCCCCCACTCACCGCAGCTAGAGAAAGCCAACACACAGCAACAGAGGCCCAGCACAACCAAACAATTAAAAACCACATTTTAAAAACAGATCGCTTATCTTATTAAAAAAAAATAATAGTGATCATTGAGCTCTTCAAGAATGTTAGGAGGTGGCCTCACAAATTTATTTCTCATAGACACAGTGAAAAATATATGCTGCGGACCCTCCCAAGATGGGTGCATAGGTTTTAAATGACAAATCCATTCCAACATTCCAATCTCCCTAAGCCTTTGAATCTCTTCCTCTACATGAAGCCTAGGCAGGTCTGGCACTCAAATTCATACACTGTGAGCCAGCATCTGGTCCATGTTTTAGCCACTCAACTAACCAAACCGGTAGAGTCCTTTTTAACTCCTCAATCTTCAATATTAAATGTTGAATTCCTGTTTATCAGGTCCATTATCAATTAATGCAGCCCGATTCAATTTTATTTTCCTTCCCCATTACCCCACACCCTTAATATCCATTCCCACACATGTTTCCTGAACTTCTGTGTAAATTATAAAACCAAGTAGTTCTTTTGCAGTGTAACAGACCTCCTCATAGGCTTCCCAGGTGGCTCAGTTGTAAAGAACTTGCCTGCCAACGCAGGAGACACAGGTTCAATCCTTGGCTCAGGAAGATCCCCTGGAGAAGGAAATGGCAAGCCACTCCAATATTCTTGCCTGGGAAATCCCATGGGCAGAGGACCCTGGCGGGGTACAGTCCATGGGGTCACAAAGGGTCAGGACACGATTGAACATGCAAAGACTTCTTCATGGGTCTCACTTTGACCCTCACTTTTAGGGACCTGCAGCAACTTGAGTCTAGTTATACAAGTCCAGAAGAAAAGAGGGGGTTGAGGTCCTCAGGAAAATCAACAATGTCTTGCAAAGCAACTGCCACAAGGGAGGCCATTACGGCTTCCTCATCAAAGCAGGGTTAACACAGGTGGAGAGGCTGCTCCTACTGGCGAAGAAGACTCCTCAAAATCTAGGAGTTCAGTGCTCTCAGCTTCATCGGGGTCTTCCCATACGTCCCCATGACACCTTCCAGGATTTCATTTCTTGCCTATCAACAATAGACATTCTGTGAGGCTGGGAATCCAACTCTGCACTTGTAATTCAGTCACTTAGAGGATGAGACTCTGGGTTCGGCTGTCAGCAGTCTCAGGAGATAAACGTCTCCTTTGGGGCAGACACAGAAGATCTGGAGTCACTTATGCAGTGCTGGGTGCTGGGAATTTGAGCCCTGAGTTCATTCATTTCTTTTCCCACTTTGTCAGTGACATTAGGAGCAACCAGCCAATCTCATACTCATTAATTTGACAAAAATGTTAGTCTAACAAAAATGGTCACCCAGAGCCTTGTCTCTTTTAAGTATCTGAACGGGAGTATCCAGTGAAATTTTGTATATCCCTACGGCCATGTCATGCTGTAAACAGGGAAGTGCTCTCTGTGCCATAAGAAATAGAGTCAATGCTTCCTTCCAGTCTAACTGGATCACAGGGCTGATTCCAGAAGCTCTAGAATCAATTCAGTAAACATATCCTTAAGATTCTGTTCCCCTAGAACCACGCCCAGTACCAAAATCACTGGAACAGAGTCATCATCTTAAACCAGCTTGTCACTCTCTTCCTCAAAGTCATTTAATAGCTCTCCATTAAAAGCTCTTCCATTGACTGACTGTGCAATCAAGCCCACACTCCTAAACAAGGCAATCAGTGTGGACTCTATTAAGGGAGCTCTTGGTTTTCTTTCTAAAGAATCCCATGATCTAAAAAATCATAAAGACAACTGATACAATCAAACACAAAAGATTATATGATAATGCCTAGTGGTGGATTTCACCACCATGAGAGTTTGTTTCCATGATACTTATTGAGCACACGTTGTGTGCCAGGCTCTAGGGTATAGGTGGCCTCTCCTTTTAGGAACTGACACTCTGAATTCAGGGCTAAAGATAAAGCAGCTCATAAATCAAGTGTTCTGCCCTGATGCTCACTATGAATTTGCATATAAAACAATTAAAGGATAATCTTTCATGACAGTAGAGTAATACATCCATCTCTGAGCCACTATGGAAATTCAGTGCACAATCTATTCTAATGAATCCACTCCATCTGACATTGCTCCATGTCCTCCCTTAGCTCATACAGACATCAAGCCCCAGGGGTCCCCTATTAGGTTCTAAATCACTGTCTGAAGCTGTAGGACTCCCTGAGCCTTCCCACTGCTGATCGCAAGAAAAACTAACAGCCAGTAAAGTACCCACAGAGCGACTAGACCCTTTTAGGAAATCCAAATTCTGAAGGCAAAGACGGAACTGTGCCTGAAAACAGAGCTCTCCTTCTTCTGATCAGCATGAAGGTGGGAATCACCCACAGTTCCAGCTTAAGGAGTAATTTTACAATTATGGGAAAACCTTGGTGGTAATTTACCAAATTCAGGCAGAGAAGGACTCTGTTGGTTTGCTTCGTGTGTCATGAATAGTAAGTACTGTCCTAGCTATAAGGAAATAAGGATTAGAAATGGCAACAATTTGATGTCATTTGAAAAAGAAAATGTCATGCCAGATAGTCCTTAACTTCCTATCTTCAAGTCTTTTTAAATGATTTTTTTCCTATATATAACCAGAAAATATTTAAATAGTAACTAAAAGGGATTAAAAAGAAGTATAGATTCATTCATCAACCACCTAAAATCATGGAAGTCTTTGAGAAGACTCCAAAATCAGCACAAGGACACACAGCCATGGAACAGAAGAGCAGATGTAGAAACAGGCCACTTAACTCTACAGCCTGCCAGCCTCAGGTTCTGTCCCTTACACTGTCTGTTTCCTTCACATCTGAATAAGAGGGAGAACACTGAACACAGCGTTGCTTAATTGCAAAGTGCTGTTTGGTATTCTGTGTTTCTCATGCGAACTTTATTTTCACCATTAGAGCAAAGCTCACTGAGTCCTGGGACCTGCCCGCCTTGCATTGCCATGAGGGAATACTACATGGAAATGTTCAGTGATCCTTCTAAAAATAAGAAGAACAAATTTAATTGACAGATGAATGCATTCTTCCTGTCTTAAAGGGGACTAACTGCTTCATAAGAGAAAGGGCTGAAGAAAAACAAATATCGTATATTAACACACACATATATGGAATCTAGAAAGATGGTACTGATGAACCGATGTGCAGGGCAGCCATGGAGATGCAGACGCAGAGAACAGACTTGTACACATGGCAGGTGCGGGGAGGACGGAGAGGGTGGGAGGAACGGGGAGATTACCATGGAAACATATACACTACCATACGTAAAATAGACAGCAGTAGGAATTTGCTGTATGACTCAGGGAACTCAAACTGGAGCCCTGTGACAACCTAGAGGGATGGGGTGGGGTGGGAAGGAGGTTCAAGAGGGAGGGGACTCTTGTACACCTATGGCTGATCCATGTTGTTGTATGGCCGAAACCAACACAATGTTGTAATTATCCTTCAATTAAAAATAAATTTAAAAAAGAAACAACTGCTGAAACTGTAAAAAAAAAAAAAAAAAGAAAAGAAAAGAAAAAGAGCAGGGCTGGGCCTTGAATGCTAACGTTTTCATGGGGCTTTTTCTTCCCCAAATGAGACAGTTTTAGATGTGACCCACTAAAACACAACCCTTGAAGGAAGCAAACTTTCATCTTTTTAAAAGCTCAGCAAAGTGGCACAGCAGCGCTTAGATATTTTTGTTACCTGGCCTAGGGGTGCTTCTTTTATCTTCTGAATGGATTCATCCATTTCCAGGAAGAAAAATAACAAAATAGTTCACAATTTGAGGTCTGAATTTGGGAGTGGGAGGAGTTCTCCCTTTGAATTCTTACTTTAGAACATTAGCTATGTATCATTATACATTTGTCCAGCTCATTGACTGCATCACACCAAGACTGTACCCTAAGGTATTAATCAAAATAAACTATGGACTTTGGGTGAATGAGATGTGTCAGTGTGGTTTCATCAGTTCTAACAGTGTACATGCTGGAAGAGGATATGGATAATAGGAGGAAACAATACATATGTAGGAGCCGGGACATAAGCAAAATATCTAAATATTTTCCTCTCAATTTGTCTGCAAATCTAAAATTGCTCTAAAGAATTGTCTTACGAAAAACACTAGTGAGGGGAAAGAAAGAACTAGCTTAGCACCTGAAAGAAAAGATCTTTTCACCAGCCTAGGTAGGGAAGCTTGACCTTCAAACCTACTATTAATAACCTCGAGTGAAAGGAATGTGCGATGGCACCTGAGAAAACCGAGTCCTGAATTTGGGTGAGTCACCATGACCAAGCAATCAACTTAACAATGACAGCAACCTCAGCAGGGACTTCCTTGGGGGTCCCCTGGGTAAGACTCTGCACTCCCAATGAAGGGGGGCCTGGGTTTGATTCCTGGTAGGAGAATGAGATCTCACATGCCACAGCTAA
This sequence comes from Nanger dama, assembly GCA_917880005.1. NCBI lineage: Eukaryota > Metazoa > Chordata > Mammalia > Artiodactyla > Bovidae > Nanger > Nanger dama. Next base: position 15,708,475 of record CAKJTW010000044.1, read on the forward strand.
ATGTCCCACATGCCACCAGGAAGATGGAAGATCCTGTGTGCCACAAAGAAAATCCCTCAAGTCTCAGCTAAGACCCAGAGCGTTCCAAATAAATAATAAATAAACCCCACAGACAGAGGAGCCTGGCGGGCTACAGTCCATGGAGTCACAAAGAGTTGGACACAACTGAGCAACTAAGCATAATTATTTCTTATAATGTGTAGAACGGTCTTTTGGACTCTGTGGGAGAGGGAGAGGGTGGGATGATTTGGGAGAATGGCATTGAAACATGTATAATATCATATATGAAATGAGTCGCCAGCCCAGGTTCAATGCATGATACTGGATGCTTGGGGCTGGTGCACTGGGACGACCCAGAGGGATGGTACGGGGGAGGGAGGAGGGAGGGGGGTTCAGGATGGGGAACATGTGTGCACCCATGGCGGATTCATGTTGATGTATGGCAAAACCAAAACAATATTGTAAAGTAATTAACCTCCAATTAAAATAAATAAATTTATATTTTAAAAAATAAAGAAAGAAAGAAACAACCTTAGCAATAATAATTAAAATGTCTTGAGCACCTATGATGGGCAGACCGTTTCAGGCAAGTTAAATGCATTAAACCCATTTAGTCCTCAAAATCCTATGATGTAAGATATCCTCAGCAGCTCAATTTTGCAGAGAAGGAAACTGAGCACAGAGTAGCTAAGTAATTCCCAAAGTCACTCTCCTAAGAATTGGAGGAGGCCGGGTCCACGTGGCTGCAGGGTCCAGGCTGTTCCATGATCTCAGTGCAACTGTGCTAAGTTGCTTCAGTCATGTCTGACTCTTCTCAGCCCCATGGATTGTAGTCCACCAGGCTCCTCTGTCCATGGGATTTCCCAGGCAAGAGTACTGGAGTGGGTTGCCATTGCCTTCTCCAGGGGATCTTTCCAGCCCAGGGATCGAACCTGTGTCTCCTGCATCTCCTGCTTTGGCAGGCAGGTTCTTTACCACTGAGCCACCAGGGAACTGCAACTCACTATAAAAGCTGCTGCTGCTGCTGCTAAGTCGCTTCAGTCATGTCCGACTCTGTGCGACCCCACAGACGACGGCCCACCAGGCTCCCCTGGCGTGGGGTGCCATTGCCTTCTCCGATAAATGCTGCAGAGAGACTGTAATAATACAAAGTAACAAGAACTAACAGGAGTTTAGTGGGCGTGGAGCTTACCAGCTTTATCTCATATAGTTCTCGCAACAGATATACCATTACCCTATTCCATGTATAGGAAAATTGATCGTTAAAGAAGTGATGACTTGCTCAAGATCACTTGCCAAGAAAAATAAATGACAAAGCCAGCTGCCAAAACCTTGTTGAGGGACACCAGTGTCCACTCTGGCAACATTCCCCACACCATCCTACCGTTCTATAGGAAGAAATTCATGGTGTTCAGGTACCCTATGGGGTGCTTGACGACTGGAGAGAAGTCTTCCCCATGGCATGACCTCCTTCCTAAAGACCATGCATGAAAGAAAGGCTGTATGGTGTAGCAGAATGAGCACAGATCCTAAAACAGAAAGGCCTGGGTTGAAAGCCCAGCTCCAGTAATTACTATGTGCCTCGAATACAGCTCACTGAGTCTGCTTCCTGATATGTACAAAGGGGACAAAAGTTCCTGTAAGCACCATGGTGACTATGAAGCTGACATGAGAAAATGCATAGAGAAGCCAGCCTGATGAGACTCTCCAGTCACCCACCTCCCAGATCCACTCAGGGGGCCCCTCAAGTGCACTGGGAGCCCATCTCTGTCAGGGGTCTGCCTGCCCCTCTTGGGCTGAGTCATTGCATCTTCTTCGTAAACACTGAAAGCAAAACTTCACAGCGTGGGTTCTCTAGATTGGGACCGTGTTTCCTCAGTTCCCAGCATTTGCCCTAGGAGCCGGCTGTTAATGAGGTTGTCGGGTACCAGGGCAGTGGAGAGACCAAGAGGGCATGAAATCATTACCAACATGCCAATTTGGACTAATAGGAATCCGGGGTTTCAGTGGAAACCTGTTTTGTTCCACAAAACAAAATAACGGCCTTGGAAATGTTTAGATCAACAGGCAACAGTTTTGTTTGGTCAGGGGGTTGGGATTCATTTTGTTTTTGCCCTTTTAAAAAGTCTATTGAAATTTGAAGAGACAGCAAAATTTTGTTGATAAAAATAATAATAATAAAAAAACTCTGGGTGACATCTTATTTCTTGAGTCATTTCTTTTGTTTGTATATACTTGGTCTCTTTTAGTTCCCTGATAGCCATACTTGCAGAGATCTCATAATTTTAAAGGTCCCTTTAACTTTAATTAAACAGGAATAAATAAAAAACATGGGTGTATGCGGTTTATTCCACTTAGTGTAACTCATTAGCTTGTGTTAGAATTTACTTCTTCTTTAAGACTCTTTTTTTTCACACTTATTTTCATTAGGGATAGTGGCCTGTACGCTTCTTTTAAAAGTTTTATTGAAGTATAGCTGATTCACAATGTTGTGTTAATTTCTTCTATTCAGCAAAGTGATTCAGATATATAGGTCTCTCTATATATAGATAGGTATTTTTTCATATTATTTTCTGTTACAGCTTATCACAGAATATTGAATACAGTTCCCTCTATGACCTTACGATGCATCCATCCTATATATAACAGTTTGCCTCTGCTAATCCCAGACTCCTCTTCCCTTCCTTCCCCCTACCCCCACATCCCTTTGGCAACCACAAATCTATTTACTACATCTGTGAGTCTATAAAACCATTTTTAAAAGCCTCCAGAGATAGTTCTTTATGCAGATGTTTTCTCCATTTTTTTTATCCTAGTCCTATTTATTGTGGCTATAAATCAGGGGCCAATGAACTATAACCCACAGGCTAAATTCAGCCTGCTACATTTTTTTCTAAATAAAGTTTTATTGGAACACAGTTGTGCCTATTTGTTTGCATACTGTCTATGGCCTTTGTGCTAGAGGCAGAGTTGAGCGGCGGCGACAGAGACCATCTAGACCTGTAGAGAAGATGTTTGTCAGTCCCTGCTCTACAGCAAGCAGTGGGGCCACAATGGCACAAAATGCTTGAAAGCACGCCTCCTTACCATAATCAAATAATCCTCTGCTTGTTAATGCCTGTCTGTCCTACTTTATATAAGTTCTTTGAGAGGCAAGGACAACATCTACCTTGTTCAGTGTTTTTTCTCCAGGGCTGGAGCAGAAAGAGTAAAACATGGTACACAAATAAGAAATATCTGTTGAATGAATGAACTAAACTGCTGGATGGATATTGAGTTCTTGAGGGTCATAACGATTAAAGTGTCTCAGTCTTGAGTAAGAACCTGACTCACGGTAAGTTCTCTGAAACTGTACATTTGCTAAACAATCAACTGTATGTACGGTGAATTTAGAGAATGAATATGTTTTGTAGGACATTTAATGACCAAGACAAGCCCTTGTCCATATTTTGATGAATCTCTTCTATGCCACACTATTTATGCCCACACTCTCTTTTAACTTCACAAAATTCTCTGTGCCTCAAGCCCTGATGTCTGAAGTCTGGCTCTGATGGTGCTAGTCTCATCAAGGATTTGCCAAGCTCCCGTCCTCCATCCCACGGACTCCATCTGTGCTTCACAGTGTGGCTCCCAACAGCCTGCAGGGGCTCTGCGGGTTGCTCAGCCCAGCATTTATCGCCAAGACACATGGGCATTCAGCCCACTAACACTTAAATACAAGAGAAACCAGGGGCAGATGCTAAGGGATTCTGGAAAGTCACAGAGAGGAGGTCTGAGTAGAAGACACACGCACACACACAAAACGAATCTGTTATTTGGATATGGAAGATGATTTAATATAAAGAAGAGAAAAATCAGACTCTCAGGGAGAAGGAAAAGGAAGTACAACCTTTAAAATTTGTGAATCCCTATATTGAATGCCTGTAACTTATATAATATTGTACATCAGCCAGACTTCAATCTTTTAAAAAAAGACTTGGATAAAAGAACTGAAATCTTGAGAGTCAGACAGTTCTCAGTAGGAACCTAAGCTCCAATATCTATCAGCTTTGTAAACCTGTGCCTATTAAAGTCTCTGAGATAAAAACACCTTCATGACAAAATGGATGTGAAATGACAGCGCTCAAGGACATTATGGTAGATTTAAGACGCCTAAGAGTGACAGGTGCTATACAAATTATACCGCTCTTTCCCCGCTTCAGATTTTCACTCCACAAGGAGAATGAGCTCTGAAAATTTCTACTTACCAAGCATTCCTTTCTTGGAACTAGAGAGACACATGTCCTTCTCGGCACTGGGCAGGGCAAAACTCACCACAAACACTTCCACCCCATCAGCCATCAGGGCCAAACCCAAAACAAAAGAGGGTCCACTGGAAGCGTCCATGGCCACACTCATCAATGATGGTCTCATACTGGTGCGCCAGCTGCTCCTCCTCTTCCATCCGCTCGGCCAGCAGGTCTGCCTGGCCCCGAAGACCATCTGCCCTGGAGGGCGCCATCTTGGCCTGCTTGGCCTTGACGTCATCTGGGTGAGGGATGCCCTGGTACTCGCCCTCGTAGATCTCGTCTTCCTCATCGTGGCCTTCCGTAACGTCACTCTGTGCATCCTCGTCTGGATTGGACTCATTGCCACGATAGTAGCCGTCAGCGGGGGCATAGCCCTCATAGTTGTCCTGATATTTGTAGTCATCCATTCCTCGGTTCTGGGACTGCCTGCTTGCCTCTTGAGCTATATTCCTTTCACTGTGATAGAGGTTTGGGCTGTTTCAATAACCATCATCCATGCTAGGTACAGACGTTTAAATGTAGACTTCTTGGGTGAATGTGACACCCTTTGTCTTTTGCATTCAGTGGCTACTGGAAGTCTTTGAAAGTTTCAAAGTCTGGCCTGGTCTCCTTCAGCAGTCCAAAGGTGTTGTCTTGAACGCTGATTAGAAGTGGGCCCAGCTGTTCTCCTCGACAAGGAGCCCACAGGACTCGGCAGCTTGCTGGCTGGCCTGATGTGTTCTGCCACTGAAGGTTATGCTCTGGAGTGAAAGAGAGAAAAGACTGTTATGAAATGTAGAAATTCTAGCAAATTACTCTCAAAATTGAACAAGTATATTTATTAGTGCCACGGTTTCATGTGTAAGGTGGAGGACAACTTGATTAGACATCAGATTCATATCAAATGAATGAGCCTCAAATCAGTGAGAAAGAACAGTGGTCAGAGAGCCCTTGGAAGCACTGATTAACCCATGAAAGGGGTCAAGTCTTATATTAATACAAGAATGAAATGTAAAGTGGGCAAGAAGTTTTTCAATACACGATGATTTTGTGTTATGGATTTTCTGTTAGAATTAATCAAGCTTTTGGCAACAGGGCAGGTTTATTACAGTTTAGCTTCTGTTATGAGAAGACCAGGTTTTCCAACTGTCAAGAAGTGTCTGTGCAATTTTATACCTAGAAATGTATGGCTAAGAAACATCTAGCACCACTTTTCCCAGGGCTCAGCTTACTTTTGATACTCAGCGTTGTGGTTCCAGGGCTACTCTGATGTCCTTGCACTTGCCTTAAATAGACAAGAATAGTTGCTGGCTTGTGTCTGAAATTCAATCCTGCCGCGTAGTGGCAGTGTGATCATGCACATGTTTCTGAGCCTCGATGTTCTCATCTGTAAACTGGAGATAATCAATAGTACTTAACTCATGAGGTTGTGCGTAAAGTGCTCAGGATCGTGTCAGACTCGCTTGGTAAGCACTTTTTAAGCCTTTTTTACACTTTTTATTTCACACTGGAGTATAGCTGATTAACAATATTATGATGGTTTCAGGTGGACAGGAAAGGGACTCATCCATATACACAAATGCATCCATTCTCCCCCAAACTCCTCTCCCATCCAGCTGCCACATAACACTGAGCAGGTTTCCTGTGCTATACAGTAGGACTTTGTTGGTTATCCATTTCTAATAGAGCAACCCTATTTAAACATTGATGTTATTTTGCTCTTATTTCTTCCCTAGCTCAATTCTGGGAACCAGGACCCAGTATTGTCAGAACTGAGACCTTACCTTGTATCCCAGTTCCAGTCACTGGGTCCATCTGTTGATTTCCGTGCCCAGCAGTGAAATATTTTTGCGTGCATGTATGCATGCTCCATCGTTCAGTTATGCCTGACTCTTTGCAACCCCATGGACTGTAGCCTTTCAGGCTCCTCTACCCACGGAATTCTCAAGAAAACAATACTGGAGTGGGTAACAATTCCCCCTTCTCCAGGGTATCTTCTCAACCCAGGATGGAACCGGGTCTCCCACAGAGCAGGTATTCTTTACCATTTGAGCCACCGGGAAGCCCAGCAGACCCTGTCCTAACCACGTCCCTATAACCCCATGCTCATAAGGTCTGCAGCCACCATTTAACAATGTCCCCTGGGCACCAGAAACTGTGCTAAATGTACCACATCCTTTATCCCTGATTCCTGCAACGATCAGAAAGAGAAGAAAACTGTGCCTGTATCTTTATCTTACAGATAAATAAATTTGTATTAGACCACGCCAGACTGAACCATGTCAAATTAATATTCTAAATCTGTTTTTATTATATCTGTTTAGGACCACAGGAGGAACATAAATCACACGTAAACAGCATGAGAGCTTAGTAGAGTGCTATAAAAAATGGAGAGAGGATGCCAACTGCCTGAGATCTGGTGTGCTATTTTCATCCTGGGGTTCTGCAGAAATGTCATGAACCAAAAACGATAGATATGTAATTCCAAAAGCACGTGTGGGAAATACCACACGGGGCAAAGGTCCTGGGACTCACTTTGTGGAAAGAAGCAGATCTTCGTCAAAACGAATTCCTCTCATCATACCCAGTTAAATGGACTGCTGTGAATGTCAGGTGTCATGGAATCAGGAAGACTCACTGTCAAGTGTTGTGAGTTTTCTCCTCTTTCATTGAGAAATGCCAACTCATTTTCTCAGCAAAGTATTTTCTAGAGAATACAATAATTAGTCATTTTCTCTGTTACAGGTTGAGTTGGGAAAAAATGGTATACAGAAATCCTAACTTTCAGAACCTCATAATATGACCTTTTTAGGAACTACATTGTTACAGAGGTAAACCAGTTAAAATCAGGTCATTAGAGTGGCCGCTAATCCAAGATGACTGATGACCTTATAAAAGGGGGAAATCTAGATGCAGAGACAGACACGCATAGAGAAGATGCTGCAGAGACACAGGAAGGGTACCACTGACAAGACAAGGGATGCCTGAGGCCACCAGAAGGTAGGAGACAGGCATGGCTCACAGCCCTCAGAAGGAGCCAGCCCCCCTCATCAGAACTGATCAAAACCAACACCTTGACTATGGATTTCTAGACTGTGGCACTTTGAAACCATCAGCTTCTTTGTTTAAGCCATTCAATTTATAGTGCTTCATTATGGCAACACCAGGAAATACATACATTTGAAAACATTAGCAAGTCTAGTGTTTATCAGCTAAACAGCAATACTAAAACAACCACAAGAGCAACTACTAAGATAAGCATGTACCAGCATTATCTCATTATCCTCACAGCCAGTAAAGAAGCAGCGCTATTCTCTCCATCTCACAGACGGAGACAGTGAGGGCCAAGAGGATTCAAGAAGGTGCCCAAAGTAACACAGAGAATCAATATCAGGGCTTGGAGTTGAAGCCAGCCTCAAAGAGCATGTTAGGGATGATCACAGTGGAAGAAACTGGGAGTCCAAAGGGCCAACTCAAGGTCACACATGGAGTTGCCTACAGAGCTAGAATTGACACTGAGCTTCTAATTCCCAGGTTCAAGATTGTTTGCCCATGCTCAACAAACATTCCCCAGAATCCTTGGTGCTTAAGGCAGTGCATTAGGTATGACATGACTTGATCCCCACTCTCAAGAGGTCTACCCATCATGAGACAGTCAAATAACACAAAGCATCATGCATCATAAAAATGACAATCTTGATTATTAATAACATTATCTTTCATTTATTGGATGCTTTGTGGCTTTGACCCAGGTACAGTGCTAAGTTTTGTAGTATCTTCCAACCAGGGCAAAACCCTATGATGAAGGGGCTGTTTTTACACTAAATTTTACTAGTTTACAATAAATAAGACTGAGGCTGAAGAGGCTGGACAGATGACCAGTGTCCCAGGTTGTAGTTCTCTCAGGGGATTCAGAGAAGGGAGAGATCACCATAGGCTGAGTTCTGCCGAAATAGCATCCTAGAGGTTAAGGGCCTTCCAAGGGCAGGCAAGCGCTCAGAGAGCAAACAGCAGAGAAGGGGGCACTGCGGGCTGGAGGACAGGGAGAAGCAAGGGCACGGAGTTAGGCATACCTTAACTTGTTCTGGCAGCAATGAAGCACCCTTCCCACAGCAGAGGATCCAAAAGGGGCAATCACAGGAGATAGACTGGGAGTAAATAGCAACCAGTCTGAATGCCCTGCTCAGGGACTGGGAATTATCCTTTGAACAAAAGGAGCCTTGAAGGTGGTTGTTGAAGTGCGTAAGAGTGGTGTGTCGTATAGAGCGGGTATCTGGAAAGATGTTGCTGATGGGGATGCAAATCCTGATTTTTAAGTGAAAACCCAGAGATGACGAAACCAGGTAGAGGTTTTCGTGTGTGTGTGTGTGTGTGTGTGTGTGTGTGTGTGTGTGTGTGTGTGAATAGCCCAGAGGTCAGGTTAGGCCTGGACAAAGGAGGTGGCCTTCAGACAGAAAGAGAAGGATAACACAAGGAGACGTTCACAGGAGAACGGGTGATGTATTTCCTGGCAGGTGAGAAGAAATAGCAAGGGCAACTAGGATGATGATGACTCTAGGGAGGCAAATTCTGGACTGGAAATCCTACAACTTCTGTGCAGTTAAGACAAGCAAAAATCTTCTTTCAGGCTCACTCAGTCATGTCCAGTTCTTTGTGACCCCATGAACTATCCAGTCCATGGAATTCTGCAGGCCAGAATAATGCAGTGGATAGCCATTCCCTTCTCCAGAGATCTTCCTAACCCAGGGATCAAACTCAGGTCTCCCACACTGCAGTTTTTACCAGCTGAGCCACCAGGAAGGTGGTAGGATATATACCAGGCTTCCCAGGCGGCCCTAGTGGTAAAGAACTCACCTACCAATGCAGAAAACATAAACAATACCGGTTCAATCCCTGGGTTGGGAAGATCCCCTGGAAAAGAAAATGGCAACCCACTCCGGTATTCTTACCTGGGAAATCACATGGACAGAGGAACCTGGTGGGCTACAATCCCTAGAATCTCACAGAGTCAAACAAAACTGAAGCGACTTAGCAAGCATGCATGCAGGATATATAGCAGAGTGGTTCAAGAACACAGCCTGAGTGTCAAGGCCTCAGGTTCAGATCCTGACTCTGTCACTCCCTGCTACCTGTGTGCAAGCTACTGGTCACTCTGTGCCTCAGTTTACTCATCTGTAAAGTGGCCGCAATACTAGTATCCACACTGGGGATTTGAGAAGATAATTCATGAGGACTGCTTAGCACAGTGCCTGGCACAGATGTGATCAACATAAATTTGAATTATTGTTGTTGTTGTTATGATTATTATCTGAGCATTGATAAGGAAAATGTAGCCAGGATCTCAGCTTGAGCTTTGCTGAACTCCACTTGAGATCTGAGGCCCATGTGGACTGGGCTGGGGAAACAAGTACAGAGAAAAACAAACTGACAGTTATTCAGGAAAACCACTGCTTCTCAGAAACGGCCCAGCACAAATCTCTTAAGCATCCTTCTTTAACTCTTGCATTCTATTAACCTCTGCATCTATGCCACCTGATTCAAAATCATCGTGTGGTAAACACTTGTTCGTAATTAAATATCACAGAGAATAAAGCTAAAAATATTACAATCAAATGATGTAATGCTTCCCGAAATGTGTTCTGCAGAACAGTAGGCCTTTTAATATGCTCATTTAAGGAAAAAAGAATTTCAAGAGAAAATGAGTTTAGGAAATGATGTGTATACTCTATTCACCGTTTTCTTTCAGAGACTAGTAATTCATATGGCTATGTTAAAAGCTGTGAGGAGACCTGCATGAAAAAATGCACCACAATGCGCTACCACAACACACAGATCAGATCTGCTCCAATCAACAGACAAACGACAGCAAGCGTTAGCTTCTTTGTGATGAACTAGAACCCTCATACATTGCTGGTAGGAATGAAAAAGATTCGGCCACTCTGGAAAACAGTTTGGCAGTTTCTTAAAATGTTCAATATATGCTTACCAAACAACCTGTTGATTCCATCCTAAGAATCTACCCAAGAGAAGTTAAGACATAATGCCCACAAAATGACTAATACATGAATGTCAAAAACAAAATATAATAGCCCCAACTGGGAAGAATACAAATGTCCATCAACTAATGAGGAATGAACAAAAAGTAGTCTGTCAATGCAACGGAATAAAAACCAGAAAGAAAAAAAGAAGAACTCTATGGGCGCATATTACAACATGGAGGAACCTCCGAAACATTACGCTAATTAAAAGAAAGCAAACACAAAGGGCCATGTACTGTGTGACTCCTTTAATTAAATCTCCAGAATGGGCAAATTTCAGTTCAGTTCAGTTGCTCAGTCATGTCCAACTCTTTGAGACCCCATGGACTGCAGCATGCCAAGCTTCCCTGTCTGTCACCAACTCCCAGAGCTTGATCAAACTCATGTCCATTGAGTTGGTGATGCCATCCAACCAATTCATCCTCTGTCATCCCCTTCTTCTCCTGCCTTTAATCTTTCCCAGCATCAGGGTCTTTTCCAATGAGTCAGTTCTTCGAATCAGGTGGCCAAAGTATTGGAGTTTCAGTCTCAGCATCAGACCTTCCAATGAATAGTTAGGACTGATTTTCTTTAGGATGGACTGGTTGGATCTCCTTGCAGTCCAAGAGACTCTTGTCAAGAGTCTTACCCAACACCACAGATCAAAAGCATCAGTTCCACAAGGCTCAGCTTTCTTTATAGTCCAATTCTCATATCCATGCATAAATACTGGAAAAACCATAGCTTTGACTGGATGGACATTTGTTTGCAAACTAAGTCTCTGCTTTTCAATATGCTATATAGGTTGGTCATAGCTTTTATTCCAAGGAGTAAGCATCTTTTAATTTCATGGCTTCAGTCACCATCTACAGTGATTTTGGAGCCCAAAAAAATTAAGTCTATCACTGTTCCCACTGTTTCCCCATCTAATTGCCATGAAGTGATGGGACTGGATTCCCATGATCTTAGTTTTCTGAATGTTGAGTTTTAAGCCAATTTTTCACTCTCCTCTTTCACTTTCATCAAGAGGCTCTTTAGTTCTTCACTTTCTGCCATAAGGCGGTATCATTTGCATATCTGAGGTTATTGATATTTTCTCCTGGCAATCTTGATTCCAGCTTGTGCTTCATCCAGTCTAGCATTTCAGATGATGTACTCCTCATATAAGTTAAATAAGCAGGACGACAATATATAGCCTTGATGTACTCCTTTCTCAATTTGGAACCAGTCTGTTGTTCATGTCCAGTTCTAACTGTTGCTTTCTGACCTGCATATAGATTTCTCAGGAGGCAGGTCAGGTGGTCTGGTATTCCCATCTCTTTAAGAATTTCCCAGTTTGTTGTGATCCACACAGTCAAAGGCTTTGGCATAGTCAAGAAAGAAGAAGTAGATGTTTTTCTGGAACTCTCTTGCTTTTTGATGATCCAAGGGATGTTGGCAATTTGATCTCTGGTTCCTCTGCCTTTTCTAAAACCAACTTGAACATCTGGAAGTTCATGGTTCATGTACTGTTGAAGTCTGGCCTGGAAAATTTTGAGCATTTCTTTGCTAAAGTGTGAGATGGGTGCAATTGTGTTGTAGTTTGAGCATTCTTTGGCATTCCCTTTCTTTGGGATTGGAATGAAAACTGTCCTTTTCCTGTGGTCACTGCTGAGTTTTCTAAATTTGCTGGCATATTGAGTGCAGCACTTTCACAGTATCATCATTTAGGATTTGAAATAGCTCAACTGGAATTTCATTACTTTCACTAGTTTTGTTTATAGTGATGCTTCCTAAGGCCCACTTGACTTCACATTCCAGGATGTCTGGCTCTAGGTGAGTGATCACACCATCGTGGTTATCTGGGTCATGAGGATCTTTTATATAGTTCTTCTGTGTCTTCTTACCACATCTTCTTAATATCTTCTGCTTCTGTTAGGTCCATACGGTTTCTGCTCTTTATTGTACCCATCTTTGCATGAAATGTTCCCTTGGTATCTCTAATTTTCTTGAAGAGATCTCTAGTCTTTCCCATTCTACTGTTTTCCTCTATTTCTTTACATTGATTACTAAGGAGGGCTTTCTTACTTCTCCTTGCTATTCTTTGGAACTCTGCATTCAAATAAGTATATCTTTCCTTTTCTCCTTTGCCTTTCAATTTTCTTCTTTTCACAACTATTTGTAAGGCCTACTCAGATGACCATTTAGCCTTTTTACATTTCTTTTGCTTGAGGATGGTCTTGATCACTGCCTCCTGTACAATGTCACAAACCTCTATTCATAGTTCTTCAGGCACTCTGTCTATCAGATCTAATTCCTTGAATATATTTCTCACTTCCACTGTATAATCATAAGGGATTTGATTTAGGTCACACCTGAATGGTTTAGTGGTTTTCCCTACTTTCTTCAATCTAAGTCTGAATTTGCTAATAAGGAGTTCATGATCTGAGCCACAGTCAGCTCCCAGTCTTGTTTTTGCTGACTGTATAGAGCTTCTCTATCTTTGGCTGCAAAGAATATAATCATCCGACTTCAGTATTGACCACATGGTGGTGTCCATGTGTAGAGTCTTCTCTTGTGTTGTTGGAAGAGGATGTTTGCTATGACCAGTGCATTCTCTTAGCAAAATTCTGTCCACCTTTGCCCTGCTTCATTTTGTACTCCAAGGCCAAATTTGCCTGTTACTCCAGGTGTTTCTTGACTTCCTATTTTTGCATTCCAGTATCCTATAATGAAAAGGACATCTTTTGGGGGTGTTAGTTCTAGAAGGTCTTGTAGGTCTTCATACAACCATTAAACTTCAGCTTCTTTAGCAATACTGGCCAGGGCATAGACTTGGATTACTATGATATTGAATGGTTTGCCTTGAAAATGAACAGAGATCATTCTGTCATTTTTGAGATTGCATCCAAGTACTGCATTTCAGACTCTTGTTGACTATGATGGGTACTTCATTTCTTCTAAGGGATTTTTGCCCACAGTAGTAGATATAATGGTCATCTGAGTAATATTCACCCATTCCAGTCCAATTTAGTTCACTGATTCCTAAAATACCAATGTTCACTCTTGCCATCTCCTATTTGACCACTTTCAATTTGCCTTGATTCATGGTCTTAACATTCCTGATTCCTATGCAATATTGCTCTTTATGGTATCATACTTGACTTCCATCACCAGTCATATCCACAACTGGGTGTTTTGTTTTTTGGTTTTTTTTTTTTTTTGGTTTGGCTTCATCTCTTCATTCTTTCTGGAGTTATTTTTCTACTGATCTCCAGTAACATAGTGGCAAATTTATTGAGACAGAAGGCAGATAAGTGGTTGCCTGGGGCCAGAGGTGGGAGAGGGGAGTGATTGTAAGTAAATTTCAGGAAAGTTGAGTGTTGGGAATATTCGAAAACTGGATTATAGTGATGGTTGCGGTGCAACTCTATAAATTTAATAAAATCATTTACTCTAGTGAGTGGATTTTACATCATGTGTATTTTAATAATAAATGACATATTAAATATAATAAATTAGTTGCTTAGTCATGTCTGACTCTTTGCAACCCCATGTACTATAGCCTGCCAGGCCCCTCTGTCCATGGAATTCTCTAGACAAGAATATTGGAGTGGGTAGCCATTCCCTTCTCCAGAGGATCTTCCTGACCCAGAGATCAAATCCAGGTCTCCTGCACTGCAGGTGAATTCTTTACCATCTGAGCCACTAGGGAAGCCCTATCATGTTAATAATTTTATAATGTATATTATGCAATAAAGCTGCTATTCTCTCCCTTTTACTTCCTTCCAAAATCTATTTAACAGGATTTAATTGATTGAAACCAGTGTTTCTCATGATGATGGGCCTCTTTCTCCTTGGAACCTGCATTAACATGTATGGAATATAGGCTCTTCTAAGGGGGCTTCTCAGGTGGCTTGGTCGTAAAGAATCCACTTGCCAGTGCAGAGGTGGCAGATTCAATCCTGGGTTGGCAAGATTCCCTGGAGTAGGAAATGGCAACCTGCTCCAGTTTTCTAGCCTGGAAAATTCTATAGTTAGAGAAGCCTGGCAAACTACAGTCCATGAGGTCTCAAAGAGTTGGACACAGCTGAGCAACTGAGCGTGCCTGTAGACTCTTCTAAATAGTGAAGCACTGATTTTGTACTTAAAACCTAAGTTTTATTCATCTTACGATTTTGTCATGTATTGAAAGAACACTTGGCAAGTATCCCAGAATTTACCTGCATGCAGGACCCATTAGAAGTAAGAATTAGCACAAAATAGCCTGGTTGTAGCCCAATGGGCCACAACCACTGCCCGGAGCCAGCATGAGAAACTACCCCCATGGCAAAGGTCATAGGAAGGAGGCTCGGCATTACGCAAAGGCAAGATCAAGCCTCAGGAGACCCCCTGTTCCCAAGCATCTACACCCAAAACCAGAGTCTGCCTACTTTACTGTTTTATGCTCTCACCTACACCTCTGACTTTACGGGGGGGCTGTCTCCCACCACCTCTCTCAGAGAAGGAGTTAACTTGCAGCTCCAATTAATAAAAATTCCTGAGCGTGACTAGAGTGTTTCAACTTACAAACTCCTCTGAAGGTTCTCTAGCCTGCCTGAGTGGGTTCATCCGGCCACATGTGATTTTTTACAGCCACCTACCCATGAGAGACACGAGATGCTTTAAACTTTCTAAATACAGATTCTTTTGAGAAGTTAGAAAATTATTAGTATAGTATAGTGGGTTGATTAGAAATTATATTGGTGAAGGGTTTTTCATTTGTTGAGCCAATATTTTCTGCTAAATCTCAATATTCCCTGCCATTATAATGAATATAACTAGCATATAGGAGAAATAAGTATTAACCTTTGATATTAATCATGTTAAACCTTAGGCTAAGTAAATTCCTTTTCTTAATTGTAACCCACTACACCCCTCACCCTATAGGAATGCAACTTTATCTGGTACCTTCAGAGGGTGGCACCTGGTTTAAGAAAAATCACCCCTGGAAAATAAGTTTTCTGGTTGACTGACTGTTATTACAAAGAAAGGGTCATAAAATGTTAGCAGGCCCCCTGGCCAGAAGATAATGTAAAACCCCTAAGTCCTTCGTATACATTTATATGAAGCACCTGATTTTGATAAATCCGCATGACTTTGTATTCCATCTCTATGTATAACAAAAAGTATATAAGCAAACCTGAAAATAAAGAAAACAGACCAGTTCATGGAAAGACTGGTTTCCCTGTGTGATCTTTTCTTCTTTTCTGGCTGAATTCCCATCTGGAACGTGGAGGCTCGCCATGTCTACTTACTTGCCCTGGCTTCTAAGACCCACACAAGAGGGAGCCCAAGGTGGGGCCCCCTCTGCTATTCAAGTGGGCGCCGATGGCCTGCATAGATGGTGCAAATTCTTTGTCTTGGAGTTTTATTGGTTTTCCACATAAACCAAGTTATTCAGCATCTTTTTCTCCACTAATTTTGCTACTACACTATTCTTTTCTAATCTCTCTTTATATTTCTAATTAAATAGCTTTTTTCTAGGATGCCAACTCTGTCTCCCCTTCAAATTACCCTAGATCCACTGGGGCTGGATCCCAGAAAACCAGAACCTTCCAAGATTTTCCACTAGCTTTAGTCAAATCAAATGTGGTACATTAAAAGCCCAGAGTGTAGCTCCTTGGGTGCAAACAATAAGAGACGATGCCCCCTTAGCAAAGATACCAGTAGACTCAGACCACCCCTGGGAAACTGAGCACACTCCTTGGCCTCTTTAGCAGGAGTCAGTAGCAGTGCCTTTCAGCTGATATTGGCCTTAACCCCAAAGACTCAGAGCAGAAGAACATGGCAGATAACCTACACTTAGAAACACTAGTGCACCAACACAGGAGATGGCTTGGGGACTCCTGAAACCATTTGGCAGGAATTAGGCGGGGACTGAGGCAAAGAGGGGTAAAGCCTGAGAAAATGTTATTTAGAATCTTAGTGTAATTCTATCTTACATGAACAAGAGATAGGAAGGTTGGCAAACTCAGTTGAGTTCAGTCACTCAGTTGTACACAGATGAGCACTAATGAGATAGTCAATGTGTCAATTAGCTTTGCACACACCTCTTACTTCACTTCCCATCCTAACTGTACAGGTCATGCCAATAATGAGTCAAAAGAGAAAGCAGGAGATTCAGTAAAAATATTATCAGTAGTTTAAGAAAAAGACCACTGGACCCCAGGATACAGGATGTGAACTATAGTCTTATGTCTGCCATCAAGTCATGGTGGGAACCTGGGTGAGGCATTCAGATCCATGTGTCTAAATGATAGGCTGCCTTGTCATATATTTTATATATGTGTGTGTGTGTGTGTGTGTGTGTGTGTGTATATAAAATATTGTAATTGTGTAGTTCAACCAAGAGATTGTGAGCAATTCTAGGATAGATAAACACTGGATTTTACTAACTTCTTCATCTCCAACACCAATTATAGAGTCTTCAGAAGGTCCTTGAAAATATTGCTCAATAAAGGAGGTTAACAGTTATACTCAGTGCCTTAGAGGATTAGAGAGATCACAGGTTACATATCTGCTCATATGCTCAATCGGATCTGACTCTTAGTGACCCCATGGACTGTAGCCCACCAGGCTCCTCTGTCTGTGGAATTTTCCAGGCAAGAATACTAGAGTGGTTACCATTTCCTACTCCAGGGGATCTTCGCAACCCAGGGATTGAACCTGCATCTCTCGTATCCCCTAAACTGGCAGGCAGGTTCTTTACCACTAGAACCGTATGGGAAGCCCTAACTCAGTGCCTGCCTGAAAGCAAATCAAAATGGCCCACGGGCCACAATTCCCCTGTCTCTGTTATAAACAGACCAGCTGGCTTACCTTTATCAAAGAAAAGTCTGATCAGTTGACATCCTGAAGATGCCACTTTATAAGGAGTCATTTACTCTTTTACTTCCCTACTGGCCTTTTATTGACACTGAGGTCTCAGTTGAGATGGCCCAGGATGCAATGGTTCTAAGGACAACTTGAGTTATTTGTTGTGAACTATAGATGATAAAACATGTTTTAACCACCTGCGATGCTCCCTGAAATACACTGCTTGATGTTTCTGTAATAGGTTATATCTTCTATGAGCAGGAAATACCAAGACTTAATCTGGCTGATATTGGAAGATGTTTTCTCTGAGGTTTCCAACAATCACTGTCCCACTTAAAACGGAATGAGCTCATTAGTGTGATATTAAAAGTACTTCTCTCCTCTTAGCTGAATCATCCTGCTATTCTACTGTGTTAAAACAGAAGGTGAGTTTCCAAAGTGTGAGAAATGATTATTAAGTAAGAATGAAACCACATGATCTTTTTAGTTAGAGGGAAATTACAAATATTTTAAAGTACTATCAAATCCTTTAGAGTAATGTCAGCCTTAATTTGACTGTTGAGAGGTTCTTCATTTTAAATACAAAAGCAAAATAACAATTTATGGAGAAGAATGCTAATCCAAGCATTATTTAGGACATCAAGCCTGGAAAACAATCCCTATATATTAAACAACAGGGGCTATGTGGTTCAGTGGCAAAGAATATGCCTGCAAATGCAGAAGACATGAGTTCTATCCTTGGGTTGGGAATATCTCCTGGAGGAGGAAATGTCAACCAATTCCAGTACTCTTTCCCAGGAAATCCCATGGACAGAGGAGTCTGCCAGGCCACAATCCAAGCGTTTGCAAGAGAAGTGACTTAGCAATTAAACAATTAATTAAAATTAAACAAAATAAATATTGGCATACTTATATAGTTAAATATTATGGTAATATAAAAAGTATAGGCTTTGAAGAATTTATTAAGAAAAAATGATCACACTATACTAGTAGAAGATCCCACTGTAATAGTAGATGAATACTAGGTAAATCATACATTTAAATCACTATGCCAATAGTTTCCATAACATTATATGTTGTAAATATGTGTTTATAGCATACAAATGTATTCCTATCTGGTGGGATGGTCCACTAAGATGTTAATGTTGACCGGCCTGCTTGTGCTCAATCGCCAGGTAGTGTCCAAGTCATTGTGACCTCAAAGACTGTAGCCCGCCAGGTTCCTCTCTCCATGGGATTTTCCAGGCAATAATACTGGAGTAGGTTGCCATTTCCGCCTCCAGGGGATCTTCCCAGGGACTGAACCCATGTCTCCTGCATTAGCAGGTGGGTTCTTTACTGAGCAACCTGGGAAGGCCAATCAATGTTGACCTAGTGATCCCTGAACTGTTAATTTTCTCTCTCTCAGACAAGAAAGCCTTCCTCATTGATCAATGCAAAGAGAGAGAGGGAAACAATAGAATGGGAAAGACTAGAGATCTCTTTAAGAAAATTAGAGACACCAACAGAACATTTTATGCAAAGATGGGCACAACAATGGAGAGAAAAGATATGGACCTAACAGAAGAAGAAGATATTAAGAAGAGGTGGCAAGAATACACAGAAGAAATGTACAAAAAAGATCTTCGCGACCCAGATAACCATGATGGTTTGATCACTCATGTAGAGCCAGACATCCTGGAATGTGAAGTCAAGTGGTCCTTAGGAAATATCACTACAGAAAAAGCCAGTGGAGGTGATGGAATTCCAGTTGAGCTATTTCATATCCTAAAAGATGATGCTGTGAAAGTGCTGCACTCAATATGCCAGCAAATTTGGAAAACTCAGCAGTGGCCACAGGACTGGAAAAGGTCAGTTTTCATTCCAATCCCAAAGAAAGGCACTGCCAAAGAATGCTCAAACTACAGCACAATTGTACACATCTCACGCTAGCAAAGTAATGCCCCAAATTCTCCAAGGCTTCAACAGTACACAAACCATGAACTTCCAGATGTTCAAGCTGGATTTAGAAAAGGCAGAGGAACTAGAGATCAAATTGCCAACATCTGCTGGATCATGGAAAAAGCAAGAGAGTTCCAGAAAAACAGCTACTTCTGCTTTCTTGACTATGCCAAAGCCTTTGATGTGTGGATCACAATAAACTGTGGAAAATTCTGAAAGAGATGGGAATACCAGACCACCTAACCTGCCTTTTGAGAAACCTGTATGTAGGTCAGGAAGCAGCAGTTAGAACTGGACATGGAACAACAAACTGTTTCCAAATAAAAGCAGTACATCAAGGCTATATATTGTCACCCTGCTTATTTAACTTCAGCGCAGAGTACATCATGAGAAACGCTGGGCTGGAAGAAGCACAAGCTGGAATCAAGATTGCTGGGAGAAATATCAAGAACCTCAGATATGCAGATGATACCACCCTTATGGCAGAAAGTGAAGAGGAGCTAAAAAGTCTCTTAATGAAAGTGAGAGGAGAGTGAAAAAGTTGGCTTAAAGCTCAACATTCAGAAAATGAAGATCATGGCATCCGGTCCCATCACTTCATGGGAAATAGATGGGGAAACAGTGGAAACAGTGTCAGACTTTATTTTGGGCGGGGGCGGAGGGGCTCCAAAATCACTGTAGATGGTGACTGCATCCATGAAATTAAAAGACACTTACTCCTTGAAAGAAAAGTTATGACCAACGTAGATAGTATATTCAAAAGCAGAGACATTACTTTGCCAACAAAGGTCCATCTAGTCAAGGCTATGGTTTTTCCAGTGGTCATGTATGGATGTGAGAGTTGGACTGTGAAGAAAGCTAAGCTAAGATTGGTGCTTTTGAACTGTGGTGTTGGAGAAGACTCTTGAGAGTCCCTTGGACTGCAAGGAGATCCAATCAGTCCATTCTGAAGGAGATCAGCCCTGGGATTTCTTTGGAAGGAATGATGCTAAAGCTGAAACTCCAGTACTTTGGCCACCTCATGTGAAGAGTTGACTCACTGGAAAATACTCTGATGCTGGGAGGGATTGGGGACAGGAGGAGAATGGGGACAACAGAGGATGAGATGGCTGGACGGCATCACCAACTCGGACATGAGTTTGAGTGAACTCTGGGAGTTGGTGATAGGGAGGCCTGGCGTGCTGCAATTCCTGGGGTCACAAAGAGTTGGACACAACTGATCAACTGAACTGAACTGAACTGAACTGAACCATAGAAAAATTAGGGTTGGGGTTAGAGTTCAGTTTTGAACTGAACTGCTCCTCTGTGTTCTAAAGCCAAATTAGGGTTTTCAAAGGATACCCTTCAAACCACCTCCAGGAGAATCACTTGGTGCCAAATAAATACACTCTTCGATCCTATTTCAAACCTTTTGACACAGAAGGGGGGACAGAAATCTGTTTTATTAGCAAGTTCTCCAGGTAGTTCTTGTGATCACTCAAAGTCAAGAACCTCTGGCTGATGCTCTTCTTACCCTTGGAAGCAGTTAATAATTTATTTGAGATTCAAGAGCAAATCCAAAGACGCCCTCAGCCAAGTCTTCAGACAATTAGTTCCTTCCAGGAGCTAAACTAGAAGCACCTGGAAGAAGGAAAGGGCAAGAGGAGCTGGTGCTTTGACTTGTAGGGGATGTACCCAAGCCCTGAGAGAGGGGCACTCGCAGAGAAGGAGCCTGTGAGTTTCGTAAGAGAAGACAGAGCCCTGTCTGTCCAGCAGGCGGCACTGCGAATGAAGGATAGGCTGTGGGTGCCCATGGAGGCTATTCATCCTGCACCCCAGGATCAGCAAAAATGGTCTCATGCAGTTAAAAAAAAAAAAAAAAAAAAATCAGGAATTGTTGGATGGTGCCACTGTATCCATCCAAACCAGAACCACCCAGCAGATGGCAGAAAACCTAATCACACAGGCAACATTGAGCAGCAGAAAGAACCAGGGAAATCTGTGTGGCCGTAGCCACGGACCAAGAGCCAGGCGTCCTCACAATTTGAGGGGGCCTTAAGTAGTCCCTGGTGACTCAGATGGTAAAGAACCTGCCTGCAGTGCAGGAGACTGGGTTCCATCCCTGGGTCGAGAAGATCTCCTGGAGAAGGGAATGGCTATCCACTCCACTGTTCTTGCCTGGAGAATTTCAGGACAGAGGAGCCTGGCGGGCTACCTACAGTCCACGGGGTGGCAAAGAATTGGACGTGACTGAGCAACGAACACACACACACGCATAAATAGTTCAGTGGTGTGGGGAAGGGAGCCCTCACAAAGACTGAGCATCACCATCTTACCAACCCTACTCTTATCTGAGTAAGAAAAACATTTCTAAAGGTATTTCTTGCCTTGCTGTGATATTGTAAAGCAAATTCTTGGCCACATCTGCAGATTCCAGTTCTGCTCCTCACAAGCTCTGAGAATCTGAGCAAGCCATTTAACCTTTAAGCTTTGGTTTCCTCATGTGTGAAATGAAGAGAAAGTGAGTTCCTATTCATTGGGTCTTTATGAGAATTAAACGAGTTGATAGATTCAAAAAGCTCAGTACAGTGTCTACCATCAAGAAAGAGCTCAATAAAAATAGCTATTATTATATAAATGAATAACACAGAGATATGAATTTTTACTTAAATAGGAAATGGCAACCCACTCCAGTATTCTTGCCTGGAAAATTCCACAGACAGAGGAGCCTGGCGGGCTGCAGTCCATGAGGGTGCACTCTGCTGCAACCCCAGCGGGCTCAGGAGCCCCTACCCTCTGGCTAGAGTCCTGACCCCCTCCCCCCACCAGTCTGTGCCGCTTCCTCTCCCCCAAGTAAACCCCTGACCCCCATCCCTGCAGTCACCAAACGGTAATTGGCACATTTTGTGGTTCAGAGTGGCTCCCTCAAAATACATCGTATCGATTACTTTGAATTGCAGTTACTTAAACAGTCAGTGCAGGAGGGACACTTTGATCACCTGCGGTCCCCTTGACAGCAGGAAATAAATCTCTCATGTGAAAGGAACATCTGAATTTAGAAGGACACCCTTATCGCCAGAGACAGGGAAATCAGGCAGAGAATTCGTGAACAAACCCTGTCACTTCTTTAATTGATGACGCCAGGCCTAAATTCTAGATTCTTCACTGACTGAGCACCTAAAACCTAAGTCTCTTTGTTGTGCCAGTTCTTCCTAGATGTACTGTTACCTTGTCTAAAAAGTATAAAAGCTGCCTGCTTTGGGCCACTTCTTACGTCTCGTTTCTACCAGCCCTCTATATGCTTGAATTAAATTTTGTTTCTTTTTCTCCTCTTCATCTGTCTTGTGTCAATTTTATTACTAGTCTAGCCGCAAGAACTCAAGAGGAATTGAGGGGCAAATTTCCCCCTTCCTGACACTCCCAAAGGACTGTTTCCCAAGGCCAGGCTCCCAGAGTAGATAATGCTACCTTTGTTGGTATCTGATATGATTTCAAAAGATCCCAGATGAATAGATAAAGAAGATGTGTCAAATAGATATACAATAGAATACTACTCAACCATTAAAAAGAATGAAATAATTCCATTGCAACACCATGGATGGACATGGAGATTATTATACTAAGCGAAATAAGACAGAGAAAAACAAATCTCATGTGATATCGCTTACACGGGGAGTCTTTTTTAAAAATTATATGAATGAACTCATTTATAAAACAAAAACAGACTCACAGACTTAGAAATGAATTTATGGATACCAGAGGGTAAGGAAGGAGAAGGATAAATAGGTGTTCGGGACATGTACACACTGCTATATTTAAAATGTATAATCAACATATATACCTACTGTATAGCACAGGGAACTCTGTTCAATATTACGTTAACAACCTAAATGGGAAAATAATTTGAAAAAGAATAAAAACAAATATACATATAACTGGACCGCTTGACTGTATACATAAAACTAACACACTATTGTTAATCAACTATGCTTCAATATAAAATAAAAAATTTTTTAAAGATAGATGTTCAACCAAACCATTAAATAACATTAATTGCATGAAGAAAAAGTAAATTTTTAACGTTCTTTCTATCCCTTTGATTGTCAAAGAAAAAGTCTCCTTTGGGGGGCCAGCACAGCTCTATCATCTGCTTACTAACTTGTTAAACTGCCTTTTAACCAACGTGAAACAAGCCTTAGATTCAGAGCTTGAGTGTTCTTTGGAAGGAATGATGCTAAAGCTGAAACTCTAGTACTTTGGCCACCTCATACAAAGAGTTGACTTGTTGGAAAAGAGTCTGATGCTGGGAGGAACTGGGGGCAGGAGGAGAAGAGGACGACAGAGGATGAGATGGCTGGACGGCATCACCGACTCGATGGACATGAGTTTGAGTGAACTCTGGGGGTTGATGATGGACAGGGAGGCCTGGTGTGCTGCGATTCATGAGGTTGCAGAGTCAGACACGACTGAGCGACTGAACTGAACTGAAACATCAGTAACCTAATATTGTATTGTCTTCACTGTTTTTGTTTTTCTATTACTTATAAAGTTTTATAGAAAGAATGCATCCGAGTCATCATTTTATTGGAGAAGACAACTGAACAGTACTTATAAAACATAACTGTCCTTGAGTAATAATTATCAAAGGTTTTAATTGTACACCATTGACAAAAATATAGAGCAAAATCCAGTTATCAAAGGACAATTGCTCTGCAATACCGTGCTGGTTCCTGCCACACATCAGCACGAATCAGCCACAGGTATACGTATGTCCCTCCCCCCGGGAAGCTCCCTCCCACCTCCCACCCCATCCCACCCCTCTAGGTTGTCACAGAGCCCTGGGTCGAACCCCCTGCGTCACACAACCAATTCTCACTGTATCTTTTTACATATGGTAATGTACACATTCCCAGGCTACTCTCTCCTTCACCCACAAGTATCCACAAGTCTGTTCTGTGTGCGTCTCCACGGCTGCCCTTATAGGTCATGCATGAAGAATGCAAGGTTGGCAAATACCACTGAGACAAAACAGTGCCTTCAAAGCAGAATGAAAGCAACATTCTGTTACCCGAGTACTTCAAGTCTATCATCTGTTTCAACTTCACCACACTATGAGATAGTTACGTTTGTTTTTCTACTCCACTGATGAGAAGACAGACTCAGAGAGTCCGTGTAACTTGCCAAAGCCACACAGCTAAGTTTGAGAGTCAAGATTCAAAGCTTCCACCTGGACCAAGCTTCCTCCCCCCACACCCTTAGTGCGTTTTCTGCTGCCAGATGGGTACCTCTCGGAAACCAATGCTGGTTTGATGAAAAATCAAATGTATGTAGAAGTCTACTGACTACCTGCTGCTGGGAGAGCCTGTCTGCCTGATAACACAGACACCCTGTCTCAGGCCCTTGGAACCCAGGCTTCCTCTATTCTATAACAGAATACGCCACAATTCCACTTTCCTGTTGCTGTTTTTTATTTTTGGTCACACCCCACAGCAGGTACGGCCTCGGTTCCCTGATCGGGGATGGAATCTCTGCCTCCTGCATTGGAAGGTGGAGTCTTGATCACTGGACCACTGGGAAGTCTCCATCCCACTTCACTTTACAATCAGACACACTCAACAAAGACTGTACACTCTGAGCAACAACTGAAAACATCCCTGAATGTTCACTTAGGAACATGTGTGCCCTAAGTAAACTCGCAAACTGACAAGATTACACAGCAAATTTGGGTAACATAGGGGCAGAATAAACAATGTCTTCTTCCCTCAGATCTTTGGTGGGTATAATGATTAAATTGCCACAGGACAAGTTAACAGGAGAAAAACAAATTTAACTTGATATGTACAGGTGCCTCATAAAAATATGAGACTCAAAGAGATGACTAATGCAGGAGGTGTTTATGCTTTGTAGGCAAAGAAACAACAAATACGTGAAGAACCGACGTGACAAAGGGGCTTGGACTTTGGGAAGTAAATTAGTTAAGAAGTAAGAAGGTTTTGCTTAGACAGCCTTCTTGGAGCTAAATTTCCTATTTCTTGTCAAAAGGATGCCCACTGCCCTCCTGGTACAGGGGAGTTACTTTTCATGCGAGAGATTTAGCTCCTGCTTTCAGGGGAACAAAGGAAAATCAAAGTGTTCTTCTTGTACTGGCAGTTTCTTAAGTAACATTCATTCAAAGTAATCGACATGCCAAAGGGGCATTTTCTGCTTCCCTTTGGTATCATCTGGTTTTTTAATAATGGGAGCTCCATGGAGGCCAGTGAGCCCAGAGGGAGCTTGGAAGGCCTTGGGGAGGATGGCTGGAGATAGATGTGGATATGAAGGGAAGGCAAGGTTAAGAAGGGCCTTGAGTGACAACAGAGGGTGCTGGGCTCACTGACACCTCCAAGCTGAGGCGTGAAGCAGCATTAGGTACATTTCATTTTACTTTAATTTTTATTTTTTTAAATATTTCCTAGTTTTTAATTTTTTACTATTCCACCACAGAATGATGTGAAATATCTATATCTGCATATCCCCCATCAGCTCTCTTGAATTATTTTATTGTTGATTTTAATTTCTTTTTTAAACATTTTATTTTATATTGGAGTATAATTAATTAACAATGTCGTGATAGTTTCAGGTGTACAGCAGAGCAGCTCAGCCATACATATACACATGTATCCATTTTCTCCCCCAATCTCCCCTCCCATTCAGGCTGCCACATGACATTGAGCAAAGTTCAGCACATGTTAAATGTTAAAATTACATTTTAAACTAGCCTTTTGAAAAATAAATGTTTGCTTTGTTTTTCCTGAGAAGCAATATTTTCTTTGGAAAGAAAAGTAAGAGCTATTAAACCCTCTGTGTTGCCCACATGTACTTGGACACTCACAGAACGCAGCATGAGCTTTTATCTACGGGAGCACTGAAAGATGCATCTCACTGCCAGTGGACTTCCATCGCCCAGCGCAAGAAGAGAGATTAGAACCCGCTGGGCATTTTAAATATACCTTTTTTCTTTCCCCAAAATAGATTTGATTCAAAAATCATTCTACTGGTTGAAAACACAGCTTAAAGATAAGAAACAAATAGTTTAGAGTGCCATGCCAATAGCAGAATTGACTATCAGCTTGGAGACTTTCGTGTCCACCATCAGGAAAGCCAAACACCCAGGGTCCCTTCTTGTGTGCTGTCCAGGTTTTGCCCACTGAGCCCATTAGCTCTGACACTTTGACACTGTGCCAGAGAAATAAGGTCTGGAGACAAGCCTCCATCCCCCTGACACCGCCTCAGAGCACCTCTCACCTGAGTTACCCCAACAGAGTCGGCCCACCTCCCTATGGCCTGAGCAACATCTCTTCTTAAGTGGTTTCTCAAGACCTTCAGGCCACTGCCCTCAAATTTGGCCTTGAAGGACCAGTGCTAAGCAACACCCACTCCACCTCCCCAGCTATATTTTCTTTTCTCATAACTCCTTCCTAAGGGGATTAGTCTCACTGAACTCTCATCATCACAGTCGCTCACCTTGCGGGGGTGGGGAGTGGGGTACCTCCTACTTGGTTGGTCTGTGCCCAGAGCTGGGGGATGCTCTGTGTGTGTGTGTGTCTCTGTGTGTGTGTATCTGTGTGTGTGTGTGTGCACGCACGCATGCTCAATCACTTCAGTCGTGTCTGACTCTGTAACCCCATGGACTGTAGCCCACCAGGCTCCTCTGTCCATAGGATTCTCCAGGCAAGAATGCTGGAGTGGGTTGTCATGCCCTCCTCCAGGAGATCTTCCTGACCCAGGGATCAAACCTGCGTCTCTTGTCTTCTACACTGGCAGGTGGGTTCTCTACCCATAGTGCCACCTGGGAAGCCCACTAGGGATGTTGAGAGGAACATAACAAGCTCCTGCCCTCATACCTCTTATAGTCTGTTCACAGATATTTTACTGAAACCCAGAACAAGATTTCTGTAAGGACAGGTTTCTTCACACATAAGATCACTTCCATCTTCTGGTGAGTTACAGTTTTTAGAAGTAGATCCCCACCTGACCTGCCTCTTGAGAAACCTATATGCAGGTCAGGAAGCAACAGTTAGAACTGGACATGGAACAACAGACTGGTTCCAAATAGGAAGAGGAGTACGTCAAAGCTATATATTGTCACCCTGCTTATTTAACTTCTATGCAGAGCACATCATGAGAAACGCTGGGCTGGAAGAAGCACAAGCTGGAATCAAGATTGCCAGGAGAAATATCAGTCACCTCAGATATGCAGAAGACACCACCCTTATGGCAAAAAGTGAAGAGGAACTAAAAAGCCTCTTGATGAAAGTGAAAGAGGAGAGTGAAAAAGTTGGCTTAAAGCTCAACATTCAGAAAACAAAGATCATGGCATCCGGTCCCATCACTTCATGGGAAATAGATGGGGAAACAGTAGAAACAGTGTCAGACTCTATTTGGGGCGGGGGGCTCCAAAATCATTGCAGATGGTGACTGCATCCATGAAATTAAAAGACACTTACTCCTTGGAAGAAAAGTTATGACCAACCTAGATAGCATATTCAAAAGCAGAGACATTACTTTGCCAACAAAGGTCCATCTAGTCAAGGCTATGGTTTTCCCAGGGGTCATGTATGGATGTCAGAGTTGGACTGTGAAGAAGGCTGAGCACCGAAGAATTGATGCTTTTGAACTGTGGTGTTGGAGAAGACTCTTGAGAGTCCCTTGGACTGCAAGGAGATCCAACCAGTCCATTCTGAAGAAGATCAGCCCTGGGATTTCTTTGGAGGGAATGATGCTGAAGCTGAAACTCCAGTACTTTGGCCACTTCATGTGAAGAGTTGACTCATTGGAAAAGACTCTGATGCTGGGAGGGATTGGGGGCAGGAGGAGAAGGGGACGACAGAGGATGAGATGGCTGGATGGCATCACTGACTCGATGGACATGAGTCTGAGTGAACTCCGGGAGTTGATGACGGACAGGGAGGCCTGGCGTGCTGCAGTTCCTGGCGTCGCAAAGAGTCGGACGCGACTGAGCGACTGAACTGAACTGAACTGAACTGAACTGAACTGAATTGAACTGAAAAGTAAAAACATAGAACTGGCATTAAACTTAAATGATTTGATGCTGTATTACAGGGCCATTGGTTGAAAAGCTGGGTCTCTTCCCTTAAGACTAAAAACTTGGTGGATACAGATTGGTAAGGAAAATGAAGCGTGGCCGATGGAAAAATGAATGAAGATGATAACAAGGAGGAACCAAGACCGCCCCAACGTGCCCCCAAAGGCAAATTGGAGGAAAACGAGCCAGGCTGAAGGAGTTTTTCTTTATGTCTTGATTTACCTCTTCTCTTGCCTCAGCCCTTGTCCATTTTTTCCTTAAAACTAGCCTTCTCTTCTACCACATGATCTCGCAATCCCACTTCTGGACATATAACTGGAGAAAAACACAGTCCAAAGGGTTGCTGCTGCTGCTGCTGCTGCTGCTAAGTCGCTTCAGTTAGGTCTGACTCTGTGCAACCCCAGAGACGGCAGCCCACCAGGCTCCCCTGTCCCTGGGATTCTCCAGGCAAGAACACTGGAGTAGGGTGCCATTTCCCTCTCCAGTGCGTGAAAGTGAAGTCGCTACATGCACCAGATGTTCATCTCAGCACTGCTTACAATAGCCAAGACATGGAAGCAATCTAAATGTCTATCAATAGAGAAAAGGATAAAGAAGACGTGGTACATATATACAATGGAACATTACTCAGTCACACAAAAAAATCATGAAACAGTGCCATTTGCAGCAATGTAAATGGAGCTGGAGGTTCTTGTACTAAGCAACGTAAGTCAGACAAAATAAAACAAATATCATATGACAGTGCTTTCATGGTAATCTAAAAAAGATACAAATGAACTTATTTACAAAACAGAAACAGACGCATGGACTTAGAGAGTGAAACTGTGGTTGCCAAGAGGGGAAGGGTGGGGGAAGGGATAGTTAGGGAGTTTGGCATCGACAGGTTCACACTGGTAAATTTAAAATGGATAACCAAGAAAGACCTACTGTACAGCACAGGGAACTCTGCTCCTTATCTTGTAACAACCTAATGGGAAAAGAAGTTGACAAAGAATAGAAATACATATGGGTTTCCCTGGTGGCTCAGGTCAAGAATCCGTCTGCAATGTGGGAAACGTGGGTTCAGTCCCTGGGTTGGGCGGATCCTTTGGAGGAGGGCATGGAAACCTCCTCCAGTATTCTTGCCTGGAGAATCCCATGGACAGAGGAGCCTGAGGGGGCTGCAGTCCACCGGGTCACAAAAAGTAGGACACGAATCAATGGCTAAGCACCGCACAGACACGTGTATAACTGGATCACTTTGCTGTATAACTGAAACTATCACCACATTGTTTTGTTTTAGTTTTTTAACGTTCTTGATTTTTTTTTTTTTTGCTTCACAATATTGTATTGGCTTTGCCATACATTGACATGAATCCTCCATGAGTGTACATGTGTTCCTCATCCTGAACCCCCTCCCACCTCCTTCCCCATCCCATACCTCTGGGTCATCCCAGTGCACTGGCCCCAAGCACCCTGTATCATGCATCGAACCTAGACTGGTGATTCATTTCACATATGGCTAACCCCCGTACAAAATGTTTTCACTGTTAACAAAAATTAAAAACAAAAAAAACTTTCTAAAATGAAAAAAATACAAAAAATAAAATAGATAACCAAGGGCCTACTATATAGCACAGGGAAATGGCCTCTTTATTATAAGTGGGAAAAGAATTTGAAAAAAGAATAGATATATGTATATGTGTAACTAAATCATTTGCTGTATTCCTGAAACTAACACATTGCTAATCAACTATGAAAGTGAAAAGTGAAAGTGAAGTCGCTTAATCATGTCTGACTCTTTGCAACCCATGGACTGTAACCTATCAGGCTCCTCCAACCATGGATACTCCAGTTTAAAATAAAAAGTTATAAAAAAAAATCTGCTCTTTGCCACATTCCAGCCTTGCCCATGCCGAGCTAAGTTGCTTCACTCGTGTCTGACTCTGCGACGCTACGGACTATAGCTCACCAGGCTGCTCTGTCCATGGGAGTCTCCAGACAATACTGGAGAAGGTTGCCATTTTCTACTCCAGGGGATCTTTCTAACCCAGGGATCAAACCCACATCTCTTATGTTTCCAGCATTGGCAGGCAGGTTCTTTACCACTAGCGCCACCTGGCAAGCCCAATCATGGACATGCCCCCTCCTCTAGGGTTGCCTGCAAGTAGCTGATTCTGCAGCTCAGGCCAATGGACTTAGCACACACCGCTTGACCAGGGACCCCTGATTTCTGCTGCCCAGTTATGGCTGCACCCTGGGTCCCATCACCCCGCTGCTCTCCCCACTGCTGGAAACCTCCCCCACACTCCTCACTTTGAAGAAACTCTTCCTGGCTTATCTTGCTTTTGTTAGTCTCTTATGTTTTCCAAAATAATACACAGTTTTAAATTTACCCCAGTACATTTTATCTCTTTTTACACTTTTTAAAATTAATTTAATTGAAGGTTAATTACTTTACAATATTGTATTGGTTTTTGCCATAGATTGACATGAATCAGCCATGGGTGCACATGTGTCCCCCATCCTGGACCCCCCTCCCACCTCCCTCCCCATCCCATCCTTCAGGGTCATCCCAGTGCACCAGCCCTGAGCACCCTGTCTCAAGCATCGAACCTGGACTGCTGATCTGTTTCACATATGGTAATATACATGTTTTGATGCTATTCTCTCAAATCATCCCACCCTCACCTTCCCCTAAAGAGTGCAAAAGTCTGTTCTTTACATCTGTGTCTCTTTGGCTGTCTCGTATATGGGGTCATTGTTACCATCTTTCTAAATTCCAAACATATGCATTAATATTCTGTTTTTCTTTCTGACTTACTTAACTCTGTATAATAGGCTTCAGTTTCATACATCTCATTAGAACTGATTCAGATGCATTCTTTTTAACCACTGAGTAATATTCCATTGTGTGTAGGTACCACAGCTTTCTTATCCATTCGTCTGTCACTGGACATCTAGGTTGCTTCCATGTCCTAGCCCCTGGTCTTTGCTGCAGCACACAGACTTTCTCCAGCTGCGGCACACACAGCCTCCTCTTTCGGGATCCACGGGCCCCGGAGCATGAGGGCTCAGTGGTTGCTTCGCTCGGGCTCTCTAGTCACGGCCCACGAGCTCTCTAGTTGTGGCACACAGCTTAGCACATGTACTTAGCTGTTCCACAGCATGTGGGATCTTAGCTTCCCAAGCAGGGATAGAACTCACATCCCCTGCGCTGGAAAGCATATTCTCAACCCCTGGACCACCAGGGAAGTCCCTACCCCAGGACCTTCTAATTCTTGCCTCTGGCCCCTAATTATCCTGGGATGACTCAGTCTTCGGGGTGACTGGCCCTGTTGTCCTCCCCTCCACCCCCTACTCCAGGGCGTGACATCTCTGTAATGAGTCTCCTCCTTCTCTCCGTCCTCACCTCTGATTCAGCTTTGGCACTGTACACACTTTGTAATTAGAAAGGGCTCTGAATGTTGCCAGGAATGCAAACAGATTTAGTGCTAGAGTCTAGAGTTTTATACAGTTCTGGGCTCCACTCCAGACCCTAGAGTAACAGCAAAAGAAAAGGGGAGAGGAAGGGACCCTGTAATGAGCTTATAATACTTGTCAGGAGCTTTCTCACACACAAGCTCATTTCATCCTCTCGAGGACCTAATGGGTGGATCTGGGTAACAAGAGTTCAGAGAGGCCGAGAGAATTGCCCAAGGTCACAAACCCGGAGAGAGACAGTCAGATTCACACCCAGGGCTATACTTGGCAGCCTCGGCTGTGGTCTTTGGGCTTCTCCACATTTTTACAGAATGTCACAGATTATCTCAGTCTGACACCCGACAAGCCTGGCTACTTGGGTGGTAGAATTCCTTGACATGGCTCTTTCCGCTGCTCAGCTCTCCTGTTGAAATGACTCCAACCTATTTGACCTATTTGGTAAGGAGAGATTTCAAATGATGTCAACACCTTAAAGAACTCTGTTTAAGCCACCCCATGCAGCATCCCTGCCCTCACTCACCCTTGGAGCTGACTGCCTAGATTGTCAGCACCTTGAGGGCAGGTCCACCTTGTATCTGTCTCCCAGTGCCAGGCTGCAGAACTCTGCACTCAAGGCAGTGTAGCCCACCAGGCTCCTCTGATCATGGGATTCTCCAGGCAAGAATACTGGAGTGTTTTGCCATTTCCTTCACCAGGGGATCTTCCTGACCGAGGGATCAAACCCAGGTCTCCTGCATTACAGGCAGATTCTTTACTGTCTGAGCTACCAGGGAAGCCCCACTTAATAAATACTGTGTTGCAAAAGAAAAACAAAGAGAAGGCTGGGTTTCCACTGATGCCCCTGAGCGTCAGTCGAAACCCAAATAAATGATCCATCACAGCATCCTTTCATCTGCCTGTGGATGCCAAAATGAACTAGGGAGGCTATGTCCTGAACTCCTGAGTGAGACAGAAGGGAGGAGGGAGGGAGGAGGGAGCCATACTGGGTGGCAGGGAGCTCTTTTTCTTAAAAGATGTGTTTTTCCTTGTCCTCCTGTTCCTAAACTGCCTTATTATTTAGAGGGTTGTCATACACTCTCTATGGGGAAAGATGAATTTTAAGAAGACCTGGCAAGGATATTTTCATGGGCTCCTCAACAGCTACTAGAATCATCCCAGAAACAGATGGCACATCACGGCAACATGCCGTGTGAAGGACAATTCCTGCTCAAGCATCATCCGGGATCCACCCCCAGAGCTGCCGGCTGCTACCATGGGGAGCCATGAAGCCAAAGATGCCACGTCTTTCTGTGTTCCCTGAATATGCTACTGTCTTTAGCATGCTGATCTTTGGAAACTTTCACCTCTGAAATCAACTAGCCTGGTGTTGTTTTCTTTTCAGAAGGAAAAAAAAAAAAAAGACTTTCCTCTTCATCATAAACCACACAGTCATGATTCGCCCTGGACATCCAAGGGGGAAAAAGGTAATCTGCAAGCTGGTGTGTATGTAGGTGTAGGCTTCCCAGGTGGTGCCACGGTAAAGAACCCACCTGCCAGTTCAGGAGAAACAGGAGACATGGGTTTGATGTCTGGGTTGGGAAGATTCCCTGGGGGAGGAGGAAATGGCAACCTACTCCAGGGTTCTTGCCTGGAAAATCCCATGGACAGAGGAGCCAGGAAGGCAACAGTCCACAGGGTCATAGAGAGTTGGACACAACTGATTGACCGAGCATGCTTGCATGTGTG
The DNA here is from genome assembly GCA_917880005.1 of Nanger dama. NCBI lineage: Eukaryota > Metazoa > Chordata > Mammalia > Artiodactyla > Bovidae > Nanger > Nanger dama. Next base: position 15,741,789 of record CAKJTW010000044.1, read on the forward strand.
CATGTCCGTATATATAGAAGTGTAGATATGAATATTTTTGCAAAATGGGAGAGGTCTCACCTGGGGAATTTGAAACCAGCTGCACAGACACCAGTGAGTTTCAACTACTTCAGAAATGTTGCCATTGCTTCCTCAGGGCTCAGGGACCCTGGCTTGACTGGGAAGAATCCAATCAAGCTTGACCATCATGAAGAGCCCTGAGTCAGACCGAATATGAGATGATTGGCCAGAGACAACCTGGAAGCTAATTTCATCACCATAAAACCCGAGACTGCCAGCCACGTGGCAGAGCTGTTCTCCTGGGTTCCCTCACCCTGATGCTCTCCAGCCAGGAGCCTCTTCCCAATAGTTTCTTGCTTTGTCAGCACATGTGTCTCCTCAAACAATTAATTTCTGAGAGTTAAACAAGAACCCACTCTCCAGCCCTGGAAAGGGTCCCCCTTGGTGCAAAATATGGCTATATGCATGGAAAACCTTTGGGAAATATTCACCAAATATTAACAGTGGTGACCTCTGGGAAAGGGGATCACGGGCCCTGTATCCAGACAATAAAGCTTTCTGGAAGAAGAAGAGATAAGGGAGCAGCAGTAACAGGGGACCTATGGGCTTCTTTCTGAAGCATGTGAATGACTCCAGAAAACAAAAACTGGGGTCCACACTTCAGCCTTAGGTCAACTTGGTTGGCAGATGTTTGGCAAGTTTATTTAACTCCTCTCAGCCTCAGTGTTTCCCACCTTATAGGATGACGGTGAGGAGAAGTAGTTAGGGCTTCCCAGGTGGCACTAGTAGTGGAAAAAAAAAAAAAAAACCCTGCCAATGTAGGAGACTTAAGAGACACAGGTTCAGTCCCCGGGTCAGAAGATCCCCTGGAGGAAGGCACGGCAACCCACTCCAGTATTCTTGCCCAGAAAAATTCCATGGACAGAGGAGACTGGTGGGCTACAGTCCATGGGGTTGCCAAGAGTCAGACACAACTGAAGCAACTTGGCACAGCACAGCACAGAAGGTGAGTGGACAGATAAACACAGCCGATGTGTGTAAACCTCCATAAATATGACATGATCTACTATCGTAACTCTCAACACATCACAAATGTGAGTTAGCTTTTCTTTTAAACAAACATCCCTACTCAAAACTAGAAAATGTTATAAATTTAAAAGACATGAAGGCAAAACCTTCTGTCCAGTAGAACTTTCTGGGCTGCCTGTTACAGTAGCCACCAGCCACCTCTGACTACTGAGAACAGGAAATGTGGTTAGGGTGACTGTGCTTGCAAGCACAGTCACTCAGATTTGTCCGACTCTTTGTGATACTATGGACTGTAGCCCACCAGGCTCCTCTGTCCATGGGATTTGCTAGGCAAGAGTACTGGAGTGGGTTGCCGTGCCCTTCTCCAGGGGACCTTCCCGGCCCTGGGATGGAACCACGTTTCCTGCATTGGCAGGCAGACTCTTTACCACTGAGCCACCAGGGAAGTCCCTCTGCCTTTGTACACCTTTCCGTTCTTGCAGCTCAGCAGAGCTGCATTCTATTGCTAGATGAGATGCTGCTGTGTGGCTTTTAGAGATGATGGTTGGAATCTAAATATTTAATATTTACTGCAGTTGCACAGACTCCAGTGCAAGTCAAGAACAATGCAGTGTGACATTCTCCTGCGGTACTAAAGAGCCTTCAGAGGGTGACTTAACACTCAGTGCGGGGACTTCCTGGCGGTCCAATGGTTAAGAATCCACCCACCAGTATAGGGGACACGGGTTCCATCCCTGATCTGGGAAGATCACACACACCGCAGGGCAGTAAGCCCACAAGCCACAACTGCTGAAGCCTGCGTTCAGCAACGACTGAAGCCCACACATCCTAGAGCCTGTGCCCCACAAGAGAAGCCGCTGCAGTGCAAAGCCCACGCACGGCAACAAAGTGCAGCCCCACTCACCGCAACCAGGGAAAGGCCACACATAGCGATGAAGACCTAGCCAAATAAATGAACAGACACTCAGTGTGGCTATGATGCCAGGCAAAAAAAAAACAAAAGGCAATCAGCAGATTGCAATCTATACAAAATGCTGTGCATCCCAAATTGACAGGTGGTTGCAGGGCAACTTAACCATCATGGCTGTTATTTTCACAGGCATTGCATTGCTACCGATCTGGGCGATGTGCCTGGCCCAGGATCCGCTGAGTGATATTGAAGCTTTCAGAACTAACTGGTACAGCATCTGCAATATCTGCTTCAAGACACTGGACAGACGCAGACTTCCTGACCATCCATGTGCCCAACTGACATCCATGCTGCACGGACCGTAATCAAGAAGTGTCTTGCAATCCCACCTGATGGAGCTGCCAAGAATGTAGCTTTGTGGGGATAAAACTAGGAAGTGCTGCTCACTGATAGAACCATTTTAAAAATAACCAGTTTAAAAAAATTGAATTGCTTTTTATAAAGCCAGTTAGGTCTTCAAATTTATTCAAGTTGAATTTTTGTTATTTAACAGTGCCATGTATAAAAACAAAGCAGATTACAGGCAACAGGATCCTGGAGCAATGAGAATGGGCTGTTTCAGGTAGAGAAATAAAGGAAGACCTCATGATAAATTGACATGTGAGTAAAGAATAGAAGGAAGTAAAGGCATGAGCCATGTAGATACAGTCAGCACTCTCCTATCCGCAGGGTCCACACCCATGGATGCAGAATCCACAGATACGGGAGGGTTGGATGTTCTACACCATTTTATAGTACAAGGGACTTGAACATCCTCAGAATTTGGTATCCAGGGAGGATCCTGGAACCAATCCCCTGCAGACACTGAGGAACAACTGTAGTTACAGAAAGTAGTTCAGGTAAAGAGGGCAAGTGCAAAGTCAGGAGCTGTGAGAGATACAGAGCAGAGGTGTGATGTGATTTGACAAATTTTAACAGGATCACTCTGGTCAGTGCTGTGTTGAAAATAGACGGCATGTAGACAGGGGGTGGGCAGACAAGGAAGGGAGCAGGGAAGCCACAGGGGAAGGCTGGTCTTGCCATAACCCAAACCAGCAAGAGCAGTAGTTTAGGCTGAGATGGTTATGACGGAAGTGGTAGGAACTGTCAGTCCTGGCTCTGAGTTGGAGGTACAGCCATCTGGATTTGTAGATGGATTAGATGTGGAGTGTGACCACAAGAGAGGAGTCAGATGACTCTGAGACTTGGCACCCAAGCAGTGGGAAGGATAGAGTAACCGTGAACTGAGATGAAAAAAATCCGCGGGAGGAGCAGCTCTGACTGAAGATGGAACAGGATCGGAAGATTATGGGAAGGCAATATGGCATGCTGGTGATAGGGTTCAGGGCAGACTGTCCCGAAAGATGCCACTTTGGCATACTGATTATTTTGCATTGATGTTACTTAAGAAACAACTGCTGCGAAAAGGACACTCTGACCCTCTTTCATTCCCCTGAAAGCAGGAAATAGACCTCCCATATGAAAGGTACCCTGCTTGTACCAGAATGAAGAGAGACATCTCTATCACCAGAGATAGGGAGTACAAGGCTGAGAAGGCTGTGTTAATAAACCTTGCTACTTCTTCACTAATTTATTACCCAATCCAAAACCCCTTTGCCTTGTCTATTCTTCACAAATTTAGTGTGTCTGTCTAAAAGGCATGAAAGCTGCCTGTTTGGGTCATTTCTTTGAGTCCTTGTTTGTGTTTTAATGGTTTCCATGTACATACAAAATCAAATTTGTTTTTCTCCTGTTAATTTGTCTTGCATGCATGTGTGTTAAATCGCTTCAGTCGTGTCCAACGTTATGCAACCCCATGGACTATAGCTCACCAGGCTCCTCCGTCCTGGGATTCTCCAGGCAAGAGTGCTGCAGTGGGTTGCCATGCCCTCCTCCAGCGGATCTTCCTACCCAGGGATCAAACCCACAACTCTTACATCTCCTTCATTGGCTGGTGGGTTCTTTACCACTAGCGCCACCTGGGAAGCCCCATTTTAAAAAAAAACATACTATTTTAACCATATTTAACTGTACACTTGCTTCCTCATCGGCAAGTGGGCTTAAAATTATAGCCTTTAGCCCAGAGTAACATGCCAAGCCCTCATCCCCATGGTGAATGTCCATAAACTTCTACTGGGCCTCTGCTTCATTACCTGGCTGACCTACAGCCCCACCTAGGCACTGAAATGCAGGTCCTTCAGTGGTTCTTCTCATCTCTTACTGCTTGTGGTACTGATTCAACACTAACAGGCTTGAAAACAAACAAGGACCATCACAGCCTGCAAAGTGTTTACTCTGCTCCCAGAACCTGGGAGCCTAACACCTGCTCAGAAGCACTGCTTGCTCCCACTCCATGCAGGGAGATCTCTAGGAGACAGAAGAATATGCTTTGCTATCAAACGCCTGCATCCGCATCATCACCACCAATATTCTGGTCCCCTGAGCATTCTGGCCTAGAGCATTGTTATCAGCCTTTTCTTTACCTATGCTCCCCCTCCTTTACAGGCTTCTCCGGTGGCTTAGTGGAGAAAGAACCCGCCTGCCAATGCAGGAGACACAGGAGATGTGGGTTCGATCCCTAGATAAGGAAGATCCCCTGGCGGAGGACATTGCAACCCACTCCAGTATTCTCGCCTAGCAAATCCCACGGACAGAGGAGCCTGGCAGGTTACAGTCCAAGGGGGTCACAAAGAGTAGGAACACTTTCACTGCCCCCCTCCTTCAACAAATTCCACAGCCATTCATTTCCTAACCCTCATTCTTCCCCCGAGAGTGTGATGGCTCTATTAAGAGGCACAGTATTTTCTGGAAGTTTTCCCCCTGAGATATGTTGAGTTTAGCTCTCTGTAATATACATGGGTGGGGGGGAGTATTATATTCAATGTAGAAAAAAAAATTTTTAAGTTTCTTGGTTTTCTTTCTTTAATTTTGTCTATTCATTTATTTTTGGCTGTGCTGGGTCTTCGCTGCTGCCCGCAGGCTTTCTCTCGTCGCGGGAGCGGGCGCGCCTCTCTCGTCGCGGGGAACAGGCTTCTTACTGCTGTGGCTTCCCTTGCTGCGGAGCACGGGCTCTATGCCCACCGGCTTCAGTAGTCGTGGCACATGCGCTTATTTGCTCCATGGTATGTGGGCCTCCCCCGACTAGGGATCAAACCCATGTCCCCTGCATTGGCAGGTGACCCTCAACCACTGGACCACCAGGGAAATCGAGAAAATACATCCGGTAATACCAAATACGCTGCTTCAAACTGTAAATACACATGCAAAACCACCGGAGGTTCAGCCAGTCCTAAAGGGCCATCTCACGCCTATGGCTTATGTCCTCCGCCAGATCAGGTCCCAAGCATGTAGCAAGACTAGTCTGGGTCAAACCAAAGCTGGCCACATAGCTTTAATAATTATAATTGAGGGACTTCCCTGGTGGTCCAGTGGTTGAGAATCCGAGTTGCAATGCAGAGGACCCAGCTCTGATCCATGTACAGGGAACTAAGATCCCACAGGCCAAGAAGCAACTAAGCCCACAAGCCACAACTCCTGAGTCCACAGCCCAGGAGCCACAACTTGAGAGTCCACGCACTGCAACGAAAGATCTCACATGACGAAACAAAGACCCCATGTGTGGCAGTAAGACCCAACGTGACCAAAGGAATGAATATTTTTTTAAATAAAAATTATAACTAAGATCTCCAGCCACCCTCCTTGGGCAATATCACCTCAAGCAGGTTACTGCTTCCCCACCAGCGTCCCCACTCACCCCTTATGGTGTGCTCAGCTCCTGAGGTCTAGGTCCACTCACCGCCAGCACAGCCCTTCTAATCATTAAGATCATATGTTCTGCATTTCACTTAAAGAAAATGGTTTTTAGGTTTCTGATACAAACACCATACTCCATTTTGACAAATATGTTCGCTTCCCCTAACAGATCTCCAAACACACCCCCTACGCACACACATGCCTCTTGGATGAAGACCAAAACCTGTCAATTGGGAAGACAAAGCAATTAGGAAAATTTTAATGCCAAAAGTAATGTCTTCTTTGAGTAGACCTGGGTGGCTTGATTAAAGCATCGCCTTTTAAGATTTTATTGTGTTAATGGAATTTCTCTTCAAATACAGAAATGTAAAGAGAAAATAATATACCATAATGAAAAACCATAAACTCATGGCCCAGATATATCTAATCTTAACTTTGACCTTGCGCATTTCCTGCTTTCAAAACAAAGAAAGTTGTTTGGATAAACTTGAAGCACCCCCATGTCGACCTTTCCTATATTGTAACATCTCTCTCTGCTCCTCCCAGAGATTCACAGGTTTTTATTATTGTTCAGTCACTAAGTCATGGCTCTGCAAAAGTCAGACTCTTTGCAACCTCATGGACTGCAGCACGCCAGGCTTCCCTGTCCTTCACTATCTCCCTGAGTTTGCTCATACTCACGTCCTTTGAGTTGGTGATGCCATCCAACCACCCCTTCCTCTGTGCCCTCTTCTCCTCCTGCCCTCAATCTTTACCAGCATCAGGGTCTTTTCCAAAGAACCAACTCTTCGCATTAGGTGGCCAAAGTATTTAGAGCTTCCCACATAACAATGTATCTGTTCAAAATGTTTTGCATGATTTTTAAACTTTACATAAGTGGTGTCCTATGGTAAATACCCTGGTTTTTTAGCCCAGCATTATAGAGATTTAGCCATAACATATATGTAATTCTAATTAATTTAACTGAGGTATAGTATTCCTTCATACCTTTCTCTGTAATGATCCACCTCTTTAAGGTGATTAAGGGTTTTTGTTATTAAAAATAATGATCATGGCACACACTGCTATATTTAAAATGGATAAGCAACAAGGACCTACTGTCTAGCACATGGAACTCTGCTCAATGTTATGGGCATCCTGGGTGGGAGGGGAGTTTGGGGGAGAATGGATACAGGTGCATGTATGGCTGAGTCCCTCCAAGGTTCACGTGAAACTATCACAGCATTGTTAACTGGCTATGTTGTTGTTTAGGTGCTAAGTCGTGTCTGACTCTTTGAGACCACATGTACTGTAGCCCTTCAGGCTTCTCTGTCCATGGGATTTTCCAGACAAGAATACTGGAGTGGGTTGCTGTTTCCTTCTCCAGTCCACTATACCCCAGTACAAAATAAAAGTTTATTTAAAAAACACACACACACACACACACACACACACACACACACACACACACAATGATCATGGAACTTCCCTGGTGGTCCAGTGGTTAAGACTGTGCCTTCCAATGTTGGGAGTTACAGGTTTGATCCCTAGTAGTCAGGGAGCTAGGATCCCACATACTATATGGCCAAAAAACCAAAACATAAAATTAAGTAATATTGTAACAAATTCAACAAAGACTTCAAAAATTGTCCATATCAAAAAGAATCTTTGAAAAAAACAATGATCACAACATTCTTTTGCATTAACTGATACTAACTCTCTGGGAAGAAATGTGATATTTTGACAAGGCCATCCTTGCTCTGACATGGATCAGAGGCAGGGCATATGGCCTTTCCAGTTTGCTTTCATCTAAGACCAGCATCTGTGGGCTGAAGGCTGCATGGCTGACAGGTTGAGCAGAAGAGGGGCAAAGTCCCAACATCCCCCAGCAGATGACATGCTGTGTAAACATCGGTCATCGTTGTTATTTCCATCTACCCAAACCTGTGCCTAGCTAGACACTCCCAGCTGTCACCCCACAGTGCCAGTCCTGAATGGCACAGCGCTGATTTCAGCGCAATTTCCTTCCAGCAGCAAGTTGCATGGGCCCACCTTGTTCAACAGGCAGAAAACTTCCTTGGATCTATAAGCAGAAGACAATTCACATCGTTGCTGAATGTTCTTCCTCCCTATCTCTGGCGTTTATCCAGGGCATGTGCGTCAAATGCATATTTCCCTACAGTGTCCGCCCCACCACCTGACTGCAGGATCAAATCCAAATTCCCCAACATAGCATCAAAGGCCTTGCAGTCAGCTTCAGCCCCTCATCTCATCTTTAGCCACATCCCACAGTCTGCCCATCAGTCTTTGCCGCCCTCCAGCCGACAGGACCCTACACACCCAAGGGGTGTCCAATTAGCCTAGCAACCCCAATCCTAGCATCACCTCCTCCCCAAGGCTTTGGAGAAGCCCATCCAGACACAGCAGATCACTCCCACATCTGTGTTCCCATCATCTTTGGAACCTATGGAACTCTGAAATGCAATAGCCCTTAACAGCATCTTATTTTTGTGTGTGTCATGCCAGCAGCTTGTTAAAATTCATGAAATGTACTTTCCATTTTCCTACTCTATTTTTATAACCATTTTTTAATTGAAGTTAATTTACAATGTTGTGTTAGTTTCAGGTGTATAGCAAAATGATTTATAGATAGATTTTACATATATATATATAAGATTACATATATAGAGAGAGATTTTATGAATACACACACACACACACACACACACGGGCTTCCCTGGTGGCTCAGACGGTAAAGAAGCTCCCTGCCATGCATGTATTCTTTTTCAGATTCTTTCTATTTTAGGTTATTACAAGGTATTGAGTATAGTTCCCTGTGCTATATGGTAAGTCTTTGTTGGTTACCTATTTTATATATATGCATATGTACATACACATATGTGTGTGTGTATATATATATATATATACACACACACACATATATATAGTGTGTATCAATTAATCCCAAACTCCTAATTTATCTACTCCCCCTCTCCCCCACAGCTGCTATCCCCTTTGATAACCACAAGCTTGTTTTCTATGTCTATGAGTCTGTTTCTGTTTTGTAAATAACTTCATTTGCATCATTTTATTAGATTCCCCATGGAAGCGATATTGTGTGATATTTGTCTTCCCCTGTCTCACTTCACTTACTATGACTATCTCTAGGTCCATCCATGTTACAGCATCTTATTTTAAGATGCTTTGTACACAGTGTTCATCTCCTCTGGACTGTGAGCACCACATTACAGGGGCCCTAATTTATGTTATGCTTCATTTTATACTCATGCCTGGCCCTGAACATAGAGTGAATAAATGTTTCACAAACACATCAAATGTGATATTTTTCCATGATTCATTTCTCACAGGAAGAGAAGAATTTTAGTATCTTGGCCTGTGTGTGAACTATTGATTTATTTTTTAAAAAAAAAAAAAAAAGACTCTCAGCAGCAGATCTTTAATAAATTATTATGAACATAAAGTCTAAAGCACTTAAACAGCTTCCGTTGTATGGATATTTTCCTTGCCTGCAGACTGTTTTAAAGAGGTAGACACATTTTGTTCTAGATATAACAGAATAGAACAGAACCCTAATATACTTTGGCCACCTGATGCAAAGAGCCAGTTCACTGGGAGAGACCTTGATGGTGGGAAAGATTGAAGGCAAAAGGAGAAGAGGGTAGCAGAGAATGAGATGGTTAGATAGCATTACCAGGTCAATGGACATGAATTCGAGCAAACTCTGGAAGATACTGGAGGACAGAGGAGTCTGGCAGACTAATGTAGACAGGGTCGCAAAGAGTCAGACACGATTCAGCAACTGAAAAACAACAACAAAGATGAAGCCCTCCCCCATGTCCACTGATTCACCAGGCCCTTCGATCCCGATGCCAACAGAAAACGTACCTGTATCACAGCGTCAGCATCCATAAAACAACTACAGCAACCACAGCAAGCAAATTTCAAGGACTTGCACGTCAGGCCCTGAGTGGGGCTTTATCTGCACTTCAGCATTTAACCAGCCCACTGCCTATAACTTGTGATGGCTCACTTCATGTGTCAGCTTGACTGGAGCGCAGGGCGCTCACATTAAACCGGCTGTGTGTATGACGGTGTTTCCACGGCAGGTGAGTATTTGAATCAGTGGACTCAGTAAAGCTGTCCTCCTCAGAATACATGGGCACCGTCCAGTCCAGTCCACTGAGAGCCTGGCTGGAACAAAAGATGGAGGAACAGGGAAGTCATTCGTTTCCTGCCTGCCTACTTGAGCTGGGATATCAGACTTCTGCCCTTGGACTAGGATTTACGCCATCGGCTCTCCTGGTTCACAGGACTTCAAACTTGGTCTGGAATTACACCACCCACTTTCCTGGGTCTCCAGCCTGAAGACAGTGGCAGATCACAGGACATCTCAGCCTCTGCAGTTATGTGAGCCAGTTCCTCATAGTAAATCTCTCTCCATCGATAGATAGACAAGAAGATGGGCAGATAGATGATAGATAGGAGAGATACATAAATAGATATATGTCTGTGTGTTAGTCACTCAGTCGTGTCCGACTCTCTGTGATCTCCTGGACTGGAACCTGCCAGGCTCCTCTACCCAACAGGATTCTCCAGGCAAGAATATTGGAGCAGGTTGCCATGCCCTCCTCCAGGGAATCTTCCTGACCCAGGGATCAAACTCACGTCTCTTACGTCTCCTGCGTTGGCAGGTGGGTTCTTTACCACTAGCGCTACCTGGGAAGCCCAGATAGATAGATAGCTATAGATAAATATGGTTTCCTGATAGCTGAGCTGGTAAGGAATCCTCTTGCAAAGCAGGAGACCCCGGTTTAATTCCCGGGTAAGGAAGATCCCCTGGAGAAGGGATACATTACCCACTCTAGTAATTTTGGACTTCCCTGGTGGCTCAGCTGGTAAACATTCTGCCTGCAGTGTGAGATACCTGGGTTTGATCCCTAGGTTGGGAAGATCACCCAGAGGAGGGCATGGCAACCCATGCCGATATTCTTGTTGGAGAATCCCCATGGACAAAGGAGCCTGGTGGGCTACAGTCCATAGGGGTGCAAAGGGTTGGACATGACCAAGTGACTAAGTCAGAGCACATAGATAAATACAGATGAGGTAGAGACAATATAGCATCCACCTGTGTGCATACATATAAAGAGAGCATATATAGTTGTATATAATATTGAGAATACTGGAAAATATATATATTATATATAATACTGGATAATATACATATAATATATATATTTAATATGAATGTATAATATATATAGGGCATGGCAACCCACTCTAGTATTCTTGCTTGGGAAACCCATGGGCAGAGGAACCTGGTGGACTGCAGTCCATAGGGTCACAAATAGACACAACTGAGTGACTGAGCCCACATATGCGTGTGAGTGCCACACACACACACACACACACACACACACACACACTGGACCACCCTCCACCCAGAGGGCCCTGCATATCCAAGGAATATATACATTCTACCCAAAGGCATTGTTCCTACTCTATCTAAACAGGAAATGAAGCTCATGAGGCCCAGAGATGCAGGTTGCTGCCGGCCCAAGGTCGTGCCTTTGCAGGGTAGAGTTAAGGCAGAACAACACGTGCCCTGCTCTGTCCCTCGCCCAGCACGTCATGAACCAGGGCCTCCTGCCTCCCCATCCTACCGTTCCCGCTTCACCAGGAAATGTCTTCTCTCCCCACCTCCCTAGCACAAGACCCTAATTGAAACTGCCCTTGACTGACTCCAGCTGACTTTGCCTCAGTTCAGCTCTCTCCTGTGCTGGCCATCCACTCCAGCATCTCAGTGCCTCAGCCAGGGTCCTGTAAGAAAGCAAGCCCCCTGATGATCAACTGCAAACACAAATGTAGGTTTATAACCACACATTTACACTGTAGAAGTAGGGGAAAACTTTGTGGGTCCTTATTGGAGAAGGCGATGGCACCCCACTCTGGTACTCTTGCCTGGAAAATCCTATGGATGGAGGAGCCTGGTGGGCTGCAGTCCATGGGGTCGCTAGGAGTTGGACACGACTGAGCGACTTCACTTTCACTTTTCACTTTCATGCATTGAGAAGGAAATGGCAACCCACTCCAGTGTTCTTGCCTGGAGAATCCCAGGGACAGGGGAGCCTGATGGGCTGCCGTTTATGGGGTTGCACAGAGTCGGACACAACTGAAGTAACTTAGCAGCAGCAGCAGAATGGCTATTATTCAGGTTTGATAAACCTAAACATGCTGGAATATGGAGGAAAACAGAAAAATTTTTTAGCTTGCTCTCTGAGACAGCAATAAGCACATTCCGAGCAGTTAAATCTACTCCAGTGATCTATTTTGTGATGCTTTTATAAGCACTCCACTTGATAATTAATCCTCAGGTTAACATAAATGGACAGATATGAAAGCTGAGTGCTTCCTAGAATGAGGAGCTTTGAGAAGATGAGAGTTGCTTTCATTCTATGTTGACAAAATGTCCCTGTGCTTTTCTCACATATTTGGAGGTTTTCAAAGGTCTTAAAATTTGTAGAATGCGTCAGGTGGGTCCACTCTGAGATCTGCCTCTTGCTTTGACCTGGTAAGTGAAGCCACATCTGCCCTGCTTCAAGAAAGAAAAAGAAGTACAGACAGTCTGGGTTTTCCTATGGGAGTTCCCTGGCTCTGCTGTTGGGTTTTTTTATTATTAATTTTTAAATCTCCAGCTTGGAAAATGTCAGGGCAAAGCAAAGTGAATCCTGCTTCTTTGGAAATGAGAGGTTAACTATATGCATCAAGGTCAACAGGTACATTTTTCAAATAATGTTTAATGAGGTCCTGCTTCGTGGTGGGGTGCCAGGCGGGCACAGCAAATAACCCCTGTGCAGATTCACCTCCTATCGCACTCACAGGGGCTCCTTCCCATCCTGCTGCATTCTCAGGCTCACCTTTCCTAACTCCCCGATCACTTCCAAGAGCTGGACAGGGCACGATGCTGAGCAAATACAAATGCCTAAGAGACATGTCTCACTGAGTAAAAGTGACCACTGTGTTTTAACAGATAGAAAACAAATCAGTGACCTGATTTGCTTTTCCACTTTAGAGAGGAAAAGCAGGGGAGGGAGGGGAATAGCGTTTTGTATAAATACAGCCACAGCCTGAAAATGACAGGTTTGAACATTCCAGGCCAGCTCACTGCATCAGGAACAGCCTCCACTCTGCCTGGCCTCTGGAGCCTGCCAGAAGGTGCCTGAAAAACAGTGCAGCTTTGTTTCAAGGTAGGAATCACACAGCAGTCCCTAAGGCCCATCTCAGAAAAAAGCAGCTCCTGTCCACAGCAAGAAAAACTTTCTGCGATTTTTAAAAATAGAAAAAAAAATCAGTTAATTCCATGACCTTGTGAAACAAAAGGAGATATTACCTACTCTCCCCTTTTCTTCTCATCCTTTCTTAAAAGGAAGAATTTTGTCAAATATTTTAAAGCCATAGGAGGGGTGACTCAATGACCATTGTTCTCAAAGTTCAGAGAGGCCAAAGGTCACTTCCATGATGAAACTCGGCCCTCACAACAGAAGAAGTCAAAATTTCAGATTAACAGACTTAGAGAAAGAAACTGAATTAAGACAGTCTAGAATTTTTTAGTCAAACTTTCCATTAAATGCAAAAGTGAAATAAAGATATTCTGAGTCATTCAAGGCCTTAGAAGGTTTATAACACAGACTCACTTTGAAAATACGTTTTAAGAGGAATAGTACTATAAAAAGAGAAAATAAATTCTAGAAGAAGAGTGCTATATACAAGGAAGAAAAAGTGAGTAAATATACTAAAAAAATTTATTTTCTAAATAACTGATGACTCAAATACATACATATTTATCTATGTATGTATATGTGTATATGCTACTAAGTCACTTCAGTCATGTCCAACTCTGTGTGACCCCATAGATCACAGCCCACCAGGTTCCCATGTCCCTGGGATTCTCCAGGCAAGAACCCTGGAGTGGGTTGCCATTGCCTTCTCCAGTGCATGAAAGTGAAAAGTGAAAGTGAAGTCGCTCAGTAGTGTCTGACTCTTCACAACCCCATGGACTGCAGCCCACCAGGCTCCTCCGCCCATGGGGTTTTCCAGGCAAGAGTACTGGAGTGAGGTGCCATCGCCTTCTCCCATACCTAGAACTAAAAATCAGTGCTATCAGAGGGGTGGACAGGGAGGGCCAGGCCAGAGTGAAGTGAGATTATGACAATGTATTTGCTTAGTTCATAAAGATAAATGCAGCTTTAATGATCTAGAGGTAACCACGAGGAAACTAAAACTACAATTTTAAAAATCTGTAAAAGAGAATTCAACATATGTATTAGAAAGCAGGATGGGAGGGGAAAAAGACAAAAGGTATGCAAAACCAAAACAGAAAAGATAACACAACAAATCCTGATATAATAATAATTACAATTGAAGTTAAACAATGTGATTGAAATATCCTCAGGTTGCATTTTGAACACTATCCAGCAAAAGATAAGAGATTTGTTGCCTATAAGAGATTCACTCAAAACAAAAGTTCACGGAGAAATCACGTAAAAGAAATATTTTGCACCACTTGGCAAAAAGGACAAGAAAAATTTTGTCTGAGCTATTGCAATAGAGGAGAGAGACTTCACTGTTGAACTGAGCTCAACTCCAAAGGCAGCAAAGACAGCTGAAGCGTTACAGCCAGAAAGAAGAGTGAAGGAGTCAATAGATGGAAAATCACTAAGAAGAACCTGGCAAGATAATAAGGGTGGAGAAATTTTTGCAAAACTGGCTTAATAGGATTCTGCTAAAGGCAGGTGAAGGACTTGGATATCAAGGATGCAGGATAAGGAATTTGATCAGACATGAAGGATAGAAAGGTTCTCCCTAAACTCACTTATCAAGATTCTTTGCTGAAACTGGACTCTAAAGGCCAAGGTCAAACTCTAGACTATTAAGAGGAGCCTAACAAAAATTTGGTCAAAGTGGGAGTCTGCCAGATGAAAATAAAGAAATGGAAAAATAAGAACCTCCAAAAATCTTAATATCAGACTAAACAGAATGTAAGGTAAAAAGAATCATAAAGAAAAAAGACCTATGATATATACTGGCAGAAGCAACACTAGATCAAGAAACTATCATAATCATGAACATAATGCTCTAAATAACACAGTATCAACGTACATGAAGCATAAAAATAAAACCACGGGGAGAAGTAAATAAATCAATGATTATAGCTGGAGATTTTCTAAAACTTCCTTCTCAGAAAAAGATAAAGCAAAGAAAAAGTCATGTTGAAGAACTACATGTGTGTATATGTTTGTTGATATATATGAAACACTAGCAAAAATTTACAATGTACCCGGCCACAGCAGGAGTTTGATACAGATTTAGTTTCTGACTATAAAGCAATAAAATTAGAAATCAACATTGTATGTCTGAAAACTAAGAAATACTCTGTCTTTGGAATAAAGAAGAAATAAAAATGGAAAGTTGAAGACACTTGGAACTGGTTAAAACAAAAGCACCACAGGAAGCATTCATTGCCAAAACCAACAACAGGCATCACGCTTGTTGAGAACATCTGGCATGTGTTCACTTGAGGACAGGAAAGAGTGCACATTTTACCACATCTGCACAACATAGTATTGGAGGTCTCCACCAATTCAACTACTCAAGAAAAAGAAATAAGGAAAAAGTAGAAAGCACTGGAGATGAAAGGGCACAACAATTACTATTCATGAATGGAAAGATCATTTGTGTAGATTATTCATATAGGTGTAACCATTCAAGGTTTATGGATAAAAGATCAACATATTAAAATAAGTAGCATTTCTCTTTATTAGCAATAGCTAACAAGAAAATATAATATGAAATGAGATACTCTATGCAATAACTGTAAAAATCTAAAAAACTGTCAAGAAGTTATTCTAAAAATGAGTCTATAAGGCTTGTATGGGAAAAAACTTAAAATTTGACCAAAAAATTTTTAAAGGTCCTGAATATATGGAGAGATTTACCATTCTCCTGTAATGAAATTACAACATCATATATAATTGGGGCATTTTATTAGAATTGCAATGTGTTAGTGAGTTAATTTGGAGAAAATTTACTTTATAAAATCAGAAGCATTGAAATGCATATGAAAGTGAAAGTGAAGTCACTCAGTCGTGTCCAACTCTTTGTGACCCCATGGACTGTAGCCTACCAAGTGCCTCTGTCCATGGGATTCTCCAGGCAAGAATACTGGAGTGGGTTGCCATTTCCTTCTCTAGGGGATCTTCCCTACCCAGGGATCGATCCCAGGTCTCCCGCATTGGAGGCAGACGCCTTACCCTCTGAGCCACCAGGGAAGATGTATGTGCTCCTGTGCTCAGCTGCGTCTGATTCTATGACCCCAAGGACTATAGCCCGCCAGGCTCCTCTGTCCATGGATCCTCCAGGCAAGAACACTGGAGCAGGTTGCCATTTCCTCCTCCAGAGGATCTTTCCAACCAAGTGATCAAACCTCTGTCTCCTGCATTGGCAGGCGGATTCTTTACCACCATGCCAACCTGGGAAGCCATATGTGTGTGTGTATGTACACACACACACACACACACACACAAGGGTTTCCTTGGTGGCTCAGATGGTAATGAACCTTCTGTGATACAGGAGACTCAGCTTCGACCCCTGGGTCGGGAAGATCCCCTGGAGAAGAAAATGGCTACCCAGTCCAGTATTCTTGCCTGGAGAATTCCATAGACAGAAGAGCCTGGCGGGCTACATTCCATCGGGTCACAAAGAGTCAGACACAACCGAGAGACTAACACTTTCAACACTTCCTTAAAAATAGCACCAAGTGGAAAAGCAAGAAACAAAACAAAACTATGGTGTAAAGTCATCCATGATTAGTGTATATAAATATATATATATGTAAAACAACACATTTCAAAAACATACACAAATGGACTTAAACATGTTGGAGTAAATCCCTCTGGGAGGAGGTAAATAAGGATGGAGATAGGAAAAATGTAAATTACTAAATAAACACGAAACACAGAGCACCTTTCCAAGGACCAATCACAACAGTGTGCCATAAATTAAACATGGTCCAAAACCAAAAAGAGGTGAGAAAAAGCATTTTCAGAAAAAGAGAAAGTTAGCATAGGAAAAACAGTGCAGATAAACCAGAGCTTAGTATTAGAATCTATCAAATCATAGGAACAAAAAGCAAGACAACCTGGAATATATGATGGGTCATAGAAATAAGGCGCTTCTGGGGACTGTGAAGAAGGCTGAGCACCGAAGAATTGATGCTTTTGAACTGTGGTGTTGGAGAAGACTCTTGAGAGTCCCTTGGACTGCAAGGAGATCCAACCAGTCCATTCTGAAGGAGATCAGCCCCTGGGATTTCTTTGGAAAAATGATGCTAAAGCTGAAACTCCAGTACTTTGGCCACCTCATGGGAAGAGTTGACTCACTGGAAAAGACTCTGATGCTGGGAGGGATTGGGGGCAGGAGGAGAAGGGGACGACAGAGGATGAGATGAGCTGGATGGCATCACCGACTCGATGGACGTGAGTTTGAGTGAACTCCGGGAGTTGGTGATGGACAGGGAGGCCTGGTGTGCTGCATTTCATGGGGTCACAAAGAGTCGGGCACGACTGAGCAACTGAACTGATGGTGGTAAAGAACCTGCCTGCAATGCAGGAGACCTGGGTTCCTTCCCTGGGTCAGGAAGATCCCCTGGAGAAGGAAATGGCAACCCACTCCAGTATTCCTGCCTGGAGAATATAGACAGAGGAGCCTGGCAAACCACAGTCCATGGGGTCACAAAGAGTCAGACACGACTGAGTGACTTTCACTTTCATAGAAATAAAAGCTTTCAAAACAAATTTAGTTTTTCAAAAGTCTTTAAATAGCTTTCGCTATTCAGGCCACACATTCATGTTCAAAGGAATTTGGCTTCTAGATTCTCTGGATTCAAGAAGGTAATGCACACACTGAGTTAACAGACTTCTTCCTGGTATCTCTTTTGGCCTCTGTAAAAGGTAGGTTGTAAATCTTTAATAAATTTGTCTCTGATGGGTCTCTATAGTTATTCCTTTTAAAATGAGGCAAGTATAGGAAAACTTACTGACAAAATAACTAAGTGAAAGCTAATATGTAGTCTTAATAAAATACGTTAAGCTTTCTCTGAGCCACTTGGGAAGCCCCTTTCAATCCCAAATGTATTAGTAATTTGTATTTGAATATTTTATGAGTATAAAATAGCTTCATTATTATTGTTTATTATGGTATTAAAGCTTTAAAATTAAACACAAATATACTAAATCAAACTGAGTTTAGCTTTCAAAACTGTGGTTTACTTCTCAAAAGCTCTAACACACCAGTCTGAAAAGAAATACAGTCAGTGTTTTGCAAAATGAAAATTCACAAATTCCAAGTGCTACTTGAAAGTGAAAGTGAAAGTCACTCAGTCATGTCCTACTTGCAACCCCTTGGACTATAGAGTCCAGGGAATTCTCCAGGCTAGAATACTGGAGTAAGTAGCCTTTCCCTTCTCCAGAGGATCTTCCCAAATCAGGGATCGAATCTAGCTCTCCCACATTGCAAGCAGATTCTTTACCAGCTGAGTCACAAGGGAAGTCCAAGAATGCTGGAGTGGGTAACCTATCCCTTCTCCAGTGGGTCTTCCGGACTCAGGAATTGAACTGGGGTCTCCTGCACTGCAGGCGTACTCTTTACCAACTGAGCTATCAAGGAAGCCCCAAGTGCTACTTCCTCGTAGATAAAAACAGGAAATTATTAAACTAGTTATAATTTACACTCAGTAAAACTTACACAAAATCTGCTTATCTTTGCAGTAAGAAGAAATTTTTATTTGTTGCCACAGAAAAAAAATGGAAAAAAAAACGACTTCAGGATTATCACTATTTTTCTAGGTATCAAACCACTGTCTGTTGACAGATGGTACCCTACAAGCCACATGAAGATTTACTTTAAATACTGTGAGGTATTTTTAAATACTGGATTACATATGCGAATGAGGTGCCTTGTACAAAGCAAACCTAAGGTCACTGATTTCATAAGCTGGAGCATTTTTTTCAGCACATTGGACAGTGACCTTACCTGCGGTTTTCCAATGATCCTGGGAAATGCTCTACTCTGCTGTCAAGTGAAAAATTATTGATTAAATGTGAGACTCTGAAACTCATCTCTTATGGAGAAACATTTAAGAGCACTATAGAATTCATTTTACCCATGCAATAAATCTACTGAGAAATGAGAAAGAAGAACCCACTTGCAAATATGGAGAAATATTTCCTCAAGCAGTCACATCAGATAAATTATTAACCTCCAACAATGTGCCACAAAATGTAATGCTGGTAGATTTTTTTAATGTAGTGTTCATGCATCCAGGGATGGATGCTTGGGAAATGTTAGTGCCTGTCAGTTTTTCTTAAAAGCATGTTGTGTGCGTGACTCAGGCCTTCTCCAGCACTCATTATAAGAACAGAATGTGTTCAAGCAATCATCTTTCTAGTGCAAAAAAAAAAGAGTGTAGTTTTAAAAGATAAACAAGCTTCCCCAAATAAATCTCTTTGTGTATTCAACTGATATATCATGCTTCCAAGTTAATTGCCTAAGAAAGACTTGAATCTCCTCTCATTTTTTAAGATTTATTAAGCATCTAGAATATTTTCACACTTCTACAGCTTGTTCAGTAACTCCAGGGGTAGGTATGATTACCTCCTCTTAAAAATCAGAAAACCAAGCCTCAAAGAGATCAAATGCCTTAAAGGACACACAATCAAACTGTGGAGCTGGTCTTTGAAATTAGCTTTGACCAATTCCACGTATAATTATGCTTTTCCTACCTTTCATAATGCTGCCCCTCTAAAAGTTTTACATATACTGTTTGCTCTGTGGCTTATTTTACTTAAAGACAAACATAAAGAAATAAATTTAAATTCCATCATTAGTCCTATTTACATAAAACAAAGCACATTTATGACAGTGATCTGACAAATAGGTCTCCTAAGGATCTGTTGTTACCAGCTTTGGATGTAAAAGAAATCAGTCTTCGCCTTTGTCATTCCCCATCTCACCAATAAATAGCCAGATTGGCCACAGCCTAATTTTTTCAGAAGAAAATAAGTGGGTAATTCCATACCAACAACCACACCTTTGTTCAAAGAAGGAAAAATACCACAGTGTAATAATCCCTTATAAACAATCTTCCTGTTTATGATGATAAAAAGAGAAGGAGCAGAAGTCCAAACACAGCCTCAGACAGGCAGCAGTTCATCAAAAGAGGAGTCTAGTACCACCCCACTGGGGTGTCAGGATACACTGATAATAAAGCACCAGTCAGCCTCATGGTTGATGGACTGGTGAAGAGTGTGTTATTCAGAGACAGGCCACAGCCACGTGACCTTGGGCAAATTACTTTACCCCTGAGCTTTAAGTTTCTTCACCTGGAAAAAAAGAGATAACAAGAACTATGTTGCAGAGTATTCTGAGAGTTCAATGAGTCCCTGAGTCCAGAGTAAGCTGAGCAAATGTTAGCCATTATCATCAGCCTAATCACCATAATACTTTTCCAGTTCAGCAATTTGACCTTCGAAAATGCTCTGTACTATTTTCCTCAGGAAACCTCAAAGGACACTGACTTGTGGGCATGAAGGGCAGAAATGTCCATGTTCCATTCTACTTATTCTCATGTGTCTTGCTGGAGAAAATCATAATATCTTCTCAAATAGTTATGAGCTTTGGACCAACAAGAGCAAGACACTTACCATCAATGGACTGGAGAGAGCTGCATGCCTTAAAGGCTAAGCATTCCCCCTGTTTAAATGAGAGGAAGGAAAATATCATCCATATCATGGATGCAAAAGAACTACTTGCAAAAATTCAAGATTGCAAACAGATACACACCCACAAATCTTTATAAATTAGAAATCAAAGTGATTATTTCTCAAACATCTTTTAGTTGATATTCAACTTGATGGACAGAACATATGTTTCAGAAGAAAGCTCCAGTGACAGAATAAAATGATTCCCAATATCATACCTCTTTAAAAATGAAAGAAACCTTTATAGATATTTGCCTGTTAAGCGTTTTTATTGGAATATAGTTGATTTATAAATACTTCTCTTAACTGAAGTAGATTCATAACAGTTTTATTATACTAACATTAATCAACCAAGAATATATGCAGATTCTGTCATGTACATTTATGCCAAAGAGTCTGAGAAATCTCAAAACACTGTGGTAACATTTTGACTTAGAGTTCTTAAGCAAACATTTGAGGAAACAAAGGGCAGTTGCTTCTGACTGTTTGTTTGAATTCTGAATAAAGTAGTGAAGGTCAGATACAAAGTTGGATGCCAATGATAAAATGAAGCATATGGCTTTGAAGAAACAGATAAGTCATGAGTAGGCACTTTCAAGCTCACAAAAGAAGAAGCAGCTGACTAGCCGTGGAAAAAAACAAGGTAAAGAAGAAAGAAATTGGGGAATAGAAAGTACTGGGTGATGAATCAGAAGGCAGTATAGCTTCCAATAGCAGGACCTTGGGGAAGATGCTAAGAAAAAAAGGACATAAGCAAAGAGCATAAGCAAAGCCAAGAAGTAACTGGGATGTGTCCATGAACTCTCACATCGGACATCCACTCATGATGCCCAAATGAGGCATTCACAGGTAGCGTTTATTAGAAAGGTACTGTGTGAAAGCATTTTACAAGCATTCTCTAATCCTAGGCGGTAGGAACCAACATCATTCCCATTTTCAGATGAGAAAACTAAAGCTCTGAGAAATTAAGTGATTTGACTAAGGACGTGCAGCAAATCAATGGTACCCAGGAAATGAAACTAAGAGTCCATGCTTTTAACTTCAAAATTACATTTCTGGATCAACAATGGAATACATTTCTTGAAAGTTTAAAAATTCATACAGTTTAACCTAATGAAATGAAGGAAAAAGAATTCCACCTACAGGAGTGTTATGGGAGAGGGCTGAGAGGGAGAGGATAGATGTGTACTTATGGCTGAAACCAACACAACATTGTTAAGCAATTATCCTCCAGTTAAAATTTTTAAATAATAATAATAAATTTTAAAAGAAAGAATTCCACCTGCAACCTCACTTCCTTGTATAATAAAATCTCATTATATTATGACTGATTCAAGTTCTTACCAAGTCATACCTTGGTTAAAATGGACATCACAGGAGAGTCTGAGTCTTGTAAATGAGAATTTCATAGAATCAGGAACTTTCTTAAGCTAGGTAGTGTTTTCTCCCTTTCCTCTTTATACACACAAAAGAACACTACTTCTTACTAAAGTTTTTTTAAAAAATTTTATTTCAGCTCATTGTCTTTAAATAATGACTTACCCAATTAACCAATTAGGTAACCGTGAACAAATGGAATAATCAGTTTGATGACCATCACGAAGCTGTCACTTCCTTGAGTAAAGGAGTTGTCAGATGTCACTTCTTTCATGTGAGAGTCATGATTGAACCTGTGGTGGATTATCTGTAAATTAATGTAGAAAACTTTGCAGCACTTGGTCTTTCAGAAGGAGAAAGAATTTAGTTCAAGCCAAACTGTATGTCTCTGCAATCTATGTCTAGATATGATAGATAGATACATATAGATAGATAGATGAATACACACATACAAGGGCTCAGTCACTTCAGTCGTGTCTAACTCTTTGTGACCCCAAGAACCAGAGCCCACCAGGCTCCTCTCCATGGGATTTTCCCTGCAAGAATATTGGAGTGGGTTACCATGCCCTCCTCCCAGGGATCTTCCCAACCCAGGGATACAGCCCACATCTCCTGTGTCTCCTGCACTGCAGGCAGATTCTTGACCACTGAGCCACCAGGGAAGACCCAGATACATATATACCATACAGTTAAATAGTGGTAATCAAGAAGTTTAAGATATGGGTGGATAAAGAAGACATTTGCTGGAAGACTAGAAGGCCATGACCACTGCTTTTTAAACAAATTTTTCATTTCTTTTTACTTATCCAGCAGACTGGACCCACCACAGACTGTTAACACAAGGGGCAGAACTAGAAAGAATTTCTAAAGGAAGATTATTCATCAGTATAAGTAGTTTTAAGAGCTTAATTCTAAAAATAGAGAGAATGGACCCTTGGAAATCTGCACTTTTTCTTCCTTGATTTTGAAATACTTAGACATCTCAGATGTAAGGTTATCTAGCTGTGTCTGTCTTTCTAGAACCACATTATCACTGGCCTTCTGATTTAAAATGCACCCAAATGAAAAACACGCTGACACCGCAAAATAAATTCAAGTGGGAGAAACAGGCCTGGTGTGAAGCAGAATAGGAATGTTTTTCCTACGACTAATTCAAAGCAAGGATCATTTCAACAGGGAGTGCTTTCCTTTTTAGAAACCTCGCAAGGTCCAGCGTGTAACCGTCCATCTACCTGCCACTGTGATGGGGGCCTGTAGTGAACAAAGGGCCTTGCTTTGTGGTCTTTGGCACTGGCGCACAGTAAGTGCTCAATTAGTATTTGTTGAATGCATGAACAACTGATTAACCAAATAAAACGTGCCTCAAAAACTAGAAGCTCGGATTTCAAGCGTCTGAAATGAGATCCTAAACCTAACACAAATCCAGTGATGACGGTATTCTTCAGCCCCAGGTTGTGAACGTGATCGCCCTAGAGGCCAATCGGCTGTGGCCATTCTGAGCCACCAGTCTGTCCCCTGTGCCCAGCCAGCCATCCCTCCAATCCATGCCACTGACCGCAGGGGCATCTAGGGTGGGTTACCATGGAGTCAGAGCTGGGTAGATAATTCCAAGGGCATGTTTTTGTGGCAGAGGTCATGAGGACCTCTTTGGGTCCCTCATTTCAAGAACTTCATTTGAAGTTTCTTGTCTGTACCATCTTTTGAAATGCCATTCGTAAAAGGGGAAAAAAAAATCCACAACTCTGCTAGATATTCAGTTCAGTTCAGTTCAGTTGCTCAGTCATGTCTGACTCTTTGCAACCCCATGAATCGTAGCACACCAGGACTCCCTATCCATCACCAACTCCCGGAGTTCACTCAGACTCACGTCCATTGAGTCAGTGATGCCATCCAGCCATCTCATCCTCTGTCGTCCCCTTCTCCTCCTGCCCCCAATCCCTCCCAGCATCAGAGTCTTTTCCAAGCAGTCAACTCTTTGCATGAGGTGGCCAAAGTACCGGAGTTTCAGCTTCAGCATCATTCCTTCTAAAGAAATCCCAGGGCTGATCTCCTTCAGAATGGACTGGTTGGATCTCCTTGCAGTCCAAGGGACTCTCAAGAGTCTTCTCCAACACCACAGTTCAAAAGCATCAATTCTTCAGCACTCAGCTTAACCACAAATCAAGCTCAAAAGCACATAGAAATGTCAAGTTTGGAAACTGCTGTGGAGAATTATCATTCATAGGTATGTCCTTGGGCTCCAAGAGTCATCCCATCAATTCACAGTTACTCTGAACAGCCTCTATGGAGCATCTCTGTGCCAGGCACAATGACAAGGCTGAAGAGACTGCAGACCCTGTCCTCATGCAGTACCTATTCTAGGGAAGAGACAGACATTGCAAATATATAATCCTATAGAAGCAGAGAAGGGACTTCTCTTTTCCTGGTGGTCTATAATATTGGGACTGTGGGTTCAGTCCCTGATCAGGGAGTTCCACATGCCTCAGGGCCAAAAAACCAAAACATAAAACAGAAAGAATATTGTAACAAATTCAATAAAGACTTTTTTTTAAGGCAAAGGAAATCATTTACAAATTATTTGGAAACTGAGATCAAAAAGGAGGGAAAAAAAAGGAGATCAAAGCAAATCATTTGGAATATCTAATATGAGGACTTTACTGACTTGGAGGAGATGGCCTGGGTAAGCTTTGGGTAAGGCTGAAGACTAACTCCCAAATAGCTATGATCACCATGTGATCCTGATCATACAAATCGAGATTAAATTACTTAGATAAGTTGGGGAAAGTCAGCCTTCACTTGAATTACCCAGACACCATGATTCCATTTTCTATTGTGAACTACTGAAACATCAAGCGGGAAAAATCAGAGCAACTGACCAAACTCTTAGCCAGAAAACATTTTTTGCCTTAAATATATAGACTCTTCAACAGAAGCAGTCTGACAACTGCATAAACAGCTCTTGGGCTCTCCACCTCAGTTAGTGCCTTTACATTCAGTTTTATGATCCAGCATAAGATTTATGACTTGTTCTAGGTCAAAACTCGGGGGAAAATTTCTTCAAAAATCTTTGCACAACATGGTAGACTCCATCATACGTTATTGCCTCACTAGTAGGATATCAGTGAGCCTTTCCCATAGACTAAGCTCCACTGTTGAATCAGTTCCATTGTACCTCATAGCAGTTTTGCTATATAATTCTGTGGGCATTCATCAAGATGACAAAGGAAATGAATACTCCAGTCCCAAAGCTGTGTGGATGTCAGTGAGCAAACAGATTCAAGAAGTAAACAAGCCAGATCCACATTCACTTGTGATTAACAGGAAAACAGAGGGGGAGGAAACTGACTATTTGCCAAGGACAGGATGGAACACAAATTGAATTTTCCTCCTGGCCTTTGAAAATGTTGACATTTTCGTCTGCTCATCATTTCTGCATGTCTTACATTCACAACTTGCTTCACACTCTAAATAACTGCCTGGGGCCAAAAAAAAATAACAACTGCAATTGGATCAGGACTTATTTAATTGCTGGTCTTGTAAAGAAGTTACTGTGTCTACTGTCATCTTTTGTGAAGAGTCTAGAACCTGACATTCACAACATTGTGAACTCAAAATGCATGAGAGAAATTTAAAGACTACATGGCTCATTTATCTCTGTAGCCCCAGTACTTAACACAGAGCAGAGAAGGCTCAAAATCCCATTAACAAGAAGCCCCTAAAACCCTTGAGCAAGAAAGCAAAGTAGGAGGCAAATTGTGGTCATCAGAGTCAGACAGATGTGATTTTGAATCTTGACCTCTGTTTCCTGGCCACATGGCCCTGGAAAAACTGACTTATATTTTTAAACCTTAGATTCCTCTTCTATCAAGTAGAGATAAGCATCTCCAACATCACAGGGAGAAAGTAGCAAGCAAATTAGATGAGGCACATAAACATCGGCACTTACTAGGAAATAAGGAAATGTGTGCACTCCTTCCTTTACTAAAAGGACCCAATGGATCAGCTTGTAGCATGTCAATGGTGTGGAATTTCTCTTATCTTTACTAGTGGGGCAAGGCAATATGATAGAGTACACTGTGTTCCATTTGATAGGACAAATAACTTCTTGGCAAGTTACTTTTTTCCAGACTTGTTTTATCCTTGCCAGAACAGCACACTATATATTCATGTCTGAAAAGTGATCCCAGATGGTGACAGAGATATAGGGCTGATAAGAGGATGCCATACAGTCAGCCATAGTCTCAGAGACCCTCCCCATCATCATTCTCACCTTCTCTGACACAATGAACACAGAGAACTCCATAGTCATCCACCTGCCCTTGGCACCTCTTCTATGAATTACAGATGGAAAAGGTCTCCCAGAGGGAGATGACTGGGTCTGAAATCACCCTCACTCTGCTCAGAGTCTTCGACTCAAGCTGACTCCTACATTTGGGACACCAGTTGGCTCAGAAGTTTCAATGCTAAGAGACTGGTCCATCAGTGACTTGAATCATCTAATGAGTTACATAGAAATGTCACAAATTTGGAGAATTATCTTAGAAAAAGCTTTTACACTATCGCTACAATCAGCTTCCTTTTGCCACCTGAATGAAAACACTCTCCACGGGCTACTCCTAAGGAATAAACTGCCTAAGCTGGCCAGCATTCTTAGGCATGAAAAGTGAAGTGAAAGTCGCTCAGTCATGTCCAGCTCTTTGCGACCCCATGGACTATACAGACCATGGAATTTTCCAGGCCAGAATACTGGAGTGGGTAGCCTTTCCCTTCTCCAGGGGATTTTCCCAACCCAGGGATTGAACCCAGGTCTCCTGCATTGCAGGTGGATTCTTTACCAGCTGAGCCACAAGGGAAGCCCAAGAATACTGGGGGGGTAGCCTATCCCTTCTCCAGAGGATCTTCCCAGTCCAGGAATCTCCTGCATTGCAGGTGGATTCTTTACTAACTGAGCTATCAGGGAAGCACTTTTAAGCATGCTGGATCCCATTTAGTGTTGAATATTATGTAATAAGCAAGGAGATCAAACTACTCAGTCCTAAAGGAAATTGACCCTGAATATTCATCGGAAGGACTGATGCTGAAACTGAAGCTCTAACACTTTGACCACCTGATGCAAAGAACCAAATCACTGGGAAAGAACTTGATGCTGGAAAAGAATGGAGGCCAAGAAGAGAAGGGGAGACAGAAGGTGAGATGGTTGGATGGTTGCACCGATTCAATAGATATGACTTTGAGCAAACTCCAGAATATAGTGAAGGACAGGGAAGCCTGGTGTGATGCAGTCCATGGGGGTCACAAAGAGTCAGACACAGCTTAATGACTGAACAACATTATTTAATGAGAAGATAAAGGAAATTAGGATATGGTAGTGAAGGGGACTTATGCTATTAAAAGAATGTGATCTTTGGCTTAAAATCAAGTCATTTTCACCCAATATTAAGTGATAGCACAGCATTCAATGTTCAATTTCCCACTGGGAATGGAAATAAAGTCAGACCATTAACACAACCACAACCATCATGTGCAGAACTATCACACTAGTGTCTGCGAAGTTCAATTATTATCCCCAAAGAAACATGAAGAACTCAAGTAACTTACCTAAAACCACAAAGATAGTCAGTGAAGCTGAGATTCAAAGCCAGGTTTCTCACCTCTCGAGTCTAACTTTCTTAGTCACAGAATCTTCTGTTGTTCAGTGTTTAGTCCAAATGTATCCTCTTCACAGAGACCCCCACCAGCCATGCCAACCAGAAAGTCTCCTTTCCCCAGAAAATAATTACTCCTGAGCACATTACCTCCTTTGTTCCTTTCACAGAACTTATTACAATGTGGCATCATCTTGGTACTGATTTGTTCACTTGTTGATTATCTGACTTCATTAAAAAAAAATGACCCTTCAAGGCAAGCTCTTACTCATCATCTCAGTGTATTTGCCAGACATTAATGATATATATATAACCTTTATTATGAGCTACATACTGTCATCAGTGTGTGTGTGTGTGTGCGACTCTTTGTGACCCCATCAACTGTAGTCCGCCAGGCTCCTCTGTTCTTGGAATTTCCCAGACAAGAATATTGGAGTGGGTAGCCTTTCCCTTTTCCAGGAGATCTTCTCAACCCAGGGAGCGAACCCATGTCTCCCACGTTGCAGGCAGAATCTTTACCGTCTAACCCACCAAGGAAGCCCATATTAACCCACTTAATCTTTTGAGGTGAAAATTCTTATTTTCCTCTTTGTCTTATAGGTAGAAAGCCGAGGTACAGAGAGGTTAAGCAGCCTGCACATAGTCACAAGGTTAGCCATCTTGACTGACAGCCTCCAGAGTCTAAACTCTTCACTGCTCTGCTCTCTGACTTCTATGTGTTACAGGAAGGATGGGAAACATCTTGGAGGGAGGCACAAAAGAGAGGCTCTGGAGAGCTTATTTACATCACCTGCCAGCATCCAGGCCCTTCTACCTGCTCATGCTTCCCATCCTTTCCCTCCATTCTGAAGACTCCACGTGCCAGAAGAAAACGGAAAGACTCGCTGCAGATGAAAACGCTCTGTAAGGGGCTCGCTCAGGGTGACCCAGGGAGGCCGAGCCGTGGTGTCTCCACCTTTGTGGCTCTTGTGCACAGAATAATGCCTGGCACACAGGGCATCTGGAAAGGAACAGAGCAGGGGGACTCCCTCACTGGGAAGGGTTGAGAAGAGATTTCCTAAAAGTGAAAAAGAGGACATGCAGCTGTTTGCGCGCCTGACTCCTTCTGTGGTATGAAGTGTAATTGACATATGATACAATTGCACCAATTTAATGATGTGATGCTAAGGTAGAGTTTGATGCATTTTGACATTTAACACCACCAGAAACATGATATTTCTATCACCACCCCTCAAAGCTTTCTCACCACTGAAGACTTTTAAGCCAAAGAGTGACACGATCAGACTAATGTATCAGAAAGACGTTCCTGGGGCTTCCCTGGTGGTCCAATGGCTGACATTCCACGCTCCCATTGCAGGGCATCCAGGTTCCATCCCTGATCAGGAAACTAGATCCCACATGCTGCCTCTAAGACTCAATGAAGCCGAATAGATTTGTTAAATAAATAACTAAATACTTAAAAAAAAAAAAAAAAAGACAATCCTACAGTGGGTGCGGACAGCAGGTGGATTAAAGAGGCAATGGCATCATTAAAACCCAGTTGTTTTAGCTTCTGATCCATGGAGCAAGATAGATTCACTGACAGGCAACTACTTGAAAACACTCCCTGGAAGTGTTAATTCACAGATTTTGTTAAAATGCCAGAAGAAAAGAGAGGGCCAAAAGACAGAACTGGTCTGTGTGGGTTAAGCACAGAGCTTTTCCTGAGAGCAAGAGATTGTTGCCCGATCAATAAAACCGCAGCAATCCGTACGCATCACGAGGAGAGATGATGGCCTTTTAAGCTGAATCTGAGTGTTTTATGACTTCGGGCACAGCCTCAGACTCCCATTCCAACCAACTGCTCTGAGAAAATTAGCTGCCAACTTGACACATGACCAGCAGACCAGGCAGGGTAGCGTTTGACATAAACCGCACTCTAGTGCTCAGAGTGACTGCAGAGGCAGGAAGGCAGCCTGGCCAGGATGCTCAAGACCACCCCCGACACCAGCTCAAAAGACCAAACACACCCAAACCGTCTGAGCTCAGACCTGAAGATGGGAAGTTCATCCCATGGACTGCTGACTATATACACGTGCTAAGTCACTTCAGTCATGACACACTGACTCTTTGGGACCCAATGGACTGTGGCCCCCAGACTCCTCTGTCCATGGGATTTCCCAGGCAAGAATACTGGAGTGGGCTGCCATTTCCTTCTCAAGGGGATCTTCCCAACCCAGGATACAGCCACATATCTTACATCTTCTGCATTGGCAGGAGGGTCCTTTACCACTAAAGGTAACTACAGGCTTTCCATAAAAACTTAATTAACTATATTAGCTTAGGACTATGGCACTAGTTGGAGAAGGCGATGGCACCCCCACTCCAGTATTCTTGCCTGGAGAATCCCATGGACGGAAGAGCCTGGTGGGCTGCAGTCCGTGGGGTCGCACAGAGTCAGACACGACTGAGGGACTTCACTTTCACTTGCATGGCGCTAATGCTAAAGAGGATCTCCTACCAATGTAAGAGATAAGATATGCCAGTTCAATCCCTGGGTCAAGAGGATCCCCTGGAGGAAGAAATGGCAACCCACTCCAGTATTCTTGCCTAAAGAATTCCATGGGCAGAGGAACCTGGAGGGCTACAGTCCATAGGACTGAAAAGAGTCAGACACACTGAAAAGACTTAGTGCACATAATTATTTCCAGTTGGCTTAAAGCTCAACATTCAGAAGATGAAGATCACTTCATGGGAAATAGATGGGGAAACAGTGTCAGACTTTATTTTGGGGGATCCAAAATCACTGCAGATGGTGATTTTAGGCATGAAATTAAAAGATGCTTACTCCTTGGAAGGAAAGTTATTGCTAACCTAGATGGCATATTCAAAAGCAGAGACATTACTTTGCCAATAAAGGTCCGTCTAGTCAAGGCTATGGTTTTTCCAGTAGTCATGTATGGATGTGAGAGTTGGACTGTGAAGAAAGCTGAGTGCCGAAGAATTGATGCTTTTGAACTGTGGTGTTGGAGAAGACTCTTGAGAGTCCCTTGGACTGCAAGGAGATCCAACCAGTCCATTCTGAAGGAGATCAGCCCTGGGTGTTCTTTAGAAGGAATGATGCTAAAGCTGAAACTCCAATACTTTGGCCACCTGATGTGAAAGAGCTGACTCATCGGAAAAGACTCTGATGCTGGGAGGGAAGAGAAGGGGACGACAGATGAGATGGCTGGATGGCATCACTGACTCGATGGACGTGAGTTTGAGTGAACTCCGGGAGTTGGTGATGGACAGGGAGGCCTGGTGTGCTGCAATTCATGGGGTCGCAAAGAGTCAGACACGAGTGAGCGACTGAACTGAACTGAACCGAAACAGAAGCACTGAAAGTTCAAGCCACATATCCAATTTCACACAGCAAAGCCAGGATTCAAACCCAGGAAACTCAAAGACTGATCCCTATGCTTCCCTGCCTTTGCATAGCATAACAGTTTAAGAGCACAAGTCTCCACATTGGACTGAGATACAAATTCTGGTTCTGCTACTAGTTAGCTGCATGACTTTGAACTTAACCTCTCTCCATCACAGTTTTCTCATCTGAAAAAAAAAAAAAAAGGCAGAGTGGTGGAGGATTTAAATGTGCTAAAACCACTGACACAGAGTGAGGCCACAGTGAAGACCGCTGCTGCTGCTGCTGCTGCTGCTGCTGCTGCTGCTGCTGAGTCACTTCAGTTGTGTTTGACTCTGTGTGACCCCACAGATGGTAGCCCACCAGACTCCCCGTCCCTGGGATTCTCCAGGCAAGAACACTGGAGTGGGTTGCCATTTCCTTCTCCAATGCATGAAAGTGAAAAGTGAAAGTGAAGTTGCTCAGTTGTGTCTGACTCTTCGTGACCCCATGGACTGCAGCCTTCCAGGCTCCTCCGCTCATGGGATTTTCCAGGCAAGAGTACTGGGGTGGGGTGCCATCACCTTCTCCGACAATGAAGACTAGATGTGATGGTATTAGTTCAGGAACTTACAAACCACATTCCAAGATGCATATTATTTAAGTTTCACTGTCAACTAACTACCTCAAAAAACCTGAACACTAATGAACTGTGCTGGTTTTAATTAAAGCCTTATCATTGCATTAGATCAGTAAAACTTCCCTAGAAGCATGTGTTCATTTGACAAATGACAAATATTTACAGCCAAGTGCTGTTCTGGTTTCTGAAAATGCAGTGATGAACGCAAGGTCTCTTGCATAAGAGACCTAACAGTCAGGGGCAGTTACATTTTTTAATGTAATTTCAATTAAGTTTCTATAATGTTCTTTTTAAAGGAGGAAATGGAAACCAACTCCAGTATTCTTGCCTGGAGAATTCCATGGACAGAGGAGTCTGGGGGCTACAGTCCATGGGGTCGCAAAGAGTCAGACACGACTGAAGTGACTTAGCATGTACCCACACACGGAATGTGCTTTTTACTTCTTAAAAAAATCTAACAAACCAACATGTTTACCTCTCAGAAGGCTATAAGAGCAATTAAAAAGAAACCACAGTCAAGCATCTTTATCTTTTGTCTGGTGTTATACAAGCCATGTCTATGGTCACTTCAGTCCCACGAGATAGCTACTGAATTAATCAAGGGTTTTTAGTTCTGGTGGTCAAACTCTGAAAACATGAACCTAGGAGACCAATTTCTGTAGTCTTTGATGATTTTTTTAAAGCTGGGCTAAAGCAAATCACTGGGTAGTCTTTCTAGGTCCCCTTTAACAATCTGAAAGGAACTGAGGCGTTTCTCTGGCAGTCCAGTGGTTTAGACTTCACGCTTCCAATGCACGGAGCATGCGTTCCATCCCTGGCCAGACAACTAAGACCCCACATACTGTGCAGCACAGCACAGCCAAAAGAATACAACAATAACAATAAAGAAAATCGCAAAACTGAAAAGAAAAACAGAAAAGAAAGGAGCTGATTCCCCTTAGTCTTTTTAGAACACTTCTCCTATTAAAGTTTTATTTACACTTTTAATCGTCTCAATAAAAAGAATGAGCTGGTTAAGCAACAGGAAAACTCCAAGCTGGGATGTGATGAATGAACCTGCAGATGAATGAACGTCTGATGGCATCTTTCTCAAAACTCAGCTCAAACATGACCTCTTCCACAGAGAACTTCCCTGATCATTCAAACTAACGCAGCCCCACACTCCCAGGGTCTATCCACTACCCTTTTATTTCTGCCTATCACTTATCACCCCCTGAAGTGACCTCACTTGTTTATCCATTCCTCATTTCTTGCTTGCCTTTCATATATTAGACAGCAAGCTCTGTGGGGCTGGGATTCCGTCTGCCTCCCTCACTGCACCCCCAGCAGACAGAACACGATTTGTTCAGAGAACAGATGCAGGGCAAAGTGAGTGTGTTCCTTTGAAAGGGGCTCTCCTCTTCGCTGCAGTAAGGAAAGAAAAGCACGTGCAAGTTCCTGAATTCTGGGGGTGGGAGGTTGGTATTGACGTATATACACTATTGATGCTACATATAAAATAGATGACTAATGAGAGCCTACTGTACAGCACAGGGAACTCGACTCAGTGCTCTGTGGGACCTGAATGGGAAGGAAGTCCAAAAGGGAGGGGATACCTGCATAGCTGACTCATTTTGCTGTACAGTAGAAACTAACACAACATTGTAAAGCAACCGTACGTTAATAACTAATTTTTTAAAAGTCCTACATTCTCCTTAAGAAGCCTAAAGCAGGGCCGGGGTGGGGGTGGTCTTGCATCCATTCATTCACTAAGCAGACGCTTACTGAGAAACTGCTATCTACCAGGTACAGGGCTAAGTGCTAGGTAGGAGAGGGAAATACAGTCCAGGTTCTTAAGGAACGTCTGCAAAGTCTACACTGATGGGGTTATTTCAAAGAGACATAACATATGTAAACAGCCCTTAGCATGGATCCTGGAAAATAGTAAGCACTCAAGTACTGATGAGAGAAGAAGATGACCATGGCAATGACGGTGATTATTACTACTTTGTATGCAGAAAGATAAAGGAACCTTCTATAAACACCAAATGAACAATAACTCTTTACTGGGATCCTTTAAAAATAGCAATAGTCTATCCCCAGGCTAACTAGGAGAACTCAGGATAGGTTCCTCCTGCAAATAAGAAGAATCACCTTAGCCAAGACTGTAATGATATATTTCACTTTCTTATCTAAAGCTGCAGCCACATCATCATTTATATTATTAATAATCTACCTGGGATGTCCAGTTCTGGGGAACATGGAATGTGTACACTCTGTTCTCTATCTCTCCCACTCATTACTGATAAAATCTCTGGACAAACTAGATAAAGCAACTATATGAGGATTCTAAAAAGTAAATAACAGTGGGCTTGCTGGGGAGGAAAATGAAAACTCAAAGAACCAATATAGCAGTGAATTTCCTGGTTTAATTTTTTAACTCCCAACTCTCCAGGTTAGACTTAGATTTTCAGTTCAGTTCAGTTCAGTTGCTTAGTCGTGTCCGACATTTGCAACCCCATGAATCACAGTACGCCAGGCCTCCCTATCCATCACCAACTCCCAGAGTTCACTCAGACTCACATCTAATGAGTCGGTGATGACATACAGCCATCTCATCCTCTGTCGTCCACTTTTCCTCCTGCCACCAATCCCTCCCAGCATCAGAGTCTTTTCCAATGAGTCAGCTCTTTGCATGAGGTGGCCAAAGTACTGGAGTTTCAGCTTCAGCATCATTCTGTCCAAAGAAATCCCAGGGCTGATCTCCTATAGAATGGACTGGTTGGATCTCCTTGCAGTCCAAGGGACTTTCAGGAGTCTTCCCCCACACCACAGTTCAAAAGTATCAATTCTTTGGCATTCAGCTTTCTTCACAGTCCAACTCTCACATCCATACATGACCACTGGAAAAACCATAGCCTTGACTAGATGGACCTTTGTGGGCAAAGTAATGCCTCTGCTTTTGAATATGCTATCTAGGTTGGTCATAACTTTTCTTCCAAGGAGTAAGCGTCTTAATTTCATGGCTGCAGTCACCATCCACAGTGATTTTGGGGCCCCCAAAATAAAGTCTGACACTGTTTCCACTGTTTCCCATCTGTTTCCCAGGAAGTGATGGGACCAGAAGCCATGATCTTCATTTTCTGAATGTTGAGTTTTAAGCCAACTTTTCCACTCTCCTCTTTCACTTTCATCAAGAGGCTTTTTAGTTCTTCTTCACTTTCTGCCATAAGGGTGGTGTCATCTGCATATCTGAGGTCATTGATATTTCCCCCGGCAATCTTGATTCTAGCTTGTGCTTCTTCCAGCCCAGCGCTTCTCATGATATACTCTGCATAGATGTTAAATAAGCAGAGTGACAGTATACAGCCTTGACATACTCTTTTCCCTATTTGGAATCAGTCTGTTGTTCCATGTCCAGTGCTAACTGTTGCTTCCTGACCTGCATACATATTTCTCAAGAGGCAGGTCAGGTGGTCTGGTATTCCATCTCTTTCAGAATTTTCCACAGTTTATTGTGATCCACACAGTCAAAGGCTTTGGCATAGTCAAGAAAGCAGAAAGAGATGTTTTTCTGGAACTCTCTTGCTTTTTCCATGATCCAGCGAATGTTGGCAATTTGATCTCTGGTTCCTCTGTCTTTTCTAAAATCAGCTTGAACATCAGGAAGTTCACAGCTCACGTATTGCTGAAGCCTGGCTTGGAGAATTTTGAGCATGACTTTACTAGCGTGTGAGATGAGTGCAATTGTGTGGTAGTTTGAGCATTCTTTGGCACTGCCTTTCTTTGGGATTGGAATGAAGACTGATCTTTTCCAGTCCTGTGGCCACTGCTCAGTTTTCCAAATTTGCTGGCATATTGAGTGCGGCACTTTCACAGCATCATCTTTCAGGATTTGAAATAACTCAACTGGAATTTCATCACCTCCACTAGCTTTGTTTGTAGTGATGCTTTCTAAGGCCCACTTGACTTCACATTCCAGGATTTCAGGCTCTAGGTAAGTGATCATTCCAGGAATCCCTTAGAAGAAATGGAATAGCCATCATGGTCAACAAAAGAGTCCAAAGTGCAGTACTTGGATGCAATCTCAAAAATGACAGAATGATCTCTGTTCATTTCCAAGGCAAACCATTCAATATCACAGTAATCCAAGTCTATGCCCCAACCAGTAATGCTGAAGAAGCTGAAGTTGAACGGTTCTATGAAGACCTACAAGATCTTTTAGAACAAACACCCAAAAAGATGTCCTTTTCATGATAGGGGACTGGAATGCAAAAGTAGGAAGTCAAGAAACACCTGGAGTAACAGGTAAATTTGGCCTTGCAATATGGAATGAAGCAGAGCAAAGGCTAATAGGGTTTTGCCAAGAGAACACACTGGTCATAGCAAACACCCTCTTCCAACAACACAAGAGAAGACTCTACACATGGACATCACCAGATGGTCAACACTGAAATCAGATTGATTATATTCTTTGCAGCAAAGATGGAGAAGCTCTATACAATAGCAAAAACAAGACCAGGAGCTGACTGTGGCTCAGATCATGAACTTCTTACTGCCAAATTCAGACTTAAATTGAAGAAAGCAGGGAAACCACTAGACCATTCAGGTATGACCTAAATCAAATCCCTTATGATTATACAGTGGAAGTGAGAAATAGATTTAAGGGACTAGATCTGATAGATAGAGTGCCAGATGAACTATGGAATGAGGTTCGTGACATTGTACAGGAGACAGAGATCAAGACCATCCTCATGGAAAAGAAATACAAAAAGCAAAATGGCTGTCTGGGGAGAACTTACAAATAGCTATGAAAAGAAGAGAAGCAAAAAGCAAAGGAGAAAAGGAAAGATATAAGCATCTGAATGCAGAGTTCCACAGAGTAGCAAGAAGAGATAAGAAAGCCTTCCTCAGTGATCAGTGCAAAGAGATAGAGGAAAACAACAGAATGGGGAAGACTAGAGATGTCTTCAAGAAAATTAGAGATACCAAGGGAATATTTCATGCAAAGATGGGCTCAATAAAGGACAGAAATGGTCTGGACCTAACAGAAGCAGAAGATATTAAGAAGAGGTGGCAAGAATACACAGAAGAACTGTACAAAAAAGATCTTCATGACCCAGATAATCACAATGGTGTGATCACTCACCTAGAGCCAGACATCCTGGAATGTGAAGTCAAGTGAACTTAAATTTAGGGGGACAAAATTCCAGAGGTGAATGGCAGCCACACACAAAAAAAATCTCCAAAATAAACTTTCTTTTTCTGGCCAGAAGACTGGAAAGGTGGGGTGAGGGCCAGGAGACAGTCGTTGTGGGGACACCCCTGTCTCTTTTCCTCTTTCACTCTCTGCTCCTGTCCCCAGCAAGCCCCACAATGAGCCTGTACCTCTACAGAAGGTGCAGCACTGTCTCCATACAGGAGCCAAAAACAGAGAGAATCCTGCTCTGTGGCCTGAACAATGGGATTTTTTTTTTTTTTAATTGAAGGATAGTTGGTTTATGGGCTTCCCAAGTGGCTCAGTGGTAAAGAACCCTCCCGCCAGTGCAGGAGACAGAAGAGATAATGGACTCCAGTCCCCGAGTTGGGAAGATCCCCTGGAGGAGGGCATGGCAACCCACTCCAGTATTCCTGCCTAGAGAACCCTATGGACAGAGGAACCTGGCTGGTTACAATCCATGGGGCTGCAAAGAGTCGAACACGACTGAAGCAACTTAGTAAACCTGCATAGTTGGTTCACAGTGTTGTATAAGATTCCGGTGTATAGCAAAATTCAGATACATACAGATGTATTAGTGTTACACATATAGTCTTCTTCAGATTCTTGTCCATCATAGGTTATTACAAGATCCTGAATATAGTTCCATGCGTTATACAGTAGGGCCTTGTTGATTTCTATTATGTGTGTGTGTGTGTGTGTGTGTGTGTGTGTGTGTGTAATCACTCAGTTGTGTCTGAATCTTTTGCAGCCCCATGGACTGTAGCCCGCCAGGCCTAATAATGGCTCCCCAGAAGATGTCCATGTCTTAATCCACAAAATCGGTGAATTTGAAGTAGAAGGGGGCTTTCCTGGAGGTCTAGTGGTTGAGAATCCGCCTGCAGATGCAAAGGTCACTGTCCCACCCCTGGCCCGGGAAGATTCCGCATGCCACGGAGTGACAAAGCCCCTGCACCACAACTGCCGAGCTTGTGCTCTAGAGCCTGAGAGCCACAATTACTGAGCCCCCACCCTGCAGCCACCGAAGCCACACGCCCGCAGCCTGGCTTTTGCAACTAGAGAAGACACTGGAGTGAGGAGCCCACGTACCGCAATGAAGAGCAGCCCCCGCCCACCGCAACTAGAGAAAGCCCCTGCACAACAGCAAAGGCCAAACACAGCCAAGATAAATCCATCTTTTTTGTTAGTGAAGTAAAAGGACAGTAAATCCCTTACGTGATAAAAGGGATTCCACAAATGTGATAAAGTTAAGGATCTTGAGATGGGAGATTATCCTGGATTCTCTGGGTGTGTTCAGTGGACTCACAAGGGTCTTTATATAAGAAGAGCAGGAAGATCAGGATCAGACAAAACGGAGATGTGACGATAAAATCAGAGGTTGAAGATGGAGAATGAGGCCACAGGCCAAGGAATATAGAAACTTCCAGAAGATGAAAAGACAAGAAAATACATTCTCCCTGAAAGCCTCCAGGAGGAACATGTAGCCCTGCCAACACCTTAGACTTCTGACCTCCATGACTAGAAGAAAATAAATGTGTGCTGTCTTAAACCAATAAATTTGTGGTAATTTGTACATCAGCAATAGGAAATGGATGTAGCATTTCAAATTAACAACAACAACAAAACAGAAAAATCTCATTAATTCTCAAAGAAAAGACAACAGATGCCAAATCTGAGTAAATTAGATGTTGAGATTATTAGACAAGGATTTTAAAACACCTACTGCAACAATGTTCCATGAAGGGAAAGCAAGCAAGTGAATTAAAAAGAGACATTTTCAGGAAAGCAATAGAAACTACCAAAACAAACCAAGTCAAAATTTTAGAACTGAAAACTATAATAAGACTGAAGTTTAAAATCCCTAGATGGGCTCAACAGAAGAATAATGATTCAAGAATGAGTTAATGAACTAAAAGATAGATTAATAGAAATTTTCTAATCTGAACAATACAGGAACAAAAATTGGAAAAAAAAAAACAGGTTTCAGGGAGCAGTGTAATAATATCAAAAGTTCTAAAAATCTACATCATTTTTGTTTCAAAAGGAGAAAAGAAGGAAACTGGTGCAGAAAAAATATACATTTGAACAAGTAATGCCCGAATGCTTCTCCAATTTATAGGATATAAATTTACAGATTCAGGGAATTCAGTGGACCTCGAAAAGGATTAAGCTCAAAGAAAACCAGGACCAAATACTCTGTAATCAAACTGCTGAAAACCAAGCAGAGAGGGAAAAAGAGAGAGGGAAGGAGGAAGGAAGAAAGGAACCAGCAGGAGGGAAAGAGGGAGGAAGGGAAGAAAGAGGGCTTTTTATGATACATTATAGTAAGAACATAACAACGGTTCTCAGCTGGGGTGATTTTCACCCCCCACCACCCCCCAAGGACATTTGTCAATGTCTGGTGACATTTTTATTTGTCGTGCTGAGTGGGATGCCTTGGCATCTAGTAAGCCAAGGAGGCTGCTTAACACTCCACAGTGGACTTCCCACAATGCACAGGACAGCCCCAAAGCAAAGAATCATGCAGCTCAAACTGTCACCAGTGAACTCCAGAACCCTGGTATAAGAGAGCAATAGTTCAAGGTACAGAAGATTTCTCGTTAGAAAGCATGGAGACCAGGAGACAGTGGGATGATACTGTTAAAGCACTAGAAAAGTTGTTCACCTACATTCCATATCCAGTGAGAATATCCTTCAAGGATAAAGGCAAAATTAACACATTTTCAGATGAAGAAAAACAGAGAATTTGTTGCCAGCAGATTTGATTTAAAAAAACAACAACAAAGGAAACATTAGGTAGAAGGGAAACGGTGGCTCGGATGGTAAAGAATATTAATAATATCAGAAAGAATTGCAAATGGTAAATATCTGGGTAAATATGATAGACTATTTTTCTCCTCTTAAATTCTTTAAAATACGTACGACTGTTGAAAACAAAAAACTATGTATTGTCTGATGGTATTTCGATGCTCAGTCTTTCTATTTCAGAATAGCTTTATTGTAAGATAGCCCCCAGTATTGTCTGGCCCTGATGAGTACACACCTTCTCTCAATTATTCAATCAAACAGAAATCCATGTATTACTATGAAGGACTTTTGCAAATCCAGTTCCTCTTAGGACAGAGAGATTTCCTAGGTGCACCTGACCTAATCACATGAACTCTTTAAATCTGGCTCTTAAGTTCAGAGACAGCACAAGTCAGAGATTCAGGTCATGAGAAGTATTTGACAATGCCATTTTGACTTAAAGATGAAGGGGACATGAGACAAGAAATGCAAGTGACCTCTAGGAGCTAAGAGAAATCCCTAAGTGACAACTAGCAAGGAGATGGGGACCTCAGTCCTGGATATTATATTGATGTAGCAAAACATTCAAACACATCCCTATTTACAGAAATTCACCAGGTTTCTATTTCTTTTTATTTTCAAAGAACCCAAAAACATACAGATGCATGTCTTGATATAGCTGTACTATTTTTTTTTTTCTGGAAGACAGATTGCAAGAAGAGGGATTATTTTTTCAAAAGCATGTACTTTTTTTTTTTTTTAATTTTTGTAGCTGAGGTGAGGTGAAGTCGCTCAGTCGTGTCCGACTCTTTGCGACCCCGTGGACTGTAACCTACTAGGCTTCTCTGTCCATGGGATTCTCCAGGCAAGAATACTGGAGTGGATTGCTGTTTCTTTCTCCAGGGGATCTTCCCGACCCAGGGATCGAACCCGGGTCTCCCGCATTGGAGGCAGACGTTTTTAACCTCTGAGCCAACAGGGAAGCCAGTTAATGTCCAAAAATGTTGAATGGATTTACACTCCCCAAAACAGACTTCATTCCCTCACACCCTCACAGATAATACTAAGTATTATCAAATGTTAGAAATTTTGCCAATCAGTAAGTTTTGTTTCATTTCCATGGCTACCTAAGCCATGGAATAATACAAATAATGCCTATTTGTATTGTCATTTGTGAACATCCTTAGCTGATTTGAGACTAAATTGTTTGTCTATTTTAATTTTTATGAGGTTTGCATAAAGAAATATTCACTCATCTTTTACACATGATGCAAACACTTTACCCAAGTCTGTTATTTGCATTTTTGCATTTTAAACGTGTCTTCACCATGGATTTTGTTGATTTTGTGCTACCAAATGTATATGTTTCTTAGTGGCTTTCCTATGACTTAAGAAAATATTCCTCATTGCAAGTTTATAAACAATATTTTCTGATATATTACTCCAAAATTTAATTATTTTATACTTTTCCTTTTTTCACTCTTAATAGCTTTCTCAGTTGATTATTTTCATACCAAAAACTCATTCATCCCAGTTCTACAGTTTGATAAATTGTATAGCGAGTATGAAGTTGTACAAGCATGCAGTTTCAGAACACAGCCCTCACTCCCAGAGTGTTCACACTTGTGTTCAGTCCATCCCTGCTCCTATTCCAGTCCCCAAGAAACAACCGATCTCTACAGCTTTTGTCTTTTCCAAAAATTTCACATAAATGGAATCACATGATACATAGTATTTTGTTTAGCATCTTTCGTTTAGTGTAACGTTTTTGAGGCTAGCCTAGGTTGTTGGATGCTGCATAGTATTCCACTGTGTGAATAAGCAGCTTTTGTTCACCCACTCACCAGTGGATGACCACTTAGATTGTTTCCAGTTTGGGGTACTTCCAGATGATTATTTCATATGAAACTCATTCTGATTATAAAGTTTGAGATAGGAGTCTATTTTTTTTCCAAAATAGGTAACGGTCCTTCCACTAACATTTAATGAATAATATTAACCTCAGTAACTTGAATTACTACATTTATCACACATTAACATCCCATATGATCCTTGGAACTATTTCTGGACTCCCTCCTCCAATCCACTCCCTCTTCCAGACCATTGATTGTTCTGATCATAGTAGATTCATG
The DNA here is from genome assembly GCA_917880005.1 of Nanger dama. NCBI lineage: Eukaryota > Metazoa > Chordata > Mammalia > Artiodactyla > Bovidae > Nanger > Nanger dama. The sequence continues at coordinate 15,783,475 of CAKJTW010000044.1, forward strand.
TTACATTATAATATATAGTATTGTAGGTACCCTTTAGTTATTTTTCTTCTTTTTCAGAGTTTTATTAGTTATTTTTAAGTATTTAGTAGGTGGTATGAAATTCAGAATACATTTTTCAATCTTCCACCTCTTCAAAAAAAGATAACACAATGGTTCTTACCAGAACTGCATTAAATATTTACACTGGTTTCAGAAAAATTTTTATCTTTATGATGTCCCTTGTCTATCCAAGAATATGGCATATCCCTTCATTTATTCCTTTGATAAAGTTTATATTCTTCTGTAAAAGTGTAGCATTTTCTTCATATTGTTAATATATTTCTTACTTATCATTAGATATTTTATAGTTTTGTCATTAATTTTTACTCCATTTACTTTCAAATCATTTTTAATGGTGGAAAGGGAAATTTATTTTTGCATATTCATTGAATTTCCAGCTAAGTTATCTCATTAATTATAACAGTTTTTCATTTAAGCTCTTAGATTTTATAGGTACAAAATGATTTCAGAAACTTTTAGCTCCTTCTCTTTCAATATATGTCATTTATTTTTATGACTCAGTTCAGTTCAGTCAGTCAGTCATGTCCGACTCTTTGCAACCCCATGAATCGCAGCACGTCAGGCCTCCCTGTCCATCACCAACTCCCAGGGTTCACTCAGACTCACGTCCATTGAGTCAGTGATGCCTTCCAGCCATCTCATCCTCTGTTGTCCCCTTCTCCTCCTGCCCAAATCCCTCCCAGCATCAAAGTCTTTTCCAATGAGTCAACTCTTCGCATGAGGTAGCCAAAGTACTGGAGTTTCAGCTTTAGCATCATTCCTTCCAAAGAAATCCCAGGGCTGATCTCCTTCAGAATGGATTGGTTGGATCTCCTTGCAGTCCAAGGGACTCTCAAGAGTCTTCTCCAACACCACAGTTCAAAAGCATCAGTTCTTCGGCACTCAGCTTTCTTCACAGTCCAACTCTCACATCCATACATGACCACTGGAAAACCATAGCCTTGACTAGAAGGACATTAGTCGGCAAAGTGTCTCTGCTTTTGAATATGCTATCTAGGTTGATCATAACTTTTCCTCCAAGGAGTAAGCGTCTTTTAATTTCATGCCTACAATCACCATCTGTACAGTGATTTTGGAGCCCAAAAAAATAAAGTCTGACACTGTTTCCACTGTTTCCCCATCTATTTGCCATGAAGTAAGTGATGGGACCGGTTGCCATGATTTTCATTTTCTGAATGTTGAGCTTTAAGCCAACTTTTTCACTCTCCTCTTATATTCTATCAATTAGAACCTTAAATTTTTTAAATGATAGCAGTAACAAATATCCCTGCCTTGTTCAAAACTTGAATAAAGATGTCTTATGGTACTTGGTATAGAGCTTGTTGTTCATTTTTAATAAATTCCTTTGTACTTTTATGATGTTTTCTTCTCTTCTTGACTTAATGTTTTGTCAGAAATTGATCCCAGTGGAGCTGAGAAAGCACCTCATCTACTGGATGTGCTCAGAGATGCAACCCTAGGAGAAGAGGTAGATGAGTCCAGATGGTGGAGGACACTGGACACCCAGGCTAATGAGCCTGGTCATCCTTCAAGCAGAGTGGGCGAGGGCATGGACTCTCAATTCAGATCCCAGGTTCAACTCAGCTCTACCACATATCACCTCTCTAACCTGGGACAAGTTAAGTCCTTAACATCTCCATTCCCTCCTCTCTAAAACAGGGCTGATGGGGTAGGAGGTGGGAGGGAGGTTCAAGAGGGAGGGGACATACATGTACCTATGGCTGATTCATGTTGATGTATGGCAGAATCCAACACAATATTGTAAGCCAATTATCCTTCAATTGGAAATAAATACATTTTTAAAAGAATAAAACGGGGCTGATAATAGTATGTACACCATGGTGTTGTTGCAAGGAATACATGAGCTAGAATGTTCAAAATGCTTAGCACTCTGCCCAGCATATTGTCAGCAACAAAAAGTGGTTGCTTTATTATTGTCTTTGATCAGAGGAGAGTCATGAAGAAAGCTATGTGTTCAGATTGTTACTCTGGCCAAAATTATCTTGGAGCCAGGGAGCGATGAGGGATGTGTGATGTGGGGAGGCAGAGAAGAGAAGAAAAAGGGGAGCAGGAGGTCTGGGTCTCCCAAGGGCGATGCAGAATACCTCTTCAGATGTCATGCCTCTCTCGATCCTTTATGGAGATGAGCTAATGCAGAAACCATGTATCTCTGCACACGCAATGACTGTACACCCAATTCCCCCAGAATACGGATGGAAATGGGGGAAAGGAGAAAATTCTCCCTGAATCCTGGTCTCATTTCCAAGTTCAACCTGCTGGTCCCTAACAGGCCCTCATGACATCAGTGTTTAATACACACAAAACCTTAACCACGCCCTGACTATGGCCTGATCAACCCTCCAGCTGGGACCAAGTTCAGCGACAGAGAGCCCCAGGCACCCAGCGATGGGCTTGCACCTGCATGCACCTGCACTTGTTTACCTGGGGTTTTCATTTCCAGATAAAGCATCTGTCCCAGTGCTTTAGGTAAACAGAAAAATCACCACTAGCAGCCCACATCAAGGAGGCAGCGTCTCCATGTGGCTCACGAAGCAAGGGAGCCAGGGTTACACACGAGAACAATGGGATGAAAGGACATTACACCTGGAGACTTTCCAGGCAGTGTTACTGGCAGGTGACGCTAAACTTCTTGGGGATTTTGGTTGTCACTCCGGCTTGATGATGAGTGTCTATCTGACTTTGCCCTTGATTAGAGATTTCCAAGTAGGAATGAGCATGTGTTCCAGTATGCTTAAGCCAAGCTAAGGGTGACAGGGCAGAGCCATCAGCATTAGTCTCTCCTGTACATCTCCCCATCCATAACCTGGCTCCAGTTCTACTTCATTTCCCCATCACCTTGCCCTTGGCTTCAGCTTACAGGTTCCTACACTGCTTCAGCCATCCTGTTCAGGGTTTCGACCTGATTTTCCTGAACTTTTATATATATTTATTTATGGTTGTGCTGGGTCTTCATTGCTGTGCAGGCTTTTCTCTAGTTGCAGCAAGTGGGGGCTACTCTCCAGCCATGGTGCACAGGCTTCTCACTGCAGTGGTTTCTTCTGTCATGGAGCACGGACTCCAGGCGCATGGGCTTTGCACTTGCAGTCCCTGCGCTCTAGAGCACGCTGCAGTGGCTGTGGTGCACGGGGTCAGTTGCTCCGCGGTCCTAGACCAGGGATCGAACCTGTGTCTCCTGCACGGGAAGGATAGATTCTTTACCACTGAGCCACCGTGGAAACCCTGATTTTTCTGAGCTTTGATTCTCCTGATGTTTAGACAGTCCTGCCCACCTACAACTCCAGGGCTCACGTAGCTCCTGGTGTCTGGTGCTGTGTCCCCCACCACAGCTACATCCCTGGGGATTATAATCCCCTCAGACCCCACGCTGGCCCCTAAGAAGGATCACTGGGAACCAGAAGGCTATGCCTGTGGTTCAGTGTGCAAGTCCTAGGTGCACACACTTATCATGTGATCTCAGACAAGAGAGCCCATCTCTGAGAGGTCCTGAGTAATCATACCAGGCCTCTCACTCCACTCCAGGGAAGGATGGTCATTTGCACCCTTCCCTGAAATTTGGCAGAGACCATGCAAGCTTTCTGAGGCCGCTCCTTTCCCTTGGGCACTGCAGCAACGTCTCCATGGAACATTTTCACCAAGCCCAGCCTGGAGTTATCTGGAGGCCCCTATGATATGAAAGAGCTCCCAGGTGTCTTAGCGGTAAAGAACTCACCTGCCAATGCAAGAGACACAAAAGACACTGCTCTGATCTCTGGGTTGGGACCATCCCCTGAGAAGGAAATGGCAACCCACTCCAGTGTTCTTGCCTCAAAAATCCCATGGACAGAGCAGCCTGGTGAGTTACCAGTCCACAGGGTTGCAAAGAGTGGGACACAACGGAGTGCACACACACACACACACAAGACACCTTCAGCACTACTTGTCTGCATTTGGGGGCCTCTCTCTTGCTTCCACCGTATTCTTGGCAGATGTCCTCTTTTAAGAACCTGCCGGAGGTTCCTGCCTATTTTGCTTTGACCTTTGTCTCTAGCAGCCCTGCTCTTACCCCCTTGACACAGCAGCAACTGACCCTCAGCACTCAGCTGGTCTTTCTCCCTCGGCCCATTTGGAGAGACGTCTCTTGTGACCTAGATCCGATGTCTAGAAGCTACCCACGAGCCGACTCTTTGGCAGATGCATGACACAAGCTGGTCTTGGCATCCTGGCTCACATCTATGGAGAACTCTGTATGTGCCTGACATGGAGTCAGTGGTTCTCCATGGATCAGCTCGTTAAATTCTCAGAGCAATCATGAGAGGTAATAACAACTACTCTTTCTGTGGGACAGACGAGGAAACGGCCTTGGAGAGGCTAGACACCTGCCCCACGGTCCCACACCCGATCAAACCATTGATTTGATTCCATCCTGGGACCAAGACTCTGTAAGCCAGCAGTCTCAGAGCACAGAACTAGTTTCCTGGGATGTGAGTCACAGAGTCCTGTTGACACCACAGATGATGGGAATGGTACCCAAACACAGCCTTAATACTGAATTCTGGAGTGAGATTCCTCTGTTCACTCTCTTTCATCTTTCTGATGATATCGCAGAGAAGGCCTGGGTTTGGTGCTGAATGGGATGTGATTTAACATCTTTCTGACATGTGTTGTTAGCCTCTCCACCACCACCCTGTTCTTTAAAGGTAAGGCAAGCCTTGAGCTCAACAATTTGACAAGAAATCACCTAGAAAATAATGATACTAGTCATCCTCTTATTTCTTTTTTATGGTTATTTTGAATTTATGCAACTGACACTGTTTCTCCTTTTATGGTAGTGATTAAAGCCTTCATTTTGTGATGCATTTATTTAAGTAAAAGATATGAATCTACTTCTTAAAAAAAAAAAAAGTCAGTAAGAGAACATCTGGTATACCCAATATGGGAAACTCAGGAAGGTGGGGTACAGGAGACCCCAGACTGAGGAAGTATTCCCAAGACTGCCCCCCCAGCTGCCACCTAGCTGCTCCTCAAATATTATTAATGGTTTGGGTTCATTTAGAATATCTACAAGTTTTCACAGGCTTTGGAAAAACTGAAGAACACTGATCCCCTAACCATCACATTTTCCTTCCAAGAACACCAAACTTTTGAGAAAGTAAAAATAAGCTCAGACTGGGAAAGTAAAAATCCACCCCTGCTATTCATCAGGCTGGGATAACAGATAAAGATAAAACCAGCTGCAAAGTAATAGGAAACAATATATCTCCCAAGGACACTCTGACATTATAACCTTCTTTGAGTAACTCCTGCTTTCTTACATCCAGAAAAACCTTGATCTCTAAAAGCAGAGACTACCAGAAATGTTGCTACTGGAAATAGGATCTGTAAGAATAAAACATCTCACTCTCCCCTGGTGGAGGATCTTAGCCACTCTGACACAAAGATGGAGCCTCAGTCTCCAGGCCAGGTGCAGAACTTCAGAGAAGGGGGCTCTGAAAACAGCATTCATAGGCATCATAACCTCATTGTTTCCAAGGGAACAGAAGCCTGGGGCGAGTTTACAGTCCAGACCTGACACCTTTATACACAGCTCTGCTCCGCTTTGCACCTTTATTTCCATTTCACTTAAACTTTACCCTTCTCCAAAATCCTATCACGATTCTACCTTTTCCCACATTTGCTGAGAAGACTCATGGTTCCTCTGAAGTGCAGCCTCCTCAAATGCAATGGACTGATTGAGCTTTGTCAGGCCACAGATGATGGTCTTGGGCTGATTGGGTTAAGAGAGTTGATACTTAACTTTTGTTATTCCAGGCTTTTCTGCTTATTGTTTACCTTTTCAAATAAACTGAGAAATCAAAATCCACCCGCTAAAGCGATACCAGAACAAAACTTAAAACCTGCAACCCTTCTATACAAACCACCTGGTTACTTTCTGGGCACCCACTGCTGTGACAGTTGTCTTTTTTGATGGGTGTGGCTTTGTTTTGTTTCAGTTAGGAGTTCTGGCCTTGATCAGTGTTGCAGATAAACACACAGGCTTATCTGCGGCAACATAGTTGGACCTAGAGATTATCATAGTAAGTGAAGTAAGTCAGAGAAAGACACATATCATGTGATATCACTTGTATATAGAATCTAAAAAAATACAAATGAACTTATTTACAAAACAGAAATGGGCTCATAAACTTTGAAAACGAACCTATGGTTACCAAGAGGAAAGTGGAGGAGGGATAAATTAGGAGTTGGGGATTTGCATATACATACTACAGGCAAGCTAAGTCACTTCAGTCATGTCTGACTCTGCGAACCTAGAGACTGTAGCCCTCCAGGCTCCTCTGTTCAGGGATTCTCCAGCCAAGAATACTGGAGTGAGTTGCCATACCCTCCTCCAGGGGATCGTCCCAGCCTGCGTCTCCTACATCTCCTGCATTGCAGACAGATTTTTTACCACTATGATATATGAAATAGACAAACTGCGAGGACCTACTGTATAGCACGGACATCTCTACTCAGTGTTTTGTAATAACCTATATGGGGAAAGGCTCTGAAATGGAATACATATGTAAGTGAATCATTTTGCTGTACACCGGAAACTAACCCAACACTGTAAGTCAACTATGAGTGTGTTAGTCGCTCAGTTGTGTCCGACTCTGCTTCCCCATGGACTGTAGTTGCCAGGCTTCCCTGTCTATGGAATTCTCCAGGCAGTAATACTGGAGTGGACTGCCATTCCCTTCTCCAGAGGATCTTCCCCAACCCAGAGGTCAAACCTGGGCCTCCTGCACTGCAGGCAGATTCTTTGCCATCTGGGACACCAGGGAAGCCCATCTTATCTATATAAGAATCTAATTTTTAAAACGGAGGTGGGGTGTGGTGGTCCCTCTAAACAAGTACTCTGGAGGCTAGTCTTCTAGTCCCAAGCTGCCACTAACTCTGCTACCCTGGAAAGTCATTTAACCTATGAGTACAGCAGGACCAAGCCAGGGCCAGCAAAGACTTCTAGGTTCTAATCTAATTCCAAAAATGTATCTCAAAGAGGAGGGTAGTAAATAGATGGTACTATCTTGAAGATATGAGGGGTTACCAGTTCAACATTTTGCAAAGTAAGGCAATTTTTCCAGAACATGAATTGTCAAGCTTATTAATCTTTCAAGACTATTTGTGTCTGACATAAAAGCTCTTTTTAGAAGAAAAGGTCTAATGCAACTTACAGGAAATACCTTGAAAGAATATTCTCCACATTGTTTTATGTCTCTTGCCATACCTTTGGAGTTGTTTAAATGGATTTTATTAAGTTTTGTGGGGTTTTTTTAACATGGACCATTTTTACAAATCTTAACTGAATATGTTACTATACTGCTCCTGTTTTATGCTTTGGTTTTTGACGCCAAGGCATGTGGGGCTTCAGTCCCTGATCAGGGATTGAACTCATGCCTCCTGCGCTGGAAGGTGAAGTCTTAACCTCTAGACTACCAGGGAAGTCTCTGGACTTGAAGTTTTTATACTGAAGTCTTTATCACTATACTTTAATAAAATTTTAATTAATTAAAACACCACACACAAATACATGCATACACATATACACACAGTTTCTATAAGCCTGCTTAGCTGTCCGTGTTCCATGTCAGCACGGAAGCAAAGCTCCATCCATGCCCATCATGGGGCTTGGCCACCACTTGTTACACAAGCCCTCTAGACAGAGACTCATCTGGATGGAAAGAAATCAACTCCTCTGCCCAGCAGCATGTGTCAGGGAGGTTTCTTTAAGCAGAATCATTCCGCTGTCTTGGGCAAGGGAAGAAAGTCTAGCCCAGGTAAGGATGGGGGTGCAGGGTCCAATTCCTTCCATCTGTTCTCTGTGTCTGCTTCCCAGTGAGCACCACCTATCCTGCTCACACCCAGCTCTCTGCTCCCCATATCTAAGACACTGACTTGGTTTGGTACCATGCTTGGCCACTCACCCATGACTATTGCAGACTCTCGTGGTCTCAGAACTAGATTCTCAGGACAGAAAATATGATGAGATTGTTTCCCTCTCAGACATGCTCCACCCCTATGCTCATCACAGCAGACACAAACCCAGAGCCCTGGTCCTCCCTTCAGCAGAGGCTACGGGTCAAGAGTAATTCTAAAGGCAAGGATGTTATGGAAGCATTTATGTATTAACTCAGCAATTGCAGCCACCTGTGATCCCTGGGCCGGGAAGATCCCCTGGAGAAGGGCATGGCAACCCACTCCAGTATTCTTGCCTGAAGAATCCCATGGACAGAGGAGCCTGGTGGGCTACAGTCCATGGGGTCGCAGAGTCGGATATGACTAAAGCAACTTAGCATGGATGCAGCTACCTGAAGGCTTTATAGCAACATGTCAAGAGCATGGGTTACCCAGTATAAGTTGACTTGAATGGCTCAGAAATATGACACCAGATCCTACTAACAGAGGGGGGAAGAAGGAAGGGAAAGAATGAGGGGAACGGTGGGGGTGGGGGCAGGGAAGGCCTGACACAAGGAAAACGGAGAAAATGAAAGGAGAAACAAGAGGAGAGAGGTCAGAGGGCCATTGCAAAACTCATTCCCCCACCAGAAAAACCACTTTCCACCATAAGCCTGGATGCTCATGAGTCAGCACAAGAAAAAGTGTAGCAGTGAATAATTATACCATTATTAATTCATACTGTGCCTTTGAAAGGTCATTTTCCTGGGGAGGAACAGCTGGGTACCATCGAAAGGGCACCAGATTTATCATCAGGTGGCCCCAGATTCTACTCTGTGCAACTTTTCTTTCCAGCTTTCTGATTAGGGTAAATTCCTCCCTGTCTCTGAACCTCGGTCCTTCTCTCTTGAGGACAGTTGGCAACACCACCTTGCCCAAGGCTGAAGTTGAACATTACAAAAGATAACGCGATTCACCCTCCCTTTGGGCTCCAAACCCATCCGAGATGGGGAGACCCCCACGGTGGTCCAGGCTGTAACATCGACAGTTCAGTCTCTTGAGATCCTGTTTGACAACTCTTTCTTTGGTAGGTTGTTCCCAGAGAAAATGTTATAAGAGCACAAGTTCTTCTTTTGAGATCGAGTCCCAGAAGTTAAAGCATCTGGGACTTAGAATTGATCCCCAGCTTTAAATATTTTAAAGATACGTGGGATGGTACAGATGAACCTATCTGCAGGGCAGGAATAGAGATGGCAGACATAGAGGGTGGGGGACACAGTGGGGAAAGGGGAAGGTGGGATGAACTGAGAGATTAGGACTGACGACCATGTGTAAAACAGACAGCTAGCAGGAAGCTGCTATACAGCACAGGGAGCCCAGTCCAGTGCTCTGTGACAACCCAGAGAAGGAGGGGGGGGGGGTGAGGGAGGTTCAAGAAGGAGAGGACATAAATATCTACATATATTTGTTTCAGTTGTGTCTGACTCTTTGCAACCCCATGGACTGCAGCACGCCAGGCCTCCCTGTCCATCACCAACTCCCGGAGTTCACTCAAACTCACGTTCATCGAGTCAGTGATGCCATCCAGCCATCTCATCCTCTGTCATCCCCTTCTCCTCCCTACCCCTAATGCCTCCCAGCATCAGAGTCTTTTCCAATGAGTCAACTCTTCGCATGAGGTGGCCAAAGTACTGGAGTTTCAGCTTTAGCATCATTCCTTCCAAAGAAATCCCAGGGCTGATCTCCTTTAGAATGGACTGGTTGCAGTCCAAGAGTCCTCTCCAACACCACAGTTCAAAAGCATCAATTCTTCAGCACTCAGCTTTCTTCACAGTCCAACTCTCACATCCATACATGACCACTGGAAAAACCATAGCCTTGACTAGACAGAGCTTTATTGGCAAAGTAATGTCTCTGCTTTTGAATATACTATCTATGTTGGTCATAACTTTCTTCCAAGGAGTGCCTTTTAATTTCATAGCTGCAATCACCATCTGTAGTGATTTTGGAGCCCAAAAAAATAAATCTGATACTGTTTCCACCATTTCCCCATCTATTTCCCATGAAGTGATGGGACCAGATGCCATGATCTTCATTTTCTGAATGTTGAGCTTTAAGCCAACTTTTTCACTCTCCACTTTCACTTTCATCAAGAGGTTTTTTAGCTCCTCTTCACTTTCTGCCATAAGGATGGTGTCATCTGCATATCTGAGGTTATTGATATTTCTCCCAGTTTATTCCAGCTTGTGCTTCTTCTAGCCCCACGTTTCTCATGATGTATTCTGCATAGAAGTTAAATAAGCAGGGTGACAATATGCAGCCTTGACGTACTCCTTTTCCTATTTGGAACCAGTCTGTTGTTCCATGTCCAGTTCTAACTGTTGCTTTCTGACCTGCATACAGGTTTCTCAAGAGGCAGGTCAGGTGGTCTGCTTTGATCTCCTTGTAGTTCAAGGGACTCTCAAGAGTCTTCTCCAGCACCACAGTTCAAAAGCATCAATTCTTTGGTTCTCAGCCTTCTTTATGGTCCAGCTCTCACATCGATATATGACTACTGGAAAAACTATAGCTTTGACTAGATGGATCTTCATCAGCAAAGTGACATCTCTGTTTTTTAATATGTTGTCTGGGTTTGTCGTAGCTTTCCTTCCAAGGAGTAAACGTCTTTTAATTTTATGGCTGCATATATATATATACTTATGGCTGATTGCATTGCTATACAGCAAAATCCTGGTGAAGGAAATGGCAACCCACTCCAGAATTCTTGACTGAAAAATTCCATGGACAGAGGAGCCTGGCGGGCTACAGTCCATGGAGTTGCAAAGACTCGGACACAACTGAGCACAAAGCACAACAAAAATCAACACAAAATTGTAAAGTAATCATTCTCCAATTATAAGTTTAAAAAAATATTTTAAAGATAAGAAAGCATCCAAGTGCTTTATCTCACCCTGTGTGGCAAACTCTGTGGGTTGATGTAGCTGATGCTGCCTGAGCCCACCCATATCCCTTCATCTTATTACTTCTGAGTTCTTGCCAGACTCCCCATGCCAACACCTATTTCCAACACCCACGCCTGTTTGCCAGTTCACAGGCAGGACGGAAGTGTCTGGGACTCAAATTCCCCCTGCATCCCTCAACCAAGGCCTACCGTACGTGTGATAACTCCCAAGGGTACTTGCTACTCTGGCTCCCAGAAATGCTCCAGCAGGATGAGGCTCCAGCTGTCCAAAGTGATAGCCAGCTTGACAACACCCTCTTTTATGGTGTGATGGTTAACTTTAAGTGTCCGCTTGACTGGGCCACGAGGTACCCAGATATTTAGTTAAACATTATTGCTGGGTGTGTCTGTGAAGGGATTCCTGGATGATATTAACATTGCCTAGGTAGGGTCTCCCCTGGTGGTCCAGTGGTTAAGGATCCACCTTCCAATCCAGGGGACATGGATTCATCCCCTGGTCAGGGAACTAAGATTCCCACATGCCACAAGGCAAGGAAGCCTACAAGTCGCCAGTACTGAGCCCGCCCGCCACAACTAGAGAAGCCCCCACATAACGCTACTAGGGAAAGCCCCATGCCACGACAAAGACCCAGAGCAGCCAAAAAACAGCAGAAACAAACAAAACAAAGTGTTGCCTTGGTAGCCTGAGTAAAGCAGATGACCTTCCTAAGTGAGAGTGGGCTTCACTGAATATGCTGAAGGTCTAAACAGAATGAAAGGCTGAGTAAAAGTGAATTCCTTCTCTCTGCCCGGACGTCTTTGAGTTGCAAACAGTCTTCCCCTGCCTTCGGACTCAGACTCAGACTGGAACTGAGTTTTCTGTCCTGGGTCTCCAGGCTGCTGACTGCAGAGTTTGTATTGGCTCAGCTTTCAGCGTCTGTGTGAGTCAGTTCCGTATCACGTGTGTATGTGTAGATACAGGTGTGTGTCCACGTCTCACCGGTTCCTCTTCTCTGGAGAACTCTTACTAATATGCTAGAATACTATTCTCTCTGCCTCACTTTCCCAGCCCTTCCACCAGGGCTTACTTCACCGCCCTGACACACTGTGTGTGTGTATGTCCAGTCACTAAGTTGTATCTGACTCTGCCACCCCACTGACTTCAGCACGCCAGGCTTCCCTGTCCTTCACCATCTCCTGGAGTTTACTCAAATTCATGTCCATTGAGTTGGTGATGCTATCTAATCATCTCATCCTCTGCTGCCCCTTTCTCCTTTTGCCTTCAATCTTTCCCAGCATCAGGGTCTTTTCCAACAAGTCGGCTCTTCGCATTAGGTGGCCACAGTATTAGAACTTCAGCTTAAGCATCAGTCCTTCCAATGAACATTCAGGTTTTATTCCCTTTAAGTTTGGCTGGTTGGATCTCCTTGAAGTCCAAGGAACTTTCAAGAGTCTTCTCCAACACCACAGTTCAAAATCATCAATTCTTCCGTTCTCAGCCTTCTTTATGGTCCAACACTCACTTCCATACATGACTACTGGAAAAACCATACCTTTGACTAGATGGACCTTCGCTGGCAAAGTGATGTCTTTGCTTTTTAATATGCTGTCTAGGTTTGCCATAGCTTTCCCTCCAAGGAGCAAGCATCTTTTAATTTCAGGCCACAGTACTGTCCACAGTGATTTTTGAGCCCAAGAAAATAAAATCTGTCACTGCTTCCATTGTTGCCCCTTCTATTTACCATAAAGTGATGGGACTGGCTGTCATGATTTTAGTCCCAAACTCACTGCTGCTGATAAGTCGCTAGTGTTCAAATCCTTGTATCAGAATCTGCTTCTGAAGGAACCCAGACTAAGGGTAACCTAATGGCATTCCAGACCCCCTTCACTCTGGCTGTCTCCCCGATCAAGGCTGGAAATCCAGCCTTTGCTTTTCCAGCTTCCTGTGCAGTTAGAGGCAGCTGTGTGACCCAGCCCTGGTCAACAAGACAAACAAGTTCATCTACCGGGGGAAGCAGAACTGTAAAATGCTATTTGATTTCTCATTAAAATGGAGAAATCTGGAAAGAAAACTTTTGTCTCTTCCCTTCATCTTCCTGCCCTAAATACTGAGATCATACCTGGAGTTTCATTACCATCTCAGCAACCACAATGAATTAATAGCCCCTCAAGTCTTACAACTTTATAGGACTATAGAGGGTGTCAGAGGGTGAGATGGCTGGACGGCCTCACCGACACAATGACCATGAATTTGGGCAAACTCCGGGAGATGGTGAGGGACAGGGAGGCCTGGCGTGCTGCAGTCCATAGGGTCGCAGAGAGTCAGACACGACTGGGCGACTGAACAACAACAAAGTCCTATAACACTGGCCATCTTTAATGAGACCAGTCCCTTGAATCTAATGATTTCTTCCTAAGTACTACGTATATAGCATTTTAAGATACTAACTCTCCTTTGCCACATATAAGCAAGTGGTAAATTTTGCACATGATGAGCCAGGAGAGGCTTATAGCAGAGTAGGGAGTAAATTGCCTGAATGTGTTCTCAGTCATGTGTCCCAGAGATAGAAGGCCTTCGGTAAAGAGGAATTCTAAGCATGGACTGGGTGTCTTAGCAGAAAGAGAGAGTTGATTTCATGCTAGTTAAAAGAGAGTCCCAGGGGACAGGAAAGAGAGAGGCTCCTGAGAGTGGAGGAGATATATGCCCTAGCACCTGTCATGCTCTGCTTGTCTACCGCACTGCCGCTGGCTGCTGACAAGACCCATGAAAGGAGCGACTGCATGGCACATCTGGGCAGGCCAGCATCTCTGTAAAATTCTGCATCCAGCTCACATCTCAGGGAGCTACCGAAGGGGACTCCCAGACTAGAAAGACCATTCAGGAAGGGGCAGTGCAATTGGACTGGCAAACCCAATACTTTGCCAATGAGGCTGAGGAAGTCCAAGCGATGGGTTTAGACCCCTTTAGGGACAGACAAGTTAAGAGCTCAGGGCTGTAATGCTTGTATGCACTCAGGGCCTAGCCACTAATCAAACAAGACCAGTTCATCTTTCATTTTTCAATGAACTATTACTAGGCATCAGAGACATGAATCAAATATTAATAGAACACAGTCTCTGCTTCCAGGGAGCTTACTGTCTGACAGGATAAACACTCACAGACAACTTGTAGGCTCATGCATTGAGTTACAGAACAGAGAAGCTTCCCCAATGTTTCCTGAATTAATTCAGACAAAATGCGTGTTTCGTGCCCCATTTATAGATGAACAAGTAAGACTTATCAAAGCCCACATAGTCGCTAGGGGTCACATTAAGACTCAGACCCAGCTCTGACTGATTTCAGTGAACAAGTCCCTTCTGCTTTTCTCATCAACCTCAAATGCCCACAGGGAGCCTAGAGGAGCCTGGGGACCACTCTTTATACCCTTGACCCTGACAGACAGACTTTATCAAGTAGAATTAGTCTCGTCTTGCTGTTCAGTGTGAATGTTTCCCAAAGCCAACTGCTCCATCTGCTAAAGCACTAGGTGACTTCCTTGAAAAACAGTTCCGTTCATCACACCTTAAGGGAAAACAGCAGCCTCCTGTATGCACACATTAATTAACACAGCAGAAATAGGCTTGAGTTAATTATAGAGGCTCCCTACATTAAAAATGAAAACAGGCCAGCTGCCAAAGAAGGCTCAGTAGCATGGAACAACGTGAAAGAGTGGGAAAAGCCATTACTTCTGTACACTGTGTCTCTGCCCAAGAGATGCTCCTCTTGAGATGCACAAGTTTAGCATCTAACACCTTGGAGCTAACCACGAACTCAGAAAGTCTCTCTCAGCTTCGTCCACGTTACATATTCCTTTAAGGAAAGACCCTTTGTCACTAGAAAAGCTGGGTGCATCAGTTATTAAGAAGGGCTTATATCAAGGAAAAATTGCATGTCATTTTCCCAGCATTCAATTTTTTTCATAATATATTACTAGAATCCATCTATTTGGGGAAGAATGAGCCAAAGCTTTTTTTTTTTTTTTTTAATGAATGAAAAGAGCTGGAGAGACACTAGGAAATGCATTCTTCAAGGCCCCAAAACAATACATTTACCACTGGATCCCTCGAGAAGTTTTCTTTTTCTGCTTCACATATGCCAAGGAAAAGTGTACTTAAGCATGCCACAGGCCCCAAAGTACCCCAGTCCTGTGTTTACCCTTCCACTTTAAAAAAAAAAAAAATGTGATATCAACTAAGCGTCTCATCTTGATCCCTCTAGCCAGTAACTGCAGATGTATAAACATTATTGAGCTTCTTCAAAGAAAACTCTGTGTGGTCTTCTGGCAACATGAACAAGTATCCCTAAAATAAACAACACTTTCCATTACAAAAAGAAGGTGCATCCCAGTTATTTTAAAGGCAGCTCAGTATTCTGTATTCTCCAATAATGAAAAAGATATTATGTGTGACCAGTTGTCCCTGCCCACATGAATAAAACACTGTGATTTAAAGACTACAAGACAGGGAAGACTACTACCCCCAACAAAAGGTAGAATTTATAGAACCTTGTGATAGAGGGGATTTAAATTTTTATTTTAAACTTTTTATTTATATTGGAGTGTAGGCAACTAACAATGCTGTGATAGTTTCAAGTGCTTGGCAAAGGGACTAGCCACACATGCACGTGTATCCATTCTCCTGATCGGAGGTGATTTTTTTAACTAAATCATTTATTTTAATTGGAGGCTAATTACTTTACAATATTGTAGTGGTTTTGCCATACATTCACATGAATCAGCCATGGGTATACATGTGTTCCCCATCCTGAACCCCCCTCCCACCTCCCTCCCCATCCTGTCCCTCAGGGTCATCCCAGTGCACCAGCCTTGAGCACCCTGTCTCGGAGGGGATTTTAATGGTAACCTGTTCCAACAGTCTCCAAATCTTGGTATGCATCAGAATCAGCTGGAGAGTCTATTTTATTTCCTTATTTATTTATTTTATCTGGCCACATGGCATACAGGATCTTAGTTCCTCAACCAGTGAGCAAGCCCACGCCCCCTGCACTGGAAGGTGGACTCTTAACCTCTGGACCACCAGGAGAGCCCCATGGGAGGTGCATATTTTGCATTGCCACTGAGCCATTCCAGACATGCTGCATCGTCGATCATAAGACACAGGTGACTGGATTTTGAACCTGTCTTCTCCAAGTCATTCTGATGAGCAGCCTTATTTGGGAACTTCTCATCCAAACCAGAATCCTCACAACAACGTCCCAGCCAAGTGGCCCTACAGTCTTTGCTAAATGCCTCCTCCCAGGACAGTAAGCCAATCAGTCTGCCCCTGGATGGTACTAACCACTGGGAAACCAGCCTCCCTGGAATGCACCAGAGCTGGCCCTGCTCTATCATGTAAGTCAAAGAGACCTGCACCTGTGAAGGGGCAGATTTTTGTCGCTTCCCGGTGAGAAACCATATGAAGACTTACACCAAGATACAAATTGCAGGCCACAAAAAGTAAGGGTGGGTGTTCCCTGGTGGCTCAGTGGTAAACGATCCACCTGCCAATGCAGGAGACACGGGTTTGATCCCCAGTCCGGGAGGATCCCACTTGCTGCAGAGTGTGCCACAACTACCGAGCCTGCGTGCCACAATTACTGAGCACACGCGCCGCAGCTACTGAAGCCTGTGCACCCTGGAGCCTGCGCTCTGCAAGAAGAGAAGTCACCACAATGAGAAGCCCATGCGCCACAACCAGAGAGGAACCCCAGCTCTCCACAACCAGAAGAAACCCATGCAGCAATGTAGATCCAGCACAGCCAAAGACAAATAAATAAAATTTCTAAAAAATAAGGTATAGCCTAAGCTTTATTATTATCAAAAATAATTTTATACTGAATTAGTTTAGAAGGGGACGACAGAGGATGAGATGGCTGGATGGCATCACCAACTCGATGGACATGAGTTTGAGTGAACTCCAGGAGTTGGTGATGGACAGGGAGGCCTGGCGTGCTGCGATTCATGGGGTCGCAAAGAGTCGGACACGACTGAGCGACTGAACTGAACTAAAGGCTTCCCAGGTGGTGCAAGTGGTACCAGAACCCACCTGCCAATACAGGAGACCTAAGAGATGCGGATTCCATCCCTGGGTTGGGAAGATCCCCTGGAGGAGGGCATGGCAGCCCACTTAAGACAAAATATCATTTCAGAACCAACCTTAAGTTCTCTATGGTAGAAGAGGAAGTGATTAAGAATACAATGCAACCTAAATGTCCATCAACAGAGGAATGAATAAAGAAGATGTGGTACATATATACAATGAAATATTACTCAGCTATATAAAGGAACAAAATTGGGTCATTTGTAGAGACACAGATGAACCTAGAGAGTGTCACATACAGTGAAGTAAGTCATATCATGTATCAATACATATATGTGGAATCTGAAAAAAATCAGTATGGACTACCTTATTTACAAAGCAGAAATAGAAACACAAATGAAGAGAACAAACTTGGGAGGTGGGAGGTTGATCTCCCAATTCATAGTATATATACAAAGTATAAAATAGGTAACTAATGAGAATCTGCTGCATAGCACAGGGAACTCTACTTGAGCTCTGCAGTGACCTACATGGGAAGGAAAATCAAAAAGAGGGGATATATGTACAGTTATGGCTGATTCATTTTGCTGTACAGTAGAAACTAACACAATATTGGAAAACAACTATACCCTAATAACAAAAAAAAAAAAAAAAAGACTACAGCGCAAAGAATACAGGTCTTTCCCTCATGCCTGGATTGGATCCTGGATCTTGCATTTACAGTTCCATTTAAACCCTCTGAACTTCGGTTTTCTTGGAAAATTGGGACAAAATCAATAGGGTTGTCATATCACACGAGATACTGGCATTCAGTAAATGGGTCCTTCCCTTCCTTTCCCTTCCCTTCCATTTTTTTCTCTGCTCAATTTGTTGTGAGCTCTTGCATCCGGTTTTTCTCTCCATTACTAACACCACCACCACCACTTACATTATTGTGTCTGTATTTGTTCAGCATCTCACAGCTTAAATAATTAGGTTTGGATGGGGGTGAGAAATAAATTAGCATCTTAAAAGAAAGTTCCATAATTCTATTCAGGAAGTAATTCTCTTTGTTCAGGAAAAAATCTTGCAAGGTCACTTTGGGCAGCAGAAACCCTGAGAGCTTCGGTTAGCAAAAGAAAATGTAGAAAAAGAGGTAAGTAAATTGTTCTGCATTTCAAATGAACTGGAAGAACTAAGCATAAAAGAGTGAAGAGGGGAGACACAACAGTGAGACTAAGAAACAAGGAAGAAGAGTCTTAGAGATGCTTCATATTCAAGTTTAAGTTGTGTCCCGACTACAACATACTCACGTCCATGTCCCCAAACTTAGGTAAAATTTGCTACACAGCAAAGCTTTGTGGCAAGGAAAGGAGCCTCACAAGACAAAGGAAAAACAAGAATCAGAGTAAAGTAAAGCGGAGTAAAGTAGCCAAAGTTGATCTTGGAATGAAAGCCCCCAAGAGCAGCAGGAAATCTCAAATGTTTCCAACCACATCCAGCTCTGAAGAGTCAGAAAGCCTCCAGCTAACACCGAGGCTGCGCTAAGAGGTCTGCAAAGCTGGGACTTCCCTGGTGGTCCAGTGGCTAAGACTCTGAGCTCTCAGTGCGGGAGGCCTGGATTTGATCCCTGGTCACGGAACTAGATCTCAACATGCTGCAGCTGAGAGCTCACATGCCACAGAGAAGATCAGAGATCAGCGTGCCACACCTAAGACCTGGTGCAGCCAAACAAATAAAAAATAAAAGCTTTTCAAATATTTTTTTAAAGATGTCTGCCATCAAAAAGTCTACAAACAATAAATGCTGGAGTTCAGTT
Source organism: Nanger dama (assembly GCA_917880005.1). Classification (NCBI taxonomy): domain Eukaryota; kingdom Metazoa; phylum Chordata; class Mammalia; order Artiodactyla; family Bovidae; genus Nanger; species Nanger dama. The sequence goes on from CAKJTW010000044.1 coordinate 15,802,281, forward strand.
CAGTTCAGTTGCTCAGTCGTGTCCGACTCTTTGCGACTCCATGAATCGCAGCACGACAGGCCTCCCTGTCCAATACCAACTCCCGGAGTTCACTCAAACGTCCATCGAGTCCGTGATGCCTTCCAGCCATGTTGTTCTCTGTCGTCCCCTTCTCCTCCTGCCCCCAATCCCTCCCAGCATCAGAGTCTTTTCCAATGAGTCAACTCTTCACATGAGGTGGCCAAAGTACTAGAGTTTCAGCTTTAGCATCATTCCTTCCAAAGAAATCCCAGGACTGATCTCCTTTAGAATAGACTGGTTGGATCTCCTTGCAGTCCAAGGGACTCTCAAGACTCTTCTCCAAAACCACAGTTCAAAACCATCAATTCTGAGGTGCTCAGCCTTCTTCACAGTCCAACTCTCACATCCATAGATGACCACTGGAAAAACCATAGCTTTGACTAGATGGACCTTTATTGGCAAAGTAATGTCTCTGCTTTAGAATATACTATCTAGGTTGGTCATAACTTTTCTTCCAAGGAGTAAGTGTCTCTTAATTTCATAGCTGCAGTCACCATCTGCAGTGATTTTGGAGCCCCCAAAAATAAAGTCTGATAGTTTCCACTGTTTCTCCATCTATTTCCCATGAAGTGATGTGACCAGATGTTGTGGAAAAAAGGGACCCCCTTACACTGTTGGTGGGAATGCAAACTGGTACACCCACTATGGAGAACAGTGTGGAGATTCCTTAAAAAACTGGAAACAACTGCCACTGCTAGGCATGCACACCGAGGAAACCAGAACTGAAAGAGACACATACCACCATGTTCATCGCAGCACTGTTTACAATAGCTGGGACATGGAAACAACCTAGATGTCCATCGGCGATGAGTGGATAAGGAAGTTATGGTACGTATACGCAATGGGATGTTACTCAGCTATAAAAAGAACACATTTGAGTCAGTTCTAATGAGGTGGATGGAAGAGGAGCCTATTATACAGAGTGAAGTAAATCAGAAAGAGAAACACCAATACAGCATATTAACACATATATATGGAATTTAGAAAGACAGTAATGATGATCCTTTATGCAAGGCTGCAAAAGAGACACAGATGTAAAGAACAGACTTTTGGACTATGTGGGAGAAGATGAGAGTGGGATGATATGAGAGAATAACATTGAAATGTGTATATTACCATATGAAAAACAGGTGACCAGTGCAAGGTCAATGCATGAAACAGAGCCCTCAAAGCTGATGCTCTGGGACAACCCAGAGGGATGGGGTGGGGAGGGAGGTGTTGAGGGAGGTTCAGGATGGGGGGACTCAGGTGCAGCCATGGGTGATTCATGTCGACGATGTATAGCAAAAACCACCACAATATTGTAAAGTAATTATCCTCCAATTAAAATAAATAAATTAATTTTTTTAAGACCTGCATCTTTTCATCTCAGCCCCCTTTATGCCACTCCTCTGCTCAGAAGCATTGAGTGAGCCTTGATTTTGACATTGGGAGGACCCTACACAGAAATTCTTTTTACTAATTTCTATCAGAAAGTGTCCAACTTTTAAACATATACTTTTTATGCACAATATCACTAATTATTAGAAAAATGCAAATCAAAACTACAGTGAGGTTATCACCTCACACCAGTCAGAATGGCCATCATCAAAATGTCTAAAAATAATAAATGCTGGAGAGAATATGCAGAAAATGGAATTTTCCTACACTGTTGGTAAGAGTGTAAGTTGGTACAGTCACTATGGAAAACAACATGGAGCTTCTTAAGAAAACTAAAAATAGAGTTACCATATGACCCAGCAATCTCACTTCTGGTCATATTTCTGGAAAAAAATGTAATTTTAAAATATGCAGGCACCCCAGTGTTCACAGCAGCACTACTTACAACAGCCAAGACACGGAAGCTACCTGTGTCCATCAGCAGATGAATGGATAAAGGAGATGTGGTATACACGCAAATGGTGTATTACTGAGTCATAGATGGATAAAGGCAGTGCGGTATACATGCAAATGGTATATTACTCAATCATAGATGGATAAAGGCAATGCACGCAAATGGTATTAGTACTCAATCATAAAAGAGAACAAAATAATGCCATTTGCTGCAACATGGGTGGATTTAGAGATTATATGAAGTGAATTAAGTTGGAAAGAGAAAGACAAATACCTGTGATTTTAAAAATGATATAAATGACTTTATTTTCAAAGCAGAAACAGACTCACAGATGTAAGAAAAACATGATTATCAAAGGGGAAAGCAGAAAGGAGAGGGATAAATTAGGAATTTGGCATATACACACTACTATACATAAAATATTAATAGATAAACAATAAGGTATAGCATAACTGAATATAATAAACTATAATGGAAAAAAATCTGAAAAAGAATATATATATGTATAACTGAATTGCTTTTCTATACACCAGACGACAATAGCATTATAAATCAACTATACAGCAATTAAAAATAATAATACAATAAAATAAGCATACTCTCTTTTAGGTATAGCATTCACCTCTCTGAATGAAACTTCCTGTAATCTGTAGCAAAAAAAAAAAATGTTGCTAACATGTGACCTCTGTTCAGAAGAAAACTATTTGCAACTTTGTAGGCTTGAGCCTCTAAGGAGAAAAAATATATAAAAGCACATATGATAAATTATATATAAATGAGTTTTATATATATTCTATTTAGTGAGTAGCTACTAGATGTCAGACTCCGTATTTTATTCCTATTCTCTCATTTAATCTTCACAAGAGCCCTCCCAAGTATATATTATTCTTGCCGTTGTTCGGGCAAGCAACGCAAGTTTCACAGGAATTTGGTAATTTACCCGGTGGCACTGCCGCCCTTACCCCGCCTGCACTCCTGTCCAGGCCACAGGCTGACCCCTCACTGGATGGAGACTAGGCTGCAAGAGTAAATTGCAAAGATGCTCCTGAAGACCTCAGGTCTTCTTGAAGAAGAGTGTATTGCTACTCTGCAACAGACCCTAAAATGATACCAGCAAAGATCTGGAAAAACATCATCTCTGCTAGAACATCCCTAACTCAACATTGACTGCTCCAAATTCAAGCTGTGTGTGCCTTAGAATCCCCTAAGAAGGCTTCTCAAATTGGCGTTTCTCAGTGCATATCTGCTAAAGCAGACTCTGGGAGAAGGGGTGCAAAAAAAGACTGCATTTTATTTATTTGGCTGTGCCAGGTCTTAGATGTAACATGCAGACTCTTAGTTCCAGGATGTAGGGTCTACTTCTTTGACCAGGGATCAAACCTGAGCCGCCTGCTCTAGGAGGGTGGAGTCTGATCCACTGGACCACCAGGGAAATCCCTCCAAGACTGTATATTAAAGGTCCCCCATAATGCAGCCAATTTCAGAAGTGGGGTCTAAGAAACACTGATTATATGCCACTCAAGTATAAGAACTACCCCCTTCGTATTGTAGGAATTCTAGCTTCCATCACAATAATAGGTCTATTTTAAAGAGAAGTTGGAGGAAGTGAGAGAAATTTTAGCATGAATGTATGTCCATTGAAGGCTGGATGGGTTTCCATTTGCGGCCTGTGGCCATAAGAAAGCAGAGAGGGGCTTCACTGGTTGCTCAGTGGTAAAGAATCTGCCTGTCAACGCAAAAGACATGGGTTTGACGCCTGGTCTGGAAAGTTCTCACACACCGCGGAGCAACTAAGCCCGTGCACACTACTGAGCCTGTGCTCTAGAGACGGGGAACCGCAACTACTGAGGCCACAGGCCACAGCTACAGAAGTCCCTGCGCCCGAGAGCCCATGCTCTGCAACAGGAAAAGCACCACAATGAGAAGGCTGCGCGTGGCGACTAAAGAGCAGCCCCCCGCTCACCGCAGCTAGAGAGCAGCCCCCGCTCACCGCAGCTAGAGAGCAGCCCCCGCTCACCGCAGCTAGAGAGAAGCCCACGCTGCGACGAAGACCCAGAAATAAATCTGCTGTTGCTGTTCAGTTGCTAAGTCGGGTCCGTCTCTTTATGACCTCATGGACTGCAGCACACCAGGCTTCCCTGTCCTTCACTATCTCCCTGAGTTTGCTCAAACTCATGTCCATTGAGTCAGTGATGCCATCCAACCATCTCCTCTGTCGTCCCCTTCTCCTCCTGCCCTCAATCTTTCCCAGCATCAGGGTCTTTTCCAATGAGTCAACTCTTTGCATCAGGTGGCCAAAGTATTGAAGAAAGAGAGACTCTCTCCATGTGTTTATAAACTTCCAGGAAGGCTCTGATTAATGGGGAGAGCCCATCCTATTATGCTTGATACAAAGGTGATAAACAGCCACTGAGACATGCCAGAAACTTGTTCAGGACAAGTGCAAGTATGTCTTAGAGAGAAAGAGAGTGTGTGAAGCCACAGATATATCCAATTCATACCCCAGACTCAGTCTGGTTAGTACAGGAAACCCAGCGAAGAAAAAGAAACTAGTGTCAGCCATGTGCTGCAATTTTTGTTGGAAGACAACAAGAACAGACAGGAACGGCTGCAGCTTAGATCCCAGGTTGAGTACCAGACCTAAATGACCTAAATGAGCCAGAGCTGTTTGAGAACTTGGAGGAAAATTCCAGGAACTGACACAGAAGAGAGGCATACACCTAATTAAATCCTCCCTGAGAAAGTATATTTCTGTTCTAATTCTCTGGCAGAATCACTAGATCTTTGAGACAGAAAATGTTTACATAAAATTGTAAAGGCATTTGTATTAGTTTAAAATCCTTCTCAACAGATAATTACCGAAAGACCATCATTAGACTCTATAGAATTACCAGGTGCCATTTAAATGTTTATTATGGGGAAAAATGCAACTTTCTTCCTATCTGCTATTACTTATAAAAGAAATGTCATTGGTATTGTGATGCTCATTGAAATTTTGTTAATAGTTGATTACACCAGTTAAAAAATGTTTACCTAGGCCAGTGGTTCTCAAACAGGGCTTCCCAGGTGGAGCAGTGGTAAAGAATCCACCGCCTGCAACGCAGGAGGCAGAAGAGATGCAGGTTCGATCCCTGGGTTGGGAAGATCACTTGGAGTAGGAAACGGCATCCCACTCCAGTATTCTTGCCCAGAAAATCCCATGGACAGTGGAGCTTGGTGGGCTACAGCCCATGGGGTCTCAAAAGAGATGGACTTGACTGAGTGAGCACACCTAAGCACAGGCCAGGGGTTCTCAGACTTAGGCCATTAGACTCACCTAAGTCAGGGGTCCCCAACCTCCAGGGTCTAATGCCTGATGCTCTGAGTAGGAGCTGATACAGTAATAATAGAAATAAAGTGCACAGTAAGTGTTACGTGCTCAAATCGTCCCCAAACCATCCCTGCTCCAGGTCCATGGAAAAACTGTCTTCCATGAAACCAGCCTCTGTGCCAAAAGATTGGAGACCGCTGACCTGTTCCAAAAGGACTTGTTCCAAACAGCTTGCTAGGCCTCACCCCTGAGTTTCTACTTTATTAGGTCTAGGGGAGAGTCCAAGAAATTTACAATTCTAACAAATTCCCAGGATGCTACTGGTCTGAGGACCACATTTTGAGAACCACTGACCCAGAGAATGAGATCAACTTCCAAATGATCTGAGGTGAGATGTGATCTCTCACTCCCCACCAGACTCCAGAAGCAGAAGAGGTGGGTCTTCCTTCCACACCTGTTTGCCAGTCTCTTTTGCAGTAATTTAATATCTGCTAATTATTTTAGCAGAGCTTCCCTGGTAGCTCAGCGGTAAAGAACCCACCTGCCAATGCAGGAGACGTGGGTTCCAGCCCTAAGTCGGGAAGATTCCCCAGGGGAAAGAAATGGCAGCCCACTCCAGTATCCTTGCCTGGGAAATCCCAAGGACAGAAGAGGCTGGCAAGCTACAGTTCAAGGGGTTGCAAAATAGTCAGACACGACTTAGCAACTAAACAACAAAAATTATTTTATCACTTTCTTTCATCACCAAAAGTGTCTTAGTTTGGATGATAATTTTTATATTCACCCTAATACGTGTTCATACTTGTTTGACCTTAGTCTGTAGAAACCCACATGCCTAACTGGAAGGTACTCTCCTTAAGAGAGAACTTGTTTTTGCCTTCTCTGAGAACCAGGGACACTACAGACCAGGAATCATTTTAAAGTGAGGTAGCAGTTCAGAAAGAAATCTTAGCCCCTGCTCCAGGTTGTCCTGATTGCAGGGCTGACGGTGGTGTCTGCCCTCCGGGGACCCTGCTTTTCCTTTTGGGTCCCACGTGCACATCCTTTATGGCCCCCAGCTCCCAGCTCAGATTTTAAGTCAAAGGTGAAACTTGTCTCGCTGTTGCTGTTATTTAAACTTGGGAGAGGCTTCTTGGAAATTTCCCTTACTTCTTTTAGTTTTTCACATTTGATCACAAAAATTTTCAAACACATTCAGAAGTAGAGTGAATAATATAATGAACTCCCATGTACCCACCAACCAGCTTGAACAGTGATCAACTCATTCCAATCTTATTTCATCTACACCCACTCAATTCTCTATCCTCTTCCCCACCTCACACATACACTGGATTGTTTTGAATCAAATCACATACATCATATGATTTCATTTATAAAGATATCAGTAGTGTCTCTAAAATAATAGGACTCTTCTTCAAATAATTAGTATTCTGTGATCACATCTAAAAAACAGTAATAACTTGGTAATACTATTTTCTTATAATTTTTTAGTTTCTTTGTTCAAATCATGATTCAAAGATGCTCCATATCTTGTAATTGGTGGTTATTACTTGTCTTTAATAATTTACATGTTCCCCAGAATACCTGGGTTTTAGTCATCATATCTTATTTACTGGTGAAAATAGTTTGTTCTATAGATTTTTCTTTACAGTATGTTTTGCTGTTTGCATTCCTACGGTGTCATTTAACACGTTCTTCTGTGCTATGTGTCTCCCATAAGCTCACAGGCAAGCCTAGAGCTGTGTGGCCCAAGGTCATAACCCTTAGCTACATATGGCTACCTAAATTAATCAAGACAGAAAAAGAAAGACAAATACCACGTGATGTCATTTATATGTGAAATCCAAAATATGACACAAATTAATTTATTTACACAACAGACACAGACTCACAGACATGGAAACAAATTTATGGTTACCAAAGGGGAAGGAGGAGGAGGAGGGATAAATTAGGAGTTTAATATTAGCAGATATATAAATATATAAACTGAGTGAAAGTGTTAGTCACTCAGTCGTGTCCGGTGCTTTGCAACTCCATGGACTGTAGCTCGCCAGGTTCCTCCATCCATGGGATTCTCCAGGCAAGAATACTGGAGTGGGTTGCCATTCCCTTCTCCAGGGGAACTTCCCCAACCCAGGGATTGAACCCAGGTCTCCTGCATTGCAGGCAGATTCTTTACGGTCTGAGCCACAAGGGAAGCCCAAATTTTGTAATAAATTTACTGCAAAATAAAGTAAGATTTACTGTATATAAAATAAATAAACAAGGTCTTACTGTATAACACAGGGAACTATATTCAATACCATAAAACAAACCAGAATGGAAAAGAATATGAAAAAGATATGGATATATATGTATGTATAACTTGCATGTATATATATATACATATTCTTTGCCATTATGTGTATGAATCACTTTGCTATACACCAGAAACTAACACAACCTTGTAAATCAGCTATAGTTCAATTCTTTAATTTTTTAATTTAAATTAATCACAACCAAATAAATTTTAAAAATTCATTTCCTTAATCACATTAGTCTCCTTTCAAGTTCTCAATACCCACATGAGGCTAGGGACTACTATATTGGATGGTGCAGATACAAAACATCTCTGTCATCACAGAAAGTTCTCTTGGACATTGCTGCTCTTATTCATACTGAGATTAGTTTTTTTCAAAGCTATTTCACAGGCAGTGGTATGGTGCTTCTACCAAGAAGCACATACCATCTTGTCTGTTTTTCATCATGTTAGCAGCCATTGGTGATCGCTGCCTAGACTCAGAAATTCAGGGTGACAAAATTCCAGCTCTATCACTCTTTTTACTTATTACCTGGAATAACTCTATAAAAGAAGCTGCTTTCCCTCATTTACTCTTTAATTGTCCTAAATTAGTTTGCATAGCAAAGGCAAGGTAACTATCTAGTCCTTTCCCCAGTTCTCAGAATAAGTTTGCTCCCTAATCTTTTTTAAGGGAAATTCTTTTTATTTTTAAAAATGTTTATTTGTGTATTTATGGGCCGTATCAGGTCTTGGTTTCGGCATTCAGGATCTTCTGTTGCAGAACACGGGCCTCTCTCTAATCGTGTCATCTGTAATCTGCAGCGTAGACTCTCTAGTTGAGGCAAGCTGGCTTAGCTGCCCCACGACATGTGGAATCTTAGTCTCCCAACCAGGGATCAAACCAGTGTCCCCGGCATTGGAAGGCAAACTCTTAGCCATGGGACGACCACTAGGGAAGTCCCTTCCTAAATCCTATAAAGGTGACCAATGAGGCATTTTATTCTGAGAACCATTATGAACCTGTAGGTCTAAACGTATTTGCTATGTTTGAATCAATTGATGTTCTTGGCTATAATTATTAGCCTTATATAAATAAGTTTTCATATTTTTGCCATCATATTTTTGGAATTAAATCTTAATTAAATATTCTGAGTCTAAAGATAAATATTCACATAATCTGTCCACCATCTCATGTCTGACATGTGACTACTCTTAGTTATTTGCTGACCTTTTATCCACAGTAAATGCAACTATAAGTTTAAAATAAGTAACAGTTTTGTGGTAAATTTTTTAATGCCACTCGCCTCTTCAGTCTCACATTGAGAACCACACAATTTTCGAAATGACTGAGCTGGCTGGATTCTGATATAAGAGTGGCTTAAACACTCATTAGTAATCAGGGTGATTAGTCAATGGAGTCTGGAGGGGTTTCCCACCATCATATTCAAGTTTTCCATAAAATGATTTAAAAATTTTCCAGAACCAGAAAAACAACAACAACAACAACATTCAATGAGATGTAGAAGCTATCCCACCCAAATCTCTCACCTCTCACCTGGAGAAACTAAGGCTCAGCAACAATCTGATTTTCCCAAGTTGTCCCATTCCCTGAAAATGAGAGGCACTTCCGATTTCTTTTTTTTTTTTAATTGGAGGCTAATTACTTTACAATATTGTAGTGGTTTTTGCCATACAGATCAACTTCTGCACAGGATTCAACTTTTCCTTAAGGAGCAGCCGTTTCTTCCTGCTCAGGAGAAGCGGCCCTTTCCAGGACAGGGGGAATGACTAGTCCGCCCAGAGGCATCTCTCTTCTCCTTTCCAGCCAAACATGCCAGTCTCCGGTTCATCACTGCCAGCCCTGGGTCCCTGTGAACCAGCTGCCAGATGCCTCTCGGCCCAGGAGAAGAACCAGCCCCGGCTGTCACCACTCCCACCCTCCCCAGGGAAAGAGGAAGCCATCCCTGCTCCTGGGAGATAGGCATGCTGACAGCTAGAAGGATGTGCCTAGGGAAGCCTCGAGCGCCTTCACACGGACTGTGGAAGCAGTGGGGGCTGCTACTGCGCAGTCCAATCAGGGCTCGGCGAATCTAGCCAGTGACGAAATGAAAGACGTAGGCACTGCTGGCAGCTGCCCACAAGATCCCTGATCCCACTGCACAGTTCTCTGCCTGGGAACAAGCACCCCAAAGGGCGGGACCCTCTCACTGGTATCTGCTGGCTGGGATCAACTCATGGAGATGAAAGCTTTCTCTCCAGGGGCTTCGCTGGTGGTCCAATGGTTAAGAGTCCGCCTGGCAAAGCAGGGGACACTGGTTCGACCCCTGGTCCGGGAAGATTCCACATGCCACAGAACAGCTAAGCCCGGGTGCCACAACTTTGAGTCTGCGCTCTAGAGCTCGGGTACCGCAACCGCTAAGGCCCACGCGCCTCAGAGCCCGTGCTCCGCAACAAGAGAAGCCACCACAATAAGAAGCCCGAGCTCCACAAGGAAGAGTAGCCCCTGCTCGCTGCAGCTAGGGAAAGCCTGCTGCAGCAGTGAAGACCCAGCACAGCCAAAAACAGCTAAGTAAATAAAATTAAATGAAACGGTTTCCTCTCCAAAAGCCCCACAACCGGAAACCCAGCATTCCCGGAATTGTCAAGTGCAGGAACCCTGAATCAAAACTCCCAACAGCCCGCTGAGATCAGCCCACTCTCTTCCTACTTAGGTTCACGCCTAAGCTGCACCGTCCACCCTAGCTGCCTGAATGCCTTCCGCTGAATTATCTCCAGAGAACACAGGTCACTGTTCGTGTATCAGAGACCAGTGACTTACCCTGAGACTCCCAGACCCCTCAGGGATATTTACAAAGTTTTCAAAACGTGATAGTTTATATTTCTATTCATAGCTAACTCTGGGGGAAAAAAAATCAAGATGTGTGTAAGGAAAGAGGAGTTAAATACCTAAAAACTGGCCACGGGAGAATGCATGAGGGTTCCCTCACCCTCCTGCAAGGCAGAGATTCAGAGCACTTCCCGCTGCACGTGGAATCATGACATGTGCAGCAACATGGACGGACCTCGAGACTGTCATGCTGATTGAAGTAAGACAGAGAGAAAAGAAATATCTTATGATATAGATTGTGGATCCTAAAAGAAATGATACAAATGAGCCTATTTACAAAACAGAAACAGACTCAGAGACTTAGAGAGTGAACTTACGGTTGCCAGGAGGAAGGATGGGGGAAGGGGCAGTTAGGGAGTTTGGGATGGACATGTACACAGTCTTATATTTAAAATGGAAAACCAACAAGGACCTACTGTGCAGTATAGGGAACTCTGCTCAATATTATGTAACAACCCAAATGGGAGAAGAATTTGAAGAAGCGTAGATACACATATATGCATAACTTAACTGACTCACTTTGCTGCGCATCTGAAACCATCACAACATTGTTAATCAGCTAGACGTCAACACAGAATTAAAAGTTAAAAAATATTTCACAGGACTTCCCTGGTGGTCCAGCGGCGAAGACTCCACGCTCCCAGCGCAGGAGGGCCTGGTCAGCCCCTGGTCGGGGAACCAGCTACCGCATGTCGCAGCTAGAGTCCACGTGCCGCAAGACCATGCAAACCACAGCTAAGACCCGATGCAGGCAGATAAATGAATTTATTTTTTTAATTTCATGAGAAGGATCAAGAGCGTGGCAGATAGGGGGAATAGGTGTCAAAAGAAAAATCTCTTTGGGAGGTAAAAGTGAAAAAAGTGGGGGGTTGTTGGGGAAGAAGCACCTGATGCAAGACAAGACAAGCGCCTGAGACGAGAGCATCTGAGAAGAAAAGAAAATGGTTGGGTGAAAAAGCAATCCTGTACCTATGGATTTAGCAGGAATGCTAGGGGTGGGGGGAGTGGCTAAAATAAGCCAGCGTTCAGTGCTACCTGCTGGGAACCTACAAATGATTTTTGGTGCAGAGCAGTTTTTGTTGCCACTATTGTTTTTATTGAGTTTGTTTGAGGTTTTTGTTTTTTTTTTTTTTAAGGAAAAAGAGGAGTCAATATCTTGAACACTTCTGTGCTAGGAATTGGGCCTGGCATATGATGTGTATTCCTCCAACAGGCTCACGAAAAGCAGATTTCCGTTCAACCAGTGAGGAAAATGAAGTTTTTAAAGATAAATAAAACGCTTAACTGCAACCCCCTCCCTATTCTTTCTAGAGTAGCCCAAATTGCCCCGAACAGTGCCTGTTAATGCCTGACATCCTGGGGTCACTATTAAAGAGCACCCCCTTTTCACTCTAGGGTCTGGGTTTGGATATAAATTAAATAACCGCCCTAGGGTGCAGCTACATGGTTGCTCTGTCGAATCCTCCAGGAACTTCCATAGGGAGGGTCTAGAATCAGAGCCATCCTCAATGGCCTCTTGCCTGAGCATCCTCAAGACAAAGGAGTTTCCGAGGATAGAAAGAACCATGAGAAGACAGTAGCAGAGAGACATGAGAAGAGTCCCACGTTGAGAAATCGAAACACGCCTGACTTCTGGAACTTTCCTGAACATCATCATGATTCACACACGAGCCTTTTGGAGCTCTGAGAAATGCAAAACCACAGATGTAATCCCAGCAGAAGTGGAGGTCACAGTGGCTGCTTTCAAGGGATGGCACACCTGGCTGGCTTCGGACGCCCTCAAGGAGGAGGATGGAGGGGATCTGAAGAAGCCCCGTTGTCATGGAGCCATGCCCTGCCCCACCGTCCCTGCAGCTGTGGCTGGACACCTTCAGGGTCTGGAGTCCTGGCTCCGGACAGCAGTGTTTAGATGGTTCATAAAGCCCTGCCCCCACCTCCCACCCAGGCATAGTCTGCAGACCCTCACAGTGTCCAGGAAATTGACATCTGTGGGTTCAAGCAGGATGTCAAGGTTGCTGGAGATGTTCTATTTGTGCCTTCCTCTGAATAATTTAACACTCCCTCCAAAATAGATTATCATTAGAATTTGTCAATTCCTGTGCAGACAGCCTCAAAAAAGAGAGAGAAGGGAAGAGAAAGTTCCCGCATATGTTGCCTTAGAGTAGTAGCACAGGACGCTGGGTTCTGCGTTGTTCTTTTTGCTGGAGTCACAGCCCGCTGCTCACTGGTGCATCTGGCCCCATGGGAACTGCCTCCCTGTGTGTGTCATTACCCCTAAATCCACGTCTTCTGCTGCATCCACCAGACAGAGACGAAAGGCCAAGCTCTTACAGATTCATTGGTCTGTTCCCCACCACCACCACTTCCTCTGTGTGTCTGTGTGTCTGCGTGTGCACGCGTGCTCAGTCGTGTCTGTCTCTTCATGACCCCATGGACTGTAGCCCACCAGGCTCCTCTGTCCATGGGACTCTCCAGGGAAGAATACTGGAGTGGGTTGCCATTTCCTTCTTCAGAGGATTTTCCCAACCCAGGGATCAAACCCAGATCTCTGGTGTCTCCTGAAATGGCAGGCAGATTCTTTACCACTGTGCCATCTGGAACGCCTGCCACTTATTTTATGTGGGGCATATTCAGGTCACTGCTATGACCCTCAGTTTCTTCATCTGCAAAACATGGCCTCCAGGATTCCCTGGTGGTCCAGTGGCTGAGACTCCAAGCTTCAAATGCAGGGGCCTGGGTTCGATCCCTGGTCAGGGAACTAGATCCCACGTACTACGACTAAGATACAGCCAAATAAATAAATAAATATTTTTCAAAATAACATGCCTTCCTTCATAGGGTTTTCATAGTATTAAATGAGCTAATTTCTCAAGGTCCGGCACACAACACAAGCCTGTCTTTAGTCTGCTGTTCCCTATCAGGCACTGACCTTAAACGAAACAATGCTAGTTCTCATGAGGTACCACAGACAAGCACAAGCTCCAGCCCTGAATAATCCCACTTTCTTCCCATTGCTTAGCTTGACCATGCTCATGGGAAAACAAAAACAATCAAAATAAAACATTTGTGTATATATACACAATATACATACACAATATGTATATATACAGGCTTCCCTGGTGGCTCAGAGGTTAAAGTGTCTGCCTCCAATGCGGGAGACCTGGGTTCGATCCCTGGGTTGGGAAGATCCCCTGGAGAAAGAAATGGTAACCCACTCCAGTACTCTTGCCTGGAGAATCCCACAGATGGAGAAGCCTGGTAGGCTACAGTCCATAGGGTCACAAAGAGTCGGACACGACTGAGTGACTTCACTGTGTGTATATATACACAATATATACATATACACAATATATACATGGATTACATATGCAATACACACATATGTACACACGTGCACACACACATACAGGCTCATCAGCTCAGCCTCCAGTCTGTATGCTCAAATCAACTGAGCCCCGGTTCTGCTTGTCAGATTGTTGAGCCCCTGGTTAGTGCCTAGTTATCCCCCATGAGGGCTGTACCAAACCTTTTCCATAAACCCCACTCACTTCCAAAACCTTCCCTCTTACTTCACCCCATTCACTGAGTCCCGCAGCCTTGTCTCCAAACGTCTCCCACCCTCCTCCCGTCCAGGCTCTCTGCACACCATCACAGCCTGAAGACCAGCCTCCCACTGTGCGCAGCCCCACCTGCCCCCGTGGGGTCCTAGACTTGGCTCCATCCACCACCTCCTCTCCTGCATCTTCAAGGTCTCTCTCCTCACTTAGTTTTTATTCTGTAAAAATGCTCAGGCCCCGCACATTCTACAAACACTTGTCCCTATGCTCTTTCTCACTAACTCAGTCTACATCGTCTCCTTCCTTCTTCTGCCATCCTGAGAAATGTCTGGGTTCGCTGGCCTGTATCCCCGCCTGCATACTTGTTTCTTCACCCCTGGAGCTGCACTTCTTGTTCTCAGGACTGTGCTGGCAGCGTCTCCTCCAGACTCACTGTTTCTGTCCTAATTACCGTTCAGAGGTCTCTCGTGGGTCCCCATCCTCCTGGATCCCCCCTTGGGCAGACCTCGCCTACTCTGGGGTCCGTGGCACCAGCCCTCTCCTGGCTCTCTCTCCTTCCTCCCTGAATGCCCTCTCTCTCTCTCTCATCCCCCTGCCATCTCTCTCTCATTCCGTGTTCATTATCCTCCACCTCCTTTTTATTTTTCGTATTCATTTATTCAGCTGCACTAGGACTTAGCCACAACACTCAGGATCTTCAAGCTGTGGCATGCAGGATGTAGTTCCCTGACCAGGAATCGATCCGGGTCCCCTGCCTTGGGAGTGTGGAATCTTAGCCACTGGACCACACCTCCTTTTTATATGGGAATATTCCCTAAGGCTCTCTCACAGCACTTTTCCCTTCTGTCTCTACTCTCTCCATGGAAGAGTGTACAACCTCTTACCCCACAGCACATTTCAGCCCTAGCCAAGCACACAACTCAGCCCTGACCTTGCCCCCTGAATTTGCCATCAGCTCATGAGTCTGCCCACTAAGACGACCACCAGCCTCTGAAATGCTCAAATGGAATTCAGGATTCTTCCAGCAGTGCCCCATCCTCTTTCCAGCTGCCCTAACCTTGGAACTCCAGCAGCTGACTGCTCCCTCCTTCCTCAGCCCCACTCCCCACACCTCCTAGCCCTGCAGTCTCAGCATCACATCATCACAGTCCCTCTTTCCCCTTTCCCACCACCATCCAGGCTCAGGCACTGGCCTCCCCCACCTGCCAACACAGCAACCGTCACGTGGCCTCAGGCCTGCAGCCCCTCATCTCCTGAGTACCAGCCCCGCCCGCCCTGCTCTGCACTGTGGAGCCCTCCTGGAATGCCTCTTGACATGCACTCCCTTTGCTGAGCCTTCCAAGTGCCAGTCACTGAGCTAAGCATTCTCCCCCTGTCATCCCATTCCACTCTCCTAAGATCCCTACATGGGCACCATGTCTGCCTCCACTCTACAGCTGATGAAGTAGAGCCCAAGGGAAACTGTGGGCACACAACTAGCGAAGAGTCTAACCAGCAAACGAGCCTAAAACCACTTACTGCCTTCAACGGCAGACCAGATCAGACCAAAACAATTCCCTCCAAAGAAACTTTGGCAAAACCGAGTGTATAACACAGGGAATTCTACTCAGTGCTCTGTGGTGACCTGGTAAACAGGAAGGAAATCTAAAAGAGAAGATATTCGTATGCGCATGGCTGATTCACTTTACTGTACAGGGGAAACTAACAACCTTGTAAAGCAACTATTAGTGTGAGTCACTCAGCTGTGTCTGACTCTTCATGACCCATGGGCTGTAGGCTGCCCAGGCTCCTCTGTCCACAGCATTTTTCAGGCACGAATACTGGAGTGGGTTGCCATGCCCTCCTTCAGAATCTTCCTGACCAAAGGTTCGAACCTGAGTCTCCTGCACTGCAGGCAGATTCTTTCCCATTGCCACCAGGCAAGCCCTATACTCCAATTTTAAGAAATAATAAATAAATGGTCCATGTCTAGGGGAAAAAAAGAAGCCTTGGGTGGCTCCCTGCTGCCCACCAATTTCCCCCAGCACCAGAGCCCCCAGGGCTCCCCAGCAGCCACATAGCCAGCACACTGGATGCTCCGTGTGTTGTTCCCTTTGAGTTCTGACCACCTCGTGGCCACATCTGTGCCCTCAGATCATGTTCCAGTTCTGGGCTTTTCCCAGACTTTGCTGGCCTCACCATCTCACCTGGTTGCTCCCTCCTCCCCCCATGCCAGCTCCTGCAGACAAGGATATCTCCTTCATTGGCACACCCGGCACTTTATACCTTGGCCACAGCCTTCATTTCCACTGACCTTACGTGATGGTCATGTACATGTTCATTTTCCCATTGCCTCGAGGGCAGATACCCGCAATGTACTTATTTCTGTATGTGGCACATACCTGACCCATTGTTGTTGTTTAGTCGCTAAGTGATGTCTGACTCTTTTGTGACCCCATGGACTGTAACCCTCCAGGCTCCTCTGTCCATGGGATTTTCCAGGCAAGAACACTGGAGTGGGTTGCCATGTTCTCTTCCAGGGTATCTTCCCAACCCAGAGATCCAAGCCGAGTTTCCTGCCTTGGTGGACAGAGTTCTTCACCACTGGCCCAGGGCACATTAAATATTTGTTGAAATGACTTGATCCCAAGGATCTCCCATAGAAACTGTCACCATGATTATCTCACCCCTGTTTGTAAAGCAATATGATGAGACTTGCATAAGGCAATGTCGGGATCTCATATTCAATTAAGTGGAAGATGGGGGTGGGTTCCAGACCCTGGCTCACTAGCTGATCCGCTCATTTGTTCTGGCTCCATGCAGAAAGCTCACTGCTTACAAGCTGCCAAGTTAATTTTCAAGGAAAGAACAGAACAGCTTTCACATTCTGACACCTCCTCCTGCTCTGCCATCCCACCTTCTTGAGAACTGGCCTCTGAGGATGACTCATCGGTGGGAGAGGGTGAAAACAACTCCCAGGAGGGGGCTGACAATCTCTGCTAGACAGAGAGCAGGGATGGTGACAGCATGTGTCCCCGCTGGGTGGAGAGGCATTTTCTCCGCCATCTCAGGTTTGATTTGAGCCCTGGGGATAAGGCTAAGAAAGATACGAGCATTCAGAAGTGCACTCACCTTCTTTTATCAGTGGAATATGCTCGAATACCTGGGGGATGCTTCTCTGTGCAAATAGCACCAAATGTCATTCTCCCGTCCCTCCACTCAAGTCTCCCTTACAGTCCACAAAATGCAAGTCATTTTAATGCATCTAATGAGAAAAAGACAAGAAAAGCTCAAAGAACTACTCCTGAATCTGCTTGGCTTTGCAGAGTTAACAGAAATCTGGACTATATCTCACAAGGGAATTATATTCAATATCCTGGGATAAATCATGATGGAAAAGAAGATTTAAAAAAAGAAGGTATGTATGTACATACGTGAGTCATTTTGCAGTACAGCAGAAATTAACACAGCATTCATCAAACATACCTCAATCAGTCAGTAAAAAGAAATCCTGGTCACCACCGGGACTATTTTTGCACTCCAGTATTCAGGGATTAAAACCTGAACTCTGCCTACAAAGGCATCTCTGCATGCAGAGCCTGGCACAACTCTTATACCAAATGTCTCTCTCCTCCTTCCCCTCAACCCACCCCTACCTCCCCACTGGCATCTCAGCTCCAGACACACAAACATCCTTCTGGGGTGTCCCTGGGTCTATTCTATTCGTCTGTTATGCTTCTAGAGTGTTTCTTCTCTTTCTGATTCAAAGGTTATTTGTTCCACAGAAAGAGCTTTTCTTTCCAAAATCAGAACAGGGTGGACAATCTGCCTTCTAAACACCTGCTGAGCCTTTCTGCTGGAAGATGATACTGGACAATGCTTCCAGCATGCGGGCTTGGAGCACAGAACGCCTCTCTGGCAGCCTCAAACAGAGGGCGAGGCCGAACGAGTTTGCTCTGCATCAGGCACTCAAAAGGCGCAGCTGATCTCTTTTCAGCCTGGCCTCTGCCCATTATTAGAACATCCCAGAGATGCTTAAATTTACCTCGCACTCTCCCCACCCCATCTCGTGCACACTCTTCTCTTTTCTGTAAAGACAAGGCTAAGCAGCCAGGGGAAAGAAGAGTTGAGAACATCTCATGAGCATCTGCCATGCACTCAGCTCAGAGCTGGGAGTCTGACATTCATTTGGTCCTTACAAGGACCCTCCAAGGTAGGTATGGTTATTATC
Source organism: Nanger dama (assembly GCA_917880005.1). Classification (NCBI taxonomy): domain Eukaryota; kingdom Metazoa; phylum Chordata; class Mammalia; order Artiodactyla; family Bovidae; genus Nanger; species Nanger dama. The sequence continues at coordinate 15,820,420 of CAKJTW010000044.1, forward strand.
CCATTGTATGGCAGGAGGAACTGAGGCAGGCTCAGAGAGGTTAAGCTGCTTGCCAAATGTCACTCAGCTGGTGATTGATGGAACTTAGCAGTTGAGCCCATCTTTCAGCTTCAAAGCCTGGTCTACAAGATTACCTCTGTGGTCTGCAGTACAAACGACCAGACTGAACTGTCTGAGAACAATATTCACATTTTCAACATCTCTATATTCCTCACAACACCCACCAAAGAAAAGTCACTCTGTGTAATGAAAGAATCCACGTATGAGTGAACAATTTAACAAAATAAGAGATCTACCTACTTCCTTCTGAAGGTGATCTGTACCCTGATTTGTTGATTAAGTTTTACAATAAAGCCAAGTGCAGAGAGACCCCAGAAAGCAAGGACTGTTAGCTTTTGAAACAGACACGGCAATCCCTGGCACATCACATGAAGAAATAGACTTGTGTTCCCTGGTGAATGAGATGGTAAAGAATCCACCTGCCACTGCAGGAGACTCGGGCTTGATCTCTGGGTCAGACCAATCCCCTGGAAAAGGGAATGGCAACCCCCTCCAGTATTCTTCCCTGGGAAATCCACGCACGGAGGAGCCTGACGAGCTACAGTCCACAGGGTCGCAAAGGGTCAGACAGGACTGAGCAACTAAACAACAACATGCTTTCGTTTCTACTTTCCCACCCCTGGTTAGGAATTATATTCCTTCTTATGAAGGAAATACTAACGGAAATAAGTTTTGATGTCCTTGTCTGTTAAATGGATTGAAAAGGAACACAGTGTAATGTCAATGATGGGGCTACTGCGGAAATGGGCGCCAATCCTAGAACACTACTCAGCCTCTGTGACCCTCAGTCTCCTGGACTTTCACGTGGGTTATGACAACATCCCCACTGCCTCACCAGGTTGGGATATCCAACTTCAAAAAATTAGAGTGTGTAGCCAGTGTTGAGGCTGGGTGTCACTAAAGTGAACAGCTGACCGTCATCCAAGAGTATTCTCAAAAGGGTGCTCTTAACTCAGTAAGGATAATTGTGTGGGGATTTCCCTGGCAATCTAGGGGTGAAGACTCCATGCTCCCAATCCAGGTTTGATCCCTGGTCAGGGAACTAACATCTTCCATGCTACATGGCACAGTCAAAAAAATAAAGAGACAGCAGTTTTTAAAAGGGCATAACTGTGGGAGGCAGAAGAATGACCTCCCAAAGCTGTCTACATCCTAATCCCTGGAATCTGTGGACATGCTACTTGACATAGCAAAAGGGACTCACAGGTGTGATTAAGTAAAGGATCCTATGATGCAGAGGCTATGCTGAGCTATGGGAGTGGACCCATTGTGATGACAAGAGTCCTCATAGAGAACAGAAAGACAGGAGGGGGAAAGTCAGAGTGAAATCAGAGAACGCTAAGCTGCTGGATATGAAGGTGGAGAAAAGGGCACAGGCCTGGGGATGCAGTCAGCTTCTAGAAACCAGAAAAGGCAAGGGATCAGGTTCTCTCCTCCAGCCTGCAGAAGAATACAGCCCTGCAGGCACCTTGATTTTAGCCAGGGAGACCCATTTCGAACTCCGACCTCTAGAACTATAAGATAATTTATTACTGTTTAGCCGATAAGTTGTGTCCTACTCTTTTACAGCCCTCATGGACTGTATCCCACCAGGCTCCTCTCTCCATGGGATTTCCCAGGCAAGAATACTGGAGTGGGCTGTTGTTTGCTGCTCCAGGGGATCCTCCCAATCCAGGGATCAAATCCATGTCTCCTGCATTGCAGGTGGATTCTTTACCACTGAGCCATGCAGGGAGCCCTTATAAGATAATACATGTGTGTCATTTTCACCCACTATGTGGCAATTGGTTACAGCAGCAAAAGAAATAAACATAACATCCCTGCCCAAGGTCTGGCTGTCACCCCAAATCAGGTTTCATCAGGCCTGCAACACAAGTCTCTCTCCCATTCCCCACTGATTCCAGACAGCAACCAGAAGGCCTGACTGGTTTGCAAGGGGACACCTAATGGTAAGTCAGAATCCTCATCTTGGCATAACCAGTACCCACTATCTTATTAGGCAGACCAGCATGGGAGACCCATCTGTATTTGAAAGGATGCTGAGAAGCACAGAACTGGAGGAGGCAGAGGTGAATGAGTCACCCTCTCTGGCCTCCAGCTCAGACTCTGGCACCTGTGCCCCCACAGTAGGCACAGCCTTGCCAATACCTGGTCTGCTGGCTAGAATGTCCTCTTTCTTGGGCAGTATTTGGAAGGCATTGCCAGCATCGCCTTCTGAGAAGCTCATTTTTCTGCACATACTTGACTGATCAACACCTCGTAAGAGTGTTAAATGTGTTCTTTCTTTAGAATGGCAACAATTAAATATGTCATACACTAGAAGCTTGGAAGGACTGATGCTGAAGCTGAAGCTCCAATACTCTGGCCACCAGATGCAAAGAACCGACTCGTTGGAAAAGACTCTGATGCTGGGAAAGACTGAAGAAGAAGAAGGTGACAGAGGATGAGATGGTTGGATGGCATCACCGATTCAATGGACATGAACTTGGGCAAACTCTGGGAGATGGTGAGGGGCAAGGAGGCCTGGCGTGCTGCAGTCCATCAGGTCAAAAGAGTCGGACGTGACTTGGCAACTAAGCAACAGCAACAAATGCTAAAAGCATTTAGGACACAGCAAGCACTCAACAAATTTCAGGGATTTCCGTGATAGTCCAGTGGTTAAAGAATCTGCCCTGCAATGCAGGGACATGGGTTCAGTCCCTGGTTGGGGGACTAAGATCCCACGTGCCATGGAGCAGCTAAGCCTGCCAGCCTAAACTAATGAACCCACGTGCTCTGGAGCCTGTGTGCCACAACTAGAGAGTCCGTACACTGCAATGAAAGATCCCCCATGACGCAATGATGATCCCACGTGCTACAACTAGGACCAGATGCAGTCAAGTAAATAAATAGATATATTTTAAAAAAAAAAACAAATTTCAATTACTATCAGTATTATTATCATCATTGTTAATTTATTCAATCCAGTTATGTTCAAGTGCAGTGGGACTGGGGGCGCTTTCTCTTCCAGGAAACCTAAATTTCTCTCTCTGCTTTTTATCCCTTGGTGTTAAACTTCCAGCTTCCCAAGGGAAGCTTCACCTCTTGTGCCGACTGCCAGTGGTCATTATACAGAGTTCAGCTGGGATCGCTGTTGCATGATCTATGAGGTCCTTTTCAATAAATGGGAAAATGTATGTGAAACTGCAAGCACAGTGCCTGGCACAGAACAGAAGCTCAACAGTGTCTGTATTCTCACTTATTAACTCTCGGTTATAGGTTGACTTATGTTCCCTCATAATTCATACATTGAACACCCAGTGCCTCAGAATGTGACTGTATTTGGAGACGGGACCTTTAAAGAGGTGACCCGGGCCGCACTAGTGGTAAAGAACCCGTCTGCCAATGCAGGAGACATAAGAGACGCGGGTTGGATCACTGGGTCAGGAAGATTCCCCTGGAGGAGGGCCTGGCAACCCACTTCAGTATTCTTGCCTGGAGAATCCCATGGACAGAGGAGTTTATGGGGCCACAAAGAGTAGACACAACTGAGAGATTAAGCAGGAAGTTCAATGAGGCCCTCAGGGTGGACTCTGACCAGCGTTCTTATAAGAGGAGGGTCTTCCCTGCTGGTCCAGTGGTTAAAAATATGCCTGCCAGTGCAGGGGAAATAGATTTGATCCCTGGTGTCCAGGAAGATTGCACACGCTGTGGGGCATCTAAGCCCATGAACCACAACTGCTTAGCCTGAGGGCCCAGAGCCTGTGCGCCACAACAAGAGAAGCCCATGAACCACAACTGCTTAGCCCGAGGGCCCAGAGCAACTGGAGAGCAGCCCCCACTCTGCAACTAGAGAATGCCTGCATGCAGCAACGAAGACCCAACACAGCCAAAACTAACATTTTTAAATGCTAAATAAATAAATATTTTAAAGAAAGAAGAGATTAGGACATGCCGGGATTCACCAGAGATACACACACAGAGGAAGAGCATGTAAGAAGACAAAAACAGGGCTACTCTCCACGAGTCAAGGAGAGAGCCCTCAGGAGAAATGAACCCGTGGGCACCTCGACCTGGACTTTCAGCCTCCAGAACAGGGAGATTTCCTGCCGTTCAAGGCTCCTCTGGGAAAGATTGATGCTGGAATGACTGAAGACAAAAGGCAAAGAGAGTGGCAGAGGTTGAGATGGTTAGATGGCATCACTGGCTTGATGGACATGAACATGGGCAAACTCCGAGAGTTGGTGATGGACAGGGAGGCCTGGTGTGCTGCGATTCATGGGGTCGCAAAGAGTTGGACGCAACTGAGCGACTGTTCAACAACATCAAGCCTCTCCAGCTCTGGCAAACTAATACCACTCTCTTTCAAGAACAAATAATGGCTGTATCTCTGGACAGCAGGAAGCTGTTTTAAGTCTGACTTAAAAGAGGTCTCTGATCCCTGTTTGGGCCTGGGGGCCTCTGTTGTGTGAAACAAGGGTGCATATTTTCCCAGCAGGACTTGGCAGCTGTACCTGGCACTCAGGAGAAGGCGTCTCACTTCCTGAAGAAGGGGGTGTCATTATTTGCACGATCCCCCCACCAGAGCCCTTCACGAAGAGGAGAGTCGTGCATCATGGCCTCACAGAGGAAACGCGGCACTGGCACCTCGGATACAGAGAACTGTAAAATCGCAGATGACAGATTCGTGACTCCCCTGGGGGAATAAATAGCAAGAACAGATGGGCCCCGAGGCTGGGAGGTTTCATGTAAATCTTAATAGCATTCTCATAACGTAATGAATGTGGTGAGAAAAGAAGAGCAAACCAGTATCAGCAAGGCAAAACACAGTTTTGTCCACCCTGAGGATTACCCAGGAGGACCATTCTGTGAGGAGGACATGCAGAGATTGCCCAGAGATACACACACAGAGGAAAACCGTGTAAGAAGACATCAGCTGGGCTAAAGGAGAGAGCCCTCAGGAGCAAATGAACCTGCGGGCACCTCGACCTGGACGTCCAGCCTCCAGAACAGGGAGAAGAGGAGGCTGGAAGAGGAGCCACGGGATGAGGAGAGCACCACAGGGCTCCATGGACAACTGCTTCCCAAGGAATTCAGAGTCCTCTCTGAACTGGCTTCCCAGGTGGCTCAGTGGTAAAGAACCCACCTGCCAATGCAGGAGATGCGGGTTCTATCCCTTTCAGGAATTTCCCTGGGAGGAGGAAATGGCAACCCACTCCAGTATTCTTGCCTGGAGAATCCCACGGACAGAGGAGCCTGGGAGGCTACAGTCCAGTGTCTCAGAGAGTCAGACAGGACTGAGTGACTGAGTACAACTTTGAACTGGCAAAGCTACATGCCTTATGATGGGGTAACCTCCAGAGCGGTGCTCCCCCATTTGCCCTATGCGCCGCTTCAGGGCGTCTCTCTGGGCAGCAGTCTTCCATGTGGCCCTGGGTGACTTCCAGGTAAAACAGTAATCTAGGAACAGTGAGGGGACACAGGCCACGCGTGCTCAGAGCTCAGGAGGGTCTCGCCTGGAGACGGCTTATCCAGTGAGTCCAGCCTGTTCCAATTAATCTCTCCCTGAGTCTCTAGAGACTCTCAGTGAAGACGTGCCCAGTGTAAAGAGAGCTGGACAAGGAATCTGAAGGTGTGGATGACAGCTCTGCCACATGCCAACCATGAGGCACTGGACGAGGGACTCAGCTTCTCTGCACAGGGGGAATAATACTTCCTACCTGATGGGAATTTTTGGAAAAGAGCAAAGGAGGTCTATTCTTTGGAAATGGCAGGCCCTGAACACACACAAACTCCCCTCCATTTGTGTCTCACAAATAGAACAATGTGCACGGAGTTTATTGCATGGATCTTGGCTTTCTTGGGTATTCCTGGATAAACAAATGCAGGCTTCGAGGTTTGATGGCCCACAAGCACCGTCTCTTCCTCAAGCTTTTATTTAAACAGGTGTCTTGGAAAGTGCAGGACTGAGAATAGATGAAACGTTGAGGAAGATAAGCCCAGGTGCTCAGTATCTTAACTGGGGAGTCCAGCGTTGTTCAGTCCCTCATAGAGACAAAAGAAGCAACTGGAAGCAGCAGAGGGGATGGAGAAGGAGTCAGACCTGGGGTGCCAGCTCCGCAGCAGAGAACAAGCAGGGCACTGGTATCCAAATGGCTCACAAGGCAAAAGGAGCAGAATCACTACCCGTGAGAAGAAAGCTGAGCAGTTAAAGAAGCTCCAGACAGGGCACCCCTGCTTTCCCAGCTGAGTCCTCAGAAAGGATGCTTGGGGACCCCACTTGTGAGCACCATGACTTAAGTCTTGATGGGTGGCGGGGAGCATCTCTGATGAAACCTACTCTGAATCAGGCTTTGTGCTCATCTTAGATGTATCCGCAACACCCCTAGCCTTATACTCATGACATATATTTATAGTAAGTCCCCTACATATGAACAAGTTCCGTTCCAAGAGAGCATTGGCAAGTCTAATTTGTAAGTCCAACAAAGTTAGCCTAGGTACCCAGCTAATGCAATCAGCTATATAGTACTGTACTGAAAGAGGTTTATAATACTTTTCACAAAAATAATACATTAAAAAACAAACACACACAAAAAGAAATATTTTTAATCTTATAGTACAGGACCTTGAAAAGTACAAGTAGTACAGTACAACAGCCAGCAGGTAGGGGCTGGCATGGAGTGAACAGGCCAGAAGAGTTACTGGTGGAGGAGAGAGACGAGGTGGGAGAGGGTACGGCTGAAGGGTCATCAACAGTAGGAGATGGGGTGCAAGCTGTAATTTCACTCACGACTGATCTTGATGGCATGGGTTCTGGTTCTTTGCTGGAATCAGATGCACGGTTGCATTTTTGAAAGCATGAAACTTGAAGGTTCGCGTGTAGAGGCCTTACTGTATAGTACCTGACATAGTGGGGGTTTGCACGTGGGGCCGTTTAGCACATATTGGGAATACAGGCTTGTATTATCTTGTAGTCAGGCTCCTGAACAAGCAATGTTTTTCAAAATAGCTTATAAATAGATTCTTTCTTGAGGTGGATGGAGAAGGAGAGGGTGTGGCAGAGAGGGAAAAAAAATTCCCTGACTGGGATGAGGACTCGTGAGTTTTACGAGAATTGATGTTCTAATCGCATCTGTTTTCCTTTTAAGCCAACTCTCTTTCCTTCTAGCTAGTGGGTGATCTGTTTGGTCTGCCCGGCTTTTGAGTTCACCTTCAGAAAGAAAATCAAAAATATAAAAAGGTAGAAGTGATCAGAGAATACGATAGACGTGAAAGACAAAGAAAGGAGATTCTAGCCAAGAACTGTGGGTGACTCTAGGAGGAAAATAAAAATGTCAGAAAACAGAAACAACAACTGAAGGTTTACTCTGTCAGGGTCGAAAACCTTGGCTGCACATCAGGATCACTGGGCAGTTTCTTTAAGAAATTCAATTTTCCAGCGCCACCCTTAGAGTCTGGCTTAAGTATCCTTAAGGAGAGTTCGGATATTGCTTGTTTTTGTTTTTTGTTTTTTTTAATAAACTCTTTAGCTGATTCCAATACACAGGCAGGATTGGGAACCAAAGCACTGGATAAACATTTGCCTAATATAAAGAAAATCTTCACTCTTCAAATTTATGTGTTGTTCCTTCAGTCATGTCCGACTCTATGTGACCCTACAAACTGCAGCCTGCCAGGCTCCTCTGTCCCTGAGATTCCCCAGGCAAGAACGCTGGAGTGGGTTCCCATTTCCTCGTTCAGGGGATCTTCCCAACCCAGGGATCAAACCCTTGTCTCTCGTGTCTCCTGCATTGGCAGGCAGCTTCTTTACCACTAGCGCCACTGGCAAAGCCCCTTCAAATCCACAGTGTTTACCAAATTTCAAGCAAAGTGCACCCCATTCTAACACTTTCTTAATTTCAAAGAGAAAATTTGAATATAAGTTATAACGTAAGAACAAAACTTAGTATTTTCACAGACTATTTCCTTGCCACTTTAAACTACAGGAGATAATTTGCCGGAATCTTAAGGGAGGGGCTATAGTGTAACTGCTCAGGCTCCAGAATCTAAAAGTCTTGACTAGGTTTCTCTGTCATTTACTGCCTGAATCATCTTGGGTATACTGGGAAGATTAATGAGATATTATATTTAAACTAACCAAAGCCCGGCATATAATCCTCAGTGAGGGTTAGGTTTTTTCCTATTATTTTCTTATTTTAATAGTTTTGTTATTTTAAAATACAAAGCTTCATAGAGAGACTGAAAATAAACATTGGATAAATAAAGAAATATACCATGTTCTGTAATGCCAATTGTCACCAAATTAACTAGTAATGTAACTACATAAATATAAATGTAATTGGTAGTGGAATTAAACTATAATTCCTATCCAAATTCCAACAGGATTTTTTGTTAACTCAGTATGATGAGAAAAACAACTTTGGTTTTCCTGAGCTTTTGCCTACGCATTTTACAATATGATAACCCTGTCCAGAGTCTGGACAATTAGAAAAGGATTGAGTTTAGGATTCCCTCCCTAAGTTCCTGCTTTGCTTTTTCCAGGGTCCCTTTTAAGATAACTAATTAGAATTAGTGAAAGTGAAAGTGAAGTCACTCAGTTTTGTCCGACTCTTTGAGACCCCATGGACTGTAGCCTACCAAGCTCCTTCATCCATGGGATTTTCCAAGCAAGAATACTGGAGTGGGTTGCCGTTTCCTTCTCCAGGGGATCTTCCCAACCCAGAGATTGAACCTGGGTCCCCTGCATTGTAGACAGATGCTCTACTGTCTGAGTGGCCACCCTGCCCGGGAACTCAGAGACCCCTGACCCAGCTGGCATTCCACCCACCAAGCCAGCTGGTGACCTCCCATGTCCTCACAGGAAACCAACCCCCACCAACCCTCCCGGGTTGTGACTATTTGCCCCGGGGTTTTGCTCCAAACAGGGTACATTGCTACTTAGGCAGCTATTAAACCCTTCAGTGGAGTGGCTCAGACGGTAAAGCATCTGTCTACAGTGCAGGAGGCCCAGGTTCAATCCCTGGGTCGGGAAGATCCCCTGAAGAAGGAAATGGCAACCCACTCCAGTATTCTTGCTTGGAAAATCCCATGGATGGAGGAGCCTGGTAGGCTACAGTCCACGGGGTTGCAAAGAGTCAGACACAACTGAGCAACTTCACAATTAGAGTTAAGCACATGAAAAATTAGTGACCTTCATCCATATATATATATATACAGTGGAATATTACTCAGCCATAAAAGGAACAAATGTGAATCAATTGAACTAAGGTGGATGGAACTAGAGCATGCTCTACAGGGTGAAGAAAGTCAGAAACAGAAAAACAAATAACGTATATTAACGCATATACATGGAATCTAGAAAAATGATACTGACTAACCTATTGGCAGATGTGGTGATAGACCCATGGACATAATGAAGGAAGGAGAGGGTGGGACCAATTAAGAGAGTGGCGCTGGCACACATGCACTGCCTTCTGCAAAACAGACAGCGAGCGGGAAGCTGCTCTGTCACACAGGGAGCCCAGCCTGATGCTCTGTGATGACCTGGAGGGGTGGGTTGGGGGAAGGGAAGGCTCGAGAGGGAGGAGATATACATACAGTTAGGACTGACTCGCATTCTTATATGGCAGAAACCAACACAACACTGTAAATCGACTGTCCTCCAATTTTTAAAACATTAGTTAATAAAAATAAAATAACCACACAGTTAAGCCCATGAAAAATCAGCAGCTTCTGGCCCAACCACCTTATAAGCAACAGGCGCTTATTACTCTGCCCTCAGTCTCCTGCTGGATCGTGACCTGGGACAGAAGACTGCCCTTCCCCCGCCACAACTGTGCCCACTCGCTTCCTTGGTGCAGGCGTATTGAAACTGCAACTTCAATCAAAACCCACCCCTGAAACCCAAAGCTGGCGTTCTCGGACAACCTAAAGGGGTGGGGTGGGGAGGGGTGGGAGTGAAGTTGAAGGGGAAGGGGACATATGTATACCCATGGCTGATTCATGTTGATGCATGAAACCATCACAATATTCTAATTATCCTTCAATTAAAAGTAAATTTTTAAAAATTTAATAAACCCCCCCTGAAGTTCCCCTTCCCCAAAGTGGAACCTCAGATGCTGAAGGAGCCACTTGCCAATCCTATGCAGATGGTTTGTACCCCCTCATTCAGCAGGTCAGAGTTTGCATATTCTTAATTCAATACACCAGGCTCTGGCTTCTCAACACATTTGGCAACATAACTCAGTAATTCACCTGGAAGAATAAATGGGTGAAAATACCCAAGTGAAAGTCACTCAGCCAACTCTTTGTGACCCCATGGACTATAGCTCACCAGGCTCCTCTGTCCATGGAATTCTCCAGGCAAGGATACTGGAGTGGGTTGCCATTCCCTCCTCCAGGAGATCTTCCCAACTCAGGGATCACACTCTGATCTCCTGCACTGCAGGCAGATTCTTTACCATGCGAGCCAAATACCAAAGGAACATTTTAAAAGTAAGATTGAAGCGGGATTTGTACTTCTAGACATTAAAACAGAACATAAAAGTATAATAATTACGTGAGTTTGAGACAGAGAGATCAAATACAGCAAAATATACAAGTGGGTTTTCAGCTCAGTGGGGAAAGGAGTATTCACCAAGTGGTGCTGAAAGACTGATCAACAACAGTTAAAATGAACTAAAATAGAGTTGGGCTTCCCTGGTGGCTCAGTGGTAAATAATCCACCTGCCAGTGCAGCAGGTTGGATCCCAGGGTTGCGAAGATTCTCTGGAGAAGGAACTGGCAACCCATTCCAGTATTCTTACCTGGGAAATTATACAGATAGAGGATCCTGGTGGGCTACAGTCCATGGGGTCACAAAGAGTCAGACACAACTGAGTGACTGAACACAACAAAATAGAGATTAATTCCCTACCTCCCACCATAAGATCATGCTGCTGCTGCTGCTAAGTCGCTTCAGTCGTGTCCGATTCTGTGCGACCCCATGGACTGCAGCCCACCAGCCTCCCTCCATCCATGGGATTTTCCAGGCAAGAGTATAAGATCATAATAAAGTAAAAATGATTAATAGCTCACATATAAAATTAAAATGGCAAAAACAGTCCAAACTTACAGGGTAAGGAAATTTTAGGGTAAGGAAAAACTTAAGCATGAAAAGAATGGAATTTTAACCGAAAACACTAGCAATATGAATACATAAAAATTAGATTGCTACATGGCAAGAAGACCATATAAGCACAAAATTAAAGGCAAATAGATTGGGAACATGATTACAGTAATTATGAGCCACTGATTTAGTGACCTCAATATGCACAGAGCTTTTACTAACAAATATGGAAAACACTAACACTCAATTTTAAATGGACAAAGGACATGGAAAGACAATGCTTAAAAAGAAAAAGAAATACAATTAGTTAATAAGCAAAGTGCTCATAATGTTAGCAATAAAATACATGAAAAGTAACATCTTGTCTCAATGAACAAATTGACCATATTTTTATTTTTTCATAATTAAACATCAAGGATGCATTGAGGGGCATTCATACATTGCTGGTCGTAGGGTAAATTAGCACCATGTTCTGAAAAGTAACTTGGCAGTATGAGTAACTTTATAATATATAAGTTTTACTATTTTCCAAATCTTATTCAATAGCAAATACTATCAAGCTAATCAGAAAAAAATTAGTAAGCATAAAGAAACCAGTGACCTGGATGACAAACTTGAATAGTTCCTAATTTCACCAATAGATTTTGGTCATTTCAAATTCCCTTGCAAACATGAGTCTTGGAATAAGTCACATTCTCTGTGTTATTAATATAATAGTTTACAACAACCAGAGCCAGAGTGGGGGGATTTGTCATCTGCTAAATTCAGGCAACTCAGCAAGTGACCCCAACCTGAACAGGAGAACGAATGGATTGCTCACTAGAACTTTGTACTCAGACTAGACCTCAGGCACATTTTATCCTTTTCCCTCATCCACTGTAACTACTGAATCTCTTCCTGAGATTAAGAGATGACTTATCATTTTGAAAAATATATATATATAGCTCACCACAGGGAAACTCTTATTCCCCTAGAAATGCCAACCGTTTGCTCCTTGCAAAGATATACTCAGTAGCAGCATTTTATTTTTGTTCTTTGGACCCCACCTTATCCTAAAAAGTGGAGCATTCTGGGTGAGCTCCCCACAGAGGATCCCATCTGCTGCCGGCCAGAGGCTGGGGATTAGGAGTAAGCGCTGGGAGCCCCAAGCGGATCAGCCAGCATGTCCACACTCCTGTGCCTTGCCTCCCACACGGGGAGAACTGATTAGCCAGTGCATGAGATGTGCCAGGCTCCAAGCAGAGCTGAAGGGAGGCAGGAAGGAGCTAGAAAGAGGGGCCGGAAGTGGAGGAAGGCAGCAGATCGATTCTGTCCGTTCAACTGGAACGCTGAGTGACGCAGAGGCAAAACAATAATTACGGTAACGGAGATGTCCCTCCCGGCGTTGCTCTGGTCTATACCAGCCCCTCTAATAGCAGCAGTGCCCAGGTATACTGCTTTCTTGGGGCAAGGTTCAGCTCACCTTAGCTTCTTGCAGCACTGAGGAGCATCTCAGAGAGGGGCAACTGGGTCCCAGCTCACACCCTCCAGCTGACCATGCATCCAGGCACTACTTCAAGTATTGGGCTAACCAAAAGAGTTCATCCGGGTTTTTCTGCAGCATCTTATGGGGAGACCCGGATGAACTCTTTGGCCAACCCGATAGATTTCCCCCTGCTGTGATTTAGCGACTGTTTAGGCAGCCCTGGGGGCCTGCTCCTCCCCTAAGCTTTATGCTTCCTTCCAAGGAGTCTTCAGTACCTTCCAAAGCCTCAGTGAATGGATGAGAAAAAGGTCCTTTTCTTCCCTTGGCACTGTACCACCATCCATGTTTCCCTGCTGGTATGGGCTACTCTATTAAGCCTCCTACCTGCCAAAATTTCCAGACTCAAAGCAGGCACTCCGTGTCTTCACTGCTCTAAACTCCAGGGGACACATCAAGCCCTCCAAGCTCAATACACTCCAGCAGAACCACAGAGGGGTGGAGTGTCTGCGGGTATAAGATGCCCCATGTCCCTCTTTGCAAGCATCTCCAGTATGCATAAGGGAATCTCTCAAGGTCCCTTCACTTGACTTCATGGGGAGCAAACAGTCCTTCACCTCAAGCAAGTACTATCTACAGGTGAAGATTCCATAGATGATGCCTTCTTTTCCATCTCTATACCTATGTAGACCTGGAGGCTTACAGTTGAGGGCTCCAAGGCCAGATTTGATACCTCTTGGAAAGTCACGAGGGACCCCAGTTAACTGTGTGTGCATGTTCAGTCACATCCAATTCTTTGCAACACCATGGACAGTAGCCCACCAGGTTCCTCTGTCCATGGGATTTCCCAGGCAAGACTACTGGAGCAGGTTGCCATTTCCTCCTCCAAGGGATCTTCCCAACCCAGGGACTGGACCTGTATTTCCTGTGTCTCCTGTATTAGCAGGATTCTTGACCACTGAGCCATCCAGGAAGCCCCCTGGCTATTTGTGGCCCAATGGAAAAAGCAGAGTGCCTAAAACTTCATATTTTCAAATTTGCCCTCTGAATGCCTAGTCTGGGATGATAGTAAATTTCCATAAAGAAGGCTGAGTGCTGAAGAATTGGTACTTTCAAATTGTGGTGCTGGAGAAGACTTTTGAGAATCCCTTGGACAGCTGGGAGATTAAACCAGTCAATCTTAAGGAAATCAACCCTGAATACTCATTGGAAGGACTGATCCTGAAGCTCTAATACTTTGGCCACCTGATGTGAACTCATTGGGAAAAAAAAAAAAAACCTGATGCTGGGAAAGATTGAAGTCAAAAGGAGAAGAGGGAAGCAAAGGATGAGAGGGCTGGATGACATCAGCGATTCAATGGACACGAGTTTGAGCAAACTCCGGGAGATGGCGAGGAACAAGGAGGCCTGGCGTGCTGCAGTCCGCGGGTCAGACATGACTTAGCAACTGAACAACAACAGAAAATTTCCACTCAACTTCCTGTTTTATAAATAACTTGCTGTTATTCAAATTATTATTCCCAATTCTTCTCCCCAATGGATACAATTATAATCCACACTCTTAGCCAAATAACGTTGCAGTGTTTACCACTGTGAGAGATGTGTACTTTCTCACTTCGTTGATGTTGGGTTTGGCAATGCGGTTTGCTTTGGCCAATGAAATGTCAGCAACAGGATATGCACAGGGGCTTTCAATTTACTTTTACAGTTAGGCATCTCTCACATCCTCCTACCATTTGCTGTGAGAAGGACACATCCTTAGCAGCTGCCTGTAGCATCCAAGGAGCTGGATGAGAGACACACAGAGCAGATCTGCACCTGACCTGCAACATGAAGGAGAGCCTTTCTATTTGACTGACAAACTCATGAGTGAGATAAATAAAGTTCATTGTGTCAGTCACTGAGCGATCTGGGGATGTTTGTTATGCAGCATTATTATTCTCAGGCAGTAATAGCTAACTGATACACTTGGTATCTGCCCAACATTATGCTGAGCACTATAGTGCGTGTATGCTCAGTTACTCAGTTATGTCCAACTCTGCAACCCCACGAACTGTAACCACCAGGCTCCTCTATCTACGGGATTTCCTCAGCAAGAATACTGCCATTTCCTACTCCAGGGGATCTTTCCAACCCAGAAATTGAACCCTCATCCTGAGTTTCCTGCAGTAGCAGACAGATTCTTTATCACAGAGCCACCTGGGAAGTCTTGAGCACTGTAGTACCTCATTTAATTTCTTTCTCTTCACAACTGTATGAGACAGAGCCCTATTGATGTTATCTTTATCCCATAGATAAGAAAACTGAGGCACAGAGCACTTAAGCACAATTAGTAAGTGAAGGAGACACGCTTCAAATCCAGTCATCTGACCACAGTGGGAACATGAAACAGGAAGAGAGAAAAGTGCAGCTCTATGCTCTCCAGGGTCTGTATTCTGGGACTGACTTTGGACTCAGAGCTGCAAGGCTCTCAGCATAAGATTGACTAGATCCCAAGAGCCAAGGCAACATTTCCAGCTCTGTCAGTGCGTGCAGAGAAAATGAGACAGGCTTCCCTTCCAGAATGCATGACCCATCCCTGAACTTTGAAGAGGGGAAGTCCCACGGGGAATTCTAACCAAGGAACAATCCTGCCTTTGTGAAGAGCAGTCATCCAACTGCTGGGATTGTTCTGCATGGGATTGCACCGCATGTCTCATTCTCTACCTTTTTAAAAATTCTCTCTAAGCAAATATCTCTGGCTTTTTCTTTTAAAAATGATTACACAATTGCCAGCTGCTAGGCTTATACAAGTAACCTGATAATAGCAAAGCAATACGCTGTCCAGTGTTCAAACACCGCCACACAACAACAAAGCAGGCTGGAGTGCCAACTCTCGTTCACAGCCTGCAAACAGGAGCAGCACAAGTCAAAGCCACCCACTCTCCCCTTTTCAGGGAAGCAGAGGAGCAGGACATTTGGTCCCAAGATGGATTTTTGTCTCTTCCAATTTTCAGGATGTTCTGCGTGCAGGGAGAATGTGAAGTCACGTTCTTTGGCAGAATAACTCATCAGTGTGATTCAATGACACACTCCCTTTTTAACCAAAGTCAGTACCCCTGATGGCCAGCAGTGGGGCTTACAGGTCTTCAAGTTACAGACAAGCCAGCAATTCAGAGGACAAGGATTGAGTCTTCCTTGCGCACCGCTAACCCCGATGCCTAGCATGATGGGCAGTCAATCAATATTTGTTGAATATAGATGTAAAGGGGATTTCAGGGATGGAGGGGAAGCTACCTTTGAATTTTCCATATTCTAATTCTTAAAATGCAAGAATAGGGAAAGCATGGGACTTCCCTGGTGGTCCAGCAGTTAAGAATCTGCCTTGCATCACAAGGGACAGAGGTTCAATCCCTGGTCAGGGAACTAATAAACCACATGGTATGGAACCGCTAAAGGCCCCATGCCACAGTTTCAGGTGCTGCAAATGAAAGATCCCACATGACGCAAGGAACCCTGTGTACCACAACTCTAAGACCCAATTCAGCCAAATAAATAAGTATTTTTTTTAAATGAGTAGATTCAGAACCCCTTAGAAAAGAAGGAAAGATGAAGACATAGCCAGACTTTAACGTCTTTGATACACATCA
Organism: Nanger dama; assembly: GCA_917880005.1. Classification (NCBI taxonomy): domain Eukaryota; kingdom Metazoa; phylum Chordata; class Mammalia; order Artiodactyla; family Bovidae; genus Nanger; species Nanger dama. Next base: position 15,836,657 of record CAKJTW010000044.1, read on the forward strand.
ACAAAACTAATACTTTATAATTTTTATTTAAGCAAGAGAAGTCAGCTCAGTATCTGTGGCAGACACCAGGAGTTTCCATGACAAATAACCAATTCCCCTTCTTTTGGTAACAAATCCTCCATTTCCCTTTAAGGAACTCCTCTTCCCTCACACCATGTGGGACTCAAAGAGTAATCTCCAGGACAGGGATGTGACCTCAGTGGAGTCAGCCAGATTTTCTTGATCCCAGAAAGGGAATCGGGAGCTGGGCACCCAAAGTCAAAAGTGGTGGGGGACTCAGGACCCTTGGAAGTGTTTCCAAATAGGCCATCTATTAGCAAAGGAGCCAGCTAGACTTTTCCCAGACATACTGGAGATTTCCCGGAACACAATATGGAATTTACATCAGGACTCCAGCACTCCATTCCATTGTTTCGCTCTTTCAGCTAGGCCCCTTCTCCCGAAACCTTCATTAAACACTAGCACAGTGCTGCAGAGAGAACTCCAGGCTGGAAACAGGGGCTCTGATCATAAATCTGCCACAGGAAATAATGTTACCTCCCCTAAAGGGGCCTCAGTCTCTCTCTCCATAGTATTAAGGGGTCAGGATTTAGTGATCACAAAGGAGCCTTGTGTTCTGGGTCAATAAAAACTGACCCCTGAAAGCCCCAGTTCTTGGCAACACAAAACTCACACTGTCAGGGACAGTGAGGCTTGGAGTTTAAAGCAGTTAATCCCTGGGCTGGATGACTCGGACAAAGAGGATTAACCCTCAGATGAGAGAGCCATCATCCAAATATAGAGCAATCTCATGCACACACATTAGAAACAGAAAGCACCCCCCCTTCTCTTGCAAATTCCTGTTCTTTAGCCCTCTGGTGAGCTGATTATTAACCCTTCAGCACCCCAAGGCCAAGGTAGTAGACCCTCTTCATGTTCCTCCATCACCCTTCTCAATTCTCCAATCCAGGGTTACAGCATTTCTCCTTTCAAATGCACAGACTGGTTTAAGGTATGCCAAGTTTGGGACTTCCCTGGTGGTCCAGTGGTTAAGAAGCCACTTGACAATGGAGGGAACACACAGGTTTAATCCCCACTCTGGGAAGATCCCACATGCTGTGGAGGAACTAAGCCCATGAGCCACAACTATTAAAGGCCCTGAGCTCTAGAGCCCATGCTCTGCAACAAGAGAAGCCACTGAAACGAGAGGCTCTGCAACTAGAGAGTGGATCCCCGCTCTCCACAACTAGAGCAGGCTCTCGTGCAGGAATGAAGACCCAGCACAGCCAAAAGTTAATTATTTTTTAAAAGGTACTTCAAGTTTTCTAAATAACTAACCATTGAGCACTCTGTCTGCCAGGGACTGGTAGACACCAGAGCTTTAGGGGTAGATAAGATGATACAGTGTTGGCTTCCAGGGAGCTTTCAGTCCAGAGGGAAAACACCTATTGAGTGCATGTAGTCTACAAAGCACTATCTCCTCAATAAATGCACCCCAATAACCGCTGAGAGTAGATATTACTATGACCATTTTACAAATGAGGAAACTGAGGCTCTGAAAAGTTAAACTACTTGTCCAGGGTTATATAACCTATAAGTATCAAACCAAGCTGCTTGGCTTTAAAATGCTATGGCACACAAAATGGGAAACACCAAGAATGAACCCTAAAGTAAAGTATAGAATTTGAGAGATCATGATGTGTCATAGCGATGAACTACAGATGGAGGTTCCTGACATTGTACAGGAGACAGTGATCAAGACCATCCCCATGGAAAAGAAATGCAAAAAAGCAAAATGGCTATCTGAGGAGGCCTTACAAATAGCTGAGAAAAGAAGAGAAGTGAAAAGCAAGAGAGAAAAGGAAAGATATAAACATCTGAATGCAGAGTTCCAAAGAATAGCAAGGAGAGATAAGAAAGCTTTCCTCAGCACAATGCAAAGAAATAGATGAAAACAACAGAATGGGAAAGACTAGAGATCTCTTCAAGAAAATTAGAGATACCAAGGGAATATTTCATGCAAAGATGGGCTTGATAAAGGACAGAAATGGTATGGACCTAACAGAAGCAGAAGATATTAAGAAGAGGTGGCAAGAATACACAGAAGAATTGTACAAAAGAACTTCACAACCCAGATAATCATGATGGTGTGATGACTAATCTAGAGCCAGACATCCTGGAATGTGAAGTCAAGTGGGCCTTAGAAAGCATCACTATGAACAAAGCTAGTGGAGGTGATGGAATTCCAGTGGAGCTCTTTCAAATCCTGAAAGATGATGCTGTGAAAGTGCTGCACTCAATATACTAGCAAATTTGGAAGACTCAGCAGTGGCCACAGGACTGGAAAAGGTCAGTTTTCATTCCATCCCAAAGAAAGGTAATGCCAGAGAATGCTCAAACTGCCACATAATTGCACTCATCTCACACACTAGTAAAGTCATGCTCAAATTTTCCAACCCAGGCTTCAGCAATACATGAACTTTGAACTTTCTGATGTTCAAGCTGGTTTTTAAAAAGGCAGAGGATCCAGAGATCAAATTGCCAACATCCATTGGATCATGGAAAAAGCAAGAGAGTTTCAGAAAAACATCTCTTTCTGCTTTCTTGACTATGCCAAAGCCTTTGACTGTGTGGATTACAATAAACTGTGGGAAATTCTGAAAGAGATGGGAATACCAGAGCACCTGACCTGCCTCTTGAGAAACCTATATGCAGGTCAGGAAGCGACAGTTAGAACTGGACATGGAACAACAGACTGGTTCCAAATAGGAAAAAGAGTACGTCAAGACTATATATTGTCACCCTGCTTATTTAACTTCTATGCAGAGTACATCATGAGAAACGCTGGGCTGGAAGAAGCACAAGCTGGAATCAAGATTGCTGGGAGAAATATCAATAACCTCAGATATGTAGATGACACCACCCTTATGGCAGAAAGTGAAGAGGAACTCAAAAGCCTCTTGATGAAAGTGAAAGAGGAGAGTGAAAAAGTTGGCTTAAAGCTCAACATTCAGAAAACAAAGATCATGGCATCTGGTCCCATCACTTCATGGGAAATAGGTGGGGAAACAGTGGAAACAGTGTCAGACTTTATTTTTGAGGGGCTCCAAAATCACTGCAGATGGTGACTGCAGCTATGAAATTAAAAGACGCTTACTCCTTGGAAGAAAAGTTATGAGCAACCTAGATAGCATATTCAAAAGCAGAGACATTACTTTGCCAATAAAGGTCTGTCTAGTCAAGGCTATGGTTTTTCCAGTGGTCATGTATGGATGTGAGAGTTGGACTGTGAAGAAGGCTGAGCGCTGAAGAATTGATGCTTTTGAACTGTGGTGTTGGAGAAGACTCTTGAGAGTCCCTTGGACTGCAAGGAGATCCAACCAGTCCATTCTGAAGAAGATCAGCCCTGGGATTTCTTTGGAAGGAAAGATGCTAAAGCTGAAACTCCAATACTTTGGCCACCTCATGCAAAGAGTTGACTCATTGGAAAAGACTCTGATGCTGGGAGGGATTGGAGGCAGGAGGAGAAGGGGACGGCAGAGGATGAGCTGGCTGGATGGCATTACCGACTCGATGGACATGAGTCTGAGTGACCTCTGGGAGTTGGTGATGGACAGGGAGGCCTGGTGTGCTGCGATTCATGGGGTCTCAAAGAATTATAAACGACTGAGCACCTGAACTGAACTGAACTGATGCGTCAGTGTAGGTTTATCAGTGGTAACAAATGTACCACTTTGGTGGGGATCCTATAACAACAGAGACTGTGCATGTTTGGGAGCAGAGGGATGAGAAATCTCTGTATCTTCCTCTCAATTTTCCTGTCAATTTATAACTGCCTTAAAAAAATGAAATATGTTTTAAAATAATAGCATCATCAATGCAATCCCTATCAAAATTCCAACAGAATTTTTCAAAGAAATCGAACAATTCTAAAATTTGTATGAAACCACCCAAAAAAAAATCAAAAGCCAAAATAATCTTCAGAGAACAAAGTTGAAGGCATCTTCCTATATCACGAAACTACAGTATTGTCGGTATATTTTTGGTGTTGGCAAAAACATCAGGCACATAGATCAATGGAACAGAATAAAGAGCCCAGAGATAAACCTATGCATATATGGTCAATTGATTTACAACAAAAGAGTCAAGAATATACACTGCAGAAAGGAAAATCTCTTAATAAATGACATTGGGAAAACTGGACAGCCACATAGAAAAGAAAGAAACTTGGCCACTACCTTACACCATGCTTTTTCCAAAGAAACCCACCAATAGTCACATGAAAAGATGCTCAATATCACTAATCATGAGGGAAATGCAAATCAAAACTACAGTGAGCTATCACTTCACACCTGTTAGAATGGCTATTATGAAAAAGATAAGAAGGAACAAGTGTTGATGAGGATTGTAGAGAAAAGAGATCCTTAGTACACTGTTGAATGAGAACATAAATTGGCACAGCCACTGTGGAAAACGTGCTATAGGTTCCTCAAAATCTGAAAAATAGAATTACCATATGATCCAGCAGTTCCAGTTCTAAGTATTTATTTGAAATTGAAAACACTAAAGAAAATGAAAACACTAACTCAAAAAGATATATGTACCCCCATGTTCATTGCAGCATTGTTTACAGCAGTCAAGATATAAAAGCAACCTAATGTCCATCAACAGATGAGTGGATAAAGAACAGAATATTATTCTGCCATAAAAAGAATGAAACCATGCCATTTGTGACAATCTTAATGGCATTATACTAAGTGAAGTAAGTCAAAGAAAGGAAAATACTGCAAGCTCTCTCTTATATGTGGACTCTACTAAACAAATAAATAAACTTGCTCATAGATACAGAGAACAGTCTTCCTTCCTTCCAAGGACAGATGGAATTGGAGAAATGGGTGAAGGGGATCAAAAGATAAAGAGAAAAATAGATAAATAAATACATATGGTGCATTACTGAGCAACACCAGAAAACAGACTACCATTGTTTGGTAATCTGTTAACAAAAAAACAAATTTTAAAAAATTCTTTCAAAAAGAAAAAGGACCTCAAGTTGAGTATAAACGGCATAGATCTCAAAACTAAACAGTGGCAACAAAGCCATATTTTAATTTGTTGGAGTTTTTTTGCGAAGCATGAAGTCACCTTCTTTTTTTCCACTCCCTGCATCATACTGCGAACTCCCACCGGCTGGCTGTTTTACACGCGGCTTGGGATGCGTCTGTTTCAGGGCTGCTCTCTCAACTCTCCCCCCTCCCCTGCTGTGCACAAGCCTGCTCTCTAAGCCTCTGTCTCCACTGCTGCCCCGCAACAGCTTCAGCAGTGCTATCTTTCTAGATTCCATAGATATGTGCGTTAATATACGTTTCTCTTATTTTTTTTACTTTTTTAAAATTCATTTTTAATTGGAGGATAATTTCTTTACAACATTGCTTTGGTTTCTGCCACACACCAACACGAATCAGCCACAGGCATGCATACGTGTTCTTCCCACCCCATCCCAACCCCTCCCACCCCTCTAGGTTGTGACAGAGCACTGGCTTTGAGCTCCCTGCATCATACAATGAATTTTCACCAGCTATTGATTTTACCGATTTTATCTATTTTTATCGATTTTATCTATTTTTATCGATTTTATCTATTTTTATAGATTTTACTGATTTTTATCAATTTTGGGCTTCCCTCATAACTCAGTCAGTAAAGAATCTGCCTGCGATGCGGGAGACCTAGGTTCGATTCCTGGGTCAGGAAGATCCCCTGGAGAAGAAAATGGCAATCCACTCCAGTATTCTCGCCTGGAGAATCTCATAGACAGAGAAGCCTGGCGAACTACAGTCCATGGGGTCACAAGAGTCAGACAGGATTTAGTGACTAAACCACCACCATCATCGATTTTACATATGGTAACTTTAAATTCTAAAGACCATCTGCTCAATAATATATCTAAATGAACTACTCCATAATTCAGCACATATTATCTACCATTCTAAATATGATAAACAGTTTAGAAGGTGGAAAAAACCTGTTCCTATTAAGAAGGTTTCCCCAAGGCCCCACTCAGAACTTTTTGTCTGTATCTCAGTAGCTAGAATTAGAGTCATCTCTAGCTTAAAAGAAATCTGAAGAGAAAACATTTTCAGCTGAGTATATTGCCCTTTCCTCTCTGGGGGAAAAAAAGAAAAAAAAAGTGAGGTTCTCTTGGTAATGAAGAAAAGGGTAAAAAATACTGAAGAGGCAGCCAACAGTATTTTCCACATAAAAAATTATTTTGTCACAATGAAACAGAAACCAGCTTAAGCAATAAGGAAGCAGAAAGTCCAGATGGAAGGATTCCAGAATAAGCAGATTCACTAAAACCATGACATATCATCTGGAGCCCAGGTTCCTTCCACATCTCTGCTCTGCCATCTCTCACGCTGGTTTCAGCCTCAAGCTGTAGCCAGATGGCTGCCACAATTCCAGGTGTAGTATGTACATGTGACAACGTGCAGAGAAAGAAAAAGGACTGTGGATTCTTTGGGCTTTGGTGTTTGTTTGTTTGTTTTTTTCCACTTTAGGACCAAAAAACCTTTCCCAGACGCTGCTTTGTTTACTTATCCTCATTCTCATTAGCCAGAACTGAGTCACACTTTTGAGCCAATCACTAGCAAAGTGAATGGGGCTATCACTTTTACCGAGGTGAGTCCTCTGTGTGGAATGTGAGCTGGGGACTCCACCAGCACTGTAATATTTTGATAGCATTCACCAGGAGAAAGACTGTGGCTAATCTAGAAGCCCACCACTTCATACTAGAATAATAGATCAGTGAGATCCTAGAAGATAAAAGCTACAAAACAGAAATACAACTGCGAAGTGTACTTCTGAGCAAGAATCAATTTTTAATGTGCTACACTTGGGCCTCAAACACCTTCTACAACCTCAGAACAGCAGCCTTTGAGAACACACTGGCCAGTAAGCATCTGGTCACACCTTTCATCAAGCCCTTTGGGAATCTACACTATAGCATCAGGGGCCCAAAGACCAAACCTACCTGTTAGGTACTTCAGGTTTCAGTGGATGGTCCAAACTACAATATAGGATACAGATGGTCAACATACCTGGAGAAGTCAGTCTTATCTGAGGCATATATGCTACGTGGTCACCAGGCACATTTCACCAAAGATGGAGCCTTTTTCCTAGAAGCCTTCCCCACTCACCCAGCACTGTTCTCAATAAGATGCTCAACCACAAATAATGCAAAGAGATCCAACACTCTTAATTATTTATGTAATTTATGTGGCAAGAACCTCCCCGGTTTTCAGTATAAAAAATTATTATTTTTAATGATATCAAATGTTGCAAGATAGCCTCATCATTTTATAGAAGTCAGAAACAAGGTGGGAGGGAAGGGAAAATACCGAACTTTAGTCTCTTCAGAGTGCACAGGCTCATGGAAGAGCCATCAGAGGAAACACTGGCCATTTAACCCCACGCCCTTTCCTGCATTTAAGAACCCCCTGGTTGGTTATATTCTGAATATAAAAGCTTACATGTGCTAACCCCCATTTCCCATGCCACCTTTCCCCCAACCTCCTCCCTTGATAACCCTCAGTCTGTTCTCTGTCCAGGACTCTGTTTCCATTTCATAGATAGGTTCATTTGCATCATAGTTAGATTCCACATATAACTGACATCATATGGTATTTGTCTTTCTTTTTCTGATTTACTAAAGAGCCTCTTGATGAGGATGAAAAAGGAGAGTGAAAAAGCTGGCTTAAAGCTCAACATTCAAAAACTAAGATCATGGCATCCAGTCCCATCTCTTCGTGACAAATAAAGGGGGAGAAAGTAGAAACAGGGACAGATTTTATTTTCCTGGGCTCCAAAATCATGGCACATGGTGACTGCAGATTAAAAGATACTTGTTCTTTGGGAGAAACGCTATGACAAACCTAGACCGTATTTAAAATCAAGAGACATCACTTTGCCAACAAAGGTCCCTATAATCAAAGCTATGGTTTTTCCAGTGGTCATTTATGGATGTGAGAGCTGGACCATAAAGAAAGCTGAGAGCCAAAGAACTATAGCTTTCAAATTGGGTTCTGGCAAAGACTCTTGAGAGTCCCTTGGACAGAAAGGAGATTAAACCATTCAATCCTAAAAGAAATCAACCCTGAATATTCATTGGAAGGACTGATGCTAAAGCTGAAGCTCCAATACTTTGGCCACCTGATGTGAAGAGCCAACTCACTGGAAAAGACCCTGATGCTGGGAAAAATTGAAGGCAAAAGAGAAGGAGGGCAACAGAGGATAAGATCATTGGATGGCATCATTGACTCAATGGACATGAATTTGACCACACTCCAGGAGACAGTGAAGGACAGGGAAGCCTGCTTGCTGTAGTCCATGGGGTGGCAGAGTCAGATACAACCTAGTGACTGAACCACAACAACAACTTAGTATGATAATCTCTAGTTACATCCATGTTGCTGAAAAATGGCATTATTTCATTCTTTTTAATGGGTGAGTACTATTGTGTACACACACACACTCATATAAGATACATACCACATCTTCTCTATCCATTCATCGGTCCAGGGACATTTAAGTTGTCCCTGTCCAGTTGTTTCTATGTCTTGGCTATTATGAATAGTGTTGCTATGAACATAGGGGCGCATATGATTTTTTTGAATTGCAGTTTTGTTGGATATATGCCCAGGAGTGGGATTGCTGAATCATACGGTGATTCTGCCTATCTAAAATTGTTGGACTTTTTAAATACCGTGCAGTATAACTATTTAAAGTTCAGTTCAGTCACTCAGTCATGTCCGACTCTTTGCGTCCCCATGAATTGCAGCACACCAGGCCTCCCTGTCCATCACCAGCTCCCGGAGTTCACTCAAACTCATGTCCATTGAGTCGGTGATGCCATCCAGCCATCTCATCTGTTGTCCCCTTCTCCTCCTGCCCCCAATTCCTCCCAGCATCACACTCTTTTCCAATGAGTCAACTCTTCGCATAAAGTGGCCAAAATATTGGAGTTTCAGCTTTAGCATCAGTCCTTCCAATGAACACCCAGAGCAGATCTCCTTTAGAATGGACTGGTTGGATCTCCTTGCAGTCCAAGGGACTCTCAAGAGTCTTCTCCAACACCACAGTTCAAAAGCATCAATTCTTCAGTGCTCAGCCTTCTTCACAGTCCAACTCTCACATCCATACATGACCACTGGAAAAACCATAGCCTTGACTAGACGGACCTTAGTTGGCAAAGTAATGTCTCTGCTTTTCAATATGCTATCTAGGTTGGTCATAACTTTCCTTCCAAGGAATAAGCGTCTTTTAATTTCATGGCTACAATCACCATCTACAGTGATTTTGAGCCCCAAAAATAAAGTCTGACACTGTTTCCACTGTTTCTCCATCTATTTCCCATGAAGTGATGGGACCAGATGCCATGATCTTCGTTTTCTGAATGTTGAGCTTTAAGCCAACTTTTTCACTCTCCTTTTTCACTTTCATCAAGAGGCTTTTGAGTTCCTCTTCACTTTCTGCCATAAGGGTGGTGTCATCTGCATATCTGAGGTTATTGATATTTCTCCCAGCAATCTTGATTCCAGCTTGTGTTTCTTCCAGCCCAGCATTTCTCATGATGTACTCTGCATAGAAGTTAAATAAGCAGGGTGACAATATATAGTCTTGACGTACTCCTTTTCCTATTTGGAACCAGTCTGTTGTTCCATGTCCAGTTCTAACTGTCGCTTCCTGACCTGCATATAGGTGTCTCAAGAGGCAGGTCAGGTGCTCTGGAATCCCCATCTCTTTCAGAATTTTCCACAGTTTATTGTGATCCACACAGTCAAAGGCTTTGGCATAGTCAAGAAAGCAGAAAGATTTTTTTTGGAACTCTCTTGCTTTTTTGATGATCCAGTGGATATTGGCAATTTGATCTCAGGTTCCTCTGCCTTTTTAAAACCAGCTTGAACATCTGGAAGTTCATGGTTCAGGTATTTCTGAAGCCTGGCTTGGAGAATTTTGAGCATGACTTTACTAGCGTGTGAGATGAGTGCAATTGTGCAGTAGTTTAAGCATTCTTTGGCATTGCCTTTCTTTGGAATTGGAATGAAAACTGACCTTTTCCAGTCCTGTAGCCATTGCCGAGTTTTCCAGATCTGCTGGCATATTGAGTGCAGCACTTTCACAGCATCATCTTTCAGGATTTGAAAGAGCTCAACTGGAATGCCATCACCTCCACTAGCTTTGTTTGTAGTAATGCTTTCTAAGGCCCAATAAGTTTAAATATTAAAATAGATGTTAATAAATAGGAATACAATAAATTTTAAAATTAAAACAAAAGAAGCTCACATGAAACAAGCACCCCAGCAGTCAGCCCAGAGGTGGCTTTTTCATCTTTATATTATCAAGAAATGCTCTTCTTGATCCTCTGTGACGTGTTCCCATAGGCTTATGCTGCTGCTGCTAAGTCACTTCAGTCGTGTCCAACTCTGTGCGACCCCATAGATGGCAGCCCACCAGGCTCCCCCGTCCCTGGGATTCTCCAGGCAAGAACACTGGAGTGGGTTGCCATTTCCTTCTCCAAAGCATAAAAGTGAAAAGTGAAAGTGAAGTCCCTCAGTTGTGTCCGACCCTTCGCGATGCCGTGGACTGCAGCGCGCCAGGCTCCCTCCTCCCATGGGATTCTCCAGGCAAGAGGACTGGAGTGGGGTGCCATTGCCTTCTCCCATAAGCTTTTGAGGAATTACTAATTAAAATTTCAGGTTTTGTATTGGTGAAAGTAGGCTAACTGTTATAACAAACTCCAAAAATGTCAGTAGTTTATTTCTTGCATGAGACAGCACCAAACAGGGCCAGCCAGTGGATGGGAAAAGAGCTTGGAGGAGGGCATATGGAAGTTCACTGGCCAGCCCTGGAAGTGGTACCCATCACACCCATTCTCATCACATCAACAGACCACATTCAGTTGCAAAAAAAGGCTGTGAGACGGAGTCTGTGTGCCCAGGAAGAGTAGGAAGCAGGTTTAATAAAGAGATTGCTGGTCCCCTTGGTCCCCTTGCAGCTCTCTCCTCTACTCTAAAGCCAGAAAACAGAACTTTCTGCTCTGTTTGTTCTGGGCAACTATGGTCTAGGACTTCTTTATAGTTCTTAGATATTGTACACTGAAGATCTCCAAGACATCAGTCAGTTTCCAGTGCTATTGTCTCTCTAATTGGATGGATGTCTGTGATGGAGACTATATCAGACTCATGATCCACATAGTATGAAGCAAAGGACAGTAATTATCTGGACATTCAAAGGACCATTTCAAGGAGCCCAGACAACAATCAGCTCTTCTGAGTATGTTAGTGGATTTGGAGGGGTTTTCCGCCTCTGCACTCCTAATAACATTTAAACTCCCAAGAGGAAATAACCAAACATTGTAAACCAACCATACTCCAACAAAAGCTAAAACAGGAAAACCCCAAAAGGTTCTAGTGTGTTTCCATGCCACCTTCCACCACCCCCTTCGCTTGGCCTCAACTGCCAGCCAAAACCACCTCACCATACCAGTTTACTTGTGGTTCTGAAATCAGCTGAACACTCTGAGGTCTAGCTACTTCTCAAATGATCTCCTCTATCAGGAATACCATTCTCCTCCCCAGCACCCTCCTGGAAAACTCCTACTCATCCTTCAAGGCCTAGTTAAGTAATGCCCCTTCACCCTGTCCAATAGTTTTTCTGGCCCTCAGTCTCCTCTCCTTATGCAACAATAATCATTGCTTATAGTCCATGCTCCCACAGACATTCACTCAGTTTATATATCTGTGACATCATCATCTCACCTTGTAGTCTCATAATTAATTAGTGAGCTTCCCAACAGCAGAGCCTAGGCACTGCAGTCCTTATAAGTCCTTGTAGGAAAATAGCTTCAGAGGCTGGGAATCCAGTTGGATCCAGTTCCTGGTTTAAGCCCACTAGGAAGTAACCAGCTATTTGCAAGCTCCCTTTAGGAGCCTGTGGGTTGTAGCAACAGGAGCAGGAGAGGCTGGAGTCAAGATCATGGATTGAGGCTCATTGCTGCACCTAAGAGTTGGACACGACTGAGTGACTTCACTTTCACTTTTCACTTTCATGCATTGGAGAAGGAAATGGCAACCCACTCCAGTGTTCTTGCCTGGAGAATCCCAGGCACGGGGGAGCCTGGTGGGCTGCCGTCTATGGGGTTGTACAGAGTTGGACACGACTGAAGCGATTTAGCAGCAGCAGCAGCTGCTGCACCTACCTCAGCCTTCAGGGACTTGGTGGGGAGGAAACACAGCACACAGCAAAGAACATGTTCTGAGGTTAAGCAGCCTTGCATTCGAGTCCATTCTCCCCTTCAACCAATGCTAACATTACTTTGCCAACAAAGGTCTGTATAGTCAAAGCTATGGTTTTCCCAGTAATCATGTATGGATGTGATAATTGGACCATAAAGAAGGCTGAGTGCCAAAGAATTGATGCTTTCAAACTGTGGTGTTGGAGAAGACTCTTTAGAGTCTCTTGGACAGCACAGAGATCAAACCCATCAATCCTAATGGAAATCAACCTTGAATTTTCACTGGAAGGACTGATGCTGAAAATGAACTTTCAATACTTTGGCCACCTGATGTGAAGAGCCAACTTATTGGAAAAGACCTCGATGCTGGGAAAGATTGAAGGCAGGAGGAGAAGGGGACAACAAAGGATTAGATGGTTGGATGGCATCGCCAACTCAGTGGACATGAGTTTTAGCAAACGAGATGGTGAAGGACAGGGAAGCCTAGTGTGCTCCAGTCCATGGGATCACAAAGAGTCGGACACTACTGAGAGACTGAACAACAATAACCTCTGGGAAACTTATTTAACTTCTCTGAACCTCAGTTTACTCCATGACAAAATGGAGACAATAAACTCCCACTCCACAGGGATTGGAAGAATGAAATAAAATGAAATCATATATATATATCATAATCATCATTATTGTCACATGATCAAACTACAAGCTCCTAGAGGAACCACATCTAATTCGTCCATGTGGGTCTTCATTACAAAGCTAACTTTGCTGTAAGATGAAACCTCTGCTGTCTCTATTTCTTTATCTGTAAGAGAATAAAACAGATTTATAAGCTGCCTATTTGAGGGTTATTGTGAGGACACTGCTGTTGGAATATGAAGTGCTGAGCAAATACTGAAGGTGATTCTTATAACACCAGCATGACTTTCCCCTCTGTTTCCCAAATGGGCAAGTCCTAAGCATTTCCTCATCTTCCCAGTGTGAGAGCAGAGGGAGCAGATGAGAGCCCTGAGCAGGCTGCAGGGAATCTGGGGGTGTGCACAGGAAATCCAGAGGTGACAGGCTCAGTCTGCAGCAGCTGCTGCTGTAAATGGACCTCAACTAGTCATTGGACTGAGGATGCAGCATCTAATAGTATCTGCCATCAGTGACTCTACAGAGTAGGTAAAACCATCATCATTCCCATTTTACTGACTGGAAACTGAGGCCTAGCATTGCTAAATGACTCACCTAAGATCTCAGCTGAGTAAGAAGCAAGGCCAGGCTGGGAACCCAGGAGAGACTGACTCCAGGACTCTTTGTTTTCTCTACCCTCTCTAAGAAGCTCAAGAATCCAGGAATAACTGGAAGGTCCAGCCGGCCAGAAGAGACCTTTCATGCCTGGAAAAAATGGGCCAAGAGCCCCAGGACATCCACCTGGCAGTGACATGGATGGATCTGGGAAACCTGATGGGAGTAGCCTGGCCTGTGAGAGCTCCACCTGGCCCCCACTAGGTCACTGTGGAAACAGGAGGCCCCCAGCCCTGTGATGTGAGGCGGGGAGCCTGGCACAGCTTCTCTGCCAGAGATGGGCTGGGACCCCCAAATGAAGACAAAGTCACCCATCCTGGGGAGTGAGAGGAGAGCTCAGCTCAGCATCCCATCCTGTTTCCATGCTGCTCTGACCGTTTCTCTTTTTGTCTTTTTAATATCTATTTTTATGTATTTATCTGACTGCACCAGGCTTTAGTTGCCACATACAGGATTTTTTTAGTTGCAGCTTGTGCAATCTAGTTCTCTGACCAAGGATCAAACCCCAGGCTCCTGGCACTAGAAGCTCGGACTCCTAGCCACTGGACCACCAGGGACGTTTCTGCTCTGACCCTTTCTAATCGACCTCTTCATCACTCCACGTGGGCTTATCCTCTTACTACTTTCATTTTTTAACTTTTTGTTTTATATTGGAACATAATCAATTGACAGTGTTGTAATAGTTTCAGGTGGACAGCAAAGGGTCCCAGCCATAGACATACATGTATCCATCCTCCCCCAAACTCCCCTCCCATCCAGGCTGCCGGGTAACATCGTAACATCGAGCGAGAGTTCCCTGCGCTACCACTTTAATTTTGAAGCTACCACCTTTACTCTGCTTTCCCAGATCTTCCCTTTCCTTCAAGCTTAATTTTTATGCTTTGCTGAAAAATACTCAAAGCAGCCGCCTGTAACCCACAGACATTTAAGCAACCGTGGGTGGGCTGCCTTCATCACTCAACCTGGTCGGGGGTGGGGGGCGCACAGGAGTGGAACTGAGTCCCTTCAGCCCTCCAGTGTCAAGGTCAGGAGCTCCTGACATGGCCGTGACCTCTTTAGCCCTGTCCTGGGGGTGGCCGGGACTCTGGTCTGGCGCAGGCCCCTCCCTGCCAAGCCGTTTCTGCTCCCTCAGAGCCGCCCACGTGCCAGCTGGGCTCCGATCAGCACCATCTGCTGCTCCCCTGATCAGGCGAGAGGCCACGGTCAGACCCTGCGCCTGGCAGGAGAGCAGGGGCCGCGGGCAGACCAGGAGCTCCGCTCACCGGGCCTGCGCTTGGGTCACCGGCAGGGGAAACCCCCAGAGGATTTCCCGGAGGAAGCTGCAGGGGAGCCGCCCAGGCTCTCAACTGCCTGGGGGAACCAGCCGTCATGTTGCAGAGGGCTTCTCAGCGTGAAGGGCACCCAGGCCTCATTTCCTGTGCTCTCTTTTTTTCCTTAACTTTTCTAATCGAGGTACAGGCAATGTACAAGATTACATAAATTTCAGGAGCACAACACACTGATCCACAGTTTTGAAAGCTTGTGCCTCACTGACAATTATTATAAAGTATTGGATATTCCCTATGCCACACAGTACATACCCTTGTAGCTTGTGTATTTTACGCCCCGTAGTTTGTACCTCTTAATCTCCTACCCTTCTCTGGCCCCTTCCCACTTCCCTCTCCCGGCTGGTGACCACTCGTTTGTTCTCTGTATCTGTGAGTCTGTGTCTTTTCTGTTATATTCACTAGCTGGTTTTCTTTTTCAGATTCCACATATAGATGACCCCCATACAGTATTTGCCTTTCTCTGGCTGACTTATTTCTCCAGGCATAATACCCTCCAAGTCCATCCATGTTGTTGCGAATGGCAAAACTGCATTAGTTTCTGAGGCTGACTACTATTCCACTGTATGTATGTACACAGCTTCTTTATCCAGTCATCGCTGACGGACACTTAGGTTGCTTCCATACCTTGTAAATAACTCTGCTGTGATCGTGGTCTCTCTTGCTCTCTACCGTCAGATGAACTTAGTTTCTGCAGGCCTGACTTGGGCTCTGGTCCTCTCTCTAGTGTTCCCTGACTATAGGACCTTAAGCAAGTCATTTCCTTCTCTAGACTCAGCTCCGGTCTTTGCCTAGTAGGGAGTTTAGATTCCTACAGTCCCTTCAACTCTGAAACACTAAGATCCTCTAGTCCAAGTAAGTCCTTCCATTGTCCTGAGCTTGTTCGGGGCCCAAAAGGAAGCTGCCTATGAAAAGTGAAAGTGAAAGTCACTCGGTCATGTCCAGCTCTTCCTGACTGCGTGGAACTATAGCCCCTCAGGCTCCTCTGTCCAGGGACTTCTCCAGGCAAGAATAATGGAGTGGGTTGCCATTCTCTTTACCAGGGCATCTTCCAGACCCAGGTATCGAACCTGGGCCTCCTGCATTGCAGGTCAATTCTTTACTGTCCGAGCCACCAGGGAAGCCAAAGGAACCTGCCAATGAAATACTTACTTACTAAAACAGATTTTTACATTTGGAGGTATTGATGGACGGACATGTGTTCATTGGCAGGTTTCAGTAATGGGGAGCCATGAAGATACTTGTGTGAAATACACACATCTCCCCCATGATTACGTGACTTTTAGGCGCCAGAGCTCCTGCCAACACATGCATCATCTGGGTTTGAGGTATGAAGCAGTTAATGGTCCCCATCTCCCAGCTTAAAGAGCCAACTGCTAGACCAGGACATCTGTGATGCAAGAAGGCCCCAGAAGTCTGGCCAAATTACCTTCTCTTGCCTCTACATAGAACGGAAAGAAAAATAAATGAGGTTATTCCAACGCTTGTCCAAGAGTACCTTCATCTGTGATTTCCTCACTCTGGACCTCAGGTTTCCCGTCTATAAAGTGGGAATAGAAGTGAAGACATGGCTTATATGTTCCAGCTCCTAAAAGAGTTCAATTTAATTCTATTTATGAGGGCTTACAGAGTCGTTGGGCTTCCCTGGTGGCTCAGATGGTAAAGAATCTGTCTGCAATATGGGAGACCGGGGTTCGATGCCTGTGTCAGGAAGATCCCCTGGAGAAGGGAATGGCAATCCACTCCATATTCTTGCCTGGAAAATTCCATGGATTGAGGAGCCTAGCTGGCTACATACAGTCCATGGGGGTCGCAGAAGTCGGACACAACTGAGTGATAACACACACACACACACACAGAGTCTCTGGTTAGAGGGAGGATTTTCAGTTGCCTTTTGGGGAAAAGAAAAAAGTTAATGCTACTCTTCCTACTGCTGCCCTGGACAGAAGCAAGCTCTAAAGACTGAAGGAAACAGGAAGTGCATGGAGGAGGAGCTTCCATAGAAACAGAGAAGTGTGATAGGACCACAGGCTTCTGTGTGGGCTGCTGAAGGAGGGATGCCACGGGGCAGGGTTTCACTGCGGCAGGAGACACAGTGGGTGAACTGTAATCTGTGGCCAGGACAGCAAAGGAGCTTTGGTCTTCGCTTCGGAAGCATCTGAGAGCCCCAACAGACACCTGAGTCCATGCTCCTTGATCCAGAGGAGGCCAGAATGGCAGCAAAGGCAGGAAGGTGGGACAGAGAGAAACCATTCGCTGCTGGGTGTTGTATGTTAGTCACTCAGTTGTGTCCAACTCTGCAACTCCATGGATTGTAGCCCGTCAGGCTCCTCTGTCCATGGGATCCTCCAGACAAGAATATTGGAGTAGGTTACCATGCCTTCCTCCAGGGGATCCTCCCGACCCCAACCCAGGATTGAACCCACATCATTCAAGTTTCCTACACTGGCAGGCAGATTCCTCACCACTGGCACCACCTGGGAAACCCTTAGCTGCTGAATACTTCCTAGATGCTGCAGACTCAGCCCTGTCTCTCACATCGCCACGTCTGGTCCAGGTCAAAGAGGAAAAGCCAAGAAGCCTCAGCCAACCAAGCAGGCATGACAGCATTTACTCATTCATGAATCAAATAGACTCGTACTGTGTGCCTACTACGTAGCTGGAGCAGGGAAAACAGCAGGTTTTCCAGTAGAAAACATCATGGGGCAGATTTTATGGGAGCAAAACCCAGAGGCATCTGATGGAGAGTTTCTGCACCTCCATAATCCAGATGACTCAAAAACTTCGATAAAGAAATTCTAACAAAGTATGAGACAATGCAGAGCTGAGCTGGGGGCTTGGCCTATTGTAGAGAATGGAAGGTTGGTTTCCCTTTGAGGCACCTCAGAGATCTCTAGTTCATAAGTCTATCATTATCCACCTGTCTCATTTTGAATACCATGGGCGCCTCATGCAAATAATCTCATCAGAACTGGAAACATTAAATGACAGGTTCTACACTCTCTCTACACTTAGAATTTCCAATTCTTTCATTAGATGCCGTGATCCTTTGGGAAGCCCCGATGGATCAGCAGGTAAGAACCCACCTGCAATGCAGGGCCACAGAAGACATGGGTTTGATCCCTGGGTCAGGAGATCCCATGGAGGAGGAAATGGCAGCCCACTCCAGTACTCTTGCCTGGAGAATCCCATGGACAGATGAGCCTGGAGGGCTAGCAGTCCCATGACGTCACAAAGAGACACAATTGATGACTAAGCGTGCACTCAGTAATTCTTTAATTAGTGTTTAGATCAACATATTTCCCAAAACAGGAGCATGAAAGAAACTGCAGATCACTTGGGTGTTATTACTACTTCCATCATCACTTTCATCAACACCATCAACCATCATCCTCACCATCACCATTTTATAACTGAAGGGACCAGGGCTCAGGAAATTAAATAACTTGCTACGGTTTACACAGCTAGAAAGTAAGGAAGATTGAGTCCAAACCAAGTTTTGTTTGATCCCAAATCCCACCACTCCATCCAGTCTCCAGCATGGTCGAGCTTGGTATCCACATGTACAAACGGAGGCCAACTTGATATCCCTTTCTCATATTTTCTTCTCAGCTTTAGTTCTTTTTCTCCCACTGTTGTCCCTTTCCTTCTCTCTCTGTCTCTGTCTCAGTCTCTGTCTTTCTGTCTCTCTCTCTCTCACTCACACATACACACACAAACAGGAAACCATTTGCCATTGCAGTACCTACTTTTTCCTCACTCCCACCCCCCCTCTAATATCACTGCAAACAAAACTCACACTCGCACATATTCAGCCGCACCATGGGGAGGAAATGGTCAGCACCTGGAGTCTGAGACTGAAGTCATTCCAATTAAAGTCACGCCAATTAAACCCCATAACTGTTCCTCCCCTTTTCCTATAAGACTATTGCTGATTTCTCTCCTTTTATAAACAGGAACAGATTACACAAGACGCTGTAGATGTGGGATTTTTCAAGCAAGCTGGTCACACTCTTTCACTTGGCACAAAATCGATTTAAATAAACATCTTCCTTTTTCAAGATTCTTTCCTGCTTCTGCTTAATCTTAAATTAAGAAGAGTACAATAATAACCCAAGAACATCACACCTCTGAATTTCAACCTCCTCTCCCGCAGGATTTTGTCTCCTTTTTGTAAGTATGAGCTATTTTTGGTTCCCACTTGTTTCTCCTTCTTACTTGTCATCACACATTGTTTTCTATAAGACATAAGCAATTGGAGCCTTCACATTTAAAGTCTGTTTTTAGTCCATGGGATCCACAATAAGGCTCTCATGAGACCTTGAAAAGAAAAAGAATAACTTCGGGGAGTTACACTTCAAGACCCACGGAAACAAAGATCCGCAGTCACCTCCAGTGATTGAATGACTCCATTCACTCATTCAGTAAATACTCACTGAGGACAGACTATGTGCCAAGCCATATGCAGGGCACTGGTGGTACAGCAGGGACTGGGCTCACTGAAGGGACAAATTAAGAATGCTAACGATACTCAAGCTTGTATCTCCTTCTAGGACCTCTTCCTTCAACTGTAGACCCACACGTGTAACTATCAAATTAACATCTCCCATTGGATGTTCAGGTAAACCCCACTACTCTTCCTTCTCCATTTCAGTAAAGGGCCACTCCTTCTAGTTGCTCAGGTCAAAATATGTAGAGTCATCCTTGAATCCCTAGAGCAATATATCCGTAATTTGATGACTTTTCACCATCACCACTAATTACCCTGGTCCAAACCACCATCATCTCTTGCCTGGATCATTGCAGTAGCCTCCTGACTTTATCTCCCTGTTTTCACCCTTAACCCCAAAAGTCTATTCGAGGGTCTAAAGCTCAGGTAATCATTGTAAAGCTTAAATCAGATAGTGTCAGCAAGTGCTCAAAATTCTCCACTGGCTTCCCATCACACTCAGAGTAAAAGCCACACAAGGCCCTAGATAACCTTGTACTACCCAGCTCTCAGCAGTTTGTCTGATTTCACCTTCTCCACCCTCACTCCCTCTACATGAATGCCCTTTCTGTTCCCAGGACACACCAGGACACTGTTCCCTCAGGGCTTTCACACTTGGCGCTTTCCCTGCCTAAAAGGGTCCTTCCCCAAACATCCATCTGGCTGACTCTCTTCCTTCATGTCACCCTGAGCACTCCCAGCCTGTCCTTCACCCTGCTCCTCATCCACCCAACCAGGCACTCCTCATCCTGCTCTCCCTACTTGATGTCCTCTCATCACATAATGCATATTTACTTATTTACATACCGTCTCCCCAACTAGGATGACCGCATCATGAGGATGGACCCTGCCACCTTGCCTGGTGCACACGTTTGTGTGGGCGCTCAGTCGCTCAGTCATGTCTGACTCTTTGAGACTCCAGAGACTGTAGCCCGCCAGGCTCCTCTGTCCATGGGATTTTCTAGGCACAGAATACTGGAGTGGGTTGCCATTTCCTCCTCCAGGGCATCTTCCCGACCCAGGGATTGAACCCGCGTCTCTTGCGCATCCTGCATTGGCAGGCAGGTTCTTCGCCACCTGGGAAGCCCATGCCTGGCATGTGAGGAACACTCAGTAAATCTTTGGTGGATGAATGGCTATCTAAAGATTCATATGTCTGAGACTGATCAGCCATGGAAACAGAGAACAACAGAGAAAAAGGAAAGGACAAGTTTCAGGCACTGTCCATCCAAGCAGAATTTGGGGAAAAAGAAGCCTTAGTCAAGGGGGCTTTAAATATTAACGTCCCTATGGCAGACTGAATGCAAAGACAGTCCAGTTCCCCTCCTCCCTCCATATCCATGCTCTTTGCAGTGTGCCTTCGTAGCTCCTCCCATCAAGCGGTGTACTCCAGGGACTTCCCCAGTGGTTCAGCAGCTAAGACTCTGCGCTCCCAATGCAGGGGGCCCAGGTTCCACCCCTGGTCAGGCAGCTAGACCCTACATGCCACAACAAAGGTCAAGGATCCCACGTGCTGTATCTAAGACCTGGCACAGCCAAGTGAGTAAATAATTTTTAAAGTGTATTCTAGTCCCTACACCTTCACTCTGGGCTGACCTTGTGAGTTGAAGAGAAAGTGTCAGTCACAGTCATGTCCAACCCTTTGGAACCCCATGGACTGCAGTCCGCCAGGCTCCTCTGTCCATGGGATTCTCCAGGCAAGCATACTGGAGTGGGTATCCATTCCCTTCTCCAGGGGATCTTCCTGACCCAGGGATCGAACCCTGGTCTCCTGCATTGCAGGCAGACTCTCTACACCTTCACTCTGGGCTGGCCTTGTGACTTACTTTTGTTAATAGACAAAGATGAAACAACAATGTGCCAAGCATAAGCTTAGACCTCAAGAGGTCAGGCAAGTTTCCACTCTCCCTTGGACACCAGGGATACCAGGGATACTATGTGAACATGTTGGGCTAGTCTGTTGGAAAATGTAGTACCACCTGGAGCAGAGCCAAGTTCCCCCAGGTAAGGCCACCCTCAAGCAGCCAGCTCTCCAGCCACTCCAACAGCAGACAAAAATCACATGAACAAACCCAGCTGGGATGAATCAAGCCCAACTCAGACCTAAAGAACTTCCAGGCCAGCCCGCAGACATGTGAGAAAATGAGAAAAGGTTGCTGTCTTAAGCCGCTAAGTTGTGGAGAGATTTGTCCTGTAGTCCCCTTGGTAAGATCAGCCCTTATGTATGTGATCAGCCCCCAGAGGAGGCATCTCAGCTGCTGTGCTCTGAATATGTGCTCATCAGGAAAGCTTCTCCTTGTGATGTGGTTGTCACCAAGGGGATCTGCAAGAAGAAGACACCTGCAACGCCACACAGGGCCCCAGCCACTGCAACTTCACAGTCTGGGGTGAGCAAGGTCACCACGATGTAGCCCAGAGGGACAGAGTGGCTTTCTGAGGCAGCAAGAACTTGGATAGGAAAAAATCCACAGGTGAAAGTCACCTTCTAAAGGGGTGACTTGGAGGACACCCAACCAGCCACCCAGCCAGGACCCAACCTTGTCAAATCCTGTTTCTTAGAAACTTTGACCAGCTTCTCAGGCATCCAGCTCCATTTGTATCCATGAAACACACTGCAACAGTCCCACAGCACTAGGGTCAGCCATGGGGGAAGCTCTCAAATCCCCAAAACCATGCTCTTTATTTTTTTTTAATTGGGTCCAGTTGATTTCAAGTGTACAGCAAAGTGATTCTATCAGACACATATAATATATAAATATGTACGTATGTTCTTTTTCAGATTCTGTTGCATAATAGGTTATTACAAGATACTGAATGCAGCTCCCTGTGCTATGCAGTAGGTCCTTGTTGTTTATCTATTTTATATGTAATAGTGTGTGTGTCTGCTCAGTTGCTCAGTCGTGTCCGCCTCTTTGCAGCCCCATGGACTGCAGCACACCAGGCTCCTTTGCCCATGGGATTCTCCAGGCAAGAATACCGGAGTGGAGTGCTGTGCCCTCCTCCAAGGGATCTCCCCAACTCAGGGATAAAACCCGCATCTCCTGCATCTCCTGCCTTGCAGACGGATTCTTTACCATTAGCGCCACCTGGGAAGCCCAATGGGTGTATTTTAATCCCAAACCCCTAATTTATCTGTCCTCCCTCCCCTCACACTCTCCCGTTCGGTAACAGTAAGTCTGCCAAAACCATGCTCTTTAGAGCAACAGTCCCCAGTCTTCTTGGCACCAGGGACCAGTTTCATGGAAGACAATTTTTCCATGGACGAGGCAGGGGAGATGGTTTCAGGATGATTCAAGTGCATTACATTCATTGCGCACTTTATTCCTATTACTATTACATCAGCTCCATCTCAGATCATCAGGCATTAGATCCCAGAGGTAGGGGACCCCTGCTTTAGAGGAACGATGTCCCAGAGGGGTGGAGCAGCAAATTGTGGTCTTCGTCACATTCAGCCTGCAAGATGGAAGTCTCAAATAAGTGCACCATATAATATCATGTATGTGCATCCCATGGTACACCAACAGTCAATGTATTTCCAGTTGATTCTAACATCTTTCCATAGCCATAGAAGCTACTTTCATCCTCAAAGAATACAGACTAAAAACTAGCAAGGACAATGCCTGCAGGACTATTCGCTAAAGGTGGCCCTTTGTTTCATTGCAGGGTAAAGGCTCAAAAGAAGCCCTAAAACAGTCCTTGATCTGGATGAAAAGTTGATGAACACTGTTTTGCACTGAGCTTCTCATCACCTTGGAAAGATTTATGCCTCTGCTGGCTGCATTTGCTCAGGCTGAGTGACCTAGGAACCTATGTCTCCCAACCAGCCTTCTTCTAAACATCGAGTGTAAGATGTCAGCCAATTCCTTCCTCAAGTGCTCAGGATATTAATCTTAGCAACAAATAGAAATCATGAGAGGCAATACCCCAGTGACCCTGCCGGCTTACCCCTCTGACCTCAGATCTGCTGCTTCCCTTGCTCTCTCACCCGCAGCCTCACTGGACTTCTCTCTGGGTTTTCTTATGAACACACCTCCCTGCAGCTTCAGGGTTTTGCAGGTGCTGCTACACTGCCCAGAATGCTCTTCCTCAGACATCTGCCTGGCCCGCTCCTCACTTCCCCAGGGGTCCTGTCAAATGTCACTCAACAGCAAAGCCTTCCCTTGACCAAGCTATTTTAAACAATAACAATGCTCACCCCGCCCTCTGTCAAGACTCCCCATTCCTCTTACTCTGCTTTATTTCTCTCCACTGTAATGCATCATTATCTTGTTATTTATTTGTCCATTATCTTACATACACACACACACACACACACACACACACACACACACACACACACACAAGGAAGCTCCTTGAGGGACTTTATTTAATTCAGTCCGTATGCCTACACATAGAGCAATTCCTGACACATAGTACTCAGTGAATGAACTGTCATTCCTTAAGCACCTACTTTGTGTCAAGCAATTTATATATGATGATCATTTCCCAATAAACATATTTTTAAGCACTTATGGTGTAATTATATTATAAGAATTCCACAATTATCTCCATTTTACAGCTCAGGAACCCAAAGCAAGGCTAAGAAGCCTGCACAAGGCACTTACCTAGGTCTGTCTGAGTATCAAAACCCACAGTCCTTGAAGTGTGCCAATCTGCTTTTTAAACACCTTAGTGATGGTTTAGGTTACAAGATGCATGAAAGACGCATCTCTGGCAATGTGTATAACACAAGAGTTCTTCATTCTACCATTTTTCTATCATCCAACATAGATTTTGTCCAGGAAAAAAAAAATCTGTCAGATTGGATTTTTATTTCCCAGAGCACACTGGTTGGAATAGATTTAGATTTCCTTTATTCCATCCATTTAGAGACATCCAAGTTCAGAGCTTTCCTTTTGAACTGAGCTGGGACAAGCACAGACAGGTCAGGGACCCAAAGGAGATGAAGACAGAAGTTCATCTGCTCTAAGAATCCCTCAGAACTATCCAGAATCCTTGCCTTTGTGATATACTGCTCCCAAACCTTCCTGGTCCTAGAACTTGGGGAAACGGTCCATTAAAGAAACAAAAAGCCTGACCTCCTGCACTGGACACTCCTGGTTGTCATCCTGTGTCTGTGTCTACTGGTATCTGGTCACATACTAAATGCCAACCCTGCTGTAACTTAGGGAGCTCTGCACATACAGCAGCCTTGATGCTGATGATGGGGAGACTGATGGGGGTTACTCAGACCAAAGGACCAAGAGAGGCACCCTGTTTCTACTGAAATTCATGTAATGTCTCACCTAGGAGCACTTCATTTAAGAAAAAAAAATCACTGCCACATTAATTCCTCTCTTCCTGCTCCCACCATTCTCTCCACATCTACATTGCTGAACTTATCACACCTCATTATTACAGGTGTTTCTTCTCCACCAGATGTGAGCTTCTGGGGAAATGGACTTTGTTTTCATCCTCTCTGCGCCCCCAGGGTTAATCCAGCCTCTGACACATACTAGGTGCTCGACCAGTATTTGCTGACTCAAGAAAGATGCAGAGCGAGCCTGTGCTGTGCTTGCTGCACCCACTGGAGCAAGCAGGGCAAGTGACCTCTTCTGGAAAGGGCAAGAAGCAGAAACAGAAGAGACCAGGGTAGACCAGAAGGCTCCCTGAGCTGGCTAGGATGTCTAATTATCCTCTGTAGGTGTCTACTTCCCATCCTTCACCTGCCACTCCCTGAACCTCAAAACCACCACATTTGCCTCTGAACAAGCTTTTTTAAAAATGAGCACGCACCGCACCCCACCCCACCCTACGGGTCTGCTCTTACCAGAGCCCCAGACACCAAGGTTAAGTTACCTTTAAAAAGGAGTTAGTCCGCATCTGTGATTTCTGGTTTAAGGATCGTGTTTCAGCAGCCGAGCTGAACCCTGGACAGCAGGTATATCTAACACCCGTCTGCGCAGGAAACGGCAGTGCCTCGCTCCTCCCTGGCTAAACGCACCCGCTCACCCATCCCTGCAGAACAAATCATGTTCTTTTCCTTGCGCTAAAATCCATCTATAAACAAATCCTCTCCGCGTCCCTAAGAAACGGTTCCTACGCCCGCGGAGGGCGCCCTCCACGCACACAAATACACACTCACAAACCCCAACCCAGAGGTACCAGGTGAAAGCCTGGTTTCGATCTGTCCTTTAAGAACAAACCAACAACATCATTCACCACACACACACACACACACACACACACACACACACACACCCATCTAATTGCAAAGAACTGAAACTAAAAGGGGCGAGTAAGAAGCTTATGGAAAGGGAGTTATCAACGTCAATAGCCTAAGTTGCAAAACTATGTATGGCGCTAACAGTTCAAACCGGATTTTAAAACAGCCCTTGGGGATGCCCGCTTCAAAGAGGCGCGCAACCCCGCACAGCAGGCAAGTGCTTGCTTTTCTGCGCCAGCTTTCCAAGACTCTCCTCTGTCTTTTGGGTCATTTACTATAAACAACATTCAGAGGTAGCAGCGTGTACGTTTCAGCCCAGGCAGGCGAGCCTGGGAACCCCCAGGGTCGCGCGGGCTCCGCGCCCCCGGCCGGGTCTGCACGCACCGGAGCGAGCAATGCCGTCCCCTACCTGAGTGGGAAATCCGCACGCGGCCGCCTCCCGGTGCAGGCGGAGCGGGGTCCGTCCGGGTGGCCCGGCCGGCTGCTCGGGGAGAACGCTGTGCTGGGGCGATCCCGGCGGAGGCAGGAGTCCGCGAGTGTCACACCTGCATCACGGCTCCCGCGCCGCCGCAGCGCGCAGCGCGCAGCGCGCCCCGCCACACAGAGCACCCAAGGCGGGAGGCTCCTGGGTCCTCTACTCAGCGGGATCAGATCCTAACCCGCTTTCTTCCCGGCCTGGGCATTAAAGGCATTGGTGGCGGCCACCTCTCCTCGCTTCTAAATCCCCTTCTGATTCAAGACGGAGTGTTTGGGATAACTTGATGGGCAGGGGACCCAGCTGGGGACCCAGGCTCTCTGAATTTGCAGAGCAATACACACTAAACTTCTTATTCCTCGAGTTTCGAGTTTCATCCCCTACTGATGACTGGCCTCTCTTTCGCGCTCTCCACCGCGCCCGGCACCAGGGGGCGCTATGCACTCCACACTCCCTTTCACCAGCCCCGAACTAAGACACTTCGGAGGGCAGGACTTGAATTCCCGGAAGGTGAATCCTTCGATAGTGCGTGCCTGCTCGGTCGTGTGGACTCTTTGCGACCCCATGGGTACAGCTCGCCAGGTTCCGCTGTGCATGGAACTTTCCAGGCAAGAATACTGGAATGGGTTGCCATTTCCTATTCCAGGGGATCTTCCCCGACCAAGGATCGAACCTGTGTCTCCTGCATTGGCAGACGGATTCTTTACCATTAGACCACGAGGGAAGTCCATCAATGCTTATATCTGGTATCTAAACTTCTTCTTGCCTGACGACTCTGGTTAAGACCTTCTCAGACAACACTGAATTAAAGTGGTACTGAGGCTGCTGTAGGTTCAACCAGTCCATTCTGAAGGAGATCAGCCCTGGGATTTCTTTGGAAGGAATGATGCTAAAGCTGAAACTCCAGTACTTTGGCCACCTCATGCGAAGAGTTGACTCAATGGAAAAGACTTTGATGCTGGGAGAGATTGGGGGCAGGAGGAGAAGGGGATGACAAAGGATGAGATGGCTGGATGGCATCACCGAGTCGATGGACGTGAGTCTGAGTGAACTCCGGGAGCTGGTGATGGACAGGGAGGCCTGGTGTGCTGCGATTCATGGGGTCACAAAGAGTCGGACACGACTGAGTGACTGAACTGAACTGAGGCTGCTATATTTAAAATGGATAACCAGCAAAGGCCTACTATGTAGCAAAGGGAACTCTGCTCAATGCTATGTGGCAGCCTCCATAGGAGAGGGGCTTGGGGGAGAATGGATCCATGCTTATGTATGGCTGAGTCCCTTTGCTGTCCACCTGAAACTATTACAACATTGTTAACTGGCTATACTCCAATATAAAATTAAAGGTTTTTCAAAAACAAAGCGGTGGTACTGGATATCTGGTTTTATTCATATTCAGGGGGAAAGTCTTCATACTATTACATATTTTAAATATAAAAGTGATAATAAAGAGCCTTATCTTATTCTTAATTTAATAAAAACATATTTTACCCTTAAGTATGATGTTAGCCATTGTTAAAAACTCTATCAGATGAAAGAACTTTTCATAATAAATATGTATAATTTTGTTGAAAGTTTTTGCCTCTATTGAGATATCCATAGTTTTACTCTTTTATTCAACTCATATGGGTAATTCCATTCATTGACTTTTGAATATTAAACCACCTTTATATTCTTCAAATAAACTCCATGATATCATATTTTATATATAACTGGATTTGATTTGATATTTTAATATTTTTATATAAAAATATTCTATGTTCATGAGGGATATTAACTTAGAATTCTGCTTTTATAATGTCCTGTCAAGCTTTTATAGCAAGATTGTGCTGGCCTCATAAACAAGCTGAAAAGTTTTTCTCATTTCTTTTATCTGAAACAGTCTGTGTAGATTGTGTATTCTTTCTTAAACATTGGGGGAAAGTCATCAGTGAAACTATCAGAGCCTAAAGTTTTTATTGTGAGAAGGTTTTTTATTATAAGTTCAATTATTTTATTAGCCATGTGACTACTCAGATTTTCTATTTCTTCTTCTCTCAGCTTTGTTAAACTCTTACTTTTCAAAGACTTTATCCATTTCGTTTAATTTTTCAAAATTTTTAGCTGCAGTGATGTCTCATTTTTCATTCCTGATTTTGGTGAGTTGATGGTTTTCCTTTCTTTTGTGCTACTCCTTGCCTGCCTTCAAATAGAAACTCAGATTATTGAGTTTTAATAGCCTATAAACTTCCCTCTAAACACTGATTTGGTTACATCTAACCAATTTTAATATGTTCCATATACATTTTTGTTCGGTTTAAACTATTATCTAATGTAGACTGTGATTTCCTTGATCCATAGGATTATTTGAAGTATAATTTTCAAACTTTTAGGAATTTGTTTTCTGTCCCATTTTTCATTGTCTATCATCTTCCTACCTCCTTCTTCATTAATCAATGTCTTTAATTAAATTACTGTATATACTCTATTCACTTTCGTTTTCCCTTTTAGTATTTTTATCTTACTTAGATGCTCTATTTCTATAGTGCAACTCTAATTGCAGTCACCTCATCACTTCCCTGGTGACTCAGATGGTAAAGAATCTGCCAGCAATGCGAGAGGCCTAGGTTCAATCCCTAGGTGGGGAAGATCCCCTGGAGGAGGGCATGGCAACCCATTCCAGTATTCTTGCCTAGAGAATACCCATGGACAGAGGAGCCTGGTGGGCTACCGTTCATTGGGTTGCAAAGAGTCGAACACAACTGAGCGACTAAGCACAAGAAAGCATATCACTTATCACTTCCCAAAAAATGCAAAAATCTAAGTTCAACTCCATTTATCTTTTTTTAACTTTGTGCTAAAATATATAATTTAATATAAAAATTTTTAAACATTTTTTAATTTACAATGACATAACTTCAGGTGTAAAGATCAGTAAACAGACTTAAATTTTTTTTTGCTTTTCAGTTAGGCCAGCTGCTTTGTTCAAGAAATTTTTCTGAGCTATTCGTTTACCAGACAGAAACAGAAACAGATCCAATGGTCTCTTTCTCTCTCTCTCTTCATATATATTTCAAATAACCCCCTCTCAGATTACATGAGTGAATTTCATTATATCACCTGACCCTTAGACGTCAGTCTGATGCATTGTAATACCTGCTGTGGAGAATTCCCTGATGGTCCAGTGGTTAGGACTGCATGCTTTCTTTGCCAAAGGTACAAGTTCACTGCCGAGGATGCAGATCAGGGAACTAAGATCCCACAAGCTGCGGCGTGGCAAAAAAAAAAAAAAACCAACTTGCTATAAAATGAGGTTGATAGGTCTTAGCATACACCATCCCCATCGTGGGGAGACAGATGACAGATGTGACTGAAGAAATTTCATATATAAATATGTATATTTTTCCCTGATGGCTCAGTGGGTAAAGAATTCACCCTCCACCTATAGTGCAGGAGACACAGATTCAGTCTCTGGGTTAGGAAGAGCCCCCAGAGAAGGGCATGGCAGAATCTTCTTGCCTGGAGAATCCCATGCACTGAGGAGCTGGTGGGCTCCAGTCAATGGAGTCACACAGTCAGACACAACTGAAGCAACTTAGCGCGCATATATATATATACACACACCAAACCCCACAACCCACAAGACATTGTTATTACTGTTCTTTTGCAGTCAGTGTTTTTCTATATATTATCATATATTTACCCAGTTCTTCATTCCTTCCTGTATATTTATTGCGGGCTCCTTTACTTCAGTCTGAATAGGTCTTTTTAGTATTTTTGTAGGGAAGAGACTAATTCTCTAGATTGCTAGAGACTAATTATTTCAGATTTTTTTCAATTAAAAATGTCTTTATTTTACCTTTATTTTTGAAGGTCCCTTTTCACTATATATAGCATTTGTAGATGGAAGGTTTTTTTCTTTCATCATTTTTAAGATGTCATTCTATCGTCTTCTTGATGTGTGCTGTATGTTCAGTCTAAAACTCTATTAGTCTTATTTTCACTTCTCTGAAAGTAATCTGTTAAAATTTTGCTTTTTCTAATATTTTCTTTCATAAGTTTAATTATTCTGTTCCTATGTATGATTTTCTTTGGCCAATACTTGGCCACCTGATGCAAAGAACCGACTCATTGGAAAAGACCCTGATGCTGGGAAAAATTGAAGGCAGGAGGAGAAGGGGACAACAGAGGATGAGATGGTTGGATGGCATCACCGATTGGATGGACATGAGTTTGAGCAAGCTCCGGGAGTTGGTGATGGACAGGGAAACCTGGCAAGCTGCAGTCCACAGCTCACAAAGAATAGGACATAACTGAGTGACTGAACAACAGCATGATTTTATTTATTTTTTTCTGACACTGAGCATCTTGAATTTGTGGGTTAATGGTTTCACTA
Organism: Nanger dama; assembly: GCA_917880005.1. Classification (NCBI taxonomy): domain Eukaryota; kingdom Metazoa; phylum Chordata; class Mammalia; order Artiodactyla; family Bovidae; genus Nanger; species Nanger dama. The sequence goes on from CAKJTW010000044.1 coordinate 15,867,081, forward strand.
GTTTTAGAAAATTCTCAGGCTATCTTTTCAAATGCTGTTTCTGCCCTGTTTTCTCTGTCCTATACTCTTAGATTGAGAGAGCACACACATTATACATGGTTAAGTGGTTTTGCTATCATCCCTCATGTCTTATGCTCCATTCTTCCTATTCCCTTTGACCTTCTTTGTACTTTAGCTTGAGAGTTTTCTACTGACCTTTCTTTAAGTTCACTAAATTTGCTTTCTGCTGTGAAGAAAGCTGAGCACCGAAGAATTGGTGCTTTTGAGCTGTGGTGTTGGAGAAGACTCTTGAGAGTCCCTTGGACTACAAGGGGATCCAACCAGTCCATCTTAAAGGAGATCAGTCCTGGGTGTTCATTGGAAGGACTGATGCTGAAGCTGAAACTCCAATCCTTTGGCCACTGCATTCGAAGAGCTGACTCATTGGAAAAGACTCTGATGCTGGGAGGGATTGGGGGCAGGAGGAGAAGGGGACGACAAGGGATGAGATGGCTGGATGGCATCACTGACTCGATGGATATGAGTTTGGGTAAACTACAGGAGCTGGTGATGGACAGGGAGGTCTGGCAGGGTGCAATTCATAGGATCGCAAAGAGTCGGACACGACTGAGCGACTGAGCTGAACTGATGACCAATTAGCTATTAAACCCAACCAATGAGTTTTTAAGCCTAGATATTACATTTTTTCCAATGGCTACTTGATTAATTGACATAAACTTTGCTCCATCTTTCTATGTTCTTTAACACATTTATAATAAAATCTAACTTCAATATAGGAATAATTTAGTCTAGTTTAATATCTTTTCTGTTGACTGTTAGTAAAATTTTTCTTGTCTCTTTGCATGTATCCCTTTTTTTTTAATTTTTATGTCAGATATTGTGTGTAAAGGAAGTATTGAAAACTGAAATTATTGTTGCTTCTTAGAGATCATTTACCTTGCCTTCTGCTATACAGATAAGCTGAGGGGTTACTCACCTCAATCCATTCAAAAATAAGCTTCCAAGGAACTGGATATTAGCTCTACTTAGGCTAATTTCACCTCTGTTTTCATATGTCTTAAAGATGACAGCGGTCATGTGTTTATTGCAGGACATTGCCTCAGGGAGGATTTTACTCATCAGCACTATGAGACTGCAAAATATCTCACTCTGTCTTTCCAATTCAACACCTAGCTTCTTACACCACTCCCCCACTCAGCATTCAGCAAAGATCCCACCAGGCAAACTGTACATTTGGGGTTTCTGTACATTTTAAACAGGCATAAAGCCATACGGTGTTCTAAAGCTCTGCTGGTTTGTCTTCCCCTAGTAGAGCCCCTTCACCTGATCCTCAGCTCATGCTTGGACTCAGCAAATCTCCATAAGGAAGAAAAGAGCAAAATCAACTCACCTAGCAGGAGATCATTGGAAGGACTGATACTGAAGCTGAAGCTCCAAAACTTTGGCCACCTGATGCAAAGAGTTGATTCACTGGAAAAGACCCTGATGCTAGGAAAGACTGAGGGCAGCCAGGTGACAGAGGCTGAGATAGTTGGATGGCATCATCAACTCAGTGGATACGAGTCTGAACAAACTCTGGGAGACAGTGAAGGTCAGCCTGGCAGGCTACAGTCCATGGAGCCGCAAATAGTCAGATAAGACTTAGCAACTGAACAACAGAAAGAGCTCTTTCGTTTTTGGAATGTTAGTTCATTTAGTCCTTTTTGTCTCCACTATTCTCAGATATCTTTTAAAATATGATTTCTGGGACTTCTTTGGTGGTCTAGTGGTTAAAAATTCATCTTCCTGTGCAGGGGATTGGGTTTGATGCCTCGCTGGGGAACTAAGATCCCACATTCCATGGGACAGCTAAGCCCAAAGCCGCAACTACTGAGCCCACACGTTCTGGAGCTGGTGCATCACAAATAGAGGAAGCCTGTATGCCTCAGTGAAAGATCCTACATGCCTCAGTGAAACCAAATAAATTAATAAACATGTTTAAATAATAATAAAAATAGGAATATGATTCCCATAATTAATTCTTTTTTCTAGTTGATGCAGAAGATTAATGACACGCCACCTACTAAATATTACTGGAAAGCAGAAATTGATTTGCTAACTCTTTAACTCTCACAACTGTTTTATGAGGTAGGTACATTTTTCAGACAAGTTGTGTAACTTGCCAAAGATCACTTAATAGTAATGACGTCGAGAGATGAACCTATGCTATCTCATCCTAAAACCAGGAGTGACAATAACCACGAGGATATACTGCTTCTAATAAATGGAAATCTCCTTTTTCAATAGGTAAAGAAATGCTAATTCTGACTTCTAACTGAAAACCTGAAGGGAAGATCATTTTTAAAATTTTCTTTTGAGATTCGTTTTGAGTCAGATATGTAACTTACTTTAAATTCAAGGCACATCTCTCACCAAAATGTTTCTGTAGAAACTAAATTACCTTTTCTTATCCCTCAAGCCTCAAGAGGTAAACCTCAGTTAATCAAAAGCATTTTGGGTGCTATTGTCTTCAGGAATCAGGGGGACAACTGTCAAACTTCTGTGTCCTCCTCCCACAGAATTCTATTGTTAATTACAACAATTCACTTCAGGAATACAAATGCATCTAAGGGAACACTTTCATTTTCTGTTTTCGCTTTGGGAAAGTAAGTACAGTGGACTCCTAAACTGCTTGCTTAGAACAGCAAAGGTTAAGGTAAGGAGAGTAGAAATGGGAAAATCCACAATCAATTTGCGTTTTGGAAGGGCCAACGAATACCAAATGAGAGCTGCCAATGGTTTGTGGCTGCAAAGGGTGAGTCACAACTGAAGCTGCAATATGGAAACCAGCACATCTGAAAAGCACTGGTATTTACTCTCTTTTTTCCACTTAATTTTTTAAATTTCTATTTTATGTTGGAGTATAGAGAGTCTCTTGGACTGCAAGGAGATCCAACCAGTCCATCCTAAAGGAGATCAGTCCTGAGTGTTCATTGGAAGGCCTGATCCTGAAGCTGAAACTCCAATACTTTAGCCACTTAATGAACTGACTCATTTGAAAAGACTCTTACGCTGGGAAAGATTGAAGGCGGGAGGAAAAGGGGACAACAGAGGAGGAGGTGGTTGGATGGCATCACTGACTCGATGGACATGAGTTTGAGCAGCTCCAGGAGTTGGTGATGGACAGAGAGGCCAGGAGTGCTGTAGTCTATGGGGTCGCAAATAGTCGGACACAACTGAGTGACTGAACTGAAGAAATGATAGTTGATTAACAATGTTTTGTTAATTTCAGGTATGCAGCAAAGTGATCCAGGTATACATAGTGTTAGCCGCTCAGTCGTGTCCAACTCTTTGCGACCCCAAGGACTGTAGCCTGCCAGTGTCCTCTGTCCGTGGGATTCTCCAGGCAAGAATACTGGAGTGCGTTGCCATATACATAGACATGTACCTTTTCTTTTTCAAGTCTTTTTTTACCATTTAGATTGTTACAGAATATTGAGCAGAGTTCCCTGTGCTATGCAGTAGGTCTTGTTGGTTATTTATTTTAAATATAGTAGTGTGTACATGTCGATCACAAGCTCCCAATCTATGCCCTTCCTCCCCCACACTTTCCCCTGCTAAACATACGTTCCTTCTCTGTATCTGGTAGGTATATACAATGGTATGGAATATTACCCAGCCATTAGAAAGAATGAAATAATGCCATTTGCAGCAACATGGATGGACCTGGAGATGACCATACTAAGCGAAGTAAATCTTAACAAGTGAATATCGTAGGATGTCACTTATATGCAGAATCTTTAAAAAGTGATATGAATGAACTTATTTACAAAACCAGTGTTTACTCTTTCTGGGCCTTTGCCTAAGAATAATGTGATAATGATAAAGTCCTTTCTGGCTGTAGCTTTATCAGTAAAAAAACTTAAGATGCAAAGAATCAGAATCTCTTCCACTTGCATCAGAATCTCTTCCACTTGCTCTATAGGCAAGGAGGAATTCCAGACTTGACCATGGCAAAATTCACTATATGAACTTACTGAGAAAGATTTGACTGTTGGCTCTTAGGAAGGAAAGTATCACCTGATACTGCAGAAAAACCAAACGATTCCATTTTAAAGGAAGCAGTTGTCTGCTTGAAAGCAGAATTTTAAAACTAAATCTAAACGAGGAAAAAGGAACCCACACAATCCCATCACAGAATTTTAAATATTCCTATTACCTTCTGCTGCTTCCCAGTCAACCAGAGAAGACAGTGATTTCCATGCACTGGACGCGTCTGGCAGACTTGCTGGTTCATTTCCTGGGTTTTATCACTCTGTAAGTTTTGATGGTTCAATTATATTACCATCAAATGATGTTAAGACAGTCTTCCTGTATTAAAAAAAAAAAAAAAAGCTTTTAACATTACCTGCCAGAATAACAATCGACTTAGCTGCTTTTATCACATACTTACTATTTGAAAGGCATTCTATATATATTTTTGCTAATTTTCCCCAAAACACTGCAAGTCATGCACTTTATTTTCATGTGCTAAATTTGTTTTTAAAAGCATAAAGTGGTCAAGTAATACCTTGAAGGCCACACAACCAATAAGCAAGAGGGTTAAGAGTCAAATTACAGTAAAATTCCAAAGCCTGGATTCTGCCATAAAATCACTCTCCTATAGGAATAATTTAGTTTCAGCCTAGCTGTCCTGTCTTATTCCTCCTCATGCCTGTCCCCACACCTCCCATTCCACCCAAATCGGTCTGCTCCCTTGAATATTTTGTATTTGTTTTCTGTTCTGTATCATTACACACACAGCTCCTCATACTAATATTGTTTCTAATCCTCACCCCCATAAAAACCTAATTCATCCTTCAAGTACCTGCTGAGATTCCACTTCTTGCAATGAACCTGCCCGGACAACCTTACTTCCTCCCCTGGCTTCCCATAGTAATCTCTCCCTTCCAGATATTTATATAGCATATATTCTCTGTACTATTTGTTCATTCATTCATTCAACAGATCTTTATTCACTTCAAGCTCTAGAAACACAGAGAAGACTGCAAGTGAAATCCAAGAACAGATGTATAAAGATAAAGTGTATTGTTAAATATATTAATATATGTGTATGCATATATACACTGTATTCAACCATATTAATAATAAGCCAATATTATTGAGTACCTACTATGTGCCAAGCACTATTCCAGGCCACTTAGATGTTCTAAGGTATTTATCTGGCACATTCGTCTCTCATTGATCAAAGGTTGCAACACTGAATGTAAATTTCATATTTGCACATTTCTTTATGTGGAAGCATCAGCCGGTGCTCCAGTTGGTCTAGCTGCCTCACAGAGGCTTCACAAAAGAACTGATGATTCTGTGACCAAATCATTCATTGGTCCTCAAGTTGGACGAGCAGGTTCCCAGAAGAATCCCATATCTAATATCAGAAAAGCCCCGGGGCAGAAAGTGAAAAATTCACTGTATACCTGAAGCAAGGTGCCAAAACACTTGAGCAGAGCTGACTCTTGCATCCAAGGCTGATGGAAAGTAGAATGAGAGGATGTGAGACAGGGCACAGGAGGTGTCCACACACAGCACCAGATGGCAGACAGAGACATAAAAACCACCTTCAAACTCAACAACATCATCCTGCTGCTAGAATCTGGCTACCTCTATATTTCCAATAATGGAAACACATTAACTTCCTTATTTTTTAAGTCTTTCTTCTTAATACCCCCTTTATTAAGAGGAAACCACTAAGAAAAAAGCTATATATATAGGCTTTCCTGATAGCTCAGTTGGTAAAGAATCTGCCTGCAGTGCAGGACACCCCAGTTCGATTCCTGGGTCAGGAAGATCCGCTGGAGAAGGGACAGGCTACCCATTTGCATATTCTTGGGCTTCCCTTGTGGTTCAGCTGGTAAACAACCCACCTGCAATCCTGGAGACCTGGGTTGGGAAGATCCCCTGGAGAAGGGAAAGGCTACCCACTGCATTATTCTGGCCTAGAGAATTCCAGGGACTGTATAGTGATGGGGTCGCAAAGAGTCAGACAGGACTGAGGGACTTTCACTTTCATATGAATTGTGGCATTGCAGGTAGCAGTAGGAAGGTAGAAGAGACATAGCATTTGTTTTCCTTGAGTATAAGATTTGTTCACCTCACTATTTGTGAAGCTTTATTGGTATCGCATCGGCCATGCTCAAAATGTGTGTAAGCTACTTGTTTATGTGAAATAAGCATGCTATCTTTTCTGTAATCTGAAGCTGAAATTTTGCCAGTTCTTACAGAGGGCATCCTCTACAGAAGAAACAGTATTTACAAAAGAAGGATGGGGCTTTCCTGGTGGCTCAAAGGTAAAGAATCTTCCTGCTAGTGCAGGAGACCCAGCTTCGATCTCTGATCTGGGATGATCCCACATGCTGCGGAGCAACTAAGCCCCTGAGCCACAACTGTTGAGCCTGTGCCCTCGAGCCCGGGAGCCACCACTCCTGAGCCTACACAACCACTGAAGCCCGTGTGCCCTGGACCCTGTGCTCCACAACAAGAGAAGCCACCACGATGAGAAGCCCTCATCCACACCTAGAGGGAAGCTACGGCTAGAGGAAAGCCCACGCAGTAATGAAGATCCAGCACAGCCAAAAATAAATAGATAAATGCATAAAAGCAAGCAAGAAGTTTGTTCAACAGCTCAGTTTTTCATTCAAAAAACCGGGGTGCCTTTCATGTACCAATCATCAATGCTCTCCTTCCTGGGGATACAACCCAGAAACAGACAAGATTCCCCTTCATTAAAGAGCACCATCTATTAGGAGAAACAGATAGTAAACAAGTGAGTACTCAAAGAGGGGGACAGGTGAGACTGGTGTATATTTTTAATGGATCATCTGGCTTTTGAAAGGGACTGGGGTGGAAGCAAGGAGACTGTTTAGATGTTGATGTAGATATTTGGGCTAGAACTAATGGTGGCCTGAACAAGAGTGGTGGGGATGAAGGTGATAAGGCTATTCCCTTTACTGTGCATTGCAGTAAAACCTTTGAAGAAGGAAATATATGAGGAAGAAAACGGATCCTAGAAGGAAAGAGAGAAGGGATTAAAATAAAACAAGCTACTGGATAGGTGTCAGGGAGGACATCTGATTCAGCTGGAAGGATGGTTGCAGAGTGTGAAAGACTCTCAGACTGAAAGAAACATGGGTGATGAATTGAATCTACTCTGCTGCTGATCGAGAGGCATATGATTGCTAACACTGGAATATTCTAATTACTTTTAATTGTTGAGTTGTGTTTCTTTAAATACAACACCAGGCAAAGACTAGACTCCATGGGACTCAATATACATAGTGTTACAGAGGCTTACACAGAATGGAATCTGTCCTGTTTAACACATGTTGAAAGTGATTTTTAAATATTTTTACTCTTAGGATTTTTACTCATAAATCTTTCCCTCTGAGATATATTAAGTACCAGTTCCTACAAAGAAAATTAGATAGAAGGCAGTTTAGTGATGAATCAAACTAGCATTATGATCAAAGAGAGTCTCAGTAGATAGAATGTAGTTTAGAAATTTAGTTAGCGAAGTTTGGACCTCTCACATTAATCATTTCATAATTCATATTTTAATATATTTACAGCTCATTGAGCAAGCCTATTTTCTTTCCCTGTGGAAAGATGCTTGGTACTAAGGGGCCCTGGGATTTAGTAAGGATAACTATGTGAAATAAAGTACAAATGATAAGTGACTATTTTTGTGATTTGCTTTGCCTTTGTTCCAAACTCAGAAGAATGGTGAGTAGAGGGGAACACTGGATTTGAGCAGGCGGTGATTTCTCTACTTATTCAAAAATATTAGGGAAACAAATTCTTCCTTAAAAATGCAAGTGTACTCAGGAGTGTAAGCTTCATCACACCTGTGTGTGATGCCAGTAATGCCTCAGTTACCTAAAAGAGGGGCCATGGGCCACCAACAAAGAATAGAGGGGAAGACTTAAAAACTTAAAAACAGGAAACTAAGGTTTTTTCCCATCTATGCTACCATTTAGCTGGGTGGCTTTAAGAAAGTCATGTGGCTTCAACAAATGATGTTGGGAAAACCAGATATCCACATGTAAAAGAATGAAATGCAACCCTTGCTTTACAACCTATACAAAAATTAACTCAGAACGGAGGGAAAGACCTAAATATAAGCATGAGCCCTACAGAACTCTTATGATGTTAGATTTGGCATTGATTTCTCGGGTATGTCACAAACAAAAGAACAGGCAACAAAAGCGAAAAAAAGAAAAAGATAAATTGGTCTACGTATGAAATTAAAAGCTTCTGTGCATCAAAGGATACAATCAACAGAGTGAAAAGGCAACTCACAGGATGGGAGAAAATATTTGCAAGTGATCTATTTCATCAAGGGTTAATAGCAAGCAGACATAAGGAACCCTTACAACTCAACAAAACAAAAACCAAGCCCAATTTAAAAATGGACAAAAGATTTGAACTGGTATATCTCCAAAGAAAATATACAAATGTCAGTAAACACATAAAAGATGCTCAACATCACTAATCATTAGAGAAATGCAAATCAAAACCACAATGAATTACCACCTCACACCCATTAGGATGGCTATCGCTGTTTAAAGAGAACAAAATAGCAAGGGTTGGCAGTGATGCAGAGAAGTTGGAACTGTTGTGCACTGTTAGTAAAAATGTAAAATGCTGCTGTTGCCATGAAAAACAGTAAGGCTGTTCTTTAAAAAATTAAAAATAGAATTACCATTTGACCCAGAATCCACGTATGAGGATGCCTAAAAACTGGAAGCAAGGATTTAAAGAGATATTTTAAAACACATTTATAGTAATATTATTGACAATAGCCAAGAGAAGGAAGCAACCATTTGGATAAGCAAATGGTGGTATATACATATCATGGAATTCAGTCCTAAAGGAGGGAAATTCTGATACACGTTGCAACATGGATGAACATGGAGGACTGTGTTAAGTGAAATAAGCCAGTAACTAAAGGACAAATACTGTATAATTCCAGTTATAAAAAGTACCAGAGTAGTCAAGCTCAAAGAGACAGAAAGTGGAATGGTAGTTGCCAGGAGGGTAATAGGAATTGTTCCATCATTGGTACCAAGTTTCAGTTTTGCAGGATAAAAAGAGTTCTGGAGATGGATGGTGGTGATGGTTGCATAAAAATGTGAATTACCTAATACTGCTAAATTGTATACTTAAAAGTGGCTAAGATGACAAAATTTGTTCTATGTATCTTATCACAATCTTTTTAAAATTTAAGATAACAAATAGAAAAAGCTTTCACAGTGTAGGAAATACAGAAAGTGTTCCCAAAACAACAAAATTTATACTTGTTATTTTTATTAAACTTCCTGAATTGAGGCCCAAGATGGTCCCAGTATGTCAAGTTCCTTTCTGGGGAAAAGAAAGCTTGTGGAGAAATTAAGTCGTCAGAATTTTTAGAGTGCCTGAGACATCATTTAGTCTCATTCCCTGGAAAAAAACAGTTACAATACCTTGCCAACTCTTAGAATTCCTATTTCTAACATGAAGGGTTTAGAATTCTAACCATTCATTAAATCATCTGTAAGTTCCTTCATCTCTCATATTCTCTAAGTCAATATTTTGTAAGTTGTGTTCTACAGTTCTAGTCTTCTAGGTGAAGGGCACATTTATGTCACTTGAGTTCTGGATGCTTTGGTACAGACACACACACGCACACATATACACACACACACACACACTCTTGTTTCAAGCTGAGATGCCTGCTTTTTCTACACTGGAGTTATGTTCAATATTTACTTTTACACATTTTTCTAATTAAAAAAGCCTAAAAGCACTGTTTCTAAGGAAGCCAGTTAAGTGAACTTTATAGATAAGTGAAATTTATCTTAGGTACAAAACTTTCATTTTAAATTCTGTGTTTGATGAAAATCCTTTAAAAACTGACCCTTGGGACTTCCTTGGTAGTCCAGTGGTTAAGACTTCACCATCCAGTGCAGGGGTTGAGGGTTCCATCCCTGGTCGGGGAGCTAAGATCCCACATGCCTCAAGGCCAAAAGACCAAAACGTGAAACATAAGCAATATTGTAACACATTCAATATACTTTTTTAAAAAATGGTCCACATCAAAAAAAAAAAACTTGACCCTTGTCCCACATCTTCTTAAAGAGAATCCTGAGGGGAAAACTAATAATAATAAAAAGGATTCCTTAGGGAAAAAGTAATAATAATAAAAGATTTCTGGATCATATTCTGCTTGGTAAAGCTTGGCCTCACCAGAGATTGACATGCAGCGACTCAGTGATAAAGAATCCACCTGCCAATGCAGGAGACAGGTGTTGGGTCCCCGTGTTGGGAAGATCCCCTGGAGAAGGAAATGCAACCCTCTCCAGTATTCCTGCCTGGAAAATCCCATGGTCAGAGGAGCCTGCACGGCTACAGTCCTTGGAGTTCCAAACAGTGGAACATAACTGAGCAGAAGCATGTGTTACAGACTGTACTCTACAGAGAACTGTAAGCATGAGTTTCTGATCTCTTTCCAGGAAAAACACAGTTCTTGGAGACCAAAATGAAAATAACTCCTGCTAACCCAGTTCTTAATCTTGCCTCTCTCAGTGCCCCATCAGTCTTCACCTGCCACGCAGGACACTGTCCAGTTTCCACGCCTCCAGCTTTGCAGGAGCTGTTTCCTCTACTTAAGCTCCCTTCGTCAGCTTGGTCTTCATCTGGCTGAATTCTTGTCACCATTAAAAACTCAGCTCATGTATTCCCACTTAAGGAAGCCACCCAGGCTGGGTGAAGTGCTTGTCCTTTCCTCCCCAAATATATTCTCCATCTAGACACCATGTATACACAAGTCCATGTATACATATGACTCTTTGGGACCATGAACTGTGCCCGCCAGGCTCCTCTGTCCATGGGCTTCTCCAGGCAAGAACACTGGAGCAGGTTCCCATTTCTTTCTCAGAGGGATCTACCCTGGGCCAGGGATCAAACCCTCCTCTCTTGGGTCTCCTTTGGCAGACGGATTCTTTACCACTAGCACCCCCTGGGAAGCCTGATACACCGCCGCTGCTGCTGCTGCTTGCTGCTAAGTCGGCTCAGTCGTGTCCGACTCTGTGCGACCCCATAGACGGCAGCCCACCAGGCTCCCCCGTCCCTGGGATTCTCCAGGCAAGAACACTGGAGTGGGGTGCCATTGCCTTCTCCAATGCATGAAAGTGAAAAGTGAAAGGGAAGTCGCTCAGTCGTGTCTAGAGACTTCTAAAACTGAGAGGCAACGAGGAAACATTAAAAATGGAACAGAAGAGCTGCGGGACAACTACAGAAGGTACAACATCCAAGTAAATGGAATACCAAGGGGAAAAGAACGAACAGGAGAAATATTCAAAGCAATAATTATAATAGGGATGCCATGAACGCCCAGCCGTTAGAGTGGGCCTTCCTGATTGGCTGTTAGCTTCCCGCCCCCCACCAATGGTCGCCTCGGAGTGTGCCCCCCCACCCTACCCCCACCTCCACCTCCATATAAAGGAGCCCGAATTCTGACTGGGGAAAGATGGTTCTGAGAGGCTTGTCTGCCATCTCCTCAGCCTGCTGCCTTTGCAAATATCGTCATTCCTTGCCCCAGAACTCCTCTCCCTGTATACTGATCTGTCAAGCAGCAAGCAAAATGAGCTTGGACTCAGTATCATAATGACTAAGAATTTCACTAAATTAACATCAACCACCAACTCACAGATTCAGGAAGCTCAGAGAACAGATAGGATAATGGGGGAAATATTAAGCATATAATATTCCAGCTGAGGAAATTCAAAGATAAAAATCTTAAAAGAGCCAGAGGGAAAACATGCCTTCCCTCTAAAAGGACCAAAGGAAAAATGACATCCACCTATTCCCTCAGAAACCATGCAAGCATAAAGTAAAAATAAAATTAAAAAAAAAAAAAAAAGAAACCGTGCAAGCAAGAAGAGCGAAGAGTGAAATATTTGAAGTGTTGAGAGGAAAAAAATTAACTCCAACCTAGGATTTTGTATTCTGAGGTCCTCTTCAAAAGCGAATCGTAAATACATTCTAAGGCAAACAAAAATTGAGAGGCAAAATCTATACATTCTTGCTTTGAAATGTTAAAAGAAGTTTCTTCAGAGAGAAGGAGTTGGTTCAAAACCAACAGCCTGGTGGTCCAGTGGCTAAGACTCTGTGCTCCCAATGCAGGGACGGGTTTGATCCTGAGCCAGAGAACTAGATCCTGCCCTGCTACAACTAAGACCCAGCACTGCCAAAATAAGTTTAAAATGTTTTTAAGTATATGTATATATTTTTTTAATGTTAAAAAAAAAAACTACCTAGAGCTTTCCGTGGAAAATCTGAGTGATTCCCAGACACAAAGGATGAGGAGAGCCGTAAGAAAGAAGCAGACACTCCAGCCTGGTAGGTGGCAGATCTAACAAGCAAGGGAACTTGGTACCAAGGCTGGCTCCCCATACCCCTGTCCCTCCCTCCAGGTAAAATGCAGAAAACCACAACTAACTTTTCAAGTCGTGGTACTGGAGAAAACTCTTGAGAGTTTCCTGGACTGTGAGAAGACCAAATCATGCGTGCATGCTAAGTTGCTTCAGTCGTGTCCAACTCTGCGACTCCATAAACTACAGCCCACCAGGCTCCTCTGTCCATGGGATCTCCCAGGTGAGAATACTGGAGTGGGTTGCTGTTTCCTTCCCCAGGGGATCTTCCCAACCCAGGGTTCAAACCTGCATCTCCTGTGTCTCCTGCAATGGCAGGCGGGGTTTCTTACCACTAGCGCCACCTGGCAAGCCCAATGATAAGAGCTAACTCATTGGAAAAGACACTCATGCTGTAAAAGATTGAAACCAAAAGGAGAAGGGAGTGACAGGAAATGAGATGGATAGATAACATTACCAACTCAGTGAACATGAATTTGAGCAGACTCCGGGAGATAATGAAGGACAGGGGAACCTGGCGTGCTGCTGTCCATGGGGTCGCAAAGAGTTGGTCACAACTTAGCGACTGAAAAGTAACAAACCATGTCCTGTTCATGGCACAGGAACAAGAGTCCATCCAAAAGAACACACTGACAAGCTGGTTCAGCATCACAAGTGGGGCAAAGACGCAAAGACCACCCTGCAGCTTGTTCAGCTCAGTTCAGTCGCTCAGTCGTGTCCGACTCTTTGCAAGCACATGAATTGCAGCATGCCAGGCCTCCCTGTCCATCACCAACTCCCGCAGTTCACTCAGATTCACGTCCATTGAGTCAGTGATGCCATCCAGCCATCTCATCCTCTGTTGTCCGCTTCTCCTCCTGCCCCCAATTCCTCCCAGCATCAGAGTCTTTTCCAATGAGTCAACTCTTCGCATGAGGTGGCCAAACTACTGGAGTTTCAGCTTCAGCATCATTCCTTCCAAAGAAATCCCAGGGCTGATCTCCTTCAGAATGGACTGGTTGCATCTCCTTGCAATCCAAGGGACTATCAAGAGTCTTCTCCAACACCACAGTTCAAAAGCATCAATTCTTTGGCACTCAGCCTTCTTCATAGTCCAACTCTCACATCCATACATGACCACTGGAAAAACCATAGCCTTGACTAGATGGACCTTTGTTGGCAAAGTAATGTCTCTGCTTTTCAATATGCTATCTAGGTTGGTCATAATTTTCTTCCAAGGAGTAAGCGTCTTTTAATTTCATGGCTGCAGTCACCATCTGCAGTGATTTTGGAGCCAAAAACAATAAAGTTTGACACTGTTTCCACTGTTTCCCCACCTATTTCCCATGAAGTGATGGGACCAGATGCCATGATTTTCATTTCCTGAATGTTGAGCTTTAAGCCAACTTTTTCACTCTCCTCTTTCACTTTCATCAAGAGGCTTTTGAGTTCCTCTTCACTTTCTGCCATAAGGGTGGTGTCATCTGCATATCTGAGGTGATTGATATTTCTCCTGGCAATCTGGATTCCAGCTTGTGTTTCTTCCGGCCCAGCGTTTCTCATGATGTACTCTGCATAGAAGTTAAATAAGCAGGGTGACAATATACAGCCTTGACGTACTCCTTTTCTTATCTGGAGCCAGTCTGTTGTTCCATGTCCAGTTCTAACTGCTGCTTCCTGACCTGCATACAGATTTCTCAAGAGGCAGGTCAAGTGGTCTGGTATTCCCATCTCTTTCAGAATTTTCCACAGTTTATTTTAATCCACACAGTCAAAGGCTTTGGCATAGTTAAGAAAGCAGAAAGAGATGTTTTTCTGGAACTCTCTTGCTTTTTCCATGATCCAGCGGATGTTGGCAATTTGATCTCTGGTTCCTCTGCCTTTTCTAAAGCCAGCTTGAACGTCAGGAAGTTCATGGTTCACTTATTGGCTTGGAGAATTTTGAGCATGACTTTACTAACATGTGAGATGAATGCAACTGTGCGGTAGTTTGAGCATTCTTTGGCATTGCCTTTCTTTGGGATTGGAATGGAAACTGACCTTTTCCAGTCCTGTGGCCACTGCTAAGTCTTCCAAATTTGCTGGCATATTGAGTGCAGCACTTTCACAGCATCATCTTTCAGGATTTGAAATAGCTCCACTGGAATTCCATCACCTCCACTAGCTTTGTTCGTAGTGATGCTTTCTAAGGCCCACTTGACTTCACATACCAGGATATCTGGATCACACCATCATGATTATCTTGGTCGTGAAGATCTTTTTGTACAGTTCTTCTGTGTATTCTTGCCACCTCTTCTTTATATCTTCTGCTTCTGTTAGGTCCAGACCATTTCTGTCCTTTATCGAGCCCATCTTTGCATGAAATGTTCCCTTGGTATCTCTAATTTTTTGAAGAGATCTCTAGTCTTTCCTATTCTGTTGTTTTTCTCTATTTCTTTGCATTGCTCCCTGAGAAAGGCTTTCTGATCTCTTCTTGCTATTCTGTGGAACTCTGCATTCAGATACTTATATCTTTCCTTTTCTCCTTTGCTTTTTACTTCTCTTCTTTTCATAGCTATTTGTAAGGCCTCCCCAGACAGCCATTGTACTTTTTGCATTTCTTTTCTATGGGTACGGTCTTGATTCCTGTCTCCTGTACAATGTCACAAACCTCATTCCATAGTTCATCAGGCACTCTATCAGATCTAGGCCCTTACCATCTCATTATTAAACTAACCTCTCTGCCACCATAGCAGGTTCCACCGGCTTCCAACCCAGATGCCAAAGAACCATGCGCAGGCAGAAAGGTAGCAAATCAGTTCCCGGAAGAATCCTGTCTCTTAGAAAACCTATGCAGATGCCTCCCCTTCATGAACCTTACCCTTAAAATCTTGCCTGAATCATTCACCCAGGCGAGAAGTTGATTTGCATCTAAGTTCCTGCTTCTCCAGACTCTGGCCACTGAATAAAGCTTACATTGCTTCCATCTCAGCTTTGGTTTTTGTCCCAGTTGAACAGGGAAAAACCCCCACCCAGGCCAGCTGGGGCTCCTGTAGGCATCCACGTGACCTAATTCAGTGATAATTAGGTTGAGGCTTACCTTGAGGCTTATCTTAGGCGCCACAAGATAAGTCAATCTCTAGACCTGCCCACCAGAATCTTAAAGTTTATGTAGAGGACTGAACAAAGTTCGGTCACACATACCATCCAGATGGCCTGAACAACAGATGGCTTTAAAGCTGCATCTTTGAAAATAGCTTGCACTGTGTGAACGGTGGGCAGAGTGCAGGCTTAAAGGACAGTGGAGGGCGGAAGAGCCTCCCACCTCCTTGGTCCAGCTCACGGGTCATCAAGTGGTCACATCCTCTGGATGAACTCCTCCAGCGGATGGAAATTGATTTGGGTCAGAAGCTCAATCCACATAAAGAAAGGAAGTGTGCTAGAGAAGAAATCTATGAAGGTAAATAAAAGCTTTTATGTTTCTTAATTGATTTCACAGATAAATGTTACAGATAATGGTAGCAACAATGTACTTGATTCTATATGTTTATTATACAATATAATCATCATTGTTTAGTCACTTAGTCATGTCCAACTCTTCATGACCCAGTGAACTGTAGCCCACCAGGCTCCTCTGCCCATGGGATCTCGCATGCAAGGATACCGGAATAGGTAGTCAGTTCCTTCTCCAATATATACAATATAAGCATATGCAATTGTATATATAAGCATACACACTTCCATTTGCTTCTGTATGAATGAGATAAATGACTGCAGTGATGTAAGGTATAAGCAAGGGTTGGGAAGAAAGAATTAGGAATATTTTGTTTTCATAGGTACTTACACTACTTGTGAAGCAGTATAGCGTTATTTGAAGGTGGACTTCAGAATTCCCTAGCAATCCAGTAGTTAAGACACCTTGATTTCATTGCTGTGGGTGTGGGTTCAATCCCTGGTCAGGGAACTAGGTTCCACAAGCTGGTTGGGTGCACCCAAACTAATTAATTAAAAAGAAAGAAAATGGACTTGGATTCATCTGTAAATATATGTATTGCAAATTCTATCTAGGCCTGCCTGTGTGCATAGTCAGTTGCGCGGTCGTGTCCAACTTTTTGCTACCCCATGGACTGTATCCTGCCAGGATCCTCTGTCCATGGAATATTCCAGGCAAGAATACTGGAGTAGATTGCCATTTCCTCCTCAGGGGAGCTTCCTGACCCAGGGATTGAACCTGTATCTCCTGTGTCTCCTGCATTGGCAAGCAGATTCTTTACCACTGTGCCATCTGGGAAGCTCAATTTCTATTAAGGGCAACCCCTTAAATAAAGCTGAAAAAGAAGTAAAACTGATACGCTAAGAAAGGAAAGAAAATGGAATCATATAAAGTGCTCAAGTAAAACTACAAATAATGGAAAAGGAACAGATGACAAAAATAGGAATAAAGAACAAGGGCAATGAACAGAAAACAGAAACAAATAGTGCAGATAGTAATCCAACTGTATTGATAAACATTTTAAATGTCAAGAGTATAAACACCCCAATTAAAAGATAGACTTTGACAGAGTGGATGAAAGAGCAAGACTCCACTCTATGTTGTCTACAAGAATCCCATTTTAAATATAAAGACATGCGTAAATTAAGGGATAAGTAGGCAAAGCATGAAGGGGTTTTTAAATAATAGGCTTTATATTTTTAGGGAAGTTTTAGTTTCACAGCAAAAGTAAGGAAGAAGGTGCAGAGGCCTCTTATATATCTTCTGCTCCCATACATGCATCACTCAGTTCAGTTTAGTCACTCCGTCGTGTCTGACTCTGCTGGCCCATGGACTGCAGCACACCAGGCTTCCCTGTCCATCACCAACTCCCAGAGCTTGCTCAGACGCGTGTCCATCAAGTCCTCTTCCATTATCAACATCCCCCACTGGTGTAGTAACGTATGTTATGATGAATAAAAGTACACTGACACATCAGAATCACCCAAAGTCTACAGTTTACATGAGGGTTCACTCTTGTTGTACATCCTGTAGGTTTACACAAATGTACAGTAACATGCATGCTTCATCATTGTATCATATACAATGTATTCATTGCCCTAAAAATCCAGTGCAGAAGATTTTTAAGGCAGTGAAACTCATCTTTATGACAGTCGTATGGTAAATGCATGTCTTCATACATTTATCCAAATCCATAGACTATACCCCACCAACAGTGAACCCTACAGACTTGGGCGATAGTGATGTGTCAGTATAAGTTATTGACTGTAACAAATGTACCACTCTAAAGGGAATGTTGATAATTATGCCTATTGCGGGGGCAGCCACTGCGAACTTTCCATCCCTCTAGGGAGTGGAAATGGCAAATTTTAAAGTTTTAATATCTTTCTGTACTCTCCAAATTTACTGTAATGAGTGTGTAAACAGACTTAAAATACGTTAAAATCCTACCACTTCCCTTTTTCTTTTTTAAATTATTTATTTTTTAATTAGGGTATAATTGTATTACAATGTCATGTTAGTTTCTGCTGCACAACACGATTTCCCTTTTTCTAATAGGAAAGAGTAGAAAATTCAAAGTGACCCACTGGGCTTCTCCAAGTCATGGGTTGTTTGATGGGTAACACACTTGTTCTCTGCACTGACTGAACTGGTTCTGCAGTAAAAACACTGGAAAAAGGGACTATGACACCCGCCCCCCCCAGTTTGGCATCTTCCTCTGGCCTGTGCTCCTAGTCCTCCCACCCTGTAACCAAAAGGATAAGCGTGACTTCAGGGCACTCATGCATAATGCAAAACTTATTGATTTAGAAGGGACTGATACTCTCCAAGTGTTTGCAGCAGAGTCAGTAACACAGCATTAATATTTCACGGCTTTTCTGTTCATGTGTGAAGACAACTCTAGCTGGACTTCCTGAGTCATAAGGGAGAGGGCGAAGGCTGCTAGGGACTGCAGAGTCTCCTCGGAAACTGCTGACCCCAAAGTGGGACCTCACTCCGCATATACGGGTCATTGTAGACTCTGAGACATGGGTTAGATAGCAAGATGTATATTTAGCCAAGAAGCGTGTTTCCATGGCAACCTTAAACTCCTATGTCTGCCTTTCTTCCCCTCTCCAGTGTGTGTTAAGTCCACATGCAGCCCCTGTGGGCTTTGCCCATCTGCAAGGCAGCTGAGGCTTCAGCTGCTTTATGGGCTGCTGATAATCTCGGAAAGCAAGGGCAAAACCCAGGCAATCATGTTCATAGTCCTTGTTTCGTGATTGCTTGACATTTTTACGAGTCTGTTTTCAGTTCAGAGACATTCACAAAGATTTCACAAGGCAGGTCATAGTAACACTATTTGCAGCAGCAAAACACTGGAAATCATCTGCATGTCCAACAAAGGGGATTTTTAAAAATAAATTATGCTGCCTGCACATGCCCTGAAACCATGAAAATCATTCTCCTGGAGAATATTAATCACAGGAGGAAATGTATGATTATATTATAAAGTGGAAAAGAAGGCTCTCTGAATAGGCCATGGAGTATATGCCAGTTTTGAATGTCTAAGGGATGGGTTGGTGTTTCAGAGAGCTGGTTTCACCAAAGAACCACAGCTGGGTCTTTCTGTGTGACCTCACCACAGCCCCTCCAGGTGTCCAGGGCCCAGGCTCCAGCTGGGCTCACAAGTGCTGTTGACCAGCAAAGTGGGTACTCGACCCATGAGGTGATTCGATCGAGACCAGCAGTGTCTTGGGGAACAGACGGACAGCACTCACGCCAGGTGATCAGCGTGCCAGAAACACACTGACAGATCTCTGTGGGTGATACTAGTGTGATGGTAGGGAGGGAACACCTACTTTGTTCCTTGGCCCTGGTAATGCAGAAGCTTACTCCAGGAGGGGCGCAGTAGTCAGCAGGACTTGACACACTTCCCAGTTGCCAGCGTAGATGGTGCTCTCTTGAGCAAAGAATGGACAGCAGCTCAGTGCTGGGTCCCCTCAAGGCCACATAGTTTTTCTCAACTCCATCCACTTCTCTCCTCGCAAGTGCTCTGTGTCCCTGTAGAGCAGGGCCTCTACAGTGCAAGGGCTTCAGTGCTTCAGCAATTGTGGCACATAGTTACTGAACACAGGCTTCATTGCGCTGAGGCATATGGAATCTTCCAGGACCAGGGATCAAACCTGTGTGCCCTGCATTGGCAGGCAAATTCTTAACTGCTGGACAGCCAGGGAAGCCCCACTCGGGCAATGTTATGCACTGAATTCTCCAGGACTCAGACCTTCAAAATATTGACATCCCATTCAAGGCTCTTTAATTCTGACAAAAGTTTCAAAAGGAAATGTTGAACTTTTAAGAACTGATAGAGTGGAGGGCAGTGAGGGATGACCCCAGGATAAAATACAAAGTACAAAGGAATCCAGTGGGCAAAATACCTAGAATAATGTCTCAAATGTGTATCCTAACACATTAATATGCTTAGAGTAAATATTGGAGAGCCATAAACCTGAACAACCATTATAGTTATTATCTCCATGTAGAGAGATTAGAGATGACTTTTAGTTTCTTCTGCTGCTATATTTTTCAACTTTTTACATTCAGCATATATTGATATTACAATAGAAATTTATTTTATGTCAATATTAGCTTCCAATGGCAGCTTACAATGTGAAATATTATGTATAGTTAAAACTGAATTCTCTTAATTGTACAGCAAATACACTGCTCAGACTGATCAATTGCTGGTTGGTCAGTTATTGGTTGATCAATCTAACCAGTAATTCCTGTGGCATTGGAACAGATAGTTGTTTCTTCAGCTAAGCACCAGGTAAGAAAGTCAACTTGCATATAAAGTCCATGCTGTATGCAAAACACTAGAATCACATATATATAGCTGAGTTTGCATAAGTTGAATGCTTTTATAACATAATCACACTGTATTCATTTTTTAAAAGCTATATTAAACACTTATTACTCAATAAAAGGTATTAAAGGAAATAGATTAACTTCACTATCCAACAAAAGAAAACTTGCTACTTAAGAGACTTATGTAATCCCTTTTTAATTCCCCTTCCCAAAATTTCCCTGACATTTGCCACCTATGATACTAATTATATATTAATTAAATAATCTATCCTAAATAATCTATATTTAATTTAAATGTAAGTTAAATAATTTATCCTAAATAATCTATCCTGGTCTGCAGAATGGACATAATCAGACAGAGTAAATATTCTCTGAATTCTACTTTCCAGCCAGGCTGGATGGTCAGGGACTTACTGGAATTGGCCAGCCGGGCTAGAATGGGACTGGTCACATGATGCATGCAGAGTATTTGGAAATATTGTCAGATCACGAATTCCAGAGAGAGACAGCACAATGCAGAGAGGACCTCATCCAAGCCCCCTTTCACAGGTGCAGAAGCAGAGGATCAGAGAAGCCATACGCTAACTGACAAGCTAGTCCAGAGGGGTGGGGACCAAAATCTAGGTCTCCTAATTGTCCATCCTGAGTGCATTCTAAAACTTCTTTTTTTCAGAGTAGAAAACCAAGAAACAGAGAAAGTGGGTGATTTGAAAATGCATTGTGGGGAAACAGACACAGAGCATGCAAGCAAACCTAGCACACAGTGGAGCTCAATAAACCATTTGTTGACTGCAGTTCAAGATGTGCTAATGATCTTTTTTTTCAGATTTCACTTTTGAGCCAATATAGTATGTGCTTATTGTAAAATAAAGTAACTAAAATATACAAAGAAAAAAGTTAAAACTTAACCCCTTTTTTCCCACCTCTAGAGGTAACCACTGTTAACCATTATTTACAGTTTGAAGAAAAATATTCCAGGTATTTTCCATATTTTTTTTCCTGTATATATATTCTTTCTTGTATATTATATATATGTATGTATGTATGTATGTATATAATTTTAAAACAAAAGTTGACTCATACTATATTCACCTTTACATCTTTTTAGTTTAATAACATATGAATGACTTTATTTTGGGGGCTTCAAAATCACTGCAGATGGTGGCTGCAGCCACGAAATTAAAAGATGTTTGCTCCTTGGGAAAAAAGTTATGAGCAACCTAGACAGCTTATTAAAAAGCAGAGACATTACTTTACCAACAAAGATCCATCTAATCAAAGCTGTGGTTTTTCCAGTAATCATTTATGGATGTGAGAGTTGGACTATAAAGAAAGCTGAGAGCCAAAGAATTGATGCTTCTGAATTGTGGTGTTTGAGAAGACTCTTGAGAGTCCCTTGGACAGCAAGGAGATCCAACCAGTCCATCCTAAAGGAAATCAGTCCTGAATATTCACTGAAAGGACTGATGCTGAAGCTGAAACTCCAATACTTTGGCCACCTGATAGGAAGAACTGACTCATTTGAAAAGACCCTGATGCTGGGAAAGACTGAAGGCAGTAGGAGAGGGGATGACAGAGGATGAGATGGTTGGATGGCATCACCAACTCCATAGACATGGGTTCGAGTAAGCTCCAGGAGTTGATGATGGACAGGGAGACCTGGCGTGCTACAGTCCATGGGGTCGCAAAGAGTCACACTGAGTGACTGAACTGAACATATGAAAGATGTTTTTCTGCATCAGTACACATGGATTGCTTCATTTGTTATAATGTCTGAATAATATTTGTTCATCTCTCTTACACTGCTATTCTCCCTTGACCAGGTAAGGAAATTTAAAAGAGAAGTATGAGGATGGACATTTTATAAATGGTGCTGAGAAATTTTGATAGTCATTTGGAAACATACAAAATTAGATCCATTCTTCACAACTTATGCTAGAATAAATTTAAAATGGATCAGAGGTTTAAATATTAAATATGAAAAGATGCAAAAGAAAACATGTGTGACTGTATCTAATCTGAGAATGGGGAAATCTTCACTAACCATGACAGAGAATCCAGAAGCAGTAAGGCAAGAATGGATCAATTTGATTACATTTTTTTTCTTAATGATCACATAAAATTTTTTTGAAAGGAAAAGGCATCTGTAGATTTAAAGAGACATTTTCTAGATATGTCAATCAATGTAATATATGCATTGTTTGCATCCTGTTTCCAATAAACCAAGTATGCACAAGCATCCACAAGAACACATAAGCTTATTTGCATGTACACATGTTTATAAGACAATCAGGGAAATTTGGGACATTGAACAAAGCTTAGAAAGTAAATAACTTTTATGCAATTAAATAATATTATTAGTTTTTTTAAGACACATACCTTTGAAAGATACTCTGATAATATTTATGCTTGAAACAATATATCTGGGATTTGCTTCAAAATAATCCAGGGAGTGGGGTGGGAAGAAGTAACTGGCAATATATATCAAATGAGAATGTCCATGGGTTTAATCATTACTGAATTTGTGTAATGAGTAAATGTGGCTCCCCAGCCTATACTCTTCTTTTTGTATTGCTTAAAATCCCCCCAGTGGCTCAGAGGTAAAAGAATCCTCTTGCAAAGCAGGAGGCGCAGAAGACACAGGTTCAATTCCTGGGTTTGGAAGATCCCCTGGAGGAGGAAATGGCAACCCACTCCAGTATTCTTTCCTTAAAAAGTCCCATGGACAAGAGGAACCTGGAGGGCTACAGTCCATGGGGTCGCAGAGTCAGACATGACTGAGTGACTGAGCAATTAAAAAGTCAAAATTCTTCACACTAAATGTTAAATTTTAAGACTACTGATACAGTGATACAGTCAAGAAAACTCTCTCCTGGCTTTAGTCCTGCCACTTGGCAAATAAAAGTTTCTTTGTATAATTATATCATATATTGTCTCATTATTCTGAAAACTTATGCATATAAATTACCCAGTTAGATTTAAAGTGCTTAATATCAGAAATAGTATGTTTTGTTCATCTTTTTCCCCCAGTGCTAGCTTGGAGTAGGATTAGATAGTGAAGTGTCTCTCAAATTTTTCTCTATGTGGACCACTGGTTTTAGGTAAAGCAGATAAAATCTATATTAATTTTTAAATACATTTATAAAATTAAAATATTATTAAAATTAAGATAATAACACTATAAGTGATAAGAATGATTGATAGAGAATAGAACTGGTAGATAGAAATAAGTTATTTTTAAATTAATATGAATAATATTATAAATAATAAATTTGATATTAAAAACATACAAATTTTTTTTTGAAGTGTAGTTTATTTACAAGGTTGTGATAGTTTCTGCTATGCAGTAAAGTGATTTAGTTATATATATATTCTTTTTCATATTCCTTTCCATTATGGTTTATCGTAGGGTATTGAATATAGGTTCCCTGAGCTATACTGGGGCTTCCCTGATGACTCAGCAGTAAAGAATCCACCTGCAATTCAGGAGATACAAGTTCAGTCCCTGGGTAGAGAAGATCCCCTAGGGAAGGACTTGGCAACCAACTCCAGTGTTCTTGCCCAAAAAGTCCCACGGATAGAGGAGCCTGATGGGCTACAGTCCAAACGGTCACAAAGAGTCAGACGTGACTAAACAACTGAGCATGAGCTATATATCTGTTCTATTAATATGTATAGTAATTTGCATCTGCTAACCCCAAACTCCCACTTCATCACTCCCCCACCTCCCTTCCTCCTTAGCAAATCATGTCCGTTCTCTGTGTGAATCCTTTTCTGCTTCATAGGTAGGTTCATTTGTGACATATTTGATATCCCATATATAAGTGACAGGGACTTCTTAGGTGGCCCAGTGGTGAAAAAAAAAAAACTGCCTGCAATGTAGGAGACATGAGTTCAATTCCTGAGTTGGTAAGATCCCCTGGAGAAGGGAATGGCAACCCACTCCAGTATTCTTGCCTGGGAAATCCCATGGGCAGAGGAGCCTGGTGGACAACAGTGCAGGGGGTCACAAAAGAGTCAGACGCGGCTTAGGAACTAAACAAGAATATAAGTGATATCATACGGTGTTTGTCTTTTTAAAAATTCATTTACTTATTTTTGGCTGTGCAGGGTCTTTGTTGCTGGGTGGGCTCTTCCTCTAGCTGTGGTGAGTGGGGATCCCTCTCCAGTTGCGGTGCCCGGGCGTCTCATTCTAGTGGCTCCTCTTGTTGCAAAGCACGGGCTCTAGGGCCCTTGGCCCTCAGATGAAGTAATGCTGTTCGTAATGCGAGTAAGGCTAGGGCGACATGAGAGGAATCAGAGATCATCACATTAAGCGAAGTTAAGCCAGCAGAAAGATAGGGGCTTTGCTGGTGGCTCCGTGCTAAAGAGTCCACCTCCTGATGCAGGAGACACGGGTTTGATCCCTGATCCAGGAAGATTCCACACGCTGCAGGGTGACTTAACCCATACACTGCAGCTACAGAGCCTGTGCTCGAGAGCCCAGAAACCGCAGCTACGGAGCCTGCATGCCTTAGGGTCTGTGCTGCACAACAAGAAAAGCCGCAATCTGAGGCCCTCGCATCACAGCTAGAGAGTAGTCCCCGCTCTCCACGGCTGGAGAAAAACCCACACAGCAGCAAAGGCTCTGCACAGCCATAAGTAAACAAATAAAATTTACTCTTTCCCGCCTCTTCATTGGTCTTTCTTAACGTAAGGAAACAAGTTAATTGGATTTATACCCTGGAAGGAAGCTGAACAGTCAGTGGCTTGGCACACAGGTTCTGGATCTACACTCTCTAAATTGGCATCCTGTTTCAGCCACTGTTCAGCCGTGTGACTTTGTTTCTGTGCCTCATTTTCCTAATGTATATGATAGAGGGGAGGATTGAACCTACCTCCCAGTGTTGTTGAGTTAATACATATCACACAGCATTTAGATAAGTGCTCCAAAAAATGTCGACAATCCATTTTCAAAGTTGCAGTCACATGCAGTTTTCCTACCTCCTTGAAACTGCACCCTAAGAACCTTCATAATGAAGCTGGCCCTGGAGATAATAACATTATACTCAGTGCCTGTGGTGTATGAGCATTATCCAAGGGCTTCAGATACAATAATACCTCATTTAATTGTTATAAAAAATTCCTTCCTATATACATTGGCAAACTATATACTGAAAAATAAGGAAACTAAGATTTAAAGAATTTAAGAAATCTTCCCAAGATTACACTTGTAGTAGATTACAGAGCCAAGATATGAAATGGATTCTCTCCAACTGTAGATGTGTTTTTCCACTTGGATAGAGCTTGTGGTGTCCCCCAACTGTTTGCTTAAATGTTCACAGACAAGCTTAGGGTATATTCCACAGATAGGTAGCCTCACCTAGCATGAATTTTTCTTTTTAATTTCCTGAGCACAACTTCATTCCCCATGGTTTCAGATTTGCAGATAGAGGGCCTACCTTATTGCAGTTTTCTTGCATCACAGGAAGAGAGAGGGAGACAACATCAAAATGAGCCTTCAGAAACAAAGTTATTTCATGGAAAGAGGTTCATTTTCCCTAGAAAAGAATAGAACTGCCTGTTCCTGAAGCTCCTGAATTGTAGGCAGGCTAAAAATGTCAAAGATTAAAAAGAAATCCTTGGCAACAACCTCATCAATCAAGCAATGAGGTCTTACCAGTAAGTTCCTGAGAATCAGACTGAGAATTTTCCATCAAAGAAGCCACTGTCAGTTCCCCACATTTAATATTCAGGCTCACAGTTTTCCTATGCATGCTGTAGTTTAATGATCAGGGGGAACGTGACACAAAGACCCCAGCATGTATTTTCCATTTACATGTCACAGATGCTAACCCGCCCTACAGGTCTCCACAAAGCTACGCACCCAGAGGGGAGTTGGGTCTTCACGGAATCTGCACCAGCTCAGAGCCCTGCTTACTAGTCAAGAAACTTGGGGAAACGCTGTTGCCTGAAAGAACCATGGAAGGGCAGGCGCAGAGTGGGCACAGTCGTGCTCCCTGATGAATCCCCATGGTCTGAAGTGGTTGGCCAGGTCTGAGGTCTCTGCTTTGAGAAAATAGCAGGGAAGCCAGTAGATTTTTAAATTAATTTAAGAGAATGATCGCTTTACGTGTTGTGTTAGTTTCTACTGTACAGCAAGATGAATCAGCCGTACATATACACATATCCCCTCTTTTTGGATTTCCTTCCCATTTAGGTCACCACATAGCGCTGAGTAGGGTTCTCTGTGCTATACAGCATGTTCTCATTAGTCATCTATTTTATACATAGTATCAATAATGTATATATGTCAATCTCAGTCTCCCAGTCCCTCCCAACCGCCCTCTCCCCTTCTTGGTATCCATACGTTTGTTCTCTAAGTCTGTGTCTCTATTTCTGCTCTGCAAATAAGACTGTCTATACCATTTTTCTTGATTCTGTATATATGCATTAATAAGACATTTGTTTTTGCCTTTCTGGCTTTCTTAACTCTGTATGACAGTCTCTAGGTCCATCCCCATCTCTACAAATGACCCAGTTTTGTTCCTTTCTTTTTGGCTGAGTAATATTCCATTGTATATATTAATATGTACCACATGGAAGTCACTAAATTCAATTTAATTTAAAACTTAATGGACATAGCTATTAAAAATCATTTCCCAGTAAAATCATTTGGCCCACAACTCTTGAGAGTAGATACTGTTCTCCCTATCTTCTCAGTGAAGTGACTCTGTCTGGGGTGATGAAGCAATTGAGAAAGCAGCTAGGGTCCGAGCCCAGCTGAACGTCTCTGAAACCTCTCCTGTCACTGCCCTGTGCTCAAGTGCATCCAGTGCCCGTTTGAGCTCCAGCTGTTTGCCAGGCACTGTTCTGGGTGCTCAGAGAATGGAGACAGGTCAGCCCCTGAGAGACAGGACAAACAAATAGGCGTATCAAATCCTCCACAGTGATTGTCACAGAAGGGCACTCAACTCTGGATCAAAGCAGCGACACCAAAGCTGAGGCCTGAGACAGGACCAGAAGTTGGTCCAACAAAGGCAGCATTCCAGGAAGGCTTTGAGCCCAAGACCTCAACCTGAGCAGTCTCCAATTTGACAGCCAAATAATGTTCCTCTCCTCTTTAGGGCTCCTGGGACTCATTTACTTCACATTTTCCCAGTGTTGGACAAATATTCTTAAAAGAACCATTTTTGTTTTCTAGGAAAAAATATATACTACACATCTAGTATGTGTATTTATATACATATTCATATTATGTTTGTGTCTATAGACATGTAGAAATAGAGATGTAGATATAGATACAGATAAACTACATACAGAAAGACAAAGAGCAGTTAAATTCATCAAGTACTAGTTTTCTTCAAAAAAAAAACTTTTTATTTTGTATTGTGGTACAGTCGATTAACAATGTTGTGATAATTTCAGGAGAACAACACAGGCACTCAGCCATTCATTTACATGCATCTGTTCTCCCCCAGACTCACCTGCCACCCCGAGTTCATGTGCTATAACACTCAGCAGAGCTCCATGTGCTATGCAGTAGGTCCCATTGGTTATGCATTTTTGGGTACTGCTTTTCCATGTGGAACCTTAGCTAGTTTTTTCAGTTATTCAATTATTTGCTTAAGAAACACTTAGAATGTATTTGCTGAGCATCTATGCCAACCTTTGTACTAAGCAGTTGAAGACACAGCAACAAAGAAGACTCCATTCTCGTGGTACTCACATTCTACTAGGGGAAGCAGAGATAAATAAACCTAAATAAGCAAGATACTTACAAATTAAAGTAAGTATTATAAAGTAAATAAAGGAATGAGAAAGAGGAAAACACAAAGAGCCACCTTAGGAGAATGTCTGAGTCGTCCTCTCTGAGGAGATGATGTCTGAAGTGAGACCTGGCAATTTCAAAAGCACTCCAGGTGGACAGGACGACAAGGATTAAGTCTAGCAGCAGAAAAGAGCTCTTGGTGTTGATGCTCTGGCTTTCAATCTTGGCTGCCCATTTGATGACCCTGGAGAACATTCTAAAAATACCAATGCCCAGGCTTCACTCTAATGCTTGGTATTTTTTCAGTGCTCCAGGTGATTTTAAAGTGCAATTGGACTGAGTATCACTGTGGTACAGGATGAGAAAGGAAGCCAGTGTGTCTGATGCTCAGTGAATAAAGGGCATGTGTGCATGCTGAGACATGTCTGACTCTGTGCGACCCCACGGACTATGGCCCACCAGGCTCCTCTGGCCATGTATTCTCAAGGCAAGAACACTCCAGTGGGTTGTCACGCCCTGTTCCAGGGGATCTTCCTAACCCAGGGATGGAACCCAAGTCTCTTGCATCTCCTAAATTGCTGGCAGATTCTTTACCACTGAGCCATTGAGGAATAAAGGGAATTGAGGTTAAATAAACACACAAGTGCAAGTCTGTGCAGGACCTTGTAGACCCTGGGAAGAACTTTAACTCTGTTCTAGGTGTGAGGGAAACTGTAGGAGCATTTTTCAGTATCATGTCATTAAGTGATTTCCATCTCTATAAGATCATTCTGATTACGGAATGGAGGAAAATAGGGAGTAGACTGTAGAGCCAAGGGTGGGAGGAAAAGACCGTCACATTGTTCAGGTTTCAGTGATGGTTAAGGAAATTGAGGAGGGGGCTGAGACTGAGGAGGGGGCAGTAGAGATGGGAAGGAGTGGATGAGCTCAGGCTAACTGCCTGGAGTTAGTTTAAACCTCACAGGCTTACAGCGTGGTCCTCCACAAGCTCCAGGGTTCTCAGGTCACCTGTGCTTCTAACCAACTGGCCGCCTATTTGGGGTTCATTTCCTTTCAGGTTTAACAATTTGCTAGAACAACTTATAGATCTCAGGAAAACATTTTACTTGCAATTTTATAATATAGGATACACATTAAAGCCAGCCAAATGAAGGGACACATAAGGTGAGGTCTGGGAGGAGCCCAAAGGTGAAGTTTCCATGTTTTCAGAATGTGTCACCCTCCTAGCACATCAATGTGTATCACAAATCAGGAAGCTCACTCATGCCCTAGTGCCCAGAGTATTTCAGGGGGCTTCATTATATAGGCAGGATGCATTGAATCCTTGACCACAGAATTGAATTTACTCTCCAGCTCCCCCATCTTCAGAGGTTGGGCTGATATCGGATGGCTCAAGGCCCCATGGAGAAGGCAATGGCATCCCACTCCAGTACTCTTGCCTGGAAACTCCCATGGATAGAGGAGCCTGGTAGGCTGCAGTCCATGGGGTCGCTGAGTCAGACACGACTGAGCGACTTCACTTTCACTTTTCACTTTCATGCATTGGAGAAGGAAATGGCAACCCACTCCAGTGTTCTTGCCTGGAGAATCCCAGGGATGGCGGAGCCCAATGGGCTGCCATCTGTGGGGCCGCACAGAGTCGGACACGACTGAAGTGACTTAGCAGCAGCAGCAAGGCCCCACCCCTCAAATCACACAGCTGTCTTCCTGGCACAGCCAGCCCTTGTCCTAAGTCATCTCATTAGCATAAAATCAGGTGTGGTCTAAGAGACCCTCCATGATTAACAAAGACAGTCCTATCACCTGGGAGATTCCAAGGGTTTAGAGAGTCCCAGGAATGGAGACAAAGACCAGACAATTCTTCATCACTGGAGTGGGGCCACTTACTGAGCTAGAGAGGCATAGGCCTGGTGAAGGTCATGGTCTGGAATCAGGAGGGTGGTTCTGCATGTGTGAAGTTTAGATTTCCAATTAGACAGTCACATGGAGATGTCAAGTAGGCAGTACAATGGATGAAAATGACCCAGGGATGAGACTTGGGCTGTAGATATAAATACAGTCATCAGCATGCTAATGGTATTCAAAACCAACAGCCAGAGTGAACTCATTTAACAAGTTGACATTAATAGAGAAGCTGGTCCAGGTCTAAGCCCCAAAGCAAACCAATATTTAGAATTATTGCCGCCTACAACTCTGCTTTTGCTCCTGTCTCACCTTTATCTGCTCAGACAGCAAAAAATGAAAGTGTATCTCAACTGAGACAAGCTCCGTCTTCTATACAGTACACACAACCTGCCCAAAGGCCATATGTCCTAGGAGTAAGGCCAGATCATTCCCACAAGGGATACTGGACTCGAGCAGGTGCAGAGCTACCTGTTTATTTTAGAATAAACAGACAATAAAACAAAAAGCAGCAACTCAAAATACTGAAGTAACTCAGGATAAACCAAGACATGTTCCTTTCACCAATGTGAAAGTATAAAAAGGATATAAGATGTGTTTGTAATCTCAACAAGAGTTTGTAATTCCAACAAAAATGAGTTTGTGATTTCAACAATGAGTTTGCAATTTCTTTTTAATGATAATGTCCACTTTCATCCAGTAATTCTAATTATACTGTTTGAACTTTTTTAAAAGGAAAAAGTTGCTTTTCCTTATTGAAAAGGAATTCAAAGTTGAATTTTTTTTTTTTGCAACTTTTAAAAGCTAACTACTGGAAATCCAATAGAAGAATTAATCCTTGAGAGCAGTGCCAACTTATGACCCAGATCATCAGGGTAGTTTTCAATAAGATCTTTATCCAAAGCCATCCCAAGTGTGGTAATAATTAATAATGAAAGGAGCAGTCAACATTCATAGAATTCTTATTATATGCAAACCTTGAGCTAAATGCTTCATGGACATGATTTTATCTGTAATATTTTATAGGTATTGAATGCATGTATTTAATTTTTATTTAATAATATTTATTACACAATAACCCTGAGAAATAGGAATTATTATTATCCCATTTTACAAGTGAAGAAATTGAGGCTTAAAGAGATAAAGTAACCTGCTTCTCTACAGTTTTTTCACCAAGGTAACAAGGCCCCTAAGGTAGTAAGCCCTGAAGCCAGGATACTAACCTAGTTCTGTCTGAAGATGAAGCTATAAGAGGTCCAGGAGTTAAAGGAGAGAAAGATAGTCACTGATGCCCTTAACCATGTCCTGGGTATGTGACTGCCTCACTGATGTGGGTTCTTTTGGATGGAAGTGATTTACATCTGCAGACGCTGCAGGATTTCTTTGCTTTCCTAGCAGGTAGGAGCCAGAACAGGCAAGTCTGACAGTCTCCCTCCAGCACCGAGATGGCTGTTGTTGTTGTGTTTAGCTACTCAGTCATGTCTGACTCTTTGTGACCCCATGGACTGCAGCACGCCAGGGTTCCGTATCTCTCAGAGTTTGCTCAAACTCATGGTCACTGGGTTGATGATGCTATCCAACCATCTCATCCTCTGTTGCCCCCTTCTCCTCCTGCCCTCAATCTGTCCCAGCATCAGGGTCTTTTCCAATGAGGTGGCTGTTGGGTGGATCAAATTCAACAATATAGTGGTGGAGTCCTTTGTTCAATATCTGGAGCGTTTACTTTCAGGTAAATGCTTGTTTCTCTTCTTCCCGTCCTCGAGATCTGTCTGGTTGAGAGGCACCGTCATTCTACCATCTTGCTCCAGAAACTCATCACTGCTGTCCAAGAATGGGTGAGTGGGCTGGTCATAGAGTTCAGATAGCCAGCATTGTGCTGATCACCTTTTACTTACCAAACACTAACATACTGAAATGTCTAGACTTCAAGACATCAGATTATCTATAAAAATTATTCCTCACGTATTGTTATTATATAAATACATTATAAATATAGATTTTGTTGCTGCTCAATTGCTAAGTTTTGTCCAAGTCTCTGTGACCCCATGGACTACAGCACGCCAGCTTCCTCTGTCCTCTACTACCTCCCGAGTTTGCTCAAATTCATGTCCATTGAGTTGGTGATGCTATCCAACCATCTCTCCTCTTGTTGCCCCCTTCTACTCCTGCCTTCAATCTTTCCCCACGTCAAGGTCTTTTCCAGTGAGCTGGCTCTTTGCATCCAGTGGCCAAAGTATTGGAGCTTCAGCGTCAGCATCTGTTCTTCCAACGAATATTCAGAGTTGATTTCTTTTAGGATTGACTGGTTTAATCTCCTTGAAATCCAAGGGACTCTCAAGAGTCTTCTCCAGTATCACAGTTCAAAAGCATCTGTTCTTCAGTGCTCAGCCTTCTTTAAGATCCAACTCTCACATCTGACTACTGGAAAAGCCAAAGCTTTGATTACACATATCTTTTTTGGCAAAGTGATGTCTCTGCTTTTTAATATGTCTAGGTAGTATTTACTTATTATTAACATTATGAATGAATGATTTCTTTATCATTTCTATAGTAAAAATTCTTATGTATTAAGTGCTTTCTATGCCTCAGGCTCTTTACACAATTATTTTTATTTAATCTTCATAGCACTCAGCATGGTAGATCTGATAATCCCCTGCAGAGAGTCAGATTTAAAACTTGTCCAAGGTCACACCATGGCAGGGCTAGGATGCACGTCCTTTCTCACATAAATTCTGCCTCCAGTACACCAGGTAGCAGTCCCTTAGCTCTAGGCATTGTTCAGAAGTATTTGTTTATCACTGATGTCAGTCTCCACCATCTGCATTCTGGCTTAGCTGCAGGTAATAAAGATCACCCACATATTTTATTAAACTGAATACATTAACATTATTTGAACAGCCATTACCACTCAGTGCACTGATACAGAGATAGCCTCAGCAGTTTATTGACATGCATCGAGTTCTTTGCCTCCGTGCTAAGCCATGTCACCCTGACATGCTTTTGCATATTTAATTTTTGAAGCTCATGTGTCTGTTTGTATCATTTTTTCTGCCTCCTACCTCACTGTTAGGTTGTAAGCTGCCACACACATCCTTCTGATGTTCTGCCTGCTTCTAGAAGAACTACTGATATTTTGTGCCTGATAATTCTTCATTTGGGTAGGGGCTGTCTTGTGTACTTTAGTATTTTTATCAACATCCCTGGCCTCTGTCTTCGAATACCAGTAACAATTCTCCTTTCCTTCCCAATCAGGACAATCAAAAATATCTCCAAAATATACAAATAGCTCATACAACTCAGTATCAAAAAACAAAAGCAATCCAATCAAAAACTGGGCACTTGGGTTGTTCCCATGTCTTGGCATGAACACACGATTGACTTAAGAAGTTGCAGTGTGTATATATACAATGGAATATTACTCAGCCATAACACAGAATGAAACATTGTCATTTTCAGCAACATGGATGGACCTAGAGAATAGTATTCTTACTGAGGTAAATCAGACAAAGACAAACACTATATGATATCACTTATATGTGGAAGCTAAAGAGTAATACAATTTTAGAGCTTTTTCAACAAGACATTTTGAAGCAGCAGGATTGATATATTGCTTTTAACTAATGCCCCAAAGAAAGTGAAGAATTCTCATATACAGTTTTTCTTGAAAGACCTATAGTCTTCAGTTAAGGCGCTCAGTTGTGTCCGACTCTTTGCAACCCTGTGAATTGCACCACGCCAGGCCTCCCTGTCCATCACCAACTCCCGCAGTTCACCCAAACTCATGTGCATCGAGTCAGTGATGCCATCCAGCCATCTCATCCTCTGTCGTCCCCTTCTCCTCCTGCCCCCAATCCCTCCCAGCATCAGAGTCTTTTCCAATGAGTCAACGCTTCTCATGAGGTCGCCAAAGTACTGGCGTTTCAGCTTCAGCATCATTCCTTCCAAAGAAATCCCAGGGTTGATCTCCTTCAGAATGGACTGGTTGGATCTCCTTGCAGTCCAAGGGACTCTCAAGACTCTTCTTCAACACCACAGTTCAAAAGCATCAGTTCTTCGGTGCTCAGTCTTCTTCACAGTCCAACTCTCACATCCATACGTGACCACTGGAAAAACCATAGCCTTGACTAGATGGACCTTTGTTGGCAAAGTAATGCCTCTGCTTTTGAATATGCTATCTAGGTTGGTCATAACTTTTCTTCCAAGGTGTAAGCGTCTTTTAATTTCATGGCTGCAGTCACCATCTGCAGTGATTTTGGAGCCAAAAAAATAAAGTCTGACACTGTTTCCACTGTTTCCCCATCTATTTCCCATGAAGTGATGGGACCAGATGCCATGATCTTCGTTTTCTGAAGGTTGACCTTTAGGCCAACTTTTTCACTCTCCTCTTTCACTTTCATCAAGAGGCTTTTGAGTTCCTCTTCACTTTCTGCCATAAGGGTGGTGTCATCTGCATATCTGAGGTTATTGACATTTCTCCAGGCAATCTTGATTCCAGCTTGTGTTTATTCCAGCCCAGCGTTTCTCATGATGTACTCTGCATAGAAGTTAAATAAGCAGAGTGACAATATACAGTTTTGACATACTCCTTTTACTTTTTGGAACCAGTCTGTTGTTCCATGTCCAGTTCTAACTGCTGCTTCCTGACCTGCATATAGGTTTCTCAAGAGGCAGGTCAGGTGATCTGGTATTCCCATCTCTTTCAGAATTTTCCATAGTTTATTGTGATCCACATAGTCAAAGGCTTTGGCATAGTCAAGAAAGCAGAAAGCGATGTTTTTCTGGAACTCTCTTGCTTTTTCCATGATCCAATGGATGTTGGCAATTTGATCTCTGGTTCCTCTGCCTTTTCTAAAACCAGCTTGAACATCAGGACGTTCACAGTTCACGTATTGCTGAAGCCTAGCTTGGAGAATTTTGAGCATGACTTTACTAGCATGGGAGATGAGACTTATAGTCTAACAGGAATTAAATAGGTAAAAATTAAAATGTATCCATAAAAATATACATTATCATAACCAAATAATGCATCCATTGTTGTACAAATAATAATACAGGTCATTTGCTATAATGTTAGAAAGCCAACAAATATTGAATGATTAAGTAACTTAATTTACTTGTATAATAAACTGATGAATGGAATAAACAGATTATAGACATTCAAAACTGGAAAGACATTAACAATTGTTTAGATAAGTTTGCTAAATTTTTGTTTTAATATACTAAGCCTTTTCAAAAAAAATACATTTCTTAAAAGCTCTCTTAGGATTTTTCAAATAATTGTATAATTTTGCATAATGTATAATAAAGAAGTTATTTTGAGTAAAAATATTTTGTATTAGATCAGTGTATTGTCAAACATTGTATTATTAAGTTTATTAATAAAATATTTGATATTACAAATTTATTTTTCACTTAGATATTCAGGCATGTTTAATTAACTTTAATTACATTAGAGAACAAAATCAGACAACAAATAATTTTTCTAATAAATAATTTTTGTCCTATAATATGTATTTGGTTTAGAGACTATATATAAATTTTAAAGTTAAATTGAACTATACTGTTGTATAAAAAATAAAACAGAAACTCCTTGTTGTTCTGGTAGGCAGAGAAAAAAATTTTTAAGTTAAAGATAATACAAATGAACCTATATACAAAATAGAAACAGATTCACAGACATAGAAAACAAACTTTTGGTTATGAAAAGGGAAAGAAAGAGAGGAGGATAAATTAGGAGTATGATATTAACAGGTATAAACTACTATACATAAAACTGAGGAGCAACTAGGATTTACAGTACAGCACAGAGACTCATGGTTAATAACTTGTAATAACCTATAATGGAACATAATCTGAAAAATCTTACTGAGTTACTATGCTATGCACTTGCACTACTGGAGGAGGAAATGGCAGCCCACGCCAGCATTCTTGCCTGGAGAATCTCATGGACAGAGGAGCCTGAGGGGCTGCAGTTATAGGGTCACACAGAGTTGGACACAACGGAAGCAATTTAGCACGCATGCAAACCTGAATTAACTTAATGTAAATCCACTACACTTCAGTTTAAATAAATGTCTCCAGACATTGTGTCAGATGTTGCCTGGTAGAGGGAGAAGCAAAATTACCCCACTAAGAACCATGTTTTAGGTGTGTATACACACACACACACCCCTACCCCTCTAATGTGTTCCTCTTAAACAATGCTATTTAAAGGAGGAAACAGCCAGTCAGGTCTTTCAGACACAAACACAAAGTTAGATTAGATAAACTCAAGCAGTATTGTGAAGAAACTACTCTGAGTACAATGTATGAGCTTTAAGCCCATGAAGTCTGTGACATGGTTTTCTGCTCTGAGATCCTTATTTCATATACATTTTGTTTTTTAATTAATTTTTATTGGACTACAGCTACTTTACAATGCTGTGTTAGTCTCTGCTGTGCAGCAGAGTGAATCAGCTGTGAGTACACATTTATCCCTCTTCTTTGGATTTCCTCTCCATTTAGGTCACCACAGAGCACTGAGCCGAGTTCCCTGTGCTGCACAGCAGGTGCCCACTAGTTACCTATTTTGTACATGGTAGTGTGCACAGATATGACAATCCCATTCTCCCAGTTCATCCCACCACATCTTTTCCCTCCTTGGTGTCCATACTCAGTTTGTTCTCTACATCTGTGGCTCTATAGCTGTTTTACAAACAGGTTCACTTGTACCATCATTCTAGATTTCACATACATGCGTTAATATATGATATTTATTGTTCTCTTTCTGACTTTCTTCACTCTATGTGACAGTCTCTAGGTCCATCCATGTCTCTACCCAAGTATATACATTTTATATTCCTAGCACACTCTTCTGAAGAGCTGAGGTCCTCAATTAAGTGACCATACAAAAGAAAATTTACCACATATATCACTAGAGTGATCATGATCATGCTCCTATCATGTTACTTGAAGTAACTGCTTTGCAGTCAGTCTGCAAAGCAAATTATTATCTCTAAATCTCCACTTCTCCTAC
Source organism: Nanger dama (assembly GCA_917880005.1). NCBI lineage: Eukaryota > Metazoa > Chordata > Mammalia > Artiodactyla > Bovidae > Nanger > Nanger dama. Next base: position 15,903,992 of record CAKJTW010000044.1, read on the forward strand.
AACTGAGAAATGCTATAACATTTCCATTCACCCTGAATCAATACTTCTGTTAATTTTTTTAATGAGTTAAAATGTTATTGTAAAATTTATGATTCCATCTCATTTATTTGCCCATCTCATATAAACTACCTGATGTAACTCATTGATTCTTCTCTGCACAGACATTTTTACCTACTCAAATTCTAATTCTCAGACTTGCCCTGAGAATGTCTGTGAGACAAACAGCATGATGGTCTTCATCATTTAGAAACTTGCTGCTAAAGTGTATTTTCCCCTGCTGACAGCGGCATTCCAAAAGAATCGATTTCTCTCTCATAAGAACTTGGTCAATTTTTTCCTGCTCTTAAGATGTCATCTTGTCAAAAAATGAAGCCTCTAGCAGTTATTTATATATGCAGTTGTTTTCACTGCTTTGTGATCTGGGGTTGTTGACTGGAAAATAAATCCTTATTGATAGCACTGATGGAATTGCCGAGTCATAAGATGTCCATGTTTTCAACTTTAAGATATGATACTATTTCATTCTCCAAATAGCTGAACCCATTAGAAATGCCAACAGCAGTGTTTTAGAGGTATAGCTACTTCCTACACAAAGGGGTGTTTAGTTTTACTAATAATTTTGGAAATACTCAGACAGTAAAGAATCTGCCTGCAATGCAGGAGACCCGGGTTCGACCCCTGTGTTGGGAAGATCCCTCTGGAGGTGGGAATGGCTACCCACTCCAGTATTCTTGCCTGGAAAATTCCACGGACAGAGGAGCCTCGGTGGGCTACAGCTCATGGGGTCGCAAAAAGTCAGACACAACTGAGTGACTAACACTTGGAAACACACATGACATTGACATTCTCTGTAATCCATGGAAGATTTTTACCCTGCTAAAGAATTTGCTGACAAACAGATATGCTTCTACTCTCTGACCACTCTGCTCAGGAGATGCTACATCTGTCGCTCCATGGCTTGCATAAGTTCAAGCAGGAAGCTCCAGGATGACTGATCTGAATCTCTGTACTGTCTCTCTGCGCATGCATGCTCAGTCGTGTCCAACTTTTTGTGACCCCATGGACTGTAGCCCACCAGGCTCCTCTGTCTATGGAGTTTTTCAGGCAAGAATACTGGAGTGGGTTGCCATTTCCTCCTCCAGAGTGTCTTCCCATGCCAGGGATCGAACCCACATCTTGCATCTCCTGAATTAGCGGACAGATTATTTACCACTAGCACCAGCTGGGAAGCCCTCCCCTACCCTCTGCCCCAAACTTCTCTTTAACTCCAAACAACCTCTTTTTTTTCTGGCATTCATTGCTAGTTGGAAAGTGACTGATGAGATTAAACATTGGAATTTTCTAGAATCCAAAATCATATATTTGAATCCTGAGTGGGCTTCCCAGGTGGCACAGTGGTAAAGAGCCACCTGCCAGTGCAGAAGATGCAAGAGACTCAGGTCTGATCCCTAGATCAGAAAGATCCCCTGGAGGAGGAAATGACAACCCACTCCAGTATTCTTGCCTGGAGAATCCCATGGACAGAAGGGCCTGGTGGCTACAGTCCACAGGGTCACAGAGAGTCGGACAAGACTGAGCACGCGTGCATGCACACACATACACCTGTGGTAGGTAGTCGGGTAACCAGGAAAGATACGTGATCTTCCTCTAGAGTGCAGAGTTTGAGGGGAAAATGGCCGCCCAGGAAATATTACATTCCCCAGTACCTAGACAGGACCAGTTCTTACCAAGGAGATATGTGCAGAAGTGATGTTGTCTCCTGCAGGTTAAGGTGATTCAGACACATGACTTCCACATAATCCCTCTCCCAGGCTATCAGCTGAATGGAAAGAACTCTGGGCACCTGGTGGAGATGGAAGGAAGCGGGACCCTGAATAGCCACATGGAAAGCATTCCAGCTAATTTGGACTGGAACTAATAAATATATTTTTATTGTAAATTTTTATTTTATTGTAAATCCACTGAAAAAAAATCAGTTTTATTCTGCCCCAGGAGCTAATATCATCCAAGTTAAGACAGAGAACATATGCAACTAAAAGAGACTTTATATGTGGGTAATTTGAATTAGCCCTTTTAATAAAACAGGTATACATATTTGTAGTTTTCAAGTTCACAGAAGCAGGAGAAAGTGCCAAAAGCTAACATCTACTCCTTGGTATTTATCCAAAGGAGTTAAAAACATGTCCACACAAAAAGCTGCACATGGATGTTTAGAGTAGCAGCTTTTGTTCATAATTGCCAAAACTTGGAAGCAACCCAGATATGCTTCAGCAGGTGACTAGATAAATAAACTGTGGTACATCCAGACAATGGGGTATAATTCAGTACTAAAAGAAATAAGCTATCACGTCATGAATACTGTGGGGGAAACTTAAATGCACTTTACTAAGTGAAAGAAACCTATCTGTAAAGGATACAGACTGCATGATTCCAGCTATGTGATATCCTGGGGAAGACAGCTATGTGATATCCTGGAGAAGACAGCTATGGAGACAATAAGGAGATCAGTGGTTGTCAGGTGTTATGGGGAATGAAAGTTAGAGCACAGCGGATTTTTAGGGCAGTGAAACTAGTCTGTGTGATACTATAATGCTAGATCCAGTCATTATATAGGTGTCCAAACCCATCGGATATACAACAGCAACAGTGAGCCCTAATGTAAACTATGGACTTGGAGTGATTATGACGTGTCAAAGTAGGTTCATCAATTGTAACAAATGCACCATTCTGATGGGGGATGTTGATAAAAGTGAAGCTGTGCATTCGCTGGGGGCCAGAGGTTTACGGCAAGCCTCTGTACCTTCCTCTCATCTGTGCTGCAAACTAAAACTGCTCTAAAAATAAAGTCTATTTAAAAATATGGGGACTTCCTAGGTGGTCCAGTGGTTAAGACGTCACTTTCCAGTGCAGGGGATGTGGCTTCAAACCCTGGTCAGGAGGCTGAGATCCCGCATGCCTTGCAGTCAAAAAACCATAACATAAAACAGAAACAGCATTTTAACAAATTCAATAAAGACTTTTAAAATGGTCCACATAAAAAAATTCTTTAAAAAAGTATATAAACTGAACTAGAGAGGGGAAGTTAGAATCTCTAAATTTGCTCTTAGCCCCTCTTGGATCCAAGGACTTTGGGTCATGAGAGCAGTAAAGTCACTGGCCCGGTGCTGGATACGCAGCAGTACTATTAAACGTCAGTTTCCCTCATCTTCTCAATCCCCAATCTCTAATCAAATAATGGATGCCTCTCAGATACTGGCATGATCCACTGGAGAGAACATAGCCACTTACCACTTACTCAACCGTGAAGACAGAAAGAGGAAGCCTCCGTGAGGAGAAGGCACAGAAAATTTTCTTGGCCAAAAGAAGGCAGAAATGCCATCTTCTCCTGCATGATTCTGCTGTTTCAGGGCATGCTTGCTGATATTATTTTCATCATTTTACTATCATTTCATGGAAATAAAGCCTAGCACACAGTTCATAAGAAGATCTGATGCTGAATCTGAAGCGCCAACACTCTGGCCACCTGATGCA